>OY743186.1:18715411-20161244 GCA_963555705.1 Ligustrum vulgare
TCTGCCTTATTTTCTTGTTCTTCTTTGATCCAAATGCATTGTAATAACTTTGGCTCTTCTTCCACTTTGTTATGCAACGTAAACGAGGTATTTGCACTCGAACACTCATCCATCCACGCTTGCATGAATCCTTGCATTGTCTGCTTGATTCTTTTGGCTCTTTGCCTCGTTATTGGTCCTACGGGAACGTGCAGCGGGTCGACGTTCGTCGAGCCACTCCGGAACTCATCATCCCCTCCCTGTTGAAAAGGATTCGTCCTCGAATCATCACCTGCATCAAACAGAGAAAGATCAGCAACATTAAAAGAAGCCGACACGTTATACTCACCTGGAAGATCGAGCTTACATGCATTCTCATTTATCTTTTCAAGGATCTGAAAAGGTCCATCGCCTCTTGGCTGCAACTTAGACTTTCTGTGGGTTGGAAATCGCTCCTTTCGCAAGTGTACCCACACCCAATCACCCGGTTCGAACGTCACTTGCCTCCTACCTTTGTTGGCATGAGTCGCATAACCCTCATTTTTCTTTTCAATTTGCCCTTTCACCTTCTCATGAAGCTCTTTCACGAGCTGAGCTTTTTTCGCCCCGCCCAAACTGCTCCGTTCATCTACAGGTAAAGGAATTAAATAAAGAGGAGTTAGCGGGTTGAAACCACAAACAACTTCAAAAGGTGAACATGAAGTAGTAGAATGCACAGATCGATTATAAGCAAATTCCACAAATGGCAAACATTCCTCCCAACTTTTTAAATTCTTATTTATTATAGTGCGCAAAAGTTGGATTAATGTTCTATTAACTACCTCCGTTTGGCCATCAGTTTGCGGGTGACACGTAGTAGAAAATAATAATTTAGTACCGATCTTCCCCCACAAGACTTTCCAAAAGTAGCTTAGGAACTTAACATCCCTATCAGACACAATACTCCTAGGTACCCCATCGAGTCTCACAACCTCCCTAAAGAATAGGTCAGCTATGTTTGTTGCGTCATCAGTTTTATTACAAGGAATAAAATGTGCCATTTTGCTAAACCTGTCTACAACCACAAATATCGAGTCTCTACCTTTTTTTGTCCTAGGCAGACCTAACACAAAATCCATGGATATATCTACCCAAGGTTCATTGTGCAAAGGTGTATACAAACCCTGTAGTAAGACCGAGACTTAGATTGTTTACAAGTTATGCACCTTTCACAAATATGGTGAACATTCATTTTCATTTTAGGCCAATAAAAGTGCTCTTGTAAAGTTCCTAAATTCTCAATTACACCAAAGTGTCCCATTAACCCCCCACCATGAGCCTCACGCACTAGCAATTCACGCATAGAACAATTAGGCACGCAAAGTTTACTTTATCGAAATAAATAGCCATCATGCCTATAAAATTTATCAATTGCACCCTTTTCACATGAAGCATAAATGGTAGAAAAATCAGGGTCTTTAGCATACATACCTCTTATATATTCAAATCCAAGCAACTTCGCATTTAAAGAGTTTAGAAGTACTGATGTGATCTGATACGGGGATCTCCAAGAACACGCGGAATTAAACGCCGAAAAGCTCTAAAAGCCAAGATAGTAGACGGTAACAATGCAACCCCGACCTCACGACGCAAGAACTATGGGTATATTAAACCCAAAACCCGTTACGATGCGGAGATAAGAACCACAAAGGGGGAACGCCACAAAGGTTGTCAAATCCTTTGATAAGTTCAATTTGTTCGAAGAGAACACGAAGAAATTAAGGGAATATCTCACCTTAAATATCATTAATCTCAAGAATAATAGTTGTGTTTTACAATGCTGAATAAAGCCATATATATAGCCTAACAAAATAAAGAAACCTAAATAAACTAGAATTGCAAATAAACTAAACGCTGAAACTAGGTTAAAAAATACACCGCCTAATTTACGGCCGTAACTTTTAAGTTTACGGCCGTAAGTGACTTACGGACTAAAAAGCAAAACATATGTTACGGCCGTGACAAATTTATATACGGCCGTAATCGACTCTCTGAATAGAAAATATAAAAAGAACTAAACTTTATTTACGGCCGTGAGTCCTCTTCTGCGTAATTTTGTCTTGATAATGTTACGGCCGTGACTGCCTTTCTGCCCGAATTTAGCCAAGATGATTTTACGGCCGTGAAAGAGGTGTTGCGGCCGTGATTCTACTTCTGCCTTATTTTCTTGTTCTTCTTTGATCCAAATGCATTGTAATAACTTTGGCTCTTCTTCCACTTTGTTATGCAACGTAAACGAGGTATTTGCACTCGAACACTCATCCATCCACGCTTGCATGAATCCTTGCATTGTCTGCTTGATTCTTTTGGCTCTTTGCCTCGTTATTGGTCCTACGGGAACGTGCAACGGGTCGACGTTCGTCGAGCCACTCCGGAACTCATAATCCCCTCCCTGTTGAAAAGGATTCGTCCTCGAATCATCACCTGCATCAAACAGAGAAAGATCAGCAACATTAAAAGAAGCCGACACGTTATACTCACCTGGAAGATCGAGCTTATATGCATTCTCATTTATCTTTTCAAGGATCTGAAAAGGTCCATCGCCGCTTGGCTGCAACTTAGACTTTCCGTGGGTTGGAAATCGCTCCTTTCGCAAGTGTACCCACACCCAATCACTCGGTTCGAACGTCACTTGCCTCCTATCTTTGTTGGCATGAGTCGCATAACCCTCATTTTTCTTTTCAATTTGCCCTTTCACCTTCTCATGAAGCTCTTTCACGAGCTGAGCTTTTTTCGCCCCGCCCAAACTGCTCCGTTCATCTACAGGTAAAGGAATTAAATAAAGAGGAGTTAGCTGGTTGAAACCACAAACAACTTCAAAAGGTGAACATGAAGTAGTAGAATGCACAGATCGATTATAAGCAAATTCCACAAATGGCAAACATTCCTCCCAACTTTTTAAATTCTTATTTATTATAGTGCGCAAAAGTTGGATTAATGTTCTATTAACTACCTCCGTTTGGCCATCAGTTTGCGGGTGACACGTAGTAGAAAATAATAATTTAGTACCGATCTTCCCCCACAAGACTTTCCAAAAGTAGCTTAGGAACTTAACATCCCTATCAGACACAATACTCCTAGGTACCCCATGGAGTCTCACAACCTCCCTAAAGAATAGGTCAGCTATGTTTGTTGCGTCATCAGTTTTATTACAAGGAATAAAATGTGCCATTTTGCTAAACCTGTCTACAACCACAAATATCGAGTCTCTACCTTTTTTTGTCCTAGGCAGACCTAACACAAAATCCATGGATATATCTACCCAAGGTTCATTGTGCAAAGGTGTATACAAACCCTGTAGTAAGACCGAGACTTAGATTGTTTACAAGTTATGCACCTTTCACAAATATGGTGAACATTCATTTTCATTTTAGGCCAATAAAAGTGCTCTTGTAAAGTTCTTAAATTCTCAATTACACCAAAGTGTCCCATTAACCCCCCACCATGAGCCTCACGCACTAGCAATTCACGCATAGAACAATTAGGCACGCAAAGTTTACTTTATCGAAATAAATAGCCATCATGCCTATAAAATTTATCAATTGCACCCTTTTCACATGAAGCATAAATGGTAGACAAATCAGGGTCTTTAGCATACATACCTCTTATATATTCAAATCCAAGCAACTTCGCATTTAAAGAGTTTAGAAGTACTGATGTGATCTGATACGGGGATCTCCAAGAACACGCGAAATTAAACGCCGAAAAGCTCTAAAAGCCAAGATAGTAGACGGTAACAATGCAACCCCGACCTCACGACGCAAGAACTATAGGTATATTAAACCCAAAACCCGTTACGATGCGGAGATAAGAACCACAAAGGGGGAACGCCACAAAGGTTGTCAAATCCTTTGATAAGTTCAATTTGTTCGAAGAGAACACGAAGAAATTAAGGGAATATCTCACCTTAAATATCATTAATCTCAAGAATAATAGTTGTGTTTTACAATGCTGAATAAAGCCATATATATAGCCTAACAAAATAAAGAAACCTAAATAAACTAGAATTGCAAATAAACTAAACGCTGAAACTAGGTTAAAAAATACACCGCCTAATTTACGGCCGTAACTTTTAAGTTTACGGCCGTAAGTGACTTACGGACTAAAAAGCAAAACATATGTTACGGCCGTGACAAATTTATATACGGCCGTAATCGACTCTCTGAATAGAAAATATAAAAAGTACTAAACTTTATTTACGGCCGTGAGTCCTCTTCTGCATAATTTTGTCTTGATAATGTTACGGCCGTGACTGCCTTTCTGCAAAAATTTAGCCAAGATGATTTTACGGCCGTGAAAGAGGTGTTACGGCCGTGATTCTACTTCTGCCTTATTTTCTTGTTCTTCTTTGATCCAAATGCATTGTAATAACTTTGGCTCTTCTTCCACTTTGTTATGCAACGTAAACGAGGTATTTGCACTCGAACACTCATCCATCCACGCTTGCATGAATCCTTGCATTGTCTGCTTGATTCTTTTGGCTCTTTGCCTCATTATTGGTCCTACGGGAACGTGCAACGGGTCGACGTTCGTCGAGCCACTCCGGAACTCATCATTCCCTCCCTGTTGAAAAGGATTCGTCCTCGAATCATCACCTGCATCAAACAGAGAAAGATCAGCAACATTAAAAGAAGCCGTCACGTTATACTCACCTGGAAGATCGAGCTTATATGCATTCTCATTTATCTTTTCAAGGATCTGAAAAGGTCCATCACCTCTTGGCTGCAACTTAGACTTTCCGTGGGTTGGAAATCGCTCCTTTCGCAAGTGTACCCACACCCAATCACCCGGTTCGAACGTCACTTGCCTCCTACCTTTGTTGGCATGAGTCGCATAACCCTCATTTTTCTTTTCAATTTGCCCTTTCACCTTCTCATGAAGCTCTTTCACGAGCTGAGCTTTTCGCCCCGCCCAAACTGCTCCGTTCATCTACAGGTAAAGGAATTAAATAAAGAGGAGTTAGCGGGTTGAAACCACAAACAACTTCAAAAGGTGAACATGAAGTAGTAGAATGCACAGATAGATTATAAGCAAATTCCACAAATGGCAAACATTCCTCCCAACATTTTAAATTCTTATTTATTATAGTGCGCAAAAGTTGGATTAATGTTCTATTAACTACCTCCGTTTGGCCATCAGTTTGCGGGTGACACGTAGTAGAAAATAATAATTTAGTACCGATCTTACCCCACAAGACTTTCCAAAAGTAGCTTAGGAACTTAACATCCCTATCAGACACAATACTCCTAGGTACCCCATGGAGTCTCACAACCTCCCTAAAGAATAGGTCAGCTATGTTTGTTGCGTCATCAGTTTTATTACAAGGAATAAAATGTGCCATTTTGCTAAACCTGTCTACAACCACAAATATCGAGTCTCTACCTTTTTTTGTCCTAGGCAGACCTAACACAAAATCCATGGATATATCTACCCAAGGTTCATTGTGCAAAGGTGTATACAAACCCTGTAGTAAGACCGAGACTTAGATTGTTTACAAGTTATGCACCTTTCACAAATATGGTGAACATTCATTTTCATTTTAGGCCAATAAAAGTGCTCTTGTAAAGTTCCTAAATTCTCAATTACACCAAAGTGTCCCATTAACCCCCCACCATGAGCCTCACGCACTAGCAATTCACGCATAGAACAATTAGGCACGCAAAGTTTACTTTATCGAAATAAATAGCCATCATGCCTATAAAATTTATCAATTGCACCCTTTTCACATGAAGCATAAATGGTAGAAAAATCAGGGTCTTTAGCATACATACCTCTTATATATTCAAATCCAAGCAACTTCGCATTTAAAGAGTTTAGAAGTACTGATGTGATCTGATACGGGGATCTCCAAGAACACGCGGAATTAAACGCCGAAAAGCTCTAAAAGCCAAGATAGTAGACGGTAACAATGCAACCCCGACCTCACGACGCAAGAACTATGGGTATATTAAACCCAAAACCCGTTACGATGCGGAGATAAGAACCACAAAGAGGGAACGCCACAAAGGTTGTCAAATCCTTTGATAAGTTCAATTTGTTCGAAGAGAACACGAAGAAATTAAGGGAATATCTCATCTTAAATATCATTAATCTCAAGAATAATAGTTGTGTTTTACAATGCTGAATAAAGCCATATATATAGCCTAACAAAATAAAGAAACCTAAATAAACTAGAATTGCAAATAAACTAAACGCTGAAACTAGGTTAAAAAATACACCGCCTAATTTACGGCCGTAACTTTTAAGTTTACGGCCGTAAGTGACTTACGGACTAAAAAGCAAAACATATGTTACGGCCGTGACAAATTTATATACGGCCGTAATCGACTCTCTGAATAGAAAATATAAAAAGAACTAAACTTTATTTACGGCCGTGAGTCCTCTTCTGCGTAATTTTGTCTTGACAATGTTACGGCCGTGACTGCCTTTCTGCCCGAATTTAGCCAAGATGATTTTACGGCCGTGAAAGAGGTGTTGCGGCCGTGATTCTACTTCTGCCTTATTTTCTTGTTCTTCTTTGATCCAAATGCATTGTAATAACTTTGGCTCTTCTTCCACTTTGTTATGCAACGTAAACGAGGTATTTGCACTCGAACACTCATCCATCCACGCTTGCATGAATCCTTGCATTGTCTGCTTGATTCTTTTGGCTCTTTGCCTCGTTATTGGTCCTACGGGAACGTGCAACGGGTCGACGTTCGTCGAGCCACTCCGGAACTCATAATCCCCTCCCTGTTGAAAAGGATTCGTCCTCGAATCATCACCTGCATCAAACAGAGAAAGATCAGCAACATTAAAAGAAGCCGACACGTTATACTCACCTGGAAGATCGAGCTTATATGCATTCTCATTTATCTTTTCAAGGATCTGAAAAGGTCCATCGCCGCTTGGCTGCAACTTAGACTTTCCGTGGGTTGGAAATCGCTCCTTTCGCAAGTGTACCCACACCCAATCACCCGGTTCGAACGTCACTTGCCTCCTACCTTTGTTGGCATGAGTCGCATAACCCTCATTTTTCTTTTCAATTTGCCCTTTCACCTTCTCATGAAGCTCTTTCACGAGCTGAGCTTTTTTCGCCCCGCCCAAACAGCTCCGTTCATCTACAGGTAAAGGAATTAAATAAAGAGGAGTTAGCGGGTTGAAACCACAAACAACTTCAAAAGGTGAACATGAAGTAGTAGAATGCACAGATCGATTATAAGCAAATTCCACAAATGGCAAACATTCCTCCCAACTTTTTAAATTCTTATTTATTATAGTGCGCAAAAGTTGGATTAATGTTCTATTAACTACCTCCGTTTGGCCATCAGTTTGCGGGTGACACGTAGTAGAAAATAATAATTTAGTACCGATCTTCCCCCACAAGACTTTCCAAAAGTAGCTTAGGAACTTAACATCCCTATCAGACACAATACTCCTAGGTACCCCATGGAGTCTCACAACCTCCCTAAAGAATAGGTCAGCTATGTTTGTTGCGTCATCAGTTTTATTACAAGGAATAAAATGTGCCATTTTGCTAAACCTGTCTACAACCACAAATATCGAGTCTCTACCTTTTTTTGTCCTAGGAAGACCTAACACAAAATCCATGGATATATCTACCCAAAGTTCATTGTGCAAAGGTGTATACAAACCCTGTAGTAAGACCGAGACTTAGATTGTTTACAAGTTACGCACCTTTCACAAATATGGTGAACATTCATTTTCATTTTAGGCCAATAAAAGTGCTCTTGTAAAGTTCCTAAATTCTCAATTACACCAAAGTGTCCCATTAACCCCCCACCATGAGCCTCACGCACTAGCAATTCACGCATAGAACAATTAGGCACGCAAAGTTTACTTTATCGAAATAAATAGCCATCATGCCTATAAAATTTATCAATTGCACCCTTTTCACATGAAGCATAAATGGTAGAAAAATCAGGATCTTTAGCATACATACCTCTTATATATTCAAATCCAAGCAACTTCGCATTTAAAGAGTTTAGAAGTACTGATGTGATCTGATACGGGGATCTCCAAGAACACGCGGAATTAAACGCCGAAAAGCTCTAAAAGCCAAGATAGTAGACGGTAACAATGCAATCCCGACCTCACGACGCAAGAACTATGGGTATATTAAACCCAAAACCCGTTACGATGCAGAGATAAGAACCACAAAGGGGGAACGCCACAAAGGTTGTCAAATCCTTTGATAAGTTCAATTTGTTCGACGAGAACACGAAGAAATTAAGGGAATATCTCACCTTCAATATCATTAATCTCAAGAATAATAGTTGTGTTTTACAATGCTGAATAAAGCCATATATATAGCCTAACAAAATAAAGAAACCTAAATAAACTAGAATTGCAAATAAACTAAACGATGAAACTAGGTTAAAAAATACACCGCCTAATTTACGGCCGTAACTTTTAAGTTTACGGCCGTGACAAATTTATATACGGCCGTAATTGACTCTCTGAATAGAAAATATAAAAAGTACTAAACTTTATTTACGGCTGTGAGTCCTCTTCTGCATAATTTTGTCTTGATAATGTTACGGCCGTGAGATCATGGTTTACGGCCGTGACTGCCTTTCTGCCCGAATTTAGCCAAGATGATTTTACGGCCGTGAAAGAGGTGTTACGGCGGTGATTCTACTTCTGCCTTATTTTCTTGTTCTTCTTTGATCCAAATGCATTGTAATAACTTTGGCTCTTCTTCCACTTTGTTATGCAACGTAAACGAGGTATTTGCACTCGAACACTCATCCATCCACGCTTGCATGAATCCTTGCATTGTCTGCTTGATTCTTTTGGCTCTTTGCCTCGTTATTGGTCCTACGGGAACGTGCAACGGGTCGACGTTCGTCGAGCCACTCCGGAACTCATCATCCCCTCCCTGTTGAAAAGGATTCGTCCTCGAATCATCACCTGCATCAAACAGAGAAAGATCAGCAACATTAAAAGAAGCCGACACGTTATACTCACCTGGAAGATCGAGCTTATATGCATTCTCATTTATCTTTTCAAGGATCTGAAAAGGTCCATCGCCGCTTGGCTGCAACTTAGACTTTCCGTGGGTTGGAAATCGCTCCTTTCGCAAGTGTACCCACACCCAATCACCCGGTTCGAACGTCACTTGCCTCCTACCTTTGTTGGCATGAGTCGCATAACCCTCATTTTTCTTTTCAATTTGCCCTTTCACCTTCTCATGAAGCTCTTTCACGAGCTGAGCTTTTTTCGCCCCGCCCAAACTGCTCCGTTCATCTACAGGTAAAGGAAATAAATAAAGAGGAGTTAGCGGGTTGAAACCACAAACAACTTCAAAAGGTGAACATGAAGTAGTAGAATGCACAGATCGATTATAAGCAAATTCCACAAATGGCAAACATTCCTCCCAACTTTTTAAATTCTTATTTATTATAGTGCGCAAAAGTTGGATTAATGTCCTATTAACTACCTCCGTTTGGCCATCAGTTTGCGGGTGACATGTAATAGAAAATAATAATTTAGTACCCATCTTCCCCACAAGACTTTCCAAAAGTAGCTGAGGAACTTAACATCCCTATCAGACACAATACTCCTAGGTACCCCATGGAGTCTCACAACCTCCCTAAAGAATAGGCAAGCTATGTTTGTCGCGTCATCAATTTTACTACAAGGAATAAAATGCGCCATCTTGTTAAATCTGTCTACCACCACAAATATCGAGTCTCTACCTTTTTTTGTCCTAGGCAGACCTAACACAAAATCCATAGATACATCTACCCAGGGTTCATTAGGTACGGGCAAAGGTGTATACAAACCCTGTGGTAAGACCCTAGACTTAGATTGTTTACAAGTTATGCACCTTTCACAAATATGGTGAACATTCATTTTCATTTTAGGCCAATAAAAGTTCTCTTGTAAAGTTCCTAAATTCTTAATTACACCAAAGTGTCCCATTAACCCCCCACCATGAGCCTCACGCACTAGCAATTCACGCATAGAACAATTAGGCACGCAAAGTTTACTTTATCTAAATAACTAGCCATCATGCCTATAAAATTTATCAATTGCACACTTTTCACATGAAGAATAAATGGTAGAAAAATCAGGGTCTTTAGCATACATACCTCTTATATATTCACATCCAAGCAACTTCGCATTTAAAGAGTTTAGAAGTACTGATGTGATCTGATACGGGGATCACCAAGAATGTAGCGACCGAGAATTTTCCGTGACTTATTTAAATATTATTTAAAATGTGTCGCTACGACTTTACCCATTTATTTTTAAACAAATTTTCGCCTAACCATTTTAAGTGAAAATCTAATTTATTTAAATTTATCGTAGTTCAATTTCAATTTCAATTTTTATAAAAGTATCTTATTTTCATTATTTATTTATTTATGTATTTTAATCCAAATTTTAATTATTTAAATCCAAAATATTTTATCCCCAATTCTCATTCATTTTAATCCCAAAATCCTTTCCCAATTTCCATCAATAACCATTTTCCTTACTTATCCATCTGACAACAAACATGCAATACATATTATGCCTCCATCATATTACCCTCCAACGAGCCACAGACATTCAACATAATGTAGTCTTTTCCATCTTCATTCTCACATTATACTATCCACAATCCACTCCAACTTCACAATTAACCTTAATCCTTTTGCAAATTCCCTCAGCTTGCCTAAACCAAAACCTCAGAACTTGCCAAGTTACCAAAACAATTGAAAGCTAAACACAGCAAGATTTTATCAAATTAATTCCCAAAATCCTTCCCCTTTAATCAGCCATTACCCCTTGTAACTCCCTTCAATCTCACCATCCTTCCATAATCTTGATCAGAAGCAAACCAATACATATACATTCCTATTCTCCCTTCCTCACAATATTCACAGCAACCGTCTGCAAAATTTTGGGTATGAACTTCCTCCTCTAATACTACTTTCACGACAGCCCCACTTCTGGAAACTCATGTTGATTCTAGGACATCAATTCCAAGCCCCAGCAATATGAGAAATCCAATACTTCATACACACAATCAAACCAATCTGCAAGATCGAATTCCACGCACTCAGTGCCTCTAATCCTAATTAATGGGACTATGGGATATTGAGAGTGTCGCCTCGATTTAATTAACGAATCGAAGGAGACAAAAGAGAATTCAATAGGAAACAATGTCATCACCATCAAGCCTGGCCAGCCTCACACTGCAGCCACCATTTTCGAACCCAACATCACCACACGGTTTCATTCATCCACCCAGTCACTGCCATGAATCCGCAGAGACACGCCCGCACTCGTCACCTCCATCTCCACCATCGAACCTCCATTTTTAGTCCACTGCTCAACCCAAATTCGTATATCGAACCACCGTCGAACCACCACCCAAAGCCACCAACCGAACCAAATTTTCACAAGCAACCACGAACCCACCGTCATCACCCCCTTGTCAAACCCCAATTCCATAATGAACTCCACCACAATCTCTGCCCCAATGCGAAGATCAACCAAATCGAACCAAAAACCCAGAATCAAAGAAAGCCCAAACACTTACCTCCACCACCGGCATGTTCAACCGGAAATCGCAGCTCCAATCCCAAATCTCCAAGCCTCGGTTTCGCACCCAATCTCGACCAAAACTACTCAAAACCTAAACTCCAACCTCACGACCGCTCCGCCGCCACTCGACGTGATGAGTACCTGAGTGACCATACGAGTAAAGACCCGTTGCATGTACCAGTGGGACCAATAACGAGGCTGAGGGCTAAGAAGATCAAGCAAGCAATGCAGGGATTTATGCAAGCTTGGGTGGATGAATATTCGAATGCATGGTCAAAGACTCCATTTTCAATGCATGATAATATGGGAGGTGCGCCAAAAGCATTGCAAGGCATTTGGGTCAAAGAACAAGGAGAAAACAAGTCAGAGGGTCTTTTACGGCCGTAATGTTCGGAGTTACGGCCGTAACTTTGCTATCGCACGGCCGTAACAATCAATTTACGGCCGTAAAAGAGTTATGCGGGTTTTTATTCAGAAGCTGACTTACGGCCGTAAGCACCAATGTCACGGCCGTAAGTGATGAAAACAGTTTTAGACCCGAGGGTCAATTACGGCCGTAAACCCATATGTTACGACCGTAAAAATGCGCCGCATATTAATTTAGGTATTTTGCGGCTAGGTTATTTTTGGACGCGTTTCTGGACTATATTACCTTTTCTTGGTCATTGTAAACGATACAACTTTTATGATTAATGAGATTGCTTGAATTAGGTGAGTTTATCCCTGTTCTTCTTCGTTCTTGATTGAACCCCTTGAACTTATCAAAGGATTTGACAACCTTTGTGGCGTTCACCCCTTTATGGTTCTTCATTCCGCATCTTAACGGGTCTTGGATTTGATACATCCTTGGTTCTTGAGTCGTGAGTGTCGGGTCATATTGTTATCGTCAATTAATCTGGATTTGGAACTTTCCAAGTGTTAATTCAATTTCCGCGAGATCCCGTGATTCCCCAACAAGAATCACATCACGACGGCTGTAACACCGCCGGGTCACCGCCTGGCGACGTGGATCGCCCCCACCCCTTTCCCCGTCGCTGTGCTTCTTGTTTTGAGAGGAGAGAGATAGATATATATTATATCTATTATGTTTATATTAATTGTGATTTTTCGAAAATTACACCCTAAGCCCTAAGTTTGCAAAATGTTTTATTTTAGTCCTTTCAGCTTTAAACTTATTATTTCAGCCCCCTGAAGTTTTAAATGTTTCAAATCAGTCCTGTTGGTTTTAAAACATATATAAGTCAGTCCCTTCTGTTTCAAAATGTTTTATAAGCCTCCATTAAGTTTTAAACATGTTTTAGTTCAGCCCCCTTATTTTAAATCCGTGATTTCAGCCCCCAAGTTTGAAAAGTGATTTGTTTTAATATTTATTTTTCGAAAATTGCGTTTTAGTCCCCTAAGTATTAAACTCTTTTATTTCAGTCCCTACAGCTTTAAATATCTTAAATCTTACTTTAAGTTTCAAAAGTTATTTATTTTAGTCCCTATTGATTTAAAAAGATATATATATATTTAGCCTAAATTTCAAAAGTTATCATTTAAGCCACATATTTTAAAGTCTTTTAATTTTGTTCATATTGATTTAAAAATGATATATATATTTATAAACCCCAAGTTTTTAAAATAATCATTTCAGTCCCTAAAGTTCAAAGTCATTTAAATCAGTTTTAAAGTATTAAATTGAATTTATTATTTTAAGTTATGTTAGACGAGGCGCTTGGACATTTAGAAGAACAACGTGAATTTTCTTGCTCAACTTTCAGACTCGTGATTTGAGGTAGACTCGCCCCCACTAATTAGTTTAAATTATAATTGCACGTCTTATGTGAAATTACGTGATTTACGTGCTTTGATGCATGAGACGAGAAAAGAATATCTCTTATGAGATAAATGAGAAATGATGATGTTATGCATAACTTATGTGCCTTAAGTGCACTAGACGAGACTACCCACATCCTATGATTTTACGAGCCTTGATTTTGAAAATAAAATAGCCCAAGAATATGATGATGATGTCACTGTATGATTGCATAATTACGTGTTCAATTATTCTGTAAATTAATTGTTGGCGATGAGTCTACTGAGTATTTTTCGAAATACTCATTCCATTATTTTAACAGCTTTTACAGATCTCGGACATGGCGGCGAATGAAATGGGAGCGGTGGCAAATTAAACAAAGGATGATAATTTTTTTTAGACAATTTTACGAATATTAATGATTGGATTATTTATCGTTAATTTTATTTAAATAATTGAGACACAAGTTTTATGGATTCTCGTATTTTAATTAATTAAGTTTCTGCTTATATTAGACAAGTTTATGAATGTTACTCGTTAAATTATTTATCGCTAATTTCATTTAAATAATTGGGATTTAAAATTTTTATGAATTGTTCTATATTTAAATTAATTAAGTTTTCCGCTGAAGTTTTCAAATGATGAATGTGACGTTTTGAATTAAATTAATTTTTTGCAATAAAGTAAATTTTAAAGGACGAAGTGGCGTCCCGGGCTCCGAACGGAATTCGGGGCGTTACAAAGAACACGCGGAATTAAACGCCGGAAAGCTCTAAAATCCAAGATAGTAGACGGTAACAATGCAACCCCGACCTCACGACGCAAGAACTATGGGTATATTAAACCCAAAATCCGTTACGATGCGGAGATAAGAACCACAAAGGGGGAACGCCACAAAGGTTGTCAAATCCTTTGATAAGTTCAATTTGTTCGACGAGAACACGAAGAAATTAAGGGAATATCTCACCTTCAATATAAAAACTAATAAACTTTATTCACGGCCGTGAGTCCTCTTCTGCATAATTTTGTCTTGATAATGTTACGGTCGTGAGATCATGGTTTACGGCCGTGACTGCCTTTCTGCACAAATTTAGCCAAGATGATTTTACGGCCGTGATTCTACTTCTACCTTATTTTCTTGTTCTTCTTTGATCCAAATGCATTGTAATAACTTTGGCTCTTCTTCCACTTTGTTATGCAACGTAAACGAGGTATTTGCACTCGAACACTCATCCATCCACGCTTGCATGAATCCTTGCATTGTGTGCTTGATTCTTTTGGCTCTTTGCCTCGTTATTGGTCCTACGGGCACGTGCAACGGGTCGACGTTGGTCGAGCCACTCCGCAACTCATCATCCCCTCCCTGTTGAAAAGGATTCGTCCTAGAATCATCACCTGCATCAAACAGAGAAAGATCAGCAACATTAAAAGAAGCCGACACGTTATACTCACCTGGAAGATCGAGCTTATTTGCATTCACATTTACCTTTTCAAGGATCTGAAAAGGTCCATCGCCTCTTGGCTGCAACTTAGACTTTCTTTGGTTTGGAAATCGCTCCTTTCGCAAGTGTACCCACACCCAATCACCCGACTCGAACGTCACTTGCCTCCTACCTTTGTTGTCATGAGTCGCATAACGCTCATTTTTCTTTTCAGTTTGCCCTTTCACTTTCTCATGAAGCTCTTTCACAAGTTTAGCTTTTTTCGCCCCGCCCAAACTGCTCCGTTCATCTACAGGTAAAGGAATTAAATCAAGAGGAGTTAGCGGGATGAAACCATAAACAACTTCAAAAGGTGAACATGAAGTAGTAGAATGCACAGATCGATTATAAGAAAATTCCACAAATGGCAAACATTCCTCCCAACTTTTTAAATTCTTATTTATTATAGTGCGCAAAAGTTGGATTAATGTCCTATTAACTACCTCCGTTTGGCCATCAGTTTGCGGGTGACATGTAGTAGAAAATAATAATTTAGTACCCATCTTCCCCCACAAGACTTTCCAAAAGTAGCTGAGGAACTTAACATCCCTATCAGACACAATACTCCTAGGTACCCCATGGAGTCTCACAACCTCCCTAAAGAATAGGCCAGCTATGTTTGTCGCGTCATCAGTTTTATTACAAGGAATGAAATGCGCCATCTTGCTAAATCTGTCTACCACCACAAATATCGAGTCTCTACCTTTTTTTGTACTAGGCAGACCTAACACAAAATCCATAGATACATCTACCCAAGGTTCATTAGGTACGGGCAAAGGTGTATACAAACCTGGTGGTAAGACCCTAGACTTAGATTGTTTACAAGTTATGCACCTTTCACAAATATGGTGAACATTCATTTTCATTTTAAGCCAATAAAAGTGCTCTTGTAAAGTTCCTAAAGTCTGAATTACACCAAAGTGTCCAATTAACCCCCCACCATGAGCCTCACGCACTAGCAATTCACGCATAGAACAATTAGGCACGCAAAGTTTACTTTCTCTAAATAAATAGCCATCATGCCTATAAAATTTATCAATTGCACCCTTTTCACATGAAGCATAAATGGTAGAAAAATCAGGGTCTTTAGCATACATACCTCATATATATTCAAATCCAAGCAACTTCGCATTTAAAGAGTTTAGAAGTACTGATGTGATCTGATGCGGGGATCACCAAGAACACGCGGAATTAAATACCGGAAAGCTCAAAAATCCAAGATAGTAGACGGTAACAATGCAACCCCGACCTCACGACGCAAGAACTATGGGTATATTAAACCCAAAACCCGTTACGATGCGGAGATAAGAACCACAAAGGGGGAACGCCACAAAGGTTGTCAAATCCTTTGATAAGTTCAATTTGTTCGACGAGAACACGAAGAAATTAAGGGAATATCTCACCTTCAATATCATTAATCTCAAGGATAATAGTTGTGTTTTACAATGCTGAATAAAGCCATATATATAGGCTAACAAAATAAAGAAACCTAAATAAACTAGAATTGAAAATAAACTAAACGCTGAAACTAGGTTAAAAAATACTCCTCCTAATTTACGGCCGTAACTTTTAAGTTTACGGTCGTAAGTGACTTACGGACTAAAAAGCAAAACATATGTTACGGCCGTGACAAATTTATATACGGCCGTAATCGACTCTCTGAATAAAAAATATAAAAACTAATAAACTTTATTTACGGCCGTGAGTCCTCTTCTGCATAATTTTGTCTTGATAATGTTACGGTCGTGAGATCATGGTTTACGGCCGTGACTGCCTTTCTGCACAAATTTAGCCAAGATGATTTTACGGCCGTGATTCTACTTCTACCTTATTTTCTTGTTCTTCTTTGATCCAAATGCATTGTAATAACTTTGGCTCTTCTTCCACTTTGTTATGAGTTTACGGTCGTTAGTGACTTACGGACTAAAAAGCAAAACACATGTTACGGCCGTGACAAATTTATATATGGTCGTAATCTACTCTCTGAATAAAAATATAAAAACTACTAAACTTTATTTACGGCCGTGAGGATGTCCTTTAGGGACCGTGACTCCTCTTCTGCATAATTTTGTCTTGATAATGTAACGGCCGTGAGATCATGGTTTACGGCCGTGACTGCCTTTCTGCACAAATTTATCCAAGATGATTTTACGGCCGTGAAAGAGATGTTACGGCCGGGATTCTACTTCTGCCTTATTTTCTTGTTCTTCCTTGATCCAAATGCATTGTAATAACTTTGGCTCTTCTTCCACTCTGTTATGCAACGTAAACGTGGTCTTTGCACTCGAACACTCATCCATCCACGCTTGCATGAATCCTTGCATTGTCTGCTTGATTCTTTTGGCTCTTTGCCTCGTTATTGGTCCTACGTGCACATGCAACCGGTCTACGCTTGTTGAGCCACTCCGGAACTCATCATCCCCTCCCTGTTGAAAAGGATTCGTCCTCGAATCATCACCTGCATCAAACTGAGAAAGATCAGCAACATTAAAAGAACCAGACACGTTATACTCACCTGGAAGATTGAGCTTATATGCATTCTCATTTATCTTTTCAAGGATCTGAAAAGGTCCATAGACTCTTGGTTGCAACATAGACTTTCTTTGGGTTGGAAATCGCTCCGTTCGCAAGTGTATCCACACCTAATCACCCGGCTCGAACGTCACTTGCCTCCTACCTTTGTTGGCATGAGTCGCATAACGCTCATTTTTCTTTTCAATTTGCCCTTTCACCTTCTCATGAAGCTCTTTCATAAGCTTAGCTTTTTTTGCCCCGTCCAAACTGCTCCGTTCATCTGCAGGTAAAGGAATTAAATCAAGAGGAGTTAGTAGGTTGAAATCATAAACAACTTTAAAAGGTGAATATGAAGTAGTAGAATGCACAGATCGATTATAAGCAAATTCCACAAATGGAAAACATTCCTCCAAACTTTTTAAATTCTTATTTATTATAGTGCGCAAAAGTTGGATTAATGTCCTATTGACTACCTCCGTTTGGCCATCATTTTGCGGGTGAAAGGTAGTAGAAAATAATAATTTAGTACCCATCTTCCCCCACAAGACTTTCCAAACGTAGCT
The DNA here is from genome assembly GCA_963555705.1 of Ligustrum vulgare. Lineage (NCBI taxonomy): Eukaryota > Viridiplantae > Streptophyta > Magnoliopsida > Lamiales > Oleaceae > Ligustrum > Ligustrum vulgare. The sequence continues at coordinate 18,733,327 of OY743186.1, forward strand.
TAGGAACTTAACATCCATATCAGACACAATACTCCTAGGTACCCCATGGAGTCTCACAACTTCCCTAAAGAATAGGTCAGTTATGTTTGTTGCGTCATCAGTTTTATTACAAGGAATAAAATGCGCCATTTGCTAAATCTGTCTACCACCACAAATATCGAGTCTCTACCTTTTTTTGTTCTAGGCAGACCTAACACAAAATCCATGGATATATCTACCCAAGGTTCATTAGGTACGGGCAAAGGTGTGTACAAACCTTGTGGTTAGACCCTAGACTTAGATTGTTTACAAGTTATGCACCTTTCACAAATATGGTGAACATTCATTTTCATTTTAAGCCAATAAAAGTGCTCTAGTAAAAACCAAGAAAAATTACCTTTTCCATGCAAAAAGTACACTTCTTAAAACTAGCATATATTTTTTCAGTTTTCAAAACTTCCAAAACAGATCTTAAATGTTCAATGTGATCACCTAAGTTCTTACTATATACCAAAATGTCATAAAATTATACCACAACAAATTTACCAATGTAAGCACGCAAGACATGATTCATTAACCTCATAAAAGTGCTAGGTGCATTTGAGAGGCCGAACGGCATAACCATCCATTCATATAAACCATATTTGGTTTTGAAGGCGGTTTTCCATTCATCACCTTCTTTCATACGAATGTGGTGATAACCACTCTTAAGGTCTATTTTCCTAAACATACTAGCATCATAAAGTTCATCAAGCATGTCATCAAGTCTAGGTATGGGATGGCGATACTTTACCGTAATATTGTTGACTGCTCTACAATCCACGCACATCCTCCAAGTCCCATCCTTTTTAGGTACCAACAGAACTGGTACTGCACATGGGCTCATGCTTTCCCGAACATAGCCCTTTTCCAACAGCTCTTCAACCTGCTTTTGTAGCTCTTTGGTCTCTTCGGGATTGCTCCTATAAGCTGGCCTATTTGGAATGACTGCTCCTGGCACGAAGTCAATCTGGTGTTCAATCCCTCGAATTGGCGGCAGCCCACTAGGAATCTCCTCGGGAAATAAATCTGCAAATTCCTGCAAAGGAGACACAGCTAAACTGGGGAGGGAGTGGTTAGCTTCATCAAGTACAAGGAGGGATTCCTTGTACATTAGTAAAATCATTGGCTTATTTGTAGAAATAGCTTTGGTGATATCACTCTGTTTTGCGTAGAAGCTCACTTTTGTTTTCTCTCTTTTACTGGCACTCTTCACACCCTCTCCTTTTGCCGGGATTGTGGTCCCGACCTCTTCTGTTCACTCAACTCTCCTTTTTCCGGGAACGTGGTCTCGACCTTCTTTCTCTCTTCCTCACTTTTTAATTTCAATTGGTCTTCATAGACCTGTTGAGGTGATAAAGGCATTAGTTTGATATTTTTCCCATCCTTAGTGAAGGTATACCTATTTTTAAAGCCATCATGAATAACCTTTCTATCGAATTGCCATGGCCTTCCCAACAAGATGTGCCCCGCATGCATGGGTACCACATCGCAAACCACCCTATCTTCATACTTCCCAATCGCCAAATCAACTACCACCTGTTTATTAACCTTAATCTCACCCGATTCATTTAACCATTGTAGCTTATATGGCCTAGGGTGTTTTTGTATAGGTAGGCATAATTTCTCCACTAGAGTAGTGCTAGCAACATTAGCACAACTACCACCATCTATTATCAAACTACACACCTTGTTATTCACAAAGCACCTAGTATGAAATATATTTTCTCGCTGCTCACCCGACTCTTCCACCTTAACTTGGGTACTAAGGGCTCTCCTAGTGACAAGTGATTTTGCTACTGCATAGTCCCCATCATCATTTTCACTAACATCCTCTAGAGCTGGCATATCCTTATACTCATCCTCCACTTCTCCCTCTTTCTCATCCTCCGAACTTAATACCCCGTCACGCATAACCAATATTCGTTTATTTGGACATTGTGAAGAAATATGTCCTAAGCCGGAACATTTAAAACAATGAATATCTCTAGTCCTAGGAGTTTGAGAATCAAAAGCAATTTTACCTTTGTTGGGTGGCTCTATTTTTCCCTTTGGTGCCTCAAATTTATTTTTCTGCACAACCCCTTCATTTTTAGAAGTCCCACTCCATGTAGACTTACCAAAAGAATTGGAACTTGTATAGAATTTGGAAGTTCCCTTACTTTTTAATTATTGCTCCACCTTCATGGCCATGTGAAGCATCTCCTCCAAATCGATATAATGTTACAATTCAATAACATTAGCAATATCTCGATTTAAACCATTTAAAAACCTAGCCATGGTTGCCTCCGGGTCTTCCTCTATATTTGCCCTAGTTATGGTGATGTGATCCCGGGAGGGGGTCACGACGAAACACGCGGAAATAACGCCGGGAAAGTTCCGAATTCAGGTTGGAATGGACGGTGACACTACGACACGAGCCTCACGACGCAAGAACCAGGGGCATATCAAACCCTAGACCCGTTACGATGCGGAAACAAGAACCGTAATGGTTTGAACGCCACAAAGGATGCCCACGCCTTTGATAAGTTCGAAGGTGTTCAATTCAGAACAATATATGAGGGAAAACCACTCAACACAATTTTCATTCATCAAAGTCTTTTTTTGTATTACAATGAAGACGCCTTTATATAGGCGAATAAAAAATCCTAGTCTACTAGGAAACTAAATAAAATCTAATCTAATTAGGGAATATATAAAACTTATCAAAATAGACTCCTAAAATACTAAAATAGGAAAAAAGAATTAAAATATAAAAAGGAAATAAAAATCCCCATGATTTGCGTTAATCTGAATTTACGGCCGTGACAACATTACTTACGGCCGTAACTGTACTTCTGCTTAAGGATTACGGCCGTGCCATAAACTTACGGCCGTAACTTTGAAAACCTGAAATTCTTCATTTTGATCCGAGAGTGACTTACGGCCGTGAGAATATTTTGTTACGGCCGTAACTTTGCTTCTGTATAATTTTTTATTTTCTTGGTTTCCAACTCGATTCTCGGCTTGTCTCTTGGCTTGCTCACTTGGTTTAGCCTCGAACCTTGTTCACTCTCACAATGCTTGATCTGTGAAGCTCTTCGAACATGCTGGAAGCTTTGTTTGGCTTGATTTGTAGTTCTTTCCGTCAAGCCCGCCATGATTCTCATCATTCTCCCATTCTTTAGGATGATTCGTCCCGAATCATAGCTTGGTTCGTGATTTACAGATGCCCCACCAGGATCAAATGGGAAATTATGGACTCCATGACATGAATTCATTAGGTGGCAATCCTCCAATTGGTAAACACGAACGTATTGAAACATGAGGTTAATTTGCCAAGGTGGATTTGACTCAAGCTTCCATGTGTAATCAACCTGCAAAAAAGATTGAAATAAAATGGGGAGGGAAACGTTAGTTTCAAAAGGTACAAGGTATGGATCCTTGTATTCGTGATAGATCACCTCCCTATCCTCCTTTCTCACAATGAGGCTCTCCTCTTTACCTCTTTCAACATTTTCACTCTCTTGCTCAATATTTTTAACCCGAAGCCCAACCACATCTTCTAATTTTTCATGCATTCCATCATCACTACCCAAATACTCCTTCTCCTCACCCAATTTTGGATTTAGCTCAACTACTTCCAAATTATGCTTTTGCTCATGCACCTCCTCATAAATAATATTATCGACATGAATAGGCACCTCCTCAACACTACACAAATTTTTATTTTCTACTTCATGTTTCAAGTCTCCCTCCTTTTCAACATCCATATCTTGAGACTCCAATTTTAAATCCCCTCCAATCTCACTTTCATTCCCCTTTGGAAATTTAGCTTCAGCTTCCATTTCACTCTCCCGTTGCAACTTGGCTAATTTTTTTCTTGCTTCCTTTGCAATCATCTCCTCCTTTAACTGCCTTAATATCATTCTCACCTCATCAATTTCATCCCTCATTTCCGAAACACCATCCCCTATTTTTGAGGCACCATCTTCCAATACTTTTAGCTCATCCCCAATTCCAACTCTAGGTTTATGATCATTCCTATTCTCCCTCCTAACTCTAGGAACTGTTTGAGGTTTTTCCCTAAATTTAGACATTGTGGGTTGGATGTGGACGGGAGTGGAAAAATTCGATAATCAAGGAGCAAAGAAAATCAAGGAAGTGGTCCTTGAATTTTGGAATTGACTTTTTTTTTTTTTTTTTGAAATATGAATTTTCGGAATTAAATAAAAAAAAATTTAAATAAAAAAATTAATTAATTTTTTTTTAATAAATCCGAAAATCTGACACGAACGCCAAAACAAACGAGACTGGATTTGGACGAGAATCGAATAAAATAAACAAGATTGAATTTTTTTTGAATATTTTCTGGATTAAAGACTCACAAATATGAAGAACGTGAAGAACAAGAAACAAAGACTCGACAAGCAAAATAAAAATAGGATAGGAATGATTCTGTGCAGACTCGATGATAAAAACGCAGAATCAAACTGATAGAAAAAAAAAAACAAAAAACCTGAATTCAGATCCAAGCTCTGATACCAGATGATGTGATCCCGGGAGGGAGTCACGACGAAAGACGCGGAAATAACGCCGGGAAAGTTCCGAATTCAGGTTGGAACGGACGGTGACACTACGACCCGAGCCTCACGACGCAAGAACCAGGGGCATATCAAACCCTAGACCCGTTACGATGCGGAAACAAGAACCGTAATGGTTTGAACGCCACAAAGGATGCCCACGCCTTTGATAAGTTCGATTGGTGAACGCCACAAATATCTCACAATATTTGATAAGTTCGAAGGTTATTCACAAAGCACCTAGTATGAAATATATTTTCTCGCTGCTCACCCGACTCTTCCACCTTAACTTGAGTACTAAGGACTCTCCTAGTGACAAGTGATTTAGCTACTGCATAGTCCCCATCATCATTCTCACTAACATCCTCTAGAGCTGGCATATCCTTATATTCATCCTCCACTTCTCCCTCTTTCTCATCCTCCAACTTAATACCCCGTCACGCATAACCAATATTCGTTTATTTGGACAATGTGAAGAAATATGTCCTAAGCCGGAACATTTAAAACAATGAATATCTCTAGTCCTAGGAGTTTGAGAATCAAAAGCAATTCTACCTTTGTTGGGTGGCTCTATTTTTCCCTTCGGTGCCCCAAATTCATTTTTCTGCACAACCTTATCATTTTTAGAAGTCCCGCTCCATGTAGACTTACCAAAAGAATTGGAACTTGTAGAGAATTTTGAAGTTCCCTTCCTTTTTAATTGTCGCTCCACTTTCATGGCCATGTGAAGCATCTCCTCCAAATCGATATAATTAAATAAAGAAAAGTGAAAAAAATTAAATAAAGATCCTCACGTGTTTTATCACTCGTGTATCACTCGATTTTGGCTTTTTCCCTCTATTAATCTCACCACTCTGCCTTTTTCCCTTTTTACCTCTCTATTCCCTTTTTCCCACGTTCTCAAAGAACCCACCAAACTAGTCACGGATTTGGTCCTTGTGGAATAAACCCCAAAGTGCAAATAAGGAAAGTTGATGGAAAAATTGGAATTAGGCAGTTTAGGAAGGAAATTATGGAAACAAGATTTCTATTTCAAGTAGAAGTTTTATGGAAACAAGAATAAGGAATTTAATGGAAACAAGAATTGTTGGAAAGATTTGCCAAATATTATTTTCTTGATTTCTTGTTCAAAATCAACAACACTTCTTTTCTATTTATTTTTTTTGTAAATTTCGGATTTTTTTTTTTTGTTTTGCTACTCAACAAAAATAATCAAGAACAAGAAACAGAAATTGGCAAATCTTGAATTTCTGACGAATTTTAAGAAACAAGAATTGGAAGGATTTTTTTTTTGAATGATTAATAATTGGAAATAAAAGAAGAAGAACTGGAATACTAAATAATTGGATTTAGAGACAGGCTCTGATACCAGATGATGTGATCCGATACGGGGATCACCAAGAACACGCGGAATTAAACGCCGGAAAGCTCTAAAATCCAAGATAGTAGACGGTAACAATGCAACCCAGACCTCACGACGCAAGAACTATGGGTATATTAAACCCAAAACCCGTTACGATGCGGAGATAAGAACCACAAAGGGGGAACGCCACAAAGGTTGTCAAATCCTTTGACAAGTTCAATTTGTTCGATGAGAACACGAAGAAATTATGGGAATATCTCACCTTCAATATCATTAATCTCAAGAATAATAGTTGTGTTTTACAATGCTGAATAAAGCTATATATATAGGCTAGTAAAATAAAGAAACCTAAATAAACTAGAATTGCAAATAAACTAAACGCTGAAACTAGGTTAAAAATACGCCGCCTAATTGACGGCCGTAACTTTTAAGTTTACGGTCGTAAGTGGCTTACGGACTAAAAAGCAAAACACATGTTACGGCCATGACAAATTTATATACGGCCGTAAGGATGTCCTTTACGACCGTGAGTCCTCTTCTGCATAATTTTGACTTGATAATGTTACGGCCGTGAGATCATGGTTTACGACCGTGACTGCCTTTCTGCACAAATTTAGCCAAGATGATTTTACGACCGTGAAAGAAATGTTACGGCCGTGATTATACTTCTGCCTTATTTTCTTGTTCTTCTTTGATCCAAATGCATTGTAATAAGGGCTCTTCTTCCACTTTGTTATGCAACGTAAACGAGGTCTTTGCACTCGAATACTCATCCATCCACGCTTGCATGAATCCTTGCATTGTCTGCTTGATTCTTTTGGCTCTTTCCCTCGTTATTGGTCCTACGGGCACGTGCAATGGGTCAACGCTCGTTGAGCCACTCCGGAACTCATCACCCTATTCAACCCACTTAGAAATCTAGCCATGTCTGCCTCCGGATCCTCTTCAATGTTTGCTCTAACCATAGCCATTTCCATCTCTCTATTGTATTCCTCCACACTCCTATTACCTTGACCTTTAGTTTGTAATTTTTGGTAGATGTGCCTGTAGTAATGGTTGAGTACAAACCTTTTTCTCATAAGGGCTTTCTACTCTCATCCCATGTTTCAATTTGTCTCTCACGGTTTCTCCTTTTTCTCGGAACCAATTGATCCCACCACACTATAGCATTCTCTGTAAATTCTATGACCGCCAATTTTACCTTTTTCGCCTCAAAATAGTTATGACAGTCAAAAAACAATTCTACCCTATATCCCATTTCACGTCTATCACCTCGATCTCTTCTTCTACCCCAACTGGCCATAGACATATTCGCACTATCACTATCACTTTCAACATCCCCAACATTATCATTCCTAGCTACATGTCGAGTGTTAAAGCCATACCTTAGTGGCCTCCTATATTGGGGAGCATCTGTTGTTGTTCCTTACGCGGTTGTGTAGTGTCTTTAGCACGCTTCCCACCGAATCATTAACCTTCCCCATCCTCACATCCAATTTTGCATCCCACTTCTAAAACTGTTTTTCCATCCTAGCAAGGAGGTGAAAGTGTTGGTTATCCTTCACTGTTGATGATGCGTCCTTCTGTGACATGGCTAAGATCATGTAAAAGAAAAGAAAAATTAAAATATGAAATATATCCTCATGTGTTTGGAACTCGTGTATCACTCACTTTTGGCTTTTTTCCCTCTAATAGTCTTACCACGTTTGCCTTTTTCCTCTCTTTTTCCCTTTTCACTACTTCTCAATGAACCAACCAAACTAGTTAAGGATTTGATTTAGTTCCCTTTTGCGAGTTTTAGGTTAAATTCCGTCTTTACTTATTTTAGGATTTATTTTGGACCTCTATAGCGGCTAGGGATTATTTAATTTCATTTTGTTTATTTCTATTCCTTTTGATTCATTGTAACACTCAAGTTTTGATGAATAAAATTATTGAGTGTTTTCACTCTATCTAAAGGTGAGGATTTTCCCTTTAAACAACGAACTTATCAAATATTATGAGATATTTGCGGCGTTCAACAAATCGAGCTTATCAAAGGAATTGGACAACCTTTGTGGCGTTCACCCCATTATGGTTCTCGTTTCCACATCGTAACGATTCTCGGGTTTAATATGCCTCTGGTTCTTGCGTCGTGAGGCTCAGGTATTAGTGTTATCGTCCGTTCCAACCTGAATTCGAAATTTTCCCAGCGTTACCATGTGTTCTTCGTCTTCACCCATTATGTTCTTGTTTATGATAGTGCGTAGGAGTTAAGTCAATGTTCTATTGACTACCTCAGTTTGAGTGTGACACGTAGTAGAAAACAACAATTTAGTTCCCAATTTCCCCCACAAGACTTTCCAAAAGTAACTAAGGAACTTAATATTCCTATCAGACACAATACTCCGTGGTACCCCGTGGAATATTACAACCTCCCTAAAGAATAGGTCTGCTATGTTTGTTGAACCGTCAGTTTTATGACAAGGGATGAAATGTGTCATTTTACTAAACCTGTCTAATACCACAAATATAGGGTCCCTACCGTTTTTTGTCCTAGGCAAACTGATACGAATCGTGGTGGCTTGACAAAAAGAACTAAAAATCATGCCAAACATAGCTTCAAGCATGTTCGAAGAGTTTCAAAGATCAAACGTGGAGTGGTTGAAGAAGCGTCAAAGATGGTACAAGTGACGTGGGCCGAAAACTCTCGGGGTCGCACGGTTCAAATTCTCCAACTTCTCAATTTTGATTTGATACCAGATGATGTGATCCGTAATGGGTATCACGAAGAACACGTGGAATTAAGAATCAAAACGCCGGAAAGCCGATATCCAATTGGTAGACGATAGCAATGCAACCCCGACCTCACGACTCAAGAACCCAAGGTATATCAAACCAAAGACCCGTTATGATGGTGAGATAAGAACTACGAAGGGTGAACCCCACAAAGTTTGTCTAATCCTTTGATAAGTTCTATTTGTTTGTTAAGAACGAAGAAGAACAAGGGAATATCTCACCTTTAATTATCAATCATCACAAATTTGTGTTCACAATGAATGAAAAAGAAACTAATAAAGAGTAATTTCGCGAAAACAAGACAAAGCCACAACATATGGGCCCAAAACGGAAAAAGAATAAAAAATGCTAAAAACCCCAATTTCTGTACCAATGCGATCGCGTAGGCATCACAGTGGCGATTGCATGGAGATGCCAAAATCTCTCTGTTCTTCTTTTCAGTGTAGGTAGATATCGCCCTAAACTTTATACCACGCGAGGGGGTCACAACGAACAAGCGTAAAGAACACCGGGAAAGTTCCGAATTCAGGTTGGAACAGACGATAACACTACGACCTGAGTCTCACGACGCAAAAACTAGGGGTATATTAAACCCGAGACCCGTTATGATGCTGAAAAAAGAACCATATTGGGGTGAACGCCACAAAGGTTGTCCAATTCCTTTGATAAGCTCGAATTGTTGAACACCAAAAATATCTCACATGATGCGATCCCGGGAGGGAAACACGAAGAACGCGCGGAATAACGTCGAGAAAGTTCCAAATTCAGGTTGGAGCGGACGGTAACAATGCAACCCCGACCTCACGATGCAAGAACCAGGGGTATATTAAACCCGAGACCCGTTATGATGCGGAGATAAGAACAGCAAAGGGGTGAACGCCACGCAGAATGCCCAGATCCTTGATAAGTTCGAAAGTGTTAAATCCAGAACAATATATGAGGGAAAACCACTCAACACATGGTGTGATTCTTGTTGGGGAATCACGGGAACTCGCGGAAATTATATAAATGCTTGAAAAGTTCCAAAATCCAGATTAATTGAGGATAACAATATGACCCGACACTCACGACTCAAGAACCAAGGATGTATCAAATCCAAGACCCGTTAAGATGCGAAATGAAGAACCATAAAGGGGTGAACGCAACAAAGGTTGTCAAATCCTTTGATAAGTTCAATGGGTTCAATCAAGAACGAAGAAGAATAGGGATAAACTCACCTAATTCAAGCAATCTCATTAATCATCAAAGTTGTTTGTTTACAATGACAAAGAAAACCTAATATAGTCCAAAATCAAAATAACCCTAGCCGCAAAATCCACAAAATAAAATGCGACGCCCTTTTACGGCCGTAATATATGTGTTTACGGCCGTAATTGACCCTCGGGTCCAAAACTCTTTAATCTCTTACGGCCGTGAAAATCATAGTTACGTCCGTAAGTCACTTTCTGCCAAAATTGTGTGATATCAAAGTTACGGCCGTAACTCCAGAACTTACGGCCGTAAAAGGCCTTCTGCACTCTTTTCTCCTTGTTCTTTGATCCAAATGCTTAGTAACGGTTTTGGCTCATCTTCCGTCTTGTCATGCATTGAAAATGGAGTCTTCGAAGTGAATATTCATCCACCCAAGCTTGCATAAACCCCTGCATTGCTTGCCTGATCTTCTTAGCCATTAGCCTCGTTATTGATCCCACCGGTACATGCAACGGATCCTTACTCGTTGTGCAACTTGTGCCACTCCGGTCCTCATCAATACAATTTTCATTCAATCAAAGTCTGTTTTACAATGAATAGAAAATGCGTATAAATAAGCAAACAAAAACCCTAGACGCGAATGGGCTCAAAATAGACTCCTAATTGACCTAAAATACAAAAATAACTAAAATTTGAAAAAGGCAATAAAATAATCAAGATTCTGCGAAATTTGATCCGCTCCTTCATTACGACCGTAAATACCAGGCTTACGGTTGTAAGCCCCTCTCGGGTCCAAAGTTGATACCGAAGTTACGGCCGTGACGAAATTGATTCCTATCGTAAGTCATGTCCTGCCCAAAAATTGCGATAGCTGCGTTACGACCGTAATTCCAATGGTTACAGCCGTAAAAGGCCTTCTGCTTAATTTTCTGGTTCTTTTCGACACGGTTTGATCTTTAAAGCTTGTTGAACCTGTTGAATTCTTGTTTTGGCTTGAATATTTTAGATTTTCCCGTCAAGCCTGCTATGATACGTATTATCACAGTTCTGGATCACATCATATCCTACTTTAGAATGATTCGTCCCGAATCAAAGCTCTGTTCTTGAGTTACCGTTGCTCCTCCCGGATCAAATGGAAAACTCCTCCTGCCATTGCGTATAATCAACCAATAATATTTTGCAACAAGGGTCACATGAATGGCTTGAAGTAGAAACACCTTTGGGTGTAAGTAGTGTTACCAATCGTTCCAAGTGCAATTAACCTGCAAAAAAGAATTAAATAAAATAGGGTGGGAAATGTTAGTTTCATGAGGTACAAGATACGGATCCTTGTATTCATGATAAATCATCATCTCCAACTCCTCTTTTGGAACCACGAGGCCCTTCTCTTCACCTCGTTCTTCCTTTAAAAGTTCTTGTTTATTCCCCTCTACTTCTTTTCTCTCAAGTACCTCTCCTAACTTTACACGCTCAAGCACTTCTTCAATATTTTTACTTTCAAATTCAACCACATCCTATCTCCACATTTTTATCACCACATTCGTGCACTACCTCATTACTACTCAAGTGTGGATCTTCCAATTCAACGCTCAAATCTTGAACTTCAACCTCAACTCCCAATTCATTCCCCTCATTATCAACAATTTCATTCTTAATTACATCCTCACTACCCAACTCCACCTTCTCCTCATCAAATTTTGGAGTTTGTTTATTTGTTTTTAATTTCAACTCTCCCTCCTACTTATCAATATCCTTATCCCCACGATGCCTCGTTAAACCAATTTTCACTCTCCTTCCTTACTCTCCGTGAATCTTCTAGTGCTTCCTCTAATGTAAATCCATATAGTGCGCATGTTTTTCCTATCTTAAAGAATTTGTATATGTGGATACTCTTATCATAATCAACCTCCCCCCTTAGCCTCCAAGGGTTTCCCAATAAAATATGACAAGATTTTAAAAAGTCGGGAGTAATGTTTGTCGTTTGTGGAGTTTGCTTATAATCAGACTGTGCATTCTACTACTTCGTGTTCACCTTTTGAAGTAGTTTATGGTTTCAACCCTCTACCTCCTCTTGATTTAATTCCTTTACCTGTAGAAGAAAGGCTGGACGGGGCGAAAAAGGGTAAATTGAAAAAGGGTAATTCCTTTACCTGTAGAAGAAAGGCTAAGCTTGTGAAAGCACTTCATGAGAAGGTGAAAGGGTAAATTGAAAAGAAAAATTAGCGTTATGCGACTCATGCCAACAAAGGTAGGAGGCAAGTAATGTTGGAGTCGGGTGATTGGGTGTGGGTACACTTGCGAAAGGAGCGATTCCCAACCCAAAGGAAGTCTAAGTTGCAACCAAGAGGCGATGGACCTTTTCAAGTCATTGAAAAGATAAATGAGAACGCATATAAACTGATCTTCCAGGTGAGTATAACGTGTCTGCTTCTTTTGATGTTGCTGACCTTTCTCTGTTTGATGCAGGTGATGATTCGAGGACGAATTGATGAGTTCCGGAGTGGCTCAACGAGCGTTGACCCGTTGCACGTGCCCGTAGGACCAATAACGAGACAAAGAGCCAAAAGAATGAAGCAGGCAATGCAAGGAATCATGCAAGCGTGGATGGACGAGTGCTCGAGTGCAAAGACTTCATTTACGTTGCATAACAAAGTGGAAGAAGAACCAAAGTTGTTACTACGCATTTGGAATAAAGAAGAACAAGAAATTAAGGCAGAAGCATTCTCACGGCCGTAACCCTACTTTTACGGCCGTAAAACCATGTTGGCGGATTTTTGACAGAAAGGCCTTCACGGCCGTAACATATCTTCTTACGGCCGTAAAAGTAAAATAGAAGACTTACGGCCGTAATCAAAGTCTCACGGCCGTAACCCAGGATTTTGTAACTTTTAATTTTTGTTCAGAAGGTAGCTTACGACCGTAATATAAATAGTCACAGCCGTAACATATGTTTTCAATTTTTATCCGTAGCTTGCTTACGGCCGTAAGAGTATAAGTCACGGCCGTAACTTTGCGCCATAATTAAAACCTAATTTTGGGCTTTTTAGTTTAGGTTGAATTCTAGTTTATTTTTAGTTGCTTTATTTTCTTTGCCTATATATATGGCTTTATTCAGCATTGTAAAACACAACTTTTTATCTTGAGATTAATGATATTGAAGGTGAGATATTCCCTTATATTTTCTTCGTGTTCTCGTCGAACAAATTGAACTTATCAAAGGATTTGACAACCTTTGTGGCGTTCCCCCTTTATGATTCTTATCTCCGCATCGTAACGGGTTTTGGGTTTAATATACCCATAGTTCTTGCGTCGTGAGGTCGGGGTTGCATTGTTACCATCTATTATCTTGGATTATAGAGCTTTTCGGTGTTTAATTCCGCGTGTTCTTGGTGATCCCCGTATCGGATCACATCATCTGGTATCAGAGCCTGTCTCTAAATCCAATTATTTAGTATTCCAGTTCTTTTTCTTTTATTTCCAGTTATTAATCATTCAAAAAAAAATAATAATAATAATTTTCATTCCAATTCCTGTTTCTTGAAATTTCTCCAGAAAATTCAAGATTTGACAATTTTTGTTTTCTTGTTCTTGATTATTCTTGTTGGATAGGATGATTAAAAAAAAAATCCAAAAATTACAAAAAAAAAGAAAAAGAAAAGAGATAGTTGTTGATTTGAACAAGAAATCAAGAAAATAATCTTGGGCAAATCTTTCCAACAAATCCTTGTTTCCATAAAATTCCTTATTCTTGTTTCCATAAAACTTCTTCTAGCAATAGAATTCTTGTTTCCATAATTTATTTCTTAAATTTCCTAATTCCAATATTTTCCATCAACTTTCCTTATTTGCACTTTGGGGTTTATTCCACAAGGACCAAATTCGTGACTAGTTTAGTGGGTTCTTTGAGAACGTGGAAAAAAAGGGAATACAGAGGAAAAAGGCAGAGTGGTGAGAATAATAGAGGGAAAAAGCCAAATTGAGTGATACACGAGCAATAAAACACGTGAGGATCTTTATTTAATTTTTTTTTCTTTTCTTTATTACTAACCATGTCACAGAAAGAAGTTTCGTCGACGGAAAAGGATCTTCAAGATTTTAAAATGCTTGCAATGGTGGAGGAACGGTTTGCAAAATGAGAGGCGAGGTTGGATGCCAAGTTGGAAGCAAAATTTGGTCCCCAATCTGGCGAGAATGTGGGTAGGGTAAATAATCCGGGGGAGACACGTGGGGCGGGAATTGCTCAACCACGTCAGGATCAACAAAGCAATTTCCCTAATTTACGGAGACCACTAAGGTATGACTTCAACCCACAATTTAGAGCTAGGAATGAACGTGTTGAGGTTGTTGATAGTGATGAGGATAGTGGTGAATTGTCTATTACTAGTGTTGGTTGGAGACGAGATCGGGGAGAAAGACGTGATAGGGGATATAGGCGTGATCGTAGGGATGATGTCGATGGACATGTTGGTAACATTAAAATGTCCATTCCCTCGTTTCAGGGTAAGAGTAATCCGGACGTTTATTTTGAATGGGAAAAGAGGGTAGAATTAATTTTCGATTGTCATAATTATTCTGAAGCTAAAAAGGTTAAATTGGCAGTCGTAGAATTTACTGATTATGCTATAGTTTTGTGGGATCAATTGGTTACTAGTAAAAGGAGAAATGGGGAGAGGCCAATTGAAACTTGGGATGAGTTGAAGGCCCTTATGAGAAAACGGTTTGTGCCTGGACATTACTATAGAGATCTCTACCAAAAACTACAAACCCTTTCCCAAGGTAGTAAGAGTGTGGAGGATTACCATAGGGAGATGGAGGTTGCCATGATTAGGCCAAATATAGAGGAAGACCCGGAGGCAACCATGGCTAGGTTTTTAAATGGTTTAAATCGAGATATTGCTAATGTTATTGAATTGCAGCATTATATCGATTTGGAGGAAATGCTTCACATGGCCATGAAGGTGGAGCGACAACTAAAAAGGAAGGGAACTTCAAAATTCTCTACAACCTCTTATTCTTTTGGTAAGTCTACATGGAGCGGGACTTCTAAAAATGAAGGGGTTGTGCAGAAAAATAAATTTGAGGCACCAAAGGGAAAAGTAGAGCCACCCAACAAAGGTAAAATTGCTTCTGATTCTCAAACTCCTAGGACTAGGGATATTCGTTGTTTTAAATGTTCAGGTTTAGGACATATTTCTTCACAATGTCCAAATAAACGAATATTGGTTATGCGTGACGGGGTATTAAGTTCGGAGGATGAGAAAGAGAGAGAAGTGGAGGATGAGTATAAGGATATGCCATCTCTAGAGGATGTTAGTGAAAATGATGATGGGGACTATGCAGTAGCTAAATCACTTGTCACTAGGAGAGCCCTTAGTGCTCAAGTTAAGGTGGAAGAGTCGGGTGAGCAGCGAGAAAATATATTTCATACTAGGTGCTTTGTGAATAACAAGGTGTGTAGTTTGATAATAGATGGTGGTAGTTGTGCGAACGTTGCTAGCACTACTCTAGTGGAGAAATTATGCCCACCTATACTAAAACACCCTAGGCCATATAAGCTACAATGGTTAAATGAATCGGGTGAGATTAAGGTGAATAAACAGGTGGTAGTTGATTTGGCGATTGGGAAGTATGAAGATAGGGTGGTTTGCGATGTGGTACCCATGCGTACGGGGCACATCTTGTTGGGAAGGCCATGGCAATTCGATAGGAAGGATATTCATGATGGCTTTAAAAATAGGTATACCTTCACTAAGGATGGAAAAAATATCAAACTAATGCCTTTATCACCTCAACAGGTCTATGAAGACCAATTGAAATTAAAAAGTGAGGAAGAGAGAAAGAGGGTCGGGGCCACGTTCCCGAAAAAAGGAGAGTTGAGTGAACAGAAGAGGGTCGGGACCACGATCCCAGAAAAAGGAGAGTTGTGTGAAAAACCGAGAGTTGGGACCACGATCCCAGAAAAAGGAGAGGGTGTGAAGAGTGCCAGTAAAAGAGAGAAAACAAAAGTGAGCTTCTACGCAAAACAAAGTGATATCACCAAAGCTATTTCTACAAATAAGCCAGTGATTTTACTAATGTACAAGGAATCTCTCCTTGTACTTGATGAAGCTAACCACTCCCTCCCCAGTTTAGCTGTGTCTCTTTTGCAGGAATTTGCAGATTTATTTCCCGAGGAGATTCCTAGTGGGCTGCCGCCAATTCGAGGGATTGAACACCAGATTGACTTCGTGCCAGGAGCAGTCATTCCAAACAGGCCAGCTTATAGGAGCAATCCCGAAGAGACCAAAGAGCTACAAAAGCAGGTTGAAGAGCTCTTGAAAAAGGGCTATGTTCGGGAAAGCATGAGCCCATGTGCAGTACCAGTTTTGTTGGTGCCAAAAAAAGATGGGACTTGGAGGATGTGCGTGGATTGTAGAGCAGTCAACAATATTACGGTAAAGTATCGCCATCCCATACCTAGACTTGATGACATGCTTGATGAACTATATGGTGCTTGTATTTTTAGCAAAATAGACCTTAAGAGTGGTTATCACCAAATTCGTATGAAAGAAGGTGATGAATGGAAAACCGCCTTCAAAACCAAATATGGTTTATATGAATGGATGGTTATGCCGTTCGGCCTCTCAAATGCACCTAGCACTTTTATGAGATTAATGAATCATGTCTTGCGTGCTTACATTGGTAAATTCGTTGTGGTATACTTTGATGACATTTTGGTATATAGTAAGAACTTAGGTGATCACATTGAACATTTAATATCTGTTTTGGAAGTTTTAAAAACTGAAAAACTATATGCTAATTTTAAAAAGTGTACTTTTTGCATGGAAAAGGTAATTTTTCTTGGTTTTGTCGTTAGTGCAAATGGTGTTGAGGTAGATGAGGAGAAAATTCGTGCTATTAAAGAATGGCCAACTCCCAAAACTATTACGGAGGTTAGGAGCTTCCACGGGTTGGCTGGGTTTTATAGGAGATTTCTTAAAGATTTTAGCACACTTGCAGCACCACTCACAGAAATAGTCAAGAAAAGTGTAGGATTCCATTGGGGGGTAGCACAAGAAAATGCTTTTAAAATGCTTAAGGATAGGTTATGTTCCGCACCGGTTTTGGCTTTACCTAACTTTAACCAAACCTTTGAGATTGAATGTGACGCATCAGGAATAGGTATTGGAGCCGTTCTTATGCAGGAAAAAAGGCCGCTTGCATTTTTCAATGAAAAGCTGAGTGGGGCAGTTTTGAATTATCCTACCTACGACAAGGAGCTTTATGCTCTTGTTCGTGCCTTGGAGACATGGCAGCACTATCTGTGGCCAAAGGAATTCGTCATACACACTGACCACGAGTCATTGAAACACCTCAAGGGACAAGGTAAGCTAAACAAAAGACACGCCCGTTGGATGGAATTCATTGAGACTTTTCCATACGTCATTCACTATAAGCAAGGTAAGGAGAATGTGGTAGCCGATGCCCTTTCTCGCAGGTACGTACTTCTAAACTCTTTAAATGCGAAGTTGCTTGGGTTTGAATATATAAGAGGTATTTATGCCAATGATATTGAAGGTGAGATATTCCCTTATATTTTCTTCGTGTTCTCGTCGAACAAATTGAACTTATCAAAGGATTTATCAACCTTTGTGGCGTTCCCCCTTTGTGGTTCTTATCTCCGCATCGTAACGGGTTTTGGGTTTAATATACCCATAGTTCTTGTATCGTGAGGTCGGGGTTGCATTGTTACCGTTTATTATCTTGGATTTTAGAGCTTTCCGGCGTTTAATTCCGCGTGTTCTTGGTGATCCCCGTATCGGATCACATCACGAATCCTTTTCAACAGGGAGGGGATGATGAGTCCCGGAGTGACTCGATGAGCATTGACCCGTTTCACGTACCCGTGGGACCAATAACGAGGTATAGAGCCAAAAGAATCAAGCAGATGCAAGGATTTGTGGAAGCGTGGATGGACGAGTGCTCGAGTGTAAAAACCTCATTTACATTGCATAACAAAGTGGAAGAGGAGCCAAAGTCATTACAATGCATTTTGATCAAAGAACAACAAGAAAATTATGTAGCAGCTGACTTACGGCCGTAAAGAACAAAGTTACGGCCGTAACATTATCATCGCGAAATTAAGCAGAAGAGCAATCACGGCTGTAACATATGATCTCACGGCTGTAACTTATGATCTCTTTGGATATGATTGTTAAGAAGAAGGAGGGAAACTTGAGGAACGAGTTATAAAATAAAAATTTTTGTAGTGTTGAGGAAGTACCTAACCATGTCGATAAAATTATTATTGAGGAGTTGCATGATCAAAAGCATGAGAAATTAGGAGAGGTGATTGACACCAGAAATTTAGAAGTGGAGGTTGAGTATGCGAAAAAAGAAATTAAAGTGGATGATCAAACTCCGAGTCTTGAAGTACAGAATAAAATTGTGGAAGAGGAGGTTGAAAATAATATTGTTGACAATGATAGGAATGAATTGGAAGTTGGGGTAGAATTTCAACATTTGAATGTTGAAATTGTCAATAAAAATATTGAAGTGGTGGTTGAATGTGAAAAATTAGAAGAAGTGGTTGAGAAAAAAGAAGAGAATGAGCAAGAAAGTATATTGACTTTTGGAGGCGACGAGAAGGGCCTCGTGGTGGGAAAAAAAGATGTGGAGGTTCTGTATCATGAGTACCCCATACCTTGTGCATGGAGACGCTAACATTTCCCTCCCCATTTTTTTTAAATCTTTCTTACAGGTTTAGTGTGCATGGAAGTTTGATTTACTGATACCTTGGTCAATTCCCCTCGTGTTTCAATACCTTTTTGTCTACAAATTGGAGGAGCATCATTTATTGAATGCACATCAGGGAATCGACAATTTTCTGTTTGATCCAGGAGGTACAGTTTGATTTTTCAAGAACAACACCATGATTCGGGACGAATCATCCTAAAGAAGGAGGGAATGGAACGAATCAGGGCACTTGACGGGAAAATCTATAATTCAAGCCAAAACAAGAAGTCAAGCAGGTTCGGAGAACGTTAAAGATCAAACATTGCTTGTACGAAGAAAGTTCGTGGCTAAGCCAAGTGAGCAAGCCAAGAACAGCTTTACGATCCGGGACGAATCATCTTTAAAGGAAGAGTGGATGATGTGATCCGGAAAAGAAGTTAAGAAAAATGTTATGATTCCCGAATCATCTTAAAAAGGAAGAGGGAATGATGTGATCCGGAAGTGGCGTAAAAAATGAGAAATCAAGACACGGGCAATTCAAAAATATTCTACATAGGAAAATGAACTAGTTTCATGTTGGGCTCGAGTCGAGATTTAAATCAAATCAATTAATGTCAAAGAATCAGGAAATTGGGCAGAAGATGCATTACGGTCGTAACATTGTTTCTCACGGCCATAACGTACTTATGGATTTCACGGCCGCATCACATTTGTCGCGGCCGTAAATGAATATTGGTATTTTCGTTCAAAAGGAGATTTACGGCTGTAACATCAATCTTCACGACCGTAACTAATATTGAGAGATTTTGATCCAAGAAGGACTTATGGACGTAAGTCCGACTTTTACGATCGTTAATGTGATCCTGAATGGGGGTCACAACGAACACGCGGAATTAACGCCAGGAAAGTTCCGAATTCAGGTTGGAACGGACGGTAACTGATGAGTACCGGAGTGGCCCAACGAGTAAGGACCCGTTGCATGTATCAGTGGGACAAATAACGAGGCAGAGGGCTAAGAAGATCAAGCAAGCAATGCAGGGGTTTATGCAAGCTCGGCTGGATGAATATTCAAATGCATGGTCAAAAACTCCATTTTCAATGCATGACAATGTGGGGGATGCACCAAAACCGTTACAACGCATTTGGGTCAAAGAACAAGGAGAAAAGAATTCAGAGGACCTTTTACGGCCGTAACTTTGCTATCGCACGGCCGTAACAATCAATTCATAGCCGTAATGGAGTTCTGCAGTTTTTATTCAGAAGGTGTCTTACGGCCGTAGGAACCAATGTCACGGCCGTAAGAGTAAAAAGCACTTTTGGACCCGAGGATCAATTACGGCCGTAAGGTTGATTTTCACGGCAGTAAATCTCGCCGCGTTTTAATTTGTATTTTGCGGCTAGGGTTAATTTTTGTCGCGTTTTTAGGTTATAATGTTTTCTTTGTCATTGTAGAGAGAAAACTTTGATGATTAATGAGATTGCTTGAATTAGGTGGGTTTACCCCTATTCTTTTTCGTTCTTGATTGAACCCCTTGAACTTATCAAAGGATTTGACAACCTTTGTGGCGTTCACCACTTTATGGTTCTTCATTCCGCATCTTAACGGGTCTTGGATTTGATACATCCTTGGTTCTTGAGTTGTGAGTGTCGGGTCATATTGTTATCGTCAATTAATCTGGATTTGGAACTTTCCAAGTGTTTAATTCAATTTCCGCGAGATCGCGTGATTCCCCAACAAGAATCACATCATTTGGTATCAGAGCTTACCTCTAAATCGAGGTTTTGGTATAACTCTTGTTTTGTTTCAATTTTTTTTCTTCATTAGATTTCATTGTTCTTGAGTCATCATTGAATCGATAATAGATTACTGGGATTTTTGAAATTCTTCACTATTTCAAGATTGGTCATAGTTTCACTTTTGTTATTATTGATTGTTCTTGATTAGTCAAAAAAAAAAAAGTGATTATTATTGAAGAGCACGATCAAGAACACAATTCCATATTCAAGAAGACCTTTCTTGATACCTTTTATTTTTCCCACATTCTTAGTAGTTTTCGTCATCCATCACTGCTTTCAAATTCTTTCAATTCCAGTTACATCAATTTTCTTGAGTCCAATATTCCATCGAATCTTCTTTTCATCTGTTTGTGTCTTGCACCTTGGGTTAATTCCACAAGGACCAAGTCCGTGACTAGTTTGGTGGGTTCTTTGAGAACTTGAGAAAAGGGATAGAGAGGAAAAAGGCAGAGTGGTGAGATCAATAGAGGGAAAAAGCCAAATAGAGTGAAAACACGAGTGCTAAACACGTGAGGATATATTTTCTTGACAATTATTTCTTTTCTTTTGATCACTAACCATATCACAGAAGGACGCATCATTGATAGGGGAGGATAAACAACAGTTCCACTTCCTTGCGATGCTGGAAAAATGATTCGAGAGGTGGGACGCGAAGTTGGGGGAGATCAAAAACTCCGTGGACACGCATAGTGCAGAAATTGCCCAACTACGAGAGAGCAACCGCATACGGCTCCTAATATCCGGAAGCCGCAAAGGTATGAAAATAATCCTAGGAATAGAGTTTGGGATGATGATGATGTTGAGATAGGAGATAGTGTTGACGATGATAGTGAATGTGTATCAGTGACTAGCTTGGGTAGGAGAAGAGGTCGTGGTGGTCGGCGTGGAAGAGGAAATAGGCGTGAAAATAGGGATGATGATGGGATGGATAGAAGCTTAGGAAACATTAATATGTCCATACCAGCTTTCCAAGGGAAAAGTGATCCGGAGGTGTACTTAGAGTGGGAGAAGAAGGTAGAACTGATTTTTGAGTGCCATAACTACTCAGAGGGGAAAAAGGTGAAGTTGGCGGTTATAGAATTCACAGACTATGCACTTGTGTGGTGGGATCAATTAGTGACAAGTAGGAGGAGGAACCGTGAACGACCTATTGAGACCTGGAACGAGTTGAAGGGTTTGATGAGAAAAAGGTTTGTGCCCAACCATTACTATAGGGACTTGTACCAGAAACTCCAAACTCTGTCTCAAGGTTCGAAGAGTGTAGAAGAATACCATAAGGAGATGGAGATCGCTATGATTCGAGCAAATATTGAGGAGGATCCGGAGGCCACAATGGCCAAGTTTTTGGGTGGTTTGAACAGAGACATTGCAAATGTTATAGAACTGCAACATTATGTTGAGCTGGAGGAGATGTTGCACATGGCGATGAAGGTGGAAAGGCAACTGAAGAGGAAAGGGACAGCAAAATACTCTTCGGGATCTACTCCTTGGAAACCTACGTGGAGTGGAAATAACAAAACTGAAGGAGCTGCTCCAAAGGGAAAACCAGAACCCCCGAAGGCTCGAGAGGAATCCGCCAATAAAGGTAACCCCGTTTCTAACTCTCAACCTCCTAGAAGTAGGGACATCAAGTGTTTTAGGTGTATGGGGTGGTTGTATCGGAGGATGAGGTTGAGGATGATGATGAGTTTAGGGATATGCCTACCTTAGAAGAAGCTAGTGATTGTGACGATGGAGATTATGTTGTAGCTCAGTCCCTCATTACTAGGCATGCTCTTAGTACACAAATTAAGATGGAGGAGTCGGGTGTGCAAAGGGAAAACATATTCCATACTAGATGCTTTGTTAATAATAAAGTGTGTAGTTTGATAATTGATGGGGGGAGTTGTACCAACGTGGTTAGTACCACTCTTGTTGAAAAATTACAATGGATGAATGAGTCCGGTGAGATCAAAGTGCATATAGGAGCAATCCGGAAGAAACAAGGGAGCTTCAAAGGCAAGTCGAGGAGCTGTTGAGCAAGGGCTATGTTCGAGAAAGCATGATCCCGTGTGCTGTGCCAGTCTTATTGGTGCCCAAGAAAGATAGAACCTGGAGGATGTGCGTGGATCGTAGAGCTATCAACAATATCACGGTAAAGTATCGCCATCCTATACCTAGGTTAGACGACATGCTTGATGAATTATATGGTTCTAGTGTCTTTAGTAAAATTGACCTTAAAAGTAGGTATCACCAAATACGCATGGAAGAGGGGGACGAATGGAAAACTGCATTCAAGACCAAATAAGGGCTTTATGAATGGTTAGTTATGCCGTTTGGCCTCACCAATGCACCTAGTACATTCATGAGGTTGATGAACCATGTCTTACGGGCTTTCATTGGCAAATTTGTGGTCGTGTATTTTGATGACATTTTAGTTTATAGTAAGAATATAGATGAGCATGTATCATTTAAGGTTGGTACTTGAGGTTTTACGCACTGAAAAATTGTATGCTAACTTTAAAAAGTGTACTTTTTGCATAGATAAGGTCATATTCCTTGGTTATGTTGTTAGTAAGGATGGTATTGAGGTTGACGAGGAGAAAATTCGAGCTATTAGAGAATGGCCAACACCTAAGAGTGTAACTGAGGGAAGGAGTTTTCATGGGTTAGCAAGTTTTTATAGGAGTTTTGTGAAAGATTTCAGTACAATAGCCACACCACTCACTGAGGTAATTAAAAAGAGTGTGGGTTTCCATTGGGGGGATGCACTGGAAAATGCCTTCAAATTGCTTAAAGATAGGCTATGTTCTGCACCAGTCTTAGCATTACCTAATTTTAACCAGACTTTTGAGGTTGAATGTGATGCATCAGGAACAGGGATTGGAGCCGTTCTTATGCAGGAAAAGATGCCGATAGCTTATTTCAGTGAAAAACTGAGCGGGGCAGCGTTGAACTATCCAACGTATGATAAGGAGCTTTATGCTCTTGTCAGGGCCTTGGAAACTTGGCAGCATTACCTCTGGCCAAAAGAATTTGTCATCCACACGGATCACGAGTCTTTAAAGCACCTCAAGGGGCAAGGTAAGTTGAACAAAAGACATGCCCGATGGATGGAGTTTGTGGAGACTTTTCCGTATGTCATTCAATACAAACACGGTAAGGAAAATATAGTTGCCGATGCGTTGTCAAGAAGGTATGTGCTCCTTAATTCATAGAATGCTAAATTGTTGGGATTTGAATATGTTCGAGATTTGTATGCTAACGATCATGATTTTTCCACTATTTATGTCTCATGCGAAAAGGGAGCATTTGATAAATTTTATAGACATGATGGTTATTTGTTTAAGGAAAATAAATTATGTGTGTCTAACTGTTCTATGCGTGAGTTGTTAGTACGTTAAGCTCACGGTGGTGGTTTGATGGGTCATTTTGGTGTTTTTAAAACATTTGAAACATTAAAGGAACATTTTTATGGGCCTAGGATGAAATGGGATGTTCACCAAATTTGTGATAAATGCATAACTTGTAAACATGGGTTGTATACCCCTTTACCTGTTCCTAGTGAACCTTTGGTAGATATATCCATGGATTTTGTTTTAGGATTGCCTAGGACAAACAAAGGTCGGGATTCCATATTTGTGGTGGTGGATAGGTTTAGTAAAATGGCACACTTCATTCCTTGCCATAAGATTGATGATGTCGTGAACATAGCAGACTTATTCTTTAGGGAAGTTGTCAGACTACATGGGGTGCCTATGAGTATAGTATCTGACAGAGATGTCAAATACCTTAGTTACTTCTGGAAGGTTCTGTGGGGGAAAATGGGTACTAAACTATTGTTTTCCACTACATGCCATCCTCAAACAGATGGCCAGACTGAAGTAGTCAATAGGACGTTAACACAACTCTTGCGTGTTGTCATAAATAAAAATTTGAAAAGTTGGGAGGAATGTTTACCATTTGTGGAATTTGCTTATAACAGGGTAGACATTCTATTACTACTTACTCTCCCTTTGAAGTTGTGTATGGCTTCAATCCACTAACCCCTATGGACCTAATTCCTTTACCTGTAGATGACAGGAATAGTTTAGATGGCAAGAAGAAAGCCGAGCTTGTGAGGTCACTCCATGAAAAGGTCAGGCTACAAATAGAAAGGAAGAATGAACACTATGCGTCCCATGCGAATAAGGGCAGAAAGCAAGTGATTTTTGAACCCGGTGACTGGGTATGGGTTCACATGCGAAAGGAACGTTTTCCAACACAACGGAAATCTAAGCTGCAGCCTAGAGGGGATGGACCTTTTCAAGTCATTGAGAGAGTCAATGACAATGCTTATAAGTTGGATCTCCTAGGTGAGTATAATATATCGGCTACTTTTAACGTTGCTGATCTCTCTTTGTTTGATGCAGGTGATGATTTGATGAGAATCATGGCAGGCTTGACGGAAAGAACTACAAATCAAGCCAAACAAAGCTTCCAGCATGTTCGAATAGCTTCACAGATCAAGCATTGTGAGAGTGAACAAGGTTCGAGGCTAAACCAAGTGAGCAAGCGAAGAGACAAGCCGAGAATCGAGTTGGAAACCAAGAAAATCAAAAATTATGCAGAAGCAAAGTTACGGCCGTAACAAAATATTCTCACGGCAGTAAGTCACTCTCGGATCAAAATGAAGAATTTCAGGTTTTCAAAGTTACGACCGTAAGTTTATGGTCACGGCCGTAATCCTTAAGCAGAAGTACAGTTACGGCCGTAAGTAATGTTGTCACGGCCGTAAATTCAGATTAACGCAAATCATGGGGATTTTTATTTCCTTTTTATATTTTAATTCTTTTTTCCTATTTTAGTATTTTAGGAGTCTATTTTGATAAGTTTTATCTATTCCCTAATTAGATTAGATTTTATTTAGTTTACTAGTAGACTAGGATTTTTTATTCGCCTATATAAAGGTGTCTTCATTGTAATACAAAAAAAGACTTTGATGAATGAAAATTGTGTTGAGTGGTTTTCCCTCATATATTGTTCTGAATTGAACACATTGGAACTTATCAAAGGCGTGGGCATCCTTTGTGGCGTTCAAACCATTACGGTTCTTGTTTCCGCATCGTAACGGGTCTAGGATTTGATATGCCCCGGGTTCTTGCGTCGTGAGGCTCGGGTCGTAGTGTCACCGTCCGTTCCAACCTGAATTCGGAACTTTCCCGGCGTTATTTCCGCGTGTTTCGTCGTGACCCCCTCCCGGGATCACGTCACCATAATTAGGGCAAATATAGAGGAAGACCCGGAGGTAACCATGGCTAGGTTTTTAAATGGTTTAAATCGAGATATTGCTAATGTTATTGAATTGCGACATTATATCGATTTGGAGGAGATGCTTCACATGGCCATGAAGGTGGAGCGACAATTAAAAAGGAAGGGAACTTCCAAATTCTCTACAAGTTCCAATTATTTTGGTAAGTCTACCTGGAGTGGGACTTCTAAAAATGAAGGGGTTGTGCAGAAAAATAAATTTGAGGCACCAAAGGGAAAAATAGAGCCACCCAACAAAGGTAAAATTGCTTTTGATTCTCAAACTCCTAGGACTAGAGCTCTATATTTGTTGTTTTAAATGTTCCGGCTTAGGACATATTTCTTCACAATGTCCAAATAAACGAATATTGGTTATGCGTGACGGGGTATTAAGTTCGGAGGATGAGAAAGAGGGAGAAGTGGAGGATGAGTATAAGGATATGCCAGCTCTAGAGGATGTTAGTGAAAATGATGATGGGGACTATGCAGTAGCAAAATCACTTGTCACTAGGAGAGCCCTTAGTACCCAAGTTAAGGTGGAAGAGTCGGGTGAGCGGCGAGAAAATATATTTCATACTAGGTGCTTTGTGAATAACAAGGTGTGTAGTTTGATAATAGATGGTGGTAGTTGTGCGAACGTTGCTAGCACTACTCTAGTGGAGAAATTATGCCTACCTATACAAAAACACCCTAGGCCATATAAGCTACAATGGTTAAATGAATCGGGTGAGATTAAGGTTAATAAACAGGTGGTAGTTGATTTGGCGATTGGGAAGTATGAAGATAGGGTGGTTTACGATGTGGTACCCATGTATGCGGGGCACATCTTGTTGGGAAGGCCATGGCAATTCGATAGAAAGGTTATTCATGATGGCTTCAAAAAATAGGTATACCTTCACTAAGGATGGGAAAAATATCAACACCACCAATGTCCAAAGGTGTTTCAACTTCAAGTCATTCACGTGACCCCCGTTGCAGAATATTTTTGGTTGATCATGTACAATGGAAGGAGAAATTTTCCGTTTGATCCAGGAGGTAAAGTC
Organism: Ligustrum vulgare; assembly: GCA_963555705.1. Taxonomy (NCBI): domain Eukaryota; kingdom Viridiplantae; phylum Streptophyta; class Magnoliopsida; order Lamiales; family Oleaceae; genus Ligustrum; species Ligustrum vulgare. The sequence goes on from OY743186.1 coordinate 18,760,062, forward strand.
AAACAACAGAAACAAATCTATGATTCAGGACGAATCATCCTAAAGAAGGAGGGTATGATGTTTTCCAGATCCTCGACAATCGGAGTCATAGCAGGCTTGACGGGAAAATTTAAATATTCTGGCCAAAACAAGAATTCAACAGGTTCGACGAGCTTCGAAGATCGAACTGTGTCGAAAAGAACTGAAAATTATGCAGAAGGACTGTCACGGTTGTAACCAACATATGTCACGGCCGTAACCTCCTGATGTGATCCGATACGGGGATCACCAAGAACACACGGAGTTAAACGCCGGAAAGCTCTAAAATCCAAGATAGTAGACGGTAACAATGTAACCCCGACCTCACGACGCGAGAACTGTGGGTGTATTAAACCCAAAACCCGTTACGATGCGGAGATAAGAACCACAAAGGGGGAACGCCACAAATGTTGTCAAATCCTTTGATAAGTTCAATTGGTTCGACGAGAACACGAAGAAAATATAAGGGAATACCTCACCTTCAATATCATTAATCTCAAGAATAAAAGTTGTGTTTTACAATGCTGAATAAAGCCATATATATAGGCTTAACAAAATAAAGCAACTGAAAATACACTAGAATTCAACCTAAACTAAAAAGCCAAAAACGCCTAACATTATCTTAAAACACGGAACCAAAGTTACGGCCGTGACTTATGAGTTTACGGCCGTAAGAAAGCTACGGACTAAAAATTAAAAACATTTGTTACGGCCGTGACAATGACCTTTACGACCGTAATAAACCTTCTGAACAAAAATATAAGTTACCAAATCCTGGGTTACGGCCGTGAGACATTTATTACGGCCGTAATTCTTCTTCTTCCGTTTACGGCCGTAAGAAGATATGTTACGGCCGTGAAGGCCTTTCTGTCCAGAATCCTCCAATAGCATTTTACGGCCGTGACAGAGGTGTTACGGCCGTGATTCCACTTCTGCCTTATTTTCTTGTCCTTCCTTGATCCCAATGCATTGCAATAACTTTGGCTCCTCTTCCACTTTGTTATGCAACGTAAATGAAGTCTTTGCACTCGAGCATTCGTCCATCCACGCTTACATGAATCATTGCATTGCCTGCTTGATTCTTTTGTCTCTTTGTCTCGTTATTGGTCCTACGGGCACGTGCAACGGGTCAACGCTCGTTGAGCCACTCCGGAACTCATCATCCCCTCCTTGTTGAAAAGGATTCGTCCTCGAATTATCACCTGCATCAAACAGAGAAAGATCTGCAACATTAAAAGAAGCAGACACGTTATACTCACCTGGAAGATCGAGTTTATATGCATTCTCATTTATCTTTTCAAGGATCTGAAAAGGTCCATCGCCTCTTGGCTGAAACTTAGACTTTCTTTGGGTTGGAAATCGCTCCTTTCGCAAGTGCACCCACACCCAATCACCCGGCTCGAACGTCACTTGCCTCCTACCTTTGTTGGCATAAGTCGCATAACGCTCATTTTTCTTTTCAATTTGCCCTTTCACCTTCTCATGAAGCCCTTTCACAAGCTTAGCTTTTTTCGCCCTGTCCAAACTGCTCCGTTCATCTGCAGGTAAAGGAATTAAATCAAGAGGAGTTAGAGGGTTGAAACCATAAACAACTTCAAAAGGTGAACATGAAGTAGTAGAATGCACAGATCGATTATAAGCAAATTCCACAAATGGCAAACATTCCTCCCAACTTTTTAAATTCTTATTTATTATAGTGCGCAAAAGTGGGATTAATGTCCTATGAACTACCTCCGTTTGGCCATCAGTTTGCGGGTGACATGCAGTAGAAAATAATAATTTAGTACCCATCTTTCCCCACAAGACTTTCCAAAAGTAGCTTAGGAACTTAACATCCCTATCAGACACAATACTCCTAGGTACCCCATGGAGTCTCACAACCTTCCTAAAGAATAGGTCAGCTATGTTTGTTGCGTCATCAGTTTTATTACAAGGAATAAAATGCGCCATTTTGCTAAACCTGTCTACCACCACAAATATAGAGTCTCTACCTTTTTTTGTCCTAGGCAGACCTAACACAAAATCCATGGGTATATCTACCCAAGGTTCATTAGGTACGGGCAAAGGTGTATACAAACCTTGTGGTAAGACTCTAGACTTAGATTGCTTACAGGTTATGCACTTTCACAAATATGGTGAACATCCTTTTTCATTTTAGGCCAATAAAAGTGCCCTTGTAAAGTTTCTAATGTCTTAATAACAACAAAGTGTCCCATTAACCCCCCACCATGAACCTCACGCACTAGCAATTCATGCATAGAACAATTAGGCATACAAAGTTTACTTTCCCTAAACAAATAGCCATCATGCCTATAAAATTTATCAATTGCACCTTTTTCACATGAAGCGTAAATGATAGAAAAATCAGGGTCATTAGCATACATACCTCTTATATATTCAAACCCAAGCAACTTCGCATTTAAAGAGTTTAGAAGTACGTACCTGCGAGAAAGGGCATCTGCTACCACATTCTCCTTACCTTGCTTATAGCGAATGACGTATGGAAAAGTCTCAATAAATTCCATCCAACGGGCGTGTCTTTTTTTAGCTTACCTTGTCCCTTGAGGTGTTTCAGTGACTCGTGGTCAGTGTGTATGACGAATTCCTTTGGCCACAGATAGTGCTGTCATGTCTCCAAGGCACGAACAAGAGCATAAAGCTCCTTGTCGTAGGTAGGATAATTCAAAACTGCCCCACTCAGCTTTTCACTGAAAAATGCAAGCGGCCTTTTTTCCTCCATAAGAACGGCTCCAATACCTATTCCTGATGCATCACATTCAATCTAAAAGGTTTGGTTAAAGTTAGGTAAAGCCAAAATCGGTGCAGAACATAACCTATCCTTAAGCATTTTAAAAGCATTTTCTTGTGCTACCCCCCAATGGAATCCTACACTTTTCTTGACTATTTCTGTGAGTGGTGCTGCAAGTGTGCTAAAGTCTTTTAACAAATCTCCTATAAAACCCAGCCAACCCGTAGAAGCTCCTAACCTCCGTAATACTTTTGGGAGTTGACCATTGATGAGTTCCGGAGTGGCTTGACGAGCGTTGACCCGTTGCACGTGCCCGTAGGACCAATAACGAGACAAAGAGCCAAAAGAATCAAGCAGATGATGCAAGGATTCATGCAAGCGTGGATGGACGAGTGCTCTAGTGCAAAGACTTCATTTACGTTGCATAACAAAGTGGAAGAGGAGCCAAAGTTATTACAATGCATTTGGATCAAGGAAGAACAAGAAATTGGGCAGCAACTGAGTCACGGCCGTAAAGACTGAAATCACGGCCGTAAGGGATTCACTCACGGCCGTAACCCACATCTTCACGGCCGTAAAAAGTTTAGTAGTTGTTTTAATTCAGAATATTGATTACGGCCGTAAAGGTCATTTTCACGGCCGTAAAGGTCATTTTCACGGCCGTAACTTAGGTTCCGAATTTTAAGATAATGTTAGGCGTTTTGGCTTTTTTGGTTTATTTACAATTCTAGTTTATTTAGGTTGTTTTATTTTGTTAAGCCTATATATATGGCTTTATTCAGCATTGTAAAACACAACTTTTTATCTTGAGAGTAATGATATTGAAGGTGAGATATTCCCTTATATTTTCTTCGTGTTCTCGTCGAACAAATTAAACTTATCAAAGGATTTGAGATCATTTGTGGCGTTCCCCCTTTGTGGTTCTTATCTCTGCATCGTAACGGGTTTTGGGTTTAATATACCCATAGTTCTTGCGTCGTGAGGTCGGGGTTGCATTGTTACCGTCTACTATCTTGGATTTTAGAGCTTTCCGGCGTTTAATTCCGCGTGTTCTTGGTGATCCCCATAACGGATCACATCATCTGGTATCAGAGCCTGTCTCTAAATCCAATTATTTTGTATTCCAGTTCTTTTTCTTTTATTTACAGTTATTAATCATTCAAAAAAAAAAAAAAATTTCCATTCCAATTCCTGTTTCTTGAAATTTCTCCAGAAAATTCAAGGTTTGCCAATTTCTGTTTTCTTGTTCTTGATTATTCTTGTTGAATAGGATATTAAAAAAAAAATCCGAAAATTACAAAAAAAAAAAAAAAAAAACAGAGATAGTTGTTGATTTGAACAAGAAATCAAGAAATTAATCTTGGGCAAATCTTTCCAACAAATCCTTGTTTCCATAAAATTCTTTATTCTTGTTTCCATAAAACTTCTTCTTGCAATAGAATTCTTGTTTCCATAATTTCTTTCTTAAATTTCCTAATTCCAATATTTTCCATCAACTTTCCTTATTTACACTTTGGGGTTTATTCCAAAAGGACCAAATCCGTGACTAGTTTGGTGGGTTCTTTGAGAAGAAAAATGCCGAGTGGTGAGATTAATAGAGGGAAAAAGCCAAATTGAGTGATACACGAGCGATAAAACACGTGAGGATCTTTATTTAATTTTTTTTCTCTTTTCTTTATTACTAACCATGTCACAGAAGGAAGTTTCGTCAACGAAAAAGGATCTTCAAGATTTCAAAATGCTTGCAATGGTGGAGGAACGTTTTGCAAAATGAGAGGCGAGGTTGGATGCCAAGTTGGAAGCAAAATTTGGTCCACAATCCAACGTGAATGTGGAAAGGGCTAATAATCCGGGGGAGACACGAGGTGCGGGAAATGTTCAAACACGTAAGGAACAACCGCGCAATTTTCCTAATTTACGGAGACCACTAAGGTATGACTTCAACCCACAATTTAGAGCTAGGAATGAACGTGTTGAGGTTGTTGAAAGTGAGAGGATAGTGGTGAATTGTCTGTTACTAGTGTTGGTAGGAGACGAGATCGGGGAGAAAGACGTGATAGGGGATATAGGCGTGATCACGGATGATGTAGATGGACATATTGGTAATATAAAAATGTCCATTCCCTCCTTTCAAGGTAAAAGTAATCCGGACGTTTATTTTGCATGGGAAAAGAGGGTAGAATTGATTTTCGATTGTCATAATTATTCTGAAGCTAAAATGGTTAAATTGGCAGTCGTAGAATTTACTGATTATGCTATAGTATGGTGGGATCAATTGGTAACTAGTAAAAGGAGAAATGGGGAGAGGCTTATTGAAACTTGGGATGAGTTGAAGGCCCTTATGAGGAAACGGTTTGTGCCTGGACATTACTATAGGGATCTCTACCAAAAATTACAAACCCTTTCCCAAGGTAGTAAGAGTGTGGAGGATTACCATAGGGAGATGGAGGTTGCCATGATTAGGGCAAATATAGAGGAAGACCCCGAGGCTACCATGGCTAGATTTTTAAATGGTTTAAATCGAGTTATTGCTAATGTTATTGAATTGCAGCATTATATCGATTTGGAGGAGATGCTTCACATGGCCATGAAAGTGGAGCGACAATTAAAAAGGAAGGGAACTTCCAAATTCTCTACCAGTTCCAATTCTTTTGGAAGGTCTACATGGAGTGGGACTTCTAAAAATGAAGGGATTGTGCAGAAAAATAAATTTTAGGCACCAAAGGGAAAAGTAGAGCCACCCAACAAAGGTAAAATTGCTTCTGATTCTCAAACTCCTAGGACTAGGGATATTCTTTGTTTTAAATGTTCGAGTTTAGGACATATTTCTTCACAATGTCCAAATAAACGAATATTAGTTTTGCGTGATGGGGTATTAAGTTCGGAGGATGAGAAAGGGGGAGAAGTGGAGGATGAGTATAAGGATATGCCAGCTCTAGAGGATGTTAGTGAAAATGATGATGCGGACTATGCAGTAGCTAAATCACTTGTCACTAGGAGAGCCCTTAGTACTCAAGTTAAGGTGGAAGAGTTGGGTGAGCAACGAGAAAATATATTTCATACTAGGTGCTTTGTGAATAACCAGGAGTGTAGTTTGATAATAGATGGGGGTAGTTGTGCGAACGTTGCTAGCACTACTCTAGTGGAGAAACTGTGCCTACCTATACTAAAACACCCTAGGCCATATAAGCTACAGTGTTTATTCACCTTAATCTCACCCGATTCATTTAACCATTGTAGCTTATATGGCCTAGGGTGTTTTAGTATAGGTAGGCATAATTTCTCCACTAGAGTAGTGCTAGCAACGTTCGCACAACTACCACCATCTATTATCAAACTACACACCTTGTTATTCACAAAGCACCGAGTATGAAATATATTTTCTCGCTGCTCACCCGACTCTTCCACCTTAACTTGAGTACTAAGGGCTCTCCTAGTGACAAGTGATTTAGCTACTGCATAGTCCCCATCATCATTTTCACTAACATCCTCTAGAGCGGCATATCCTTAAACTCATCCTCCACTTCTCCCTCTTTCTCATCCTCCGAACTTAATACACCGTCACGCATTACCAATATTCGTTTATTTGGACATTGTGAAGAAATATGTCCTAAACCCGAACATTTAAAACAACGAATATCCCTAGTCCTAGGAGTTTGAGAATCAGAAGCAATTTTACCTTTGTTGGGTGGCTCTACTTTTCCCTTTGGTGCCTCAAATTTATTTTTCTGCACAACCCCATCATTTTTAGAAGTCCCGCTCCATGTAGACTTACCAAAAGAATTAGAAGTTGTAGAGAATTTTGAAGTTCCCTTCCTTTTTAGTTGTCGCTCCACCTTCATGGCCATGTGAAGCACCTCCTCCAAATCGATATAATGCTGCAATTCAATAACATTAGCAATATCTCGATTTAAACCATTTAAAAATCTAGCCATGGTTGCCTCCGGGTCTTCCTCTATATCTGCCCTAATCATGGCAACCTCCATCTCCCTATGGTAATCCTCCACACTCTTACTACCTTGGAGATCCCTATAGTAATGTCCAGGCACAAACCGTTTTTTCATAAGGGCCTTCAACTCATCCCAAGTTTCAATAGGCCTCTCCCCATTCCTCCTTTTACTAGTAACCAATTGATCCCACCATACTATAGCATAATCATTAAATTCTACGACTGCCAATTTAACCTTTTTAGCTTCAGAATAATTATGAAAATCAAAAATTAATTCTACCCTCTTTTCCCATTCAAAATAAACGTCCGGATTACCCTTACCCTGAAACAAGGGAATGGACATTTTAATGTTACCAACATTTCCATCGACATCATCCCTACGATCACGCCTATATCCCCTATCACGTCTTTCTCCCCGATCTCGTCTCCTACCAACACTAGTAATAGATAATTCACCACTATCCTCATCACTATCAACAACCTCAAAACGTTCATTCCTAGCTCTAAATTGTGGGTTGAAGTCATACCTTAGTGGCATCCGTAAATTAGGGAAATTGCGCGGTTGTTCCTGACGTGGTTGAACAATTCCCGTACCACGTGTCTCCCACGGATTATTAGGTTTTTCCTCATTTACGCCGGATTGTGTACCAAATTTTGCTTCCAACTTGGCATCCAACCTCGCCTCCAATTTTGCAAAACGTTCCTCCACCATTGCAAGCATTTTAAAATCTTGAAGATCCCTTTCCGTCGACGAAACTTCCTTCTATGACATCGTTAGTAATAAAGAAAATGAAAAAGAAAGAAGATTAAATAAAGATCCTCACGTGTTTTTATCGCTCGTGTATCACTCAATTTGGCTTTTTCCGTCTATTAATCTCCCACCCTGCCTTTTTCCTCTCTATTCCCTTTTTCCCAAGTTCTCAAAGAACCCACCAAACTAGTCACGGATTTGGTCCTTGTGGAATAAACCCCAAAGTGCAAATAAGGAAAGTTGATGGAAAATATTGGAATTAGGAAATTTAAGAAAGAAATTATGGAAACAAGAATTCTATTGCAAGAAGAAGTTTTATGGAAACTCTAAGGAATTTTATGGAAACAAGGATTTGTTGGAAAGATTTGCCTAAGATTATTTTCTTGATTTCTTGTTCAAATCAACAACTATCTCTTTTTTTCTTTTTTTGTAATTTTCGGAATTTTTTTTTTTAAATATCCTATTCAACAAGAATAATCAAGAACAAGAAAACAGAAATTGGCAAATCTTGAATTTTCTGGATAAATTTCAAGAAACAGGAATTGGAATGGAATTTTTTTTTAAATGATTAATAACTGGAAATAAAAGAAAAAGATCTGGAATACTAAATAATTGGATTTAGAGACAGGCTCTGATACCAGATGATGTGATCCGATACGGGGATCACAAGGAACACGCGGAATTAAACGCCGGAAAGCTCTAAAATCCAAGATAGTAGACGGTAACAATGCAACCCCGACCTCACGACGCAAGAACTATGGTTATATTAAACCCAAAACCCGTTACGATGCGGAGATAAAACCACAAAGTGGGAACGACACAAAGGTTGTCAAATCCTTTGATAAGTTCAATTTGTTCGACGAGAACACGAAGAAAATATAAGGGAATACCTCACCTTCAATATCATTAATCTCAAGAATAAAAGTTGTGTTTTACAATGCTGAATAAAGCCATATATATAGGCTTAACAAAATAAAGCAACTATGATGAGTACCTGAGTGACCCTACCAGTAAGGACCCGTTGCATGTACCAGTGGGACCAATAACGAGGCTGAGGGCTAAGAAGATCAAGCAAGCAATGCAGGGGTTTATGCAAGCTTGTGTGGATGAATATTCAAATGCATGGTCGAAGACTATGGTTTCAATGCATGACAATATGGGAGATGCGCCAAAACCGTTGCAAGGCATTTGGGTCAAAGAACAAGGAGAAAACAATTCAGAGGGCCTTTTACGACCGTAAGGTTTGGAGTTACGGCCGTAACTTTGCTATCGCACGGCCGTAACAATCAATTCACGGCCGTAACAGAGTTGTGCAGTTTTTTATTCAGAAGGTGTCTTACGGCCGTAAGAACCAATGTCACGGCCGTAAGAGTAAAATGCACTTTTTGACCCGAGGGTCAATTACGGCCGTAAGGATGATTTTTATGGTCGTAAATTCCGCCGCGTTTTAAATTGTGTCTTGAGCCTAGGGCTAATTTTGGACGTGTTTTTAGGTTATATTATGTTTCCTTTGCCATTGTAAAGACACAACTTTTATGATTAATGAGATTGCTTGAATTAGGTGAGTTTATCCTTGTTCTTCTTCGTTCTTGATTGAACCCCTTGAACTTATCAAAGGATTTGACAACCTTTGTGGCATTCACCTCTTTATGGTTATTCATTCCGCATCTTAACGGGTCTTGGATTTGATACATCCTTGGTTCTTGAGTCGTGAGTGTCGGGTCATATTGTTATCGTCAATTAATCTGGATTTGGAACTTTCCAAGTGTTTAATTCAATTTTCGCGAGATCCCGTGATTCCCCAACAAGAATCACATCATTTGGTATCAGAGCTTGGCTCTAAATCCAGGTTTTTGATTTAATTCTTGTTTTGTTTCATTTTTTTTTCTTCATTAGATTTCATTGTTCTTGAGCCATCGTTGAATCAATAGTAGATTCTTGGGTTTCTTGAAATTCTTCACTATTTCAAGATTTGTCTAGTTTCAATTTTGTTATTATTGATTGTTCTTGATTAGCAAAAAAAAAAAAGTGATTATTATTGAAGAGCACGATCAAGAACACAATTCCATATTCAAGAAGATCTTTCTTGATACCTTTTATTTTTCCCACATTCTTAGTTTTCTTCATCCATCACTACTTTCAAATTCTTTCATTCCAGTTACTTCAATTTTCTTGAGTCCAATATTCCATCAAATCTTCTTTTCTTCTGTTTGTGTCTTGCACCTTGGGTTCATTCCACAAGGACCAAATTCGTGACTAGTTTGGTGGGTTCTTTGGGAACTTGAGGAACGGGATAGAGAGGAAAAAGGCAGAGTGGTGAGACCAATAGAGGGAAAAAATCGAATAGAGTTATACACGAGTGCTAAACACGTGAGGATATATTTTTCTTGAAAAATTATATTTTTTGTTTTTTCTTTTGATCACTAACCATGTCACAGAAAGACGCATCATCGACAGGGGAGGATAACCAACAGTTCCACTTCCTTGCAATGTTGGAAAAACGATTCGAGAAGTTGGATGTGAGGTTGGGGGAAATTAAAAACTCTGTGGACACGAATAGTGCGGATATTTCCCAACTACATAGAGAGCAACCGCGCACGGCTCCTAATATCCGGAGGCCGCAAAGGTATGACCGTAATCCTAGAAATAGAGATTGGGATGATGATGATGTTGAGATAGGTGACAATGTTGATGATGATAGTGGAAATGTGTCAGTGGCTAGCTTGGGTAGGAGAAGAGGTCGAGGTGGTCGGCATGGAAGGGGCAATAGGCGTGAATATAGGGATGATGATGGGATGGATAGAAGCCTGGGAAACATTAAAATGTCTATACCGGCTTTTCAGGGTAAAAGTGATCCGGAGGTGTACCTTGAGTGGGAGAAGAAGGTCGAACTAATTTTTGAGTGCCATAACTACTCAGAGGAAAAGAAGGTGAAGTTAGCAGTTATAGAGTTCGCAGATTATGCACTTGTGTGGTGGGATCAATTAGTGACAAGTAGGAGGAGAAACCGTGAACGACCTGTTGAGGACTGGAACGAGTTGAAGGGTTTGATGAGAAAAAGGTTTGTGCCCAACCATTACTATAGGGACTTGTACCAGAAACTCCAACCTTTGTCTCAGGGTTCGAAGAGTGTCGAGGAATACCATAAAGAGATGGAGATTGCTATGATCCGAGCGAATATTGAGGAGGATCCGGAGGCCACAATGGCCAGGTTTTTGAGTGGTTTGAACAGGGACATTGCAAATGTAATAGAACTGCAACATTATGTTGAACTGGAGGAGATGTTGCACATGGCGATGAAGGTGGAGAGGCAGCTGAAGAGGAAAGGAACAGCGAAGTACTCGTCGGGTTCCACTCCTTGGAAACCTACGTGGAGTGGAAATAACAAAAATGAAGGAGCTGCTCAAAAGGGGAAGCCAGAACCACCAAAGGCTCGAGAGGAGTCTACCAATAAAGGTAACCCCGCTTCTAACTTTCAACCTCCTAGAAGTAGGGACATCAAGTGTTTTAGGTGTATGGGAATCGGACACATTGCATCACAATGCCCGAACAAGAAAATAATGCTTGTGCGAAATGGGGTGGTGGTGTCGGAGGATGAGGTTGAGGATGATGATGAGTTTAGGGATATGCCTGCCTTAGAAGAAGCTAGTGATTGTGATGATGGAGATTATGCGGTAGCTCAATCCCTCATTACTAGGCGTGCCCTTAGTACCCAAATTAAGGTTGAGGAATCGGGTGAGCAAAGGGAAAACATATTCCATACTAGATGCTTTGTTAATAATAAAGTGTGTAGTTTGATCATTGATGGGGGGAGTTGTAACAACGTGGTTAGTTCCACTCTTGTTGAGAAATTGTGTTTAACTATTATCAAACACCCTAGGCCTTATAAATTACAGTGGCTGAATGAGTCCGGTGAGATAAAAGTAAATAAGCAGGTGTTAATCAACCTTTCTATCGGGAAATACGAGGATGAGTTAATTTGTGATGTGGTTCCAATGCATGCTGGACACATCCTGTTGGGTCGGCCATGGCAGTATGACAGGAGGGTGGTACATGACGGGTACAAAAATAGATACAGTTTTACGAAGGATGGGAAAAGCATTCGACTTATGCCATTAACTCCACAGCAAGTCTATGAGGATCAGCTGAAACTAAAAAGTGAGGAAGAGAAGACAAAGAGAGTTGGGACCCCGATCCCGGAAAAAGGAGAGTTGAGTGTTCAAAAGAGAGTTGGGACCACGATCCCAGAAAAAGGAGAGCTGAGAGAAAAACAGAGAGTTGAGGGTTCCACCTCAGAAAAAGGAGAGCGAGTGACGAGTGCCAGAAAAGAAAGAGGAGAGAAAACCAAAGTGAACTTCCTAGCCAAAAAGAGTGATATCAAAAGAGCTGCCCTTGACCACCAACCAATGGTCTTACTAATGTACAAGGACTCCTTCCTTGCGCTCAGTGACACTAACTCTTCCCCCCCCCATTTAGCTGTTTCTCTTTTACAGGAATTTGATGATGTATTCCCGGAAGACATACCCAGTGGGCTGCCACCCATTCGGGGCATCGAGCACCAGATTGATTTTGCACCGGGAGCGGTCATTCCAAATAGGCCTGCATATAGAAGCAATCCGGAGGAAACAAAGGAGCTTCAGCGGCAAGTTGACGAGTTGTTGAGCAAGGGCTACGTTCGAGAAAGCATGAGCCCATGTGCGGTGCCGGTCTTATTGGTGCCCAAGAAGGATGGGACCTAGAGGATGTGCGTGGATTGTAGGGCCATCAACAATATCACGGTAAAGTATCGCCATCCTATACCTAGGTTAGATGACATGCTTGATGAATTGTATGGTTCATGCGTCTTTAGTAAAATTGACCTTAAGAGTGGATATCACCAAATACGCATGAAAGAGGGGGACGAATGGAAAACTGCATTCAAGACCAAATACGGGCTTTATGAATGGTTAGTTATGCCGTTTGGTCTCACCAATGCACCTAGTACATTCATGAGGTTGATGAACCGTGTTTTACGAGCTTTCATTGATAAATTTGTGGTCGTGTATTTTGATGACATTTTAATTTATAGTAAGAATGTAGAAGAGCATGTTAGGCATTTGAGGTTTGTACTTGATGTTTTACGCACTGAAAATTTGTATGCTAACTTTAAAAAGTGTACGTTTTGCATCGATAAGGTCATATTCCTTGGTCATTTTGGTGTTTTAAAAACATTGGAAACGTTGAAGGAACATTTTTATTGGCCTAGGATGAAACGGGATGTTCACCAAATTTGTAATAAATGCATAACTTGTAAACAAGCCAAGTCTAGGGTATTACCACATGGCTTGTACACTCCTCTACCAGTTCCTAGTGAGCCTTGGGTAGATATATCCATGGACATTGTGTTAGGATTTCCTAGGACCAAAAAAGGTCGGGATTCCATTTTTGTGGTGGTGGACAGGTTTAGTAAAATGGCACACTTCATTCCTTTCCATAAAACTGATGATGCCGTGAACATAGATGACTTATTCTTTAGGGAAGTTGTCAGACTACATGGGGTGCCTAGGAGTATAGTGTCTGACGGAGATGTCAAATTCCTTAGTTACTTCTGGAAGGTTCTGTGGGGAAAAGTGGGTACTAAACTATTGTTTTCCAATACATCCCATCCTCAAACGAATGGTCAGACGGAAGTAGTCAATAGGACGTTAACACAACTCTTGCGTGTTGTCATAAATAAAAATTTGAAGAGTTGGGAGGAATGTTTACCATTTGTGGAGTTTGCATATAACAGAGCTATACATTCTACTACTACTTACTCTCCTTTCGAAATTGTGTATGGCTTCAATCCACTAACCCCTTTGGACCTAATTCCTTTGCCTGTAGATGACAGGAATAGTTTAGATGGCAAGAAGAAAGCCGAGCTTGTGAAGTCACTCCATGAAAAGGTCAGGCTACAAATAGAAAAGAAGAATGAGCACTATGCGTCCCATGCGAATAAGGGTAGGAAGCAGGTGATTTTTAAACTAGGCGATTGGGTGTGGGTTCACATGCGAAAGGAACGATTTCCAACACAACGGAAGCCTAAGCTGCAGCCTAGAGGGGATGGGTCGTTTCAAGTCATTGAGAGAGTCAATGACAATGCTTATAAGTTGGATCTCCCAGGTGAGTATAATATATCTGCTACTTTTAATGTTGCTGATCTCTCTCTGTTTGATGCAGGTGATGATTCGACAGGGAGGGAATGATGAGTACCTGAGTGACCATACCAATAAGGACCCGTTGCATGTACCAGTGGGACCAATAACGAGGCTGAGGGCTAAGAAGATCAAGCAAGCAATGCAGGGGTTTATGCAAGCTTGGGTGGATGAATATTCAAATGCATGGTCGAAGACTCCATTTTCAATGCATGACAATATGGGAGATGCGCCAAAACCGTTGCAAGGCATTTGGGTCAAAGAACAAGGAGAAAACAATTCAGAGGGCCTTTTACGGCCGTAAGGTTTGGAGTTACGGCCGTAACTTTGCTATCGCACGGCCGTAACAATCAATTCACGGCCGTAACAGAGTTGTGCAGTTTTTTATTCAGAAGGTGTCTTACGGCCGTAAGAACCAATGTCACGGCCGTAAGAGTAAAATGCACTTTTTGACCCGAGGGTCAATTACGGCCGTAAGGATGATTTTTACGGTCGTAAATTCCGCCGCGTTTTAAATTGTGTCTTGCGGCTAGGGCTAATTTTGGACGTGTTTTTAGGTTATATTATGTTTCCTTTGCCATTGTAAAGACACAACTTTTATGATTAATGAGATTGCTTGAATTAGGTGAGTTTATCCCTGTTCTTCTTCGTTCTTGATTGAACCCCTTGAACTTATCAAAGGATTTGACAACCTTTGTGACGTTCACCCCTTTATGGTTCTTCATTCCGCATCTTAACGGGTCTTGGATTTGATACATCCTTGGTTCTTGAGTCGTGAGTGTCGGGTCATATTGTTATCGTCAATTAATCTGGATTTGGAACTTTCCAAGTGTTTAATTCAATTTCCGCGAGATCCTGTGATTCCCCAACAAGAATCACATCAAACTAAAAATACACTAGAATTCGACCTAAACTAAAAAACCAAAAAAGCCTAACATTATCTTAAAACACGGAACCTAAGTTACGGCCGTGACTTATGAGTTTACGGCCGTAAGCTAGCTACGGACTAAAAATTAAAAACATTTGTTACGGCCGTGACAATGACCTTTATGGCCGTAATAAACCTTCTGAACAAAAATATAAGTTACCAAATCCTGGGTTACGGCCGTGAGACATTTATTACGGCCGTAATTCTTCTTCTTCCGTTTACGGCCGTAAGAAGATATGTTACGGCCGTGAAGGCCTTTCTGTCCAGAATCTGCTAATAGCATTTTACGGCCGTGACAGAGGTGTTACGGCCGTGATTCCACTTCTGCCTTATTTTCTTGTCCTTCCTTGATCCCAATGCATTGCAATAACTTTGGCTCCTCTTCCACTTTGTTATGCAACGTAAATGAAGCCTTTGCACTCGAGCACTCGTCCATCCACGCTTGCATGAATCCTTGCATTGCCGCTTGATTCTTTTGTCTCTTTGTCTAGTTATTGGTCCTACGGGCATGTGCAACGGGTCAACGCTCGTTGAGCCACTCCGGAACTCATCACCTCCCCTCGGGTTAACATACAGAATTTCAAGATATTCGATTTACGACCGTAAATAAGAGATCACGGCCGTAACCTTAAACAGAAACACACTTACGGCCGTAATTGTCATCTTTACGGCCGTAAATGCTTAATGGATCAGATTTTTCCAGATTTCGCATTATTTTATTTCCTTATCAGTTTTAGTTATTTTAGTCTAATTAGAATTCTATTTTGAGTAGATTAGTGACTAGGGTTTTATTTTGCTTATTTATACGCTTTTTCCATTCATTGTAATTCAGCCTTTGATGATTGAATAAAAAGAGGTTGAATGTTTACAAATCCAAACTTATCAAGATTGATTATCTTGTGGCGTTCATCCAGAACTTATCAAATATTCCCGAGAGTATTTGTGGCGTTGAAAATCAGAGACTTATCAAGGAGATTGGGCAAATCCTTGTGGCGTTTCGAAAGTCGTGGTTCTTTATTCCACATCGTCGAGCCATCGCGTCGTGAATATCGGGTCATGATTCATCCGTCCAACCACAACCTGAGTTCGGAACTTTCCGGCGTTTCTTCCGCACTTCGAATCTCATCAATGAGAAATTAGGAGAGGTGATTGAGCCCAAAAATTTAGAAGTGGAGTTGAGTTTGCAAAAAAAAGAAATTTAAGTAGTTGATCAAACTTCGAGTCTTGAAGTACAGAATAAAATTGTGGAAGAGGAGATTGAAAATAACATTGTTTACAATGATAGTTATGAATTGGAAGTTGTGGTAGAAGTTCAACATTTGAATGTTGAAATTGTTAATAAAAATATTGAAGAGCTGGTTGAATGTGAAAAATTAGAAGAAGTGGTTGAGAAAAAAGAAGAGATTGAGCAAGAAAGTATATTGACTTTTGGAGGCGACGAAAAGGGGCCTCGTGGTGGGAAAAAGAGTTGTGGAGATTTTGTATTATGAGTACAAGGATGATATACCTTGTGCATGGAGACGCTAACATTTCCCTCCCCATTTTTTTTAAATCTTTCTTCCAGGTTTATTGTGCATGGAAGTTTGATTTACATCAACCTTGGTCAATTCCTCTCGTGTTTCAATACCTTCTTATTTACAAATTGGAGGTGCATCATTTATTGAATGTACATCAGGGAATCAACAAATTTTCGTTTGATCCAGGAGGTACAATTTGATTTTTCAAGAACAACACCATGATTCAACAAATCATCCTAAAGAAGGAGGGAATGGTACGAATCAGGGTGGGCTTGACGAGAAAATCTATAATTCAAGCCAAAACAAGAAGTCAAGCAGGTTCGGAGAACGTCAAAGATCAAACATTGCTTGTACGAAGAAGGTTCGAGGCTAAACCAAGTGAGGAAGAAAAGAAGGAAGAAGGCTTTTTACGGCCGTAAATGCTGAAGTTACGGCCGTAACTTCATCATCGTACAAATTGGACAGTAAGGGACTTACGGCTGTAACTTTCTTTTTCACGGCCGTAATTGAGTTAGGGAATTACGGCCGTAAGCCCGTATGTTACGGCCATAAATTCCCCCGCGTTTTAATTATTTTTTTGCGGCTAGGGTTAATTTTGGACGCGCTTTTTGGGTTATATTATGTTTCGTTGTCATTGTAAAAAGATAACTTTGATGAATTATTGAAATTGCTTGAATTGGGTGAGTATAACCCTATTCTTTTCGTTCTTGATTGAACCACTTGAACTTATCAAAGGATTTGACAACCTCTGTGGCTTTCACCCTTTTATGGTTCTTCATTCCGCATCTTAACGGGTTTTGGATTTGATACATCCTTGGTTCTTGAGTCGTGAGTGTCGGGTTATATTGCTATCGTCTAATAATCTGGATTTTGAACTTTTCATTTATACAATTTCCGCGAGTTCAAGTGATTCCCCATCAAGGATCACCTCATTTGGTTTCAGAACTTGGCTCTAAATCTAGGTTTTGATTTAATTCTTGTTTTGTTTTGTTTTTCTTCATTAGATTCCATTGTTCTTGAGTCATCGTTGAATCGATATTAGATTCTTGGGTTTCTTGAAATTCTTCACTATTTCAAGATTGGTCGTAGTTTCAATTCTTGTTATTATTGATTGTTCTTGATTAGAAAAAAAAAAGTACGAAATTCACATAAAAAAAGTGATTATTATTGAAGATCAAGATCAAGAACACAATTCCATACTCAAGAACACCTTTCTTGATACCTTTTATTTTATTCCTACATTCTTGGTAGTTTTCGTCATCCATCACTACTTTCAAAATTCATTCTTGGTACGTGCCATTAAAATTTATGAATTGTTTCAATAAAATTTCTTTCTTGAAAATCTTTCATTCCTTTTTGCATCAATTTTCTTGAGTCCAATATTCCATCAATTTTCTTTTCATCTATTTGTGTCCTGGACATTGGGTTAATTCCGCAAAGACCAAGTCCATGACTAGTTTGGTGGGTTCTTTGAGAACTTGAGAAAAGAGAATAGGGAGGAAAACGGCAGAGTGGTGAGATCAATAAAGGGAAAAAGCCGAATATAGTGATATACGAGTGCTAAACACGTGAGGATATATTTTCTTGCAAATTATTTTTTTTTCTTTTTGATCACTAACCATGTCACAGGAGGAAGCATCATCGAAAGGGGAGGATAACCAACAGTTCCACTTTCTTGCAACGCTGGAAAAACGATTTGAGAGGTGGGATGCGAAGTTGGGGTGATTAAAAACTCCGTGGACACGCATAGTGCAACAATTGCCCAACTACGTAGAGAGCAACCTTACACGGCTCCTATTATCCAAAGGCCGCAAAGGTATGACAATAATCCTAGGAATGGTGTTTGGGATGATGATGATGTTGAGACAGGAGATAGTGTTGATGATGATAGTGAAAATGTATCAGTGACTAGTTTGGGTAGGAGAAGAGTTCGTGGTGGTCGGTGTGGAAGGGGAAATAGGCGTGAATATAGGGATGATGATGGGGTGGATAGAAGCTTGGGAAACATTAAAATGACTATACCAGCTTTCCAAGGTAAAAGTGATCCGGAGGTGTACCTTGAGTGGGACAATGGAAAACTGCATTCAAAACCAAATATGGGCTTTATGAATGGTTAGTTATGCCGTTTGGTCTCACCAATGCACCTAGTACATTCATGAGATTGATGAACCATGTCTTATGAGCTTTCATTGGTAAGTTCGTGGTCGTGTAAAAATGATGATATTTTAGTTTATAGTAATAATGTAGATGAGCATGTTGATCATTTGAGGTTTGTACTTGAGGTTTTACGCACTGAAAAATTGTATGCTAACTTTAAAAATTGTACTTTTTGCATAGATAAGGTCATTTTCCTTGGTTATGTTGTTAGTAAGTGATGAGTTCCGGAGTGGCTCGACGAACGTTAACCCGTTGCACGTGCCCGTAGGACCAATAACGAGGAAAAGAGCCAAAAGAATCAAGTAGACAATGCAAGGATTCATGCAAGCGTGGATGGATGAGTGTTCGAGTGCAAAGACATCATTTACGTCGCATAACAAAGTGAAAGAAGAGCCAAAGTTGTTACAATGCATTTGGATCAAAGAACAACAAGAAATTGGGGCAGAAGCATTCTCACGGCCGTAACACCCATTTTTACGGCCGTAAAATCATCTTGGCAAAATTTGTGCAGAAAGGCAGTCACGGGTTTTTGGTTTAATATACCCATAGTTCTTGCGTCGTAAGGTCGGGGTTGCATTGTTACCGTCTACTATCTTGGATTTTAGAGCTTTCCAGCGTTTAATTCCGCGTGTTCTTGGAGATCCCCGTATCGGATCACATCATCTGGTATCAGAGCTTGTCTCTAAATCCAATTATTTAGTATTCCAGTTCTTTTTCATTTATTTCCAGTTATTAATCATTCAAAAAAAAAATTCATTCCAATTCTTGTTTCTTGAAATTCATCAGAAATTCAAGATTTGCCAATTTCTGTTTCTTGTTCTTGATTAATTTTGTTGAGTAGCAAAAAAAAAAAAAAAATAGAAAAGAAGAGCTGTTGATTTGAACAAGAAATCAAGAAAATAATCTTTAGCAAATCTTTCCAACAATTCTTGTTTCCATTAAATTCCTTATTCCATAAAACTTCTTCTTGCAATAAAATTCTTGTTTCCATAATTCCATCTTCAAATTTCCTAATTCCGATTTTTCCATCAACTTTCCTTATTTGCACTTTGGGGTTTATTCCACAAGGGCCATTTCGTGACTAGTTTGGTAGGTTCTTTGAGAACGTGGGAAAAAGGGAATAGAAGGGAAAAAGGCAGAGTGGTGAGATTAATAGAGGGAAAAAAGCCAAAATCGAGTAATATAGGGGATATAGGCGTGATCGTAGGGATGATGTAGACGGACATGTTGGGAAGATTAAAATGTCCATTCCCTCGTTTCAGGGTTAGAGTAATCCGGACGTTTAATTTGAATGGGAAAAGAGGGTAGAATTAATTTCTGATTGTCATAATTATTCTGAAGCTAAAAAGGTTAAATTGGCAGTCGTAGAATTTACTGATTATGTGATGAGATCCGGAAAAGGCGACAAAAAAGGAGAAATCAAGACACGGGCAATTCAACAATATTCTACATGGAATTTCATGGTCGTAACATCAATCTTCACGACCGTAACTAATATTGAGACATTTTGATCCGAGAGGGAATTACGGCCTTATTGATGTGTTTCGGACCCTCGACAATCGGAGTCATAGCAGGCTTGACGGAAAAAGTTAAATATTCAAGCCAAATAAAAGTGCAATCCAATCAACCATGTCGGAATTGGATGGATAATATATGTTTTTCGAGTAGAAACAGGTCACTGAGCAAGACTCATGGGCAATAGCCCTTGAGCCCATTGATTTTAGAGACAAATTCAATCGTTTGGGCCTTCAAATTGGCAAATCAATGATGCAGATGGAAATTTACTATATTTCCATAATTATAGGATTTTTAATTATTTTGTTTCCTTTTGGTTTTTATGTTATTTTTCAAATTTAGTATTCTAGTTTAATTAGAATTCTATTCAGAGTCAGTTAGCGATTATGTTTTATTTTGCCTATTTATATGCTTTTCCATTCAATGTAAAAGGAGAATATTTTGATGAATAAAAATTATATTGAGTGTTTTCTCAACATTGTTCGGGAATTGAACAAATTTCGAACTTATCAAATATTGTGGGATATTTGTGGCTTTCAACAAATCGAACTTATCAAAGGGGTGGACATCCTTTGTGGCGTTGAAATCATTAGGTTCTTGTTTCCGCATCGTAACGGGTAATATACCCATGGTTCTTACGTCATGAGGCTCGGGTTGTAGTGTTATCGTCCGTTCCAACCTGGATTCGGAACTTTCCAAGCGTTATTCCGCGAGCTACGACGAGGACCCCCTCCCGGGTTCTCATCATATGGTATCAGAGCTGGACTCTGGATTCAGGTTCTTGTGTTTTTTCTATCCAATTTGATTTTTATGTTTATCATCGAGTCCCATAAAAATCATCCATATCCTATTTTTGTTATTTGAGTCTTTGTTTTCAAGTTTTCTTGTTCTTCTTGCCAGTAAATTTTTTTCCAGTTTGATCCGTAAGAGTCAGTCCCAAAAAATTAAAAGTTTTTTTCTTGTTCTTTTTTCATCCAAATCCAGTGCCGTTTGTTTCGTTGCGTTTGTGTCGAATTTTTGGATTTTATTAAAAAAAAAATTAATTTTTTTTTATTTTTATTAATTCCGAAAATTCATCATAATTCAAAAAAAAAAAAAAAAAAAAAAGTCACTCCGAAATTCAAGAACCACTTTCTTGAATTTCTTTAAAATTCTTGATATTGTTTTCCTTTTCGAGTCAACATTAAATTCCTTCTTGATATTTGTCAATATCTAGATCCTCTTATTTTGAATCTCTCAAATTTTTGAAAGCTACATAAATGGATGAATTATGAGTTCGATCCTACCTTCCAGACTACGTGTCATGTGGGCAGTAAAGTGTGCAATATTATTATTGATAAGGAGTATTATTGCGATCTGGCTAGAACCCCCCATGGTTGAGGAGTTGGGCTTACCTTTACTACCACATCCCAATCCTTATAGGCTGACGTGGTTAAAGGAGTGTGGACAGGTAAATGTAACCCATGGAGTTATGGTGAAATTGACACTTGGAAAATATAGCGATGAACTGTGGTGTGATGTGGTGTCTCTAGAATCTTGTGACATCTTGTTGAGTAGATCGTGGAAGTGTAAGAGGAAAGCAGTCTACGATAAGCGTAGGAATATATATAAATTTGTTAAGGATGGGAAAAGTATTAAGCTTATGCCGTTAACCCCGGAACAAATACTTGAAGAGAAAGTATTGCGAGAAAAGAGGAATGAGCAAAGAAACTTCGGAGATGATGAATGGAGTATGAAGGATGAATTCAGGGAGATGGCCAAGAAATTAATACAGTTAAATGAAGAGATAAAGGCACAAGAGGCTAGAAAAAAGTTAGCCGAGTTGCAAGAGAGAGAAGGGCCTTTGGATATGATTGTTAAGAAGAAGGAGGGAGACTTGAAGAGAAGGGCCTCGTGGTGCGAAAAGAAGAAGTGGAAGAACTGTATCATGAGTACAAGAATTCATACCTTGTACATGGAGAAACTAACATTCCCCACTCTATTTTGCTTAATTCTTTCTTACAGGTTGATCATTATGCATGGGAGTATGAGTCACACCAACCATGGCAACTCATGCACATGTTTCAATACCTTCTTGTCTTCTACCAATTGAAGAAGCACAATTTATTGAATTCATGTCATGGAGTCCATAATTTTCCATTTGATCCAGATGGGGCAGCTGTAAATCATGAACCAAGCTACGATTCGGGACGAATCATCCTAAAGAAGGGGGGAATGATGAGAATCATGGCAGGCTTGACAGAAAACATTAAATATTCAAGCCAAAACTCAGCAGGTTCGACGAGCTTTGAAGATCAAACCGTGTCGAAAAGAACCAGAAAATTAAGAAAAAGGCCTTTTAATGCCGTAAATTCTGGAGTTACGGCCGTAACTTTGATATCGCAATTTTGGGCAGAAAGTGACATACGGCCGTAACAAATTATTCACGGCCGTAACTGTGGTGGTATCAACTTTGGACCCGAGGATCAATTACGGCCGTAACAGGGCGGTGGATCAGATTTTACCCAAAATTTCGCATATTTTATTTCCTTTTCCTATTTTAGTATTTTAGGTCAATTAGGATTCTATTTTGATAGATTTTATCTATTCCCTAATTAGATCAGATTTTATTTAGTTTCCTAAGTAGACTAGGATTTTTATTCTTGTTGCCTATATAAAAAAGTCTTCATTGCAATCGATCTGTGCATTCTACTACTTCATGTTCACCTTTTGAAGTTGTTTATGGTTTCAACCCGCTAACTCGTCTTGATTTAATCCCTTTACCTGCAGATGAACGGAGCAGTTTGAACCGGGCGAAAAAAGCTAAGCTTGTGAAAGAGTTTCATGAGAAGGTGAAAGGGCAAATTGAAAAGAAAAATGAGCGTTATGCGACTCATGCCAACAAAGGTTGCAAGTGACGTTCGAGCCGAGTGATTGGGTGTGGGTGCACTTACGAAAGGAGGGATTTCCAACCCAAAGAAAGTCTAAGTTGCAGCCAAGAGGCGATGGACCTTTTCAGATCCTTGAAAAGATAAATGAGAATGCAATTAAACTCGATCTTCCAGGTGAGTATAACGTGTCTGCTTCTTTTAATGTTGCTGATCTTTCTCTGTTTGATGCAGGTGATGATTCGAGGACGAATCCTTTTCAATAGGGACGGGATGATGAGTTCCGGAGTGGCTCGACGAACGTTGACCCGTTGCACGTTTCCGTAGGACCAATAACGAGGCAAAGAGCCAAAAGAATCAAGCAGTCAATGCAAGGATTTATGCAAGTGTGGATAGACGAGTGTTCGAGTGCAAAGACCTCATTTTCGTTGCATAACATAGTGGAAGAAGAACCAAAGTTGTTACTATGCATTTGGATCAAAGAACAACAAGAAATTGAGGCAGAAGCATTCTCACGGCCGTAACCCTACTTTTACGGTCGTAAAATCGTGTTGGCAAAAATTGAACAGAAAGGGCATTAAAGCCGTAACATATCATCTTACGGCCGTAACTGAAGTAGAAGGACTCACGGCCGTAATCAAATTCTCACGGCCGTAACCAGAATTTGTAACTTTTAATTTTGTTCAGAAGGTCGCTTATGGCCGTAAAATAAATTGTCACGGTCGTAACATATGTTTTAATTTTTTAATCCGTAGCATTCTTACGGACGTAAACTCATAAGTCACGGCCGTAATTTAGCGCCGCGAATTAAAACCTAATTTCAGCGTTTAGTTTATTTTGCAATTCTAGTTTATTTAGGTTTCTTTATTTTGTTAGCCTATATATATGGCTTTATTCAGCATTGTAAAAAAACAACTATTATTCTTGAGATTAATGATATTGAAGGTGAGATATTCCCTTAATTTCTTCATGTTCTCGTCGAACAAATTGAACTTATCAAAGGATTTGACAACCTTTGTGGCGTTCCCACTTTGTGGTTCTTATCTCCGCATCGAACGGGTTTTGGGTTTAATGCTGTAGCGCCCCGAGTTCCGTATACCCGATTCACTACGTCATTTTCTGTCTAAATTTTTCGAATAATATTTTTGCGGAAGAAATAATTGAAATTCATTTTTGGCAACATTAAATAAACTGTAATGGCCGATAAAATTGAAACATTTATGAAACCATTTGAAATAGTAAATCGAACCATTAATTTTGTAAAGAAATTGACAATGTCATAATTTCTCAAATAAATGAACTTCTCTAAATTATTCGATTGTTTGGAAAAATACGGAAATCATTAACGTCAAACTTTCAACCGTTTAACGATTATTGCCACCATCATTCATCGCTCGCCACCGTCTCCGAAAACTGCAAAACTGTTAAAAAGTAGGGTGAGTATTTCATGGGGGAAATACTCAGTAGACTCATCGCAAATTAATTTAATTTATAAGATGATTAAACACATAAATCCCGGCTCTTTATAAAACGGGCATTGATAGAGCTTCTTTATAAAACGGCTCTTGATAAAACTCATATTGTGCATTACAGCACGGGTCATATTTTGCAAATCATAGGCTCTTTGAAAACAGCTCTTTGAAAACCATATACTTATAAAAACATTTTAATTATGCCAAGCATAATTTCTTTTGAAAGCATAACATAAGATAGGATTGAAATCCTCATAAACATAGAGAGACACAAGAACTTTACCGAACTTAGGTGGCAAGAATTCTTATGCAGTAAAATCATAATAACAGTAAGATCATAATAACAGTAAGTATACCAAAACATAATTCATGAAATTCATAGGGATCATTTCCATCATAACATAAGATAGGATCGAAATCCTCATAAACATACGCGACAGGAATTTTACCGAACTTAGGTGGTAAATCCTCATAAACATATGGAAAGACAGGAATTTTACCGAACTTAGGTGGTAAATCCTCATAAACTTATGGAGACACAAGAATTTTACCGAACTTAGGTGGTAAGAATTCTTATGTGCATAGCAATGATCCAAAACATATAAAACATTATCGTAAAAACATAGGGTATACTTACTTTTCATAAAAATATAAGGTATATTTACCTTTCATAAAACATACTTAATTTTCTTGAAAATTGACTTTCACAAGTCACATGACATTTATATGAAATCATAATTTAAATCAATTAATAAGTGCGAGTCTACCTCAAATCCGACGAGTGCAAAGTTGAGCGGGAATGACTTCAATTTCTTTAAATTCTCCGTACGCTTCGTCTTAGCCAATAAGTCACTTTAGTCTATCGAATATATAGTTCAAAATAATAAATTATAATTTGAGGACTAAAATTGATGTTTTGAAAGTTGAGGGACAAAATAGATATTTTGAAAGTTCAGGGATTAAATTGAATACTTTTGATAGTTGAGTCGGAAACTCAAAACAATAGGGTTGAAATAATATATTTTAAAACAATAGGGCTGATTAAAACTCATTTAAAACTTAAGGGTTGAAATTGATAAGTTTAAAAGCTGAAAGGACTGATTTGCAAAACTTTAAAGCTTGGGGACTGATTTGAAACAATTTAAAACTTCAGGGACTGAAATGATCACTTTTCAAACTTAGGGGGCTAATTTGCAAATTCTGAAAATCATTATTTTAAAACATCAGATTTATCTTCTCTCTCTCACTTTACTCTCACTCTCGACCTAACCCTCTCTCACTCGCGATCGGAAAGGAAGAAAAAGAGGTGCACTGTCTTCGCCAAAATCCGACCTTTCAGTCGGCGAGTTGCCGGTGAAATACCGGCGCAGAGCAGCGGTTAGTAGCTGCAAGGAAGGGTTAAGATTTTGAGAGGATTCGAGTGCGAAACCGAGGCTAAAGATTGAAGTTGGGTTCGTGATTTGGGTTTGGAATTCCGGCGAAGGGAGCGGCGCTTGAGGTAAGTAACTGGCTTGGTTTATTTCTTGTTTTGGGTTTCAATTGTTTGTCAAAACTGAAGTGGGCAGTGGGTGGTTTTGGTGGCGGTGATTCTATCGGCGATGTGGGCTGTGGTGATGGATTGTGTTCCTGTGGTGGTTCGGTTGGTCTGTGATTGTGCAGAATGATCCGTAAATGATTTAGAGTTCAACTTGGGCAGAAGGTAATGGTTATGGCAGTGGTTCAGCGGCAGTGAATTGTATTGTGGTATCTGATTATGGAAAAATGGAAAGTGAAGTTTGGTGATTATGGTAAAAGGGCAGAGGTTGGCTGCGAGAGGGAGATGCTGATGATACATAAGTTTCGTGTTTATGGTTTGGGGATGCAACTTATAATTGTGGTAGCTGGATTGTGAATGTCTATGGTTAGGATGATGTTGCAGATTGGTTTTATGAATTGGCTGTGAATTGATTTCTTGGAAGTGTGACAGAGTCATGTGATGATGATTGAGGGTAGTGAACTGCGATGGTAGCTATTGTGTGAATTGATATTGGAGTCTGGTAATGAAGCTGCTGGTGGTGATGGTTTCGTGGTAGCAATTAGGTGAGGGTGATTCAGCAGTGATGGTGATGATGATGAATACTGTGGTTTTACAAATTGGTTGATGGTGCGATGGAGCAGTGCTGAGGATGATTGCTTAAATTGAAAAACATGATAGAAAAGAAAGAAAAAGAATTGATGAATGGGGAACATCATAATTTGGGGAGGGGAATCATTCATTAAGTGGGTTTGGCTTTGTGATTAGATAAATGAATGGAAAGGAAGAAAAACGTGGATTGCAAATTAGGTTAATGGTGTAAAGTATGGGAATTTTTGTTATGATAATTATTGCACTAACTTTGATTAAAAATGTATTTAAAACAGATATATTTTGGACTGAAAAATACATTTGAGAAATAAATAATTTTGAGATAAAAAATTGAATTGCATATTATGGACTTAAAATAATTTAAATAAGAAAATTGGAATTTAAAATGCTTTTGACAATAATACTTAAAATAATATAATTTTAGAAATTCGGATTTTAATTTAAAATCGAACAAATTCGATATTTCTTGACTTGGTTAGACGAACACGTCGCGGTGTTAACTTCAAAACAATGGGTGAAATAGTAGCGACACAATTTTCTAAATATTAAAAATAATTATTATTGTGTAAAAATCTTGATCGCTACAAATGCACCCATAGTTCTTGCGTCGTGAGGTCGGGGTTGCATTGTTATCGTCTACTATTTTGGATTTTAGAGCTTTCCGGCGTTTAATTCCGCGTGTTCTTGGTGATCCCCGTATCGGATCACATCAATATGATTGATCATAAACCTAGAGTTGGAATTGGGGATGAGCTAAAAGTATTGGAAGATGGTGTTTCAAAAATAGGAGATGGTGTTTCGAAAATTGGCTAACTTGCAAGAGAGGGAGAGTGAAGGGGAGGCTGATGATAAATTACAACAGAAGAATGAAAGTAAGAATGTGGTGGACTTACCATTGGAGCCTCGGGATAGGACTGTTGAGATTGAAATTTGAATTAGTTGATCAAATCCCAACAATTGAGAAGAAAACTGATAATATGGGAGAGGTGGTTGGGTGTGAAAAGTTAGACGAGGTGCACGAGAGAAAAGAAATAGAAGAGAATGAACCAGAAAGTGAGATGACTGTTGGAGGAAAAAGAGAAGGGCCTCGTGGTGCGAAAAGAAGAAGTGGAAGAGTTGTATCATGAATACAAGGATTTATACATTGTACATGGAGAAACTAACATTCCCCACCCTATTTTGCTTAATTCTTTCTTACAGGTTGATCATTATACATGGGAGTATGAGTAACACCAACCATGGCAATTCATTCACGTGTTTCAATACCTTCTTGTCTACTACCAATTGAAGAAGCACAATTTATTGAATTCATGTCATGGAGTCGATAATTTCCCATTCGATCCAGGTGGAGCAGCTATAAATCATGAACCAAGCTATGATTAGGGACGAATCATCCTAAAGAAGGGGGGAATGATGAGAATCATGGCGGACTTGACAGAAAAAATTAAATATTCAAGCCAAAACAAGAATTCCCGGGAGGGGGTCACGACTAACAGGCGGAATTAACGTCGGGAAAGTTCCGAATTCAGGTTGGAACGGACGGTAACACTACGACCCGAGCCTCACGATGCAAGATCCAGGGGTATATTAAACCTGAGAACCGTTACGTTGCGGAAACAAGAACCATAATGGGGGAACGCCACAAATGTTGTCCACGCCTTTGATAAGTTCAGTTGGTGAACGCCACAAAGATATGATAATCTTTGATAATTCAACACAATTTTTATTCATCAAAGTCTGTACGTTACAATGAAAGAGAATGAATATAAATAAGCGAAATAAACCTAGCAGCTAATTGGGCTCAAAATGAACTCCTAATTGACCTAAAATACTAAAATAGGAAAAGGAAATAAAATATACGAAAAGGGAATTAAAAATCCGCATTATTTCCTTTGAACTGGATTTACGGCCGTGACAGCATCACTTACGGACGTAACTGTACTTCTGCTTAAGGATTACGGCCGTAACTTTTAAAACCTGGAATTCTTTATTTTGATCCGAGAGTGACTTACGGCCGTGAGAATATTTGGTTACGGCCGTAACTTTGCTTGTACATAATTTTTGATTTTCTTGGTTTCCAACTCGATTCTCGGCTTGTCTCTTGGCTTGCTCACTTGGTTTAGCCTCGAACCTTGTTCGCTCTCACAATGCTTGATCTGTGAAGCTCTTCAAACATGCTGGAAGCTTTGTTTGACTTGATTTGTAGTTCTTTCCGTCAAGCCCACTACGATTCGTATCAGTTTTGGGCCCATATGTTGCGGCCATGTCTTGTTTTCCATGCGAATACCCTTTATTATATGTTTTTACATTGATTGAAGAACACAACTTTGATAATTAATGAAATTACTTTGAATTAGGTGAGATTTTCCCTATTCTAATTGTTCTTGATTGAACCCCTTGAACGTATCAAAGGATTTGACAACTTTTGTGGCGTTCACCCCTTTATGGTTTTTCATTCCGCATCTTAGTGGGTCTTGGATTTGATACATCCTTGGTTCTTGAGTCGTGAGTGTCGGGTCATATTGCTATCCTATAATAATCTAGATTTGGAACTTTCCAAGTATATTTATACAATTTCCGCAAGTTCACGGGATTCCCCAGCAAGGATCACATCATTTGGTATCAGAGCTTGGCTCTAAATCCAGGTTTTGATAAAATTCTTGATGAGAACTCGGGAGGGGGTCCTCGTCGTAGCTCGCGGAATAACGTTTAGAAAGTTCCGAGTCCAGGTTGGAACGGACGATAACAATGCAACCCCGACCTCACGACGCAAGAACCAAGGGGTATATTAAGCCCTAGACCCGTTACGATGCTGAGATAAGAACCACAAAGGAGGAACGCCACAAGGAATGTCCAGATTCTTGATAAGTTCAATTGTTTTGAACGCCACAAGATTTGAATTTTGATAAGTTCGTTGTTTAAAAGGAAAATTCTCACCTTTAGAGAGAGTAAAAACACTCAATAATTTTATTCATCAAAAGTAATCCCTAGTCGTTAACTGATTAGGCAAAATAATGGAAAACCATATAAATAGGCAAAATAATCTCTAGTCGTTAACTGACTCTGAATAGAATTCTAATTAGGCTAAAATAACTAAAATAACAAAAATTACCAAAATTGGAAAAAGGATTAAAAACCAATAAAGGAAATACAAATCAACTGAAATACTAAAAATCCCAAAAATCTGATTCGCGCCGCTTACGGCCGTAAGTCCTTCTCGGATCAAAATGTTTCAATATTAGTTACGGCTGTGAAGATTGATGTTACGACCGTGAAATTTCATGGATTAGTTACGTCCGTGAGAATCCAATTTACGACCGTAAACGCTGTTCTTCCCAAATTGTGCGCTGATAATGTTACGGTCGTAATTATGGAAGTTACGGCCGTAAAAGCCCTTTTTCCTTGATTTCTGATCCTTTGACGTGAATTGAATCGTGACTCGAGACCAACTTGAAACTTGTTCATTTTCCTACGTAGAATATTGTTGAATTACCCGTATCTTGATTTCTCATTTATGGCGCCATTTCCGAATCACATCATTCCCTCTTCCTTTAAGATGATTCGTCCCGAATCATATAATTGTTCTTAGCTTCTTTTCCGGATCATATCATCCCTGCTTCCTTTAAGATGATTCGTCCCGAATCATAAAGCTGTTTCTTGGCTTGCTAACTTGGTTTAGCCTCGAACCTTCTTTGTACAAGCAATGTTTGATCTGACGTTCTCCGAACCTGTTTGACTTCTTGTTTTGGCTTGAATTATAGATTTTCCCGTCAAGCCCACTCTGATTCGTACCACATATGCTGAGAACCCGGGAGGGGGTCCTCGTCGTAGCTCGCGGAATAACGCTTGGAAAGTTCCGAATCTAGGTTGGAACGAACGATAACAATGCAACCCCGACCTCACGACGAAAGAACCAGGGGTATATTAAGCCCGAGACCTGTGCGCTGTGAAGATTAATGTTACGGCAGTGAAATTCCATGGATTAGTTACGGCCGTGAGAATCCAAGTTACGACCGTAAACGCTGTTCTTCCCAAATTGTGCGCTGATAATTTCTGATCCTTTGACGTGAATTGAATCGTGACTCGAGCCCAACATGAAACTTGTTCATTTTCCCAACAATAGAATATTGTTGAATTGCCCGTATCTTGATTTCTCATTTTTTACGCCATTTCCATTGTTCTTGAGTCATCGTTGAATCGATACTAAATTCTTGGGTTTCTTGAAATTCTTCACTAATTCAAGATTGGTCGTAGTTTCAATTCTTGTTATTATTGTTCTTGATTAGCCAAAAAAAAAAGCGATTAATATTGGTAGTTTTTCGTCATCCATTACTACCTTGAGAATTCAATCTTGGTACGTGACATTGAGATTTCTGAATTGTTTCAAGAATATCACTTTCTTGAAAATCTTTCATTCCTTATTGCATCAATTTTATTGAGTCCAATATTCCATCAATTTTTCTTTTCATCAATTTGTGTCAAGCACTTTTGGTTAATTCCACAAAGACCAAGTCCTTGACTAGTTTGGTAGGTTCTTTGAGAACTTGAGAAAAGGGAATAGAGAGGAAAAAGACAGAGTGGTGACATCAATAGAGGGGAAAATCCGAATAGAGTGATACACGAGTGCTAAATGTCCATCCCTCCTTTTCAAGGTTAAAGCAATCCGAAAATCTATTTTGAGTGGGAAAAGGGGGGTAGAACTAATTTTTGATTGTCATAACTATTCTGAGGCAAAAAAGGTTAAATTGGCGGTTGTAGAATTCACAGATTATGCTATAGTGTGGTGGGATCAATTGGTGACTAGTAAAAGAAGGAATAAGGAGAGACCTATTGAGACTTGGGATGAGTTGAAGGCCCTTATGAGAAAGAGCAGCCTAACCATTACTATAGGGATCTTTACCAGAAATTACAAAATCTTTCCCAAGGTAGTAGGAGTGTGGAAGATTACCATAGGGAAATGGAAATTGCCATGATTAGAGCAAACGTTGAAGAGGATCCAGAGGCTACTATGGCTAGGTTTTTAATTGGTTTGAATATAGATATTGCTAATGTTATTGAATTGCAGCATTATATTGATTTGGAGGAGATGTTGCATATGGTTATGAAGGTTGGAAGGCAGCTGAAAAGGAAAGGGACCTCGAAATTTCTTACAGGTTCTACTTCTTTTGGGAAACCTACATGGAGTGGGACCCCTAAAATTGAAGGGGTTGTGATGAGAATCATGACGAGCTTGACGGAAAGAACTACAAATCAAGCCAGACAAAGTTTCCAGCATGTTCGAAGAGCTTCACAGATCAAGCATTGCGAGAGTGAACAAGGTTCGAGGCTAAACCAAGTGAGCAAGCCAAGAGACAAGCCGAGAATCGAGTTGGAAACCAAGAAAATCAAAAATTATGCAGAAGCAAAGTTACGGCCGTAACCAAATATTCTCACGGCCGTAAGTCACTCTCGGATCAAAATGAAGAATTTCAGATTTTCAAAGTTACGGCCGTAAGTTTATGGTCACGGCCTTAATCCTTAAGCAGAAGCACAGTTACGGCCGTAAGGAATGTTGTCATGGCCGTAAATACAGATTAGCGTAAAATCTTGCGGATTTTTGTTTCCTTTTTATATTTTAATTCCTTTTTCCTATTTTAGTATTTTAGGAGTCTATTTTGATAGAATTTATCTATTCCCTAATTAGATTTGATTTTATTTAGTTTCCTAGTAGACTAGGATTTTTATTCTTGTAGCCTATATAAAGGCGTCTTCATTGTAATATTATCATTAGACTTTGATTATTGAATGAAAGATATTGAGTGTTTTTACTCTCTAAAGGTGAGGATTTCCTTTACTTCGAACTTATCAAATATTGTGTAATATTTGTGGCGTTCAACAAATTGAACTTATCAAGGATCTGGACATTCCTTGTGGCGTTCACCTCATTACGGTTCTTGTTTCCGCATCGTAACGGGTCTCGGGTTTAATACGCCCCTGGTTCTTGCGTCGTGAGGCTCGGGTCGTAGTGTTACCGTCCGTTCCAACCTGAATTCGGAACTTTCCCGGCGTTTATTCCGTGTGTTCGTCTTGACCCCCTCCCGGGATCACATCAGGTTGTTCGGAAAGGCAAGTTTGAAACACCGAAGGGAAAGGAAGAGCCACCCAACAACGGTAAAATTACTTCTGATTCTCAAACTTCTAGATGTAGAATATTAGGTGTTTTAAATGTATGGGTTTAGGACATATCTATTCACAATGTCCAAATAAAAAGGTGTTGATGGTGCGTAGTGGAGTATTGGTGTCGGAAGATGAAGAGGAAGTAGAGGATGAGTTTAAGGATATGCCTGCGTTAGAGGAGGCTAGTGATTGTGAGGATGGGGACTACGCTGTAGCTCAATCACTTGTCACTAGGAGTGATGAGTCCCGAAGTGGCTCGATGAGCGTTGACCCGTCGCACATGCCCGTGGGACCAATAACGAGGCAACCAGCCAAAAGAATCAAGCAGGCGATGCAATGATTTATGCAAGCGTGGATGGACGAGTGCTCAAGTGCAAAGACCTCATTTACATTGCATAACAAAGGGAGCCAAAGTCACTACAATCCATTTGGATCAAAGAACAACAAGAAAATTATGCAGCAGCTGACTTACGGCCGTAAAGCCCAAAATTACGGCCGTAACATTATCATCGTGAAATTAAGCAGAAGAGCAATTATGGCTGTAACCTATGATCTCACAGCCGTAACTGGATTGGAATTACTTACGGCCGTAATAAAAAATACTCACGGCCGTAAACAAAGTTTAGTAACTTTTTATTTTGGTTCAGAGGACTTACGGCCGTAAATGAAAGTGTTATGGCCGTAACCTGTGTTTTTATTTTTAAACCATAAGTCACTTACGGCTGTAACTTAGACGCCGCAAATTTAACTTATGTTAGGCGGTTAGGGTTAATTGGTTTTTAGTTTATTTTTCGTTACTTTATTTTGTTAGCCTATTTAAGGCTTCATTCAACAATGTAATGAACAACTTTTATTCTTGAGATTTATGATATTGAAGGTGAGGTATTCCCTTACATTTCTTCTTTTAATCGTTGAGGAAACTCGAACTTATCAAAGGATTTAACAACCTTTGATGAGAATCATGGCGGGCTTGACAGAAAATCAAATATTCAAGCCAAAACAAGAATTCAAACAGGTTCGGAGAGCTTCAAAGATCAAATCAGGTCAAAATGGATCAGAACTGTTTTTACGGCCGTAAGTTATCCTCGGGTGGAAATCAAAGAGTTCCAAGATTTTAACAATTACGGCCGTAATTATTTTGGTCACGGCCGTAATCCTTAAGCAGAAGCACAGTTACGACCGTAAATGATGTTGTCACGGCCGTAATTCCAAATTAATGTAAAACATGCGGATTTTTATTTCCTTAATTATAGAATTAATTTTACTTTGTTTTTATTATTGTTTCCAATTAAATTAGGACTCTATTTTGATAGATTTTATCTATTCCCTAATTAGATTAGATTTTATTTAGTTTCCTAAGTAGACTAGGATCTTTATTCTAGTTGCCTATATAAAGGCGTCTGCATTGTAATACAAAATAATAAGACTTTGATTAATGAAAATTGTGTTGAGTTATTTCTCTCCCAAATATTGTTCTTGAATGAACTTTCGAACTTATCAAGGATCTGGACATTCCTTGTGGCGTTCAAACAATTACGGTTCTTGATTTCGCATCGTAACGGATCTCGGGTTTAATATGCCCCTGGTTCTTGCGTCGTGAGGCTCGGGTCGTAGTGTTATCGTCCGTTCCAACCTGAATTCGGAACTTTCCCGGCGTTAATTCGGCGTGTTGGTCGTGACCCCCTCCCGGGATCACATCATCTGGTATCAGAGCTGGACTCTGGATTCAGGTTTTTTTTTTTATTATTCTATCAGTTTGATTCTGCGTCTTTATCATCGAGTCTGACAGAATCAGTCATATCCTATTTTTATTTTGTTTGTCGAGTCTTTGTTTCTTATTCTTCACGTTATTCATATTTGTGAGTCTTTAATCCAGAAAATATTCAAAAAAAAAATTCAATCTTGTTTATTTTGTTCGATTCTTGTCCAAATCCTATCCCGTTTGTTTTGCCATGTTTGTTGTCGAATTTCGGATTAAAAAAAATTCTAATTTTTTATTTTTTTTATTTAATCCGAAATTTCATCCATTATTCAAAAAAAAAAAAAAAAAAAAAAAAAAAAAAAGAGAGGAAGTATTCCAAAAATTCAAGGACCACTTCCTTGAGTTTCATAGTTCCTTGTTATCGAATCTTTCCATTCCATTCCACATCCAACACAATGTCTAAATTCAGGGATAAACCTCAAACAGTTCTTAGAACTAGGAGGGAAGATAGGATTGATCATAAACCGTTGCAATTGGGGATGAGCTGACAGTATTGGAAGATGGTGCTTCAAAAATAGGAGATGGTGTCTCGGAAATGAGGGATGAATTTGATGAGGTGAGAATTATGTTAAGGCAGTTAAAGGAGGAGATGATTCCCAAAGGAGCAAGGAAGAAATTAGCCAGGTTGCAACGGGAAAGTGAAAGGGAGGCTGAGCCGGAATTACAAAGGGGGAGTGAGTGTGAGCTTGTAGTAGAGCCTCATGTTAAGAATATTGAATTTGAAGAATTGAAAATTGAAGTAGTTGATCAAACTCCGAATTTTGAAGTTGAGGATAAAAGTGTGGTGGAGGTTTTTGAGCTTGAGAATTTTGAAAATGAATGTGTGGTTGGGCGTGAGAGTAAAAATATTGAGCAAGAGAGTGAAAAGATTGAAAGAGGGGGAAAAAATAGCCTCGTTGTGGGAAGAGAGGAGGTGGTGATGATTCCTCATGAGTACAGGGATCCATACCTTGTACCTTATGAAACTAATAATTCCCTCCCCATTTTTTTTAAATCCTTCTTGTAGGTTCAGAATAACTAGAAGTTTGAGCCCCACCACATACGGCCAAGGAAGGTCACATTTCGATCAATCCGTATAATTCAAGTAATGGGGATCTATCGGTTGGTGCTTTGGCATGAAAGCAAAGGATTTCCATTTGATCCAGGGGCACCCACTGAAACATCATTAACAAAGCTATGATTCGGGACGAATCATTCTAAAGAAGGGGAGAATGATGAGAATCATGGCGGGCTTGACAGAAAATCAAATATTCAAGCCAAAACAAGAATTCCAACAGGTTCGGAGAGCTTCAAAGATCAAATCAGGTCAAAATGGATAAGAACTGTTTTTACGGCCGTAAGCTAGCTTGTCACGGCCGTAAGTTATCCTCGGGTGGAAATCAAAGAGTTCCAAGATTTTAACAGTTACGGCCGTAATTATTTTGGTCACGGCCGTAATCCTTAAGCAGAAGCACAGTTACGGCCGTAAATGATGCTGTCACGGCCGTAATTCCAAATTAATGTAAATCATGCGGAATTTTATTTCCTTAATTATAGAATTAGATTTACTTTGTTTTTATTTTTGTTTCCAATTAACTTAGGACTATATTTTGATAGATTTTATGTATTCCCTAATTAGATTAGATTTTATTTAGTTTCCTAAGTAGACTAGGATCTTTATTCTAGTTGCCTATATAAGGGCGTCTGCATTGTAATACAAAATAATAAGACTTTGATTAATGAAAATTGTGTTGAGTTATTTCTCTCTCAAATATTGTTCTTGAATGAACTTTCGAACTTATCAAATATTGTGAGATATTTATGGCGTTCACCAAATCGGACTTATCAAGGATCTGAACATTCCTTGTGGCGTTCAAACCATTACGGTTCTTGTTTCCGCATCGTAACGGGTCTCTGGTTTAATATGCCCCTGGTTCTTGCGTCGTGAGGCTCGGGTCGTAGTGTTATCGTCCGTTCCAACATGAATTCGGAACTTTCCCGGCGTTAATTCCGCGTGTTCGTCGTGACCCCCTCCCGGGATCACATCAACCTTTGTGGCGTCCCCCCTCTGTGGTTCTTATCTCCGCATCGTAACGATTTTGGGTTTAATATACCCATAGTTCTTGCGTCGTGAGGTCGGGGTTACATTGCTACCGTCTACTAATTGGATTTTAGATCTTTCCGACGTTTATTTCTGCTTGTCCTTGGTGATCCCCATATCGGATCACATCAA
This sequence comes from Ligustrum vulgare, assembly GCA_963555705.1. Classification (NCBI taxonomy): domain Eukaryota; kingdom Viridiplantae; phylum Streptophyta; class Magnoliopsida; order Lamiales; family Oleaceae; genus Ligustrum; species Ligustrum vulgare. The sequence continues at coordinate 18,796,413 of OY743186.1, forward strand.
GGAGGGCCCTTAGTACTCAATTTAAGGTGGGAGAATCGGGTCAGCAAAGGGAAAATATCTTTCATACTAGGTGTTTTGTGAACAATAAGGTATGTAGTTCGATAATTGATGGGGGTAGTTGTACAAACGTGGCCAGTACTACTCTTTTGGAAAAATTATGTCTACATGTGCTAAAACACCCTAGGCCTTACAGATTGCAGTGGTTAAATGAGTCGGCAGAGATTAAGGTGAATAAGGAAGTGGTGATTGATCTTGCAATTGGGAAGTATGAAGATAGGGTGGTTTGTGATGTGGTTCTGATGTGATCCTTGTTGGAGGATAACCAACAGTTTCACTTTCTTGCAATGCTGGAAAAACGATTCGAGAGGTGGGATGCGAAGTTGGGGGAGATTAAAAACTCCGTGGACACGCATAGTGTAGCGATTGCCCAACTACTTAGAGAGCAGTCGCACACGGCTCCTAATATCTGAAGGCCGAAAAGGTATGACAATAATCCTAGGAATGGAGTTTGGGATGATGATGATGTTGAGATAGGAGATAGTGTTGATGATGATAGTTAAAATGTATCAGTTGCTTGTTTGGGAAGAGAAGAGCCTCGTACTTCGAAAAGAAGAGTTGGAGATGATACACCATGAGTACAAAGATCCATACCTTGTATCTCATGAAACTAACATTTCCCTCCCCATTATATTTCAATCTTCTTTGCAGGTTTCTTACACTTGGGAGCTTGAATCACACCAATCATGGAAGTTCAAGCTCGTACTTCAATACCTTTATGTTTACCCATTGAAAGAGTACTATCGGTTGATCATAAGGCATGGAGGAATTTTTTTTCCATTTGATCCAGGTGGAGCAGTTGTGCAACATGAACAACACTATGATTAGGGACGAATCATCCTAAAGAAGGAGGGAATGATACGAATCGTAGTGGGCTTGACGGAAAGAACTACAAATCAAGCCAAACAAAGCTTCCAGCATGTTCGAAGAGCTTCACAGATCAAGCATTGCTAGAGGGAAGAAGGTTCGAGGCTAAACCAAGTGAGTAAGCCAAGAGACAAGCCGAGAATCAAGTTGGAAATCAAGAAAATCAAAAATTATTCAAAAGCAAAGTTATGGCCGTGTTATACCTAGATTAAATGATATGCTGGATGAGTTTCATGGAGCATGTGTGTTTAGCAAAATAGATCTCAAAAGTGGCTATCACCAAATTCGTATGAAAGAAGGTGATGAATATAAAACCGCCTTTAAAACCAAAAAATATGGTTTATATGAATGGATGGTTATGCCATCCGGCCTCTCAAATACCCCTAGCACTTTTATGAGACTTATGAACAATGTTTTGCGTGCTTACATTGGTAAATTTGTTGTGGTATATTTTGACGACATTTTGGTGTATAGTAAGGACTTAGGTGATCACATTGAACAATTAAGATCCGTATTGGATGTTTTGAAAACTGAGAAACAATATGCTAATTTTAAGAAGTGTACCTTTTGCATGGAAAAGGTGATTTTTCTTGGATTTGTTGTTAGTGCAAATGGTGTTGAGGTAGATGAGGAGAAAATTTGTGCTATTAAAGAATGACCAACTCTCAAAAGTATTACGGAGGTTAGGAGCTTTCTTGGGTTGGCTGGATTTTATAGGATATTTGTTGAAGAGTTTAGCACACTTGCAGCACCACTCACGGAAATAGTCAAGAAAAGTGTAGGATTTCATTAGGGGGGCACAAGAAAATGCTTTTAAAGTGCTTAAGGATAAGTTATGTTCCGCACCGATTTTGGCTTTACCTAACTTTAACCAAACCTTTGAGATTGAATGTGATGCATCAGGAATATAGATTGGAGCTGTTCTTATGCAGGAAAAAAGGCCAATTGCATTTTTCAGTGAGTGGGGCAGCATTGAATGATCCTACCTACGACGAGGAGCTTTATGCTCTTGTTCGTGCCTTGGAGACATGGCAACATTATCTGTGGCCAAAGGAATTTGTCATACACTCTGATTATGAGTCACTAAAGCATCTCAAGGGGCAAGGTAAGTTAAATAAAAGGCATGCCCGTTGGATGGAATTCATTGAAACTTTTCCCCATGTGATCAGCTATAAGCAAGGTAAGGAGAATGTGGTAGCATATGTCCTTTCTCGCAGGTACGTACTTCTAAACTCTTTAAATGCTAGGTTACTTGGGTTTGAATATGTTAGAGGTATGTAGATGACCCTGATTTTTCTACCATTTATCTTTGTAGGGAACATAAGCTGTGTGTGCCAAATTATTCTATGCGTGAATTTGTCAGTGCGTGAAGCACACGGTGGGGGATTAATGGGACATTTTGGTATCTTGAAAACTGTAGAAACACTGCAGGAACATATTTATTGGCCAAAAATAAAAAGGGACGTACGTTCACCATATTTGTGACAGATGCATAACTTGTAAGCAAGTTAAGTCTAGGGTCCTACCACAGCGATTGTATACACCTTTACCTTTACCTAATGAACCTCGGGTAGATGTATCTATGGACTTTATTTTAGGTTTTCCTAGGACAAGAAAAGGTAGGGACTTGATATGATGTGATCCCGGGAGGGGGTCACGACGGACACGCGGAAATAACTCCGGGAAAGTTCCGAATTCAGGTTGAAACGGACGGTGACATTACGACCCGAGCCTCACGACGCAAGAACCAGGGGCATATCAAACCCGAGACCCGTTACGATGCGGAAACAAGAACCGTAATGGGGGAACTCCACAAGGAATGTTCAGATCCTTGATAAGTTCGATTTGGTGAACGCCACAAATATCTCACGATATTTGATAAGTTCGGAAGTGTTCAATTCAGAACAATATATGAGGGAAAACCACTCAACACAATTTTCATTAATCAAAGTCTTAATTAATCTTTTTGTATTACAATGAAGACGCCTTTTATAGGCAACCAGAATAAAGATCCTAATCTACTTAGGAAACTAAAAAAAATCTAATCTAATTAGGGAATAGATAAAACTTATCAAAATAGACTCCTGAAATACTAAAATAGGAAAAAGGAATTAAAATATAAAAAAGGAAACAAAAATCCGCATGATTTTACGCTAATCTGTATTTACGGCCGTGACAACATTCCTTACGGCCGTAACTGTACTTCTGTTTACGGATTACGGCCGTGACCATAAACTTATGGCCGTAACTGTTAAAATCTTGGAATCTTTAATTTCCACCCGTGGCTGACTTACGGCCGTGACCAGCTAGCTTACGGCCGTAAATACGAATCTGATCCATTTTGACTTGATTTGATCTTTGAAGCTCTCCGAACCTGTTTGAATTCTTGTTTTGGCTTGAATTGTAGTTCTTTCCGTCAAGCCCGCCATGATTCTCATCATTCTCCCCTTCTTTAGGATGATTCGTCTCGAATCATAGCTTTGTGAATGATGTTTCAGTGAACCACCTGGATCAAATGGAAATCCTTTGCTTTCATGCCATAGGACCAACCGATAGATCCCCATTACTTGAATTATATGGATTGATCGAAATGTTAGCTTCATTGGCCATATGTGGTGGGGCTCAAACTTCTGGTTATTTCGAACCTGTAAGAAGGATTCAAAAAAAATGGGGAGGGAATTATTAGTTTCATAAGGTACAAGGTACGGATCCATGTACTCATGAGGAATCATCACCACCTCCTCTCTTCCCACAACGAGGCTATTTTTTCCCCTCTTTCAAACTTTTCACTCCCTTGCTCAATATTTTTACTCTCACGCCCAACCACACATTCATTTTCAAAATTCTCAAGCTCAAAAACCTCCACCACACTTTTATCCTCTACTTCAAAATTCGTAGTTTGATCAACTACTTCAATTTTAAACTCTTCAAATTCAATATTCTTAACATGAGGCTCTACTATAATCTCACACTCACTTTCCCTTTGTAATTCAGGCTCAGCCTCCCTTTCACTGTCCTGTTGCAACTTGGCTAATTTTTTTCTTGCTCCCTTTGCAATCATCTCCTCCTTTAACTGCTTTAATATAATTCTCACCTCATCAATTTCATCCCTCATTTCCGAGACACCATCCCCTATTTTTGAGGCACCATCTTCCAATACTTTCAGCTTATCCCCAATTCCAATTCTAGGCTTATGATCATTCCTATTCACCCTCCTAACTCTAGGAACTGTTTGAGGTTTTTCCCTGAATTTAGACATTGTGGGTTGGATGTGGACGGGAATGGAAAAATTCGATAACACGGAGCAAAGAAACTCAAGGAAGTGGTCCTTGAATTTTGGAATTGACTCTCTTTTTTTTTTTTTTTTGAATAATGAATTTTCGGAATTAAATAAAAAAAAACTAAAAAAAAATTAATTTATATTTTTTTTTAAATAAATCCGAAAATCTGACGAACGCGACAAAACAAACGAGACTAAATTTGGACAAGATTCGAATAAAATAAACAAGACAGTATTTTTTTTTGAATATTTTCTGGATTAAAGACTCGCAAATATGAAGAACGTGAAGAACAAGAAACAAAGACTCGACAAGCAAAATAAAAATAGGATATGAATGATTCTGTGCAGACTTGATGATAAAAACGCAGAATCAAACTGATAGAATAAAAAAAAAAAACAAAACCTGAATACAGAATCCGGCTCTGATACCAAATGATGGGATCCCGGGAGGGGGTCACGACGGTCACGCGGAAATAACGCCGGAAAAGTTCCGAATTCAGGTTGGAACGGACGGTGACACTACGACCCGAGCCTCACGACGCAAGAACCAGGGGCATATCAAACCCGAGACCCGTTACGATGAGGAAACAAGAACCGTAATGAGGGAACGCCACAAGGAATGTCCAGATCCTTGATAAGTTCGGAAGTGTTCAATTCAGAACAATATATGAGGGAAAACCACTCAACACAATTTTCACTAATCAAAGTCTTTCGGACACGCGGAAATAACGTCGGGAAAGTTCCGAATTCAGGTTGGAACGGACGGTGACACTACGACCCGAGCCTCACGACGCAAGAACCAGGGGCATATCAAACCCGAGACCCGTTACGATGAGGAAACAAGAACCGTAATGAGGGAACTCCACAAGGAATGTCCAGATCCTTGATAAGTTCGATTTGGTGAACGCCACAAATATCTCACAATATTTGATAAGTTCGGAAGTGTTCAATTCAGAACAATATATGAGGGAAAACCACTCAACACAATTTTCACTAATCAAAGTCTTTCGGACACGCGGAAATAACGTCGGGAAAGTTCCGAATTCAGGTTGGAACGGACGGTGACACTACGACCCGAGCCTCACGACGCAAGAACCAGGGGCATATCAAACGCGAGACCCGTTACGATGCGGAAACAAGAACCGTAATGGGGGAAGGCCACAAGGAATGTCCAGATCCTTGATAAGTTCGATTTGGTGAACGCCACAAATATCTCACGATATTTGATAAGTTCGAAAGTGTTCAATTCAGAACAATATATGAGGAAAACCACTCAACACAATTTTCATTAATTAAAGTCTTAATTAATCTTTTTGTATTACAATGAAGACGCCTTTATATAGGCAACCAGAATAAAGATCCTAATCTACTTAGGAAACTAAATAAAATCTAATCTAATTAGGGAATAGATAAAACTTATCAAAATAGACTCCTAAAATACTAAAATAGGAAAAATGAATTAAAATATAAAAAAGGAAACAAAAATCCGCATGATTTTACACTAATCTGTATTTACGGCCGTGACAACATTCCTTACGGCCGTAACTGTACTTCTGTTTACGGATTACGGCCGTGACCATAAACTTATGGTCATAACTGTTAAAATCTTGGAATCTTTAATTTCCACCCGTGGCTGACTTACGGCCGTGACCAGCTAGCTTACGGCCGTAAATACGAATCTGATCCATTTTGACTTAATTTGATCTTTGAAGCTCTTCGAACCTGTTTGAATTCTTGTTTTGGCTTGAATTGTAGTTCTTTCCGTCATATTTGTGGTAGTGGACAGGTTTAGTAAAATGGAAAATTTCATTCCTTGTCATAAAATTGACGATGCAACAAACATAGCAGACCTATTCTTTAGGGAGGTTGTTAGACTCCATGGGGTACCTCGGAGTATTGTGTCAGATTGGGATGTTAAGTTCCTTAGCTACTTTTGGAAGGTCTTGTGGGGGAAGATGGGTACTAAGTTGTTATTTTCTACTACATGTCACCCACAAACTGATGGTCAGACAGAGGTAGTTAATAGGACATTAATTCAACTTCTCCGCACTATCATAAATAAAAACCTGAAGAGTTGGGAAGAATGTTTGCCTTTTGTTCACTTTGCATATAATAGAGCTGTGCATTCTACTACATCATATTCACCTTTTGAAATTGTTTATGGTTTCAACCCACTAACTCCTCTTGATTTAATTCATTTGCCTGTAGATGAAAGGAGCAGTTTGGACGGGGAGAAAAAGGCCAAACTTGTAAAGTCAATCCATGAGGGCTAGGGAGATCATGCAATGCAAGGATTTATGCAAGCTCGCGTGAATGAGAGCTCAAGTTCAAGGTCGAAGACTCCATTTTCAAAGCCTGATAAGATAGAAGAAGAGCCAAAGCCATTACAATGGATATGGGCCAAATAACGAGTTAAAAAAGGAGTTGATGAGAACCCGGGAGGGGGTCCTCGTCGTAGCTCGCGGAATAACGCTTGGAAAGTTCCGAATTCAGGTTGGAACGGACGATAACAATGCAACCCCGACCTCACGACGCAAGAACCAGGGGTATATTAAACCCGAGACCCGTTACGATGCGGAGATAAGAACCACAAAGGGGGAACGCCACAAGGAATGTCCATACCCTTGATAAGTTCAATTGTTTAAAGGGAAAATCCTCACCTTTAGAGAGAGTAAAAACACTCAATAATTTTACTCATCAAAAGTCTTCTGTTTTTACATTGAATGGAAAAGCATATAAATAGGCAAAATAAACCCTAGTCGCTAACTGACTCTGAATAGAATTCTAATGAAGCTAAAATAGCTAAAATAACTAAAATAACCAAAATAACCAAAATAAACTAGAACTAAACAAAACCCTAACCGCCTAATTAATTCAAAACTGCAGCGCCTAAGTTACGGCCGTGACTTGTGAGTTTACGGCCGTAAGTAAGCTACGGATTAAAAATTAAAACATATGTTACGGCCGTGACAATTTTATTTACGGCTGTAAGTGACATTCTGAACAAAATAATAAAAGTTACAAAACTCTGTATACGGACGTGAGTATTTGGATTACGGCCGTGAATACTTCCACTTCATTTACGGCCGTGAGATCATGCGTTACGGCTGTAATTGCCTTTCTGCCCAATTTCGTGATGTTGATGTTACGGCCGTAAAAATGGGTGTTACAGCCGTAAGTCAGCTTCCACTTCAAATGTTGAACTTTTACCCCAACTTCCAATTCATTCCTATCATTGTCAACAATGTTATTTTCAATCTCCTCTTCAACAATTTTATTTTGTACTGCAAGACTCGGAGTTTGATCAACTACTTCAATTTCTTTTTTCGCACACTCAACCCCACTTCTAAATATATGGGCTCAATCACCTCTCCTAATTTCTCATGCTTTTGCTCATGCACCTTCTCATAAATAATTTTGTCGACTTGATTAGGCACCTTCTCAACACTACACAAATTTTTATCTTCTAACTCGTTCCTCAAGTTTCCCTCCTTCTTAACAATCCCAAAGGCTTTTCTTGTAATTTAACTACCTCCTCTATTCCCCATTTTGATGAGTTCCGGAGTGGCTCGACGAACGTTGACCCGTTGCACGTGCCCGTAGGACCAATAACGAGGCAAAGAGCCAAAAGAATCAAGCAGGCAATGCAAGGATTTATGCAAGTGTGGATGGACGAGTGTTCGAGTGCAAAGACCTCATTTTCGTTGCATAACAAAGTGGAAGAAGAACCAAAGTTGTTACTATGCATTTGGATCAAAGAACAAAAAGGAATTGAGGCAGAAGCATTCTCACGGCCGTAACCCTACTTTTACGGCCGTAAAATCGTGTTGGCGAAAATTGAACAAAAAGGCCATAACGGCCGTAACTGAAGTAGAAGGACTCACGGCCGAAATCAAATTCTCACGGCCGTAACCCGAATTTGTAACTTTTAATTTTGTTCAGAAGGTCGCTTACGGCCGAAAAATAAATTGTCACGACCGTAACGTATGTTTTAATTTTTTAATCCGTAGCATTCTTACGGCCGTAAACTCATAAGTCACGGCCGTAATTTAGCGCCACGAATTAAAACCTAATTTCAGCGTTTAGTTTATTTTGCAATTCTAGTTTATTTAGGTTTCTTTATTTTCTTAGCCTATATATGGCTTTATTCAGCATTGTAAACAAGAACTTTTATTCTTGAGATTAATGATATTGAAGGTGAGATATTCCCTTAATTTTCTTCGTGTTCTCGTCGAAGAAATTGAACTTAGCAAAGGATTTGACAACCTTTGTGGCGTTCCCCCTTTGTGGTTCTTATCTCCGCGTCGTAACGGGTTTTGGGTTTAATGTACCCATAGTTCTTGCGTCGTGAGGTCGGGGTTGCATTGTTTCCGTCTACTATCTTGGATTTTAGAGCTTTCCGGCGTTTAATTCCACGTGTTCTTGGTGATCCCCGTATAGGATCACGTCATCTGGTATCAGAGCCTGTCTCTAAATCCAATTAATTAGTATTCCAGTTCTTTTTCTTTTATTTCCAGTTATTAATCATTCAAAAAAATAAATAAAAAAAAATTCATTCAAATTCTTGTTTCTTGAAATTCGTCAGAAATTCAAGATTTGCCAATTTCTGTTTCTTGTTCTTGATTAATTTTGTTAAGTAGAAAAAAAAAAAAAAAAATAGAAAGGAAGTGTTGTTGATTTGAACAAGAAATTAAGAAAATAATCTTTGGCAAATCTTTCCAACAATTCTTGTTTCCATTAAATTCCTTATTCCATAAAACTTCTTCTTGCAATAAAATTCTTGTTTCCATAATTCCATCTTCAAATTTCCTAATTCCAATTTTTCCATCAACTTTCCTTATTTGCACTTTGGGGTTTATTCCACAAGGACCAAATCCGTGACTAGTTTGGTGGGTTCTTTGAGAACGTGGGATAAAGGGAATAGAGAGGAAAAATGCTGAGTGGTGAGATTAATAGAGTGAAAAAGCCAAAATCGAGTGATACACGAGTGATAAAACACGTGAGGATCTTTATTTAATTTTTTTTCTCTTTTCTTTATTACTAACCACGTCACAGAAGGAAGTTTCGTCGACGGAAAGGGATCTTCAAAATTTTAAAATGCTTGCAATGGTGGAGGAACGTTTTGCAAAATTGGAGGCGAGGTTGGATGCCAAGTTGGAAGCAAAATTTGGTACACAATCCGGCGTAAATGTGGAAAAACCTAATAATCCGGGGGCGACACGTGGTGCGGGAATTGTTCAACCACGTCAGGAACAACCGCGCAATTTCCCTAATTTACGGAGGCCACAAGGTATGACTTCAACCCACAAATTAGAGCTTGGAATGAACGTGTTGAGGTTGTTGATAGTGATGAGGATAGTGGTGAATTATCTATTACTAGTGTTGGTAGGAGACGAGATCGGGGAGAAAGACGTGATAGGGGATATAGGCGTGATCGTAGGGATGATGTAGATGGACATGTTGGTAACATTAAAATGTCAATTCCCTCGTTTCGAGGTAAGAGTAATCCAGACGTTTATTTTGAATGGGAAAAGAGGGTAGAATTAATTTTTGATTGTCATAATTATTCTGAAGTTAAAAAGGTTAAATTAGCAGTCGTAGAATTTACTGATTATAATATAGTATGGTGGGATCAATTGGTTACTAGTAAAAGGAGGAATGGGGAGAGGCCTATTGAAACTTGGGATGAGTTGAAGGCCCTTATGAGAAAACGATTTGTGCCTGGACATTACTATAGGGACCTCTACCAAAAACTACAAACCCTTTCCCAAGGAAGTAAGAGTGTGGAGGATTACCATAGGGAGATGGAGGTTGCCATGATTAGGGCAGATATAGAGGAAGACTCGGAGGCAACCATGGACAGGTTTTTAAATGGTTTAAATCGAGATATTGCTAATGTTATTGAATTGCAGCATTATATCGATTTGGAGGAGATGCTTCACATGGCCATGAAAGTGGAGCGACAATTAAAAAGGAAGGGAACTTCAAAATTCTCTACAAGTTCCAATTCTTTTGGTAAGTCTACATGGAGCGGGACTTCTAAAAATGATGGGGTTGTGCAGAAAAATAAATTTGAGGCACCAAAGGGAAAAATAGAGCCACCCAACAAAGGTAAAATTGCTTTTGATTCTCAAACTCCTAGGACTAGAGATATTCGTTGTTTTAAATGTTCCGGTTTAGGACATATTTCTTCACAATGTCCAAATAAACGAATATTGGTTATGCGTGACGGGATATTAAGTTCGGAGGATGAGAAAGAGGGAGAAGTGGAGGATGAGTATAAGGATATGCCAGCTCTAGAGGATGTTAGTGAAAATGATGATGGGGACTATGTAGTAGCTAAATCACTTGTCACTAGGAGAGCCCTTAGTACTCAAGTTGAGGTGGAAGAGTCGGGTGAGCAGCGAGAAAATATATTTCATACTAGGTGCTTTGTGAATAACAAGCTGTGTAGTTTGACAATAGATGGTGGTAGTTGTGCGAACGTTGCATGCACTACTCTAGTGGAGAAATTATGCCTACCTATACTAAAACACCCTAGGCCATATAAGCTACAATGGTTAAATGAATCGAGTGAGATTAAGGTGAATAAACAGGTGGTAGTTGATTATGGCTCTTCATTCCGCATCTTAACGGGTCTTGGATTTGATACATCCTTGGTTCTTGAGTCGTGAGTGTCGGTTCATATTGTTATCGTCAATTAATCTGGATTTGGAACTTTCCAAGTGTTTAATTCAATTTCCGCGAGATCACGTGATTCCCCAACAAGAATCACATCATTTGGTAGCAGAGCTTGGCTCTAAATCCAGGTTTTGATATAATTCTTGTTTTGTTTCATTTTTTTTCTTCATTAGATTTCATTGTCCTTGAAAATTCTGCACGATTACAAAATTGGTCTTAGTTTCAATTCTTGTTGTTATTGATTGTTCTTGATTAAAAAAAAAAAAAAAAGTGATTCTTATTGAAGAGCAAGATCAAGAACATCATTCCATAGTCAAGAAGACCTGTCTTGATACCTTTTAATTTTTCCACATTCATAGTAGTTTTCGTCATCCATCACTACCTTCAAATTCGTTCATTCCAGTTACATCAGTTTCTTGAGTCCAATATTCCATCAAATCTTCTTTTCATCTGTTTGTGTCTTGCACCTTGGGTTAAGTCCACAAGGACCAAGTCCGTGACTAGTTTGGTGGGTTCGTTGAGAACTTGAGAAAAAGGATAGAGAGGAAAAAGGCAGAGTGGTGAGATCAATAGAGGGCAAAAGCTGAATAGAGTGATACACGAGTGCTAAACACGTGAGGATATATTTTTCTTGAAAATTATTTAATTTTTTTTCTTTTGATCACTGACCATGTCACAAAAAGACACATGATCGACAGGAGAGGATAACCAACAGTTTCACTTTCTTGCAATGTTGGAAAAACGATTCGAGAAGTTGGATGCGAAGTTGGGGGAAATTAAAAACTCTGTGGACACGCATAGTACAGAAATTGCCCAACTACATAGAGAGCAGTCGCGCACGGCTCCTAATATCCGGAGGCCGCAAAGGTATGACCATAATCCAAGAAAAGGAGCTCGGGATGATGATGTTGTTGAGATAGGAGATAGTGTTGACGATGATAGTGAAAGAGTATCAGTGGCTAGCTTGGGTAGGAGAAGAGGTCGTGGTGGTCGGCGTGGAAGAGGAAATAGGCGTGAAAATAGGGATGATGATGGGGTGGATAGAAGCTTAGAAAACATTAAAATGTCCATACCAGCTTTCCAAGGGAAAAGTGATCCGGATGTGTACTTTGAGTGGGAGAAGAAGGTAGAACTGATTTTTGAGTGCCATAACTACTCAGAGGAAAAAAAAGGTGAAGTTAGCCGTTATAGAGTTCGCAGATTATGCACTTGTGTGGTGGGATCAATTAGTGACGAGTAGGAGGAGGAACCGTGAAAGACCTATAGTGACCTGGAACGAGTTGAAGGGTTTGATGAGGAAAAGGTTTGTGCCCAACCATTACTATAGGGACTTGTACCAGAAACTCCAAACTCTGTCTCAGGGTTCGAAGAGTGTAGAAGAATACCATAAAGAGATAGAGATTGCTATGATCCGAGAGAATATTGAGGAGGATCCGGAGGCCACAATGGCCAGGTTTTTGAGTGGCTTGAACAGAGACATTGCAAATGTAATAGAATTGCAACATTATGTTGAACTGGAGGAGATGTTGCACATGGCGATGAAAGTGGAAAGGCAGCTGAAAAGGAAAGGTACAGCAAAATACTCTTCGGGTTCTACTCCTTGGAAACCCACCTGGAGTGGAAATAACAAAAATGAAGGAGCTGCTCCAAAGGGGAAGCCAGAACCACCAAAGACTCGAGAGGAATCTGCCAATAAAGGTAACCCCGCTTCTAACTCTCAACCCCCTAGAAGTAGGGACATCAAGTGTTTTAGGTGTATGGGAATCGGACACATTGCATCACAATGCCCGAACAAAAAAATAATGCTTGTGCGAAATGGGGTGGTGGTATCGGAGGATGAGGTTGAGGAAGATGATGAGTTTAAGGATATGCCTGCCTTAGAAGAAGCTAGGAAGCTAGTGATTGTGATGATGGAGACTATGCGGTAGCTCAATCCCTTATTACTAGGCATGCCCTTAGTACCCAAATTAAGGTGGAGGAATCGGGTGAGCAAAGGTAAAACATATTTCATACTAGATGCTTTGTTAACAATAAAGTGTGTAGTTTAATAATTGATGGGGGGAGTTGTACCAACGTGGTTAGTGCCACTCTTGTTGAGAAATTGTGTTTACCTATAATCAAACACCCTAGACCTTATAAATTACAATGGCTGAATGAGTCCGGTGAGATCAAAGTGAATAAGCACGTGTTAATCAACCTGTCTATCGGGAAGTATGAGGATGAGTTAGTTTGTGATGTGGTTCCAATGCATGCTGGACACATCCTGTTGGGTCGGCCATGGCAATATGACAGGAGAGTGGTACATGACGGGTACAAAAATAGATACAGTTTTATGAAGGATGGGAAAAGCATTAGACTTATGACATTAACTCCACAGCAAGTGTATGAGGATCAGCTGAAACTAAAAAGTGAGGAAGAGAAGACAAAGAGAGTTGGGACCCCGATCCCAGAAAAGGAGAGCAGAGTGTTCAAAAGAGGGTTGGGACCACGATCCCAGAAAAAAGGAGAGCTGAGAGAAAAACAGAGAGTTGAGGGATCCACCTCAGAAAAAGGAGAGGGAGTGACGAGTGCTAGAAAATAAAGAGGAGAGAAAACCAAAGTGAGCTTCCTTGCCAAAAAGAGTGAGATCAAAAGAGCTGCCCTAGACCAACAACCAATGGTCTTACTAATGTACAAGGACTCCTTCCTTGCACTAGGTGACACTAACTCTTCCCTCCCCCATTTAGTTGTTTCTCTTTTACAGGAATTTGATGATGTATTCCCGAAAGACGTACCCAGTGGGCTGCCACCAATTCGGGGCATCGAGCACCAGATTGATCTTGTTCCAGGTGCTGTTATTCCAAATAGGCCTGCACATAGGAGCAATCCCGAAGAAACAAGGGAGCTTCAAAGGCAAGTCGAGGAGTTGTTGAGCAATGGCTATGTTCGAGAAAGCATGAGCCCGTGTGCTATGTTGGTCTTATTGGTGCCCAAGAAAGATGGAACCTGGAGGATGTGCGTGGATTGTAGAGCTATCAACAATATCACGGTAAAGTATCGCCATCCTATACCTAGGTTAGACGACATGCTTGATGAATTATATGGTTCATGTGTCTTTAGTAAAATTGACCTCAAGAGTGGGTATCACCAAATACGCATGAAAGAGGGGGACGAATGGAAAACTGCATTCAAGACCAAATACGGGCTTTATGAATGGTTAGTTATGCCGTTTGGTCTCACCAATGCACCTAGTACATTCATGAGGTTGATGAGCCATGTTTTACGAGCTTTCATTGGTAAATTTGTGGTCGTGTATTTTGATGACATTTTAATTTATAGTAAGAATGTAGATGAGCATGTGATGAGTTCCGGAGTGGCTCGAAGAACGTTGACCCGTTGCACGTGCCCGTAGGACCAATAACGAGACAAAGAGCCAAAAGAATCAAGCAGGCAATGCAAGGATTCATGCAAGCGTGGATGGACGAGTGCTCTAGTGCAAAGACTTTATTTACGTTGCATAAGAATGTGGAAGAGGAGCCAAAGTTATTGCAATGCATTTGGATCAAGGAAGAACAAGAAATTGGGCAGCAGCCGAGTCACGGCTGTAAAGACTGAAATCACGGTCGTAACGGATTCACGGCCGTAAAGCCAATATTACGGCCGTAACACGACAATGGCGAAATTTTGCAGAAGAGGACTTACGGCCGTAACCCACATCTTCACGGCCGTAAAGAGTTTGGTATCTTTTAGTTCAGAATGTTGATTACGGCCGTAAAGGTCATTTTCACGGCCGTAACATATGTTGTCAATTTTTAATCCGTAGCGTGATTACGGCCGTAAAGGTTGTTTTCACGGCCGTAAATTAGGTTCCGAATTTTAAGTTAATATTAGGCGTTTTTAGCTTTTTAGTTTAGGTTGAATTCTAGTTTATTTTTAGTTGCTTTATTTTCTTTGCCTATATATATGGCTTTATTCAGCATTGTAAAACACAACTTTATTCTTGAGATTAATGATATTGAAGGTGAGATATTCCCTTATATTTTCTTCGTGTTCTCGTCGAACAAATTAAACTTATCAAAGGATTTGACAACCTTTGTGGCGTTCCCCCTTTGTGGTTCTTATCTCCGCATCGTAACGGGTTTTGGGTTTAATATACCCATAGTTCTTGCGTCGTGAGGTCGGGGTTGCATTGTTACCGTCTACTATCTTGGATTTTAGAGCTTTCCGGCGTTTAATTCCGCGTGTTCTTGGTGATCCCCATAACGGATCACATCATCTGGTATCAGAGCCTGTCTCTAAATCCAATTATTTAGTATTCCAGTTCTTTTTCTTTTATTTCCAGTTATTAATTATTCACAAGAAAAAAAGAAAAAAAAAAATCCGAAATTTACAAAAAAAAAAAAAAAAAAAAAAAAAAAAAAAAAAAAAAAAAAAGAGGAAAAAAAGAAGTGTTGTTGATTCGAACAAGAAATCAAGAAAATAATATTTGGCAAATCTTTCCAACAAATCCTTGTTTCCATAAAATTCTTTATTCTTGTTTCCATAAAACTTCTTCTTGCAATAGAATTCTTGTTTCCATAATTTCTTTCTTAAATTTCCTAATTCCAATATTTTCCATCAACTTTCCTTATTTGCACTTTGGGGTTTATTCCACAAGGACCAAATCCGTGACTAGTTTGGTGGGTTCTTTGAGAACGTGGGAAAAAGGGAATCGAGAGGAAAAAGGCAGAGTGGTGAGAATAATAGAGGGAAAAAGCCAAATTGAGTGATACACGAGCGATAAAACACGTGAGGATCTTTATTTAATATTTTTTTTTTCTCTTTTCTTTATTACTAACCATGTCGCAGAAGGAAGTTTCGTCAACGGAAAAGGATCTTCAAGATTTTAAAATGCTTGCAATGGTGGAGGAACGTTTGGCAAAATGGGAAGCGAGGTTGGATGCCAAGTTGGAAGCAAAATTTGGTCCACAATCCGGCGTGAATGTGGAAAGGGATAATAATCCGGGGGAGACACGAGGTGCGGGAAATGTTCAACCACGTCAGGAACAACCGCGCAATTTCCCTAATTTACGGAGACCACTAAGGTATGACTTCAACCCACAATTTAGAGCTAGGAATGAACATGTTGAGGTTGTTGATAGTGATGAGGATAGTGGTGAATTGTCTATTACTAGTGTTGGTAGGAGACGAGATCGGAGAGAAAGACGTGATAGGGGATATAGGCGTGATCGTAGGGATGATGTAGATGGACATGTTGGTAACATTAAAATGTCCATTCCCTCGTTTCAGGGTAAGAGTAATCCGGACGTTTATTTTGAATGGGAAAAGAGGGTAGAATTAATTTTCGATTGTCATAATTATTCTGAAGCTAAGAAGGTTAAATTGGCAGTCGTAGAATTTACTGATTATGCTATAGTATGGTGGGATCAATTGGTAACTAGTAAAAGGAGAAATGGGGAGAGGCCTATTGAAACTTGGGATGAGTTGAAGGCCCTTATGAGAAAACGATTTGTGCCTGGACATTACTATAGGGATCTTTACCAAAAATTACAAACCCTTTCCCAAGGTAGTAAGAGTGTAGAGGATTACCATAGGGAGATGGAGGTTGCCATTATTCGGGCTAATATAGAGGAAGACCCGGAGGCAACCATGGCTAGGTTTTTAAATGGTTTAAATCGAGATATTGCTAATGTTATTGAATTGCAGCATTATATCGATTTGGAGGAAATGCTTCACATGTCCATGAAAGTGGAGCGACAGTTAAAAAGGAAGGGAACTTCCAAATTCTCTACAAGTTCCAATTCTTTTGGTAAGTCTACGTGGAGTGGGATTTCCAAAAATGAAGGGGTTGTGCAGAAAAATAAATTTGAGGCATCGAAGGGAAAGGTAGAGCCACCCAACAAAGGTAAAATTACTTCTGACTCTCAAGCTTCTAGGACTAGAGATATCCGTTGCTTTAAATGTTCCGGTTTAGGACATATTTCTTCACAATGTCCAAATAAACGAATATTGGTTATGAATGATGGAGTATTAAGTTCGGAGGATGAGAAAGGGGGAGAAGTGGAGGATGAGTATAAGGATATGCCAGCTCTAGAGGATGTTAGTGAAAATGATGATGCGGACTATGCAGTAGCTAAATCACTTGTCACTAGGAGAGCCCTTAGTACTCAAGTTAAGGTGGAAGAGTCGGGTGAGCAGCGAGAAAATATATTTCATACTAGGTGTTTTGTGAATAACAAAGTGTGTAGTTTGATAATAGATGGGGGTAGTTGTGCGAACGTTGCCAGCACTACTTTAGTAGAGAAATTGTGCCTACCTATGCTAAAACACCCTAGGCCGTATAAGCTACAGTGGTTAAATGAATCGGGTGAGATTAAGGTAAATAAACAAGTGGTAGTTGATTTGGCGATTGAGAAGTATGAAGATAGGGTGGTTTGTGATGTGGTACCCATGCATGCGGGGCACATCTTGTTGGGCAGGCCATGGCAATTCGATAGGAAGGTTATTCATGATGGATTTAAAATTAGGTATACCTTCACTAAGGATGGGAAAAATGTCAAACTAATGCCTTTGTCATCTCAACAGGTCTATGAAGACCAATTGAAATTAAAAAAGTGAGGAAGAGAGAAAGAGGGTCGGGACCACGATCCCGGAAAAAGGAGAGTTGAGTGAACAGAAGAGGGTCGGGACCACGATCCCGGAAAAAGGAGAGTTGTGTGAAAAATCGAGAGTTGGGACCACGATCCCAGAAAAAGGAGAGGGTGTGAAGAGTGCCAGTAAAAGAGAGAAAACAAAGGTAAGCTTCTACGGAAAACAGAGTGATATCACCAAAGCTATTTCTACAAATAAACCTGTGATTTTACTAATGTACAAGGAATCCCTCCTTGTGCTTGATGAAGCTAACCACTCCCTCCCCAGTTTAGCTATGTCTCTTTTGCAGGAATTTGCAGATTTATTTCCCGAGGATATTCCTAGTGGGCTACCGCCAATTCGAGGGATTGAACACCAGATTGACTTCGTGCCAGGAGCGGTCATTCCAAACAGGCCAGCTTATAGGAGCAATCCAGAAGAGACCAAGGAGCTACAAAAGCAGGTTGAAGAGCTGCTGAAAAAGGGCTATGTTCGGGAAAGCATGAGCCCATGTGCAGTACCAGTTCTGTTGGTACCCAAAAAGGATGGGACTTGGAGGATGTGCGTGGACTGTAGGACAGTCAACAATATTACGGTAAAGTATCGCCATCCCATACCTAGACTTGATGACATGCTTGATGAACTTTATGGTGCTAGTATTTTTAGTAAAATAGACCTTAAGAGTGGTTATCACCAAATTCGTATGAAAGAAGGTGATGAATGGAAAACCGCCTTCAAAAGCAAATATGGTTTATATGAATGGATGGTTATGTCGTTCGGCCTCTCAAATGCACCTAGCACTTTTATGAGATTAATGAATCATGTCTTGCGTGCTTACATTGGTAAATTTGTCGTGGTATACTTTGATGACATTCTGGTATATAGTAAGAACTTAGGTGATCACATCGAACATTTAAGATCTGTTTTGGAAGTTTTGAAAACTGAGAAACTATATGCTAATTTTAAAAAGTGTACTTTTTGCATGGAAAAGGTAATTTTTCTTGGTTTTGTCGTTAGTTCTAATGGTGTTGAGGTAGATGAGGAGAAAATTCGTGCTATTAAAGAATGGCCAACTCCCAAAAGTATTACGGAGGTTAGGAGCTTCCACGGGTTGGCTGGGTTTTATAGGAGGTTTGTTAAAGATTTTAGCACACTTGCAGCACCACTAACAGAAATAGTCAAGAAAAGTGTAGGATTCCATTGGGGGGAAGTACAAGAAAATGCTTTTAAAATGCTTAAGGATAGGTTATGTTCTGCACCGGTTTTAGCTTTACCTAACTTTAACCAAACCTTTGAGATTGAATGTGATGCATCAGGAATAGGTATTGGAGCTGTTCTTATGCAGGAAAAAAGACCGATTGCATTTTTTAGTGAGAAGCTGAGTGGGGCAATTTTGAATTATCCGACCTACGACAAGGAGCTTTATGCTCTTGTTCGTGCCTTGGAAACATGGCAGCACTATCTGTGGCCAAAGGAATTCGTTATACACACTGACCACGAGTCACTGAAACACCTCAAGGGACAAGGTAAACTAAACAAACGACACGCCCGTTGGATAGAATTCATTGAGACATTTCCATATGTCATTCGCTATAAGCAAGGTAAGGAGAATGTGGTAGCAGATGCCCTTTCTCGCAGGTATGTTCTCTTAACTTCTTTAAATGCGAAGTTGCTTGGGTTCGAGTATATAAAAGGTATATATGTTAATGACCCTGATTTTTCTACCATTTATGCTTCATGTGAAAAGGGTGCAATTGATAAATTTTATAGGCATGAAGGCTATTTGTTTAGGGAAAGTAAACTTTGTGTGCCTAATTGTTCTATGCGTGAATTGCTAGTGCGTGAGGCTCATGGTGGGGGGTTAATGGGACACTTTGGTGTTCTTAAGACGTTAGAAACTTTACAAGAACATTTTTATTGGCCTAAAATGAAAAGGGATGTTCACCATATTTGTGAAAGATGCATAACTTGTAAACAATCTAAGTCTAGAGTCTTGCCACAAGGTTTGTATACACCTTTGCCCGTACCTAATGAACCTTGGGTAGATATATCTATGGATTTTGTGTTAGGTCTGCCTAGGACAAAAAAAGGTAAAGACTCGATATTTGTGGTGGTAGACAGGTTTAGCAAAATGGCGCATTTTATTCCTTGTAATAAAACTGATGACGCAACTAACATAGCGGACCTATTCTTTAGGGAAGTTGTAAGACTCCATGGGATACCTAGGAGTATTGTGTCTGATAGGGATGTTAAGTTCCTAAGCTACTTTTGGAAAGTCTTGTGGGGGAAAATGGGTACTAAATTGTTATTTTCAACTACATGTCACCCACAAACTGATGGTCAAACCGAGGTAGTTAATAGGACATTAATCCAACTTTTGCGCACTATAATAAATAAGAATCTAAAAAGTTGGGAGGAATGTTTGCCATTTGTGGAATTTGCTTATAATCGATCTGTGCATTCTACTACTTCATGTTCACCTTTTGAAGTTGTTTATGGTTTCAACCCGCTAACTCCTCTTGATTTAATTCCTTTACCTGCAGATGAACGGAGCAGTTTGGACGGGGCGAAAAAGGCTAAGTTTGTGAAAGAACTTCATGAGAGGGTGAAAGGACAAATTGAAAAGAAAAATGAGCGTTATGCGACTCATGCCAACAAAGGTAGGAGGCAAGTGACGTTCGAGCCAGGTGATTGGGTGTGGGTGCACTTGCGAAAGGAGCGATTCCCAACCCTAAGAAAGTCTAAGTTGCAGCCAAGAGGCGATGGCCCTTTTCAGATCCTTGAAAAGATAAATGAGAATGCATATAAGCTCGATCTTCCAGGTGAGTATAATGTGTCTGCTTCATTTAATGTTGCTGATCTTTCTCTGTTTGATGCAGGTGATGATTCGAGGACGAATCCTTTTCAACAGGGAGGGGATGATGAGTTCCGGAGTGGCTCGAAGAACGTTGACCCGTTGCACGTGCCCGTAGGACCAATAACGAGACAAAGAGCCAAAAGAATCAAGCAGGCAATGCAAGGATTCATGCAAGCGTGGATGGACGAGTGCTCTAGTGCAAAGACTTTATTTACGTTGCATAAGAATGTGGAAGAGGAGCCAAAGTTATTGCAATGCATTTGGATCAAGGAAGAACAAGAAATTGGGCAGCAGCTGAGTCACGGCCGTAAAGACTGAAATCACGGCCGTAACGGATTCACGGCCGTAAAGCCAATATTACGGCCGTAACACGACAATGGCGAAATTTTGCAGAAGAGGACTTACGGCCGTAACCCACATCTTCACGGCCGTAAAGAGTTTGGTATCTTTTAGTTCAGAATGTTGATTACGGCCGTAAAGGTCATTTTCACGGCCGTAACATATGTTGTCAATTTTTAATCCGTAGCGTGATTACGGCCGTAAAGGTTGTTTTCACGGCCGTAAATTAGGTTCCGAATTTTAAGTTAATATTAGGCGTTTTTAGCTTTTTAGTTTAGGTTGAATTCTAGTTTATTTTTAGTTGCTTTATTTTCTTTGCCTATATATATGGCTTTATTCAGCATTGTAAAACACAACTTTATTTTTGAGATTAATGATATTGAAGGTGAGATATTCCCTTATATTTTCTTCGTGTTCTCGTCGAACAAATTAAACTTATCAAAGGATTTGACAACCTTTGTGGCGTTCCCCCTTTGTGGTTCTTATCTCCGCATCGTAACGGGTTTTGGGTTTAATATACCCATAGTTCTTGCGTCGTGAGGTCGGGGTTGCATTGTTACCGTCTACTATCTTGGATTTTAGAGCTTTCCGGCGTTTAATTCCGCGTGTTCTTGGTGATCCCCATAACGGATCACATCAGCATGTTAGACATTTGAGGTGTGTACTTGAGGTTTTACGCACTGAAAAATTGTTTGCTAATTTTAAAAAGTGTACTTTTTGCATAGATACGGTCATATTCCTTGGTTATGTTGTTAGTAAGGATGGTATTGAGGTTGACGAGGAAAAAATCCGAGCCATTAGAGAATGGCCAACACCTAAGAGTGTAACTGAGGTAAGGAGTTTTCATGGGTTAGCAAGTTTTTATAGGAGGTTTGTGAAAGATTTCAGTACAATAGCCACACCAGTCACTGAGGTAATTAAAAAGAGTGTGGGTTTCCATTGGGGGGATGCACAGGAAAACGCCTTTAAATTGCTTAAAGATAGGCTATGTTCTGCACCAGTCTTAGCTATACCTAATTTTAACCAGACTTTTGAGATTGAATGCGATGCTTCAGGAATAGGGATTGGAGCTGTTCTTATGTAGGAAAAGAGGCCGATAGCTTATTTCAGTGAAAAGCTGAGCTGGGCAGCGTTGAACTATCCAACGTATGATAAGGAGCTTTATGCTCTTGTCAGGGCATTGGAGACTTGGGAGCATTACCTCTGGCCAAAAGAATTTGTCATCCACACGGATCACGAGTCATTAAAGCACCTCAAGGGGCAAGGTAAGTTGAACAAAAGACATGCCCGATGGATGGAGTTTGTGGAGACCTTTCCTTATTTCATTCAATACAAACACGGTAAGGAAAATATAGTTGCAGATGCGTTGTCAAGAAGGTATGTGCTCCTTAATTCATTGAATGCTAAATTGTTGGGATTTGAATATGTTCGAGAATTGTATGCTAACGATCATGATTTTTCCTCTATTTACGTCTCATGCGAAAGGGGAGCACTTGATAAATTTTATAGGTATGATGGTTACCTGTTTAAGGAAAATAAATTGTGTGTGCCTAACTATTCTATGCGTGAGTTGTTAGTACGTGAAGCTTACGAGGGTGGTTTGATGGGTCATTTTGGTGTTTTAAAAACATTGGAAACGTTGAAGGAACATTTTTATTGGTCTAGGATGAAACGGGATGTTCACCAAATTTGTAATAAATGCATAACTTGTAAACATGCCAAGTCTAAGGTATTACCGCATGGTTTGTACACCCCTCTACCTGTTCCTAGTGAGCCCTGGGTAGATATATCCATGGATTTTGTGTTAGGTTTGCCTAGGACCAAAAAGGGGCAGGATTCCATTTTTGTGGTGGTGGACAGGTTTAGTAAAATGGCACACTTCATTCCTTGCCATAAAACTGATGATGCCGTGAACATAACAGACTTATTCTTTAGGGAAGTTGTCAGACTACATGGGGTGCCTAGGAGTATAGTGTCTGTCAGAGATGTAAAATTCCTTACTTACTTCTGGAAGGTTCTGTGGGGGAAAATGGGTACTAAACTATTGTTTTCCACTACATGCCATCCTCAGACGGATGGCCAGACAGAAGTAGTCAATAGGACGTTAACACAACTCTTGCGTGTTGTCATAAATAAAAATTTGAAGAGTTGGGAGGAATGTTTACCTTTTGTGGAATTTGCATATAACAGGGCTGTACATTCTACTACTACTTACTCTCCTTTTGAAATTGTGTATGGCTTCAATCCACTAACCTTTTTGGACCTAATCCCTTTGCCTGTAGATGACAGGAACAGTTTGGATGGCAAGAAGAAAGCCGAGCTTGTGAAGTCACTCCATGAAAAGGTCCAGCTACAAATAGAAAAGAAGAATGAGCACTATGCGTCCCATGCGAATAAGGGCAGAAAGCGGGTGATTTTTGAACCAGGCGATTGGGTGTGGGTTCACATGAGAAAGGAACGATTTCCAGTACAACGGAAATCTAAGCTGCAGCCCAGAGGAGATGGGCCGTTTCAAGTCATTGAGGGAGTCAATGACAATGCTTATAAGTTGGATCTCCAAGGTGAGTATAATATATCTGCTACATTCAACGTTGCTGATCTCTCTTTGTTTGATGCAGGTGATGATTCGAGGACGAATCCTTTTCAACAGGGAGGGAATGATGAGTACCTGAGTGGCCCAACGAGTAAGGACCCGTTGCATGTACTGGTGGGACCAATAACGAGGCAGAGGGCTAAGAAGATCAAACAAGCAATGCAGGGGTTTATGCAAGCTTGGGTGGATGAATACTCAAATGCATGGTCAAAGACTCCAATTTCAATGCATGACAATATGGGAGATGCGCCAAAACCGTTACAAGGCATTTGGGTCAAAGAACAAGAAGAAAAGAATTCAGAAGACAATTTACGGCCGTAAGGTCTGGAGTTACGGCCGTAACTTTGCTATCGCACGGCCGTAACAACCAATTCACGGCCGTAAGGAATTAGGTAGTTTTTTATTCAGAAGGTGTCTTACGGCCGTAAGAACCAATGTCACGGCCGTAAAAATGTGCCGCGTCTTATTTTTGGTATTTTGCAGCTAGGGTTATTTTGGACGCGTTTTTGGACTATATTAGCTTTTCTTTGTCATTGTAAACGATACAACTTTGATGATTAATGAGATTGCTTGAATTAGGTGAGTTTATCCCTATTCTTCTTCGTTCTTGATTGAACCCCTTGAACTTATCAAAGGATTTGACAACCTTTGTGGCGTTCACCCCTTTATGGTTCTTCATTCCGCATCTTAACGGGTCTTGGATTTGATACATCCTGGGTTCTTGAGTCGTGAGTGTCGGGTCATATTGTTATCGTCAATTAATCTGGATTTGGAACTTTCCAAGTGTTTAATTCAATTTCCGCGAGATCCCGTGATTCCCCAACAAGAATGTGATGCATCAGGAATAGGTATTGGAGCCGTTCTTATGCTGGAAAAAAGGCCGCTTGCATTTTTCAGTGAAAAGCTGAGTGGGGCAGTTTTGAATTATCCTACCTACGACAAGGAGCTTTATGCTCTTGTTCGTGCCTTGGAGACATGGCAGCACTATCTGTGGCCAAAGGAATTCGTCATACACACTGACCACGAGTCACTGAAACACCTCAAGGGACAAGGTAAGCTAAACAAAAGACATGCCCGTTGGATGGAATTCATTGAGACTTTTCCATACGTCATTCGCTATAAGCAAGGTATGGAGAATGTGGTAGCAGATGCCCTTTCTCGCAGGTACGTACTTCTAAACTCTTTAAATGCGAAGTTGCTTGGATTTGAATATATAAGAGGTATGTATGCTAATGACCCTGATTTTTCTATCATTTATACTTCATGTGAAAAAGGTGCAATACATAAATTTTATAGGCATGATGGCTATTTGTTTAGGGAAAGTAAACTTTGTGTGCCTAATTGTTCTATGCGTGAATTGCTAGTGCGTGAGGCTCATGGTGGGGGGTTAATGGTACACTTTGGTGTTATTAAGACATTAGAAACTTTACAAGAGCACTTTTATTGGCCCAAAATTAAAAAGGATGTTCACAATATTTGTGAAAGGTGCATAACTTGTAAGCAATCCAAGTCTAGAGTCTTACCACAAGGTTTGTATACACCTTTGCCCATAACTAATGAACCTTAGGTAGATATATCCATGGATTTTGTGTTAGGTCTGCCTAGGACCAAAAAATGTAGAGACTCGATATTTGTGGTGGTAGACAAGTTTAGCAAAATGGCGCATTTTATTCCTTGTAATATAACTGATGACGCAACAAACATAGCTGACATATTCTTTAGGGAGGTTGTGAGACTCCATGGGGTACCTAGGAGTATTGTGTCTGATAGGGATGTTAAGTTCCTAAGCTACTTTTGGAAAGTCTTGTGGGGGAAGATGGGTACTAAATTATTATTTTCTACAACATTTCACCCGAAACTGATGGTCAAACGGAGGTAGTTAATAGGACATTAATCCAACTTTTGCGCACTATAATAAATAAGAATTTAAAAAGCTAAGCTTGTGACTTCATGAGAAGGTGAAAGGGAAAATTGAAAAGAAAAATGAGCGTTATGCGACTCATGCCAACCAAGGTAGGAGGCAAGTGACGTTCGAGCCGGGTGATTGGGTGTGGGTGTACTTGCGAAAGGAGCGATTTCCAACCCAAAGAAAGTCTAAGTTGCAGCCAAGAGGCGATGGACATTTTCAGATCCTTGAACAGATAAATGAGAATGCATATAAACTCGATCTTCCAGGTGAGTATAACGTGTCTGCTTCTTTTAATGTTGCTGATCTTTCTCTGTTTGATGCATGTGATGATTCGAGGACGAATCCTTTTCAACAGGGAGGGGATGATGAGTTCCAGAGTGGCTCGACGAACGTTGACCCGTTGCACGTGCCCGTAGGACCAATAACGAGGCAAAGAGCCAAATGAATCAAGCAGGCAATGCAAGAATTTATACTAGTGTGGATGGACGAGTGTTTGAGTGCAAAGACCTCATTTTCGTTGCATAACAAAGTGGAAGAAGAACCAAAGTTGTTACTATGCATTTGGATCAAAGAACAACAAGGAATTGAGGTAGAAGCATTCTCACGGCCGTAACCCTACTTTTACGGTCGTAAAATCGTGTTGGCGAAAATTGAACAGAAAGGCCATTACGGCCGTAACATATCATCTTATGGCCGTAACTGAAGTAGAAGGACTCACGGCCGTAATCAAATTCTCACGGCCGTAACTAGAATTTGTAACTTTTAATTTATTTCGGAAGGTCGCTTACGACCGTAAAATAAATTGTCACGGCCGTAACATATGTTTTAATTTTTGAATTCGTAGCATTCTTACCGCCGTAAACTCATAAGTCACGGCCGTAATTTAGCGCCGCGAATTAAAACCTAATTTCAGCGTTTAGTTTATTTTGCAATTCTAGTTTATTTAGGTTTCTTTATTTTGTTAGCCTATATATATGACTTTATTCAGCATTGTAAACAACAACTTTTATTCTTGAGATTAATGATATTGAAGGTGAGATATTCCCTTAATTTTCTTCGTGTTCTCGTCGAACAAATTGAACTTATCAAAGGATTTGACAACCTTTGTGGCGTTCCCCCTTTGTGGTTCTTATCTCCGCATCGTAACGGGTTTTGGGTTTAATATACCCATAGTTCTTGCGTCGTGAGGTCGGGGTTGCATTGTTACCGTCTACTATCTTGGATTTTAGAGCTTTCCGGTATTTAATTCCCCGTGTTCTTGGTGATCCCCGTATCGGATCACATCATCTGGTATCAGAGCCTATCTCTAAATCCAATTATTTAGTATTCCAGTTCTTTTTCTTTTATTTCCAGCTATTAATCATTCAAAAAAAAAAATTCATTCCAATTCTTGTTTCTTGAAATTCGTCAGAAATTCAAGATTTGCCAATTTCTGTTTCTTGTTCTTGATTAATTTTGTTGAGTAGTAATAAAAAAATAAAAACTCTGTTTACGGACGTGAGTATTTGGATTACGGCCGTGAGATCTTGCGTTACGGCCGTAATTGCATTCTGCCCAATTTCGTGATGTTGATATTACGGCCGTAAAAATGGGTGTTACGGCCGTAAGTCAGCTTCTGCCCAATTTTCTGATCATTTGACTTTAATTGATCTGATTTGAATCTCGACTCGAGCCCAACATGAAACTTGTTCATTTTCCCATGTAGAATATTGTTGAATTGCCCGTATCTTTATTTCTCATTTTTTACGCCTTTTCCGGATCACATCAGGAGTAGAAGCCATTTCACGGCCGTAAGAGTGGAATTACGGCCGTAAGGGTCTCTTTCACGGCCGTAACTCGATTATGATTTTTTGTTTCAGGGTGTCAATTAAGGCCGTAAATGTTGATTCCACGTCCATAACTATTACAATTACGTTTGAACTCGAGAGATGATTACGGCCGTAAGGCCATATGTTGGGGCCGTAACTTAGGAGACGCGTTTTGGACTTTAGTTGCAGTTAGGGTTTATTTCTTTACTCGTTTTTTTGCTATATTATGTTTCTTTTCCATTATAAAAGACAACTTTGAGATTATTGATATTCAAGGTGAGTTATTCCCTTGTTCTACTTCGTTCTTATGTAACAAATCGAACTTATAAAATGTTTAGACGACCTTTGTGGCGTTCACCCCTTTGTGGTTCTTATCTCTGCATCGTATCGAGTCTTCGGTTTAATATACCTTAGGTTCTTGCATCGTGAGGTCGGGGTTGCATTGTTATCGTCTATTGATTTGGATTTTCCGGAGTTTCGAGTCTAATTTCCACGTGTTCTTCATGATCTCCATAACATATCACATCATGCTGGATGGTAACTCTATTGACTGCATTCTTGTACAAGAACAAGAATTGAAATTACGACCAATCTTAAATTAGTGAAGAGTTTTCAAGAAATCCAAGAATTGAATGAAATATCAATGAAGAAATAAAAACACAAAAATCAACAAGAAATATAAAAAATTGGATTTAGAGACCAGCTCTGATACCAGATGATGTGATCCGTTATGGGGATCACGAAGAACAGGCAGAATTAAGACTCAAAACACCGGAAAACCCCAAATCCAATTGGTAGACGATAGGAATGCAACCCCGACCTCACAACGCAAGAACCCAAGGTATGTCAAACCAAAGATCCGTCACGATGCGGAGATAAGAACTACAAAGGGTGAATGCCACAAAGGTTTTCTAATCCTTTGATTAGTTCGATTTGTTCATTAAGAATGAAGAAGAACAAGGGAATATCTCACCTTTAATCATCAATAATCTCAAAGTTGTGTTTACAATGAATGAAAAAAGAAACTAATAAAGAGTAATTTCGTGAAAACGAGACAAAGTCGCAACATATGGGCCCAAAAAGGAAAAAGAATAAAAAACATGAAAAACCCTAATTTCTATACCCCACGAAATCGCCCAGGCATCATAGTGGCGATCGCATGGAGAGACCAAAATCTCTCGGGTCTTCTTTTCAGTGCATGTAGCGATCACCCTTAACTTTATCCCACGCGGTCGCGTGGTTCAAATCCCCAACTCATTGTTCTTGAACTCGATTCTCGGCCCAAATCAATTGCATCATCTTTGGCTCCTCTTCTGATTATCATGAGCCAAAAGTAGGGCCTTCGGTCTTGAACATGAATTGCTCATCCACCCAAGCTTGCATAAATCTTTGCATGGCTTGTTTGATCTTCTTTGGTCTAAGCCTCGTGATCGGTCCCGTCGGCATATGAAACGGGTCCTCGGTCACTACATTTAAAGATTTAAAAGGATTTTGATGAGTACTAGAGTGACCCAACGAGCCCTTCCGTTGCATGTGCCGGTGAGACCAACAATGAGGCTGAGGGCTATGAAGAACAAGCATGCAATGCAAGGATTTATGCAAGCTTGGATAGACGAGCGCTCAAGTGCAAGGTCATTTCCAATGCATGAAGAACAAGATATGCATGATTTTGATGAATTTTTGTGTGGATCAAATAATGGAGAAATTCTACAAACACGAAGAACAAGATATGAATGATTTTGTGTAGACTCTATGATAAAACACAAAATCAAACTGGATAGAATAGAAAAACAAAACCTGATCCAGAGTCCAGCTCTGATACCAAATGATGCGATCCCGGGAGGGGTTCACGACGAACACGCGGAATGAACGCCGGGAAAGATCCGAATTCAGGTTGGAACGGACGGTAACACTACGACCCGAGCCTCACGACGCAAGAACCAGGGGCATATTAAACCCGAGACCCGTTACGATGCGGAAACAAGAACCGTAATGGTTTGAACGCCACAAGGAATGTCCAGATCCTTGATAAGTTCGATTTGGTGAACGCCACAAATATCTCACAATATTTGATAAGTTCGGAAGTGTTCAATCAAGAACAATATTTGGGAGAGAAATAACTCAACACAATTTTCATTAATCAGTCTAATCCTTTGTATTACAATGAAGACTCCTTTATATAGGCAACAAGAATAAAAATACTAGTCTACTTAGGAAACTAAATAAAATCTAATCTAATTAGGGAATAGATAAAATCTATCAAAATAGACTCCTAATTGACCTAAAATACTAAAATAGGAAAAGGAAATAAAATATGCGAAATTCTGGGTAAAATCTGATCCACCGCCCTGTTACGACCGTAACATACGGGCTCACGGCCGTAATTGATCCTCGGGTCCAAAGTTGATACCACAGTTACGGCCGTGAATAATTTGTTGCGGCCGTAAGTCACTTTCTGCCCAAAATTGCGATATCAAAGTTACGGTCGTAACTCCAAAATTTACGGTCGTAAAAGGCCTTTTTCTTAATTTTCTGATTCTTTTCGACACGGTTTGATCTTCCAAGCTCGTCGAACCTGCTGAATTCTTGTTTTGGCTTGAATATTTAATGTTTTCTGTCAAGCCTGCCATGATTCTCATCAAATCCTTTGATAAGTTCAAGGCGTTCAATCAAGAACGAAAAGAATAGGGATAAACTCACCTAATTCAAGCAATTTCAATAATTCATCAAAGTTGCCTTTTTATAATAACATGGAAACATAATATAACCCAAAAACGCGTCCAAAATTAACCCTACCGGCAAAAACAATAATTAAAACGCGGTGGAATTTACGACCGTAACATACGGGCTTACGGCGGTAATTGACCCTTGGGTCAAAAAACTGTTTTATCTCTTACGGACGTGACTTGGATTCTTACGGCCAAAAGTCACATACTGAATAAAATTCCCTAAGTCAGTTACGGCCGTGAAAATGAAAGTTACGGCCGTAAGTCCCTTGCAGTCCAATTTGTGCGATGATGAAGTCACGGCCGTAACTTCAGCATTTACTGCAGTAAAAAGCCTTCTTCCTTTTTTTCTTGTTGTTTCTTGACCCAAATGCAATGTAATGGCTTTGGCTCTTCTTCCATCTTCGCATGCATTGAAAACGGAGTCTTCGACCTTGCATTTGAGCATTCGTCCATCCAAGCCTGCATAAACCCTAGCATTGCCTGCTTGATCTTCTTAGCCCTCAGCCTCGTTATTGGTCCCGCTGGTACATGCAACGGGTCCTTACTCGTTGTGCCACTCTGGTCCTCATCATTCCCTCCCTGTTGAAAATGATTCATCCTCGAATCATCACCTGCATCAAACAAAGAGAGATCAGCAACGTTGAAAGTAGCAGATATATTATACTCACCTGGGAGATCCAACTTATAAGCATTGTCATTGACTCTCCCAATGACTTGAAACTGTCTATTTCCTCTAGGCTGCAACTTAGATTTCCGTTGTGTTGGAAATCGTTCCTTTGGCATGTGAACCCACACCCAGTCACCGGGTTCAAAAATCACCTGCTTTCTTCCGTTATTCGCATGGGAAGCATAGTGCTCATTCTTCCTTTCTATTTGTAGCCTGACCTTTTCGTGGAGTGACTTCACAAGCTCGGCTTTCTTCTTTCCATCTAAACTGTTCCTGTCATCTACAGGCAAAGGGATTAGGTCCATACGGGTTAATGGATTAAAGCCATACACAATTTCAAATGGTGAGTAAGTAGTAGTAGAATGTATAGCCCTATTATATGCAAACTCTACAAATGGTAAGCATTCCTTCCAACTCTTCAAATTTTTATTTATGACAACACGCAAGAGTTGTGTTAACGTCCTATTGACAACTTCTGTCTGACTATCCGTTTGAGGATGGCATGTAGTGGAAAACAACAGTTTAGTACCCATTTTCCCCCACAAAACCATCCAGAAGTAACTAAGGAATTTGACATCCCTATCAGACACTATACTCCTAGGCACCCCCATGGAGTCTGACAACTTCCCTAAAGAATAAGTCTGCTATGTTTACGGCATCATCAGTTTTATGGCAAGGAATGAAGTGTGCCATTTTACTAAACCTGTCCACCACCACAAATATGGAATCTCGACCTTTTTTTGTTCCTAGGCAGCCCTAACACAAAATCCATGGATATATCTACCCAAGGTTCACTAGGAACAGGTAGAGGAGTGTACAAACCATGTGGTAAAACCTTAGACTTAGCCTGTTTACAAGTTATGCATTTATCACAAATTTGGTGAACATCCCGTTTCATCCTAGGCCAATAAAAATGTTCCTTTAACGTTTTCAATGTTTTTAAAACACCAAAATGACCCATCAACCCCCCACCGTGAGCTTCACGTACCAACAACTCACGCATAGAACAGCACACACAATTTACTTTCCTTAAATAAATATCCATCATGCCTATAAAATTTATCAATTGCTCCCTTTTCACATGAGACATATATAGTGGAGGAATCATGATCGTTAGCATAGAAGTCTCTGACATACTCAAATCCCAACAATTTAGCATTCAAGGAAGTCAGGAGTACATACCTTCCTGACAATGGATCTGCAACTAAATTTTCTTTACCTTGTTTGTATTGAATGAAATAAGAAAAGGTCTCCACAAACTCCATCCATCGTGCAAGTCTTTTGTTAAACTTACCTTGGCTCTTGAGGTGCTTTAATGACTCGTGATCCATGTGGATGATAAATTCTTTTGGCCAGAGGTAATGCTGCCACGTCTCCAATGCCCTGACTAGAGCATAAAGCTCCTTATCATACGTCAGATAGTTCAACGCTGCCCCACTCAACTTTTCACTGAAATAAGCTATCGGCCTCCTTTCCTGCATAAGAACATGATGTGATCCTTGTTGGGGAATCACGTAGTCTCGCGAAAATTGTATAAACGCTTGGAAAGTTCCAAATCCAGATTATTAGACGATAGCAATATGACCCGATACTCACGACTCAAGAACCAAGGATGTATCAAATCCAAGACTAGTTAAGATGCGGAATGAAGAACCATAAAGGGGTAAACGCCACAAAGGTTGTCAAATCCTTTGATAAGTTCAAGGGGTTCAATCAAGAACGAAAAGAATAGGGATAAACTCACCTAACTCAATGTAATTTCAATAATCATCAAAGTTGTTTTTTTACAATGACAAAGAAAACCTAATATAGTCCAAAAACGCGTCAAAAATTAACCCTAGCCGCAAAATCAGTAAATAAAACGCGGCGCTAGTTATGGGCGTAACTTACGGGCTTACGGCCGTAATTGACCCTCGGGTCCAAAAAATCATTTTATATCTTACGGCCATGACATGGGTTCTTACGGCCGTAAGTCACATACTGAATAAAATTCTACAACTCAATTACAGCCATGAAAATGATAGTTATGCGTAAGTCACTTTCTGCCAAATTGGTGCGATATCAAAGTTACGGCCGTAACTCCAGCACTTACGGTCGTAAAAGGCCTTCTGCCTTCTTTTCTCCTTGTTCTTTGACCCAAATGCATTGTAATGGTTTTGGCTCATCTTCCATCTTGTCATGAATTGAAAATGGAGTCTTCGACCTTGCACTTGAATATTCATCCACCCAAGCTTGCATAAACCCCTGCATTACTTGCTTGATCTTCTTAGCCCTCAGCCTCGTTATTGGTCCCACCGGTACATGCAACGGGTCCTTGCTCGTTGGGCCACTCAGGTACTCATCAGAACAGCTCCCATCCCTATTCCTGATGCATCACATTCAATCTCAAAAGTTTGGTTAAAATTAGGTAATGCTAAGACTGGTGTAGAATATAGCCTTTCTTTAAGCAATTTGAATGCATTTTCCTGTGCATCCCCCCAATGGAAACCCACGCTCTTTTTAATTACCTCAGTGAGTGGTGTGGCGATTGTACTGAAATCTTTCACGTACCTTCTATAAAAACTTGCTAACCCATGAAAGCTACTTACCTCAGTTACACTCTTAGGTGTTGGCCATTTTCTAATAGCTCGGATTTTCTCCTCGTCAACCTCAATACCATCCTTAGCGGGTTGAAACCATAAACAACTTCAAAAGGTGAACATGAAGTAGTAGAATGCACAGATTGATTATAAGCAAATTCCACAAATGGCAAACATTCCTCCCAACTTTTTAAATTCTTATTTATTATAGTGCGCAAAAGTTGGATTAATGTCCTATTAACTACCTCCGTTTGGCCATCAGTTTGCGGGTGACATGTAGTAGAAAATAATAATTTAGTACCCATCTTCCCCCACAAGACTTTCCAAAAGTAGCTTAGGAACTTAACATCCCTATCAGACACAATACTCCTAGGTACCCCTTGGAGTCTCACAACCTCCCTAGAGAATAGGTCAGCTATGTTTGTTGCGTCATCAGTTTTATTACAAGGAATAATATGGTGAACATTCCTTTTCATTTTAGGCCAATAAAAGTGCTCTTGTAAAGTTTCTAAAGTCTTAATTACACCAAAGTGTCCCATTAACCCCCCACCATGAGCCTCACGCACTAGCAATTCACGCATAGAACAATTAGGCACGCAAAGTTTACTTTCTATAAATAAATAGCCATCATGCCTATAAAATTTATCAATTGCACCCTTTTCACATGAAGCATAAATGGTAGAAAAATCAGGTTCATTAGCATACATACCTCTTATATATTCAAATCCAAGCAACTTCGCATTTAAAGAGTTTAGAAGTACGTACCCGCGAGAAAGGGCATCTGCTACCATATTCTCCTTACCTTGCTTATAGCGAATGACGTATGGAAAAGTCTCAATGAATTCCATCCAACGGGCGTGTCTTTTATTTAGCTTACCTTGTCCCTTGAGGGTTTCAGTGACTCGTGGTCAGTGTGTATGACGAATTCCTTTGGCCACAGATAGTGCTGCCATGTCTCCAAGGCACGAACAAGAGCATAAAGCTCCTTGTCATAGGTAGGATAATTCAAAACTGCCCCACTCAGCTTTTCACTGAAAAATGCAAGCGACCTTTTTTCCTGCATAAGAACGGCTCCAATACCTATTCCTGATGCATCACATCCAATCTCAAAGGTTTGGTTAAAGTTAGGTAAAGCCAGAACCGGTGCAGAACATAACCTATCCTTAAGTACTTTAAAAGCATTTTCTTGTGCTTCTCCCCAATGGAATCCTACACTTTTCTTGACTATTTCTGTGACTGGTGCTGCAAGTATGCTAAAGTCTTTAACAAATCTCCTATAAAACCCAGCCAACCCGTGGAAGCTCCTAACCTCCGTAACACTTTTGGGAGTTGGCCATTCTTTAATAGTAGGAATTTTCTACTCATCTACCTCTACACCATTAGCACTAACAACAAACCCAAGAAAAATTACCCTTTTCATGCAAAAAGTACACTTTTTTAAAATTAGCATATAGTTTTTCAGTTTTCAAAACTTCCAAAACAGATCTTAAATGCTCAATGTGATCACCTAAGTTCTTACTATATACTAAAATGTCATCAAAGTATACCACCACAAATTTACCAATGTAAGCACGTAAAACATGGTTCATTAGTCTTATAAAAGTGCTAGGTGCATTTGAGAGGCCGAATGGCATAACCATCCATTCATATAAACAATATTTGGTTTTGAAGGCGGTTTTCCATTCATCACCTTCTTTCATTCGAATTTGGTGATAACCACTCTTAAGATCTATTTTGCTAAACATACAAACACCATATAGTTCATCAAGCATGTCATCAAGTCTAGGTATGTGAAGAAATATGTCCTAAGCCGGAACATTTAAAACAATGAATATCTCAAGTCCTAGGAGTTTGAGAATCAAAAGCAATTCTACCTTTGTTGGGGGGCTCTATTTTTCCCTTCGGTGCCCCAAATTCATTTTTCTGCACAACCCTATCATTTTTAGAAGTCCCGCTCCATGTAGACTTACCAAAAGAATTGGAACTTGTAGAGAATTTTGAAGTTCCCTTCCTTTTTAATTGTCGCTCCACTTTCATGGCCATGTGAAGCATCTCCTCCAAATCGATATAATGCTGCAATTCAATAACATTAGCAATATCTCGATTTAAACCATTTAAAAACTTAGCCATGGTTGCCTCCGGGTCTTCCTCTATATTTGCCCTAATCATGGCAACCTCCATCTCCCTATGGTAATCCTCCACACTCTTACTACCTTGGGAAAGGGTTTGTAGTTTTTGGTAGAGATCCCTATAGTAATAGTCCAGGCACAAATCGTTTTCTCATAAGGGCCTTCAACTCATCCCAAGTTTCAATAGGCCTCTCCCCATTCCTCCTTTTACTAGTAACCAATTGATCCCACCATACTATAGCATAATCAGTAAATTCTACGACTGCCAATTTAACCTTTTTAACTTCAAAATAATTATGACAATCAAAAACTAATTCTACCCTCTTTTCCCATTCAAAATAAACGTCCGGATTACTCTTACCCTGAAACGAGGGAATTGACATTTTAATGTTACCAACATGTATCTACATCATCCCTACGATCACGCCTATATCCCCTATCACGTCTTTCTCCCCGATCTCGTCTCCTACCAACACTAGTAATAGATAATTCACCACTATCCTCATCACTATCAACAACCTCAACACGTTCATTCCTAGCTCTAATTTGTGGGTTGAAGTCATACCTTAGTGGCCTCCGTAAATTAGGGAAATTGCGCGATTGTTCCTGACGTGGTTGAACAATTCCCGCACCACGTGTCTCCCCCGGATTATTAGGTTTTTTCACATTTACGCCGGATTGTGTACCAAATTTTGCTTCCAACTTGGCATCCAACCTCGCCTCCAATTTTGTAAAACATTCCTCCACCATTGCAAGCATTTTAAAATCTTGAAGATCCCTTTCCGTCGACGAAACTTCCTTCTGTGACATGGTTAGTAATAAAGAAAAGAGAAAAAAAAATTAAATAAAGATCCTCACGTGTTTTATCACTCGTGTATCACTCGATTTTGGCTTTTTCCCTCTATTAATCTCACCACTCTGCCTTTTCCTCTCTATTCCCTTTTTCCCACGTTCTCAAAGAACCCACCAAACTAGTCACGGATTTGGTCCTTGTGGAATAAACCCCAAAGTGCAAATAAGGAAAGTTGATGGAAAAATTGGAATTAGGAAATTTGAAGATGGAATTATGGAAACAAGAATTTTATTGCAAGAAGAAGTTTTATGGAATAAGGAATTTAATGGAAACAAGAATTGTTGGAAAGATTTGCCAAAGATTATTTACTTGATTACTTGTTCAAATCAACAACACTTCCTTTCTGTTTTTTTTTTTTTTTTTTGCAATTTTCAGATTTTTTTTTTTTTAGCTACTCAACAGAATTAATCAAGAACAAGAAACAGAAATTGGAAAATCTTGAATTTCTGACGAATTTCAAGAAACAAGAATTGGAATGAAATTTTTTTTTGAATGATTAATAACTGTAAATAAAAGAAAAAAACTGGAATACTAAATAATTGGATTTAGAGACAGGCTCTGATACCAGATGATGTGATCCGATACGGGATCACCAAGAACACGCGGAATTAAACGCCGGAAAGCTCTAAAATCCAAAATAGTAGACGATAACAATGCAACCCCGACCTCACGAAGCAAGAACTATGGGTACATTAACCATTACGATGCGGAAATAAGAACCAGAAAGGGGGAATGCCACAAAGGTTGTCAAATCCTTTGATAAGTTTAATTTGTTCGACGAGAACATGAAGAAATTAAGGGAATATCTCACCTTCAATATCATTAATCTCAAGAATAATAGTTGTTTTTTTACAATGCTGAATAAAGCCATATATATAGGCTAACAAAATAAAGAAATCTAAATTAACTAAACGCTGAAATTAGGTTTTAATTCGCGGCGCTAAATTACGGCCGTGACTTATGAGTTTACGGCCGTAAGAATGCTACGGATTAAAAAGTTAAAACATATGTTACGGCCGTGACAATTTATTTTACGGCAGTATAAGCGACCTTCTGAACAAAATTAAAAGTTACAAATTCTGGTTACGGCCGTGAGTCCTTCTACTTCAGTTACAGCCGTAAGATGATATGTTACGGCCGTAATGGCCTTTCTGTTCAATTTTCGCCAACACGATTTTACGGCCGTAAAAGTAGGGTTACGGCCGTGAGAATGCTTCTGCCTCAATTTCTTGTTGTTCTTTGATCCAAATGTCTAACAACTTTGGTTCGTCTTCCACTTTGTTATGCAACGAAAATGAGGTCTTTGCACTCGAAAGTCCACTCTTGCATAAATCCTTGCATTGCCTGCATGATTCTTTTGGCACTTTGCCTCGTTATTGGTCCTACGGGCACGTGCAACGGGTCAACGTTCGTCGAGCCACTCCGGAACTCATCACATATTCTCCTTCCTAACTCGAGGAACTGTTTGAGGTTTTTCCCTGAATTTAGACATTGTGGAGTTGGATGTGGAATGGAATGGAAAGATTTGATAACAATGAAACTCAAGGAAAGATTTTTTTTTTTTTTTTTTGAATAATGGATGAAATTTCGGATTAAATAAAAAAAATAAAAAATTAGAATTTTTTATTTTTTTTTAATCCGAAATTCAACATCAAACACTGCAAAACAAACGGGACAGGATTTGGACAGTAATAGAATAAAATAAATAAGATTGAATTTTTGATGGATTTTTGTATGAATAAAAAACTGAAAAATTTTACTGGCACGAAGAACACGAATGATGTGATCCCGGGAGGGGGTCACGACGGACACGCGGAATGAACGCCGGGAAAGTTCCGAATTCAGGTTGGAACGGACGGTGACACTACGACCCGAGCCTCACGACGCAAGAACCAGGGGCATATCAAACCCGAGACCCGTTACGATGCGGAAACAAGAACCGTAATGGTTTGAACGCCACAAAGGATGCCCACGCCTTCGATAAGTTCGATTGGTGAACGCCACAAATATCTCACAATATTTGATAAGTTCGAAGGTGTTCAATTCAGAACAATATATGAGGGAAAACCACTCAACACAATTTTCATTAATCAAAGTCTTAATAATCTTTTTGTATTACAATGAAGACGCCTTTATATAGGCAACCAGAATAAAGATCCTAATCTACTTAGGAAACTAAATAAAATCTAATCTAATTAGGGAATAGATAAAACTTATCAAAATAGACTCCTAAAATACTAAAATAGGAAAAAGGGATTAAAATATAAAAAGGAAACAAAATCCGCATGATTTTACGCTAATCTGTATTTACGGCCATGACAACATTCCTTACGGCCGTAACTGTAATTCTGCTTAAGGATTACGGCTGTGACCATAAACGTACGGCCGTAACTGCTAAAATCTTGGAATCTTTAATTTCCACCCGTGGCTGACTTACGTCCGTGACCAGCTAGCTTACGGCCGTAAATACGAATCTGATCCATTTTGACTTGATTTGATCTTTGAAGCTCTTCGAACCTGTTTGAATTCTTGTTTTGGCTTGAATTGCAGTTCTTTCCGTCAAGCCCGCCATGATTCTCATCACTTTTATTGGCCTAAAATGAAAATGAATGTTCACCATATTTGTGAAAGGTGCATAACTTGTAAACAATCTAAGTCAAGGGTCTTACCACCAGGTTTGTATACACCTTTGCCCTTACCTAATGAACCTTGGGTAGATATATCTATGCATTTTGTGTTAGCTTTTCCTAGGACAAAAAAAGGTAGAGACTCGATATTTGTGGTGGTAGACAGATTTAGCAAGATGGCGCATTTTATTCCTTGTAATAAAACTGATGACGCAACAAACATAGCTGACCTATTCTTTAGGGAGGTTGTGAGACTCCATGGGGGTACCTAGGAGTATTGTGTCTGATAGGGATGTTAAGTTCCTAAGCTACTTTTGGAAAGTCTTGTGGGGGAAGATGGGTACTAAATTATTGTTTTCTACTACATGTCACCCGCAAACTGATGGCCAAACGGAGGTAGTTAATAGGACATTAATCTAACTTTTGCGCACTATAATAAATAAGAATTTAAAAAGTTGGGAGGAATGTTTGCCATTTGTGGAATTTGCTTATAATCGATCTGTGCATTCTACTACTTCATGTTCACCTTTTGAAGTTGTTTATGGTTTCAACCCGCTAACTCCTCTTGATTTAATTCCTTTACCTGTAGATGAACGGACCAGTTTGGGCGGGGCGAAAAAAGCTCAGCTTGTGAAAGAGCTTCATGAGAAGTTGAAAGGGCAAATTGAAAAGAAAAATGAGCGTTATGCGACTCATGCCAACAAAGGTAGGAGGCAAGTGACGTTCGAGCCGGGTGATTGGGCGTGGGTACACTTTCGAAAGGAGCGATTTCCAACCCAAAGAAAGTCTAAGTTGCAGCCAAGAGGCGATGGACCTTTTCAGATCCTTGAAAAGGTAAATGAGAATGCATATAAGCTCGATCTTCCAGGTGAGTATAACGTGTCGGCTTCTTTTAATGTTGCTGATCTTTCTCTGTTTGGTTCAAGTGATGATTCGAGGACGAATCCTTTTCAACAGGGAGGGGATGATGAGTTCCGGAGTGGCTCGATGAACGTCGACCCGTTGCACGTGCCCGTAGGACCAATAACGAGGCAAAGAGCCAAAAGAATCAAGCAGACAATGCAAGGATTCATGCAAGCGTGGATGGATGAGTGTTCGAGTGCAAATACCTCGTTTACGTTGCATAACAAAGTGGAAGAAGAGCCAAAGTTATTACAATGCATTTAGATCAAAGAAGAACAAGAAAATAAGGCAGAAGTAGAATCACGGCCGTAACACCTCTTTCACGGCCGTAAAATCATCTTGGCTAAATTCGTGCAGAAAGGCAGTCACGGCCGTAAACCATGATCTCACGGCCGTAACAGTATCAAGACAAAATTATGCAGAAGAGGACTCATGGCCGTAAATAAAGTTTAATAGTTTTTATATTTTTTATTCAGATAGTCGATTACGGCCGTATATAAATTTGTCACAGCCGTAACATATGTTTTGCCTTTTAGTCCGTAAGTCACTTACGGCCGTAAATTAGGCGGCGTATTTTTTAACCTAGTTTCAGCGTTTAGTTTATTTGCAATTCTAGTTTATTTAGGTTTCTTTATTTTGTTAGCCTATATATATTGCTTTATTCAGCATTGTAAAACACAACTATTATTCTTGAGATTAATGATATTGAAGGTGAGATATTCCCATAATTTCTTCGTGTTCTCGTCGAACAAATTGAACTTATCAAAGGATTTGACAACCTTTGTGGCGTTCCCCCTTTGTGGTTCTTATCTCCGCATCGTAACGGGTTTTGGGTTTAATATACCCATAGTTCTTGCGTCGTGAGGTCGGGGTTGCATTGTTACCGTCTACTATCTTGGATTTTAGAGCTTTCCGGCGTTTAATTCCGCGTGTTCTTGGTGATCCCCGTTTCAGATCACATCAGTACTTCTAAACTCTTTAAATGCGAAGTTGCTTGGATTCGAATATATAACAGGTATGTATGCTAATGACCCTGATTTTTCTACCATTTATGCTTCATGTGAAAAGGGTGCAATTGATAAATTTTATAGGCATGATGGCTATTTATTTAGAGAAAGTAAACTTTGCGTGCCTAATTGTTCTATGCGTGAATTGCTAGTGCTTGAGGCTCATGGTGGGGGGTTAATGGGACACTTTGGTGTAATTAAGACTTTAGGGACTTTACAAGAGCACTTTTACTGGCCTAAAATGAAAATGAATGTTCACCATATTTGTGAAAGGTGCCTAAATTGTAAACAATCTAAGACTAGGGTCTTACCACCAGGTTTGTATACACCTTTGCCATTATCTAATGAACCTGGGGTAGATATATCTATGGATTTTGTCTTAGGTTTGCCTAGGACAAAAAAAGGTAGAGACTCGATATTTGTGGTGATAGACAGATTTAGCAAGATGGCGCATTTTATTCCTTGTAATAAAACTGATGACGCGACAAACATAGCTGACCTATTCTTTAGGGATGTTGTGAGACTCCATGGGGTACCTAGGAGTATTGTGTCTGATAGGGATGTTAAGTTCCTAAGCTACTTTTGGAAAGTCTTGTGGGGGAAGATGGGTACTAAATTATTATTTTCTACTACATGTCACCCGCAAACTGATGGCCAAACGGAGGTAGTTAATAGGACATTAATCCAAATAAAGAAGTCAAGCAGGTTCGGAGAACTTCAAATATCAAACATTGCTTGTACGAAGAAGGTTCGAGGCTAAACCAAGTGAGCAAGCGAAGAACAGCTTTATGATTCGGGACGAATCACTTTAAAGGAAGAGGGGATGATGTGATCCAGAAAAGAAGCTAAGAACAATGTTATGATTCGGGACGAATCATCTAAAAGGAAGAGGGGATGATGTGATCCGGAAAAGGTGTGAAAATTTAGAAATCAAGATACGGGCAATTCAACAATATTCTAGATAGGAAAATGAACAAGTTTCATGTTGGGCTCGAGTCAAGATTCATTTCACGTCAAATGATCAGAAATCGAGGCAGAAGGGCTTTTACGGCGGTAACTTCCATAATTACGGCCGTAACATTACCAGCGAACAATTTGGGCAGAACAGCGTTTACGGCCGTAACTTGGGTTCTCATGGCCATAACTAATCCATGGAATTTCACGGCCGTAACTAAAATTGAGACATTTTGATCAGAGAAGGACTTACGGCCGTAAGTCCGACTTTTACGACCGTAAGCGGCGCGAATCAGATTTTCGGGATTTTTTGTATTTCAGTTGATTTGTATTTCCTTTATTGGTTTTTAATTCTTATTCCAATTTTTGTAATTTTGGTTATTTTTGTTATTTTAGCCTAATTAGAATTCTATTCAGAGTTAGTTAGCGATTAGGGTTTATTTTGCCTATTTATATGCTTTTCTATTCAATGTAAAAACAGAATACTTTTGATGAATAAAATTATTGAGTGTTTTTATGCTCTCTAAAGGTGAGGATTTTCCCTTTAAACAACGAACTTATCAAGATTCAAATCTTGTGGCGTTCAACAAATCGAACTTATCAAGGATCAGGACATTCCTTGTGGCGTTCCTGTAGCGCCCCGAGTTCCGTATACCCGGTTCACTACGTCATTTTCTGTCTAAATTTTTCGAATAATATTTTTGCGGAAGAAATAATTGAAATTCATTTTTGGCAACATTAAATAAACTGTAATGGCCGATAAAATTGAAAATATTTATGAAACCATTTGAAATAGTAAATCGAACCATTAATATTGTAAAGAAATTGCCAATATCATAATTTCTCAAATAAATGAACTTCTCTAAATTATTCGATTGTTTGGAAAATACGGAAATCATTAATGTCAAACTTTCAACAGTTTAACGATTATTGCCACCATCATTCATCGCTCGCCACGGTCTCCGAAATCTGCAAAACTGTTAAAAAGTAGGGTGAGTATTTCATGGGGGAAATACTCAGTAGACTCATCGCAAATTAATTTAATTTATAAGATGATTAAACGCATAAATCCCGGCTCTTTATAAAACGGGCATTGATAGAGCTTCTTTATAAAACGGCTCTTGATAAAACTCATATTGTGCATTACAGCACGAGACATATTTTGCAAATCATAGGCTCTTTGAAAATAGCTCTTTGAAAACAGCTCTTTGAAAATCATATACTTATAAAAACATTTTAATTATGCCAAGCATAATTTCTTTTGAAAGCATAACATAAGATAGGATTGAAATCCTCATAAACATAAGGAGACACAAGAACTTTACCGAACTTAGGTGGCAAGAATTCTTATGCAGTAAAATCATAATAACAGTAAGTATACCAAAACATAATTCTTGAAATTCATAGGGATCATTTCCATCATAACATAAGATAGGATCGAAATCCTCATAAACATATGAGACAGGAATTTTACCGAACTTAGGTGGTAAATCCTCATAAACATATGGAAACATAGGAATTTTACCGAACTTCGTGGCAAATCCTCATAAACTTATGGAGACACAAGAATTTTACCGAACTTAGGTGGTAAGAATTCTTATGTGCATAGCAATGATCCAAAACATATAACATATTATCGTAAAAACATAGGGTATACTTACTTTTCATAAAAACATAAGGTATATTTACCTTTCATAAAACATACTTAATTTTCTTGAAAATTGACTTTCACAAGTCACATGACATTTATATGAAATCATAATTTAAATCAATTAATAAGTGCGAGTCTACCTCAAATCCGACGAGTGCAAAGTTGAGCGGGAATGACTTCAATTTCTTTAAATTCTCCGTACGCTTCGTCTTAGCCAATAAGTCACTTTAGTCTATCGAATATATAGTTCAAAATGATAAATTATAATTTGAAGACTAAAATTGATGTTTTGAAAGTTGAGGGACTAAAATGAATACTTTTGATAGTTGAGGGACTAAAATGAATATTTTGAAAGTTGAGGGATTAAAATGAATACTTTTGAAACTTGGGCTTAAAAGTAAATCAACAGTGACTGAAATAATAGATTTTGAAAATGAAAGGGCTGATTAAAACTCATTTAAAACTTTGGGGGCTGAAATGGATAACTTAAAAAATTGGGGACTGATTTGAAAACCTTTTAAAACTTCAGGGACTGACGCGCAAATTTTGAAAGTTATTAAATATTTTAAAAATCAGATTCTCATTTCTCTCTCTCACTTTACTGTCTCTCGACCTCACTCTCTCTTCACTCAATCTCTCTCAAAACGCGATCGAAGAAAACGAAGGGCTGCGACGGCGAAAACACCGGCGAAAGGCAGGCGTAGGTTACGGTGAGCGACGGCAAGGATGGGTGTTCCAATTTTTGAGGGGTTTGGTATGAGTTTAGGTGTGAAACCGTGTGAAACCGAAGCTAGGGTTCGCGGTTTAGGTCGTGATTTTCCGGCGAAGAGGTGGTCTGAGGTGAGGTAAGTAACTGAGTTCATTTATCATTGGGTTTCAATTTGGGTTTTGATTTTGAGTTTGGGCTGAACTTGGAGATTCGAGGTTGGGCAGTGTTGAGGCGGTAGTGGTCGCGAGTGACTGCAGAGGCGATCTTGGAGTTAATGGTGGAATTGGTGACTGAAGCTGGAGGTGGTGATTTCAAGATAGCGATGGCATTGGGTGTTGACTTGGGTATTAAATTTGGCATTCATGAGGTTCTTGGTTTTGTGCAGTGAGCAAGAATGGCAGTGAAGGTGATAAATTCTTGGTAGTGAATTGGTGATGGAGGTGATGATCATGGGTTGTGCAGTTAGTGAAAATCTGATGATGATGCTGGTTGATAGTGGTTTTATGAATTGGCTGTGAATTGATTTCTTGGAAGTGTGACAGAGTCATGTGATGATGATTGAGGGTAGTGAACTGCGATGGTAGCTATTGTGTGAATTGATATTGGAGTCTGGTAATGGAGCTACTGGTGGTGATGGTTTTCTGACTGAGGTGGAAATTTATAATTGGCATTAGGCAGAGGAATGATTTGTAGTGGAGAATTTGGTGTGATAAAAAAAATAGAACATGGATACATCATCATTATATTCTTGAAACATAATGATGGTTGATTTGGTGTAAAATGTGATGCATACGGGTGGTGGTGGGAATTCTTTGATAAAATTGGTGTAAAGATATGATGGGGATGCTTTGGTGATAAAGAAGAAAACATGTGGGGAAATTTATGTAATATAAATTTTTGATTATGAATATTGGACTAACTTTGATCAAGAAGCGTATTTGAAACAGATATGTTTTTGGACTGAAAATACATTTGAGAATAAATAATTAAAATAACATAATTTTAGAAATTCGGATTTTAATTTAAAATCGAACAAATTCGATATTTATTGACTTGGCTAGACGAATCC
Organism: Ligustrum vulgare; assembly: GCA_963555705.1. Classification (NCBI taxonomy): domain Eukaryota; kingdom Viridiplantae; phylum Streptophyta; class Magnoliopsida; order Lamiales; family Oleaceae; genus Ligustrum; species Ligustrum vulgare. The sequence continues at coordinate 18,841,290 of OY743186.1, forward strand.
GTCGCGGCGTTAACTTCAAAATAATAGGTGAAATAGTAGCGACACAATTTTCTAAATATTAAAATAATTATTAATTGCGTAAAAATTCTGGATCGCTACAGTTCCCCCCTTTGTGATTCTTATCTCAGCATCGTAACGGGTCTCGGGTTTAATATACCCCTGGTTCTTGCGTCGTGAGGTCGGGGTTGCATTGTTATCGTCCGTTCCAACCTGGATTCGGAACTTTCCAAGCGTTATTCCGCGAGCTACGACGAGGACCCCCTCCCGGGTTCTCAAAATTAGAAGAGGAGGTGCCTAATCAGGGCGATAAAATTATTTATGAGGTGATGTATGAGCAAAAACATGAGAAATTAGGAGAGGTAATTGAGCCCAGAAATTTAGAAGTGGAGGTTGAGGGTGCAAAAAAAGAAATTGAAGTACTTGATCAAACTCCGAGTTTTGAAGTAGAGAATAAAATTGTGGAAGAGGAGATTGGAAATAACATTGTTGACAATGATAGGAATGAATTGGAAGTTGGGGTAGAAGTTCAACATTTGAATGTTGAAATTGTCAATAAAAATATTGAAGAGGTGGTTGAATGCGAAAAATTAGAAGAGGTGGTTGAGAAAAAAGAAGATAATGAGCAAGAAAGTATATTGACTTTTGGAGGCGACGAGAAGGGCCTCGTGGTGGGAAAAAAAGTTTTGGAAATTTTGTACCATGAGTACAAGGATCCATACCCTGTGCATGGAGACGCTAAATTTCCCTCCCCATTTTTTCTAAATCTTTCTTGCAGGTTCATTGTGCATAGAAGTTTGAATTCCATCAACCTTGGTCAATTCCCCTCGTGTTTCAATACCTTCTTGTCTACAAATTGGAGGAGCGTCATTTATTGAATGCATGTCAGGGAATCGACAATTTTTGGTTTGATCCAGGAGGTTCAGTTTGATTTTTCAAGAACAACACCATGATTCTGGACGAATCATCCTAAAGAAGGAGGGAATGGTACGAATCAGGGTGGGCTTGACGGGAAAATCTATAATTCAAGCCAAAACAAGAAGTCAAGCAGGTTCGGAGAACTTCAAATATCAAACATTGCTTGTACGAAGAAGGTTCGAGGCTAAACCAAGTGAGCAAGCCAAGAACAGCTTTATGATTCGGGACGAATCATTTTAAAGGAAGAGGGGATGATGTGATCCGGAAAAGAAGCTAAGAACAATGTTATGATTCGGGACGAATCATCTAAAAGGAAGAGGGGATGATGTGATCCGGAAAAGGTGTCAAAATTGAGAAATCAAGATACGGGCAATTCAACAAAATTCTACATAGGAAAATGAACAAGTTTCATGTTGGGCTCGAGTCAAGATTCAATTCACGTCAAATGATCAGAAATCAAGGCAGAAGGGCTTTTACGGCGGTAACTTCCATAATTACGGCCGTAACATTATCAGCGAACAATTTGGGCAGAACAGCGTTTACGGCCGTAACTTGGGTTCTCATGGCCGTAACTAATCCATGGAATTTCACGGCCGTAACTAAAATTGAGACATTTTGATCAGAGAAGGACTTACGGCCGTAAGTCCGACTTTTACGACCGTAAGCGGCGCGAATCAGATTTTCGGGATTTTTGATATTTCAGTTGATTTGTATTTCCTTTATTGGTTTTTAATTCTTATTCCAATTTTTGTAATTTTTGTTATTTTTGTTATTTTAGCCTAATTAGAATTCTATTCAGAGTTAGTTAGCGATTAGGGTTTATTTTGCCTATTTATATGCTTTTCTATTCAATGTAAAAACAGAATACTTTTGATGAATAAAATTATTGAGTGTTTTTACACTCTCTAAAGATGAGGATTTTCCCTTTAAACAACGAACTTATCAAGATTCAAATCTTGTGGCGTTCAACAAATCGAACTTATCAAGGATCAGGACATTCCTTGTGGCGTTCCCCCCTTTGTGATTCTTATCTCAGCATCGTAACGGGTCTCGGGTTTAATATACCCCTGGTTCTTGCGTCGTGAGGTCGGGGTTGCATTGTTATCGTCCGTTCCAACCTGGATTCGGAACTTTCCAAGCGTTATTCCGCGAGCTACGACGAGGACCCCCTCCCGGGTTCTCAAAATTAGAAGAGGAGGTGCCTAATCAGGGCGATAAAATTATTTATGAGGTGATGCATGAGCAAAAACATGAGAAATTAGGAGAGGTGATTGAGCCCAGAAATTTAGAAGTGGAGGTTGAGGGTGCAAAAAAAGAAATTGAAGTACTTTATCAAACTCCGAGTTTTGAAGTAGAGAATAAAATTGTGGAAGAGGAGATTGGAAATAACATTGTTGACAATGATAGGAATGAATTGGAAGTTGGGGTAGAAGTTCAACATTTGAATGTTGAAATTGTCAATAAAAATATTGAAGAGGTGGTTGAATGCGAAAAATTAGAAGAGGTGGTTGAGAAAAAAGAAGATAATGAGCAAGAAAGTATATTGACTTTTGGAGGCGACGAGAAGGGCCTCGTGGTGGGAAAAAAAGTTTTGGAGATTTTGTACCATGAGTACAAGGATCCATACCCTGTGCATGGAGACGCTAAATTTCCCTCCCCATTTTTTCTAAATCTTTCTTGCAGGTTCATTGTGCATAGAAGTTTGAATTCCATCAACCTTGGTCAATTCCCCTCGTGTTTCAATACCTTCTTGTCTACAAATTGGAGGAGCGTCATTTATTGAATGCATGTCAGGGAATCGACAATTTTTGGTTTGATCCAGGAGGTTCAGTTTGATTTTTCAAGAACAACACCATGATTCTGGACGAATCATCCTAAAGAAGGAGGGAATGGTACGAATCAGGGTGGGCTTGACGGGAAAATCTATAATTCAAGCCAAAACAAGAAGTCAAGCAGGTTCGGAGAACTTCAAATATCAAACATTGCTTGTACGAAGAAGGTTCGAGGCTAAACCAAGTGAGCAAGCCAAGAACAGCTTTATGATTCGGGACGAATCATTTTAAAGGAAGAGGGGATGATGTGATCCGGAAAAGAAGCTAAGAACAATGTTATGATTCGGGACGAATCATCTAAAAGGAAGAGGGGATGATGTGATCCGGAAAAGGTGTGATGAGTTCCGGAGTGGCTCGAAGAACGTTGACCCGTTGCACGTGCCCGTAGGACCAATAACGAGACAAAGAGCCAAAAGAATCAAGCAGGCAATGCAAGGATTCATGCAAGCGTGGATGGACGAGTGCTCTAGTGCAAAGACTTTATTTACGTTGCATAAGAATGTGGAAGAGGAGCCAAAGTTATTGCAATGCATTTGGATCAAGGAAGAACAAGAAATTGGGCAGCAGCCGAGTCACGGCCGTAAAGACTGAAATCACGGCCGTAACGGATTCACGGCCGTAAAGCCAATATTACGGCCGTAACACGACAATGGCGAAATTTTGCAGAAGAGGACTTACGGCCGTAACCCACATCTTCACGGCCGTAAAGAGTTTGGTATCTTTTAGTTCAGAATGTTGATTACGGCCGTAAAGGTCATTTTCACGGCCGTAACATATGTTGTCAATTTTTAATCCGTAGCGTGATTACGGCCGTAAAGGTTGTTTTCACGGCCGTAAATTAGGTTCCGAATTTTAAGTTAATATTAGGCGTTTTTAGCTTTTTAGTTTAGGTTGAATTCTAGTTTATTTTTAGTTGCTTTATTTTCTTTGCCTATATATATGGCTTTATTCAGCATTGTAAAACACAACTTTATTCTTGAGATTAATGATATTGAAGGTGAGATATTCCCTTATATTTTCTTCGTGTTCTCGTCGAACAAATTAAACTTATCAAAGGATTTGACAACCTTTGTGGCGTTCCCCCTTTGTGGTTCTTATCTCCGCATCGTAACGGGTTTTGGGTTTAATATACCCATAGTTCTTGCGTCGTGAGGTCGGGGTTGCATTGTTACCGTCTACTATCTTGGATTTTAGAGCTTTCCGGCGTTTAATTCCGCGTGTTCTTGGTGATCCCCATAACGGATCACATCATCTGGTATCAGAGCCTGTCTCTAAATCCAATTATTTAGTATTCCAGTTCTTTTTCTTTTATTTCCAGTTATTAATTATTCACAAGAAAAAAAAAATCCGAAATTTACAAAAAAAAAAAAAAAAAAAAAAAAAAAAAAAAAAAAAAAAAAAAGAGGAAAAAAAGAAGTGTTGTTGATTCGAACAAGAAATCAAGAAAATAATATTTGGCAAATCTTTCCAACAAATCCTTGTTTCCATAAAATTCTTTATTTAATATTTTTTTTTTCTCTTTTCTTTATTACTAACCATGTCGCAGAAGGAAGTTTCGTCAACGGAAAAGGATCTTCAAGATTTTAAAATGCTTGCAATGGTGGAGGAACGTTTGGCAAAATGGGAAGCGAGGTTGGATGCCAAGTTGGAAGCAAAATTTGGTCCACAATCCGGCGTGAATGTGGAAAGGGATAATAATCCGGGGGAGACACGAGGTGCGGGAAATGTTCAACCACGTCAGGAACAACCGCGCAATTTCCCTAATTTACGGAGACCACTAAGGTATGACTTCAACCCACAATTTAGAGCTAGGAATGAACATGTTGAGGTTGTTGATAGTGATGAGGATAGTGGTGAATTGTCTATTACTAGTGTTGGTAGGAGACGAGATCGGAGAGAAAGACGTGATAGGGGTTATAGATGGACATGTTGGTAACATTAAAATGTCCATTCCCTCGTTTCAGGGTAAGAGTAATCCGGACGTTTATTTTGAATGGGAAAAGAGGGTAGAATTAATTTTCGATTGTCATAATTATTCTGAAGCTAAGAAGGTTAAATTGGCAGTCGTAGAATTTACTGATTATGCTATAGTATGGTGGGATCAATTGGTAACTAGTAAAAGGAGAAATGGGGAGAGGCCTATTGAAACTTGGGATGAGTTGAAGGCCCTTATGAGAAAACGATTTGTGCCTGGACATTACTATAGGGATCTTTACCAAAAATTACAAACCCTTTCCCAAGGTAGTAAGAGTGTAGAGGATTACCATAGGGAGATGGAGGTTGCCATTATTCGGGCTAATATAGAAGAAGACCCGGAGGCAACCATGGCTAGGTTTTTAAATGGTTTAAATTGAGATATTGCTAATGTTATTGAATTGCAGCATTATATCGATTTGGAGGAAATGCTTCACATGTCCATGAAAGTGGAGCGACAGTTAAAAAGGAAGGGAACTTCCAAATTCTCTACAAGTTCCAATTCTTTTGGTAAATCTACGTGGAGTGGGATTTCCAAAAATGAAGGGGTTGTGCAGAAAAATAAATTTGAGGCATCGAAGGGAAAGGTAGAGCCACCCAACAAAGGTAAAATTACTTCTGACTCTCAAGCTTCTAGGACTAGAGATATCCGTTGCTTTAAATGTTCCGGTTTAGGACATATTTCTTCACAATGTCCAAATAAACGAATATTGGTTATGCATGATGGGGTATTAAGTTCGGAGGATGAGAAAGGGGGAGAAGTGGAGGATGAGTATAAGGATATGCCAGCTCTAGAGGATGTTAGTGAAAATGATGATGCGGACTATGCAGTAGCTAAATCACTTGTCACTAGGAGAGCCCTTAGTACTCAAGTTAAGGTGGAAGAGTCGGGTGAGCAGCGAGAAAATATATTTCATACTAGGTGTTTTGTGAATAACAAAGTGTGTAGTTTGATAATAGATGGGGGTAGTTGTGCGAACGTTGCCAGCACTACTTTAGTAGAGAAATTGTGCCTACCTATGCTAAAACACCCTAGGCCATATAAGCTACAGTGGTTAAATGAATCGGGTGAGATTAAGGTAAATAAACAAGTGGTAGTTGATTTGGCGATTGGGAAGTATGAAGATAGCGTGGTTTGTGATGTGGTACCCATGCATGCGGGGCACATCTTGTTGGGCAGGCCATGGCAATTCGATAGGAAGGTTATTCATGATGGATTTAAAAATAGGTATACCTTCACTAAGGATGGGAAAAATGTCAAACTAATGCCTTTGTCACCTCAACAGGTCTATGAAGACCAATTGAAATTAAAAAGTGAGGAAGAGAGAAAGAGGGTCGGGACCACGATCCCGGAAAAAGGAGAGTTGAGTGAACAGAAGAGGGTCGGGACCACGATCCCGGAAAAAGGAGAGTTGTGTGAAAAACCGAGAGTTGGGACCACGATCCCAGAAAAAGGAGATGGTGTGAAGAGTGCCAGTAAAAGAGAGAAAACAAAGGTAAGCTTCTACGCAAAACAGAGTGATATCACCAAAGCTATTTCTACAAATAAACCTGTGATTTTACTAATGTACAAGGAATCCCTCCTTGTGCTTGATGAAGCTAACCACTCCCTCCCCAGTTTAGCTATGTCTCTTTTGCAGGAATTTGCAGATTTATTTCCCGAGGATATTCCTAGTGGGCTACCGCCAATTCGAGGGATTGAACACCAGATTGACTTCGTGCCAGGAGCGGTCATTCCAAACAGGCCAGCTTATAGGAGCAATCCAGAAGAGACCAAGGAGCTACAAAAGCAGGTTGAAGAGCTGCTGAAAAAGGGTTATGTTCGGGAAGGCATGAGCCCATGTGCAGTACCAGTTCTGTTGGTACTCAAAAAGGATGGGACTTGGAGGATGTGCGTGGACTGTAGGGCAGTCAACAATATTACGGTAAAGTATCGCCATCCCATACCTAGACTTGATGACATGCTTGATGAACTTTATGGTGCTAGTATTTTTAGTAAAATAGACCTTAAGAGTGGTTATCACCAAATTCGTATGAAAGAAGGTGATGAATGGAAAACCGCCTTCAAAACCAAATATGGTTTATATGAATGGATGGTTATGCCGTTCGGCCTCTCAAATGCACCTAGCACTTTTATGAGATTAATGAATCATTTCTTGCGTGCTTACACAATGTAAATTTGTCGTGGTATACTTTGATGACATTCTGGTATATAGTAAGAACTTAGGTGATCACATCGAACATTTAAGATCTGTTTTGGAAGTTTTGAAAACTGAGAAACTATATGCTAATTTTAAAAAGTGTACTTTTTGCATGGAAAAGGTAATTTTTCTTGGTTTTGTCGTTAGTTCTAATGGTGTTGAGGTAGATGAGGAGAAAATTCGTGCTATTAAAGAATGGCCAACTCCCAAAAGTATTACGGAGGTTAGGAGCTTCCACGGGTTGGCTGGGTTTTATAGGAGGTTTGTTAAAGATTTTAGCACACTTGCAGCACCACTAACAGAAATAGTCAAGAAAAGTGTAGGATTCCATTGGGGGGAAGCACAAGAAAATGCTTTTAAAATGCTTAAGGATAGGTTATGTTCTGCACCGGTTTTAGCTTTACCTAACTTTAACCAAACCTTTGAGATTGAATGTGATGCATCAGGAATAGGTATTGGAGCTGTTCTTATGCAGGAAAAAAGACCGATTGCATTTTTTAGTGAAAAGCTGAGTGGGGCAATTTTGAATTATCCGACCTACGACAAGGAGCTTTATGCTCTTGTTCGTGCCTTGTAAACATGGCAGCACTATCTGTGGCCAAAGGAATTCGTTATACACACTGACCACGAGTCACTGAAACACCTCAAGGGACAAGGTAAACTAAACAAACGACACGCCCGTTGGATAGAATTCATTGAGACATTTCCATATGTCATTCGCTATAAGCAAGGTAAGGAGAATGTGGTAGCAGATGCCCTTTCTCGCAGGTATGTTCTCTTAACTTCTTTAAATGCGAAGTTGCTTGGGTTCGAGTATATAAAAGGTATATATGTTAATGACCCTGATTTTTCTACCATTTATGCTTCATGTGAAAAGGGTGCAATTGATAAATTTTATAGGCATGAAGGCTATTTGTTTAGGGAAAGTAAACTTTGTGTGCCTAATTGTTCTATTCGTGAATTGCTAGTGCGTGAGGCTCATGGTGGGGGGTTAATGGGACACTTTGGTGTTCTTAAGACGTTAGAAACTTTACAAGAACATTTTTATTGGCCTAAAATGAAAAGGGATGTTCACCATATTTGTGAAAGATGCATAACTTGTAAACAATCTAAGTCTAGAGTCTTGCCACAAGGTTTGTATACACCTTTGCCCGTACCTAATGAACCTTGGGTAGATATATCTATGGATTTTGTGTTAGGTCTGCCTAGGACAAAAAAGGTAAAGACTCGATATTTGTGGTGGTAGACAGGTTTAGCAAAATGGCGCATTTTATTCCTTGTAATAAAACTGATGACGCAACTAACATAGCGGACCTATTCTTTAGGGAAGTTGTAAGACTCCATGGGATACCTAGGAGTATTGTGTCTGATAGGGATGTTAAGTTCCTAAGCTACTTTTGGAAAGTCTTGTGGGGGAAAATGGGTACTAAATTGTTATTTTCAACTACATGTCACCCACAAACTGATGGTCAAACCGAGGTAGTTAATAGGACATTAATCCAACTTTTGCGCACTATAATAAATAAGAATCTAAAAAGTTGGGAGGAATGTTTGCCATTTGTGGAATTTGCTTATAATCGATCTGTGCATTCTACTACTTCATGTTCACCTTTTGAAGTTGTTTATGGTTTCAACCCGCTAACTCCTCTTGATTTAATTCCTTTACCTGCAGATGAACGGAGCAGTTTGGACGGGGCGAAAAAGGCTAAGTTTGTGAAAGAACTTCATGAGAGGGTGAAAGGACAAATTGAAAAGAAAAATGAGCGTTATGCGACTCATGCCAACAAAGGTAGGAGGCAAGTGACGTTCGAGCCAGGTGATTGGGTGTGGGTGCACTTGCGAAAGGAGCGATTCCCAACCCTAAGAAAGTCTAAGTTGCAGCCAAGAGGCGATGGCCCTTTTCAGATCCTTGAAAAGATAAATGAGAATGCATATAAGCTCGATCTTCCAGGTGAGTATAATGTGTCTGCTTCATTTAATGTTGCTGATCTTTCTCTGTTTGATGCAGGTGATGATTCGAGGACGAATCCTTTTCAACAGGGAGGGGATGATGAGTTCCGGAGTGGCTCGAAGAACGTTGACCCGTTGCACGTGCCCGTAGGACCAATAACGAGACAAAGAGCCAAAAGAATCAAGCAGGCAATGCAAGGATTCATGCAAGCGTGGATGGACGAGTGCTCTAGTGCAAAGACTTTATTTACGTTGCATAAGAATGTGGAAGAGGAGCCAAAGTTATTGCAATGCATTTGGATCAAGGAAGAACAAGAAATTGGGCAGCAGCTGAGTCACGGCCGTAAAGACTGAAATCACGGCCGTAACGGATTCACGGTCGTAAAGCCAATATTACGGCCGTAACACGACAATGGCGAAATTTTGCAGAAGAGGACTTACGGCCGTAACCCACTTCTTCACGGCCGTAAAGAGTTTGGTATCTTTTAGTTCAGAATGTTGATTACGGCCGTAAAGGTCATTTTCACGGCCGTAACATATGTTGTCAATTTTTAATCCGTAGCGTGATTACGGCCGTAAAGGTTGTTTTCACGGCCGTAAATTAGGTTCCGAATTTTAAGTTAATATTAGGCGTTTTTAGCTTTTTAGTTTAGGTTGAATTCTAGTTTATTTTTAGTTGCTTTATTTTCTTTGCCTATATATATGGCTTTATTCAGCATTGTAAAACACAACTTTATTCTTGAGATTAATGATATTGAAGGTGAGATATTCCCTTATATTTTCTTCGTGTTCTCGTCGAACAAATTAAACTTATCAAAGGATTTGACAACCTTTGTGGCGTTCCCCCTTTGTGGTTCTTATCTCCGCATCGTAACGGGTTTTGGGTTTAATATACCCATAGTTCTTGCGTCGTGAGGTCGGGGTTGCATTGTTACCGTCTACTATCTTGGATTTTAGAGCTTTCCGGCGTTTAATTCCGCGTGTTCTTGGTGATCCCCATAACGGATCACATCAAGGTGTCAAAATTGAGAAATCAAGATACGGGCAATTCAACAAAATTCTACATAGGAAAATGAACAAGTTTCATGTTGGGCTCGAGTCAAGATTCAATTCACGTCAAATGATCAGAAATCAAGGCAGAAGGGCTTTTACAGCGGTAACTTCCATAATTACGGCCGTAACATTATCAGCGAACAATTTGGGCAGAACAGCGTTTACGGCCGTAACTTGGGTTCTCATGGCCGTAACTAATCCATGGAATTTCACGGCCGTAACTAAAATTGAGACATTTTGATCAGAGAAGGACTTACGGCCGTAAGTCCGACATTTACGACCGTAAGCGGCGCGAATCAGATTTTCGGGATTTTTTGTATTTCAGTTGATTTGTATTTCCTTTATTGGTTTTTAATTCTTATTCCAATTTTTGTAATTTTGGTTATTTTTGTTATTTTAGCCTAATTAGAATTCTATTCAGAGTTAGTTAGCGATTAGGGTTTATTTTGCCTATTTATATGCTTTTCTATTCAATGTAAAAACAGAATACTTTTGATGAATAAAATTATTGAGTGTTTTTACTCTCTCTAAAGGTGAGGATTTTCCCTTTAAACAGCGAACTTATCAAGATTTAAATCTTGTGGCGTTCAACAAATCGAAATTATCAAGGATCTGGACATTCCTTGTGGCGTTCCCCCCTTTGTGGTTCTTATCTCCGCATCGTAACGGGTCTCGGGTTTAATATACCCCTGGTTCTTGCGTCGTGAGGTCGGGGTTGCATTGTTATCGTCCTTTCCAACCTGGATTCGGAAATTTCCAAGCGTTATTCCGCGAGCTACGACGAGGACCCCCTCCCGGGTTCTCAAAATTAGAAGAGGAGGTGCCTAATCAGGTCGATAAAATTATTTATGAGGTGGTGCATGAGCCCATAAATTTAGAAGTGGAGGTTGAGTCTGCAAAAAAAGAAATTGAAGTAGTTGATCAAACTCCGAGTTTTGAAGTAGAGAAAAAAATTGTGGAAGAGGAGATTGGAAATAACATTGTTGACAATGATAGGAATGAATTGGAAGTTGGGGTAGAAGTTCAACATTTGAATGTTGAAATTGTCAATAAAAATATTGAAGAGGTGGTTGAATGCGAAAAATTAGAAGAAGTGGTTGAGAAAAAAGAAGATAATGAGCAAGAAAGTATATTGACTTTTGGAGGCGACGAGAAGGGCCTCGTGGTGGGAAAAAAAGTTTTGGAGATTTTGTACCATGAGTACAAGGATCCATACCTTGTGCATGGAGACGCTAACATTTCCCTCCCCGTTTTTTTTAAATCTTTCTTGCATGTTCATTGTGCATAGAAGTTTGATTTCCATCAACCTTGGTCAATTCCCCTCGTGTTTCAATACCTTCTTGTCTACAAATTGGAGGAGCGTCATTTATTGAATGCATGTCAGGGAATCGACAATTTTTCGTTTGATCCAGGAGGTTCAGTTTGATTTTTCAAGAACAACACCATGATTCCGGACGAATCATCCTAAAGAAGGAGGGAATGGTACGAATCAGGGTGGGCTTGACGGGAAAATCTATAATTCAAGCCAAAACAAGAAGTCAAGCAGGTTCGGAGAACTTCAAATATCATACATTGCTTGTACGAAGAAGGTTCGAGGCTAAACCAAGTGAGCAAGCCAAGAACAGCTTTATGATTCGGGACGAATCATTTTAAAGGAAGAGGGGATGATGTGCTCCGGAAAAGAAGCTAAGAACAATGTTATGATTCGGGACGAATCATCTAAAAGGAAGAGGGGATGATGTGATCCGGAAAAGGTGTCAAAATTGAGAAATCAAGATACGGGCAATTCAACAATATTCTAGAAAGGAAAATGAACAAGTTTCATGTTGGGCTCGGGTCAAGATTCAAATCACGGCCGTAACTAAAATTGAGACATTTTGATCAGAGAAGGACTTACGGTCGTAAGTCCGACTTTTACGACCGTAAGCGGCGCGAATCAGATTTTCGAGATTTTTAGTATTTCAGTTGATTTGTATTTCCTTTATTGGTTTTTAATTCTTATTCCAATTTTGGTTATTTTAGCCTACCTAGAATTCTATTCAGAGTTAGTTAGCGAATAGGGTTTATTTTGCCTATTTATATGCTTTTCTATTCAATGTAAAAACAGAATACTTTTGATGAATAAAATTATTGAGTGTTTTTACTTTCTCTAAAGGTGAGGATTTTCCCTTTAAACAACGAACTTGTCAAGGATCTGGACATTCCTGTGGCGTTCCCCCCTTTGTGGTTCTTATCTCTGCATCGTAACGGGTCTCGGGTTTAATATACCCCTGGTTCTTGAGTCGTGAGGTGGGGTTGCATTGTTATCGTCCGTTCCAACCTGGATTCGGAACTTTCCAAGCGTTATTCCGCGAGCAACGACGAGGACCCCCTCCCGGGTTCTCATCAGGCCTTCAACTCATCCCAAGTTTCAATAGGCCTCTCCCCATTCCTCCTTTTACTAGTAACCAATTGATCCCACCATACTATAGCATAATCAGTAAATTCTATGACTTGCAATTTAACCTTTTTAGCTTCGGAATAATTATGACAATCAAAAATCAATTCTACCCTCTTTTCCCGTTCAAAATAAGTCTATGGATTACTTTTACCTTGAAACGAGGGAATGAACATTTTTATATTACCAACATGCCCAGCTACATCATCCCTACGATCACGCCTATATCCCCTATCACGCCTTTCTCCCCGATCTCGTCTCCTACCAATACTAGTAATAGACAATTCACCACTATCTTCATCACTATCAACAACCTCAACACGTTCATTCCTAACTCCATATTGTGGGTTGAAGTCATACCTTAGCTACCTCCGTAAATTAGGGAAATTGTGCGGTTGTTCTTGACGTGGTTTAACAGTTCCCGCACCACGTGTCTCCTCCGGATTATTTGCTCTTTCCACATTCACCCCGGATTGTGGACCAAATTTTGTTTCCAACTTTGCATCCAACCTCTTTCCAATTTTGCAAATTGTTCCGCCATCATTGCAAGCATTTTAAAGTCTTGAAGATCCTTTTCCGTTGACGAAGCTTCCTTCTGTGACATGGTTAGTAATAAAAAAAAAATTAAATAGAGATCCTCACGTGTTTTATCGCTCGTGTATCACTCAATTTGGCTTTTTCCCTCTATTAATCTCTCCATTCTACCTTTTTCCTCTCTATTCCCTTTTTCTCACGTTCTCAAAGAACCCACCTAATTCACAGATTTGGTCCTTGTGGAATTATTCCAAAGTGTAAAGAAGGAAAGTTGATGGAAAATTTGGAATCAAGAGTTTTAAGAAGGGAATTTTGGAAACAAGAATTCTATTTCAATAAGAAGTTTATGGAATCAAGAATTTGATGCAATAAGGAAATTAATATGAACTAGGATTGTTGGAAAGATTTTCCAAAGATTGTTTTCAAGAAAAGATTTCTTGAATTGTCTTTGAATGAATTTTCTTGTTTCTTGTTCAAATCGAACCCCCCCCCCTTTTTTTTTGCTACTCAACAAGAATAATCAAAAAATAATAATGTTTGCCATTTGTGGAATTTGCTTATAATCGATTTGTGCATTCTACTACTTCATGTTCACGTTTTGAAGTTGTTTATGGTTTTAACCCGCTAACTCTTCTTGATTTAATTCCTTTACCTGTAGATGAAAGGAGCAGTTTGGACGGGGCGAAAAAGGCTAAGCTTGTGAAGACACTTCATGAGAAGGTGAAAGGGAAAATTGAAAATAAAAATGAGCGTTATGCGACTCATGCCAACAAAGGTAGGAGGCAAGTGACGTTCGAGCCTGGTGATTGGGTGTGGGTGCACTTGCGAAAGGAGCGATTCCCAACCCAAAGGAAGTCTAAGTTGCAGCCAAGAGGCGATGGACCTTTTCAAATCATTGAAAAGATAAATGAGAACGCATATAAGCTCGATCTTCCAGGTGAGTATAACGTGCCTGATTATTTTACTGTTGCTGATCTCTCTCTGTTTGATGCAGGTACTGATTCGAGGACGAATCCTTTTCAACAGGGAGGGGATGATGAGTTCCGGAGTGGCTTGAAGAGCGTTGACCCGTTGCACGTGCTCTTGGGACCAATAATGAAGCAAAGAGCCAAAAGAATCAAGCAGGCGATGCAAGTATTCATGCAAGCGTGGGTGGACGAGTGCTCGAGTGCAAAGACCTCATTTACGGTGCATAACAAAGTGGAAGAGGAGCCTAAGTCAGTACAATGTTTTTGGATTACACCCGTGAGGATTTGGATTACGGCCGTAAAAGAAATTGTCACCAAGAACACGCGGAGTTAAATGCCGGAAAGCTCTAAAATCCAATTACTAGACGATAGCAATGCGACCCCGACCTCACGACGCAAGAACTATGGGTATATTAAACCAAAAACCCGTTACGATGAGGAGATAAGAACCACAAAGGGGGAACGCCACAAAGGTTGTCAAATCCTTTGATAAGTTCGAGTTTGTTCAACGAGAACAAGAAGAAAATTAAGGTAGTATCTCAAGAATAAAAGTTGTTTTACATAATGCTGAATGAAGCCTTTAAATAGGCTATCAAAATAAAGCAACCAAAAATAACTAGAATTAAAGCTAAACCTAAACGCTAAAACTAGGTTAAAATTTGCGTCGCCTAGTTACAGCCGTAACTTATAGGTTTACGGCCGTAAGTGACTTACCGGTTTAAAAATCAAAACATATGTTACGGCCGTGAGAATTTTGATTACGGCTGTAAGTTCTTCTACTTCAGTTACGGCCGTGAGATTATATGTTACGGCCGTAATGACCTTTCTGCTAAATTTCGCCATGATGATTTTACGGCAGTAAAAATGGGTGTTTCGGCCGTAAGTCTGCTTCTGCCTTTTTTTTCTTGTTGTTCTTTGATCCAAATGCATTGTAATGATTTTGGCTCCTCTTCCACTTTGTTATGCAATGAAAATGATGTCTTTGCACTAGAGCACTCATCCATCCACGCTTGCATGAATCCTTGCATTGCATGTTTGATTCTTTTGGCTCTTTGCCTCGTTATTGGTCCCGCGGGTACGTACAACGGGTCAACGCTCTTCGAGCCACTCCGGAACTCATCAAGAACCATAAAGGGGTGAATGCCGCAAAGGTTGTCAAATCCTTTGATAAGTTCAAGGGGTTCAATCAAGAACGAATAGAATAGGGACTCACCTAATTCAAAGTAATTTCAATAATCATCAAAGTTGTGTTTTTACAATGACAAAGAAACATAATATAGCCCAAAAACGCGTCAAAAATAACCCTAGCCGCAAAAACAATAATTAAAACGCGGCGCTAGTTACGACCGTAACATACGGGCGTACGGCCGTAATTGACCCTCGGGTCCAAAAACAGTTTTATCTCTTATGGCCGTGACATGGGTTCTTACAGCCGTAAGTCACATACTAAAATCCCCTAACTCAATTATGGACGTGAAAATGATAGTTATGGCCGTATGTCCCTTGCTGTCCAAATTGTGCGTTGGAAAAGTTACGGCCTTAACTTCAGCATTTACGGTCGTAAAAGACCTTCTGTCTTCTTTTCTTGTTATTCCTTGACCCAAATGCAATGTAATTGTTTTGATTCTTCTTCCATCTTGTCATGCATTGAAAATGGAGTCTTCCGACCTTGCACTTGAACATTCTTCCATCTAAGCTTGCATAAACCCCAGCATTGCCTGCTTGATCTTCTTAGCTCTCAGCCTCGTTATTGGTCCCACTGGTACATGTAACGGGTCCTTACTCGTTGGGCCACTCCGGTCCTCATCAAATCGCGTCACTTTTACTCTTTACCAATTGATCCCACCAAACTATAGCATAATCTGTAAATTTTACGACTACCAATTTTACCTTTTTAGCCTCAGAATAGTGATGACTGTCAAAAATCAATTCTACCCTTTTTTTCCATTCAAAATAAACCTCTGGATAGCTTTTATCCTGGAACGGTGGAATTGACATTTTAATGTTACCAATTGGCATTTTAATGTTACCAATACTCCCATACATTTCATCTCTATTCCTACATTCACGACTATATCCCCTTTTGCGTCTATCACCTCGATCTCTTCTTCTACCCCAACTGGCCATAGACATATCCCCACTATCACTATCACTTTCAACATCCCCAACATTATCATTCCTAGCTCCATGTCGAGGGTTTAACTCAGACCTTAGTGGCCTCCTCATATTGGGGAGCGTCTGTGGTTGATCCTTATGCGGTTGAGTAGTGTCTGTAGCACGCGTCCCTACCGAATCATTAACCCTTCCCAACCTCGCATCCGATTTTGCATCCAATTTTGCCTCCCACTTCTCAAACTATTTTTCCATCATGGCAAGGAGTGAAATTGTTGGTTATCCTCCCCTGTTGGGGATGCGTTCTGTGACATAG
Source organism: Ligustrum vulgare (assembly GCA_963555705.1). Classification (NCBI taxonomy): domain Eukaryota; kingdom Viridiplantae; phylum Streptophyta; class Magnoliopsida; order Lamiales; family Oleaceae; genus Ligustrum; species Ligustrum vulgare. The sequence goes on from OY743186.1 coordinate 18,857,582, forward strand.
TTAGTGATCAAGTAAAAGAAAAAAAAAAGAAAATTAAAATATGCAAGATATCCTCAAGTGTTTGGCACTCGTGTATCACTCACTTTTGGCTTTTTCCCTCTAATATTCTCACCACAAGCCTTTTTCCTCTCTTTTTCCCTTCTCTCTAGTTCCCAATGAACCAACCAAACTAGTTAAAGATTTGATCTCCGTGGAATTAACCCCAAAGCTCAAAGACAAGAATTGAACGAGAGCACAATATCAATGGAAGAACGAATTGAAGATTTTCAAGAAGGTGATATTCTTGAAATAGAAATTTTGATTGCACGAACCAAAAATGAATTTTAGCGTAGTAATAGACAATGAGAAACTAACAAGAATGTAGCAAATATTGTAAAAGATATCAAGAAAGGTCTTCATGAATTTGGAACTTGATCTCTATTTCAATAATAATGACTTTTTTTTTTTTGCTAATCAAGAACAATCAACAAGAACAAGAATTGAAATCGTGACCAATCTTGATACGAATCATAGTGGGCTTGACGAAAAGTTAAATATTCAAGCTAAACCAATCAACCATGTTGAAATTGGATGCGTAATAAGTGTTTTTCAAGTAAAAACGGGCCACTAGAAAAACTCATGGGCAAAAGCCCTAGAGCCCATTGACTTTGTGGCAAAATTCCATCATTTTGGGCTTCAAAACAAAAAGTCAATTATGCAGACGGGAATTTGGGATTTTGCGAATTTTTAGGTTAAATTCCGCTTTACTTGTTTTAGGGTTTATTTTGGACCTCTATAGCTGCTGGGGCTTATTTAATTCTGTTTTCCATATTTATATTCCTTTTCTTTCATTGTAAAAATAAGACTTTAATGATAAAATTATTGAGTGTTTTTACTCTCTAAAGGTGACGATTTTCCCTTTAAACAATTGAACTTATCAAGGAACTGGACATTCCTTGCGGTGTTCCCCCATGTTGGTTCTTGTTTTCGCATCGTAACGGGTCTTGGGTTTAATATACCCTTCGTTCTTGTGTCGCGAGGCTCAAGTCTCCATGTTATCGTCTGTTCCAACCTGAATTCGGAACTTTCTCGACGTTTCAAATCAAATTTAGCGAGTTTTTCGTGATTCCCCAAACGGGATCACATTAGTTGGTATCAAAGCTAGACTCTGGATTCAGGTTTGATTTTTCTTTTCTATCCTAATTTGATTCTGCGTTTTTATCATTGAGTCTACGCTGAATCATCCTATCCTTTTTTTTTATCGAGTCTTTATTTTGGGTTCTTCGTGTTCTTTATCATTTGTTGAGTTTTTAATCCTGAAAATCTCGTAAAAAAAACTCACAAGTTGTTTCTGCGTTCATTTTTCATCCAAATCAAGTCTCGTTAGTTTTCTCATATTCTTAGCCGAATTTTTGGATTATTAAAACAAAAATTAATTATTTTTTAATTTTTTTATTTATTCTGAAAATTCATCCACAAAAAAAAAAAAAGAGAAAGAAAAAGCCGTTCCAAAATTCAAGAACCACTTTATTGAATTTCCTCAAATTCTTGATATTCTTTTCCTTATCGAGCCAAAATTAATTTCTTCTTGCTATTACCAATATATGTACCCTCTTATTTTGAGTTTCTTGAATTCTTGAAACCCTTATAAATGGACGAATTATGAATTCGATCCTACCTTCCAGACTAGATGTCGTGTAAGCAGTAAAGTGTGCAATGTTACTATCGATAGAGAGTGTTTCGCTAATCTGGTTAGTACCGCCCTGGTTGAGAAGTTGGGTTTACCTCTACTGACACATCCCAATTCTTATAAGCTGACGTGGTTAAAGGAGTGTAGGATGGTAAATATAACCCATGGGGTTAGGGTGAAATTCACACTTGGGAGATATAGCGATGAACTATATCGTGATGTGGCGCCTATAGAGTCTTGTCACATTTTGTTTGGGTAGGCCATGGAAGTCTAAGAGGAAAACATTCTGTGATAAGGGTAGGAATGTGTACAAATTTGTTAAAGATGGGAACAATATTAAGCTTATGCCGTTAGCCCCAGAACAAATACTTGAAGAGAAAATATTGCGACAAAAGAGGGATGAGGAAAAAATAAGCAAAACGTAATTAAATAAACTCTAACCGCTATAGAGGCCCAAAACAAACCCTAAAATAAGTAAAAATGGAATTTAACCTAAAAAATCGCGAAACTCCTAATTCCCGTCTACATAATTGACTTGTTGTTTTGAAGCCTAAAATGATGAAATTTAGTCATAAAGTCAGTGGGCTCATGATGAGAACCCAGGAGGGGGTCCTCGTCGTAGCTCGCAGAACAACGCTTGGAAAGTTCCGAATCCAGGTTGGAATGGACAATAACAATGCAACCCTGATGTGTTCCGAAGTGGCTCGAAGAACGTTGACCCATTGCACGTGCCCGCGGGACCAATAACGAAGCAAAGAGCCAAAAGAATCAAGCATGCAATGCAAGGATTTATGTAAGCGTGGATGGATGAGTGTTCGAGTGCAAAGACATCATTTACGTTGCATAACAAAGTGGAAGAGGAACCAAAGTTGTTACTATGCATTTTGATCAAAGAACAACAAGAAATTGGGGCAGAAGCATTCTCACGGCCGTAACACCCACTTTTACGGCCGTAAAATGAACTGGGCGAATTTGGACAAAAAGGCCTTTACGGCCGTAACATATCATCTTACAGCCGTAAACTGAAATAGAAGAACTTACGGCCGTAATCAAATACTCACGGCCGTAACCCAAAATTTTGTAACTTTTATTTTTATTCAGAAGGTCACTTACGGCCGTAAAAAAACTTGTCACGGCCGTAAGCTATGTTTTGGATTTTTGACCGTAAGTTACTTACGGTCGTTAACTTAAAAGTTAAGGCCGTAACTTAGCGCTGCGAATTAAAACCTAGTTTAGGCGTTTTTGGCGTTTTAGTTTAGGTTGAATTCTAGTTTATTTTTAGTTGCTTTATTTTGTTAGCCTATTTATATGGCTTTATTCAGCATTGTAAACAACAACTTTTATTCTTGAGATTAATGATATTGAAGGTGAGATATTCCCTTAATTATCTTCTTGTTCTCGTTGAACAAATTTGAACTTATCAAACGATTTGACAACCTTTGTGGCGTTCCCCCTTTGTGGTTCTTATCTCCGCATCGTAACGGGTTTTAAATTTAATATACCCATAGTTCTTGTGTCGTGAGGTCGGGGTTGCATTGTTATCGTCTACCATCTTGGATTTTAGAGCTTTTCGGTGTTTAATTCCGCGTGTTCTTGGTGATCCCCATATCGGATCACATCATCCGGTATCAGAGCCTGTCTCTAAATCCAAGTATTTAGTATTCCAGTTCTTTTTTTTTTATTTCCAGATTTTTATTCATTCAAAAAAAAAATTTCCATTCCAATTCTTGTTTCTTGAAATTCAGAAATTCAAGATTTGCCAATTCCGTTTCTTGTTTTTGATTATTCTTGTTGAATAGGTAAAAAAAAAAAAAGAAATCCGAAATTTACATAAAAAAAAAGGGTGTTGTTGTTTGGAACAAGAATCAAGAAATTTTTTTCCAAGATAATTCAAGAAATCCTTTCTTGGAAAATAATCTTTGGAAAATCTTTCCAACAATCCTTGTTTCCATTAAATTACTTATTCTTGATTCCATAAAACTTCTTCTTGAAATAAAATTCATGTTTCCATAATTCCTTCTTGATTCCAATATTTTTGATGAGTTCCGGAGTGGCACAACGAGCGTTGACCCGTTGCACGTGCCCGTAGGACCAATAACGAGGCAAAGAGCCAAAAGAATCAAGCAGACAATGCAAGGATTCATGCAAGTGTGAATGGATGAGTGTTCGAGTGCAAAGACCTCGTTTACGTTGCATAAAAAAGTGGAAGAAGAGCCAAAGTTATTACAATGCATTTGGATCAAAGAAGAACAAGAAAATAAGGCAGAAGTAGAGTTACCGCCGTAACACCTCTTTCACAGCCGTAAAATCATCTTGGCTAAATTCGTGCAGAAAGGCAGTCACGGCCGTAAACCATGATCTCACGGCCGTAACATTATCAAGACAAAATTATGCAGAAGAGGACTCACGGCCGTAAAGGACATCCTCATGGCCGTAAATAAAGTTTAGTAGTTTTTATATTTTTATTCAAAGAGTCGATTACGGCCGTATATAAATTTGTCACGGCCGTAACTGGGCGCCGCAAATTAAACCTAGTTTAGGCGTTTTAGGTTAGTTTGAATTCCAGTTTATTTAGGTTTCTTTATTTTGTTAGCCTATATATATGGCTTTATTCAGCATTGTAAAACACAACTATTATTCTTGAGATTAATGATATTGAAGGTGAGATATTCCCTTAATTTCTTCGCGTTCTCGTCGAACAAATTGAACTTATCAAAGGATTTGACAACCTTTGTGGTGTTCCCCCTTTGTGGTTCTTATCTCCGCATCGTAACGGGTTTTGGGTTTAATATACCCATAGTTCTTGCGTCGTGAGGTCGGGGTTGCATTGTTACAGTCTACTATCTTGGATTTTAGAGCTTTCCGGCGTTTAATTCCGCGTGTTCTTGGTGATCCCCGTATCGGATCACATCATCTGGTATCAGAGCCTGGTCTCTAAATCCAATTATTTAGTATTCATGTTCTTTTTCTTTTATTTCCAGTTATTAATCATTCAAAAAAAAAAAAAAATTCATTCCAATTTTTGTTTCTTGAAATTCGTCAGAAATTCAAGATTTGCCAATTTCTGTTTCTTGTTCTTGATTATTTTTGCTGAGTAGCAAAAAAAAAAAAAAATCCGAAATTTACAAAAAAAAAAAATAGAAAAGAAGTGTTGTTGGTTTGAACAAGAAATCAAGAAAATAATATTTGGCAAATCTTTCCAACAATTCTTGTTTCCATTAAATTCCTTAATCTTGTTTCCATAAAACTTCTACTTGAAATAGAATTTTTGTTTCCATAATTTCCTTCTAAAATTGCCTAATTCCAATTTTTCCATCAACTTTCCTTATTTGCACTTTGGGGTTTATTCCACAAGAACCAAATCCGTGACTAGTTTGGTGGGTTCTTTGAGAACGTGGGAAAAAGGGAATAAAGAAGAAAAAGGCAGAGTGGTGAGATTAATAGAGGGAAAACGCCAGAATCGAGTGATACACGAGTGATAAAACACGTGAGGATCTTTATTTAATTTTTTTTCTCTTTTCTTTATTACTAACCATGTCACAGAAGGAAGTTTCGTCGACGGAAAGGGATCTTCAAGATTTTAAAATGCTTGCAATGGTGGAGGAACGTTTTGCAAAATTGGAGGCGAGGTTGGATGCCAAGTTGGAAGCAAAATTTGGTACACAATCCGGCGTAAATGTGGAAAAACCTAACAATCCGGGGGAGACACGTGGTGCGGGAATTGTTCAACCACGTCAGGAACAACTGCGCAATTTCCCTAATTTACGAAGGCCACTAAGGTATGACTTCAACCCACAAATTAGAGCTAGGAATGAACGTGTTGAGGTTGTTGATAGTGATGAGGATAGTGGTGAATTATCTATTACTAGTGTTGGTAGGAGACGAGATCGGGGAGAAAGACGTGATAGGGGATATAGGCGTGATCGTAGGGATGATGTAGATGGACATGTTGGTAACATTAAAATGTCCATTCCCTCGTTTCAGGGTAAGAGTAATCCGGACATTTATTTTGAATGGGAAAAGAGGGTAGAATTAATTTTTGATTGTCATAATTATTCGGAAGCTAAAAAGGTTAAATTGGCAGTCGTAGAATTTACTGATTATGCTATAGTATGGTGGGATCAATTGGTTACTAGTAAAAGGAGGAATGGGGAGAGGCCTATTGAAACTTGGGATGAGTTGAAGGCCCTTATGAGAAAACGATTTGTGCCTGGACATTACTATAGGGATCTCTACCAAAAACTACAAACCCTTTCCCAAGGAAGTAAGAGTGTGGAGGATTACCATAGGGAGATGGAGGTTGCCATGATTAGGGCAGATATAGAGGAAGACCCGGAGGCAACCATGGATAGGTTTTTAAATGGTTTAAATCGAGATATTGCTAATGTTATTGAATTGCAGCATTATATAGATTTGGAGGAGATGCTTCACATGGCCATGAAAGTGTAGCGACAATTAAAAAGGAAGGGAACTTCAAAATTCTCTACAAGTTCCAATTCTTTTGGTAAGTCTACATGGAGCGGGACTTCTAAAAATGATGGGGTTGTGCAGAAAAATAAATTTGAGGCACCGAAGGGAAAAATAGAGCCACCCAACAAAGGTAAAACTGCTTTTGATTCTCAAACTCCTAGGACTAGAGATATTCGTTGTTTTAAATGTTCCAGCTTAGGACATATTTCTTCACAATGTCCAAATAAACGAATATTGGTTATGCGTGACGGGGTATTAAGTTCGGAGGACGAGAAAGAGGGAGAAGTGGAGGATGAGTATAAGGATATGCCAGCTCTAGAGGATGTTAGTGAAAATGATGATGGGGACTATGCAGTAGCTAAATCACTTGTCACTAGGAGAGCCCTTAGTACTCAAGTTAAGGTGGAAGAGTCGGGTGAGCAGCGAGAAAATATATTTCATACTAGGTGCTTTGTGAATAACAAGGTGTTTAGTTTGATAATAGATGGTGGTAGTTGTGCGAACGTTGCTAGCACTACTCTAGTGGAGAAATTATGCCTACCTATACTAAAACACCCTAGGCCATATAAGCTACAATGGTTAAATGAATCGGGTGAGATTAAGGTGAATAAACAAGTGGTAGTTGATTTGGCGATTGGGAAGTATGAAGATAGCGTGGTTTGTGATGTGGTACCAATGCATGCGGGGCACATCTTGTTGGGCAGGCCATGGCAATTCGATAGGAAGGTAATACATGATGGTTTTAAAAATAGGTATACCTTCACTAAGGATGGGAAAAATATCAAACTAATGCCTTTATCACCTTAACAGGTCTATGAAGACCAACTGAAATTAAAAAGTGAGGAAGAGAGAAAGAAGGTCGGGACCACGTTCCCGGAAAAATGAGAGTTGTGTGAAAAATCGAGAGTTGGGACCACGATCCCAGAAAAAGGAGAGGGTGTGAAGAGTTCCAGTAAAAATAAAAGAAAAAAAACAAAGGTGAGCTTCTACGCAAAACAAAGTGATATCACCAAAGCTATTTCTACAAATAAACCAGTGATTTTACTCATGTATAAGGAATCTCTCCTTGTACTTGATGAAGCTAACCACTCCCTCCCCAGTTTAGCTGTGTCTCTTTTGCAGGAATTTGCAGATTTATTTCCCGAGGAGATTCGTAGTGGGCTGCCTCCAATTCGAGGGATTGAACACCAGATTGACTTCGTGCTAGGAGCAGTCATTCCAAACAGGCCAGCTTATAGGAGCAATCCCGAAGAGACCAAAGAGCTACAAAAGCAGGTTGAAGAGCCGTTAAAAAAGGGCTATGTTAGGGAAAGCGGGCATGTGCAGTACCAGTTTTTTTGGTGCCAAAAAAAGATGGGACTTGGAGGATGTGCGTGGATTGTAGAGCAGTCAACAATATTATGGTAAAGTATCGCCATCCCATACCTAGACTTGATGACATGCTTGATGAACTATATGGTGCTTATATTTTTAGCAAAATAGACCTTAAGAGTGGTTATCACCAAATTCGAATGAAGGAAGGTGATGAATGGAAAACTGCCTTCAAAACCAAATATGGTTTATATGAATGGATGGTTATGCCATTCGGCCTCTCAAATGCACCTAGCACTTTTATGAGACTAATGAACCATGTTTTATGTGCTTACATTGGTAAATTTGTTGTGGTATACTTTGATGACATTTTGGTATATAGTAAGAACTTAGGTGATCACATTGAACATTTAAGATCTGTTTTGGAAGTTTTGAAAACTGAAAAACTATATGCTAATTTTAAAAAGTGTACTTTTTGCATGAAAAAGGTAATTTTTCTTGGGTTTGTGGTTAGTGCTAATGGTGTAGAGGTAGATGAGGAGAAAATTCGTGCTATTAAAGAATGGCCAACTCCCAAAAGTATTACGGAGGTTAGGAGCTTCCACGGGTTGGCTGGGTTTTATAGGAGATTTGTTAAAGACTTTAGCACACTTGCAGCACCACTCACAGAAATAGTCAAGAAAAGTGTAGGATTCCATTGGGGGGAAGCACAAGAAAATGCTTTTAAAGTACTTAAGGATAGGTTATGTTCTGCACCGGTTTTGGCTTTACCTAACTTTAACCAAACCTTTGAGATTGAATGTGATGCATCAGGAATAGGTATTGGAGCCGTTCTTATGCAGGAAAAAAGGCCGCTTGCATTTTTCAGTGAAAAGCTGAGTGGGGCAGTTTTGAATTATCCTACCTACGACAAGGAGCTTTATGCTCTTGTTCGTGCCTTGGAGACATGGCAGCACTATCTGTGGCCAAAGGAATTCGTCATACACACTGACCACGAGTCACTGAAACACCTCAAGGGACAAGGTAAGCAAAACAAAAGACACGCCCGTTGGATGGAATTCATTGAGACTTTTCCATACGTCATTCGCTATAAGCAAGATGAACAGAGCAGTTTGGACGTGGCGAAAAAAGCTAAGCTTGTGAAGAGATTCATGAGAAGATGAAAGGGCAAATTGAAAAGAAAAATGAGCGTTATGCGACTCGTGCCAACAGGGTGAGGAGGCAAGTGACGTTCGAGTCGGGTGATTAGGTGTGGGTACACTTACGAAAGGAGGATTTCCAACCCAAAGAAAGTCTAAGTTGCAGCCAAGAGGCGATGGACCTTTTCAGATCCTTGAAAAGATAAATGAGAATGCATATAAGCTCGATCTTCCAGGTGAGTATAACGTGTCTGCTTCTTTTAATGTTGCTGATCTTTCTCTGTTTGATGCAGGTGATGATTCGAGGACGAATCCTTTTCAACGGGGAGGGGATGATGAGTTCCGGAGTTGCTCAACGAGCATTGACCCATTGCACGTGCCCGTAGGACCAATAACGAGGCAAAGAGCCAAAAGAATCAAGCAGACAATGCAAGGATTCATGCAAGTGTGGATGGATGAGTGTTCGAGTGCAAAGATCTCGTTTACGTTACATAACAAAGTGGAAGAAGAGCCAAAGTTATTACAATGCATTTGGATCAAAGAAGAACAAGAAAATAAGGCAGAAGTAGAGTCACGACCGTAACACCTCTGTCACGGCCGTAAAATCATCTTGGCTAAATTCGTGCAGAAATGCAGTCACGGCCGTAAACCATGATCTCCCGGCCGTAACATTATCATGACAAAATTATGCAGAAGAGGACTCACGGCCGTAAAGGACATCCTCACGGCCGTAAATAAAGTTTAGTAGTTTTTATATTTTTATTCAGAGAGTCGATTACGGCAGTAACTGGGCGCCGCGAATTAAACCTAGTTTAGGCGTTTTAGGTTATTTTGAATTCTAGTTTATTTAGGTTTCTTTATTTTGTTAGCCTATATATGTGGCTTTATTCAGCATTGTAAAACACAACTATTATTCTTGAGATTAATGATATTGAAGGTGAGATATTCCCTTAATTTCTTCGTGTTCTCGTCGAACAAATTGAACTTATCAAAGGATTTGACAACCTTTGTGGCGTTCCCCCTTTGTTGATGTGATCCGATACGGGGATCACCAAGAACACGTGGAATTAAACGCCGGAAAGTTCTAAAATCCAAGATAGAGACGGTAACAATGCAACCCCGACCTCACGACGCAAGAACTATAGGTATATTAAACCCAAAACCTGTTACGATGCAGAGATAAGAACCACAAAGGGGGAACGCCACAAAGGTTGTCAAATCCTTTGATAAATTCAATTTGTTCGACAAGAACACGAAGAAAATGAAGGAAATATCTCACCTTCAATATCATTAATCTCAAGAATAAAAGTTGTGTTTTACAATGCTGAATAAAGCCATATATATATGCTAACAAAATAAAGAAACCTAAATAAACTAGAATTGCAAAATAAACTAAACGCTGAAATTAGGTTTTAATTCTCGGCGCTAAATTACGGCCGTGACTTATGAGTTTACGGCCGTAAGAATCCTACGGATTAAAAATTAAAACATATGTTACGGCCGTGACAATTTATTTTACGGCCGTAAGCGACCCTCTAAACAAAATTAAAAGTTACAAATTCTGGTTACGGCCGTGAGAATTTGATCACGGCCGTGAGTCCTTCTTCTTCAGTTACGGCCGTGGCCGTAATATAATATTTTACGGCCGTAATGGCCTTTCTGTTCAATTTTCGCCAACACGATTTTACGTCCGTAAAAGTAGGGTTACGGCCGTGAGAATGCTTCTGCCTCAATTTCTTGTTGTTCTTTGATCCAAATGCATAGTAACAACTTTGGTTCTTCTTCCACTTTGTTATGCAACGAAAATGAGGTCTTTCCACTCGAACACTCGTCCATCCACCCTTGCATAAATCATTGCATTGCCTGCTTGATTCTTTTGGCTCTTTGCCTCGTTATTGGTCCTACGGGCACGTGCAACGGGTCAACGTTCGTCGAGCCACTCCGGAACTCATCATCCCCTCCCTGTTGAAAAGGATTCGTCCTCAAATCATCATCTGCATCAAACAGAGAAAGATCAGCAACATCAAAAGAAGCAGACACGTTATACTCACCTGGAAGATCGAGCTTATATGCATTCTCATTTATCTTTTCAAGGATCTGAAAAGGTCGATCACCTCTTGGCTGCAACTTAGACTTTCTTTGGGTAGGAAATCGCTCCTTTCGCAAGTGTACCCACACCCAATCACCCGACTCGAACGTCACTTGCCTCCTACCTTTGTTGGCATGAGTCGCATAACGCTCATTTTTCTTTTCAATTTTCCCTTTCACCTTCTCATGAAGCTCTTTCACAAGCTTAGCTTCTTTCGCCCCGTCCAAACTGCTCCGTTCATCTGCAGGTAAAGGAATTAAATCAAGGGAGTTAGCGGGTTGAAACCATAAACAACTTCAAAAGGTGAACCTGAAGTAGTAGAATGCACAGATCGATTATAAGCAAATTCCACAAATGGCAAACATTCCTCCCAACTTTTTAAATTCTTATTTATTATAGTGCGCAAAAGTTGGATTAATGTCCTATTAACTACCTCCGTTTGGCCATCAGTTTGCGGGTGACATGTAGTAGAAAATAATAATTTAGTACCCATCTTCCCCCACAAGACTTTCCAAAAGTAGCTTAGGAACTTAACATCCCTATCAGACACCATACTCCTAGGTACCCCATGGAGTCTCACAACCTCCCTAAAGAATAGGTCAGTTATGTTTGTTGCGTCATCAGTTTTATTACAAGGAATAAAATGCGTCATTTTTCTAAACCTGTCTACCACCACAAATATCGAGTCTCTACCTTTTTTTGTCCTAGGCAGACCTAACACAAAATCCATGGATATATCTACTCAAGGTTCATTAGGTACGGGCAAAGGTATATACAACCCTTGTGGTAAGACTCTAGACTTAGATTGCTTACAAGTTATGCACATTTCACAAATATGGTGAACATCCCTTTTCATTTTAGGCCAATAAAAGTGCTCTTGTAAAGTTTCTAATGTCTTAATAATACCAAAGTGTCCCATTAACCCCCCACCATGAGCCTCACGCACTAGCAATTCACGCATAGAACAATTAGGCACACAAAGTTTACTTTCCCTAAACAAATAGCCATCATGCCTATAAAATTTATCAATTGCACCTTTTTATCAGGGTCATTAGCATACATACCTCTTATATATTCAAACCCAAGCAATTTCGCATTTAAAGAGTTTAGAAGTACGTACCTGCGAAAAAGGGCATCTGCTACCACATTCTCCTTACCTTGCTTATAGCGAATGACGTATGGAAAAGTCTCGATGAATTCCATCCAATGGGCGTGTCTTTTGTTTAGCTTACCTTGTCCCTTGAGGTGTTTCAGTGACTCGTGGGTCAGTGTGTATGACGAATTCCTTTGGCCACAGATAGTGCTGCAATGTCTCCAAGGCACGAACAAGAGCATAAAGCTCCTTGTTGTAGGTAGGATAATTCAAAACTGCCCCACTCAGCTTTTCATTAAACAATGCAAGCGGCCTTTTTTCCTGCATAAGAACGGCTCGAATACCTATTCCTGATGCATCACATTCAATCTTAAAGGTTTGGTTAAAGTTAGGTAAAGCCAAAACCAGTGCAGAACATAACCTATCTGATGTGATCCGGAAAAGGCGTCAAAAATGAGAAATCAAGATACGGGCAATTCAACAATATTCTACATGGAAAAATGAACAAGTTTCGTGTTGGGCTCGAGTCGAGATTCAAATCACGTCAACGGATCAGAAAATCAGAAAATTGGGCAGAAGATGCGTTACGGCCGTAACATTATTTCTCACGGCCGTAACTTATGGATTTCACGGCCGCATCACATTCCTCACGGCCGTAAATGAAAATTGGTATTTTTGTTCAGAAGGGGATTTACGGCCGTAACATCAATCTTCACGGGCGTAACTAATATGGTGACATTTTGATCAGAGAAGGACTTACGGCCATAAGTCCGACTTTTACGGCCGTAAGCGGTGCAAATCAGATTTTTGGGGATTTTAGTATTTCAGTTGATTTGTATTTCCTTTATTGGTTTTTAATTCTTTTTCTAATTTTGGTAATTTTGGTTATTTTAGTTATTTAAGTTATTTTAGCTATTTTAGCCTAATTAGAATTCTATTAAAAGTCTTTTAGCGATTAAGTTTTATTTTGCCTAATAATATGCTTTTACATTCAATGTAAAAAACAGAATATTTTGGATGAATGAAAATTATATTGAGTGTTTTCTCAACATTGTTATGGAATTGAACAAACTTCGAACTTATCAAATATTGTGGGATATTTGTGGCGTTCAAAACAATCGAACTTGTCAAAGGCGTGGGCATCCTTTGTGGCGTTCAAACCATTACGGTTCTTGTTTCCGCATCGTAACCGGTCTTGGGTTTAATATACCCATGGTTCTTGCGTCGTGAGGCTCGGGTTGTATAGTTATCGTCCGTTCCAACCTGGATTCGGAACTTTCCAAGTGTTATTCCGCGAGCTACGACGAGGACCCCCTCCCGGGTTCTCATCATATGGTATCAGAGCTGGACTCTGGATTCAGGTTCTTGTGTTTTTTCTATCCAGTTTGATTTTTATGTTTATCATCGAGTCCCATAAAAATCATTCATATCCTATTTTTGTTATTTGAGTCTTTGTTTACAATTTTTCTTGTTCTTCTTGCTAGTAAATTTTTTTCCAGTTTGATCCATAAGAGTCAGTCCCAAAAAATCAAAAGTGTTTTTCTTGTTCTTTTTTCATCCAAATCCAGTACCGTTTGTTTCGTTGCGTTCGTGTCGAATTTTCGGATTTTATTAAAAAAAAAATTAATTTTTATTTTTATTTTTATTAATTCCGAAAATTCATCATAATTCAAAAAAAAAAAAAAAAGTCACTCCGAAATTCAAGAACCACTTTCTTGAATTTCCTTAAATTCTTGATAATTCCTTGCCTTGCAAGTCAAATTAAAATTCTTGATATTCTTTCCTTTCTAGTCAAAATTCAAGAACCACTTTCTTGAATTTCTACAATATTCTTGATATTCTTTCTTTCGAGTCAAATTCAAGAACCACTTTCTTGAATTTCTTTAAAATTCTTGATATTGCTTTCCTTTTCGAGTCAACATTAAATTCCTTCTTGATATTTGTCAATATCTAGATCCTCTTATTTTGAATCTCTCAAATTTTTGAAAGCTACATAAAGGGATGAATAATGAGTTCGATCCTACCTTCCAGACTAGGTGTCATGTGGGCAGTAAAGTGTGCAATATTATTATTGATAAGGAGTATTATTGCGATCTGGCTAGTACCACCATGGTTGAGGAGTTGGGCTTACCTTTACCACCACATCCCAATCCTTATAGGCTGACGTGGTTAAAGGAGTGTGGGCAGGTAAATGTAAGCCATGGGGCTCTGGTGAAATTGACACTTGGAAGATATAGCGATGAACTGTGGTGTGATGTGGTGTGACGACCCGAATTCTCGACCATTCGAGTGCCACTAAAAGTGACTCATATCATATTATCGAGACTTAAATAGTAATGTAAAATTATTCAAAAGAATAAATTAGAATCCCATAATTTTATTTGTGAATAAAAATAGAACATAATCTTCTTACGTAAAGTTCAACATAATTATCTCATCAATCTTAACCACTTTTGCCACTTCCATGTTGACCGCCTCGAACCTTCAATTATCTGAAAATGGTAAATATCGTGGAGTGAGATTTATAAAATCCCAGTAAGTATACCAAGCATAAATTTTCTTTTGAAAGCATATGGATCATTTTCATCATAACATAGGATAGGATCGAAATACTCATAAACATAGGGAGACACAAGAATTTTACCGAACTTAAATGGCAAGAATTCTTATGTGTAGCGCTACTAAACTCCGGTCCCCTTAGCATAATCATAAACATATCATATGGAACCCATAACAATCTTGTGAGATTGATTTCATAGCAATGATCCAAACATTTTCATAAAAACATAAAGATATACTTACTTGTCATAAAAATATACTTACTTTTCATAAAAACATAAGGTGTATTTACCTTTCATAAAAACATACTTACTTTTCATAAAAACATAAGATATACTTACTTGTCATAAAAACATACTTACTTTTCATAAAAACATAAGGTGTATTTACCTTTCATAAAAAACATACTTACTTTTCATAAAAACATAAGATATACTTACTTGTCATAAAAACATACTTACTTTTCATAAAAACATAAGGTGTATTTACCTTTCATAAAAACATACTTACTTTTCATAAAAACATAAGATATACTTACTTGTCATAAAAACATACTTACTTTTCATAAAAACATAAGGTGTATTTACCTTTCATAAAAACATACTTACTTTTCATAAAAACATAAGATATACTTACTTGTCATAAAAACATACTTACTTTTCATAAAAACATAAGGTGTATTTACCTTTCATAAAAACATACTTACTTTTCATAAAAACATAAGATATACTTACCTTTCATAAGATTAAAATGAAGTGTAGTAGTAAATGGACCAAAACTTTCTTGACCACCTTGAATTTCTCTTACTTGTGGATTTTGTCAAGAGATTGGAAATAAGTGTATATGTGTAGAGTTGTGTGTAAAAGAGATGGGTTTAAATAGATGTATAAAGTTGGCATATTGTAAACATAATCATTCAATTCTATTAATTTTTAACACATCATTTTCTTAAAGTAAAGCACCATTCATATACTTTTCCATATTTATACAAATAATATGCTCTTCATGATTATATATAATGGAGTATATAAATCATTCATATACTTTTCCATATTTATACAAATATTATGCTCTTCATGATTACATATAATGGAGTCTTATCAATCATTCATATACTTTTCCATATTTATACAAATATTATGCTCTTCATGATTATATATAATGGAGTATATAATTCATTCATATACTTTTCCATATTTATACAAATATTATGCTCTTCATGATTACATATAATGGAGTCTTATCAATCATTCATATACTTTTCCATATTTATACAAATATTATGCTCTTCATGATTATATATAATGGAGTATATAATTCATTCATATACTTTTCCATATTTATACAAATATTATGCTCTTCATGATTACATATAATGGAATCTATCAACCATTTATATACTTTTCCATATTTATTAAATTAAGATTCTCATAATTATTATATATAATGGAACCTCTCATGCTTGCATATATTTTCTTAATTTAAATAATAAAAGTAATTTTTGTACAAATAAATATTGGGATAACATTGAATTAAGTACTTAGACTTAATATACTTTAAATCAAGAGAATGGAGATATTTTTAGAAATTCGGAATTTAATTTAAAATCGAACGATCTCGATTATTTCTTGACTTGGCTATACGAATACGTCGTGGCGTTAACTTAATAAAAATGGGTGAAATAGTAGCGACATGATTTTCTATTAAAATAATTATTAATCGCGTAAAAATTCTTGGTCGCTACAAACTTACCCCCTTAAAATAATTTCGTCCTCGAAATTAATCTTACTTGATCTTATGATTTCTGAACACTTAATCAGAATCTCTTCTTCTTCTTCTTCTTATGTAGCATCATCGCTACCATATTTAACCCAACCATATTTAACCCACTGGACTTTGACTAAATGCATCAATTTGTTTTCTTAAGACATGGACTTTTCTATCAATAATAGACATATGTCTACTCATAAATTCTTCTGAATCAAAATGAAAATTCCCAAAATAATTAAAACGATTACCTGAATATTCTCTATGTAATATACCCAAACATGTTATTCACATATCAACATAATCATCAGTTTATCTTTCCAATATTTGTAACCCAAAATTTCTGCAAAATTCAATAAACAAATATCTCCCAAATAATTAAAATTCTTAACTCAAATATCATAACATTTCCCGTAAGGTATTCCTTTCACTTGCACAAACTTATTAATCCTGATTCAATACAGTCCTTATTTCACTTTCACGTATCCCCGTATTATTTCTATACCTTGATTATTATATCAAAATATCAGTACCCAAAATCCAAGAAAATATTCCATATCTCAAATCCCGTCATCATCAAATCTTCCTTTTATCAAGAAAGTAAACGGCGTATAAACTCTTGTTCCCTCTTTTCCATTATTCTATTCCGCGCTTTCTTGCTGGAATCAATATCACGCGGATTCCCTCCGATCCTTAATGCTTTTAAATAGTTCATGCTGGGAAGAGGTTAGATCCATCAAAAACATGGATATCATTCTTACAAACATTCGCAAATATTATTCCAGTCTTCCAATGAATGATCTGAGGAAAATTTATCGAATAAGACTCGAAAGATTGAGGTTGCTGATGGCTCATGGTGTTTCAGAAGATGTTCCCTGGTTGATCGAAGCAAAGGTTCGACTATCTGGTGAATTACCTATGACATTTCCAAAGCACATGCCTGGTTTAGGCAAAACCACCTTCGCAAAGAAACGAAGAGCAAAAAGGCTGAATGGTTGCTACAAATGTGCTCGTTGGAACTGTGATACTCGTTGCAAAACAGTAGGATATTCTTCTACTAATCGGGATGATAAAATCAAATTCATAAAGGGTGGACTGAGTAAGGAGTCTTTGGATGATATTCGACTGACTCTTGAGACGCACCCAAGTGGTTATGTGCAACGTGAACTTCTCTCCTTATACGCTCAGTTTAACGAGGACAAAAATCGTTATAGTCTCCAAAATATAATAGCAAAAGATCCTGTTTGCCAGTCTGTTTTACAAAAATGAGGCTTCTGGCAGTTCAACAATGATATAAGGTAAATCTCTTGATACACATTTAAAATATTTTGCTGTTTTCTTTCACGCGTTTTGGAAATAAAATATATTTTCCTTTCTCGAGTTTTGATAAAGCTGGAAATAAATCACCGAAAGGTGATATCTTTGGTAAAACAGTCAAAAGTTGGCCGATTTTGACAAAAGTAAATCTTTACTTTTTCATAATCAATCAAAAACAGTAAATTTTTTCGGCTTTTAAATAGCCAAACATATTTCATAGTTCAGGCATCCCAAAATCACATCTTCTTCGTAAGTTTTCTCTTCTATACTATCAAAGATGGAAGCACCAAAACTTCGACAGATCAAAACTATTTGTGTATTTTGTGGATCAAAAGTGGGGAAAGGCTTCAGTTATCTAGAAGCGGCCGTAGATCTTGGAAAGAAACTGGGGGAAAAAGGTATCACTCTTGTGTATGGGGGTGGTAGCAGTGGTCTAATGGGTTGTGTTTCCCAATCTGCTCTTGCAGAGAAATCAAAAGTAATCGGTGTCATACCTGTCCCTTTGGTAGATGTTGCAGGCAAAACACGAGGGCATGAAGTTCAAACATTATCCATCCATGAACGCATAACTTGTATGCTATATGGTTCTGATGCCTTTATAGCCCTGCCCGGAGGTTTTGGTACCTTAGAAGAAATCTTTAACATTACCTCGTGGGCTCAACTAGATCTCCATACTAAGCCTATTGGGCTTCTGAATGTTAACAATTTCTTTGATGGCTTGTTAACCTTTCTTGATTATGCTGTGGAACAGGGATTCATCTCTCCATTTTCCAGAAGGCTCCTTATTTCTGCTCCTACTATTGATGAACTACTGGATAAGCTGCAGTCATATATCTCAATACAAGATCCAGCAGGGGTTAAGATAGATTGGTCGCAAGGAAGGGGAATCAAGCGAAAATGGAGTCCGGTTAATGTAAACTTAACTTTATGAATCTTAGAATAGGTGGGGGTAGAGTACGGAGTATTCTTACTCTCGAGACACCCCTCTAATTTCCTAGGATTTTCCTTAATGTTTAAATCTTGTGTGTACCTCAAAGGTTCCAGGTGGTAGATTACGGAGTATTCTTACTCTCGAAACACACATTTTTGAAGGTTTCTTTATTTCCTCAAAAGGTCAGAGGTGGTAGGATACGGCTACTCCGGAAACACATCTCTCAATTTGAGGAATTTCCCATGTTGCTTTCTTTTGCTTTTGCGTGTTTTCATGTATTTCCTTTCTAGGGTGACTCTTGTGTGTTCTCCTTATGAGAAAATAATAATATCTCTGTTATCATCTACTAAATCTCGTTTGTGATGTAAATGAACTTGTATGTCTAACTTCAATTCTCTTAGTGATTGCATACCATACTATGCTCTTAACTCCAAACGATAAAATTCTAGGCAGAGTTTTCCTTTGAAATTTGGACTTATCCAAATCGTAAGCATACTTCATAACTCACAATAATAACTAATTGTACATTTGATCACAATTTCATCAAACTTCAATATCATCATAAATATTCCAGAAAATCAATTCATAATTCCTCAACATAGAAATTTCAAATCATAATTTCTAATATCACCATATCAAGTCCTTATTTCTCAATAATTAAGAGCCTAAACTTTAAATCTCCAACTTCATAATTCTTCTCATAAAAATCTCAATAAAATCATATCACTTATAATCTCAACATCTCATCATAGCTTCATAAAACTGACTTTCTATTACTGTGACGACCCGAATTCTCGACCATTCGAGTGCCACTAAAAGTGACTCATATCATATTATCGAGACTTAAATAGTAATGTAAAATTATTCAAAAGAATAAATTAGAATCCCATAATTTTATTTGTGAATAAAAATAGAACATAATCTTCTTACGTAAAGTTCAACATAATTATCTCATCAATCTTAACCACTTTTGCCACTTCCATGTTGACCGCCTCGAACCTTCAATTATCTGAAAATGGTAAATATCGTGGAGTGAGATTTATAAAATCCCAGTAAGTATACCAAGCATAAATTTTCTTTTGAAAGCATATGGATCATTTTCATCATAACATAGGATAGGATCGAAATACTCATAGACATAGGGAGACACAAGAATTTTACCGAACTTAAATGGCAAGAATTCTTATGTGTAGCGCTACTAAACTCCGGTCCCCTTAGCATAATCATAAACATATCATATGGAACCCATAACAATCTTGTGAGATTGATTTCATAGCAATGATCCAAACATTTTCATAAAAACATAAAGATATACTTACTTGTCATAAAAACATACTTACTTTTCATAAAAACATAAGGTGTATTTACCTTTCATAAAAACATACTTACTTTTCATAAAAACATAAGATATACTTACTTGTCATAAAAACATACTTACTTTTCATAAAAACATAAGGTGTATTTACCTTTCATAAAAAACATACTTACTTTTCATAAAAACATAAGATATACTTACTTGTCATAAAAACATACTTACTTTTCATAAAAACATAAGGTGTATTTACCTTTCATAAAAACATACTTACTTTTCATAAAAACATAAGATATACTTACTTGTCATAAAAACATACTTACTTTTCATAAAAACATAAGGTGTATTTACCTTTCATAAAAACATACTTACTTTTCATAAAAACATAAGATATACTTACTTGTCATAAAAACATACTTACTTTTCATAAAAACATAAGGTGTATTTACCTTTCATAAAAACATACTTACTTTTCATAAAAACATAAGATATACTTACCTTTCATAAGATTAAAATGAAGTGTAGTAGTAAATGGACCAAAACTTTCTTGACCACCTTGAATTTCTCTTACTTGTGGATTTTGTCAAGAGATTGGAAATAAGTGTATATGTGTAGAGTTGTGTGTAAAAGAGATGGGTTTAAATAGATGTATAAAGTTGGCATATTGTAAACATAATCATTCAATTCTATTAATTTTTAACACATCATTTTCTTAAAGTAAAGCACCATTCATATACTTTTCCATATTTATACAAATAATATGCTCTTCATGATTATATATAATGGAGTATATAAATCATTCATATACTTTTCCATATTTATACAAATATTATGCTCTTCATGATTACATATAATGGAGTCTTATCAATCATTCATATACTTTTCCATATTTATACAAATATTATGCTCTTCATGATTATATATAATGGAGTATATAATTCATTCATATACTTTTCCATATTTATACAAATATTATGCTCTTCATGATTACATATAATGGAGTCTTATCAATCATTCATATACTTTTCCATATTTATACAAATATTATGCTCTTCATGATTATATATAATGGAGTATATAATTCATTCATATACTTTTCCATATTTATACAAATATTATGCTCTTCATGATTACATATAATGGAATCTATCAACCATTTATATACTTTTCCATATTTATTAAATTAAGATTCTCATAATTATTATATATAATGGAACCTCTCATGCTTGCATATATTTTCTTAATTTAAATAATAAAAGTAATTTTTGTACAAATAAATATTGGGATAACATTGAATTAAGTACTTAGACTTAATATACTTTAAATCAAGAGAATGGAGATATTTTTAGAAATTCGGAATT
Source organism: Ligustrum vulgare (assembly GCA_963555705.1). Taxonomy (NCBI): domain Eukaryota; kingdom Viridiplantae; phylum Streptophyta; class Magnoliopsida; order Lamiales; family Oleaceae; genus Ligustrum; species Ligustrum vulgare. The sequence continues at coordinate 18,878,600 of OY743186.1, forward strand.
TAATTTAAAATCGAACGATCTCGATTATTTCTTGACTTGGCTATACGAATACGTCGTGGCGTTAACTTAATAAAAATGGGTGAAATAGTAGCGACATGATTTTCTATTAAAATAATTATTAATCGCGTAAAAATTCTTGGTCGCTACATGTGGTGCCTCTAGAATCGTGTGACATCTTGTTGAGTAGATCGTGGAAGCATGAGAGGAAAACAGTCTATGATAAGCGCAGGAATATATATAAATTTGTTAATGATGGGAAAAGTATTAAGCTTATGCCGTTAACCCCGGAACAAATACTTGAAGAGAAAGTATTGCGAGAAAAGAGGAATGAGCAAAGAAACTTCGGAGATGATGAATGGAGTATGAAGGATGAATTCAGGGAGATGGCCAAGAAATTAATACAGTTAAATGAAGAGATAAAGGCACAAGATGCTAGAAAAAAGTTAGCCGAGTTTCAAAAGAGAGAAAGGGGAATAAAAATGTAGAAGAGGAGATTGAAAATAACATTGTTGACAATGATAGGAATGAATTGGAAGTTGGGGTAGAAGTTCAACATTTGAATGTTGAATTTTACAATAAAAATATTGAAGAGGTGGTTGAATGTGAAAAATTAGAAGAAGTGGTTGAGAAAAAAGAAGAGAATGAGCAAGAAAGTATATTGACTTTTGGAGGCGACGAGAAGGGCCTCGTGGTGGGAAAAAAAGCTGTGGAGGTTTTGTATCATGAGTACAAGGATCCATACCTTGTGCACGGAGACGCTAACATTTCCCTCCCCATTTTTTTTAAATCTTTCTTGCAGGTTGATTGTGTATGGAAGTTTGATTTAAGTCAACCTTGGTCAATTCCCCTCGTGTTTCAATACCTTCTTGTCTACAAATTGGAGGAGCATCATTTATTGAATGCATGTCAGGGAATCGACAATTTTCCGTTTGATCCAGGAGGTAAGGTTTGATTTTTCAAGAAATACACCATGATTCGGGACGAATCATCCTAAAGAAGGAGGGAATGGTACGAATCAGGGTGGGCTTGACGGGAAAATCTATAATTCAAGTCAAAACAAGAAGTCAAGCAGGTTCGGAGAACGTCAAAGATCAAACATTGCTTGTACGAAGAAGGTTCGAGGCTAAACCAAGTGAGCAAGCCAAGAACAGCTTTATGATTCGGGACGAATCATCTTAAAGGAAGAGGGGATGATGTGATCTGAAAAAGAAGCTAAGAACAATATTATGATTCGGGACTAATCATCTTAAAGGAAGAGGGGATGATGTGATCCGAAAAAGGCGTCAAAAATGAGAAATCAAGATACAGGCAATTCAACAATATTCTACATGGAAAAATGAACAAGTTTCGTGTTGGGCTCGAGTCGAGATTCAAATCACGTCAACGGATCAGAAAATCAGAAAATTGGGTAGAAGATGCGTTACGGCCGTAACATTATTTCTCACGGCCGTAACTTATGGATTTCACGGCCGCATCACATTCCTAACGGCCGTAAATGAAAATTGGTATTTTTGTTCAGAAGGAGATTTACGACCGTAACATCAATCTTCACGGGCGTAACTAATATGGTGACATTTTGATCAGAGAAGGACTTACGGCCGTAAGTCCGACTTTTACGGCCGTAAGCGGTGCAAATCAGATTTTTGGGGATTTTAGTATTTCAGTTGATTTGTATTTCCTTTATTGGTTTTTAATTCTTTTTCTAATTTTGGTAATTTTGGTTATTTTACTTATTTAAGCTATTTTAGCATAATTAGAATTCTATTAAGAGTCAGTTAGCGATTTGGTTTTATTTTGCCTATTTATATGCTTTTACATTCAATGTAAAAAACAGAATATTTTGGATGAATGAAAATTATATTGAGTGTTTTCTCAACATTGTTCTGGAATTGAACAAACTTCGAACTTATCAAATATTGTGGGATATTTGTGGCGTTCAAAACAATCGAACTTATCAAAGGCGTGGGCATCCTTTGTGGCGTTCAAACCATTACGGTTCTTGTTTCCGCATCGTAACGGGTCTTGGGTTTAATATACCCATGGTTCTTGTGTCGTGAGGCTCGGGTTGTAGTGTTATCGTCCGTTCCAACCTGGATTCGGAACTTTCCAAGCTTATTCCGCGAGCTACGACGAGGACCCCCTCCCGGGTCCTCATCACTATCCTTAAGTACTTTAAAAGCATTTTCTTGTGCTACCCCCCAATGGAATCCTACAGTTTTCTTGACTATTTCTGTGAGTGGTGCTGCAAGTGTGCTAAAGTTTTTAACAAATCCCCTATAAAACCCAGCCAACCCGTGGAAGTTCCTAACCTCCGTAATACTTTTTGGAGTTGGCCATTCTTTAATAGCACTAATTTTCTCCTCATCTACCTCAACACCATTAGCACTAACGACAAAACCAAGAAAAATTACCTTTTCCATGCAAAAAGTACACTTTTTAAAATTAGCATATAGTTTTTCAGTTTTCAAAACTTCCAAAACAGATCTTAAATGTTCAATGTGATCACCTAAGTTCTTACTATATACCAAAATGTCATCAAAGTATACCACAAAGAATTTACCAATGTAAGCACGCAAGACATGATTCATTAATCCCATAAAAGTGCTAGGTGCATTTGAGAGGCCGAACGGCATAACCATCCATTCATATAAACCATATTTGGTTTTGAAGGCGGTTTTCCATTCATCACCTTCTTTCATACGAATTTGGTGATAACCACTCTTAAGGTCTATTTTACTAAACATACTAGCACCATAAAGTTCATCAAGCATGTCATCAAGTCTAGGTATGGGATGGCGATACTTTACCGTAATATTGTTGACGGTTCTACAATCCACGCACATCCTCCAAGTCCCATCCTTTTTAGGTACCAACAGAACTGGTACTGCACATGGGCTCATGCTTTCCCTAACATAGCCCTTTTTCAACAGCTCTTCAACCTGTTTTTGTAGCTCTTTGGTCTCTTCGGGATTGCTCCTATAAGCTGGCAGTTTGGAATGACTGCTCCTAGCACAAAGTCAATCTGGTGTTCAATCCCTCGAATTGGCGGCAGCCTACTAGGAATCTCCTCAGGAAATAAATCTGCAAATTCCTGCAAAAGAGACACAGTTAAACTGGGGAGGGAGTGGTTAGCTTCATCAAGTACAAGGAGAGATTCCTTATACATGAGTAAAATCATTGGTTTATTTGTAGAAATAGCTTTGGTGATATCACTCTGTTTTGACTTTTGCGTAGAAGCTCACCTTTGTTTTCTCTCTTTTATTTTTACTGGCACTCTTCACACCTTCTCCTTTTTCTGGGATCGTGGTCCCAACTCTCTGTTTTTCACACAACTCTCATTTTTCCGGGATCGTGGTCCCGACCCTCTTCTGTTCACTCAACTCTCATTTTTCCGGGATCGTGGTCCCGACCCTCTTTCTCTCTTCCTCACTTTTTAATTTCAATTGGTCTTCATAGACCTCTTGAGGTGACAACGGCATTAGTTTGACATTTTTCCCATCCTTAGTGAAGGTATACCTATTTTTAAAGCCGTCATGAATAACCTTCCTATCGAGTTGCCATGGCCTTCCCAACAAGATGTGCCCCGCATGCATGGGTACCACACGCAAACCGCCCTATCTTCATATTTCCCAATCGTCAAATCAACTACCACCTGTTTATTCACCTTAATCTCACCCGATTCATTTAACCATTGTAGCTTATATGGCTTAGGGTGTTTTAGTATAGGTAGGCATAATTTCTACACTAGAGTAGTGCTAGCAACGTTCGCACAACTACCACCATCTATTATCAAACTACACACCTTGTTATTCACAAAGCACCTAGTATGAAATATATTTTCTCGCTGCTCACCCGACTCTTCCACCTTAACTTGAGTACTAAGGGCTCTTCTAGTGACAAGTGATTTAGCTACTGCATAGTCCCCATCATCATTTTCACTAATATCCTCTAGAGCTGGCATATCCTTATACTCATCCTCCGAACTTAATACCCCGTCACGCATAACCAATATTCGTTTATTTAGACATTGTGAAGAAATATGTCCTATGCCGGAACATTTAAAACAACAAATATCTCTAATCCAAGGAGTTTGAGAATCAAAAGCAATTTTACCTTTGTTGGGTGGTCCTATTTTTCCCTTCGGTGCCTCAAATTTATTTTTCTGCACAACCCCATCATTTTTAGAAGTCCCGCTCCATGTAGACTTACCAAAAGAATTGGAACTTGTAGAGAATTTTGAAGTTCCCTTCCTTTTTAATTGTCGCTCCACTTTCATGGCCATGTCATCTCCTCCAAATCGATGCTGCAATTCAATAACATTAGCAATATCTCGATTTAAACCATTTAAAAACCTATCCATGGTTGCCTCCGGGTCTTCCTCTATATTTGCCCTAATCATGGCAACCTCCATCTCCCTATGGTAATCCTCCACACTCTTACTACCTTGGGAAAGGGTTTGTAGTTTTTGGTAGAGATCCCTATAGTAATGTCCAGGCACAAACCGTTTTCTCATAAGGGCTTTCAACTCATCCCAAGTTTCAATAGGCCTCTCCCCATTCCTCCTTTTACTAGTAAATTTTACGACTGCCAATTTAACCTTTTTAACTTCAGAATAATTATGACAATCAAAAATTAATTCTACCCTCTTTTCCCATTCAAAATAAACGTCCGGATTACTCTTACCCTGAAACGAGGGAATGGACATTTTAATGTTACCAAAATGTCCATCTACATCATCCCTACGATCACGCCTATATCCCCTATCACGTCTTACTCCCCGATCTCGTCTCCTACCAACACTAGTAATAGACAATTCACCACTATCCTCATCACTATCAACAACCTCAACACGTTCATTCCTAGCTCTAATTTGTGGGTTGAAGTCATACCTTAGTGGCCTCCGTAAATTAGGAAAATTGCGCGGTTGTTCCTGACGTGGTTGAACAATTCCCGCACCACGTGTCTCCCCCGGATTATTAGGTTTTTCCACATTTACGCCGGATTGTGTACCAAATTTTGCTTCCAACTTGGCATCCAACCTCGCCTCCAATTTTGCAAAACGTTCCTCCACCATTGCAAGCATTTTAAAATCTTGAAGATCCCTTTCCGTTGACGAAACTTCCTTCTGTGACATGGTTAGTAATAAAGAAAAGAGCAAAAAAATTAAATAAAAATCCTCACGTGTTTTATCACTCGTGTATCACTCGATTTTAGCTTTTTCCCTCTTTTAATCTCACAACTCTGCCTTTTTCCTCTCTATTCCCTTTTTCCCACGTTCTCAAAGAACCCACCAAACTAGTCACGGATTTGGTCCTTGTGGAATAAACCCCAAAGTGCAAATAAGGAAAGTTGATGGAAAAATTTGAATTAGGAAATTTGAAGATGGAATTATGGAAACAAGAATTTTATTACAAGAAGAAGTTTTATGGAATAAGGAATTTAATGGAAACAAGAATTGTTGGAAAGATTTGCCAAAGATTATTTTCTTGATTTCTTATTCAAATCAACAACACTTCCTTTCTATTTTTTTTTTTTTATTGTAATTTTCGGATTTTTTTATTTTTTTTTAATTTTTGCTACTCAACAAAATTAATCAAGAACAAGAAACAGAAATTGGCAAATCTTGAATTTCTGACGAATTTCAAGAAACAAGAATTGGAATGAAATTTTTTTTTTGAATGATTAATAACTAGAAATAAAAGAAAAAGAACTGGAATACTAAATAATTGGATTTAGAGACAGGCTCTAATACCAGATGATGTGATCCGATACGGGGATCACCAAGAACACACGGAATTAAACGCCGGAAAGCTCTAAAATCCAAGATAGTAGACGGTAACAATGCAATCCCGACCTCACGACGCAAGAACTGTAGGTATATTAAACCCAAAACCCGTTACGATGCGGAGATAAGAACCACAAAGGGGGAACGCCACAAAGGTTGTCAAATCCTTTGATAAGTTCAATTTGTTCGACGAGAACACGAAGAAAATTAAGGGAATATCTCACCTTCAATATCATTAATCTCAAGAATAAAAGTTGTGTTTTACAATGCTGAATAAAGCCATATATATAGGCTAACAAAATAAAGAAACCTAAATAAACTAGAATTGCAAAATAAACTAAACGCTGAAATTAGGTTTTAATTCGCAGCGCTAAGTTACGGCTATGACTTATGAGTTTGCGGCCGTAAGAAAGCTACGGATTAAAAAATTAAAACATATGTTACGGCCGTGACAATTTATTTTACGGCTGTAAGCGACCTTCTAAACAAAATTAAAAGTTACAAATTCTGGTTACGGCCGTGAGAATTTGATTACGGCCGTGAGTCCTTCTTCTTCAGTTACGGCCGTAATATGATATTTTACGGCCGTAATGGCCTTTCTGTTCAATTTTCGCCAACACGATTTTACGGCCGTAAAAGTAGGGTTACGGCCGTGAGAATGCTTCTGCCTCAATTTCTTGTTGTTCTTTGATCCAAATGCATAGTAACAACTTTGGTTCTTCTTCCACTTTGGTATGCAACGAAAATGAGGTCTTTGCACTCGAACACTCGTCCATCCACACTTGCATAAATCCTTGCATTGCCTGCATGATTCTTTTGGCTCTTTGCCTCGTTATTGGTCCTACGGGCACGTGCAACGGGTCAACGTTCGTCGAGCCACTCCGGAACTCATCATTTGTGGTTCTTATCTCCGCATCGTAACGGGTTTTGGGTTTAATTACCCATAGTTCTTGCGTCGTGAGGTCGGGGTTGCATTGTAACCGTCTACTATCTTGGATTTTAGAGCTTTTCGGCGTTTAATTCCGCGTGTTCTTGGTGATCCCCGTATCGGATCACATCAATTTTCCATCAACTTTCCTTATTTGTACTTTGGGGTTCATTCCACAAGGACCAAATCCGTGACTAGTTTGGTGGGTTCTTTGAGAACGTGGAAAAAAGGGAATAGAGAGGAAAAATGCAGAGTTGTGAGATTAATAGAGGGAAAAGCCAAAATCGAGTGATACAAGAGTTATAAAACACGTGAGGATCTTTATTTAAATTTTTTTTCTCTTTTCTATAATACTAACCATGTCACAGAAGGAAGCTTCATCGACGGAAAAGGATCTTCAAGACTTTAAAATGCTTGCAATGATGGAGGAACAGTTTGCAAAATTGAAGGCGAGGTTGGATGCAAAGTTGGAAGCAAAATTTGGTCCACAATCTGGCGTGAATGTAGAAAGAAAAGATAAGCCGGGGGAGACACGTGGTGTCGGAATTGCTCAACCACGTCAGGAACAACCGCGCAATTTCCCTAATTTACGGAGACCACTAAGGTATGAATTCAACCCACAGTTTAGAGCTAGGAATGAACATGTTGAGGTCGTTGATAGTGATGAAGATAGTGGTGAATTGTCTATTACTAGTGTTGGTAGGAGACGAGATCGGGGAGAAAGACGTGATAGGGGATATAGGCGTGATAGTAGGGATGATGTAGATGGGCATGTTGGTAATATTAAAATGTCCATTCCCTCATTTCAAGGTAAAAGTAATCCAGATGTTTATTTTGAATGGGAAAAGGGGGCAGAATTAATTTTTGATTGTCATAATTATTCTGAAGTTAAAAATGTTAAATTGGCAGTCGTAGAATTTACTGATTATGCTATAGTATGGTGTGATCAATTGGTTACTAGTAAAATGAGGAATGGGGAGAGGCTTATTGAAACTTGGGATGAGTTGAACGCCCTTATGAGAAAACGATTTGTGCCTGGACATTACTATAGGGACCTCTACCAAAAACTACAAACCCTTTCCCAAGGTAGTAAGAGTGTGGAGGATTACCAAGAGTGTGGTACCCATGCGGGGCACATCTTGTTGGGCAGGCCATGGCAATTCGATAGGAAGGTCATTCATGATGGCTTTAAAAATAGGTATACCTTCACCAAGGATGGGAAAAATGTCAAACTAATGTCGTTGTCACCTCAAGAGGTCTATGAAGACCAATTGAAATTAAAAAGTGAGGAAGAGAGAAAGAGGGTCGGGACCACGATCCCGGAAAAAAGGAGAGTTGAGTGAACAGAAGAGGGTCGAGACCACGATCCCGGAAAAAGGAGAGTGGTGTGAAAAACCGAGAGTTGGGACCACGATCCCAGAAAAAGGCGAGGGTGTTAAGAGTGCCAGTAAACATAAAATAGAGAAAACAAAAGTGAGCTTCTACGCAAAACATAGTGATATCACCAAAGCTATTTCTACAAATAAACCAGTGATTTTACTCATGTATAAGGAATCTCCCCTTGTACTTGATGAAGCTAACCAATCCCTCCCCAGTTTAGCTGTGTCTCTTTTGCAGGAATTTGCAGATTTATTTCCCGAGGAAATTCCTAGTAGGTTGTCGCCAATTCGAGGGATTGAACACCAGATTGACTTCGTGCCGGGAGCCGTCATTCCAAATAGGCCAGCTTATAGGAGCAATCCAGAAGAGACCAAGGAGCTACAAAAGCAGGTTGAAGAGCTGCTGAAAAAAGGCTATGTTCGGGAAAGCATGAGCCCATGTGCAGTACCGGTTCTGTTGGTACCCAAAAAGGATGGGACTTGGAGGATGTGCGTGGATTGTAGAGCAGTCAACAATATTACGGTAAAGTATCGCCATCCCATACCTAGACTTGATGATATGCTTGATGAACTATGGTGCTTGTATGTTTAGCAAAATAGACCTTAAGAGTGGTTATCACCAAATTCGTATGAAAGAAGGTGATGAATGGAAAACCGCCTTCAAAACCAAATATGATTTATATGAATGGATGGTTATGCCATTCGGCCTCTCAAATGCACCTAGTACTTTTATGAGACTAATGAACCATGTTTTACGTGCTTACATTGGTAAATTTGTTGTGATATACTTTGATGACATTTTGGTATATAGTAAGAACTTAGGTGATCACATTGAACATTTAAGATCTGTTTTGGAAGTTTTGAAAACTGAAAAACTATATGCTAATTTTAAAAAGTGTACTTTTTGCATGAAAAAGGTAATTTTTCTTGGGTTTGTTGTTAGTGCTAATGGTGTAGAGGTAGATGAGGAGAAAATTCGTGCTATTAAAGAATGGCCAACTCCCAAAAGTATTACGGAGGTTAGGAGCTTCCACGTGTTGGCTGGGTTTTATAGGAGATTTGTTAAAGACTTTAGCACACTTGCAGCACCACTCACAGAAATAGTCAAGAAAAGTGTAGGATTCCATTGGGGGGAAGCACAAGAAAATGCTTTTAAAATGCTTAAGAATAGATTATGTTCTGCACCGATTTTAGCTTTACCTAACTTTAACCGAACCTTTGAGATTGAATGTGATGTATCAGGAATAGGTATTGCAGTTGTTCTTATGCAGGAAAAAAACCGATTGCATTTTTCAATGAAAAGCTGAGTGGGGCAGTTTTGAATTATCCTACCTACGACAAGGAGCTTTATGCTCTTGTTCGTGCCTTGGAAACATGGCAACACTATCTGTGGCCAAAGGAATCCGTCATACACACTGACCATGAGTCACTGAAACACCTCAAGGGACAAGGTAAGCTAAACAAAAGACACGCCCGTTGGATGGAATTCATCGAGACTTTTCATATGTCATTCGCTATAAGCAAGGTAAGGAGAATGTGGTAGCAGATGCCCTTTCTCGCAGGTACGTACTTCTAAACTCTTTAAATGCGAAGTTGCTTGGGTTTGAATATATAAGAGGTATGTATGCTAATGACCCTAATTTTTCTACCATTTATGCTTCATGTGAAAAGGGTGCAATTGATAAATTTTATAGGCATGATGGCTATTTATTTAGAGAAAGTAAACTTTGTGTGCCTAATTGTTCTATGCGTGAATTGCTAGTGCGTGAGGCTCATAGTGGGGGGTTAATGGGACACTTTGGTGTTATTAAGACGTTAGAAACTTTACAAGAGCACTTTTATTAGCCTAAAATGAAAAGGGATGTTCACCATATTTGTGAAAGATGCATAACTTGTAAATAATCTAAGTCTAGAGTCTTACCACAAGGTTTATATACACCTTTGCCCGTACCTAATGAACCTTGGGTAGATATATCCATGGATTTTGTGTTAGGTCTGCCTAGGACAAAAAAGGGTAGAGACTCAATATTTGTGGTGGTAGACAGATTTAGCAAAATTGTGCATTTTATTCCTTGTAATAAAACTGATGACGCAACAAACATAGTTGACCTATTATTTAGGGAAGTTGTAAGCTTCCATGGGTTACCTAGGAGTATTGTGTTTGATAGGGATGTTAAGTTCCTAAGCTACTTTTGGAAAGTCTTGTGGGGAAAGATGGGTACTAAATTGTTATTTTCTACTACATGTCACCCGCAAACTGATGGTCAAACGGAGGTAGTTAATAGGACATTAATCCAACTTTTGGGCACTATAATAAATAAGAATTTAAAAAGTTGGGAGGAATGTTTGCCATTTGTGGAATTTGCTTATAATCGATCTGTGCATACTACTACTTCACGTTCACCTTTTGAAGTTGTTTATGATTTCAACTCGCTAACTCCTCTTGATTTAATTCCTTTACCTGTAGATAAAATGAGCGGTTTGGATGGGGCGAAAAAAGCTAAGCTTGTAAAGGCACTTCATGAAAAGGTGAAAGGGCAAATTGAAAAGAAAAATCAGCGTTATGCGACTCATGCCAACAAAGGTAGGAGGCAAGTGACGTTTGAGCCGGGTGATTGGGTGTGGGTGCACTTGCGAAAGGAGCGATTTCCAACCCAAAGAAAGTCTAAGTTGCAGCCAAGAGGCGATGGACCTTTTCAGATCCTTGAAAAGATAAATGAAAATGCATATAACCTCGATCTTCCATGTGAGTATAACGTGCCTGCTTCTTTTAATGTTGCTGAACTTTCTCTGTTTGATTCGGGTGATGATTCGACGACGAATCCTTTTCAACAGGGAGGGGATGATGAGTTCCGGAGTGGCTCGAAGAACGTTGACCCATTGCACGTGCCCGCGGGACCAATAACGAGGCAAAGAGCCAAATGAATCAAGCAGGCAATGCAACGATTCATGCAAGCGTGGATGGATGAGTGTTCGAGTGCAAAGACATCATTTACATTGCATAACAAAGTGGAAGAGGAACCAAAGTTGTTACTATGCATTTGGATCAAAGAACAACAAGAAATTGGGGCAGAAGCATTCTCACGGCCGTAACACCCACTTTTACGGCCGTAAAATGAACAGGGCAAATTTGGACAGCCTTTACGGCCGTAACATATCATCTTACAGTCGTAAACTGAAATAGAAGAACTTACGGCCCTAATCAAATACTCACGGCCGTAACCCAAAATTTTGTAACTTTTATTTTTATTCAGAAAGTCACTTACGGCCGTAAAAAAACTTGTCACGGCCGTAAGCTATGTTTTGGATTTTTGACCGTAAGTTACTTACGGCCGTAAACTTAAAAGTTACGGCCGTAACTTAGCGCCGCGAATTAAAACCTAGTTTAGGCGTTTTTGGCGTTTTAGTTTAGGTTGAATTCTAGTTTATTTTTAGTTGCTTTATTTTGTTAGCCTATTTATATGGCTTTATTCAGCATTGTAAACAACAACTTTTATTCTTGAGATTAATGATATTGAAGGTGAGATATTCCCTTAATTCTCTTCTTATTCTCGTTGAACAAATTTGAACTTATCAAAGGATTTGACAACATTTGTGGCGTTCCCCCTTTGTGGCTCTTATCTCCGCATTGTAACGGGTCTCGGGTTTAATATACCCCTGGTTCTTGCATCGTGAGGTCGGGGTTGCATTGTTATCGTCCGTTCCAACCTGGATTCGGAACTTTCCAAGCGTTATTCCGCGAGCTACGACGAGGACCCCCTCCCGGGTTCTCATCATCTTGGCTTGCTCACTTGGTTTAGCCTTGAACCTTCTTCGTACAAGCAATGTTTGAGGGGAATTGACCAGGGTTGATGTAAATCAAACTTCCATGCACAATAAACCTGGAAGAAAGATTTAAAAAAAAATGAGTAGGGAAATGTTAGAGTCTTCATGCACAAGGTATGGATCCTTGTACTCATGATAGAAAACCTCCACAACTTTTTTTCCCACCACGAGGCCCTTCTCGACGCCTCCAAAAGTCAATATACTTTCTTGCTCATTCTCTTCTTTTTTCTCAACCACTTCTTCTAATTTTTCACATTCAACCACCTCTTCAATTTTTTTATTGACAATTTCAACATTCAAATGTTGAACTTCTACCCCAACTTCCAATTCATTCCTATCATTGTCAACAATGTTATTTTCAATCTCCTCTTCCACAATTTTATTCTCTACTTCAAGACTCGGACTTTGATTAACTACTTCAATTTCTTTTTTTGCACACTCAACCTCCATTTCTAAATTTCTGGGCTCAATCACCTCTCCTGATTTCTCATGCTTTTGCTCATGCACCACCTCATAAATAATTGTATCGACATGATTAGGCACCTCCTCTTCTAACTCGTTCCTCAAGTCTCCCTCCTTCTTTTCAACATTCATATCCTGACACTCCAATTTTAAATCCCCTCCAATCAAACTTTCACCCTGTTGTAATTTAGCTTCAGCCTCCCTTTCACTCTCCCTCTTTCTTAACTTAGCTTCTTTTCTAGCCTTCCGTTCATACATCATCCTTTCCTCATAAATTTCTGTTCGACTCTTCAAAAGCGCCCTCGCATTAATCTCTTCATCCCAATCAACTCCAATCCCAAGCCTAGGTTTATGGATACGCATATATTCCCATTCACGTCGTTGAGCAAGTTCTGCACTATGGATATCTACTGAGTTCTTAACCTTCCCAAACTTCGCATCTAATCTCACATCAAATTTCTCTTCCAATTTTGCAGCTAACTCCTCAAACCGTTTCTCCATCATGACAAGCAGAGAAGATTGATGGTTATATTTCCTAGATGATGAATTTTCGTGAAATTTGGACATTGTGGAATGGAATGGAATAACAGTTTGACACAAGGACTAATGAATTTTAATTTTGACTTGGAAGGCAGGGAATATCAAGAATTAAGGAAATTCCAGAAAGTGGTTCTTGAATTTTGACTAGAAAGGAAAGAATATCAAGAATTTTAATTTGACTTGGAAGGCAAGGAATTATCAAGAATTTAAGGAAATTCAAGAAAGTGGTTCTTGAATTTTGGAGCGACTTTTTTTTTTTTTTGAATTATGATGAATTTTCGGAATTAATAAAAACAAAAAGTAAAAAAATTATTATTATTATTTTTAATAAAATCTGAAAATTTGACACGAACGCAACAAAACAAACGAGACAGGATTTGGATAAAAATCGAATAAAATAAACAAGATGAATTTTTGATGGATTTTTGTATGGATCAAATAACGAAAAAAGAATTTATGGCAAGAAGAACACGAAGAAAAAGTAAACTCAAGAAAAAAAAAACTCAATAACAAGATATAGATGATTTTGTGCAGACTCTATGATAAAAACACAAAATCAAATTGGATAGAATAGAAAAACAAAACCTGAATCCAGAGTCCAGCTCTGATACCATATGATGAGAACCCGGGAGGGGGTCCTCGTCGTAGCTCGCGGAATAATGATTGGAAAGTTCTGAATCCAGGTTGGAACGGACAATAACAATGCAACCCCGACCTCACGACGCAAGAACTAGGGGTACATTAAACCCGAGACCCGTTACGATGCAGAGATAAGAACCACAAAGGGGGAACGCCACAAGGAATGTCCAGATCCTTGATAAGTTCAATTGTTTATAGGGAAAATCTCCACCTTTAGAGAGAGTAAAAACACTCAATAATTTTATTCATAAAAAATATTCTGTTTTTACATTGAATGAAAAATCATATAAATAGGCAAAATAACCCTAGTCGCTAACTGACTCTGAATAGAATTCTAATTAGGCTAAAATAGCTAAAATAACTAAAATTACCAAAAGAATTAAAAACTAAAAATAACCAACTAAACATATCCGCAAAACAAAGGCCAAAAAATGCGTAACTTGAATTACGGCCGTAACAATTGTCTTTATGGCCGTAATAGCCTCTCGGATCAAAATATAGTTTAGTTTGTTAAGGCCGTAACATTTGTCCTTACGGCCGTGAGATACTTCCTGAATAACAAAATTACCAAACTTGAGTTACAACCGTGAAATCATTCCTTACGGCCGTGAAATTCCATGGATTAGTTACGGCCGTGAGAACCCAAGTTACGGCCGTAAACGCTGTTCTGCCCAAATTGTGCGCTGATGATGTTACGGCCGTAATTATGGAAGTTACGGCCGTAAAAGCCCTTCGTCCTTGATTTTTTATCCTTTGACGTGAATTGAATCTCGACTCGAGCCCAACATGAAACTCGTTCATTTTCCTATGTAGAATATTGTTGAATTACCCGTATCTTGATTTCTCATTTTTGACGCCTTTTCCGGATCACATCAGCTCATGGGCTCTAGCCCATAAGTTTTGCTCAGTGGCTCGTTTTTACTCGAAAAACACATATTACGAATCCAATTCATCGTGGTTGATTGGTTTGGCTTGAATATTTAACTTTCCGTCAAATTATACGAATCATAGTGGGCTTGATGAAAAGTTAAATATTCAAGGCAAACCAAAATATGTGTTTTTCGAGGAAAAAGGGGCCACTGAGCAAAACTCATGGGCTAAAGCCCTTGAGCTCACTGACTTTATGGTTAAATTCCATCATTTTGAGATTCAAAACAACAAGTCAATTATGCGGACGGGAATTAGGGGTTTTGCGAATTTTTAGGTTAAATTTCTTTTTTACTTGTTTTAGGGTTCAATTTGGACCTCTATAGCGGCTAGGGATTATTTAATTCCGTTTTGCTTATTTATATTCCTTTTCTTTCATTGTAACAATAAGACTTTGATGAATAAAATTATTGAGTGCTTTTACTCTCTAAATGTGAGGATTTCCCCCTTTAAACAATTTAACTTATCAAGGATCTGGACATTCTTTGTAGCGTTCCCCCATGTTGGTTCATCTTTCCACACCGTAACGGGTCATGGGTTTAATATACCGTTGGTTCTTGCGTCGTGAGGCTCGGGTCTCCATGTTATCGTCTGTTCCAACCTGAATTCAAAACTTTCCCAGCGTTTCAAATCAAATTCCG
Organism: Ligustrum vulgare; assembly: GCA_963555705.1. Classification (NCBI taxonomy): domain Eukaryota; kingdom Viridiplantae; phylum Streptophyta; class Magnoliopsida; order Lamiales; family Oleaceae; genus Ligustrum; species Ligustrum vulgare. The sequence continues at coordinate 18,893,726 of OY743186.1, forward strand.
CGAGTTTTTGGTGAATCCTTGAATTGGATCACATCAGTTGGTATCAGATTTGACTCTAGATTCAGGTTTTGTTTTTCTTTTCTATCTTAGTTTGATTCTGCATTTTTATCATCAAGTCTACGCGGAATCATCCATGTCCGATTTTTTATTTTTTTTGTAGTCGAGTCTTTATTTAGGATTCTTTGTGTTATTCATCATTTGATGAGTCTTTAATTGATGAGGTTCGAAGCGCGGAAGAAACACCAGAAAGTTCCGAACTCAGGTTGTGGTTGGACGGATGAATCATGAGCCGATATTCACGACGTGATGGCTCGACGATGGGGAATAAAGAACCACGACTTTCAAAATGCCACAAGGATTTGCCCAAAATCAAATCTGCATTACAATGAATGGGAAAAGCGTATAAATAAGCAAAATAAAACCTATCAACCCTAACTGGCTCAAAATAGAATTTTAATTAAAGTAAAATACTAAAATAACTAAATAAAAGAAAAGGAATTAAAAATCTGCAAAGTATGAAAAATCCCGGAAATCTAATCCATTGAGCAGTTACGACCGTAAAGATGACACTTACGGCCGTAAGTTATGTTCTGCCCAAAAATTGCGATAGCTACATTACGGCAGTAATTTCAAAGGTTACGGCTGTAAAAGGCCTACTGCTTAATTTTCTGGTTTTTTTTGACACGGTTTGATCTTCAAAGCTCGTCGAACCTGTTGAATTCTTGTTTTGGCTTGAATATTTAAATTTTCCCGTCAAGCCTGCTATGACTCCTATTGTCGAGGGTCCGGAACACATCATTTATCCTAAAAATCTCATAAAAAACTCACAAGTAGTTTCTATGTTCATTTTTCATCAAAATTAAGTCTTGTTAGTTTTCCCGTATTCGTAGCCGAATTTTCGGATTATTAAAAAAAATTAATTATTTTTTTTTATTTTTTTTATTCATTCTGAAAATTCATCCAAAAAAGAAAGAAAGAAAGAAAGAGTCGTTCCAAATTCAAGAACCACTTTCTTGAATTTCCTAAAATTCTTAATATTTTTTTCCTTTTCGAGCCAAAATTAATTTCTTCTTGCTATTACCAATATCTGGACCCTCTTATTTTGAGTTTCTTGAATTTTTTAAATCCTTATAAAGGGATGAATTATGAATTCGATTCTACCTTCCAGACTAGATGTCATGTGAGCAGTAAAGTGTGCAATGTTTCTATCGATAGAGAGTATTTCGCTAATCTGGTTAGTACCGCCCTGGTTGAGAAGTTGGGTTTACCTCTATTGCCACATCCCAATCCTTATAAGCTGATGTGGTTAAAGGAGCGTGGGATGGTAAATGTGACCCATGGGGTTAGGTTGAAATTCACACTTGGGAGATATAGCGATGAACTATGGTGTGATGTGGCGCCTATAGAGTCTTGTCACATTTTGTTGAGTAAGCCATGGAAGTCTAAAAGGAAAGCATTCTATGATAAGGGTAGGAATGTGATGAGATTCGAAGCGCGGAAGAAACGCCGGAAAGTTCCGAACTCAGGTTGTGGTTGGACGGATGAATCATGACTCGATATTCACGACGCGATGTCTCGATGATGCGGAATAAAGAACCACGACTTTCGAAATGCCACAAGGATTTGCTCAATCTCCTTGATAAGTCTCTGATTTGAACGCCACAAATATTCTAACAAATATTTGATAAGTTCGATATTTGAACGCCACAAGAAATATTCTTAATAAGTTCGAAAAAACATAGGAATCCACCGATAACTTTTATTGAATCCTCAATAAAAACTATTTATATCAAAATCGAAGTCTGAAGTACAATGAATGGAAAAAGCGTATAAATAAGCAAACGAAACCTATCAACCCTAACTGGCTCAAAATAGAATTCTAAATAAAGTAAAATACTAAAATAACTAAATAAAAGAAAAAGAATTAAAATCTGCAAAATATGAAAAAATCCCGAAAATCTGATCCGCTGAGCAGTTACGGCCGTAAAGATGACACTTACGGCCGTAAGTGTGTTTCTGTTTAAAGTTACGGCCGTGATACTTATATTTACGGCCGTAAATATTAAAATCTTGAAATTCTGCATTTTAAACCGAGGGGAGGTTACAGCCGTGATAATCTTGACATTACGGTAAAAACAAAACTGGTCCTTTTTTACTCCGGTTTTGCTCCAATTTGCAACTAACTCCGTTTTGGCTTGCATTACTTGAGTTTTTCCGTCAAGCCTGCTATGACTCCAATTGTCGAGGGTCCGGAATACATCAGAATGTATACAAATTTGTTAAAAATGGGAAAAATATTAAGCTTATGCCGTTAACCCCGAAACAAATACTTGAAGAGAAAATATTGGGACAAAAGAGGGATGCAGAAAAAATAAGCAAAACAGAATTAAATAAGTCCTAGCCACTATAGAGGCCCAAGATAAACCCTAAAACAAGTAAAAATGGAATTTAACATAAAATTCGCGAAACCCCTAATTCTTGTCTGCATAATTGACTTATTGTTTTGAAACACATAATGATGGAATTTGGCCATAAAGTCAATGGGCTCAAGGGTTTAGTCCATGAGTTTTGCTCAATGACCCGTTTTTACTCAAAAAACACATATTACGCATCCAATTCCGACATGGTTGATTGGTTTGGCTTGAATATTTAACTTTCCTTCAAATGATACGAATCATAGTGGGCTTAACTTTCCTTGTGGCGTTCCCCCATGTTGGTTCTTGTTTCCGCATCGTAACGGGTCTTGGGTTTCATATACCCTTGGTTCTTGCGTCGTGAGGCTCGGGTCTCCATGCTATTGTCCATTCCAACCTGAATCCGGAACTTTCCAGATGTTTCAAATCAAATTCCGCGTGTTTTTTGTGATTCCCCGAACGAGATCACGTCAAATCTTAAATTAGTGAAGAGATTCAAGAAATCCAAGAATTCAATGAAATTACAATATAAGAACAAAAAAAAATTAAAACAAGAAATATGAAAAGAATTGGATTTAGAGACCAGCTCTGATACCAGATGATATGATCCGTTATGGGGATCACGAAGAACACGAGGAAATTAGACTCGTAACGCCGAAAATAGCTGTTCAAAAATTCGGACATATTCTATACGAAAACTGAGCTTCAACCTCCGATTAAAAATCTGGATCACAATCCCAGCGGGTTTTTGATTACCAATTTCATCTCAAATCTTCTTTGACTATAATTTTTGCCTCCAATCTTCTTCCCACATGACATTCTTGAATTGGAGCCCTTTGAACATGCCCTTAAAGTTTTGATTGGATTGATTTGTAGTTCTTTCAGTCAAGCCAACTATGATTCTTATCATTCCCTCCTTCTTCAGGATGATTCGTCCATAATCATAGTGTTGTTCTCGATGTTTCACTGTACCTCCTGGATCAAACGGAAAATTATGGATTTCATGACATGCATTCAATAAGTGATGCTTCTCCAATCGGTAGACAAGAAGGTTTTGAAACATGGGGCTAATTGACCAAGGTTGATGCGATTCAAGCTTCCATGTGTAATCAACCTGCAATAAATATTGAAATAAAACGGGGAGGGAAAGGTACAATGTATGGATCCTTGTATTCGTGATAGATTACCTCCCTATCCTCCTTTCTCACAATGAAGCTCTTCTCTTCACCTCTTTCAATATTTTCACTCTCTTGCTCAATATTTTTAACTCCAAGCCCAACCACATCTTCTCCAAACTCCACATTTTTATCACCATGTTCATACACTACCTCATTACTACCCAAATGTTCTTCCACTTTAAAGCTCAAATCTTGAACAACCACCTCAACTTCTAACTCATGCTTTTCATCATCAACAATTGTATTTACAATGATTCCCTCACTACCCAACTCTACCTTTTTCCTCGCTAAATTTTGGAGTTTCTTCCACTACTTCTAATTCATGTTTCAAGTCTCCCTCCTTTTCACGTCCCTATCTTGAGGTTCTTCTTGCAATTCAACTACAACTGCCACCTCTTCCTCATCAAATTTCGGAATTTGATCATCTATTTTTAATTTCAACTCCACCTCCTTATTCTGAATATCCTTATCCCCATGATGCTTCCTATTATACCACCTTGCACTCTCCTTCCTTTTCCTCCGTGAATCTTCTAATGTATCCTCTAATGTCAACCCATATAGTGCGCGTGTTTTCCCTTTCTTAAGGAATTTGTATATGTGCATACTCTTATCATAAATAGCATCCCTCCTACGTCTCCATGAGTTTTCCAATATAATATGATAAGATTTTAATGGCACTACATCACACTATACATCCTCGCTATACCTTCCATGGGCGATAGGTGAACTTGTTTGGTTACTTTGAACTTCCCAAACTCCCTCATCCACGTCATCCTATAAGGTTTATAGTGTAGTACTAGAGATAATCCTAATTTTTAAACCACGATGCTACTAAAAAAATTAGTAAAGCACTCTCCATCAATTGCCACACTACACCCCTTATCATCCATTTAACATCTAGTTTTGAACAAGGAGACTGGATCATAATCCATTCCTTATGTGGCGTTAAAAAAAATTCAAGAACGAAGTGGATTTAGACATCAAATAGCAAGGACAAATTTTATGGACTTGGAAGGAAATGAATACCAAGAATTTTGAAAAAACTCAAGAAAGTGGTTCTTGAATTTTGGAATGACTCCTTTTTCTTTTTTTTAATATTTTTTTTAATAAGTAATTTTCGAAATTAAATAATGGACACAGAAACAACTTGTGAATTTTCTTATGAGATTTTCTGGATTAAATAATCAAAAAATGATGAATAATACGAAGAACAAAAATAAAGACTCGACAACAACAAAAAAAATAGGATATGGATGATTCTGTGTAGACTCGATGATAAAAAGGCAGAATCAAAGTAGGATAGAAAAAAAAAAAACAAAACCTGAAACCAAAATCCAGCTCTGATACTAGATGATGTGATCCAGATAGGGGAATCACATCGAGCTCACGGAATAACGTTAGGAAAGTTCCGAATTCAGGTTGGAAATGACGATAACACTACGACCTGAGTCTCACGTCTCAAGAACCAGGGTATATTAAACTCGAGACCCGTTACAATGCGGAAACAAGAACCATAATGGAGTGAACGCCACAAAGGTTGTCCAATTCCTTTGAAAAGTTTGATTTGTTGAACGTCACAAATATCACATAATATTTGATAAGTTCGGGTTAAAGGGAATCCTCACATTTAGATTAAAAACACTCAATATAATTTATTCATCAAAGTCTTATTGTTACAATGAAAGAAAATAATATAAATAGTGGAAAAAAAAACTAAAACTACGTGATGAGAACCCGGGAGGGGGGGTCATCGTCGTAGCTCGCGGAATAACGCTTGGAAAGTTCCGAATCCAGGTTGGAACGGACGATAACAATGCAACTCCGACCTCACGACGCAAGAACCAGGGGTATATTAAACCCGAGACCCGTTACGATGCGGAGATAAGAACCACAAAGGGGGAACGCTACAAGGAATGTCCAGATCCTTAATAAGTTCAATTGATTTAAACGCCACAAGATTAGAATCTTGATAAGTTCGATGTTTAAAGGGAAAATCCTCACCTTTAGAGAGAGTAAAAACACTCAATAATTTTATTCATCAAAAGTATTCTGTTTTTACATTGAATGGAAAAACATATAAATAGGCAAAATAAACCCTAATCGCTAACTGACTCTGAATAGAATTCTAATTAAGCTAAAATAGCTAAAATAACTAAAATAACCAAAATTATCAAAATTACCAAAAATTGGAAAAAGAATTAAAAACCAATAAAGGAAATACAAATCAACTGAAATACGAAAAATCTCGAAAATCTGATTCGCGCCGCTTAAGGCCGTAAAAGTCGGACTTACGGCCGTAAGTCCTTCTCGGATAAAATGTTTCAATATTAGTTACGGCCGTGAAGATTGATGTTACGGCCGTGAAATTCTTTGGATTAGTTATGTCCGTGAGAACCCAAGTTACGGCCGTAAACGCTGTTCTGTCCAAATTGTGCGCTGATAATGTTACGGCCGTAATTATGGAAGTTACGGCCGTAAAAGCCCTTCTGCCTTGATTTCTGATCCTTTGATATGAATTGAATCTTGACTCGAGCCCAACATGAAACTTGTTCATTTTCTTATGTAGAATATTGTTGAATTGCCCGTATCTTGATTTCTCATTTTTGACGTCTTTTCCGGATCACATCATCCCCTCTTCCTTTAAGATGATTCGTCCCGAATCATAACATTGTTCTTAACTTCTTTTCCGGATCACATCATCCCCTCTTCCTTTAAGATGATTCGCCCTGAATCATAAAGCTGTTCTTGGCTTGCTAACTTGGTTTAGCCTCGAACCTTCTTCGTACAAGCAATGTTTGATCTTTGACGTTCTCCGTACCTGATTGATTTCTTGTTTTGGCTTGAATTATAGATTTTTCCGTCAAGCCCACCCTGATTCGTACAATTCCCTCCTTCTTTTGGATGATTCGTCCCGAATCATGGTGTTGTTCTTGAAAAATCAAGCTGTACCTCCTGGATCAAACGGAAAATTGTCGATTCCCTGACATGCATTCAATAAATGATGCTCCCCCAATTTGTAGACAAGAAGGTATTGAAACACGGGGGGAATTGACCAAGTATGATGGAAATCAAACTTTCATGCACAATAAATCTGCAAGAAAGATTTAAAAAAAAAGGGGAGGGAAATGTTAGCGTCTCCATGCACAAGGTATGGATCCTTGTACTCATGGTACAAAATCTCCACAACTTTTTTTCCCACCACGAGGCCCTTCTCGTCGCCTCCAAAAGTCAATATACTTTCTTGCTCATTCTCTTCTTTTTTCTCAACCACTTCTTCTAATTTTTCACATTCAACCACCTCTTCAATATTTTTATTGACAATTTCAACATTCAAATGTTGAACTTCTACCCCCAACTTCCAATTCATTCATATCATTGTCAACAATGTTATTTTCAATCTCCTCTTCAAAAATTTTATTTTGTACTTCAAGACTTGGAGTTTGATCAACTACTTCAATTTCTTTTTTCGCACACTCAACCTCCACTTCTAAATTTATGGGCTCAATCACCTCTCCTAATTTCTCATGCTTTTGCTCATGCACCTCCTCATAAATAATTTTATCGACATGATTAGGCACCTTCTCAACGCTACACAAATTTTTATCTTCTAACTCGTTCCTCAAGTCTCCCTCCTTCTTAACAATCATATCCAAAGGCTTTTCTTGTAATTTAACTACCTCCTCTATTCCCCTTTCTCTCTTTTGAAACTCGGCTAACTTTTTTCTAGCCTCTTGTGCCTTCATCTCTTTATTTAGCTGTATTAATTTCTTGGCCATCTCCATGAATTCAGCCTTCATACTCCATTCATCATCTCCGAATTTTCTTTGCTCATCCCTCTTTTCTCGCAATACTTTCTCTTCAAGTATTTGTTCCGGGGTTAACGGCATAAGCTTAATACTTTTCCCATCCTTAACAAATTTATATATATTCCTGCGCTTATCATAGACTGCTTTCCTCTCACACTTCCACGATCTACTCAACAAGATGTCACAAGATTCTAGAGGCACCACAATTCATCGCTATATCTTCCAAGTGACAATTTCACCATAACCCCGTGGGTTACATTTACCTTCCCACACTCCTTTAACCACGTCGGCCTATAAGGATTGGGATGTGGTAGTAAAGGTAAGCCCAACTCCTCAACCATGGTGGTACTGGGAAGATCGCAATAATACTCCTTATCAATAATAATATTGCACACTTTACTGCCCACGTGACACCTAGTCTGGAAGGTAGGATCGAACTCATAATTCATCCCTTTATGTAACTTTCAAAAATTTGAGAGACTCAAAATAAGAGGGTCCAGATATTGATAAATATCAAGAAGGAATTTAATGTTGACTCGAAAAGGAAAACAATATCAAGAATTTTAAAGAAATTCAAGAAAGTGGTTCTTGAATTTTGACTAGAAAGGAAAGAATATCAAGAATTTTAATTTGACTTGGAAGGTAAGGAATTATCAAGAATTTAAGGAAATTCAAGAAAGTTGTTCTTGAATTTCAGAGTGACTTTTTTTTTTTTTTGAATTATGATAAATTTCTCGGAATTAATAAAAAAAATAAAAAATAAATTTTTTTTTTAATAAAATCCGAAAATTTGATACGAAAGCAACAAAACAAACGAGACAGGATTTGGATAAGAGTCGAATAAAATAAACAAGATTGAATTTTTGATGGATTTTTGTATGGATCAAATAACGAAAAAAAATTCTGCCAAGAAGAATAAAAAAAATTGAAAACAAAGACTCAAATAACAAAAATAGGATATGGATGATTTTTATGGGACTCGATGATAAACATAAAAATCAAATTGGATAGAAAAACACAAGAACCTGAATTCAGAGTCCAGCTCTGATACCATATGATGAGAACCCGGGAGGGGGGTCCTCGTCGTAGCTCGAGGAATAACGCTTGGAAAGTTCCGAATCCAGGTTGGAATGGACGATAACAATGCAACCCCGACCTCACGACGCAAGAACCAGGGGTATATTAAACCCGAGACTTGTTACGATGCGGAGATAAGAACCACAAAGGGGGAACGCCACAAGGAATGTCTAGATCTTTGATAAGTTCAATTGATTTGAACACCACAAGATTTCAATATTGATAAGTTCGATGTTTAAAGGGAAAATCCTCACCTTTAGAGATAGTAAAAACACTCAATAATTTTATTCATCAAAAGTATTCTGTTTTTACATTGAATGGAAAAGCATATAAATAGGCCAAATAAACCCTAGTCGCTAACTGACTCTGAATAGAATTCTAATTAAGCTAAAATAACTAAAATAACCAAAATTACCAAAAATTGGAAAAAGAATTAAAAACCAATAAAGGAAATACAAATCAACTGAAATACTAAAAATCCCGAAAATCTGATTCGCGCCGCTTAACGCCGTAAAAGTCGGACTTACGGCCGTAAGTCCTTCTCGGATCAAAATGTTTCAATATTAGTTACAGCCGTGAAGATTGATGTTACGGCCGTGAAATTCCTTGGATTAGTTACGGCCGTGAGAACCCAAGTTACGGCCGTAAACACTGTTCTGTCCAAATTGTGCGCTGATAATGTTACGGCCGTAATTATGGAAGTTAGCCCTTCTGCCTTGATTTCTGATCCTTTGATATGAATTGAATCTTGACTCGAGCCCAACATGAAACTTGTTCATTTTCTTATGTAGAATATTGTTGAATTGCCCGTATCTTGATTTCTCATTTTTGACGTCTTTTCCGGATCACATCACTACGTCTAGCCGCAATAGGGGTACAAAATAAACCCTAAAACAAGACTTTGTCCGACTGCATAATTTCTTCACTAGGTCTAGCCGCAATTGAGGTTATGGCCGTAATGGCCCGACTACATAATTTCTTAACTTTCTTGAGCTTCAGGTTCTCTTGGTATTTTTGTTATAACGTTCTCTTTCGATATTCAATTGTACTGATTCAAAGTGCGTTAGAAAGAAGACAAAAAGATATACAATTCTTCTAGAAATAGCTATTCCAAAATTCAGATGTATTCTATATGAAAACTGGGCTTCAATATCTGATTAAAAATCTGGATCACAATCCCATCGGGTTTTTGATTGCCAATTTCATCCCTAATCTTCTTTGACCATAATTTTTGCCTCCAATCTTCTTTCCAAATGACATTATTGAATTGGAGCCCTTTCAACATGCCCTTAAACTTTTGATTGGCTTGATTTATAGTTCTTTCCGTCAAGCCCACCATGATTCGTATCAAATTTCCTCTTCAAAATTCAATTTAGTCTCTTGATGGCAGAGGCAGAGGCGAAAAAGAAATGATTGGGATTGGTTGATGATTAAAAGACTCGTTCAGGCATAACACATTGATGAGTAGCGGAGTGGCCCAACGAGCAAGGACCCGTTGCATGTACCGGTGGGACCAATAGCGAGGCTGAGAGCTAAGAAGATCAAGCAGGCAATGTCGGGGTTTATGCAAGCTTGGATGGACGAGTGCTGGAGTGCAAGGTCGAAGACTCGATTTTCAATGCATGACAAGATAGAAGAAGAGCCAAAACCATTACAATGCATTTGGGTCAAAGAACAACCAGAAAAGAAGGCAGAAGGCCTTTTACAGTCGTAAAGGCTGAAGTTACGACCGTAACTACTCCATCGCACAAATTGGACAGTAAGGGACTTACGGCCATAAATATCTTTTTCACAGCCATAATTGGGTTGTGCATTATACTACATCATGTTCCCCTTTTGAAGTTGTTTATGGTTTCAACCCACTAACTCCTCTCGATTTAATTCCTTTGCCTGTAGATGAAAGGAGCAGTTTGGACGGGGAAAAAAAGGCTAAGCTTGTGAAGTCAATCCATGAGAAGGTGAAGGACCAAATAGAGAAGAAGAACGAGTGTTATGCATCCCAAGCAAACAAAGGTCGGGAGCATGTGACGTTCGAACTGGGTGATTGGGTGTGAGTGCACTTGCAAAAGGAGCGGTTCCCAACACAATGAAATCTAAGTCCTCCCAATAGGAGATGGACCTTTTCAAGTCATCGAGAAGATAAACGACAATGTACACAAGTTGGATCTTCTAGGTGAGTATAATGTATCTGCTTCTTTTAACGTTGCTGACCTTTCTCTGTTTGATGCAGGTGATGATTCGAGGATGAATCCTTTTCAACAGGGAGGGGATGATGAGTACCGGAGTGGCCCAATGAGCAAGGATCTGTTGCATGTGCCGGTAGGATCAATAACAAGGCCGAGGGCTAAGAAGATCAAACAAGCCATGTAAGGATTTATGCATAGTTGGGTGGATGAGCATTCAAGTCCAAGACCAAAGGCTCTGCTTTTAACTCATGACATGATAGAAGAGGAGCCAAAGGTGACACAAGTGATTTGTGCCGAGAATCAAGTTCAAAACCAAGGAGTTGGAGATTTGAACCACGTGACCGATGGTATAAAATGGAGCGCGATCGCGACTTGCACTGAAAAAGAGACCCGAGAGATTTTGGCCTCTCCACGCAATTGCTATCGTGGTACCTACGTGATTGCGTGGGTATAAAATTTAGGGGTTTTCGAGTTTTTAATTCTTTTACCGTTTTGAGCCCATATGTTGCGGCTTTAGCCTATTTTCATGATAATACTCTTTATTAGTTACTTTTTCATTTATTGTAAACACAACTTTGAGATTATTGATAATTAAAGGTGAGTTATTCCCTTGTTCTTCTTCGTTCTTAATGACCAAATCGAACTTATCAAAGGATTAGACAACCTTTGTGGCTTTCACCCCTTTGTGGTTCTTATCTCTGCATCGTAACGGGTCTTTGGTTTAATATACCTTGGGTTCTTGCGTCATGAGGTTGGGGTTGCATTGTTATCGTCTACCAATTGGATTTGGGGTTTTTCGGAGTTTCGAGTCTAAATTCCGCTTGTTCTTCGTGATCCCCATAACGGATCACATCATTGTTCCCAATGTCTTTGTTCGAGAAATTCTCTGGTCTTCTTTAAGGAGCTTCGAAATCTCGAAGTCGACTACACGAGCAACCATATCTTCATCCAGAAGTATTTTGTTGGGCTTTAAGTCACATTGCACAATTGGGGATGTATACATATGATGCAAATATTCCAATGCACATGCCACATCTATCATTATTTTCAATCTTTGAGCTATATTCAGGCAATAGTCAGAAGAGTACAACCAATTGCTAAGATTTCCGTTAGGCATATATTCCAATACCAAGGCTTTGAGATCAAGGTTAGAACAACACGTAATTACCTTGACGAGATTTTTGTGTCGAATATTGCATAATATATTGCACTCGGTATCGAAGCTCTGGAGCGCACCTTCCACATCTCTTCATCAAAGTTATTGGTAGCAATAAGAACTTCATAATAAGAAATCCTCTTGACGGTGAGGGGGATAGGGAAACTAGACGGGGCCGGAAGAGGTTTATTTCTATTACATCTCACAAAAACTGTAATAATTCCTACACATGCCAATGCAAATGATGGTAAAATATATTTCAAATACATGGTATTTCTTGATGATTTTGTCCTGTTACTCTCGCATGCCATGACCATGAATCAAGACACTCCACATAATTCCCCATTGCCTATGAAGGAATCGCTTGTCAAGTTTACAAAAGGTCCTCCATTCGGAATTTCACTATTGGGTTTATTGAATGAAACGTTAAAATAGACAAGGTAATCAAGTTTCTCCAATGACTTGGGGATCCGACCAGAAAGATTGTTACAAGATAGATCCAAGTACACCAATCCTTTCATATCACCAAATGTCTCGGGTATAGGACCATCCAATCTATTGTCTAATAATGTTAGATTTATCAAATCCTGAAGTTCTCCAATGGTGGTAGGGATATTGATGTGATCCGATATGGGGATCACCAAGAACACGCGGAATTAAACGCCGGAAAGCTCTAAAATCCAAGATAGTAGACGATAACAATGCAACCTCGACCTCACGACGCAAGAACCAGGGGTATATTAAACTCGAGACCCGTTACGATGCGGAGATAAGAACCACAAAGGGGGAACGCCACAAGGAATGTCCAGATCCTTGATAAGTTCAATTGTTTTGAACGCCACAAGATTTGAATCTTGATAAGTTCATTGTTTAAAGGGAAAATCCTCACCTTTAGAGAGAGTAAAAACACTCAATATATTTTATTCATCAAAAGTCTTCTGTTTTTACATTGAATGGAAAAGCATATAAATAGGCAAAATAAACCCTAGTTGCTAAGTGACTCTGAATAGAATTCTAATTAGGTTAAAATACCTAAAATAACTAAAATAACCAAAATTACCAAAATTGGAAAAAGAATTAAAAACCAATAAAGGAAATACAAATCAACTGAACTACTAAAAATCCCGAAAATCTGATTCGCGCCGCTTACGGCCATAAAGTCAGACTTACGGCCGTAAGTCCTTCTCGGATCAAAATGTTTCAATATTAGTTACGGCCGTGAAGATTGATGTTACGGCCGTGAGATTCCATGGATTAGTTACGGCCGTGAGAACCCAAGTTACGACCGTAAACGCTGTTCTGCCAAAATTGTGCGCTGATAATGTTACGGCCGTAATGATGGAAGTTACGACCTTAAAAGCCCTTCTGCCTTGATTTCTGATCCTTTGACCTGAATTGGATCTTGACTCGAGCCCAACATGAAACTTGTTCATTTTCCTACGTAGAATATTGTTGAATTGCCCGTATTTTGATTTCTCATTTTTGATGTCTTTTCCGAATCACATCATCCCCTCTTCCTTTAACATGTTCGTCCCGAATCATAACATTGTTCTTAGCTTCTTTTCCGGATCACATCATCCCCTCTTCCTTTTAAGATGATTCATCCCGAATCATAAATTTATTCTTGACTTGCTCACTTGGTTTAGTCTCGAACCTTCTTCGTACAAGCAATATTTGATCTTTAAGGTTCTCCGAACCTGTTTGACTTCTTATTTTTGGCTTGAATCATAGATTTTCCTGTCAAGCCCACCCTGATTCGTACCATTCCCTCCTTCTTTAGGATGATTCGTCCCGAATCATGGTGTTGTTCTTGAAAAATCAAACTGTACCTCCTGGATCAAACGGAAAATTCTCGATTCCCTGACATGCATTCAATAAATTATACTCCTCCAATTTGTAGACAAGAAGGTATTGAAACACGAGGGGAATTGACCAAGGTTGATGTAAATCAAACTTCCATGCACAATAAACCTGCAAGAAAGATTTAAAAAAAATGGGGAGGAAAATGTTAGCGTCTCCATGCACAAGGTATGGATCCTTGTACTCATGATACAAAACGTCAACAATGTTAATTTCAATCTCCTCTTCCACAATTTTATTCTCTACTTCAAGACTTTGATCAAGTACTTCAATTTCTTTTTTAGCACACTCAACATCCACTTCTAAATTTCTGGGCTCAATCACCTCTCCTAATTTCTCATGCTTTTGCTCATGCACCACCTCATAAATAATTTTATCAACATGATTAGGCACCTCCTCTTCTAACTCGTTCCTCAGGTCTCCCTCCTTCTTTTCAACATTCATATCCTGACACTCCAATTTTAAATCCCCTCCAATCTCACTTTCACCCTGTTGTAATTTAGCTTCAGCCTCCCTTTCACTTTCCCTCTTTCTTAACTTAGCTTCTTTTCTAGCCTTCCGTTCATACATCATCCTTTCCTCATAAATTTCTGTTCGACTCTTCAAAAGCGCCCTCGCATTAATCTCTTCATCCCAATCAACTCCAATCCCAATCCTAGGTTTATGGTTACGCCTATATTCCCTTTCACGCCGTTGAACAAGTTCTGCACTATGCATATCTACTGAGTTCTTAACCTTCCCAAACTTCGCATTTAATCTCGCATCAAATTTCGCTTCCAATTTTGCAGCTAACTCCTCAAACTGTTTCTCCATCATGACAAGTAGAGAAGATTGATTGTTATCTTTCCTAGATGATGAATTTTTGTGAAATTTGGACATTGTGAAATGGAATGGAATAATAGTTTGACACAAGGAATAATAATGAATTTTAATTTTGACTTGGAAGGCAGGGAATATCAAGAATTAAGGAAATTCAAGAAAGTGGTTCTTGAATTTTGACTAGAAAGGAAAGAATATCAAGAATTTTAATTTGACTTGGAAGGCAAGGAATTATCAAGAATTTAAGGAAATTCAAGAAAGTGGTTCTTGAATTTCGGAGTGACTTTTTTTTTTTTTTTTGAATTATGATGAATTTTCGGAATTAATAAAAATAAAAAATAAAAAAATAATAATAATTTTTTTTTTAATAAAAATCCGAAAATTCGACACGAACGCAACAAAACAAACAGAACTGGATTTGGATGAAAAAAGAACAAGAAAAACACTTTTGATTTTTTTGGGACTGACTCTTACGGATCAAACTGAAAAAAAAAAATTTACTGGCAAGAAGAACAAGAAAAATTGAAAACAAAGACTCAAATAACAAAAATAGGATATGGATGATTTTTATTGGACTCGATGATAAACATAAAAATCAAACTGGATAGAAAAACACAAGAACCTGAATCCAGAGTCCAGCTCTGATACCATATCATGAGAACCCGGATGGGGGTCCTCGTCATAGCTCGCGGAATAACGCTTGGAAAGTTCCGAATCCAGGTTGGAACAGACGATAACACTACAACCCGAGCCTCACGACGTAAGAACCATGGGTATATTAAACCCAAGACCCGTTAAGATGCGGAAACAAGAACCGTAATGGTTTGAACGCCACAAAGGATGCCCACGCCTTTGATAAGTTCGATTTGTTGAACGCCACAAATATCCCACAATATTTGATAAGTTCGGAGTTTGTTCAATTCCGGAACAATGTTGAGAAAACACTCAATATATTTTTCATTCATCAAAATTTTCTGTTTTTACATTGAATAGAAAAGCATATAAATAGGCAAAATAAACCATAGTCGCTAACTGACTCTGAATAGAATTCTAATTAGGCTAAAATACCTAAAATAACTAAAATTACCAAAATTACCAAAATTGGAAAAATAATTAAAAACCAATAAAGGAAATACAAATCAACTGAAAATCCCGAAAATCTGATTCGCGCCACTTACGACCATAAAGTCGGACTTACGGCCGTAAGTCCTTCTCGGATCAAAATGTTTCAATATTAATTACGGCCGTGAAGATTGATGTTACGGCCGTGAAATTCCATGGATTAGTTACGGCCGTGAGAACCCAAGTTACGGCCGTAAACACTGTTCTGTCAAAATTGTGCGCTGATAATGTTACGGCCGTAATGATGGAAGTTACGGCCGTAAAAGCCCTTCTGCCTTGATTTCTGATCCTTTGACGTGAATTGGATCTTGACGAGCCCAACATGAAACTTGTTCATTTTCCTATGTAGAATATTGTTGAATTGCCCGTATCTTGATTTCTCATTTTTGACGCATTTTCCGGATCACATCAGATATCACCCGAAAATTGATTCCTTGACAGATGGAACTCATTCAAGCTCTTCAGGTTGCCGATTTCTTGAGAAGGAGAACCAAAAAGCAAATTATGAGACAACGACAAAATTTCAAATTCTTTGTTGCTCCACAAAGTTGATGGAATAGTAGAAGTAAATCCATTGTAATCTAAATGAACACTTCGTAAGGAACAAATGTTTCCCAAACACCTCGACGGCTGACCTGAGAGCTGATTGTTACTCAAATCTAGTTGATACAGATTTACCATATTGCAAATATCGACATGTATTGACCCCCGCAATTGATTCCCATCAATTATGAGGTTTTGCATCTTCCTCAGTTGTCCCATATTGTCAGGAATTGTTCCTGTCAAGTAATTGCCTCCCATTGCTAAGTAAATCATGTTGCTCAGATCACCAATTTCATTCGGAATCATGCCTTTAATGCCACAAAATGGGCCCTTGATGAATTCAACAGTTCGTGACAAATTACCCAAGTCTTTCAGAAGAATCCTGTTAAAAGATAAATTCGAAACATAGGCGATTCAACTATCTACAATTTTTCAATGAGCTAAGAAAATCCAGTTTCACCATTGAAGGATTAAATGTTAATTGATTATACTCCAAGTTTAGCGTTTGGAGGTCTTGTAAGTTCCCAAAAGTCAAGGGTACATGTCCACTTAATGAATTCTGAGTAAGCTCCAATGTAGAAAGTTTAGAAAATTTTGAAATACCAATAGGTATTTCTCCACTTAATTCATTACCACCAAGATAGAGATTTTCAAGAGCAGTGAGTACTCCATTGTTTACTGACGATGGAAGATTGCCTATTGAGTGTTAATGTAATTTCTTGTAACTTGGAGAGATTGAAAACGGATTCAGGTATTTCACCCACAAGATTGCTGAAGGGAAAATATATCGTGTTTAAAAGATATAGATGTCCCAATTCTCGCGGAATCCGTCAGTGAATTTTGTTCGTTTCAATGTTAAATATCTCCAAATTTAATAGATTGCCAATAGAATATGGAATTGTACCTGTTACTAGATATTTGTTAAAACTTTCTTTTGAGAATAAATTTCCATTGACAATAACAGAACAAAACTACTGAGGTAGATTAATACCTGTCAAATTATTGCTACCTAGTTACAACCATTGAAGTGACAATAAGTTTCCAACTTCATTTGGAATACTTCCTGTGAATCCATTAGCAGATATCAACTTCTCTAAGTGAATGTAGAATTTCAAATTAAAGAAATTTATTTCTAGTGACAAGGACAGTTTTGAAAATCATATGCTATTTAGGGACTAGTGCCATACCCAAAAAAAAAAAAATGACGCTCTCATGTGTGCATCTAATAAAAACCCTATTGTTTTAAAGATAATGGTATTTGTAAACAGGGACGAATTCAGCACAAACTTTAGCTATAGCGGTCGAGAGTTAACAGTGGATTGTTGACCGAAAAATTTGACAGTTGTCTAATGCCACTGCAATTTGTTTTTGTTAGGTATTAGGTTTCTAATCACTCGAATGGCAGTGAATTTCACCCCGATTTGTGTAACGTGTACAATATTTGACATGATTAAATGAATAAAATTTTGGACCCAAACACGAAACTTTCATTTAGGATGAAAAAAAGTTTCATAATCTGTAAGTCAATAATCACAATTCACATATCAATACAAAATACTCAGTAAATTTCAATAATTACAATTCAAAAAAACAAATATTCATCAAATCTTAACTATTCATCATTCAAAATTCACAATTCACGCAAAGGGGATTCACAAGTGACCTCATTGCAAAATCTTAAAAAAAGGTTTAGACGCATTTCAATATTTAATGGAAGTTTTGAGCTAAGTTTCACGTTTTTCTAAAGTTGGGGGTTAAATTGCGAATTACCCAAATTTGAACTTAAACCTACTTCTCTCCCCAAATTCACGACTCTGTGTTGTTCTCCCATCCCTCATCTCTCTCAAATCTCGGCTCTCTTTCCCTCATCTCAACCTGCATCTCACTCTCGGTTGCTTCTCCTCGTTGGCGACCACTCACACCGACCACCCCACGGTAAAATTTCCCTCCCTCCTACCTCACGCTGTACACACGAGTTTGCACGCAACGTTCACTCACACGTAGCACCCGACACACACGTAGTCACACGAACCTGCACACACAACACACACTCTTTTACACGCACATGGGCACATGTTTATATGTATTGATGTATATATGTTGAATGTATACGTATGTGAAGATTTCTGATTTAGGTTTTAGTTAAATTTCGAATTTTAAACTGTTAAATTCAGATTTGGGGCAATGTATATGTATGAATGTATGTGTGTGTGTGTGTGTGTGTGTGTGTACTTTTCAGATTTATGGATTCATAGAATTAATTGGTTTAGTTAAATTTCTAGCTAAATTGGAATTGCAATGTATTTTCGGATTTAGGAAATTTAGTTTTAGGGTGCATTTGATAGCGATTGTGGAATTTGGGTGGAAAGAAAATGAATTCCAGAGAATTGAATTCCTGGGAATTGGAAGTTTAATGTGTTTGATTGGTTTAATTTTCTAAGTGAAAAAAGTAGGGAATTTTTCAACTTATGTTATTTGATTGACATTATTTTCCATAGAAAATAAAGCAAAATTAGCTATTTTAATAAAAAAATATTTTTATTTTTTATTTTTTCACATTTGTATTTGATAATAATAATATTAATTTTTTGAAGAAAAATAAATCAATTAACAACAACAAAAATGATCAAACGTGTTAAAAAAGTAACCTAAAGTGCTAGGAGAAAAAAACTACCCCATATGCTGGAAATAAAATTCCTCATTTTTGAGGGAAATGTATGACGTGTCAAGAATTGGTAGAAACAATTTTCATAGAAAAAATGTTGAACCAAACAATAAAAGATGGAATTTGGCATTTTTCATGGAAAATTATTCCTATCAAACGCGCCCTTAGTTAGTGTAACTGATAATAGATCTCGGTTAGTTAATTTGGAGTTATCTTTATAATTTCGGAGTTTGGAGTAAATTATGTAAATGTTTATACTAATTTATTTTACTGTTAGTTTACTTTAATTTTTAAATTGGAAATTCAATTGAATTTTTAAGATTTATTAATGTTTAAAATTGTTAATTGTAATTTTGTTAAGTTATATAATTTTAATTTGAGTTTGAATTAGAAAGGATAAGTCACTTTTTAATGTGCATTGAAATTGACTGTTTGTGTCGAATGTGTCGTTAAATGTATTGGTCATATTGTAAGGTCACGTTTTGAGTTAAAAGTTACACTTTATTTGATGAATGTGAATAATTAGGATATTTGATACATTTACGTCACGGGCTACCAAGACACTTCTGCTTGCTATTTAAGAAAGAAGGTA
This sequence comes from Ligustrum vulgare, assembly GCA_963555705.1. NCBI lineage: Eukaryota > Viridiplantae > Streptophyta > Magnoliopsida > Lamiales > Oleaceae > Ligustrum > Ligustrum vulgare. The sequence continues at coordinate 18,913,144 of OY743186.1, forward strand.
AATAATAAGGAAGTCAAGTAAGTAAACTTCCCCTATTTTCAGTAAAGTTGAAAGTTAATGCGGAATTTATGTGTTTAAGTGAGTGTTACGTAACTTACCTGCTTTTGAAGTTTTCGTTACTTTATATAAGTACATGTTTATTTAAGAAAGAGATCAAGCATGCATGTTATCATGTCATTGTATCATCAAGCATGCATTGACATTGAATTTGGAAGTCAAATGTTTTTAAATGAAAAAGTGAAAGTTTTCTCAAAAGATATGTATTCCACGTTTTAAGAAAGATAATGGGTGTACTTCTACATCATAAAAGAAGTGAGTGGGAAATGGGGCGCATGGGACCAGGGTACCCGAATTAAGTTGCTTTGCGACGGAACGATAAACCGCTTTGCGGTGGGAAATTGAATGTTAAATCGCTTTGCGGTGGAAATGTGAATATTAACCTGGTTCCAAATAAGAATTATCCACTGCTCTCCGATTGACTAGAAGATATACCAAGTGAGCTCACGTTGGAAATGAAGTAAAAGTTTTGAAATGTTTTAGTGAAAATTTGAAAAGTTTGAAAGTTTTAAAAGGTTAAAGTGAATGGGGATATATATTTCAAAGTTTAAAGCATCTCATGTCATGAATATGCATCACGTGCATAAAATTTACTTACTGAGCTTTAACTCACCCCAATCTCTATCCAACATTTCAGGTGATGAAAGCTAGATGATTTGTGGATAGAGCATTTGATGACAGACTCGTACAGTACTACGATTACTCATTTTTAAATAAAGTTTGAATTGGGATTTACATAAATATTTTAGTTATTTCTTATTAGTTCATTCTTTTAAATTGTTTATTGGATTTAGTTTTGATAAGACATTTGTCTCTTTAGTAGTTTATTAATCCTCCATTTAGTTAAATGGAACTCATGTTTTTTATTTATTTATGTTGAGGAGTTTGGGATTGTGATGAGATTCGAAGCACGGAAGAAACGTCGGAAAGTTCCGAACTCAGGTTGTGGTTAGACGAATGAATCATGACCCGATATTCACGACGCGGTGGCTCGACGATGCGGAATAAAGAATCATGACTTTCGAAACACCACAAGGAATTGCCCAACTTCCTTGATAAGTTTCTGGTTTTGAACGCCACAAATATTCTAACAAATATTTGATAAGTTCGGGATGAATGCCACAAGATGATAATCTTGATAAGTTCTATGAAATATAGGAATCCACCTATATGTTTTATTGAATCTTCAATAAACTGTTTAATCAAAAATCAAATCTCATTACAATGAACGGAAAATAAAATATAAATAAGCAAACGAAAACCTATCAACCCTAACTGGTTCAAAATGGAATTCTAATTAAAGTAAAAATACTAAAATAACTAAAGAAAAGAAAAGGAATTAAAAATCTACAAAATATGGAAAATCCCGGAAATCTGATCCGCTAGCTATTTACGGCCGTGAAGAATCCAGTTACGGCCGTAAGTGATTCTCTGATCCAAAATTGATGTTGCATGTTGCGGCCGTGATTGAAATTATTACGGCCGTAAGATTTCCTTCCTGTGAATATTACGACCGTGACAGTTAATTACAAATTGAAATCTAGCATCTTAACCAGTAACTTGATTACGGTCGCGACCTTCTGGGCGTTACGGCCGTAAGGATCAAACTGGTCCTTTTCGCTCCGGTTTTGCTCTAATTTGTAATTAACTCCGTTTTGACTTGAATTACTTGAATTTTTTCGTCAAGCCTGCTATGACTCCGATTGTCGAGGGTCCGGAACACATCATACCCTCCTTCTTTAGGATGATTCGTCCCGAATCATAGCTTTGTTCCTGTTGTTTCACTTCACCTCCTGGATCAAACGGAAAATTTCTCCTGCCATTGCACATGATCAACCAAAAATATTCTGCAACGGGGATCACGTGAATGACTTGAAGTTGAAACACCTTTGGACATTGATGGTGTTGCCCAAATTTTCACGTACCATTAACCTGCAAGAAAGAATTAAATAGAACGGGGAGGAAAATGTTAGTTTCATGAGGTACAAGGTATGGATCCTCGTACTCATGGTGTATCACCTCCAACTCTTCATTTGCATCTCCAACCACCTTTTCAAAAAAAATTCTTTCAAATTCAACCACATCTTCTACCTCCAGATTTTTATCACTAATTTCATGCACTCCCTCAACGGTATTCAAATGTGGATCTACCAATTCAAATGTCAAAATTTGAACTTCTACCTCAACCCCCAATTCATTCCTCTCATCATCAACAATTTCATTCTTAATCACTTCCTCACTACCAAACTCCACATTTTCCTCATCAAATTTTGGAGTTTGATTATCCATTTTTAATTTAAACTCCCCCTCCTTCTTTTCAATGTCCTTACCCCCACGATGTCTCCTATTACACCACATTTTACTCTCCTTCCTTATCATTTGTGAATCTTCTAGTGCATCCTCTAATGTCAACCCATATAGTGCCCATGTTTTCCCTTTCTTAAGGAAAGATTTCAATGGCACTACATCACACCATACTTCCTCACTATACCTTCTCTGGGTGATAGGCACCAGAACTTGTTTGGTTACTTTGAAATTCCCAAACTCCCTCATCCACGTCATCCTATAAGGTTTACAGTGTGGTTCTAGTGGCAATCCTAATTTTTTAACCATGGTACTATTAACAAAATTAGTAAATCACTTTCCATCAATCGTCAAACTGCACCCCTTATGATCCACATAACATCTAGTTTGGAATAAACAGCCCAGATCATAATCCATCCCTTATGTGACGTTAAAAAAATTTCAAGAATAAAGAGAATTTAGACATCAAATAGCAAGAACGACTTTTATTGACTTGGAAGGAAATGAATATCAAGAATTTTAAAGACACTCAAGAAAGTGGTTCTTGAATTTTGGAATGACTTTTTTTTTTTTTTAGTAATGAATTTTCGGAATTATATAATAATAAAAAAAAAATTTAAATAAATCCGAAAATTCGACACGAACACAACAAAACAAACGAAATAGGATTTGGATAAGAATCGAACAAAATAAACACTTTTAAAATTTTTTTGGAACGATTTTCTGGATTATAGACTCAACAAACTCAAGAACAAGAATAACGCAAAAAACTGAAAAGAAAACACTCAACGAGATATTGATGATTTTTATGGGACTCGATGATAAACATAAAAATCAAACTTGATAGAAAAAACCTGAATTCAAAGTCCAACTCTGATACCAGATGATGAGATTCGAAGCGCAGAAGAAATGCCGGAAAGTTCCGAACTCAGGTTGTGGTTGGACGGATGAATCATGACCCGATATTCACGACGTGATGGCTCGACGATGCGGAATAAAGAACCACGACTTTCGAAACGCCACAAAGAATTGCCCAACTTCCTTGATAAGTTTCTGGTTTTGAACGCCACAAATATTCTAGCAAACATTTGATAAGTTCGGGATGAACGCCACAAGATGATAATCTTGATAAGTTTTATGAAATATAGGAATCCACTTATATGTTTTATTGAATCCTCAATAAATTATTTATGTAGCGCCCCGAGTTCCTTATACCCGATTCACTACGTCATTTTCTGTCTAAATTTTTTCGAATAATATTTTTTTGCGGAAGAAATAATTGAAATTCATTTTTGGCAACATTAAATAAACTGTAATGGCCGATAAAATTGAAAACATTTATGAAACCATTTGAAATAGTAAATCGAACCATTAATTTTGTAAAGAAATTGACAATGTCATAATTTCTCAAATAAATGAACTTCTCTAAATTATTCGATGTTTGGAAAATACGGAAATCATTAACGTCAAACTTTCAACCGTTTAACGATTATTGCCACCATCATTCATCGCTCGCCACCGTCTCCGAAATCTGCAAAACTGTTAAAAAGTAGGGTGAGTATTTCATGGGGGAAATACTCAGTAGACTCATCGCAAATTAATTTAATTTATAAGATGATTAAACACATAAATCCCGGCTCTTTATAAAACGGGCATTGATAGAGCTTCTTTATAAAACGGCTCTTGATAAAACTCATATTGTGCATTACAGCACGGGACATATTTTGCAAATCATAGGCTCTTTGAAAATAGCTCTTTGAAAACAGCTCTTTGAAAACCATATACTTATAAAAACATTTTAATTATGCCAAGCATAATTTCTTTTGAAAGCATAACATAAGATAGGATTGAAATCCTCATAAACATAAGGAGACACAAGAACTTTACCGAACTTAGGTGGCAAGAATTCTTATGCAGTAAAACCATAATAACAGTAAGATCATAATAACATAGGATAAGATCGAAATCCTCATAAATATAAGAATTTTACCGAACTTAGGTGGCAAGAATTCTTATGTAGTAAAATCATAATAACAGTAAGTATACCAAAACATAATTCATGAAATTCATAGGGATCATTTCTATCATAACATAAGATAGGATCGAAATCCTCATAAACATACGCGACAGGAATTTTACCGAACTTAGGTGGTAAATCCTCATAAACATATGGAAAGACAGGAATTTTACCGAACTTAGGTGGTAAATCCTCATAAACTTATGGAGACACAAGAATTTTACCGAACTTAGGTGGTAAGAATTCTTATGTGCATAGCAATGATCCAAAACATATAAAACATTATCGTAAAAACATAGGGTATACTTACTTTTCATAAAAACATAAGGTATATTTACCTTTCATAAAACATACTTAATTTTCTTGAAAATTGACTTTCACAAGTCACATGACATTTATATGAAATCATAATTTAAATCAATTAATAAGTGCGAGTCTACCTCAAATCCGACGAGTGCAAAGTTGAGCGGGAATGACTTCAATTTCTTTAAATTCTCCGTACGCTTCGTCTTAGCCAATAAGTCACTTTAGTCTATCGAATATATAGTTCAAAATGATAAATTATAATTTGAGGACTAAAATTGATGTTTTGAAAGTTGAGGGACTAAAATGAATACTTTTGAAAGTTCAGGGATTAAAATGAATACTTTTGAAAGTTGAAGGACTAAAATGATTACTTTGAAAGTTGAGGGACTAAAATGAATACTTTTAAAAGTTGAAGGACTAAAATGATTACTTTGAAAGTTGAGGGACTAATACTTTTAAAACTTGGGCTTAAAAGTAAATCAGCAGGGACTGAAATAATAGATTTTAAAAATGAAGGGCTGATTAAGACTCATTTAAAACTTAAGGGCTGAAATTAAAAAGATTTAAAGCTGAAAGGACTGAATTGAAACAAATTAAAACTTCAGGACTAAAGTTGCAAATTTCCGAAATCAAAATAATAAAATCATTTTTCTCTTTCATTTCACGATCTGAAGGAATAAGAGAGAGAGAGGTAGGTTGCGGCGAAACCAGTTTTCAACCGAGGATTTTCCGGTGCAACGCCGGCGGATTACCGGCGCAATGTCGTCGCCGGTATCGGCAAGAAGCGGTCAGAGAGTGGTTAAGGTTTTTGAGCGGATTGAGTGCGAAATCAGAGATAAAACGAGGCTTGGGTTCAGATTTAGGGTTGCGATTTGGGTCTGAAATTCCGGCGAAGGGAGCGGCGATTGAGGTAAGTAACTGGGCTTGGTTTATTTCTTGGTTTTGGTGTTGATTCGAGGTGAATCCAAGGCTCAAAATCTGATCTTGGTTGCGATTTCCGGTGACAAATCCGGTTACTGGCGGCGGTCGAAGGTAAGTATTTGGGCTATTTGATTTGGATGATTGTGGGTTGATTTGTTTCAAAACCGAAGTCTGGGATTGGATTGAAGCTGCTATTGTGATGATTCTGACTGCAGGGTTGATGGGTTGCGATGGTGGCCGTGACTGAGTACTGCAGTGGTTCAATGGTGAAGTGGTTATGTAATTGGGGTGATGCAGCCAATGTTTTGGATTGTGATGTTGCAGAGAAGCTGGTGAATTTGATCTGAATGAGGCTGTACTGATGATGCTGGTTGGTGTAGTGTGGTTCATTGGTGATTGGTAGTGTCGTTGCAGTTGATTGGTCTTGAAGGTTGCTGGAGATGGATTGAATTGGACGAAATGGCTGTTGGGTGATTGATGATTCAATTTGGTGTTGAATGGCAGTGGTGGATTGATATAGATTCATTGGTGATGATGAGAAATGGCGAGGTGGTGGTCTGAATTGATTGTAGGCTGGAACCTGGTTAGTGGTTATGGTGTTGTAGGTGGTGATTATGATGAGGCTGATGATTTACAGAGGATGGTGATAGCTGGTGTTAATTATAGGGGTTTGATCATAGTGGTGGTTTGTTGATAATGGAGGAAAAAGGGAAAAAATAATTGAGTGGAAACATCATGAGAATGATTTATTCTATTTTATGTTATTGGAAATGGGGTTGGCCGATGATGATGATAAAGAGAGGTAGGGAAATGTGAGTTGTGCAATGTGATGTGGAAAGAAAAGCAACTTGTGAGGTTGGTCGTGAGTTGGAGTTGTAGTTGATGATAATGATGGTGTTGGAGAATATTAGATGTAAAGGTGGAGAAAAATATAAAACGACGGGTGTGATTAGATTTAGGTTAAATAGGCTTAATTTAGGATACTTAACTAAAATTGAACTAACTTTGATCAAGAAGCGTATTTGAAACAGATATGTTTTTGGACTGAAAATAAATTTGAAAATAAATAAATAATGAGATAAAAATTGAATTACGTATTTGGACTTGAAATAATTTAAATAAGGAAAATTGAGATTATTTTAATAAATTTGGAATTCAAAAAATGATTTTGAAAATAATACTTTGAATAAATAATTAAAATAATCTAATTTTAGAAATTCGAATTTTAATTTAAAATCGAACAAATTCGATGTTTTGAAAATAATACTTTGAATAAATAATTAAATAACATAATTTTAGAAATTCGGATTTTAATTTAAAATCGAACAAATTCGATATTTATTGACTTGGCTAGACGAATCCGTCGCGGCGTTAACTTCAAAATAATGGGTGAAATAGTAGCGATACAATTTTCTAAATATTAAAATAATTATTTATTTCATAAAAATCTTGGTCGCTACAATTTAATCAAAATCAAATCTCATTACAATGAACGGAAAATAGAATATAAATAAGCAAACGAAAACCTATCAACCCTAACTGGTTCAAAATGGAATTCTAATTAAAGTAAAAATACTAAAATAACTAAATAAAAGAAAAGGAATTAAAAATCTACAAAATATGGAAAATCCCGAAAATCTGATCCGCTAGCTATTTACGGTCGTAAGATTTCCTTCCTGTGAATGTTACGACCGTGACAGTTTGTTTACGGCCGTAAGTGTGTAAAATTGAAATCTCGCATCTTAACCAGTAACTTGATTACTGGCCATGATCTTCTGGGCATTACGGCCGTAAGGATCAAACTGGTCCTTTTTGCTCCGATTTTTGCTCCAATTTGCAATTAACTCCGTTTTGGCTTGAATTACTTGAATTTTTCCGTCAAACCTGCTATGACTCCGATTGTCGAGGGTCCGGAACACATCAGATTGACTTTGAATTATGGTAGAATGTTGGATGTTGAATGGGTTGTGTTTGATGTTTTAAATTATTATGTTGGTTATAATGTTCCTCTACATGTTGGTTAAGTCCAATTTATAGAGAAAATTAAGCCGAAATTTTTGTAGAATTTTATTTTAAAAAAATCAAAATCTAAATATTTAAATGATATATTTCTGCGTATGTAGTGAAATGAAGTTAACACATCTAAATTTAAGATTTTAAACTTGAAGTGTTACATTTATCATGTATTTGCTCTTTTTGTTTTTGCGATATCATTGTCTTTTTTCCCCTTAATGTGATGCTACACATTTTTTTTCCTATTAAATCTTGGATTTTGAATAATTTGCTCTATGAGTTGCACGCACTTTCACTAGGTCATAAATACAGAGGAAAGATTATTGGACGTAAAAAGAATTGTCCTTAGAATTTTAGCTAGTTTATCATTTTTATTAATAAATTTGCAATTTCCTTGTTAAATATTTTAGTTCTAGTTCTATTTAAGGTTCATGAGTTTCTTTGTTTCTCTATGATAAAATTCCGGAACTAAATTTTTAGCTTAGTTTTTGATTTGTTAGATATTTAGATTAGAAGCCCCTAATACGTACGATGTTCAATGTATTTTTGGTCTGTAACCTAAATTTTTGTGTGCAAAAGAATTGGGAACTTGGACTGACCAAAGCATCAGTTGGCTGCTTGTATACCGTGTCTGTGCCACTTGATGTTGAATGGTTTGTGTGATATTCCTTATTTCTTTATATTGTATTGCTTCAGGTATAAAGGAAGACGAAGCCCCATAAAAGAGAGATCCAAAAACAGGTTACTCCTCAAACCCATACAGCATCTGTTAACGTTCTTCAAGATTTTATTGTTTAGAAGCATACAATTAAGCGTAGATGTCCACAGGCTTATGGTGTCATATTGAAAATTGTGGGATTGAACTATATTTTTTTGACCATTAAGACAAGATTATTTTCTTTTCAGCTACAAATTTCAACAAAATGTCTGGACAGACCCAGCGCTTAACTGTCGTTCCTACTGTTACGATGCTTGGAACTGTGAAAGCTCGGCTAGTTGGGGCTACAAGAGGCCATGCTTTGCTCAAGAAGAAAAGTGATCCTTTGACTGTTCAGTTCCGCCAGATTCTCAAGAACATTGTCTCAACGAAGGAATCAATGGGAGAAATCATGAAAACTTCGTCATTTGCCTTAACAGAAGCAAAATATGTTGCCGGTGAGAACATCAAGCACATCGTCCACGAAAATGTTTCGACTGCATCCCTTAAAGTCCGATCCCACACGGATAATGTTGCTGGCTTAAAACTTCCTAAATTTGATTACTTCATTGATGGAGAGACGAAGAATGCCTTGATTGGATTAGCAAGAGGTGGCCATCAGATTCAGGCTTGCCGTTATCACATGACTAAAAGTTGGAATTGGAATTGCCAAGAAAATCTTACGTATCAAACAACCAAAAGTAGGAAAATGTTGAAAAGTTTTTCATTTTCCGTGGAAAACTTTTGATATCAAACATATCCTAAGTGTGATTGAGCCATTTTTACTTTCATTGAATTTTATGTCAATATCAAAAACTTAAACTAATTTTGGGGGGGCGGGGTGTGCCAGGCCCGTGCAGTAGCGCAATACATGGGCGACAAGCTACTCTTTGAACATTCCCCCTTAAAAAAATAAACTTAACATCAACATGGACCAATGCCCACATATCAGATATTAGCCAAAAAGCAGAAAAATGTATGTTTTTCCTTCAAATTGGGCCGACCAAATTTATGATCTCTTTATGTAACATTGCTATATGATGTTTCGATATGGAGCAAGAAAAGGAACAGCCTTTGTTCAATTCATCTGCCAAAATATCAATAACATCTCTTTAGCAAGGAAAAATCACATAAAGGTGAAAGCAAAATTGAAGAGATCTTGAACATATTAAGCTTGTGATGAAAGGATAACACTGTCCAATGATTATATAAAAAATTTATTCATTTTACGTTGAATATCTAACAATAAATTTTGCTAGCAATTAAGCTACTTGTACTATGAAATGCTCGAATAATGACTAACTGCAGCTTACACCCTGATTATGTGCAACCAAGTGTTCTTCTCCAGACGCCCTAGGGATAACCCAATCCTCGATACACGAACTACAATGGCTTTATGAAGCATGAAAAGGAGTGCTATGAATCGTTCGCCACATAAAATCAGTTGGTCCACAAATCTAAAATTCTCTTACCTTATAAATTTGAGTTGATTCAACAACAAAGCTTTATTGAGTTGCTTCTGTTCCCTTAACATGAAATGTCAAATGATGATTAGCGTGTCAATTCGTCTGCTACCAATGGAGGGATGGCAGAGGAACCCTGAAGAGTATGTTCTAAGAGCCTACTTTAAGCAACTTCTCCTGCAATAAAATTATTATTATTACTGTAAACTCGAGTCTTTCATTTCAATAGCAACACATTACAGTTTAATGCAAACCAAGCATAAATAAGCAAGGCATTGCCACTTTTACAATGTGTTCGGTAAACTTTGTTTATAGTTGGCACGGATTCTAAACTACTTTTTTAACCACACAAATTCTCTCTCCAATTCTTAACCATAAATTCTACCTTGAAAACACATAACACTAATCATTACGTGTTATAATCATTCCCGAACATAGGCTTAATGTTAAGAAACAAATGATTATTATACAAAATAATCTCGGCTAGATGAACTGTTCACAGTTCGACGCTTTGGTCAAATGGAAAAATGTTAAACCACACACAAATATATAGAAATCATACTGTGAAAAAAGATGTTACAGATGAAAAGAAAAATGTCATTACTTTCATGAAGAAAGATTATAAACCCACCTAATCAAATGCTACTCCAATAATTTGAAAACCAACAGGCAGGATAGAGGATGCCCCTCCAACAAAACCACACGGTAAAACCAGAGCAGGTAGCCCAACCAAGTTCACATTAACCTACAACAAGGATGAAATTATGACATCAGCTCATATAGTTTCACTTTGCATAGGCTCTTAATCATTATGAAAACCCGAAATGGCTAAATTATCTGGAGCATTATTTTAATTGTCATGATTTCTTGAATTGGCAAAGAATTAGGATTGTGATAAGCATCAATATGTTTTCACATGGGAAGGATGTCCACATAACATAAGTGGTTACAACTGGCAAGCAACAAGGTGAAAAGAGTGAAGAGAAGGTTCTTGAATGAATGAAGGTGCCCATATAAATAAAGGAAGGGGATTTCAATTGAGGCATCCAGAATTAGAGTGGGAAAGAATAGACAATCAGAAGAAAAATAATACTAAAGGAACCAAAGTCAGATGTATAGAACATCGTATGCCTGAACTGACATTCAATTTCACCTAATTATAGAAACCAAGTAGAGAGAATCTTCCACAAAGAAGTTTTGTATCTATAAGTATGGTTGGGGCGTAAGTAACTTATGTACTTTGTTAGCACAATAATCGACATAGGCCGCACAACAACCTAGTTTAGTTAACTTTGTACCACATCCTCCCCCACCTCCAACAGAATCTTTTAAATAAAAGAAGTGAAAACAGAAAAATAAAAAAAAAAGTAAGAAAGTTGTTGGCTTTCTCGAGCCATACGAAACTAATGATCTACAAGTCAACACTAAAAAAAATAAAAATAAAAATAAAAAATTAATAAAAGATCTTAGAGCAACTCACTGTCATTTTACCTCCAACATACATGGCTAATGGATCATATTTCTTCTCACCTGGACATATTAACCAAGTTACTAAGGATAATTAGTCCTGATAAACAAAATAAATGAACAATGATGGTGTGGGAGATACGTGTTGAACAATATGCTATCCGAATAAGGGAGATAAGTGTTGAACAATAAGCTAACAGAAAAAGTGTAGTATGTAACAACCATACCAATCTTATAAGCAACAGATGGGGATGTAGGTGATATCAGAATATCATTTTTCCCCAAGCTGCCTTTAAGCTATCTCGATTATGGTCCACACCTAAAACACTACCATGGTCACAGATTTCCTTGTATGGGCCAATAATTGTAAATAAGAGCACATAACCTCGCAAATGTAAAAAACATTATAAAGAAAATTTATTACCAAATTACTTCTAGTCCCAATAGTTGATCAAGCAATCACATTATGTTGCATTTCATTATCCAAGTCATCTTAACCCTGCTGCTACTACTTAAAGTTAACAGAGAGAGTATTATTGTACCTGTTGTGCACGCTTGTAATACGCATCATAATAACAAGCAAAAAGAGCATATGTACCCATTAGAATTCTCATTTTCACCTGTAATGTTGTAATTAAATGTTACAAGTACATCACTAATTGTAGTAATTTTCTTCGAGCCAGAGACACAAATTGAACAATATTATCATAAAGAACTTTTCGCAATTGTTGCACTTATTATTAAATCCAAAACAGAACTGAAGAATTTTTTGAACAAGACAAATTTAGACGATTCATACCTCTGAGCCAAAACCTTGGGCACGGGAATGGCCATAAAGTGAATTAAGATTGTCTCCCAATACCTAGTTTCCGTATCTACAAAAATAAAAAAAGATGGATGTAAAGCAATTTACCAAACAACAAGAGTTATTTCCGTAGATAAGTAAAATCTCTCAACAAAAAAATAAAAAAAGAAATGGTAAATCACCTAATTCCATCATAGCAAGACAAATTAGAAGATGATTCAGACGATGCAAGGACATAGTATGCCGGTAACCCAAGGGAAAATGATGGCAATGAGACCTGATATAACATAAACGAGAATATGGAAAGAAAATCCCTGAACCGGATCATTCTACTTTCTAGCTGCTAAGCAATGAAAACAAGAGGGCAGATAAATACTTGGGAAAAAGCTACATCTGTCACAAAGTACCCTAGTTCTTCCAAATGAGTAACAGCACCACGAACTGAAGATATTACTTCTGGATCAACCCCATCACCAAATGTTTCACGGATCACACCAACTATCAGTCCTTTCAAGGGTTTGGATTCCATGTAAATCATTCCCAGCAAACTGGGATGTGAAGTCAGGTACTTCCTGAAAAAGTATAGCTTTCAACAGGATCTTTACAAAGTAATTATCAAGCTCTATTTAGTTTTTTTTTTTTTTAGATCATGATAAGATTATCACCTATTGTTTGACCTGGCTATGGTAATTCTTCTATTCTGTTTCTGTTCATTTTTGGGAGGCAGGGATAGTTAACTTTGCTAAAATAAGAAGTCCCAATGTCAGGTGGCTTGACAATTACAAACCCCACAAAAGGAAGCTGTTTCAACTGGGGCTCGGTGAGCCGGATGCGGTCGAGGTCCTCGAGGAAGGACTTGGCAAGGTCGACGACAGTTGTCTGCTTTGTCAAGAAGGATTTGCGGATAGTGAGGACTTGGGAGGATGGGGTATTGGTAGTGGGGAGAGGTGAGGATTGGACAGTGTCGAGGCTATTGATAGGGCGGAGATGATAGCTAGGGATGCGGACCAGTCGCGGTGCGTGGGCGGATGATAACATTCTGGCTGGGGTGGAATTGAACTGAAGTAGAGAGAAACTGAGCAGGTTTTATCCTTAGTACAGTGGCATTTGGTTGAAACTTCAACTACTTCGAGCAACGTTTGGGTGAGGTTATAAGTTATAAACTTATTTTGACTGAAAAGTGATTTTAGAAAATATATGAATAAAAAATGGTTTGGAGAATATATATTTTTATAATGAGACTCGATTGCTAACTAAACAATAAGAATCTGCTAACTACATTTAGATTAAAAAAAAAAAAAACACCTTTTTTTCAGAGATGTTTTTCATACTCGATGGGGATGAGTCCCAGTCCAAGATGACAGCTCAACATTAACTTCTGCACCATGATCCATGATAATGTCAGATGGATCATGGTGCAACAGTCAATGTCGAGCTACCACCTTCGTACTGGGGCTCATACTCACTGAGAATAAATAGCAATGCTCTTTCTTTACTTAACTCTACGAGTCAACGACTCGATACCATGCGTGCCCAAATTGCTATTGGATGCCGATGGCACTATCCGGATGGGACTTGTTTGCTTAGAAGACGAGAATATGTTAAAAACTCGGCTCTACGTATGTTAATCGAAGACAACATTTATAGTCAATTAACTCCATTGTATCAAATTACTAGGTACTTGTGTACCTGAATTGATAAAATTTAGAATATGTAATATGTTAAGTTAGAAAATAAAACAATTAAGTAAATATTCATTCTTCAATCATATGTATAGATAAATTGGGAATCTGGGTATGCCAACAATAATTCTACAAGATCTTTGGAGAAAAATACAATTTAACAAGCTTAAGCAGTCAAATAAACTGTACTTCACTAGCATCTGTGAATCATCCCATAAAACATAATTCTCGGACCGGCTATTGGGCTGCAAGTGTTTACTCGAACTCAAAAATATTCTGAGAGATCTTCTCGGCTCTGTAGATCCCATATAACTACCTTCCCATCCAATCCTGAAATGAATAGGTGATCGGTTTATAAATAGGTGCATTCATATGTACGAATGTAAAAGTTGTGTCTTCTTGAACTAACCAGAAGTGCTAAATTGTGTCGATATAGAATCCCCTGGTTTCTTCATTGCCACGATAGAACTAAATGAAAAAGAAGAAAAATAAAAAAGATTATAGTAAATCAGACACGAGGTTCGTAATGATATAGATCAAAACAAGGAAGCAAACAAGAGTAGAGCAACATAGTACTTGATGCAATTTTCATGAGCGGTTCCACGTCGCCTTGAAGGTTCAGAAGTGTCGTTGTTCGTCCCATATTTTGATTGGCCGTAAAATTTTCCAAATGTTTCTGAGAACTGAAAAGAAGTGTGAAAAATTAGGAAGTGTCAACCCAACTATTGAATGCCCACAAAAAAGAAATACTCGTGCATAACAAATCCTCTCCAACAAGAGTATTCATTCAGTTTGTAACCTATGAAACAGAAGAGAATTATCCAAAGAAAACATATATACCTGTGAACCATATCTTGAACTCGAAGTTAATTTTTTTCTTTCATCAAGAAATCTCAAGAAACTCCTGAAGATGACAAAAACAGATAACACCAATTAAATTCAACGGTTTCTTATGCAATTAACTTCCAAGATTATGATACAGAATATAACATTTAAACAGTCCGTGGAAATATTAATTTCAAACTTGTCAAAGGTAAACACCAAAACGGACCTTAATGCGAGACTTATTTTATTCTTTCTTACACCGTGAATGGAAACACAAAAAAAAAAAAAGTGCTGAGGGGTGACAATTTACATACTAGCAATAGATTCAGAAGTCAAAAAAATACTTCATTTCAGATTCTTCATATAAGCTACTTGATCATACTTAATATGAACAAAACGAAAAAGTCTGATACTAATGAAAGACTTAATCTGCTACATAATGGAATGAGCTCCAAGTTCTGTGCGTGTTGTTAGGGATTAAGCAAAGACAAGATGGTGATTAAAATGAACTTGTTACATAACAATTGACCAAGGATGTCAGATGACTTATATGCTAGCTAGCATACATGGATAGTATATTTCTACTTATATTTGCATTAAATTACGCTCATACCAAACGATGGAAAACTTTATTTCAGAAACTTGACTCACCATAATCCACTTTCATCAGCTGTGAAAATCATTGGGTTGCAATCAAATCCCACACCAATAACCATTCTCTCAGAAATGAACAAAACCTAAATCACACGCACCAATAAGGTAACTAATTAGGACCAACATTAAATATAAGATCAAAATAAATTGAGTCAAATGCTTGAGAGTGATGCCGACCCACATCACGAAGGGGCAAATCACGGAATGCTACACTCTGGGCTGATGGAGAAGGGCCAACATCATCAACGAAGTATATCATGGAATTATGACCTGAGGTTTTGTCCACAAGTATCAAACAAATTAAATGAATATAATTTGAAGTTCTGTAAATGTTTTAGATTTATGCTCCAACCCGACTCATCATTACAAATTAATTGAGCCTCAGAGAATTATAGCATCTCAGATCACATCCCAACAAAAAAATAGCTATATTCAGTGAACAAGATACTAAAAGTAATAACTGAAACGACATGAATTTCTGACCAACATAGGCAAAGGTGTTTCCACTAGGAGACCACTTGATGCCAAATGCCCAACAAAATGAGAGATCAAGCTGCATAATTTGCTGTTCAAACATGAAGAGTGAAAGAATATTAGAGTATGGATTGAGTCTTCCAGAGAAATATACAGCAGTCATACAATAACTTAAAGAAAGCAGATTTATGTGGAAAAAAAGGGTACTTAAGATCGCAATTAATAAAATGAATACACACCAAAATAAGATGTATATAGGACCACAGAAGAAAAATGGAACATAAAATGAGGATTATTATGTTGAGAAAAAATTAGGTTTTTAAGTTACAGCTCAATGTTCTAGCAATACATTTTAATCACAATTTGTGTTCTATAAAAGCATTTTTTATCCAAATTAATCAAGTATAATAAGGAGTTCATAGGCTCCTAAAAGATACGGAAGAAAAGGAAAAAAAAATTAGAACCTCTCCGAATTTTGAATCTGCAGATGAACATGCAGGGTCCCTGGTTAATAGCACACCAACAACGTACTACTCCGTTAAAAAGTGAAGGGAAGAATTAGAATACGAAGCAAGAATGCGCTGAAACTTTATGAAATGTACCTTGTGTCCACGCCTTTAATGAAAGTTGAGAATACTCGGCATTTTCCATCAGTAGAGGTTGTGGCAAGGAGTATCTATGAATATTATTAAAAGATGTTAAAAAAACAAACAAACAAAAAAGTAAACACTCTGCTCAGTTGAGGAAAATATAGAAATATACTTCAACACAATTTTTAAGTATCAAAACTGCTTGAACAACTTCGGTGGAGAGCAGAATAAAAGAAATGCCTTTGCTTGGATTGTAGATGATTCATTAATATTATAGTAGCTGAGCCGATTACTGAATATGCATTAACTTTCACTGATATAATATTACACCTTAACCTTAAAGCAACACACAAAGGCAAGGCTTTATGTTTGGGCCTTAAACCAATTTTTTACCCATAATACAAACATTGGCTGGTAACAACTGCGAAATAAATCTTAAATCCTACTATTCCATTAAAAAAATTTAGGCTTCCTAGTGGACTTCTAAAACTTTAAAACTTGCCTACCTAGAATATGTATTTGACTATTTTCCCTTTCTTTAATGAAATTTATTTGCACTGATTTTAGCATATAAATAAAAAAAAGCTTTTTCTCTTAAGTGCACACCATACTTTATACAAATTCCTCTTAGAAATAAATAATTTGGTGTGCATATGCCACTTTCACTAAGCAGCCATTGTGTATTGGGTCCATAAATAATTTTTAGGCACTTAGGTTGGACAAAGAAAGAAGAACCAGAAAAAAGTTAAGAATTACGCACATTATTTGGATGCCAAGCTATGCTCGTCACAGAAGACTCATGTCGCTTCCTGATAAGCTTACTGACCCACCTGGTCAAAAATGTAGAAGAAAGAATTGGAAAATATTGATGTGGATTGTAGACAATGACAAGAACGAAACACATAGAACTCAACTACTACTTCATTCAGGGTGCTTCATATTTGTGGCCATTCAATTTTTCAGCCATTTAGTCAGCAATCAAACATGCGCTCAAATGCATATGTGAAAGCTGGAGCAGCATTATATCGTCTCACATTACAAGTGCATGTCGAGAAATAATTTACAATATGCATCAAGTGAAGCTCTGAAAGAAAAAGCAGTTAGGATATCATTACCAGTTATTTTCTTGCTCATAGTAGCATATACAAACAGTTTTAGCACCACTTCCAACAGCAAACTTGTTTTCTGAAAAAGAAATGATGGAACCATGAACAAGACTAAAATCAGGACAGTCCTATAAAAGAAAACCATCATGAGAAAGGTAATTTATAAAGCACTGATTACAAATAAGATGTCATATGCCAAAGACTTCAATACCTTTTGGACTCCATTGTACACAAAGTGCAGCACGATTTAGCCTAAGGATAACAAGAGTTGGTACCCACTCAATCGCTTCTTGGTTCCAAACATATCTACAAAAATGTCAACATAGAAATTATGTTACAGAGATTATTTGCAATGAGGAAAGGATGATTACATTGCAAGCTCACTCACAAAGAGTTTGAGGGAGGGGGGAAATAGGAAATCATTTGTATAAATAATAGCAATGCTCTTGATCACATCCAAATATATTTAACTGTTAGATTCCATCAAGAATTTGCCAATACTTTGAACTTATGGTCACTTACGAATTACGGTCATGAGAAACAGTAACTATTCTGTTTGAACTTTTGCTCCAATCTACTCCAGAAACAATTTGGTCATGCTGTCACAACAGAAAGAAAAGAAGAAACAATGCAATAATCAGAAAAGCTTTCTTTCTAAAGCAAGTTACGTAAGTTAACAGGAAACTATTATTAAGCACAATATTAACACCGGCTATGAAAACATTAGAACATAAAATGCAAGTCAAAATTCTTTTTGATAAATATGATATCATGGCTAACATTATTCGACAATCGACATACTTGAAGGGGTTGTTTCCAGTCCACCATAATCGTTATTTAAATTAATCACAGATAAGAAAGTGGGTATAAAAAAATTGACACCCACTACAGTTCCAAAATGGTACCAACTTTTTGAAAGTAAAGATAATTAATTAACTCATCAAATGTCTTTTTCTTTTTGGTGCGAAAAGAATCTAATTTGTCAATTAATGTAATTGTGAAAAAATTCACTGCGAAAGTTGCACTAGCTCCTATGTTGGACATATACATCAAAATGGATTCTTGGGTCAATTTATTAATAGCACACAAAAAATAAATAAATAATAATAATAATAATAATAATAATAATAATAAATAAATAAATAATAATAATAATAGTAATTTGCCAAGCATCTTCTTCATCACATTTTACTATTCCCATTTAATCAAAATAATGACATGAGACAACACAACAATATACACATTTATCCTCCTACAACCCATCTACCCATCCAATTCTTACTAGTGCCATCACAGTGGCATGATATATACCTGACAGCCTAAAAAACTAACAATCTAAATATACCATCAAGCTCTATATATTTTCAAAACTGCTGCTTTAGACAAAATAGAAAGATCATTATTTATCAAAATGCTGATTGTATAATAATGCATTATCGTAAAATTGTAAACTTTGAATAAAATTGTAAACTTTAAAGCCCATAGAGGAAATTAAAATTGCGTACAAAGACAACAAAAAACGAAAATCCAAATTCAAGTTACCTTCTGAAGAACATGGATCTTCTCCCACTTGTCGTCTTCTGATAATCTATGTATGTGCACTTCGTTGTTATTTGGGCATAATGCTATCACTACAGTTTGAACATAGACAAATTATCATTAATTGATTTATACAGAATAAAATAAAATAAAATAAAATAAAATAAAATTCAGAAAATTGTGAATTCAAAAGAACGGTTTTAGGATTAAAGACATACTAGAATGGTCTGGACTCCAAGCGTGGCAAGTAATGCACTGAGCGAACTGATGAACTGAGACAGCTGCCATATATTTAGTTCACCTGTACCTACAAAGAATTTAATAGACGGGAAATTGTTATTTCTCAAACAAATTCTAGAAATTGAAGATCTGAAATCTATACCTGTAATAAAATCTTTGAGGCTAAACCCAATTTCTTAATTATATCAAGTTGGTAATCATTTGCTCTCATATATCTCCAAAATGCTTCAGATGGGCGACAAGAATTATATGGGGGTGGGGAATGGGCGATGGGATTCCGCTGGACGAATATCGCACTTGGTTCTTTCTCACAAAACTCACTTGCCCATAAAGTATTTTCTTCAATGTCAAATCTAACGAGGGTTAATAAGGGTGCAAAGTTCACCCAATGTTTGCATTCATTTTTATTTTTATTTTATTTTTATTTATAGCCCCTATTTCATTTGCCATTTTTTGGCCAAAAAACAAAAAACTTGAATTGCAATTGATGAAATATTGTGTGGTTGAAAATGATAAAAAGGTTTTGAGTTTTGTGTATAATATTTTATTGTTAAATTGTGTAATTAAAATTGAGTAACTTTGAAAAATATTTTGTAAAAAATGACAATCAAACAAAGGTACACTTATTGTCGTACTTTTGTCTTCACCTTCTATTCTATCCATGATAACAATTTATGCGCAAAAACTTGTATTCTACAATATTTTTCAGTTCAATGCTAGTGTGTTTTGTCAATAAAAAAGTGACTTCTAACTGTGCACGTGATCTAAATATAATTATTCTCATTATCTCTTTTCTCATTTACAATATGCATAGATAAAATTGAGGTACAATAGGTCGAATTCACAAAGGCTCACAAGAACAATCGTGCTTCTTGATAGGCTATTCCTAACAAATTTAAAATTAGTCAAAAAGGGAAAAATAGCAATTCAATAAGTTCTTCGAACCCTGACAATAAAATGGAACTAGCTAATATAACCCCCCAAGAAAATACATTACTTTACTAGTCCAAAAGATTGCCAATAATAAATCATCTCTACGCAATACAAATTTCAAACCAAGAAAATGAAAAATGTAAAGATATACTATTTTCAAGGAATAACAAGAAGAATCAGATCATCTTTTGAAGATTTATTGTGTCCAATCATGTGTTCTAAACGTGCTATAAAGGATATTAAACACAGAAAGAGGTGACATTGTGTTTCATTCCAACTACACTATTATTCAAGTTGCAATAACGACAACTGAGTTTGTTTATCCAACTACAATACAGCCACCTCAATCTCCCGGCAGAGTTCTTTACACTTGGCCAACCTTCTCTAAACCATGTAAATTTTGATTAATTCCCGATAAATGTCAACATTCTGAGAGAAACCCGCCTCCTTAAGTTTAGAAAAATATCTTGCAGCCCTCGGAAGATCATTCAAAGCAACAAAGAGCTTTATTACCACGTGGTAAGCTGGGAGAACAAACAGAGAGTTTGAAACCTCCATTTCCCAGACGACGTCCATCGCCTCCCTACATCTTTTCTCAGAATATCGACTATGAATCAGAGTGGCATACATGACTACACTTGGAGCTCCACTGAATTTCTTGAACCATTCATATAATGCATCTACAACATCAAACTTCCCCAGTTTTATGCAAATTTTCATGATAGCCGTGCAATCCGGCTGATTTAATTGAAGATCTTCTCAATTTGCAAGCTCCTCCAATAAGGGCAATACAAGCATCCTTTTATCTGGATTTTTCCCTAGTTCTAGTATTAGCTTAGCATACACCATCCAATATCCTTTTCCCATCTATAGCAACTGAAACAAGCTTCCAAGCAAATTTCAAGTTTCCCCCTTTAATGAAACCCCTGACCATTGCCTCGTACACGCCCTGGCTTGCTAAACCGAAGAACTTATCCAAATCAAATGGTATTTTCAACTCGTGTGCCCTTGCCAATACCTCGACAGTTGAAGCAAGAATGCGACAGTCTAGGAACAAATGGGATTGGTTTTGAGCCCAGCAAAAAACATGTAGAGCTCACTCAGGAAGACCCATGTGGCCTAACTCACGGACTGTTAGCGACAAGGACCGTTTGCGTAGAAACCAAAGCCCATTGGTTAAGAACCACAGTTACATTGTCCTCTAGAGGAAGATTTTTGATTTCCCTAGCTAAGCCCATCAAGAAAGTGGGGTTCTTGTAAATGTGATTCGATAACGATTGCCTCACAAAAGAATAAAGCTCAGTCCTGAGGAGCATTTTTGTGGTGGGAGGAAGTCCCAGAGGTCGAAGCTTGTGAGGAAGAGAGAGAGGCAAAGGCCTTTCCCTGTGCAGTTTCCCAGGCTTCTGAGGAACTCTACCTTTGAAAAGGGATGAAATGGCTTCAATCTCATCTGACTCCCAGACCACACTTCCATCATTGCAATCATTACTAATATTGTTTCACTATAATCAACTACCGATGGTTCATAGTCAGATTTAGGAGCTTTGCCTAGAACCAATTCTTCAACACTACGAAGCTCAGGGTGAAAGTCCGGTGGAATTTTAGTTCAACATGGATAGAAAAGGTTCTTGGGAAGTTCAAGCTTTTTACGATAAGGTCTTCTGCTATCTACTCGTGCCACAACAGTATTCTCCGTGAATCAATAGTAGCACTATTACATTCAGAGATTGGATATGGATACAGGGAGAAGCAGATCAAGCTCTCCATCCCTAAATATTCACAAACAATTCCAGTAGTCCGAATTCTAATTAAAGAAACATGGTACTAATTCAACAACTTGGAAGGGGCATTTTGTCGATCACCAATCGAGCATATAATTGATTAGCGTGCCAACCTTAAATTTTGAAGACAGAGAATGGAGGATGAATATAACGGTTGGCACACGCGACAGAGAATGGTGGACATTTTGTGGCGGTGCTCATTACCGATGGTTGTACTATTGAAGTGGTGGCAGAATTCGGTAAATGAATGGTGTTCGCGGTAGCCTGTAGGTGGTGCTTTAGAGGGTTGAGTTTCAAGAGTCTTGGCTCTAGTATCCTTAAAGGCACACACTATGACGCTTTTCAAGGGCACACAATATACACGAATACCCTTAAAGGCACACACTATAAATAATGAGTGATATGACCAAGGAGTTCTGTCCTGATCTGGACATATTTTCGTATGTCAATTAACTAAAACTTTGATGGCTACGGAATCCATGTGGTCAATGTATACAAGGAGAAAATCCACAACCTCGTAACTGTTAAGACTTCGAAAAAAATTGAGGCTTTAGTCTTCTAAATTGAGCAACAACCAACTTTCTTTATTGCTGAAACCTCATCTTTCGAGCCAACATTGATGGTCTTCCCCTTAGGTAAAGCTGCGGGATCGTCACCAACTTCAAGAGCTTTTCTGCTGACAAAACGGTATATCTGAGTAAGGACTTCTGTGAAGGAATTTTCGACATTCATAGATTACAAGCTCAAAATTCATAGACATAGACCTTTAAAAAAAATATCATTCTTCATTACTGACTAAGATGATTATCGTAGAAATTTTATAATCATCTTACATAATACTTCGTAATCTTTATACATGCACTTCATTTCCAAACTTAAGCATTTTAGAGTAGGGCTGTCAATGGATCGGATTTTAGCTCACTTGTATCATGTTGAATTCTTATCAAATAGTGAAATCCAATGACACACCGCATGAAGTTGTGAAATATACTCTGCTACATTCAAAATTGCTATTTGTAAACATTGCTAAGGATAGCATTGCATGTGGCAATAAGGTAACTGATCTGATACATTTCCTTAATAAAATTATATAACTTAACAAAATTACAATTAACAATTTTAAACATTAATAAATCTTAAAAATTCAATTAAATTTCCAATTTAAAAATTAAAGTAAACTAACTGTTAAATTCCTACATTTCGAAATCTGAAATTAGTATACACATTTACATAATTTACTCCAAACTCCGAAATTATAAAGATAACTCCAAATTAACTAACCGCAATCAATTATCAGTTATACTAATTAAAACTAAATTTCCTAAATCTGAAAATACATTGCAATTCCAATTTAGCTAGAAATTCAACTAAACCAATTAATTCTACGAATCCATAAATCTGAAAAGAAAAAAAAAAAAGCACACACACACACACACACACATAAATACATATACATTGCCCCAAATCTGAGTTTAACAGTTTAAAATTCGAAATTTAACTAAAACCTAATTCAGAAATCTTCACATGCATATATTCAACATATACACATCAATACATATAAACATGTGTCCATGTGCGTGTAAAAGAGTGTGTGTTGTGTGTGCAAACTGTGTGTGTGCGGGTTCGTGGGACTGCGTGTGTGTCGGGTGCTACGCATGAGTGAACGTTGCGTGCAAACTCGTGTGTACAATGTGAGGGAGGAGGGAGGGAAATTTACCGTGGGAGTGGTTGGTGTGATTGGTCGCCGACGAGGAGAAGCAGCCGAGAGTGAGATGAGGGTTGAGACGAGGGAAAGAGAGCCGAGATTTGAGAGAGATGAGGGGTGGAAGACGTGATTTTGGGAGGAAATACATGAAAATACTCTTAAAAACTTACCAATTTTTGAAAATACCCCCACAATTTTATATCTTTTAAAAATAGCCTTAAAAACACTATAAACTATCACAAATACCCTTATATATTATATTTCAACTAAATCCATTAAAATTTAAAAAAATTACAACTTAGTCCTTGAAATTTTATATACTTTTATTAATTTTGTTTATAATTTTATTTGATTTTTGTTCGCTCATAGTAGCACCCCTCACTTGGTATCAGAGCCATATGGCAGATTTAAAAGATAAATATTATATATGACAAAAATTAAAAATGAATATATAATATATACATCAAGATTTATAATCATACATTAATACTATCCGACAATTATAAAATAGAAATCTTGAACACTTTAAAAGATTTAAATAAAGATGTAAGAAGAGAAATATATGATCTAATAAATTTCGATATAATGAAAGAAGATTTTATCATAAACGAAACATTAGATTTAATCCACAAAAATATACTAGAAGAGTTATATAAAGATTATAGAAATGGATTATCATAGGGCGGATCCCCAATTAGTTAGATATCTAGACATAGAAACAAATGAAAAATTAGATTTAATAGTAAAACAAAGAAGAAATTTAATGGACCAAATAAGAGAAGAAAGAAATATAAAACGATAAGAAAAATTAAGATTAAAATTTTTGGAGAAAAAGAGAGAATATTTTGATAAAATTTTAAAACAATTACCAAAAATTCAAACGATTTTAGAAGACAAAGAAAAAACTAGAAAAGAAAAATATGATAAAATAAACACATTGGAAGACTATCTAAAATATTATAGAATATATCATAGAAAATTAATGATTGGATCAATAAAATAATATTGTGAATATCAAATAATGAATTATTAAGAAGCAAAATATGAAACGGAACTTATTCTAGAAATCGAACATATTAAAGGAAAAAATTAATGACAGAATTTCCAAAAACAAAATTTGAAAAACAAATAATAGAAAATATAAGACTTCCAGTTGGATCATATCAAATAAAAGGAGCTAATATAACTATGTTTCAACCATTAAGCTCATGGGGAGAATCTGATGGATTTCTTAACATGAAATTAAATTGGATAAGTACATTTTTATGGCAAACATATAAAAACATAAATTTACAAGATAAATTAGCTATCGAAGAATTACAACAATTAAATATACAGGACATGAATATGGAAGAGAAATTACAAAATATTCAAAATAAACTAACAATACAATTAAAAGAAATAATAGGAGAAGTTAAAAATATAAATGAAGAAATCTTAAAAGAATTCTAAAGAAAATCAGGAGAATTAATTAATCAAGATAAAATTAGAATAATTATAGAAAAAATAGATAAGTTAAATGAAAAAATAAGAAAAATGAAAATGAAAAAAATCATATCAATAGAAGAAAGAATCAAAAAGCTAGAAATAAAAATAAATGATATGTATGACAGACTATTTAAGGTACAAAAAACTCAAAAACCAAGAATATAAAATGTCGATAAGTGAATATATTGAAGATCTAAAAATATTAATAAAAACATTAATAAGTGATGTACAAGAAGTAAAAAATGAATTAAAAGAAGTAAGAAATGATATAAATATACTAAAACTAGAGATTAGAGAATTCAAAGAAAATAATAAAAGCAAAGATAAGAAAATAGACAAAAAAACTCAAAGAAAAAGAAATACTTAGAATAGGAAAAAAGTATTTCGAATAAGAAAAAATTATAATAGAAGCAGGAAGTATGGATGATGAATTTAGAAGAAACATATTACCAAAAATACTAGAGGAAGAATTATAATTACAAAAATCTATAGAAAAAACTTTAGGAAAATTAAAAACTGAAGAAAAAATTGAAGAAGAACAAGACAAAAATGAATGAAGAGTTAGATTTGCTTATAGAAAGTTTTGACCAGTTAAGCATAGAAAATTTTAATGAATACCAAGTTTTAATGAATACTGGAGGAGCACTTGACACTGCTCCAATAGGAACTTCCAAACAAGAATTGTCAGATCCAGATGAAAGTTATGCACCCTTATATAGTAAATCACACCGGCAATATTATGATAGAGTCAGAGATAGACAACCACCTAGAGGGAATAAATATAAAGATATGTTTGAACCAAATGATAATTATGATAAACATATTAATCATGGAGGAACAAAATTAGATTTAGATTGTAAAATAGATACTAAAAAAACCTTATTAATTTGGGCAGATTCAATGATACTATTCTTTTTATACAATAAAGATGATACATTGGAAAATACTGATAGAATGATAAATTTTTTAGTAGCATCTTTTGAAGGACATGTTAAAAATTGGTGGGAAGGAATAAGTAGTGGTACAAAAGCATTAATAAGAAGAAATGTACAGACAGAACTAATAAAATCAGATAGAAAGGGAATAGAAAAGTTAGTAGATTATATTGCGGATGAATTTTTAGGAGAAAATTGGATAAGTAATTCTGAAGCAGAATCAATAAGAGAAAAAGATATGCAAGAATAAGATTCATAAATTTAACAATATGTGATATGTGTAAAATCAAAGAATATACTTGTGAATTTAAAGAATACTATTATGTCCAATTCTATAATAATGAAAATCAAGAAGTATATAGAGATATGTATTACAATAAATTACCAGGTTCATGGGGAATATACTTTAAAATAGAATTTGAAAAATTTATTAGAGATAACCATGGAACACCTAGAACATTAGGATTAAGGATAAAATTCATATTTGAAAGATTAGCATGTATATATCAACAAAAACAATTATTAAAGAAATCAGGAAAACTAACTATAATATATTGTGAAGATATGGAAAAACATACCCAATGGGGATGTAACCCTGAAAGAAGAAAAGATAATAAAAGAAAATATAAAAATAGAAAGTTTAAAAAATTCAGAAACTTCAGAAAAAGATATATAAAACCTAAGATGAGATATTACAAAAGAAGATATAATCTAAATAAAAAACAGAAAAATAAAACTTATAAGAAAGATAAAAGCTAATGCAAATGTTGGAATTTTGGAGAAATGGGACATATAAGTCCTGATTGTAACAAAAAGAAAGTTAAAATATTACAAAATGAATATCTAGAAATAGAAAGTGAACTAAGTGAAATATCAGATATTGAAGAATACTATGATCAAGAAGTCTATATAAGTGAAACAGATTCTGAAAATAATGAATCAGAATCAGATTAAAGAAATATAAACAAATAAGAACATAGATAAATAAGAATATGAAGGAATAGAAGGTTATGAATTAAAAGTAACTTTTGATAATAATAAGTTCAGAAAAATACAAAAATTATCTTTAGATTTGAAAATAGGAAAATGGGAAATTTTAGACAGAATATGGAAAAGAGAAAAAGTAGCAATAAATGAATATCATAAAATTGAAAGGGCAATAGATGTTAGAACCACTCAAGGAACACACAAATTAAATCTTTTAATAAAAAATACAGTTACAGAATTATTAACAAAGATCAATAGAAAACAAAGTGAAAAGATTCAATATGTTTACTTAGCAGGTATCCAAATAATGTTTAAATCCCTATTTAGAGAAGGATTAGATTCGCCTTTGACTGTAAGTTTACATGATGGAAGAATTATAAATTTAAAAGACAGTTATTTAGGAACAGTAGAAGGAAATCTATCATATAAGAAACTAATATTTACATAAATTTAAAAGACAGTCATTTAGGAACAGTAGAAGGAAATCTAGCATATAAGAAACTAATATTTAGATGTTACCCAAAATATTGTATATCATTAAAAGATAGAAATTTTAATAAGGTTTTAGGACTACATTTCAAATTACATAAAGATGATATAACGGAACCAGGAGATAAAATTATGACTATAGAATACAGGGCATTATACACATTTACTAATTCTAATTATGGAAACATTTATTCTAAAAAACCATATATTGAAATTCATAAAGAATGTAAAGATTTTGTTAAAGCTGTAGAACCAGATAAACAAATAAGTTTAGTTCTAAGAAACTATGAACTTATTATAACAAAAAATAAACCAGAAATCATAGAGTTACGAGAAGAAGAATACCCTAATAATAACATAACATTTGAAGATGACAAGTTTACATAATAGAAAACAATTAGGAGAAACTAGTAATACAAAAGAAATAAAACTTAGTAGAAATGCTGGAAATATGAAAATAGAAGGTGAATATTTTAATGGAATAGAACATATAAAAGGATCAATATATTAATTGACACAGGAGCTAGTGAATGTCATATAACTTCAAATAGAAATAAATGACTAATATCTCATAGAACTGATCCATATAGATATATAAATTTTGATGGACAAATACATATAACTGAACTTGAAGTAAAAGTACCAATAAAAATAGGAGGAATAAATCTCCTAGTACCATGTTATGTAGATAGTAGTATGGTAAATCCTCATGTATTATTAGGAATGAGCTTTCTAGATGGACTAGAAGATTATATTATAAAACGTGAATGATTATATATAACTCATAATGGTCAAACTATACTATGCAGAAAAACTGAATAAATGAATAACCAAATAAGTTTTCCATTAGCCGTTTATATACAAGTTACAATTGTTGAAACAAATATAACAACCTGCATTAATTGGCACGGGAAGTGATATAACAATATTCAAAAGTTTCTTAATAAAATCATGAAATACTAATGGAAAGATAAAAATTACAGGAGTAACAGGAGAAAGTACTCATATAATTAATATTACTGATAAAATTGATATAATACTTGGGAGTAAACAAATAATTGTAAATAAAATATATAATTATAACAAATTAGAATGTGATATATTACTAGGAAATGACTTTATACAACAATTTCAATATTATAAACAAAATAATTACATGATAATGTTACAAACACCTTGTACACATTTACTAAAAATACCAAGAGAATTTAGACCTTACAAAGTTCAGCAAACACAGTGTGGTGATAAATGGGAGAAAAAACCAATTACACAAATGAAATAAAAAAATAAAAGAATAATGTATAAAAAAGTTTTAAAAACGAACATACAAACAAACATGAAAAAAATCATTGATCAACTAGAAAAAATTTATGGAGATAATCCATTATTATTTTGGAAACCACATCATCCAAAAGCTAAAATAGAATTAACAGAAAATGTTATTATAAGAGTTAGACCAATGATGTATACTATACAAGATACACAAGAATTTAAAACTCAGATAAAAGAATTACTTAACCAAAAATTAATCAGACATAGTAATGGACCCCATAGTAGTCCAGCTTTTATGGTCATGAAACATTCTGAACAAAAAAGAGGAAAAGCTAGAATGGTGATAAATTATAAAGAATTAAACAAATATACTAAATTTGATGGATACTTTTTACCAAATAAAGAGGTACTAATAAATCTTGCAAAAGGAAAGCAATATTATTCTAAATTTGATTGCAAATCAGGATTTTGGCAAGTAAAAATGGAAGAAGATAGTATTCAATATACAACATTTAGTACACCCCAAGGTAAATATGAATGGATGGTTATGCCATTTGGTTTAAAAAATGCACCACAAATATATCAAAAAAGAATGTATAACATATTTAGAAAATTTAATGAATTCTTAATTGTCTATGTCGATGATATATTAATATGTTCTAATAATATAGAAGAACATAGAAACCATTTAATTAAATTCATAAATGAATGCAAAAAAGAAGGAATTGTTCTTTCAAAAAATAAAGCTATAATAGAAAAATAAGAAATTTATTTTCTTGGATTATCAATAGATAAAAGGGGATAAAATTACAAACCCATATATCTAAAAAGGTAGAAAGTTTTTCAGACAAATTAGAATCAAAGAACAAATACAAAAATTTTTAGGATGTTTAAATTATGCAGAAGGATTTATTGAAAATCTATCAAAAAAGAGATATAAAATTCAAATTTTACTCAGGAAAACAAATACCAAAGGATGGAGTGATGAACACACAAAAATTGTCAAATCACTAAAAGAAGAATGTAAAAATTTGCCAAAATTAAGATTACCAGATGAAAAAGATAATCTGATAGTTAATACTGATGCCTCGGATAAGTATTGGGCAGCAATATTAAAAACAGATCTTAATGAAATTTGTAGATACTCAAGTGGAACGTTTAATCAAGCAGAAATAAATTATACTACTTATGAGAAAGAACTGTTAGGAATCATCAGAGGAATAAAGAAGTTTTCATTGTTTTTATTATCTAAGAAATTCATTGTTGAAACTGATAATTCTCAAGTTGCAGGTTTAGTAAAAAATAAATTATCACTAGAACCTCAATATAGGAGGCTCCATAGATGGCAAGCATATTTGACATTTTATAATTTTGATATAGTTCATATTAAAGGTGTTAATAATTATCTTGCGAACTTTTTAAGCAGGAATATTGAATTTGTAGATAGATAATATCAAAAAATCCCTGATAGACGTCAAAAACCGAATGAACTTCCTCATGGAGGAAGCTGAAGATATAAAGCTTGGAATTGAACAACTTGCAGAAACTCTCCAATGAAGTTTCAAGCAATTAATGGAAATCTCAACATTTCATCACAATTATACTAAAGAATTGAGCGATAACATAATTGAGATTGAATCTCAGTTTGAATCGTTGATTACCAAAGAGGCTGATACCAAATAGGTTATATCAAAAATACAAACAGGTACATCTTCTGGAAGCAGCGGTGAACCAACAATTAAAAGAGATGAACCAAGTCCCAAAAAAGTTGTTATAAATGAAGTCAATCCTCGAAAAATCACAATCAATGCCAAAGATGAACATACAAGGGTAGTCAGAATTCGTGCTGAAGAGGAAGATGATTCCCCTTTTTTACCAAAAGAAAACGAATATAAAACTACTGTTGAAGTTTTATATGAACTTCAAGAATGTGATTGCTATTACATTTCGTCTGGAGACCATGTATACCCACGATTGATCGTTACTCAGGGAGGAGATCCCGTCATGACAAAAATGGCAGCTGATTATGGATTCTTTGATCTTATCTATCCAGGAAAAGATCTGAAAAAAATCGAAAAATTTGATGATTTACTAAAAGGAGAAATTTCAAAGTTTGCTCAAGGAAGACCCATATATTTAAAATTTTATTTGATCAGTCCTGAAATTGATGGAAGGATATATTATCCTACTGAGAATATTATCACGATTGGGTATGTTGCTCGAGATTTTCAAATTGAAGTTGGAAAAAATACCAAGCCAGTACCAAACATTACAAGATCATGGTTTAGATCCCGAAGGGTGTTGGGAATTAAAGTTCTCTACAACATTGCCAAAAACCTGTATGAGAAAAAATTCAAATGCATATGCCAGTACAATGGATGGACCCTACTCACTAATGGAGGAAAAGAAAAGTCAACAATCTTGCAAGAATACATCAATAAATTTGATACTCATCAAATCCATGGAAGCTTTGCCACTTTGCAAGAGGCGTGCATAGCCAGAAACTGGGCCCCACATGCCAAAGGAATTAATGGACAGGTGGAAGCCACTTGATGGATCTGTTTTACATGCCAATAGAATTGATGGACAAGTGGAAGCTGTTTAATATATTTACTTTAATTCAACAATGCAGAACAATGTAGGGGCCATGTCAAGACCAAAAAATAGAAGGATAAGTGTCCCTATAATGTAAGGGTCATGTGTAGCGACCGGGAATTTCCATTTCTTGCTAAATAAAATATTTAGAACTTTAAGTGCGCGTCGCTACGGCTTTTTCCATTTAATTTAAAGGAGTATTCGTCTAGCCAATTAAGTGAAATTAAATTTATTTAAAAACTTAGTCAAATTTCAATTTTTATCAAAAATATTTTAATATCACAGTTTATTTTCAAAAGTCCAAGTATTAATTATATTAAGTCCCAATTTTAAATATTTTAATCCAATCCAACTTATCGAGCCCAAATGTTTTTACCAATCATTCAAGCCCATTTAAAAACCCAATAAGTCATTTCTTGGCCCAACCAATTCAACAGCTTCTTCCTCCCCAAGTTTTTCCTTACACAATCGATACTCATTTCCAAAATTCTTACAAGTTTTCCATAAACCAAGATTTTAACATAAACTACCATGTTTAACACCTAAATCAACTATTAATCAAACCCCCCACGTCATCATCCAAACCCACGCAAACAACACCTCCAGCAAAGGTATGATTTCTCTCAATTTCTACCATAGCTGAAGCTTGGTATCTGCATCCATCACCGTGCCAACCACAAGCCTGAATCCATCATCTCAACCCAAATCCATGGTCGCCCCTACCTCTACCAAAAAAAAAAAAAAAAAAAAAAAAACTGAACTTCCCTTACCAATTTCAGTCACTGTTAACACCCATTCAACTGCAAGCACCCAATCACACGTCAAACCAAACCTCCCACAGCCGGACTCAACACCACCATGACGCCACCACTTACCAATTTCACAACCACCATCATCACCCAACCACCTACAACCTCGAGACCAACCGTCATCTCCATCGCCCAAACCAAATCCCCACCGCCTCAAAACACCGTAAAATACCACCACCACACGAAACCCATCATTGCCTCATTTTTCTTTTCCTCCAACGAATCCACACCCAATTAACACCCAAAACCAAGAATCAATTTACCCAAAATACCTTACCTTCGACCGCCGTCTGACTGGCCGGAAATTCGCCGGAGTCAAATCCCAAAAACTCGCGACCTCCTACCCTCGGTTTGCCTCTACTTTCACACCCAAACGCGCGCCCTAATCCCACTGCACCTTACACCGGCCGTGTGGTGGCGCTATCTCCGGCAGCTAGGCACCGACGGTCTGGATCAAGGAAGGGACGGAGCCCTTTCTCTTCGCCATCACTGCCTCTCTGCTCCCTCTAACTGATTATAGAGAGAGAAATGAGATGGAAATTGGGATTTTAATATTTTGATTGATTTTGATAAATGAACTTTTAGTCCCCATCTTTCAAATTCGTTGGTTTTGGTCCTCACTTTTTAAAGAGATGTTATTTCAGCCCTTTGTAATTCAAAATATTTTTATTCAGTTTCAGTATGTAACAATTGGTCCATGCAGTTCTTAACTATTTCAATCAGCCCTATTACTTTCAAAAAGTCTACTTCAGTCTCTAAATTTTAATTTCAATTCTCTTAAAATTTCATTTAGATCATTATATTTTATTTTTAGTTACTTTAAATTTAAGTTTCGAAAATACTAATTTAATTAATTTTCTTGGTTAGACAAATAATTTGGAGAATTAAGAGATTGACGTATTTCTCACTCCACTTTTGAGAACTCGTAAAGTTAAAGGTAGACTCACCCCCACTAATTGATTTATATTATAATTGCACGTGATTATGTGGATTTGTGTGATTATTATATGCTTAATTGCATGAGAAAAGAAAAGAATATCTCGTATGAGATAAATTTGAGAATTTATGTTATGCACGTCATAACTTATCTGCTAGCATGAGACAAGAAAAGTTTGTGTTCATTTGCACTCATTTATTGATGCTCATGAATAAGAAAAGAATATCACTACGTTATTTGCATAATTACTTGTCCAATTATCTTGTAGATTAATTATTGGAGTTGAGTCTACTGAGTATTTCATTTTGAAATGCTCACCCCGTTGTTTTAACAATTTTGCAGACTTCGGTGACGGTGGCGAGTGATGGGCAATGGCGACAAATATAATTGGATATTATTGTTGAAAGTCGTGGATTTCGAAACAATCATTTCATTTTATCAAAAATTTTCAGTTTTATTAAGTTTGTACGAATTATTTTATTTAATCTGAATTATCGCTAAAATTATATCCAATAAATGTGATATTTAATATTTAATCATTTTCCGCAATAAAGTTTATTCAAAAATTTAGAAAAGTGACGTTCCCGCGTTTCTCGAAACTCGGGGCGTTACATCATGTGATGTAATAAATAAATAATAGAGGGATAGGTGTGTCCTTAGGTGAAAAAAGCTGTGAAATTGTTAGGACGATGATGTAAGCAATGATGTAATTGTGTCCAATGTAGTATTATAAATAGAGGCCTCCGGGCTAGTTGAAAGACAGAACTCTTTTGAGCACTCAGTTTGTGAGAAAGTCAAAAATCTTCTGTCTTTGAAAAATTCTCATACCAATCATTTGTCAATCTTTATATTATCAATAAAATCTCAATTTACTTATTATATTATGATGAGTTTCTAAATTCTTGTCTTCTAAATCCTATTTCCAAAAAGAAGATATATTATTAAGAAAACTCCCTACACTCTGTCCTAAAATATTTTCCATCTAAACCAAATAATGAAATAAAAAAGTTATATCATGTCTATATGCCATGTTTGTTAGCTATCTTTCCAACATTAAAAAGAATATTATGATTAGAAATTACAAAATCGATCATTTATTTTTGGCTTAATAGTGATAACACTGAAATAAATAATGAATTATATTTAGGATATGTGTTTAGTAGTGATAATGATTATGATCCTGTAATAGATTATGACAGTGATGGAAGAGATGAATATTTCTTTACCAATTTTTGAAAATCTTAATATCATGAATGAAAATAATTATATCATGAAAAAACCCAGAACTAAGAGGGGTCCATATAAAGTTAAAAAGAATATCAAAAGTAAAAAAGGCATTGAATATGAAAATGAAATTGATAAAATAAGATACCAAGAGCAACTCTACGCATCACAAGAGATATTAAAAAGTTTTAAAGAAAATTTAATAGAAAACTTTACTAAAGGAACTGTAAGATCTATAATGATACATGATATTCAAGATATAATTGATAAATTAGAAAAGAGAAAGAAAAATATTTCAAAATATAATATACCATTTGAACCAACTATAGATATCATGGCTGACATAGATATTATCAATTCTCAAACACTCATAAAATTTGAAAAATTACTTGAAACTTTATAAATTATTTATCTCTTTGTTTATAATGTCTGGATATACTATTGAAGGATTAGACAATTTGTTAGAAAAAATAATGGAAAAAAATAGATAACATTATATCTCATTTAATAGATATGGATAAATCATCTGAACAATATTATATACTTTTAGAAAATCATGATCAATACATTATAGATTATTTTGACATATTAGAAATTAAAATAGATTTAGAAAATAAAATAATGACAAATACAGTCCAAACCTAATGCTATGATATACAATAGAAGGATTAGATAACCTTTTAGAAAAATTGAAAGATAAAATGGAAGATATTAAACATCAAATGAAAAATGAAAACATATCTTCTGAAGAATATAATAAAATTTTAGAAAAATATGAACAATATATTGCAGATTATTGTATTTTACTAGATCAAAGAATGGACTTATACCAGAGAATTTTGTATAATAATTTACCAACCCGATAATCTATGGATACTTCACAAGCATCAACTTCTAATAACTGTGATTATAAACTATATTTAGATAATAAAAATTTTATTTTTATTAGCTATTGTTGAAAAATCAAAAAATATATATTCTGTTGGGCAATCTAAACTAAAAGAAATATACGAAGACATTGACTATGCTATCCAAAATAGAATAGAATTTAATTCTGTTGAAACAGCAAAAAATATAAATACGGTTAATAAAATTATAGAAGAATACGAAGATATAGAAGATGAAGTTTCAGAAGGAATAACATTAGGATATATAACTAAAAAAGACATCCTAAATCTTTTGAAAAATTATCACAATATAGAATATTTTTAGAAGAACTTAAAAGATTAAAAAATATGAATATAATAAGAAGTATTGAATTAAATCAACATGACTAAGTCAGAGATATATCTTGTAAAGAAAATAGTTTATTTCATTAAGGGTAATAAAGACAATTTGCAAAAAAATTGGCATTTTGAAAACTTACATATCTAAAAGGGCTATTTCAACAAATCCCCCGTGATTTTGGGGAGAGAAGCAGGTTTATGTTCAAATTTGGGTAACTCGCAATTTAACCCCCAACTTTAGAAAAACATGAAACTTAGCCCAAAACTTCCATTAAATATTGAAATGCGTCTAAACTTTTTTTTAAAGATTTTGCAATGAGGTCACTTGTGAATCCCCTTTGCGTGAATTGTGAATTTTGAATGATTAATAGTTAAGATTTGATGAATATTTGATTTTTTGAATTGTAATTATTGAAATTTGCTGAGTATTTTGTATTTATATGTGAATTGTGATTATTGACTTATAGATTATGAAACTTTTTTTCATCCTAAATGAAAGTTTCATGTTTGGATCCAAAATTTTATTCATTTAATCATGTCAAATGTTGTACACATTACACAAATCGGGGTGAAATGCATTGTTTAAATACGGCTTTCAATGTTTAAGAAAAGAAATTCCGAAATACGCACTTTTAATCATTAATAATTTCCACCTACCACTCCAAATCTGCACAGATACACATATATATGTATCCTTGATTCCTTATATATGCAGATAGAGACACAGAGACATTCACATAGACAGAAAGAGAGATACCTTGGTCCGAGTACGAATAGGTCGAAGAATCGCCGGAAGAGATCCGGAAGCGAGATTGGAGGAAGAGGTTTAGAGAAGGATCGGGGAAGAGTCGCTTGGATGTGCTCTCTTCTGATAATTTAATTATTTTTTTATTATTATTAACGAGTTTTAAATATGTAAAAGAGTTTATTGCAATAATAGTTACTAAAGTTCTAGAAAAAATCCAAATTGGTCATTGGAAGTTTTAAAATTTCCATTTAATCATTAAAGTTAAATAATATTATGTAATTGATTTGATTGAGGTCATAACTAGCATGGTAATTGTTAGACCCTCACCACATGTGACTAGGTAACGAACGTTGAAGCAATCCTTCCTTCGAGTCGACATTTTGTTTTAAGCTATGTTAGGACCATTTTTCTAGATGAAGCGGGTTGGAAGTTTTTGGTAGAACGTTAGGTTAATATCATTAAAATTGTGTTTTATTAGTAGTTAATTTCCTTATCACACTTTCTGAAAAATTGTGATCATCGTAACAAGCTCCTCCATTTAAATGACCTGAAGAGAGGGCATGTATTCTTATTTTCGAAATGAAAAAATTCATACGGACAATCATAAGTTGATGTCAATGTATGGATCGACATTGAAATTGGAATAAATGTCACTAAAAGATGATCGATTACAATATAATGTAACATTAATGACTAGATGTACCCAAAAAATACTGATAAGCGTATTTTATACACTTATTTGTATGTCTAAATTAGGATTAATTATTGTCGTGTTGGAATATTTTCTATTTAATTTATGTTTATTTTTCAGAAAATGTCCCAATTGAAGAAGAATGAATCAATTAATTGAAAAATGACACGATTGGATGTTAATTGGAGCTAAATTGGACAAGTGAGGAGTTTGTGACAACAACCGGGAAACATGCTTGGTGCCAAAGTGACTAAATCAGAGGTTGGAGGACCTAATTGAATGAATTAAGAGCTTGAATGGTCAAACCGAGAAGAAGATAAAGTTTGTGGACTAAATTGCAACAATTGAAAGTTGAGGACTGAAGGTGCAATTAAAAGTCAGGGACTAAATTGTACAGCCGAGAAAAGAGGAAGTCGCGATCGCTGGTGGCATACCAAGCGATCGCGATAAGGTGTTAAATCATAACCCGAGGCTAAAACAGCATTACCACGCGATCGCCGGCCTTACGCCTGAGCGATCACGCGGTTGTCCGACTGGGCCGCATATCAGATTTTTCTCGCGATTTTTAATAGGCTTTGGGCTTTTTGACCTAGGTTTTCTCCAAAAACCTTTATATACAACATAAGAGGCACGAAAATCAGACCTTTGCCTCTCCATAGAACAAGCCAAAATAGAGAATTCAACATCAAATTCTTGGAGAATCAAGCATTGCAAAGGCGCGTGAATTGAAAACAGTTGAAGAATTGATAATTGGTGCAATCTTTCCATTCTTTATATTGTTTTTCAATGAACGTTTATTTTTACTGTTTTTGTTATTTCATGATGATGTGTAACTAATTTTAACGTTGTGATGAACGATGTAGCCTATTTAATTATTTTAATGCCATATTCCTTGTTTTAACGCTTTAATGCATGTGTTGATTTATTATTGCGTTTAATGCGTGAATGAACTGGCCACTTATTCATGATTTCATGTGTTATTTCCATAATCCGAGAGGTGAGTTAATAACATAGATCTAGGTAATAAATCCGGTAATTGAACGAGAGATAGAGATATACTCTTGTAATTATTGCGGTCGTGTGTGAATTCTTGTGTGTAATGCATCTAGTTAAGGAATATTAGGACCCGCTGTAGAGATAGAAGGTTGACTTATTTAGGTAGGATTGATTTAAACTCGAGAGAGGAATCTCAATTTAAATTAGTGAATTCGACTGAACACACAAATAGGAAATAAAACTGGAATTGGAATTGATTTAATTAGCTAGGTGAAATCGTGAATCCCAACCACTTTACAATCATCTTTTAAAACAAAACAATTTCACAATTTAATTATTTAATTCATCTTCTTAGTTTTAATTTAAAACCACAAATTCTATTTCGTCTGTTCAAATAAAATTAGAACTAAAACATTTCGGTACTTAGTAAACAGTCCTCGTGGGAACGATAATCCGGACTCTAAGGTCCACTTTATTACTTGATTGCGATATCGTACACTTGCGATCTCAAATGCACAACAAGTTTTTGGCGCCGTTGCCGGGGACTATTTTTATATTAATATCGATACCAATTAGTTCTTGCTTTAGTTTGAATTTGTATTTGTATTTTTTTTTAATTTTTTTTTTTATTATTTTTTTTGAGTTTTTTTAAAAATTTGTGAATTGTCTCCTTCTCAGGTATTGAATGAATTTTTTAGACAGTTGGAGACAACACAACAAGATGACAGCAAACAATAATCAATGGCACTTTGATCGAACTGCAGTTCAGACGTATCTGATGTGTGATTTCTGTTGGGGAAATCATGTTGTATTCGATTGCCCTATTGCACCCAAGGATGCTTTATGGAAGGCTGATTGTTGTGGGAATTATTATATGGTAGAGCAGGAGTGTCCACCAATACATGCAGTTCAAGTTGAAATTGAAGATTTTGACAATGAAGATTTGATAAATCGGGAATTGCAAAAACAACATGTTGAAATTAAGAAGTTGATGGAGCAATGGACAGTAAGCATGATAGAGAGTCAGCCATTGCCATTACCAAAAATTCAGGTGCAGAGATCAAAGGAGCCAGATAAATTGGTTGAAACAATTGAAGAAAAAGAAGAAAAACTTGAAAGAGTGGATCAACCAGAAGAAAATAGCTGTCATGAAGATATCATTGTCCAATTGTCAACAATGCAGAATCAGGACATCGAGCTTGATGAGATTTCAATCAAAGAGGAAAAACAATTGAAGAAAGAGGAGTTGATCTGTAATACCGCATTTCGATTTACATGCTTTCTTGATTGTCGCGTAAAGTTTATGTTAATATCATTATAAATGATTTAACTAATATTATGGTTTTAATTGAATTATTTTGCAGTGGAAGGATTGGATGCCGTTTCGATCAATGTACCAATTAAAATTTTATAAATTGTTATTTTAACAGTTTACGTGCAATTTTATGTGATTAATTAAATTTATTGCCTAGGCATGCTAATTTCTATTTTTATTGTGTTATATTGAAGTTGGGAAAAAATTTGGTGACACTTTGGAATTTCATTTGAAAGTTTTGAGCCTAAATTACTAATTTATGAGAGTAGAGGGACTGAATTGCAATTTACCAAAAGTTAAAAAAAAAAAAAAAAAAAAAAAAAAAAAAAAACTTAAACCTAACCTAAAAGAAAACCTCACTCTCATAACTCTCTCTCTCTCACGCCGCGTCTCTCTCTCCCTCGCGATTCCTCACTCCCTTCGTCCGTCTCTCGCTCTCGCCTCTCCGTTCTCCCTTCGCGACGCCGGCCAGCGCCGCCACCACCACCGGTAGCAACCCTTCCCCTCTCCCCCTTCTCCCTTTTCTCCTCACGCACGCACACACACCCACGAACCGCACACACGCACTCGGTTTCACACGGGATTTCACGCACACGCCCATAATTCGATGCACACATGTATATATGTATAAATACGATGTAAATAATGTATGTATACACTTTATATGCAGAAATTCAGATACTTCAGTAAATTTCAGATTTCAAATTTTTGTGCAATTTCGAGTGTAACCATAAATTGGGAGTTAATGATGTTATATGAATGCGTATTGATGTATATGAATGTATATATTATTATGTATGTATAGATGCGTGCATATATATGTATAAAGTTTGGATTTTTGTGGGCATAGGTATATATATTCATGAAATTTGATTAAATTGTGTGCTATAATATTAAATTTGAGGTGCGAATGTATGTACATATGATCATGAATATGTATATGACTATTTAAATGAACGTGTGATTTTTGGAATGTTGGGATAATGGTGTGGGAGAGTAAACCTTAACCTTTTTGAAACAAGTTAGTTTAAATGTAAGTTATGTTCAAAGTTATAAATTTTTAGTTCAAGATCATTTTTTTGAATAAGAATGCTTGACTTTGATTGGTGAAATTGATAAGTAAGATTTCCAAAATTTTCCTTGAACTTAATGTATTACTTCGAGTATGATATTATATGTAGTGTTAAATGTGTTTATTATATTATGAGTCACATGCAAGTCTCGACCTTATTTAAGAGTGTTAAACGTGGTTTTTTCACTAAGAGTCATATTTTGTTAATGAATGGAAATTAATTAGGAGAAACGGTACATTGACGTCGCGGGCAACCAAGACTTCCACCTGCATATTAAACAGACTACTGAGGACTACAGGTAAGTAAACTTCCCCCTATTTTCATAGAAGTTGAATGTAAATGTGAAAGTTATGTGTAAATGACTGTCGTGCAACTTACTTGCCTTGATGAATTGTATTCACTTTATGAAAGCATATGTTATTGAGAAGAATGTTAAAGCATGCACGTTATCATGTCATTGCATCATTAAGCATGCATTGGCATCGAAATGGTAAAGTCAAATGTTTTAATGAAAGTAATGCGTCAAAGTGAAATTTTGTCAAAAGTATGTATCCCAAGTTTTGAAAGAATGGGTGTACTTCTATGTCATGAAAGGTCCGAGTGGGAAATGGGGCGCGGGGGACCGGCGTACCCGAATGTAATGAGCCGCTTTGCGGTGGAATGAACGTAATGAGCCGCTTTGCGGTGGAATGAATGTAATGGGCCGCTTTGCGGTGGAATGAATGAATGAACCGCTTTGCGGTGGACATGCGCATGTTAATCTGGTTCCAAATAAGAATGGCCCACTGTTATCTGATTGACTAGAAGTTACATCAAGTGAGCTCACGATGGAAATGAAGTGAAAGTTTTGAAATGTTAAACGAAAGTTTGAAAAGTTGAATTTTCTAGAAAGTAAATAGAAAGGGATACATATATGAAATTTTTAAAGCATTCATGTCATAAGCATGCATTCATGCATACAGTTTACTTACTGAGCTTTAGCTCACCCCAATCCCTCCCCAATATTTCAGGTGATGAAAGTTAGATGATCAGAGGAGAACACTTGGCGGCTGACTTCGACAGTACCCACCGTCACCTTAATTAATAAAGTTAAATTGATTCAAGTTGTCGTTTAAATTTATTCCTTCATCTATTGTTATTGGTAATGTTTGGTTGAAGTTAGTCTTGATTACGTATTGGTGACGCAATTGAGATTAAATTTCCTCTTAATCCTTTTGTCAATGTCGTTTGATATTTTGAGAAATCTTATGATTGAGGAGTTTGGGAAATGTATGAATTGGTTTTGGAGATGATGAATGTGATTGAGATGTGATGGATGTTTTAAATTTTAAAATGGTTTTTGATGTCCCTCTACAGGTTGGCTATGTCCAATTTATAGAGGAGATTCTGCCGAAATTCCTGTAAAATTTTATAATAGATAAATGAATATTTTATTTGTGCAACCGTTTTAAATTCCGCATTTTAATGTTTAAACGATGTATTTCCGCATTAAAAGAAAAAGAGAAGTTAACACCTAGGTTTAAAATTCTTGAACTTGGGGTGTTACATGATCACATAAAAGCAGACACTTAAGGGTGTCGAAGTTGCAATGCAATCCTCCAAATTCAATGATTGGGCAATAATTGATTTCATCATTTGTGATGAAGAAATAATTGAAGTCTACATTTTGAAAGTTGAATCGAGTGTAGATGTTAAAACTTATGACATGGGCAAGGTACAATTTTTGAGCTTAAATGTACCGTGGAGCAAATTTGACCGTCACAAACAAAGACGGTCATCAAAAGCTCTCTTTAAAGTTCCTTGAAAATTCAGGTAAAAAGTCGGGCTTTAGACTTAAAATGGAGCGCTTGTTGGGAGGCAACCCAATTTTTCTTCCTTTTTACTTATTACGCTTTTATTATTTATTTTAGTATTTTTAGATATATGCATGGTAGGAAATGTGTTTGAGTGTTTTGCATGTTTCATGTTAAGAGCACTTGTGCATAGTAGTCTATTACTGCATATTTAGGTATGTTTTTGATTTTGCATGTTTACATTAGGCTAGGTTTTTATCGTCATTCCAAACTCACACACACACTAGTTTGAATCATGAAGTTAATGTTTGGACAATCATTGCATCGATCATGAAGTGATTAGGGGGATAAAAACGATTTTGAAAATCAAAAATAGGAAAAATTTTCAGTACTACCGTGTACTAAGCGATCGCGTGCCAATAGGATATGGCGATCGTGAGTTTGCGTTTAAAAACTGTTCATTTTTAAAAATGAACAGTGTTTTAAACCTTGAACCACACGATCGCTGGCACTTCAGCCAGGCGATCGCGTGGCTATATTGGGACCAAATTCGGCAGTTTAAGTGTTTTTCCTCATTCTTTCAACTTTAAACATTACAAACTCGTTTTCTCTCCCCTAAACACCTCGTATTTGATCTTACATCTTGTGTGCATGTCATCAACACTTTGTTGCATCAATATCATTGCTTACATGACTTCAAAATCCAATCGAAGGTATGATCTCTTCACTTAAATCAATTTTTAGTCAAAATTGTGAATGTCTCTTTAAGTTCTTCTACCTAAAAATTGTGAATTGTGAAGAATGGGCTTAGGTTAGTGGTTGGATTTTGTGATTTGTGGTTTAGTAGACAAAATTCTTGGTTCATTTATGCCTCCAAACCTATGCATATTCTTTGATTTTTGCAAATGCACACCATGTATTTGATGAAATGCCACAAAGAGAGTTTTGTGCTAATTTTATAAATCCATCCGAGCATTTATCTTCATGACATGTGTATCAATGTTTATGTGTGTGTGGTGCACGAGTTAGTTCATATCTTGGCATGAAAACCATTAAAACCATGTTGGCATCATGACAGCCCCATTGCAAGGCAATTGCAGGCCATTGCACCCAGAAACTGTCTCACGTCACCTACTTCCACATTGTTACATGACCCTATAGAACTCCAAATGACCTAAATTTTTAATATGTTGTAGACCATGCTGTGAACGTTAACATATCAAAAGATGACTCGGGAAAATTTATGTTTTTCTAGGTGACGTCAAGGCTTGAATGTCTGTGGTCGACCAATTTTGAAAATTCAAAATTTTGCTTTAACTTTAGTTTGGGGGTGTGGTACTGAACTTCCATTATTTCTTATTGATGTTTATGACTTTTAATATTACTTATCTCTTATTTGCAAGGTAAACATCAGTCAAGACACATCCGATCAAGTTGGGCAAGGCAAGAAATAAGGTCAAATTCATCTAACATCATTTCAAATTGAAGCATCAAGACTACAATGAAGACATCTCCTCTACACTTGGGAAGTTCTCGTTCTCTTTATTTTGTCAAGTTTTGCATATTCTTACTTATTTATGTGGCAAAACATTGAGGACAATGTTCATTTCAAGTCTGGGGGTGAAAATTCATTGCATTCATCATTCATTTTATATTCATTCGATTTTTTAGGGATAAAAAAAAAAAATTGAAAATGTGTTAACATATTTATTGCCTAGGATATAGTATGAATCAATTTGTGCGTAGGCTTGAAAATTGGACAACATGAAAACATGAACTTATTTTGAACTAGTTATATTTTGCTAGATTCATATTTATTGCGCACATAGCCAGTGTTGGATAATAGCTTGTGTGAGGGATGTTGTTTAATGCATGTGGGGCAAAGTTTTATGCAATTTGAACTTAGATCGTTAGACATCCCACCCCTAAATTAGAACCAATCATGCTAAAAGGCAAGTTTGGGGGTAAAATGGTTGGAATTTGTGTGTATTGACGAGTTGGAGGTCTGTGGTTCTTGGTTTTTCACTTTAGTCATTGCAGTTTGGTCAACTGGTATAAACCATTTCCAGCATAAAAACAGAAAAATGCTGAAGGTCTTATTCCGCTCTTCAAATGCCTTTTTGACTCGAGTAAGTAAGTCCGAGGGGTCTTTCAAACCTGGTGCCCTAAAGCCAACTGGCTTGGGAGTCATCGACCTAAAGCTCACTACATGGGTCAATTGGAAAGCAAGTACGGAGAGTGGACTTACACATGAGACATTATAACATCTTTAACTTTTCTGTTTAAGCCTTTATGACTCGGGCAAGTACGTCTGAGGGGTTCTCTGAACCTGGTACCCTAAAGCCGTCTGATTTGGGAGTTACCGATCTGAAAGCTCGCTACAGGGGTCATATAGAAAGCTCGTATGAAAAATTCTGCACAAAGATGGTAAAAGACAGGGACAATTAAAAGAAAAAGTCGTCCATAAAAAAAATAAAATAATAATAATAATAATAATATTGCATGGTATAAGCTTTGTTGACTGAACTGTGGTGGTTGATGTTGTAGAATTGGGGGCTGCTTTCTTTTGATTTGTCATGTACGCATATTTCTGATTCTGATTACCTTGTGTGGAAAAAATAAAGAATATTTTTAGAATTTCACTTGAACTTCAATGAGAATTTGTG
Organism: Ligustrum vulgare; assembly: GCA_963555705.1. Taxonomy (NCBI): domain Eukaryota; kingdom Viridiplantae; phylum Streptophyta; class Magnoliopsida; order Lamiales; family Oleaceae; genus Ligustrum; species Ligustrum vulgare. Next base: position 18,957,967 of record OY743186.1, read on the forward strand.
AAGTTGAAATTATTGACCCAAAATTAATGTTTGTCTGGACAGGTGGATCAAAATGCTATGGATCAATGGCCAAGTTGTAGAACTTCCACTTTCTTTTCTTTTTGCTTCATGGTAATTAAAATTTATAATTTGATGAACGCGATTTAATAACCAAAAAAATAATAATAAGGAAAAAAAAAACAATGACAAAAGAAATTCAAAAGGATCGTTTATTTATTCTAAAAATAAGGTATCAATACAATAATTATTGGTATATATTGCTCTATGCAATCTTATATAGTTTAGTTACATTAATCAGTTTTAGATGGCATATTTAGCCCAACTAATCATGAAGATCATCCCCAGGGCGCAAAAATTATTACTTATTTTCCGAAAATTATGAATTTACCTAAACACTCTAATGTATGTATAGATCATAACAGAGTCTAGATCCTAGAACCAGCCAGCCACCTCTTAGTGCCATAGGAGACCGACACTTGACCGAGTTTATCGGTTTCTGTTGATCTTATTCGTTCTTGTAGTAGCATATAATGCTGTAACCAAATGCCAGTATACAACTAAAATGCAAGACGAAGAATCAAGATACAATGACATTCTCGTTTCTCTGGCCAAAAGATAGAAGGAATGGGGTAAAAACGGACGCACTCCAGTCTCGTTATCTTTGTATGAGGATCATCCAAAGACTCGCGCCAGTGAGACAAATGTCTAGCCATTCGAGGAATTGCAAATAGAATAGTGAAGAACTCTGGGGTAAAAGCCATTGCCATGAATTGCAGTAATGAACGATATCAAGAATTTACATAACAATTTCCCCAAGAAAAGGCAGCAAATGCAGTGAACATTCTATACATACCTATAGATTAATCCAGAATAGAAGTCAACATTTGGATACAACATCCTCTTCACAAAATACTCATTTGATAAAGCAGCTTTCTCCAAAGCTATGGTGACCTGCAAATGACATGAATCAGGCACAGCCATAGGTAGACATGTTTGTTAATGCATATATACAAGTAGTCGTAAGTTTAGACTCAATGTGACATTTTTCCGTACCGTCCCACCTTGCCAAGAGAACCACAACCATCAAGACTCTCTATTGATGGTCTACTTTTTTCAAATTGTAATATTTATCTTGTATTGAAAATAGAATCTGGTTCAACTATAGTGCCAAGGGCTGACAAGATCATTACCCTTATATATTATTTTATGGTAAATACGAAACAATGGTTAGTATTTTTTTTAATAATTGTGCAAAGATTATATGATGTAATAATTTTTTGATCTTCAATGTTGTTCAATTGTCTTATATTTGATAAGTTAAGGTTAAACATATATTTATAGTTTATTGTAATTTTTGAACGAAAATTAAGAAAAAGTTAAATATGTGAGGCAAATGCAGAAATTATAATAAATATATTTATATCTTGAATAAGCAATATGTGTACTCATAATATTACATTTAATATGAAATACAATTAAAAAACTACAAAATTTGCATTTATCATTCAATGAAGATTTCAATAATTTGGATTATTTATGTTGTTTTTAAATTTTAATGATTATACATAATCAACACAAATTCAAAAGATACAAAAATAATTTTTTATTACACCAATTATTAAAATTAAAAAAAAAACATAAATAATCCAAATTATCGAAAGCTTAATTTATATATAAATGCAAATTCTGTAGTTTTTAAATTGTATTTCATGTTAAATGTAATATTATGAGTACACATATTGATGCTTATTCAAGATATAAATATATTTATTATAATTTCTGCATTTGCCTCACTTATTTAACTTTTTCTCATTTTTCGTTCAAAAATTACAATAAACTATAAATATGTGTTTAACCTTAACTCATCAAATATACGACAATTGAACAACGTTGAAAATCAAGAAATTATTATATATAAGGCAATAAATGCATTCATACATATCCAAATTTTGCATTCACGTTAATCCACTTTGCATTCACACTAATCTAAGTATAGATAGTAAATAATTAATAAGATGTTATTGTTATTTGTATATTTTGGTTATAATTATTATTATTTTTATTATTAACGTGCTAATATTGAATGAGTTCAATCAATATTTTTAATTATAGGTATTAAAATTATTATTTGATTATTGATTTTTTATTTATTTGTTGTTTTTAATATTATAAATCCTATGTGTAGTCCATCAATAATTAAATTGTGTTTTAATTATTAATGGTCAAATCATTTGTTATCTTTAATATTACAAATCATATTTTTTTAAAATATATATTATATATATTATATTAAATATTTTAATAAATTAAGCCTCTGCAGCAACTATATTTTGTTTCGAGGTAAAATGTGTGGTTGAAAAATAGTTTTGAAAAAATATGTTGTTAAAAAGTGGGTTGAAAAAATGTGTTGCTTATAAATAATTTATATAAAAAATTATTGAACGAATGTTAATATTGAAGAGTTAATGTTTTGATTTTTTTTAGTTAATAATATTAATAGAATGATTAATATTTTTTTAGGGTTAATAGAACAAAACGTCTCTACCTTTGACATGTATTGTGCAAAACGTCCCAACGTTTTGATTTTTGACGTTAAACGTCCCAACCTCTACATTTTCTTGTGGGAGACATCATTTCCGTCAAATTTAACCCCATTTCACCGTTAATTTAGAATTGAACAGTAAATATTTAACACATGCAACTATGCAAGGGCATTTTCGTCAAAATCAAAAGCAGCCTATTCATATTTGGATAATTGGCACAAAACGTCCCTATGTTTGACGCTTATTGTGGAAAAACGTCCATACGTTTATTTTTATTTTGGGAATAACGTCCCTACGTTTATTTTTTTGCGAATAACTTCCATACCTTTAAATTTTCTTGTTGATTAGTCATCAAATTTTACTTTTCTTTCAATTTAGTCATTCCGTATTTGATTTAAATGTAATTGTCTTCAAACGTGTATAACTTTTGATCTACAACTCCGAATTGCACTCCATTTTTTGCGTTGAACTCCAAATTCAACCATCTTTCTTATGATGTATCATGTGCTCATTTATTAAACATTTCATTTTGACTTTTGTATAGTAGATACTTATTTTGTTAGGACATCATTGATTGACGTAAATTGATTTCTGTAAATTTTATTGAAACGGTGAAATTTTAATTTTAGTGTGTGTTCGACGGCTAGCGGAATTTATAAATTGGATTTATTTGACTTTTTTTATTTTTTTAAGATAAAATATTTGATTAAAAACTTGTATGTTTAGTCCCTGTTTGAGCCATATTATAATCTCTAATAACTTTTTGAACAACACACAATTTCTTTCTCCAATTTTTAAAAAGTGATTTGAAGAGAGAGAATGTGTGTTGTTCAAATAGTGATTTGAGATTATAATATGACTCAAACAGAGGTTAAACATAACAATTTTTAACCAAACATTTTACATTAAAAAAATAAAAAAAGTCAAATAAATCCAATTTATAAATTCCATTAGTCGCCGAACACACTAAAATTAAAATTTCACTGTTTTCAATAAAATTTACAGAAATCAATTTACGTCAATCAATGATGTCCTAAGAAAATAAGTATCTACTATACAAAAGTCAAAACGAAATGTTTAATAAATGAGCACATGATACATCATAAGAAAGATGGTTGAATTTGGAGTTCAACGCAAAAAACGGAGTGCAATTCGGAGTTGTAGATCAAAAGTTATACACGTTTGAATACAATTACCTTTAAATCAAATACGGAATGACTAAATTGAAAGAAAAGTAAAAATTTGAGGACTAATCAATAAGAAAATTTAAAGGTGGGGACGTTATTCGCAAAAAAAAAAAAAACGTAGGGACGTTATTCGCCAAAAAAATAAACGTAGGGACGTTTTTCCACAATAAGTGTCAAACGTAGGGACGTTTTGTGTCAATTACCCAAATATGAATGAGCTGATTTTGATTTTGACGAAAATGCCCTTGCGTGTGTTAAATATTTACTGTTCAATTCTAAATTAACGGTGAAATGGGGTTAAATTTGACGGAAATGATGTCTCCCACAAGAAAATGTAAAGGTTGGGACGTTTAGCGTCAAAAATCAAAACGTTGGGACGTTTTGCACAATACATGTCGAAGGTAGAGACGTTTTGTGCTATTAACCCATTTTTTTATTATTCTTAATTTTAATAAAAAATTTAAAGATTATAGGGTATAATTTTCGGTATAATTTCGCAATCTCCAGCTTTACTCGATTGTCGTATCATGATAATCACTAGATTTTCAAAATTATTATTTTGACTACTTATTTTTGTAAATAAAGTTTTATTGGTTAAATTCAAATATTTTGACTATTTCTTTTTTAATTATTGCGATTGATATTTTTGAATGAAAATTAAAAAGTTCGTTAAATAGAAGAGGCAAATGTAGAAGTTATGAGAAATATGTTAATGCTTGTCACATGCATCAATATTCGTGGACATTATATTATATCAAATATGATATACCATTAAAAAACTACTAAATTTACATTTTCAATGAAGTTATTAATAATTCATAAAAATTATTGAAATCAATAATAATTTATTATTTAAATACATAAATTGACATTTACTATTCAATTTTTTTTTTTCAATAATTTGAATTACATATATTATTTTTTAAATTCTAATAATTATTGTAACAGAAAATTCTTTTGTATACATTTATATATGTGTTGATTATGCATAAGCACTAAAATGTTACGAATACTTATTGAAATTGATATTGTGGATAATAAATTTCGTGCATCGCACAGGTGAAATACTAGTTGTGAAATGACACAGAGCAACAAGTCAAGAAGCCCACGTGTTCCAATTATCAATCTACATCCTCCACAGGCTCTCAAGTAAATATCTCAATCTTCTCATCTTTCACTTGTTTTTCATGCTAGTATTGGAGAATGATCATTGTTTAGTCCTCGTATTCATTGAAAGGGTAATAGAAGCAAGGAGCAGGTGCTTCAGTTTACAGGCTACAAACTTTAAATAGTCAAGTTGTTTATCTGTTTGAACCTTAAAAAACTAAACAGATCAATCCATAGCAATGTATCTCTTGAGAGGAAAAGAGTAACTTAATTTCACCATAAATGGACTTAACCTATGTTTAGAACAGAAAGGAGAAATTGGGTTTCCGTACTGTTCATTTTCCATTTACTCAGTTGATTTCTATAGTGATATTTTAGGATTTAACATAAGCTTGTCCCATACTAACTTTTCTTTGAAAGGTTTCAACTTGTTAAAGACTCAATTACTTTTTCAATATTATTAATCTGAAAGTACTGAATCGACAATGCATTTAAATTCACTTTGACTAGCTAAAAACCCACCTCTATAAGAGGATCTCGTCCAACAATGGAAAATACTTCCTCTGCAAGGTTCTTGATGACTTTTGCTCGCGGATCATAATTTTTGTAGACACGGTACCCAAAACTAGACATCTTATGCTTCCTAGAGAACGTGAAATTATGTAAGCACGTAAATTGCAGGAGTTAGGCCATGCATGGGAGCATTTGGAATAGCTTCTTTGAGACGACAATACCTACCTGTTCTTTACACCTTCAACGAAATCTGGTATCTTGTCAATACTTCCAATCTCACTCAACATCTTAAGCACAGACTAAAGCATACAGAAAAGGAGCTTCATAAAAAAAATTCGTACAAGCAACTTCATAAGAGCTAAAATGCTGATTGCCTCATTTGCTCCACCATGAAGAGGACCATATAGTGCCCCAACTGCTCCAGCAAGGGCTGTATATGCATCAACACCACTGCACAGGCAGATTCGAAAGGTAACAAATAAAAAATATTTCTTTTTCGAAGTAGATAGTAAGATGCATACCTTGAAGCAATACTCTAAAAAACGTGAAGCGTGATGAAGCGTAGAGCCCGAGTGGCAAGCTTTACAAGCTTAAACGAGAGTAAGCATTAAAAAACGTTAAAAACGTTTTTCAATCTTTTTATTTTATTTTTATTTTTAATCAATCTAAACCATTAAATAATTGAAAAAGGCAAAAATTAGACAATATTTACATATTAAACTTAAATTGTACAAATACTTTTAAGTTAATCTCAAATTTTGCTTCAGAAAAAACTTTTTTCTTCAGACAAACTTTTTCCTTCTTGCAGATGATTTTTCATTGTGGCCTTGTAATTCACTAATCCTTCAAACAAACTTTTTCTTTTTCTTGATTGTTGTAGGTCACCTGTTTCAATAATCCCAATCACGTTATTACCACAAGAATTTGTGTAATCTTTTTTACCCTTCTCAACATGCTTGAACATTTCAAAAACACCATTTAGAGAACAATGTTCACATTTGCATCTCCTCTTTGCTTACTGCCACTTGCTACTTCAGCACAACTTTTCAATTATTCATGGCTTAGTGCTCCTTCCCCTGAATTATGTGGAAAGTACAGAGTTTCTGTGCAACTTTTGATTAAGAAAATCAGATAGCGAAACACAGGAACACGTTTGATTGGGAGCTTTATTTTCGACATTATTCTTACAGTAACTGACTTGATTTGAAGCACAAAAGAGGAAGTTTGAAGCAATGGAGCATTGACTCAATGGGTGAACTCAATCAGATTAATTTTACCTTCAATCGGAGAGGACTGATTTTGTTGATGTTTGGGGTAAATCACCAGACTCCAAGAGACAATAACGCTGCATAATGGAAATGCATTATCCATTTATCCCACATCGGAAGAATAGTGCTGGGGTGTGAGTGAATAACGCTATATAATGGTCTGTTTGGGGTGGGTGAGGTTCTGTGGCTTGGACCGACTAATAGCTGCCCTTTTTCAGTCAATTTAATATTTTCTACAATTAATAATTAATAATAAAAAAGTATGCACTAGGCGTGCCTACGTGTGCTTAGTCGTGCCTAAGCGCGTCTCTTTGGTCAAAGATGTTTCTTTGACCGCGTTTTCCACGCTTTTGCATGAATCGTCGCGGGAGACGTGTGTGTTGCGCTTAAGCGTGTGAACGCGGCGCTTAAATGCGCATTTTAGAACACTGCCTTGAAACAAGATGGCGTACAGCTGCAATAGAGCAGTTCATTTCATGTTCTGCATGTCATATGAAAAGAATAGCCAGAGCTCGGGCCAGCCGAGGATTGGGTTTATAAGACCTATTACCCCTGTGTGTTTCATAACCAGAATTTGAGTTAAAATATAGCACAGTAACTTGGTGTGGAACATCTACTTAAACTGAGAGTGAACATTTTTGTGTTTTCAACCAAAAGAAACTATGATACACCACTCCTTTCCCTTGAAAAGAAAAATTAGATAATGAAAGCAACTCCAACTAGACCAGGAAACATTCTCATATTGTGATTGCTCAATTATTATTGAAGAGGAAAGAACCAAAGCAGGAAACAGAACATTCAACTAATCAAGCATGTACTAGAAGTTCTCTGTGTATGAGAGGTTGCTGGATAGAAGAACAGATGACCGTCCAACCATCCTCAAGTAAACTGCCGCAGCAATTGTTGGAGCCTGCAAAATGCAAACAAAATCAGTACTCTTCTTAGCACTACTGCCCATAATTCATATCAAGTTGAACAAAGCTGTATCCAATAGCATGACTAATGTTTCAACTATTTTAGATGATCTAACAAAAGTTTGAGAGAAAGGAAAAGGGCAATAAACCTTCCCAAGTATGCGCACTATTTGCTTATATGAATGAAATCATTAGAACAGCAATATTTAGCCATATATTTATTCTTTGGAACATGACAGGGTAATGTAATAGTAACAAGATAGTGATCCACTTAAGTGGAGAAGGTGGACATAGGTAGCAACTTTTCTTAAGAAACACAAGCAACTTAAAGCTTTTAAGAGAGTGACACAAACTCACAAAAGACAACTGCTAAAGTTTTTAATGCTATTATAATTTTCAGAAGTTAGAATATCTAAAGCACGTGTCTAAAGGTAAGTAGCTTGGACTACCTATTCTATGCAATGTAAGTAGTGACCACCAGAACTAGAGATTAAAAAAATAACTGCATATTCTTGGTGTGTGATAGTGCCCCTCAAGCATGGGGAATTCATCGTTGACTTCAACAACCATAAGGCCAATGTCAGACTAATATTTAATGGGAAAGAGAAGAGTTCTAAAAATTTAAAACCATTAAATCACTGGCATATTGGGTGAGCATCATGGGGCATTGCCTGTATAATTTCCTGAAAAACAGAACCAAAATGCATTTAGAAAATTTGAAAAAAATATTTAACTTGCTATAGATTGCACCCTCATGAATTGCAAAATGGCATTTATTAGATAAAAAACACAGACAAAAACTAGTAATTGTTCATCATGAAACTCGATAAATGATTTGTAGCACATTTCTACTTGCATTACAAATCAAGTGAGTCACGTCACTTACAAATCTACACTGGATCTTTTATCTTCTCCAAATTTATTCTTCAAATCTTCACAACATTTACAGTTAATTGCTAGAAATGATGACTATCGAATTCAGTTTTTGGTCACCTAGTATTTTCACCTGTGCAATGCACGTGAATATGTTTGTAATAGTGATTTCGATCAAAATTTAAGAAAATATATTAATAATACAATCATATCAATAAAAATATAGTACAATAACATTTTAATACAAAATATTATTGAATTCAAAACTTTAAAAAAAGACAAAACTAATCAAAATAAGAAATGCAACATGTACAAAACTAATCAAAATTAGGAAATTCTGATCTTTATAGAATTTTTTTTTTTTTTTTTTCCTTTTAAAATTATTTTTATTGATTATTTGTTTGTTTGTTGGACTTTCTTCTTCTCAATAAGTTATTTTTATCTTATTTTTTATATGTTAAATTATTTTATTTTGAAATATAATATAATATAATATAATATAATATCATAAGTAAAATTAACAACCATAAATCTATATTTGTTATGAATTGGTAATTTTGAAATTAAAGAATATTATTATATATATATATATATATTTTTTGTATTTAATTTTATCTCAAAATGAATAAATGTTGCTTTATTTTTAAATAACTTTTTTCTTTCAAAAAATGTTGTGATTTTTGAAATAATTATTAATTTTTTTAATAAAATCAGTTTGACGTCGGTTCGACCTGATTCAACCTTCGATCCTTGACATGTTGCCTTTTTTTGGATCGGACCGATTTTAGGTTTTCTAAATACTAAGTATTATATAACTTAAATGATATAATATAAATGAATGAATGAGATATTAAGGAAAAGTAAAAAAAATATATAATAAACTTTTACATTTGATCTTTGTGACGTTTTTACAAACAAAGTGTTTATAATTTGCCCTCACTTGTTATCTTGTGTTAAACTTCTCGTTAATTGTCATTGCATATGACCCAATCAAAGTAAATTTTTAATAACAATGCAAAAAAATAAATTTTTAGTTAATTTGATTTCGAACTTAATATATTTTAACTATTGATGAAGTTTATTTTTAAAGTATTGCTTAGATATAATTTTATATTTTTATAGAATTTTTAGTAGTATTTTTCAAATTAAAGCATAGCCATTGTAAAAAAAAAAAAAAAAAAATCAAGAATAATGTAAATGAACACTGTATTCCAAAAAAATATAAAATATTTAATCAATTATGACATTATTCGATCTGAAAGAAAATTATATTCGATCAAGTATGACTGTATGAGATTATTTGATTTGAAAGAAAATTTATAAATTAGTTATTTATTTTTTTATTTTTTTATATAATCTAATTGAAAAACTTATAAAAAAAAATAAACAATATAAGAAATGTTTTTAAGTTCTTTGAACTAAAACATTTTTCATTCTTTAAACTAAAACATTTTCATATTATTTAAATGCTTTTGAACACATTTTATAATATAATTTTATATATTTCTATAAATAATTTAATATTACTTTACCAAATTAGTTACACTATGATAAACCGAATATTTTTGAATAATCATTTTTTTAATAAATTTATTTTTTTTCTAAATTACGGATTTTGAATATTTTTGAATAATCATTTTTTGGTGACGGTTACTTTGTTTTTATATATAGATAGATTCAAATGATAGCATACATGACCTATAAAAGTTTAAGAAGACAAGATATTTTTTCTAATTGAAACACGAAATACATATAAACTCTCAAGCATCCGTAATAAACAAGATATCATTGAGTATTAGTAAGATCAATTATCAGCCCGATATAATTACTCAACATCAGATCAAATAGAATGGACTGACAACATTTGGGATTTCTCAAAGATTAAACTGTTATCTTTCGTGCTCTATAGAGTATATCCATTTTTGTGGCAAATAAAGATTTACTAATAGTTTCACTGAGCATATTTAAAGATCATCTGGGAATAAGATACAAGCTTTACCAAAACTCCTTGTGGAACAGCTGAATGCTGCGAAACGGCAAACTCCCAGTCTGCTAATTGATTTTCAGATGGCAAATTCCCATACACTGCCATCAAAAGGGGAAGAATGAATCTAATGTGCAAGTGTAAACACTGAAAAATTGATCAAGTCCAAAAAGAATCCAAAATATAAGTGAAAACATAAGTAAATAATCAATTCATAAAATGAATTCAAATATTGCTAGTCACATGGAGCAAGCAACACACGAGAATTTGCTATACCCAACTTCGAGCACTTAACTGCCAGATAACTCATATTTCTCTGAAGTTCCATAATCGAGACCTGGGCATGAATATTTTTTTTAACTGGTTGAAATTCAAATATTTTAACACACAATATTTTGACTTGTAAGTAAAAAGCTAGAATGCAGTTATCCATTAATTATCACAAAATGTTAAGGGTAAGCTTGGAGGACCTCAAAATTAAATGAAAGCTCAAAAAGGGAAAACATAAATGAAAGCACTAAAACAACTACATGCATACTGATAAGTGTGATATTTACGTTTATTTTATGCACTTATATTCTTGAATAAGTCATAATGGGATTCTATCTAAATATTATTAATGCATGTTGTGTTTCATGTTGAATAGGATCCTAAAAGAGGAGAAAAGAAGGAAAAAGGACCAAAATGCGCTTAAAACTGAAGTTTGGGGACTTAGGCGCAAATAAAGTTACGGCCGTAAGAAAACCATGTCACGGCCGTGAAAGAATGTTGAATCAAAAAGAAAATAAGCAGAAACATAGTTACGGCCGTAAAAGAAATGTTACGGCCGTAACCTTCAAAAGAAGAAAAATGTTCAGAAACCGTGTTACGGCCGTAAATCAGAAAGTCACGGCCGCAACGTCAACTTTGGAAAATATTCAGAAGCCGTGTTACGGCCGTAAATCAGAAATCACGGCCGTAACTATTCCAGTCAAAATTTCCATACTTTAATTCTTTCCATAAATTTGGGATTTCTTGCTCCCAAAGCTAGGGCACGAAAATTAAAGTTATAAATAGGGAAGTTCATGACAAGAAGAGAGGAGAGATTTATTTTTGAGAGCCACCAATATCAAAGTTTGAAGAGAAGAAATTCCGGGCAAAATCAAGGTTAATCAAGACAATATTTTGGGGGAATTCTTCATGGCAATGCGTGGCTAGTCTTCTCAACCTAGTTCAAGGGGGAAGTTGTGTTCATATTATTTTATTATTCATTCCTCAAACTCGTAACGTAGTTCTTGTTTTTATATTTTATTTATTGGATTTCTCATGAACATTAATTTCGTCAAGACAATTTATTAATTGATTAAGGCCTTGTCTTTTAATTATTGTGTTGATGTTTGCTAATTTGGGTAATTGGATTCGTATTTGTCTTGTTATCTAAATCATAGTAGCAATTGGTAATTTTATATTTCCATATGAAAATCCAATCTAGATTAATCAATTCGAGCATATGTAATTGATAATTTAGTTCACCAAATTCTTCTTGTTTTCACATAGTTAATGAATTAAATCTAGGGAGCTTATTCTAGGTTGTTCATTCACTCTAAATTGATTGGAGAACTAATTCTAATTGATTATTATTAAGGAAGAATTGGATTAATCAGAGCTTTTTGATTATTCCGGGTGATGAATAAAACAAAGGAAATAGTACATGCGTTGCTTGGGGAATGACAATATTATGATAGGACACAACCGAACCTGAGAACTAGGATTCTTTATTATTTGATTTTTATTCCAACTATTTTACATCTTTATTTGATTATTTAGATTAATTGCAATTTTCAACTCAAAACCCCCCTTATAATTCTAATTGACATGGCATTAAATTAGTTCCCGTTCCTCGTGGGATCGACCCTTGCTTCCGCTATCACATTTAAATTTGAGTTTTGGCAAGTAAGGAAATTTAATTAATTCTTGGTGCATCGCGACACGCATCAAGTTTTTGGCGCCTTTGCCGGGGACGGTTAACCAATTTTCTGTTTAATCAATTAGAATTTTATTTTCTGCATTTTTATTTGTTTATTTTTATTTTCGGTTTAAAAAAAAAAAAAAAAATTTGAAATTCCGAAAATTTTATTTATTTATTTATATGCATAAAACTCGATCCACTAATCCTGAATATTTTTTATTTGATCCAGAAATCGAGCGAACTTTTCGACAGCAAAGAAGGAAAGCACTAGAACAAATGGCAGCTCATAACCTCAACAACAGGACACTTAAACAATTGGCCACTCCAGATGTCGCTCAACAGCCACTCTGTATCACTTTTCCGACAGTGGAGGAGGGAAAAACCTTTGAACTCAAATCTGGACTCATCCACTTGTTGCCAACTTTTCGAGGACATGCTGGTGAAGACCCTTACAGGCATCTCAAGGAATTCCACGTAGTTTGTGACAGTATGAGACCCACTGGTATTACCGAGGAACAAATTAAAATGAGGGCCTTTCCATTCTCGTTAAAGGATGCCGCTACTGATTGGCTATACTGTTTACCATCCGGATCAGTCACCACCTGGAGTGACATGAAGAGGCTATTTTTGGAAAAATATTTTCCTGCATCTCGGGCTGGAACAATCCGGAAGGAAATTTGCGGGGTTCGTCAAAACAATGGTGAGTCGCTGTATGAATATTGGGAGCGCTTCAAGAAGCTCATCTCGAGCTGCCCCCATCATCAAATCAGCGAACAATTACTGGTGCAATATTTCTACGAAGGACTACTACCAATGAACAGAAGTATGATAGATGCCGCAAGTGGAAGTGCCTTAATGGACAAAACACCGGAACAAGCTCGGGCTTTGATTTCCAACATGGCTGAAAACACTCAGCAATTTAACCCAACCCGAGACATGCAAGTTCGCCAAGTGAACGAGGTAAGTAGTTCCAATATAGAAAGTCAACTGTTTGAACTAACAAATCTCGTTAAACAACTTGCTGTAGGAAGTGCACAACAAGTCAAACCATGCGGGATATGTGCTAACTTCGGACATGCAACGGACACATGTCCGGTGTTGCAAGAGGAGAATGGTGAACAGGTAAAGGCTGCAGAAGGGTTTCCATTTCAAAAACAACAATACAATCCGTACTCAAACACTTACAATCCTGGCTGGAGGGACCACCCGAACTTGAGCTATGGATATAACAAACCTCCGGGTTTCGTCTCCAACAAGCCTCAAGGGAATTTTCAACAACAAGGAAATTTCCATCCACAGGGACAATATCAGCAAAAGCCACAATCATCGGGTATGTCTCTTGAAGAAATGATGAAAACTTTGGCCACTAATACTCTACAATTTCAACAGGATACCAGATCCAGCATTCAAAACCTGGAAAATCAAATGAGTCAAATGGCCACAGCTATCAACAGACTAGAAGCACAAACAGGAAGAAAGTTGCCATCTCAACCCGAGGTGAATCCGAGGAATGTAAGTGCAATTACTCTTCGAAGTGGAAAAGAAATTGGGGCGCCACAATCAAAACCAACCGCGAGTGAAGAGGAGGAGGTTGAAGAAAAAGAAGTCGAAAAGAAAAACAGCATTCCACAAAACTCTCAGGTAAAAACCGAACCTATTGTGAATGCGAAACTAACTCCACCGCCTTTTCCGAGCAGGTTAGCGAAGGCAACTAAGGAAAGCAAGGAGAAGGAAATTCTGGAAATGTTCAGGAAAGTGGAAATCAACATTCCACTGTTGGATGCAATCAAGCAAGTGCCCCGATACGCGAAGTTCTTAAAGGAGCTGTGCACCAACAAACGGAAGTTGATGGGAAACGAAATTGTAAGAATGGGGGAAAATGTGTCAGCACTCTTCCAAAGGAAACTGCCCCCAAAATGCAAGGATCCAGGTATGTTCACTATACCATGCCAAATAGGTAACACTAAACTGGATCGTGCATTAATAGATTTAGGTGCATCTATAAATGTAATGCCTAGGTCTACATACAATGCATTAAAACTTTCCAAACTGACTGAAACTAATGTTATAATTCAACTAGCCGATCGTTCTAATGCTTATCCTGATGGGGTAGTTGAAGACATTCTAGTGCAAGTGGGCGGGTTAGTATTTCCTGCAGATTTTTATGTATTAGACATGAATGATGACCATTCCCCCAACTTTACTCCTATTTTGCTAGGTAGACCATTTCTAAAAACATCTAAGACCAAGATAGATGTTAGTAGTGGTTCACTTACAATGGAATTTGATAATGAGATTATTCAGTTTAATATTTATGATTCTGTGAACTACCTTGATGATGATAATCCTGTTCATTCTTTTAATGTTATTGATTCTTCAGTACAGGAAACTTTCAAATTTGGTGGAAATGGTGGAAAGCCAGGTAAAATCTCGTGTATTACATTGCCAACTTCTGATGACATGCTTTTGCCCCCTGTCTTGCAGACCCTGATGAAAAATATGAAAAAGAAGTTGAGCTTTGGAAATCCACCTAATCCCGGTTGAAGGAGGAAACAACCTGTCGAGCCAACGACAGTAAACAAAGGCGCTGCTCGGGAGGCAACCCGAGAGGGGAGTTTCTTTACCTCCTCAACTTTTTATTTTTTTATTTTCGTGTTTTCATTTTTTGGTTAATTTTAGTTTAATTAGTCATTTAAAAAAAAAAAAACCTCAGAGGCAACCTTACGGCCGTATGACACATCTTTACGGCCGTAATTCAATTTTTAAACTTTTATTCAGATACCACCTTACGGCCGTAAGACACATCGTTACGGCCGTAATTAACTTCTTCCCCAAAATTTTCAGAGGCCTGATTACGGCCGTAAGACACATATTTACGGCCGTAAATCCAGAAATTTCAAATTTAAAAAAATTTCTTTTCCCCCTTCTACTGTTTAGTTTTATTTTTCAATGAGGACATTGTTTTGTCTAAGTGTGGGGGGGGATTGAATTGATTGTGAGCTTAATGTCGTTATCTTCTCTCTGTAGTCGAAACGTTAAAATTCAGTTTGAGTCAGCATCCATTTTAATCTTTGATAGGAAGCGACCCCACTTTTGGTTCATTTTTTTGAAAAATCATTGCATAATTGGATATAAATTGAGCACATAGAGATGATCTCTCCCAAAACTGCACAATAGGTTGAAAATAAAAAGAAAAATTGTCAGATGTCTACAACCTAGTCAACCCAAACAGGAATAAATGTATTATCCCTTCATATATAACCCTGAACGTCCCAATTATTATACTTTTGTGAGTAGTCATGGTTTGAATACTTTTAACCGTTATCCTCGACCAATGGACTTAGAATTGGAATGAAGATCGAGCAATGACCCATAACTCATAATTGGAAGGGAGGAACACATATAATCCGTAATTTGTGAGCTTTTGAGCCTATGAGCTACTTTTACTCTTTATATTAAGCTCTATTTTTTTTTATGTGTGTCCTGCATGGTTGGGTTATGCTTGGATGTGCTTTCTTGTGCATACCGTTGTAACTTCTTGATTCAAGTGCAAATTATAGCAAAGGCAATAGGTTAAGCCAAATTTGACTTTCTAAAAGAGCCTACCTTGCTACATGGACCATTAGAAGCCCGTTTGAGCCTTAGCCTTTCTTTGAATTTCATACCACGCTACAAGCCACGAATACCCTTTCTTTCGCATTATCTCTGTTTTGATTTGAACCCATAGAGAAGGGTTTCGCAAGCTTTTGTTGATTGAGGATTGTGCTATGGTCTAAGTTCAAGAAGTTGGAATGGTTATCTTGTGTTGAGCATTGGTTGTGAAATGAACTGAATTCAGGGGATTGAAATTCCATCTTGTGATTGAGAAAAAAAAAAAAAAAGAAGTGTATTCTTTCTTGAAAAAAAAAAAAGGGGTTTAGTCAAGGAATTTATTGGTTGAGAAAGTCAAACACTCAACTTGTGAAAAAAAAAAAAAAAAAAAAAAAAAAAAAAAAAAAAAAAAAGCAAGAACGAGATTCAAGTGTAAATAAAGTTGGGTAGTGGGAAACAATGAAGATCATATTAAGGGAGAAAGAAGTAATGTTATTTTTAAGTGACTTAGTTTGCGAAATTCCTTCTCGACTTAGCCTTAATATATCCTTTTATCCTACCTAACCCGAAGCCCCGCTAAAACCAAATAAAGACCTTCGCTTTGCACTTGTGTTATTGTTGGCTCCGGTTATGACAGTTAGGCAATCTGTGGTACTGACTTTTCCATGCAGAGAGTTGAGCGAAAATTCTAACCCTTATACACTTTGTGCGAAGAGAGAAATATCGTGTGAGGGTGTTAACTCCCATTACATTTACTTATGAGTGGTTTGAATTGCTTGGTCTAGGGTTGGTGCTATGCATGTGGTCGGGGGTACTGTGTTGACTGAATTCACATCATGAACAACTCAGTTTACACGAATAATTTCTTCCGGAATTGGGCGAAACTATTATCTTCGTAGTCACTCATAAATGATTGGGAGGTGAGTGAACACGAGAGGTGCAAGGAAATAAACCATATCGAGCCATGATTGGGATGGGAAATAAAGGGCGTTGCATCTCTAGCACACACGAACACAATCCGATCATGCAATGGAACATTTTTGTTAAAGAAAAGTGGGTTGCAACCTAAAGTCTCTAAATTGTAATCTATTGTTTGAACCCTATTCTTTTCTTTGCAATTCTTTATTCGAGGACGAACAACGGTTCAAGTGTGGGGGGATTTGATAAGTGTGATATTTACGTTTATTTTATGCACTTATATCCTTGAATAAGTCATAATGGGATTCTATCTAAGTATTATTAATGCATGTTGTGTTTCATGTTGAATAGGATCCTAAAAGAGGAGAAAAGAAGGAAAAAGGATCAAAATGCGCTTAAAACTGAAGTTTGGGGACTTAGGCGCAAATAAAGTTACGGCCGTAAGAAAACCATGTCACGGCCGTGAAAGAATGTTGAATCAAAAAGAAAATAAGCAGAAACATAGTTACGGCCGTAAAAGAAATGTTACGGCCGTAACCTTCAAAAGAAGAAAAATGTTCAGAAACCGTGTTACGGCCGTAAATCAGAAAGTCACGGCCGCAACGTCAACTTTGGAAAATATTCAGAAGCCGTGTTACGGCCGTAAATCAGAAATCACGGCCGTAACTATTCCAGTCAAAATTTCCATATTTTAATTCTTTCCATAAATTTGGGATTTCTTGCTCCCAAAGCTAGGGCACGAAAATTAAAGTTATAAATAGGGAAGTTCATGACAAGAAGAGAGGAGAGATTTATTTTTGAGAGCCACCAATATCAAAGTTTGAAGAGAAGAAATTCCGGGCAAAATCAAGGTTAATCAAGACAATATTTTTGGGGAATTCTTCATGGCAATGCGTGGCTAGTCTTCTCAACCTAGTTCAAGGGGGAAGTTGTGTTCATATTATTTTATTATTCATTCCTCAAACTCGTAACGTAGTTCTTGTTTTTATATTTTATTTATTGGATTTCTCATGAACATTAATTTCGTCAAGACAATTTATTAATTGATTAAGGCATTGTCTTTTAATTATTGTGTTGATGTTTGCTAATTTGGGTAATTGGATTCGTATTTGTCTTGTTATCTAAATCATAGTAGCAATTGGTAATTTTATATTTCCATATGAAAATCCAATCTAGATTAATCAATTCGAGCATATGTAATTGATAATTTAGTTCACCAAATTCTTCTTGTTTTCACATAGTTAATGAATTAAATCTAGGGAGCTTATTCTAGGTTGTTCATTCACTCTAAATTGATTGGAGAACTAATTCTAATTGATTATTATTAAGGAAGAATTGGATTAATCAGAGCTTTTTGATTATTCCGGGTGATGAATAAAACAAAGGAAATAGTACATGCGTTGCTTGGGGAATGACAATATTATGATAGGACACAACCGAACCTGAGAACTAGGATTCTTTATTATTTGATTTTTATTCCAACTATTTTACATCTTTATTTGATTATTTAGATTAATTGCAATTTTCAACTCAAAACCCCCCTTATAATTCTAATTGACATGGCATTAAATTAGTTCCCGTTCCTCGTGGGATCGACCCTTGCTTCCGCTATCACATTTAAATTTGAGTTTTGGCAAGTAAGGAAATTTAATTAATTCTTGGTGCATCGCGACACGCATCACATACATTTGTAATGTGCGTCAAAAATATAAACAGTACAAGGTTCGAAAAAAAATATCACGCAAATGTGTCAAAATAAAAGCCATTTACTCGAGATAAACACAAAAAATAGTAGTAACTTACTCAAAAGATAAGCCACTTCCAGAAAGGAACTCCCCTCGGCGAGCTCTTCAATTGGATAACCCCCTGTATCTAAGAATCCCTTCATCACCATCTATGTAGCAAATAGACGATCGTACAGGAGCAGTGTTAAGGTACCTAAGATCTTATAGCTTGATCCCCTTGTCATTCTTTCCCGTAGTTATCTATAATACTCATTTCCATCAGTAATCGTGATAAATAACACAAACATATAAAAGAGTTTCTAGATTTAATTTTTATTTATGAATAGTGTAAGCGTACATTTACAATTACTGTGCTCGGATTCCTCAATTTCATTAACAAATTTGCATCCATTTAATCCAATTATCATAATTACAGTAATAAAGAATTCAATATTCAAATTACCTTCTTTAAGTCTGTAGCCTTTATATTGCCTTCTTCGGAGACCTGAACCTGGTAGCTTACCAGTTCGATCATTGACGATGATTAACGAGCCTCCAACCTTCGCCGATAGCGCCACGGCAGCCGAGCAACTGGAAGCTTCGAGGATCCCTGTGGAAACCACATCGGATGGATTTATTGAAGCCGATAGGTGAGCCAATAGCACGGCCAAATGGCTCCGAGCCACCTCCGAAAGATTAATGCTCTCCATCTTCTTCTTTGTTCACACTCCTTCTGTCTTGTGAAATTAATTAGCTCTTTTCTTGCTGATCTGTTTATAGAGGGTAAATTTAATTAATGGTCACCGAACTTTGACTTGATTACTACTTAACCACCCAAATTTAAAAGGTATCTCAACATTTACTCAACTTTACACCAAACTTTACACCAAGTAACCCATCAATCACTAAAAACTTTAAAAAAAAATCTGCTCACAATTTCTCCAATGTGGCACTTAAGATTTTCCAACATGACATTGAAATTATCTAGTCAGCAAACACATGTGCCAAACAATCCCTTAAATCAAGAATGAATGAAACCGCTTCCTTCAATCTGAAACCGCTTCCTTCAATTTTCTCCCTCCTTCCCCAAAATCTAAGGTGGCGTTCTGTTTGTATTTTATTTTGTATTTTCATTTTCGAAAATGTTTTGTGTTTCCTGTTTTCATTTTTATTTTCAAATTTGCTGAAAATGCGTTTGGTTTGTCATTTCTGAAAACTGTTTTTGAAAATGAAAAGCTGGAAAACACGTTCTGTTTGAAATTTTGCAGAATACTACTTAAACTATTTTTAATTAATTTGCTTGCAGAATACTATTAATTCAAACTCAAATTTCCTTTCGCAATACACTGAAAACATGGTTACATGCAACACACTAATGTGAGCATTAAGAGTCTATATTAACACAGCTTGGTCAGGTTCGGGATTTGAAAAGGCTCTACTTCTATTAAAATTCAGAAAATGCAAGTTCTTTCAAAACCACCAGAGTCCATTTATCAGTGCATTTTTTGAAATATAATAACAAGAATTCTCACTTAATTTTTTTTTTTTTGTAATGTTGATATTGAATTCAATAAAATTTTATTTAAACTTAGTTCCAAGTTAGGATAATTCTCAAAAAAAAAATAAAAAATAAAAAAATAAAAAAAAAAATACATTTTTTGTCGAAATACACACAAAACGCCCAAAACGAGGTTTTGGGCGTTTTGCATTTTGTGTACAAATTTTTTTTTTGTTTTCCAAAATGCGTTTTCGAAAATGGTAAAGAGAACGCGTTTTTAACGTTTTCGAAAATAAAAACAGAAAACGACCTCAAAACAGCAAAGAGAACAGGGGAACTCTCTGCCCTAGCTTTTCCTCCATGGCAGAACCCGTCTAGGTATAATCCATCTCATTACAGCTACTCATCCCCAATATCATAGATAATTTCTGGATATGGACCACTCGCCCGTGATTGAAGATGACGGAGTAGACTATGTCGGACCACAAGAAGGTATTTTCGAAAATCTTCATGTGGGGATGTTGATTTTGTAGAATGCTAAAAATTTGTTTAATGCTCAAATGTTGATTTTGTTGGACCACACATCGATGATTTTGTTGAATGCTCAAATGGACAACATGCTGATTATTTTTTTAGCTCAAATTTTTAGCGTAAGTTTTCTGATTCAAATTGTAGCCTATGCTTGTGATTTTCTTGAATGCTTTAGCATTATGTCAACCTTCAGATTGTTTGTGTAGTTAGGCCTCAAGTTCACTCCTTGCCATTTATGGATTATTGCAGATGCTAGTGGAGAAGAAGAAGTGGTAGTCCCCGGCTTGCAATTACATGATTCTGATAACAAGGTCAACGATGGAGATTCTGAGTTCGATAGAAATGCAACTGAGCATATTGTTGTAGGCTACAATGCAAACTCAGATTTAGAAGTTGCCGAGTTTGGGTCAGTTATAGATAAGGACTATTACCCTTCATCCGAAGAGTTGAATACTGATTATTCATCAGCAGAGCAAAACAACATCTATCCCGCTTTTGATCTAGAAAAGGAATTATTTGATCCACAATTTGAAGTTGGGAAGACATTTAAGGACATGTCTGAGTTCAGGAAAGCAGTGAGAAACCACGGGATTGTCACTAGGCGCAATTTGAAGATGAAGCCAAATGAGGAGAATAAGGCTCAGGCCGTGTGCAAGAAAGATTGTAAGTGGAGAATATGAGCATCTTTGAACAAGAAATTGGGTTGCATTTAAGTGAAATTGTAACACCCCAAGTTTAAAATCTAAAACCTAGGCGTGTTAACTTCCATTCACATTATATGCGGAAATAATTGTTTAAACACTTAAACGTTTCATTTACTATTATAAAAATTTTACAAAAATTTCGGCAGAGTCTCCTTTATAACTTGGACATAGCCAACATGTAGAGGGACATCATACCTACAATATATACACAATTCTCAACCCATTTAAATCCAACATTCAACATCCAACCAAAATTCCAAAATTTAACTCCAACATTAATTCCCAAACTCCTCAACACAAAATTTTATCTCAATAAACTACAATTCAGAGAAATAAGTGATAATATAAACAATACTAGAAGTATCATAACTTATTTAAACTAATTCCAACCAAAACCATTTAAATAATGAAAGATTAAAGAATACCCAATGAAAACTTATGAAAATTCCTTAATTAAATTTTAAATAATTCAAGTCGGTACTGTCTGAGCCTGTCGCCACGTGCTCTCCTCTAATCATCTAACTTTCATCACTTGAAATATGGGGGAGGGATTGGGGTGAGCTAAAGCTCAGTAAGTAAACTTTATGCATGAATGCATGATTATGACATGAAATGCTTTAAACTTTGAAATATGTATCCCCATTCACTTTAACCTTTCAAAACTTTCAACATTTCGAATTTTCACTTAACATTTCAAAACTTTCACTTAACATTTCAAACTTTCACTTCATTCCATCGTGAGCTCACTTGATGTAACTTCTAGTCAATCAGATAACAGTGGGCAATTCTTATTTGGAACCAGATTAACTTTCACATTTCCACCGCAAAGCGGCTCATTCACTTCATTCCACCGTAAAGCGGCTCATTACATTCATTCCACCGCAAAGCGGCTCATTCACTTCATTCCACCGCAAAGCGGCTCATTACATTCGGGTATGCCGGTCCCCCGCGCCCCATTTCCCACTCGCATCTTTCATGACATAGAAGTACACCCATTCTTTCAAAAACTTGGGATACATAATTTTTGACAAAAATTGCACTTTGACACATTCCTTTCATTAAAACATTTGACTTTCCCATTTCGATGTCAATGCATGCTTGATGATGCAATGACATGTAACATGCATGCTTGAACATTTCCTTAACTACACATAATTGCATATGGTACCAAAAGCATTAAAATTCTGTAATTAACACGAATGTCAATTAAGCACATTAATTCCACATTAACATTCAACTTTGATGAAAGTAGGGGGAAGTTTATTTACTTGACGTCCTTAGCATTTACCGTTATCTGGATTTTGCAAGTGGAGGAACATTGGCTGCCCGTGACGTCAATGTACCAAATATCCTAATTGTTCACATTCATCAATAAATATGACTCTTAGTTCACAAACACATTTGAAATTCTTTTTAATGCTAACCAATCCCAAACATACCATATTCAAAACAAACAATAAAATTTCACTGAACATTACAAAGTCACCTTATCCTTTTTAATAATAACAAAACGCCCAATCGAGATCAAAATCTCGAATTAACCTAAGTGTGACCTTAGGATATGACCAAAACACATAAAACCCATATTCAAGACAATGAATGAAATCTCAATGCACATTAGAAGGTCTTCTCATCTTTTAAATTCAAACTCAAACTCAAAATTCCATAACTTTACAAAATTACTTAATCGTGATTCTAACAAGTTCACACTTCTAAAAATAACTAATTATTACAAACTTTACCACAAGGTCGTTAACTAAACTTCAAATTTTCACAGCTTTAACGTTATACAATTACAATTAAAATTTCAAATAACTCATCAAGGTTCCAACCCAAATTCTCAATTTGACAATCTATGATTTAAAAATCTAAACAAAAATCAAAATCTGAAACTTTAACTAAAACTTTGGATCATAATACATATACATACATACATATATATATGTAAATCTTTCATTATCGAAATCTGAAATCCATAAATCTGAAATTGCACAAACAAACACACACACACACATACACATACCCAGACACATATATATATATATATTGTTCCAATTTGAGTTTAACCATTTAAAAACTCGAAATCAAGTAAGCTTAAATCTGAAAATATGAGAATGTGAGAAAATACATATATACTTACATTCAATCCATATATACCTCAATATATACATACAATTCCATGTATACATACGAAAACTCCATGTGTGTGTTGTGTGTGTTCGTGAGTGGGTGCTTGCAGGTGTGGAACCGTGTGCGTGTGTGTGTTCGATTTTTTTTTTTTTTGTGCGCTGCCGGTGAAAGGAACGAGGGAAGGGGGAGGGTTACCGGGGTGGTGGCGCAGGCAGGCGACATCGCCGGCGGGAGGCTGAGCAGCGGCGGTTGGGTGATATTCAAGAAAGCACGTAAAACGAAAAGTGGTATTACAGAAATCTTACACTCATACCCATAGTTGCTTTAGAGATAGATCAAATAGGCATTGCACTGCTAAATACGTGGCAGAGAGGTATTTGGAGACATTTAAGGTAGACCTTGGGTGGGATACAAAGCTGATAAAAATGTTGTGTTTGATGATTTGAAACTAACCATTAATAAAGTAACAATTTGGAGGGTTAGGAGATGGGCAAGTATTTTGCTTCATGGTTCGGATGAACATCAGTTTGGTTTGCTTAGGTCATTCGCTGCGAAGTTTTTGAGGACAAATCCTGGATCCACTTGCATTATCGCATTGCATGAAAACATATTTCAGGGCATTTATGTGTGTCTTGACGCATGTAAGAGGGGGTTTGTTGCGGGCTGTAGGCAGTTGGTTGGAGTGGATGGTTGTTTTTTGAAGGAAAAACTTGGGGGTCAAATGCTTGCCACTGTGGCACTAGATGCAAATGATTGCATTTATCCAATAGCCACTGCCATTGTGGAGAAGGAGAACACTGTTACTTGGCGGTGGTTCATTAGGCATTTGAGTGAGGATATAGGCAACACAAATAGCAAAAATGAAAGGAAAAAAAAAACCCATTTGTAAACAAGTATTAATGCTCACATTCCATGATTGAACTTTATTTGAACAAGAAAATCCAAAACCAAAGTACATACCTGAAGCTTAAGAATCGGTGGTGTCCAACTTCGAAATTTGAGTTACAAATAGACAATACCTACTTGAAAATCAACAGGAAGAATTTCATGTCATAGATGTGGCCTCTGGAAGGAAGACTGGAAGGTTTATTTCGACACGAGTCGATGAAAAGCTCGGAGTTCGTTGATAATTCTGAGTGCTCGTTATACTCATATGGTGGAGTATGGGATTGTCAAAGTGTTAAATACTTGCCTGTTTACCCAATGATTGAATTTGAATTTTTTGGCTTTGATGAATTTGTGTGAAGGTGGAGATTGTTGGGATATTTGACCCAAATTAAGAATGGGAATATCTTGGACAATTGATTTTCTTGTTAAAGTGGTTAACTTGGAGACCAAGTTAAAGGTGAAAAAAAGGAAGTTAATCTTTTTGACATTGATTTCTTTCCTTATTCTGATATTCTACTTTAACAAGGAAATATCTTGGGGCACAAGTAATACTCGTTTTTGAGTTATGTTTACCTATAAATATGTGTATTGAGGAGCCAATTAATTAC
Organism: Ligustrum vulgare; assembly: GCA_963555705.1. Taxonomy (NCBI): domain Eukaryota; kingdom Viridiplantae; phylum Streptophyta; class Magnoliopsida; order Lamiales; family Oleaceae; genus Ligustrum; species Ligustrum vulgare. The sequence goes on from OY743186.1 coordinate 18,982,896, forward strand.
ACATTGATTAAAGAGTATTGTGAGGAAAAATGTAGTCCAGCATCTTGGGTTTTTTGTAGGTTGTACAAAGAAATAGAAATTGGTAGATGTGGTAAAGCTTGGTTATTTTTCCTACAATACTTGGGGGTTTTGGTGAGTGCAAATTCTATATAATTGCAACAATTTATTATATAGTGAAAAGCTTTGGCGATGGTTCGTGGACGTAGGCAAGTTGCCGAACCACGTAAATTTCTGTATTCGTATTTTATTTTCTGGTTTGCTCAATTATTCCTTGAACATCAAAAATTCCTGTGGGTTAATTAGAGAGGGAATTTATGTGTAATTCCCAGCAGTAGCACCGTCGACGGGGAAATCGACGTTTAATTAACAGAGCATCAGGTTGTTCGAATATTTTTTGGAGCAAAAGAAAATATATTTGGAAAGTACAACGTGGAGAAATTTGACTGAAAAATCAATTTTGGCTTGTGATTAGTACAAGTCATGGATGTATTGATTCAAACGAGACTGCAAAAAGTTTTGAAGAAAAACCAATCCCGAGTTCTGACAAAGAAACTAAATCCTGCACGAGTGAAGAAGATTGGGAAGATTTGGATTTGAAGGCTGCAAGCATGTTACAACTTTGTTTGGCCAAAAATGTTCTTGCAAATATTTATGAAAAATTTGCTGTGAAGGAACTGTGGGAAAAACTGGAAGAGTTGTATCGGATGAAGAGCTTGTCAAATAGCTTATACCTGAAGGAGCGATTTCATTCTTTGAGAATGAATGCAGGTATGAAAATCTTAGACCATCTTAGTGTTCTCAATGAGATTGTTTCTGCATTGGAATCTATTGGAGTTAAGTTTGATGATGATGATGATAAGGTTCATCCGGTCTCTTCCATCCACGTTTGAACACATCATACTAATTTTGATGTGCGGGAAGGAAACGGTGAAATTTTCAGAAGTTACGTTGATTAGGTTGAAGTGACAGTTCATCTGAAAAGCTTTGCTTGTTATTGAAAAGTGGAAGAGAGGCAACTCCATGAAGAAGAAGCTAATGTGTTGGAACTGTGGTAAATCTAGTCATGTGAGAAGAAATTGTCCAAAAGGTGGAGCAAAGTCGGCTAATTGCTGGGAGGTGGACAATGCGACTCTCCTGGTGGAGGGTGGTGATGATGTACTTTAGTAAGATGGGACTTCCTTATGGCATGAAGTCAGTTTCCATGATAGAGGATGTGTTCTTGCCGGTAGGTACATGTGTTTGCACACGGGCATTGGTTTGGCGTTAATGCAAGGTGTGTGATGAATTTGATGTCGATGGCCGATGAGCTCCCAGGGAAAGCCAAACATGGGAGTTGCACCATAATTTTTCAGCAAGGTTTATTTCGACATGAGCTGAAGAAAAGCTCGGAGTTCGTTGGTAATTCTGAGTGCTATAATACTCATATGGTGGAGTATGAGATCGTCAAATTGTTAAATGCTTGCCTGTTTACCCAATGATTGAATTTGAATTTTTTGGCTTTGATGAATTTGTGTGAAGGTGGAGATTGTTGGGATATTTGACCCAAATTAAGAATGAGAATATTTTGGAAAATTGATTTTCTTGTTAAAGTGGTTAACTTGGAGACCAAGTTAAAGGTGAGAAAAAAAGGAAAATAATCTTTTTGACATGGATTTCCTTCCTCATTCTGATATTCTACTTCAATAAGGAAATATCTTGGGACACAAGTAATAGACGTTTTTTAGTTATGTTTACCTATAAATATGTGTATTGAGGAGCCAATTAATTACACATTGACTAGAGAGTATTGTGAGGAAAAATGTAGTCTAGCATCTTGATTTTTCTTGTGTTCTTTGTGGGTTGTACAAAGAAGTAGAAATTGGTTGATGTGGTAAATCTTGGTTATTTTTCCTACAATACTTTGGGGGGTTTGGTGAGTGCAAATTCTATATAATTGTAACAACTTATTATATAGTGAAAAGCTTTGGCAATGGTCCGTGGACGTAGGCAAGTTGCCGAACCACGTAAATTTCTGTGTTCGTATTTTATTTTCTAGTTTGCTCAATTAATTTTTGAACATCAAAAATTCCTGTGGGTTAATTAGAGATGGAATTTATGTGTAATTCCCAACAGTGGCACCGTCGACGGGGAAATCGACGTTTAATTAACAGAGCATCAGGTGGTTCGAAGATTTTTTGGAGCAAAAGTAAATATGTTTGAAAAGTATAACGTGGAGAAATTTGACTGGAAAATCAATTTTGGCTTGTGACTAGTACAAGTCATGGATGTATTGATTCGGACGAGACTGCAAAAAGCTTAGAAGAAAAACCAATCCCGAGTTCTGACAAAGAAACTAAATCCTGCACTAGTGAAGAAGATTGGGAAGATTTGGATTTGAAGGCTGCAAGCATGTTACAACTTTGTTTGGCCAAAAATATTCTTGCAAATATTTATGGGATATTTACTGTGAAGGAACTGTGGGAAAAACTAGAAGAGTTGTATCGGATGAAGAGCTTGTCAAATAGCTTATACCTGAAGGAGCGGTTTTATTCTTTGAGAATGAATGCAGGTATGAAAATCTTAGACCATCTTACTATTTTTAATGAGATTGTTTCTGCACTGGAATCTATTGGCGTTAAGTTTGATGATGATGATAAGGTTCATCCGGTCTCTTCCATCCACGTTTGAACACATCATGCTAATTTTGATGTGCGTGAAGGAAACGGTGGAATTTTCAGAAGTTAAGTTGATTAGGTTAAAGTGACAGTTCATCTGAAAAGCTTTGCTTGTTACTGAAAAGTGGAATAGAGGCAACTCCATGAAGAAGAAGCTAATGTGTTGGAACTGTGGTAAATCTAGTCATGTGAGAAGAAATTGTCCAAAAGGTGGAGCAAAGTCGGCTAATTGCTGGGAGGTGGAATTTGCGACTCTCCTGGTGGAGGGTGGTGATGATGTACTTTAGTAAGATGGGACTTCCTTATGGCAAGAAGTCAGTTGCCATGATAGAGGATGTGTTCTTGCTGGTAGGTACATGTGTTTGCACACGGGCATTGGTTTGGCGTTAATGCAAGGTGTGTGATAAATTTGATGTCGATGACCGATGAGCTCCCAGGGAAAGCCAAACATGGGAGTTGCACTATAATTTTTCAGTAAGGTTTATTTCGACATGAGCCGATGAAAAGCTCGGTGTTCGTTTATAATTCTGAGTGCTGGTTATACTCATATGGTGGAGTATGAGATCGTCAAATTGTTAAATGCTTGCCTGTTTACCCAATGATTGAATTTGAATTTTGGCTTTGATGAATTTTTGTCAAGGTGGAGATTGTTGGGATATTTGACCCAAATTAAGAATGGGAATATTTTGGACAATTGATTTTCTTGTTAAAGTGGTTAACTTGGAGACAAAGTTAAAGGTTAAAAAAAAAGGAAGATAATCTTTTTGACATGGATTTCTTTCCTTATTCTGATATTCTACTTCAATAAGAAAATATCTTGGGACACAAGTAATACACGTTTTTGAGTTATGTTTACCTATAAATATGTGTATTGAGGATCCAATTAATTATACATTGACTAGAGAGTATTGTGAGGAAAAATGTCGTCTAGTATCTTGGTTTTTTTTGGGTTCTTTGTGGGTTGTACAAAGAAATAGATATTGGTAGATTTGGTAAAGGTTGGTTATTTTTCCTACAATACTGGGGGGTTTGGTGAGTGCAAATTTTATATAATTGTAACAATTTATTATATAGTGAAAAGCTTTGGCGACGGTCCGTGGACATAGGCAAGTTGCCGAACCACGTAAATTTCTGTGTTCGTATTTTATTTTCTGGTTTGCTCAATTATTTCTTGAACATCAAAAATTTCCGTGGGTTAATTAGAGAGGGAATTTATGTGTAATTCCCAACAGTGGCGCATTCGACGGGGAAATCAACGTTTAATTAACAAAGCATCAGGTGGTTCGAAGATTTTTTGGAGCAAAAGAAAATGTGTTTGGAAAGTACAACGTGGAGAAATTTGACTGGAAAATCAATTTTGGCTTGTGATTAGTACAAGTCATGGATGTATTGATTCAGACGAGACTGCAAAAAGCTTTGAAGAAAAACCAACCCCGAGTTCTGACAAAGAAACTAAATCCTGCACGAGTGAAGAAGATTGGGAAGATTTGGATTTGAAGGCTGCGTATGTTACAACTTTGTTTGGACAAAAATGTTCTTGCAAATATTTATGGGATATCTGCTGTGAAGGAACTGTGGGAAAAACTGGAAGAGTTGTATTTGATGAAGAGCTTGTCAAATAGCTTATACCTGAAGGAGCGGTTTCATTCTTTGAGAATGAATGCAGGTATGAAAATCTTAGACCATCTTAGTGTTCTCAATGAGATTGTTTCTGCACTGGAATCTATTGGAGTTAAGTTTGATGATGATGATGATAAGGTTCATCCGGTCTCTTCCATCCACGTTTGAACACATCATGCTAATTTTGATGTGCGGGAAGGAACAGTGGAATTTTCAGAAGTTAAGTTGACTAGGTTGAAGTGACAGTTCATCTTAAAAGCTTTATTTGTTACTGAAAAGTGGAAGAGAGACAACTCCATGAAGAAGAAACTAATGTGTAAGAACTGTGGTAAATCTAGTCATGTGAGAAGAAATTGTCCAAAATGTGGAGCAAAGTCGGCTAATTGTTCGGAGGTGGACAGTGCGACTCTCCTGGTGGAGGGTGGACAATGGGACTTCCTTATGACATGAAGTCAGTTGCCATGATAGAGGATGTGTTCTTGCTGGTAGGTACATGTGTTTGCAGACTAGCATTGTTTTGGCGTTAATGCAAGGTGTGTGATGAATTTGATGTCGATGGCTGATGAGCTCCCAGGTAAAGCCAAACATGGGAGTTGTACCATAATTTTTCAGCAAGGTTTATTTCAACATGAGCCGATGAAAAGTTAGGAGTTCGTTGATAATTCTGAGTACTGGTTATACTCATATGGTGGAATATGAGATCGTCAAATTGTTAAATGCTTGCCTGTTTACCCAATGATTGAATTTGAATTTTTTGGCTTTGATGAATTTGTGTCAAGGTGGAGATTGTTGGGATATTTGACCCAAATTAAGAATGAGAATATCTTGGACAATTGATTTTCTTGTTAAAGTGGTTAACTTGGAGACCAAGTTAAAGGTGAAAAAAAGGAAGATAATCTTTTTGACATGGATTTCTTTCCTTATTCTGATATTCTACTTCAACAAGGAAATATCTTGGGGCACAAGTAATACAAGTTTTTGAGTTATGTTTACCTATAAATATGTGTATTGAGGATCCAATTAATTACACATTGGTTAGAGAGTATTGTGAGGAAAAATGTAGTCTAGTATCTTAGTTTTTCTTGTATTCTTTGTGGGTTGTACAAAGAAGTAGAAATTGGTAGATGTGGTAAAGCTTGGTTATTTTTCCTACAATACTTGGGAGGTTTGGTGAGTGCAAAATCTATATAATTGTAATAATTTATTATATGGTGAAAAGCTTTGGCGACAGTCCGTGGACGTAAGCAAGTTGACGAACCACGTAAATTTTTGTGTTCGTATTTTATTTTCTGATTTGCGCAATTATTTTTTGAACATCAAAAATTCCTGTGAGTTAATTAGAGAGGGAATTTATTTGTAATTCCCAACAATTGCGACCTTTTAAATGATGAAAAGTAAGATTAAGGTTAAAGCGAGTGAAAGACACATTCTAAAGGACCCACGTTACTTAACAAGGCTGGCATCTTTTAAAATGGATGCAATTATCTAACATTAATGTACTTTATTGAGTCACAAAAATAGTTTAACAACCATTTGGAAATTACTTGAACTTCAATGACCATTTATGAAATTAAATGCTTGCAATCGAGATTTTTATTTTTCTCTAATTTTGAGAAAGCAGAGAGGTAATTATTATTAAATAAAATGGTCAAATTTTGTGAAGAATTTGATCAAAATCTGTGTAAATTGTGGTTACAGTTGCTCAATATCCGTCTTTGTGCCAAACGCAATAAAATTTACACTGATGTCATCTGAGATAAACCATCGCCCTTTGAGTGGGTTATACATAAACCTGGCAATCTCTTTTACCTGGACAGTCCATTTATGCAGAAAATGATCATAACAAGCAGGGAAAAGAGAATATATACGACAAATATTACTCAAAAGGATAAGACAGAGATCGAAGAACGCTGCTGAAGAATTAGAACTAATTCTTTAGGAGTAAGAAAGCTCGACCACTCAAGTGTTCCTCTCGGGAGCTGGTAATTTCAAAAGCGTAAATTCAAGCTAATAAAAACATTAACCGCAGAAAAATGCCCACGACAGGGGATTATGGATCAGCAAACATACCCAGTGTAAGACGTACTCTGCCATTATAATCGCAATGGCATATGCTCTCATTGAACGATTAATTGTTGAGATGATAGTCGCTCGACCGGAACTGGTCAATTCGACAACGATTTGCAGAAGTCTGAAGGATTTGCCACGTGCTCAATCACCTAAATAAATTGCGAACAATCTGATATATACTTAGAAGTAGACAATGAAGGAAGGGAAGCAAACAGAGATCAGAAAGAATAATAATGCACGCGGAGTAGCATCCGCTGTGTCAAATGAAAGAACATATAGTTGCCAAACTATCAGAAAATACATTTTGAGACTAAGAGCTGCTATTGGGATATAATTTTTTGAAGAGTATTGTCTAATTAATTTTTTTTAAAAGAAAGTTGGCACCACGTGACTTCCTCATGAAAGTGTTTTACAACAAGCATAAGCTATGCCAAACGGGCTGTTGGTGTATTTATGGTAAAGATTATAACTTACATTTCTATAGAACATAGGGATAAAAAAGTTGATAAAAGTTGAGGGTTCTACAAAATAAGTGGATAAAATTAGGGTTCGTTCGATGATGAAATTTGGGTGGAAAGAAAACGAATTTCAGAGAATTTAATTCCTGGGAATTAGAAGTTCAGGTAGTGTTTTATTTGTATTTTATTTTGCATTTTCATTCTCGAAAATATTTTATATTTCCTATTTTTATTTATATTTTCAAATTTACCGAAAACACGTTTGGTTTATCATTTCTGAAAATTGATTTTAAAAATGAAAAGCTTGAAAATACGTTCTATTTGAAATTTTGCAGAATATTATTTTGACTATTTGTAATTAATTTTCTGTAGATTAAACTTATGTTCTTTAACGCAATTATTACAATTTATAATTAGAAAAAAATATTTTTTTTCATTATACCCCTTCCAATTGTATGCTCAGCAACACACAATAATGGAGCTTCTGAACCACAGCCCACAGGTTTTCCATTTCTTCTCCTTCCTTATCTTCAATATTCACTCACCAGTTTTTGACCTCACTATTCTTCTTAACAAGCAAACCACCCCCCCCAAAAAAAATTCACAATTTCACTCTGCACCCCTACTTACATCCAATATTCCTCCCTTTCCTCCAAAACCTGGGTAAAAAAGAAACCCATAAACAAGAACTTAATAATACTGAAGAAACCAATGACCCTATTCTCAAATTTTTCAAGACCCGAACATCGGAGCAGGGTTTGGAGCCGGACCTGGGAGATGAATTTTCAGCTGGCACCACCACATTTGGAGCCAATGGAGTCAACGGCGACTGTGGTGGCCGTCGCTTGGAAATGGACATTTTGCTCTTAGATGTTGGTACTTTGAGTAGAGATGGATTGGAAATGGGAGAAAGGGGAAGGAAATGGGAGAAGGGAAGGAACCAAAAAATAAAATAAAAAATAAATTGATTTTCGGGTGTTGGAGAATCGAAAAACTAACCTTACACCAGAGCTGCCTCAAATTTTAACATAAAATGCGTTTTTCGCCTTTTTGAGCTTATTAGTTGAAATTCATTGAAAATGTCCAAAATGATGTTTTTGGTGTATTGAATTTTGTGTGTAAACAAAATTTTTGTTTTCCAAAACAACTTTTGAGAAATAGGAAAGAGAACGGATTTTAAGTATTTTCGAAAATAAAAACAGAAAATGACCTGAAAACATTAAAGAGAACATGACCTTAATGTGTTTAATTGATTTAATTTTTTAGGAGGAAAAAGTAGAGAATTTTTTAAGTTTTGTTGTTTGATTGACATTTTTTTTATGGAAAATAAATCAAAATTTTGTTATTTCAATCTATATATATATATATATATATATATATATATATATATATATATATATATATATATATATATATATATTTGTTCATACATTTGTACTTATAATTAGGGGTGGGCGTGGGTTAGGTTGGGTCGATTTTTTGTCCAACCCAAACCCAACTCACTATGGTCGGGTTGAAAAAAAAATCAACCCAACCCAACCCAAATATGAATTCAAACCCAACCCAACCCAACCCAATCAAGTTTCGGTCGGGTTGGGTTGTGTTGGGTGGTTTGGGCTTCGGTCCAATTAAATAAAATTCTTAGAAAATTAAAAAATTATGCCCATAAATCAATTATTAACTCAAATAAATTATGTACAATATAATAAGCTTAAATATAATAAATTAAATACTTGTTAATAAAACTAAAATATGTTCAAATTATATTTGAGTTTCATCCAAATTAAAAATGGATTTAAGATTCTTGAAATTTAAATGGTCTTATATTTTTAAAATTTTGATTGGGTTGGGTCGGGTTGGATTGAATTTGTCATCCAACCCACAACCCAACCCAACCCAAACAAATTTTTTTTTTATAACCCAACCCAACCCAATTTTCATCAAAACCCAACCCAACCCGATCGGGTTGGGTTGGGTTGGGCGGTTTTGGCGGGTTGGGCGGGTTGATGCCCACCCCTACTTATAATAATAATATTAATTTCTAGAAAAAAATAAGTCAACTAACAACAACAACAATGACCAAATCGAGGTGAAAATGATTTTCCACCTAATGTGGAAAACCAATTCCCACCAAATTGCCAAGAAAATCAATTCCTCAAAATCAAGGAAAATTACGAATTTTCATAGAAGTTAGAAAATAAATTCCATGGAAAAATTTAAGCAATTGAACGGTATAAAAGTTGAAAAATAGAAAACATTTTCCATTTTCCATAAAAAATTTATGAAATCAAACAGGGCCTTAATGTTTGATCAGCTTATAAGTTTGAAAAGGCTTTACCAACCATACTCTTACTCTATACCATACGCTCATGTTGCCCTTAGTATAATATGATACCGTGTTTCTTAAGCAATCACATCATCATAAGAAAGTTGCTCCAGCATCAACAATATATTGACGTACCTCAAGTGTAATTACAGCGTCAAATTTTCGTTGTTCTTCCACCAACTTTTCTGTTGACATAATTGCAATATGCATCAGCTTTTGAAGAACAACTTCAGAGATTCAGCTAGTAAAGCTTTAAAAATTTAGGAATTCAATATAACTCTGACCACATGAATGTCAGCAATAATGATCAGAACTTTCCAGGCAATAGTGCACTAAAAGTTGAAAGCTAACACCCACCAAAAGAATTATGATTAATTAATATTTTTGTGCCAATGAAAAAAGAGTGTCATGCCAATACTTAGTAAAAATAAAAAAGGGAGAGATGAAACGCTCGTTGATAAGTGTATTTTATACATTTATTTCTATCCTAAAAGTATGATTTTATTTGTTTGTTCAATAATATTTGCTATCTATTCGGTGTTATCTGTTTATATTTCAGGATTAACACAAAATCGAGAAAACAATGGAATTGAAGCTAAAATTAAGTAATTGGATGATAAAAATGTCAAAGTATGAAAATCAAGAGTTGATGAAGTAGACCAAGGTGTCAATTGGAAAAAAATCGAAGAAAAAAATCAAATTTGGAAGAAATAAGAAGTTTAGCGGCCAAATTGCAACAATTGGAAGTTGAAGGACCTGATGTGCAATAAAATCATGAGGACCAACTTAAAACACTTCAAAAGATGAAAATTGCACTTTAACCTGATAACCATGCAATCGCATAGAATTATAACGTCGCGATCGCATGACCTGTTCCAAAATGATGAGAATGATTTTCCGGAAGCCTGCTCATGGTTATTTTCTGGGCCGACTGTTGGGGTTTTTGCGCGATTTTTAGTAAATTTCTCTTATTTTTGACCTAGGCTTCGAGAGAATCTATAAATACATGACTTGAGGCACGAAATTATGGGTTCCCAATTGTCTTGTTTCATGCCAAAACGCAGTCAAAGTGTCGAGGGATCCATGCCACGCCAAGAACACAATTGAAGACCAAAGATCAAGGGATGAATAGGGTAACATCTATCCATTATTCTTGTGATTTTTATTCAATTATGTATCTAGGCTAGGTTTTAAATGTTAGAATTGTGATGAAGCATTAAATTCCGGATTTTATATGTTACTTTGTTGTTTAATTTAGTTAATTCATGGGTTTGAACAATTGATGTGTACTTTTCTTATTATGCAATTACTTGATTACTAATTGTATGATTTTAGGTTATGTTTTCTTAAGTTCGAAAGATTTGGAATTCATTAGACTAACTTCAATTGCCACAAAGTTTAATATATGCCTCTATGATTTCGTATTCAACATAGAAATATAGTTGGATCGTGAGTAGGAATAAGCGTTAATGCTTGTCCGAAAGGAGTTTTAACAACATTAGGAATATGGATTTTCAAAACCATGTGAATTATCATTAGACAATTGGAGTAATGCATAATTGATGGAATTAATGTGGATTCTCAATTCTAATATATTCATTTTATAGTTTTTACAAAATAAATTTTCTTATTCTTTTTAGTTAAAGTTTAAAATCAAAATTTCCATCTCAATCAAATTTCTAGTTCCGGTTAAGGTAGTAGTCTAAAATATAATTTACAACAATCTCTATGGGATCGATACTTGGACTCACGTCCACTTTATTACTTGCGTGACCCGTACACTTGCGGAGTGAACAAGTTTTTGGCATCGTTGCTAGTTTAAATTTAAATTTAGATTATTATCACTAATTCAGACTTTTTATCGCTTTATTTATTTTTATTTTTGTTTTTATTTTTATTTGTTACTTTTGGTTAACCACCACGATTCTAAACATTCTTATATTTGATTTTCTTTTGAGGTATATTTGATTTCACTATTGACTGAGGATGACCAGTTTGATCACGTCAAAACTCATAGTGTTTGGAGAATATTTGAAATGTCGACAACAAGCGATTGACATGTTGGACACTAGTCACATGCTCTTTGATGAGTGTGTACCGAATGATTAGGATGAGGACATCGCTCTTGAGGGAGATGATCCTCCACTAAGGAGTGAAAGGATAGTTGCAAAGTACTATGAGAAGCTAGCCAAGTTGGATGAAAATGATATGCTGATGGGGGATGCCATGTATTGAAGTGAATTTCAAAAGTGGGGGTATAATCTACTTGAGGTAGTTCATAGGAAAGACTCACCAATGCCTACGGAGTTTGATGATGAACTAGCCATTGAATCCAACGATGAGTCAACTATTGAAGAAAACGTGAAGAGGATGAAAATCAATCACAATGGAGCTAAATGGAGATTTGGACATCAATGAGGAAGAAATCAACTTACATGGTTTTGACCTTGTTGATTGCCAAGCAATTGAGTTTGTAATTAAACACGATGAGGAGGTGAAAGTCTTCATAGTTGAATTTGAATTGGATGAGAAGGACATGTTCTATAATATGGAGAGGGGCGATTTCGAGTCTTGGAATCAAATGAGGAGTGGAACAAAGTCAAATGAAAGAAGATGGCCAAGGCATCCAAATCTTTCTTTAGGTGCCCGTGAAGAGTTTGCCAAAAAGTCTAGCTCTAGACTATAAATGAAGCGCTTGTTGGGAGGCAGCCCAACTTCTCAAACACTTCTTTATTTGTTTTATTTATTTATTTTTGAGTTATTTTATTGTTTAGTTGCTTTACATTGCATTTTAGGATTGCTAGCACGTTTAGAATTCACATTTTGACATGATAGTTGCATTGAATATTTCATTGTCCCTATTTTGCATGTTTAAGCATCCTTAGGATTTACTTGCATTTTACTTGTTTTGTTATTTATCATCACAATCTTCAACATGAAAACCTGGCTTAGGACATGTAGGCATAGTTTAAAAATTGGTTGCATGTATTTGAATGCATTTAAGGGCCCAAAATTAAAAACAAAATGAAAAATCACTTATCACTGTTGAAACCCTACCGTGCGATTGCACGGTAGTACAACCGTGAGATTGCACGGTTGAAATTTGGACAACCTGCCTAGATTTATATACATACGGGTTTTTCATTCTTTTTTTCACTTCCAATCCGTTTTTCCTCTCCCAAATCACCTAACATTGATCCCTAACTATTCCCCATTGTTTTCACATCATTTTAACTCAAAGTCATGCCTTCATTTCAAAATCATTCAAAGGTTCGTACTTTTCAATCATTTCACATAATCATGCATAATTTGGATGTTCTTCATACTTTTATGTGATTTATGAATTATGAATGAATGGAGATGGGTTTAGGCTAGGATTGGGGATATTGAATTGTGAATTGTTAGGTGAAAATCTTTGGTTTAATTCAAGTCTCCAAATCTATGATTTCACTTGATTTCTTCATATGCACACAAGGTATTTGATAAAATGTTTCAATGAATGTTTTGTTAAGTTTTTGCATATCTTTTTGGATGATTACCTTCACCACATATTATACATCATTTGTGCATCATTCAATGAAAGTTTGCATTGGTCTTCTCACGATATTCAACCACAATAAATATTGCTGCATTTTGTGTTTTTAGTTTAATTTAGACACTTCCTCTACCCATGACATGCTTTTCTTAGTAATCTCACAGATTTTATTTTTTAATCTTTTGGTATATTAATTAATATGTTATTTTTTTTTTCTTTTTCAGTTTTCTAGAAACTGAAGTGCCACCAAAACATGAAGAAAACCGATTTCATTTGGCATTGAATTTGCAAATTATTAATGTCTTTTTGTCTTGAAATGTAGAAAACTGGTTTCATGATCAGTGTCGAAACTATGGGTATTGGAGGTTTCCAATATACAATATGGGTAGTATTATGTTATGTTTGGTATTTTTAATTTATAAATCAGATTATTTTTACCCATTTTTTTAACAAAAAATTTTAAAGGACCCATCACTTTTTGACAATTTTTTATAAAATATCACGACGTCTCCAATTTAAATTTTAAACTTATTAGTTTAATTTGTAAATTAAACTCTTCATATCTAACAACATATTTTATGAGACATTACTTTTCACAACTTTGTATCCACAACTACTCAAGTTTATATTTTACCACATACTAAAAAGGGTCATGTTGTCAATGAGTCTTGGTTAGTTGATTTTTTCCCCCCATTTTCTTTTACTTAATTAACTAAGATTTGGATTCATAATCAAAAAAATGATTTGAAAATAATGGGTCGAAAGAGATGGATAATAATTATAATGACACGCTTGATAACTCTTTTAAAAAAATAAGAAATCTGCTTTTGATCGTGAATACTGATATTTTTTGGGTCATTTATTTGTGTGTAACAATTAAAGAATAGTCATAGTATATATTACAATTTGATTATAGCTGTTAGACTCAATTAACGAGTTTATTGTATTTATTATTCATAAATAAGAATTTCCACTTTTATTTGCTATTTAGTGGTGAAGTTTGATTTTGCTACCAAAAAAAAAAAAAAAATGGATATAATGTGTGAAGTAGCATGCATACAAATCCTAATGAAAGTATTTTGACTGGATGCTCTTCAAACTATCTCATATTTCCTTTTAGTGATATTATAAATGGTACTTTTGTATTAAGTGTACTAGTTTTTCACCCGTGCGATGCACGATTTTATATTAAGTGATAAATAATTTTAATAAGAGAAACATATGCTAAATGATTTTCAAATCAAATTAACTACAAAACATTTCATAAAATTAACTTGCGAGTGAATGGGTAATTTTAAACAAAAATATATACACAACATGACTAATTCAAATTGGTTGAACATGACATCTAATTAAGAAAAAAATAAGGCTCTATTCCATAATATTGTAGCAATTATAAATTGATTTATTATTATTTTTAGATGAAATGTGGTTGAATAGTTGAAAGGAAAAACGTGTGATTCAAAACTGATAGAGAAATTATTTAATTAAACAACACAATTCTCCAAACCATTTTTTAACCACACATATTTTTTCCCTATACTTCTCAATCACATATCTTACCTCGAAAAATATAAAAAAATATGTTTGTAAAAATGAAACTTTTAACAAACAACCATAAAATTTATCTTGTTTTTTAATGACTTCTAAATATTTTACAATTAAGTTGGAAAATTCGATTACACTGTAGCAACTATAAATTAATTTATTAATATTTTTGAAGTAAAATTTGTTGTTAAAAAATATTTTTGATTTTTGTGATTTTTTTGTTTTTTTTTATGGATGTGTGGTTTGGATTGATCTGAAAAGTAAAAAATTGTGAGCTTGACTAAGGATGAATTATCGAGATTGAGTTTGAGAAAATTTGGTGAAAATTCTTGATGGACCAAACAGCCACTAAGTTTGTTTATTAATTGTAATGATTGCGTTAAAAAATAAAAAAAGGCAAAGGAATCCATTCCCTATCTTCCACGCGTTCACAGGCAAAAATCATGTCTTGCACTCTTACTTTCTTATCATCTTCCAGACATTTCTACCACCAAGAACAGAAAAGATAAGATGGGTTTCATTTAGAGGATTCTGGAATCACCACTCAATAACCCCTCCTTCGAAACCCTACTCTTGTTCTAATCATCGTTTCCCTTAATTTTGTTTTTCTTTCCTTATGAATTCTTCTTTTTCCGGTTAAACAACGTTTTGTGTAATTTTGCCTTTTTTAAAAATAAAAGGTAAAATAACATGAATGACAAAACATATGGTTTGTTATTGTTGTGGTTGGATTTCCTTCTTTTTAAAATTATTAAATAAAAAAATGAGAATAACCAATGGTGGTGATTTATAAATATATTTCTACAAATATTCTCGTGCAGGAATTGGAATTTAGGGCACGAATCCTTCCTTTTATAATTGTTACCAAAGCCTGGATTTGGCCAACAGCACATGCAGAAATATATAGGTTCGTTCCCAGTTTTGTAAATCAATTATGAAGTATTATGTTAAAAAAATTGAATTATCTCCAATTTTGATATGATTTTAATTGTTGTTCATCTTTCCCTGCGAGATCTGACTGGATTTTCTGAAGTTCTTGGATCTGATAAATATTGAATTAAGACCATATCAATAAGAACTTCTGACATTTTGAAGGTAAGCTACAAATAACTATTAGGTCCATTACATTTTTTAACTCTAGCAAATGTTGGAAATATTCTAAAAAAGAACGATGACAATACAAAAAAATTGTCTTGATATATTGTGATATTTTGTATGGTCCCTTTTTCTGATTAAAATATATTGTGTGTTTTAATGCCTTTTTTTTTTAAAAAAAAAAAGGTATAACCACAGGAAAAACAAAACATATGGTTTGTTTTTCTTGGGGTTTGATTTCTTTCTTTTTTAAACTATATAAAATGAGAATATTCAATTGTTGATTTATATTTATAATCTTCATTTTTTTGTGCAGGAACTCGAATATTGGGGACGGATCCTTTTTATAATTGTTACACGCAGAAACACACAGGTTCGTTCCGAAAAATCTTCTACATACTGTGTATTGTGAATGTGTTTATCCCATGCACAAATTAAGAATATGACATGCTATGTGAAATTAAATGCTACAAATTCCTGATTTTAATGTTTAGATAGGTTTTCATATGTTATTAATAATCTATTGTATTTTTTCTCTTTGAATAGGTTATATCACATAGACGTAATAACATGAACCACAAGGTAATGTTATCATGAAAAGGTTAGAAAATTACCTTTTATTAGAAAGAACTTTAGATTCCACATCCTCTCCTACGACAAAGAGGAAAGAATTAAAAGTTTGAGCATATTATACACAACAGGAATATCAATTAGTACTTAATCTACACTTATTTACCTAGATTTTATACATCCTAAGATTCGGTCTGAAGTTGTTAAAATTATCTACTCCATTTCATTACATTCACTCTCCATCACACAGTTGTGAATTTATTGTTTCGGAGGCTTTCCTTATGTTACTTATCTACTACAATTTATCTCTTCGAATATATTCAAACAATATAGAACTAACATGATTCACAGAAAATGGACACTTCAGTCAAGTTTTCTTGAAAACATAAGGAAATTACCTCTGTTCGAAAGCTCATCTACAGATTTAGCATCCTCTCCTGTAACAAACAGAAAAAAACTTCCAACTTTGAACATATTCCACACTCTCCTGTGACACAAAGGAAATAATTAATATTTAATATGTCATTAGAACAACTTAACTTACCATCACTCAAACCAAAACTAATCTTGAGTAGTCAAGTCCTCTAACATGAAATTTGATCTCGAGTAGTCAAGTCCCTCAATTAGACCGTTATGTATTTTGTGTTTTCCAGATGAAAGGTTACACAGTCTTCTAGGTTTCTTTGTAGGTGCTATACATTCAGACATGTCCCGAAAAGCCATAACATAAATGAAGAATTGAATTAATTCCATACAAGGCTCCAATGCTTACCTCTTCCTTCTTCAATATCACCTTTTTCACAGTCCTCTCATCTCCATTTCTTCCTAGCGGTAAGCTCTCAAGAAATGCGTTATAATTGAGACAACCGTTTGTTAACAAAATCTGCTTACCTTAAACCAAAGAAATACCTGTTCTTGATAAACAGCTACTGACATTTAATGCAGCCTGTGTATTACACGTTGTGTCAAAACAATAGCTGGGATAGAGAGAAGCAAAATATTAAAAAATATTGAAAACATTTTAAAAAAACATTTCAGAGTGACTGAACAACTATCACGCAATTAATGTGATGTAGTCATTGCTTCCATTGAGACTTGTGTGGCCGCCTGTATCTTCAACATTGGTTGACCTGATTTTCAGCATTTATTAGTGTTTCAGGATTATTTTAATATAGTTTAGTGTTTAATATAGAATTTTATAATATGAAATACATTATTCAAAATAAAATAATATATAATATATTATGTAAAAAGATTAAGTTTTAAAAATAGTATTTAAAATAGCAAGTGGAATATTAACTAAAATAAGAAACAATATTTAGCATACATTTATATATTGTACATATTTAACATATGTACTGTATAATAAACAATATAGAAAGTAAACTTTTAAATTATATGAATTAAAAAAAAAAATCGATTAAAAGTTTATATTTTCATTTTTATAAGCTTTATGTAAATGAAGTATCTACCACTTATTTACTGCCTAATAAACAATATAGAAAGTAAACTTTAAATTATATGAATTAAAAAAATCGATTAAAAGTTTATATTTTTATTTTAATAAACTTTATGTAAATGAAGTATCTACCACTTATTTATATTTATTTAACATATAATTTTAATCTTTTAATGTCACATAAAATAAGTTATGGGCGATAATATTTTAATATTATCTTCAATATAGAATCTTATATGAAATACATTATTCAAAATAAAATAATATAAAATATATTATGTACAAAGATTAAGTTTTAAAAACAGTATGTAAAATAGCAAGTGTAATATTAAGTAAAATAATAAATAGTATTTAGCATACATTTATATATTGTACAATATATTTATTTTTTAATTGTTACATGCAGAAACACACAGGTTCATTCATTCTGGAAAATCTTTTTTTTAATTGTTACATACTGTGTACTGTGAATGCATTTATCCTATGCACAAATTAAGAATATGGTATGTTATGTGAAACTAAATGCTACAAATTCCTGATTTTAATGTTTTGATAGGTTTTATTATGTTATTAATCTATTTTAATTTTTCTCTTTGAACAGGTTATATCACAGACGTAATAAAATGAACCACAGCTTGAAACGAAAAAAAATGGGCGACACACCTTTCTATCCACGAAAACCATATCCAGACTGTAGATGTCACTGTTATTTCCATAGCTCGGGTTTTCCCAATGTCGAACCACGCGTACTTTGAATGCCCATTCTATTTTCGTTGGATCAATGTCATCGAGCATGTTAATAACTGGAGTCATGAACCTGGAAGCATCAAGCATCGATTCAGTACCACATTTTATTCAAACGACTGCTGAATTTGCTGTAGAGATAAAAACATTTTGGTAAGATAGGACAGTTATTCCTTACCTTCAAGCTGGTACTTGTAAACTATGAAAGTTTAACCTGGGAGCATCAAACGAACTAAGTGAAAATAGATGCATTTTTTATACTCATGCATAAAACATTTACACCTTAGCAGAACTTAGTAGAGATTTTCCTTACCTTCAAACCGTGTTCTTGTAAATGTGCGTGTAAAGCATTGACAAATTTACACTGACCAATAAAATAAGCTGGTATTTATGTATGGACAACAAAAGGCTGAAAGCGTTGTAACCGGTTAATTTGTATTTCCTTGGTTTTAAATGGGCGACTGTCAGAAAATCGGCTTGTGCGTCTGTGTAATAATAAAATAAAATCTGCACATGGATACTGATCTTGAAAAGATATGCCAGTAAAAGTATCATGAAAAGATATGCCAACAAATCTGCATATGGCTGCTGTGAAGTGAAGGATTGTTTACTTTCTCATTTTTCAACGTAAAAGTGAATGATAATGATGACTTTTTGGATATTGCAATCTTGTTTTTGCCAGCGACAATTAATGACTAAAAAAAAAAAAAACTAAAAAGATTTTGCTGTGACTTTTTTTAAGGGAAAGCTTTGGAGGAAATTGTAGGCGGGAGATAGTTGGAGATTTTTTTTATTTTTTATTTTTCGTTAAAATACTTTTGAGGGGACTTTTGGGGGGAAATTTAGGCGGGAATTTCATTCCAAGAATCCTTCTTTTATGTAGTTAATAGATTTTTGTATGTTCATCGCTTACCATTTATTCATTTACTAAGATTGTAATTGTTAACAAATCGTAGATCAACGAGGACTTTAATACAAACTACCAAGGGAGAGCAAACTAAATAAAAACACATCGTCCTTAAAGTCATCTCAAAGATCAAATGTGTTTTTTTTTTTTTAAATATCTTTTACTTTTCCTCAATATCTATTCATTTTAAATTATATCATTTAAGTTCTATAAACTATTTTTTTGTATTAATTATTATTTTTGATAATTATTGTATTATTTTGAAGTCCAAAAAATATGCTATATTATATTTTATAGTTTTTAATGTTATCTATTATATTATGTTTTATTTCAAAATATTTTAACATATAAAAAAATAAGAGAAAAATAACTTATTTAGAAGAAGAAAGTTCAACAAAAAAATAAATAATAAATTAACATATTTTTTTTTAAAAGGGAAAAACAATTTTAAAAGGACAAAGAAAAAGAAAAATCATTTAAAGATCATAATTTCCTAATTTTGATTATTTTTTTTATATGGTGCATTTCCTTATTTTGATTAGTTTTTTATTTTTTAAAGTTTTGAATTCGATAATATTTTGTATTAAAATGTTAATATTGTACTATATTTTTATTTGTTATAATTGTATAATTAACATATTTTCATAAATTTTAATTGAAATCACTATCACAAACATATTCCCGTGTATCACATGGGTGAAAATACTAGTTTTTTTAAAAAAAAAATCTAAGTCAAAGAACAAATAATTTTAACCACATGTTGCATGGTTCCCCCAACTTTTATCAAAATCTACTAAAAATCTGATATTAACGTAATGACTAATTGGAAATGAAACTTGAAATGTAAGTCTAACCAACTTACTAGTTTTTTATATGAGATAATGGCGAATTCTCTCTTCAACATCAAACACAATTCATTTTACAAGTTCGTAGATACAATTTAATGTCTTCGATCAATTTTAGTATCTCAAAGAAATGTATTACTTTATAGTTGCAATTGTTAAAAATACTTCCTCCATCCCATAAAAATAGTCCACTTCTTTTTTTGAGAGTGAAGTTAATATTTTATATCTCACTTGACCTTTATTTAATATATTTTTTATTAATTTAAATAAATTTATACTCTTTCAATTTTATGAAAAACTATGTAAATTTATTACCGATAAATTATGAAAATGATGGCAAAATTTATTTTTTAACATTAATTGACATTTCTTAATCTGTATGAAAATGAGTAAGGAATTATATTTGTGAGATGAAAGGAGTAATACACATTTGGACGTAAGCGTGAATAGAACTCAACTCCCACATTTCTATCCCTTTTAATTTTATCCAATTCAACGTACAAAAACGAACTAATCAAACTAGTAATATATAATCCCCATGCATTACATTAGAAAAATGTAAATGAAAAACTATTATGCAAAAACAGATTGATTATTGATAAAGTGATTTGAAGTATTCACAAACAAATGAGGATCACAACTATAATTGTACATGACAGACACTACTGCCAATTTTTACAGCTTAATCTAAATTTACAAGTCTGCACAAAAGAAGTTCCGAAAAACATTATCGTACAAATGTCATCTTCGACGAAAATGCTCATCTTCAGCCTTCTGCCAGTAATGTGTAGAAAGACAAAGTATAGCATTGTAAAATGTAATTAGTACAGTTGAGTTAGGTATACTGTATTATGAGAACATCCGAAGGAAGTTGTTGGCATACGCCATTGGCTTGACATCAGGGTGCGGCTGCGATTCATGACAGAAATTTCGAGTCAATTTTTAACCTCTAAAAAATAAGTTTGAATCGATATCTGAAACTGGGTTTAAAGAAGTTACGAACCACAGCGGGAAATGTGACGATATTTGGTTTCAGCCCGGGGGCTTCAAACTGAATGAATGCTCCCTTGTTTCCCATCTGCATCAAGCATCGAATAATTAAATGGAAGGGTCGACTATCAAGGGGAAATGGATCTCGGTAAAAACAAAACCGAAGATTGAAACTCAAACTTTCTTGATTATTGAGCACTAATTCAGCCTCAAAAATGCTGAAAATTGTCTCATCCAGGGCGATGTGCATTTAAGGATTAGACGTAAGAAGAAAACAGATAATCATGTTACCTGATCACAGTAGTTTGGAGCAGAAAACACTGTTATGAGTTTACCATCATGCTCAATCTCATAGCCATCATTCTTTACTTCATGTGATCGGACGACTAAATCTGTAATATAAGAACATGGTGAATCGTTGTAGGCATGTAGCATTTATTAAAATCTTAAGACTTATGGAAAGATTCAAAACAGCCACCAAATATTCATACTAGAGAAAAATTACCCAGGCTGTTGTCCTGCAAAAATCTTTTTGTTACATCTGCACCAAATGAAAGACCAACGCCACGCTTACTTGGGCCCCGCCCTAGTTGAGGTTGCGGATCACTCCACAGTAATTCGCACATTAACCCTATTTAAATTTGGAGGTGAAGTTGATGCAAAAGAATTAATTGTAAAGAAAGTCAACCATATTGCAGTAGATAAGTGAAGAATAAGAAACAAAAAAAAAACTGCATTCAGTGCTTACCCTCCTCCGGAGGCTCACAAAACCGATCAATTTCTCTGATATCAAAGAGCTTGACACCATCTACACTGAAAAGGCCTCCATGAACCACAAAAACTTTTTCGTTTATCACATGAGCCAAAGGTAAACAACAAAATACTTCCGCAAAAAGATCCACGAATGCATCGCTTAATTTGGATCTGACCTCACCCTCGAAACCATATATTTTGTTCATGCTCTTGCTTTCATGGTTCCCTCGAGAAAGGTATATTGCTGAAAGTACAAAATGTGTTGATAAGAAGCAATGCCTTATGCTAACCGAAGCTGCAAGTATAATGCAAACATAGCCCTTGCTTGATAGAGATTAAACTCATATTTTAATAGAGTTTTATAAAAGCTGATGAAATATAGTTGAAATGTTGTAGGATTAAAATCTGAATTTTAATCAGCAAAGGGAGAAATAGAATATAGATGTACTCCATTGTATGTACTTCCAGTTCAAGAGCAACTCCAAGAGGTCTAAACAATTCGCTAATAAAAGTGGCAAAAATAATAAGATTATGAGCCCTCCATTTCTGTAATTCAAACCTTATTTTCACTGTCAAGCTGACGTCCTATTCGAGAATGACCCAATATAACATTTAAAGCACGCGATCTAAAGTTTTATCAATACATGTCCACTTACAAAATACTAATAATTTATTTGACATTTGTATTTCATTGAGGGGTAATTTCTTTAATATGCAAAAACACTGACAAACATAAATAGACATACAACACAAGGATATTTCCTCATATTTAAACATTTTATTTGTTATTTAACTGAACCATTAGAAGTAATAATGCAAAAAAGAAAAATAATAATAAAAATGTAAATTCGAAGGCTCAAGAACTAAGCAGTCACCTGAGGGAGACATGCACTTGAAGGCAAACAGCGTGAGTATGACCTCTACAGAAAAAGAACCCCTATCCACAAAATCTCCATTGAATAGGTATGGGTTATCTTCTGATGGCAATCCATTGAGCTTGAATATATTTAATAAATCATAGAACTGCGACCATGAAACAACAGTTATAAAGATAAGCATCGGTGAATGATGCATAGTAAAATACATAATACTAAATAAAAGTAAGAAAATATGTTCTCTAGTAGCTTTAAGCATTTATCAACATAATAATACTAGATATTGGACGATGAGGTTGAACCAAAAAGAACAAACAAACTGATTATTGTGATAAAAAAGATGTGAACAATTAATAGTCAAAATGCCTGTAGATGCAGCCAAACAGATTATATGTTTATCAATTAGACCTCTAAGCGAGCAAACAATTTTCTATGTGCTTATATTCGAAAACTTCCGATAACACAATACCAGATACAACGAATATACATTGCACCACAAATACTACTTTTTATCAAATGAAACAGATACTTTAATTAGGACTTCAAATCGTGTTGCTCCATACTACTCTCACGTCTCAACACCAGATAAAAGACTTGACATTTAGATCCATTCTATTGTACCCCAATAATAGAGTAAATATTTTTTACTCCATAGACCACGGAAACAGAGTTAGCATACACAAATATATTTGTTTGGTTAATAGACAATAAGTTCTCTATGTACATAAAACTAAAAGGTGATGCTGATGCTGATGATAGTACTCTTCAATAGATTATCCAATTAAGGAATCGTAATTACCTGACCATGTACATCACCACATACAGTGAAGTGCTTCCCATTAGGAACATTGATATCAACAAGAGATGGCAACGCTCGCAGCATTTCTCTTGTTTGCAAAACAATTTGGTATGCATATCTACGATATAAAGACTAATTTTTAGTTAAGATACTAATTCCTAATCCAACTACCAAACAAAATAATGGAAGATAAACAATAGAGAGACTATGAATTTAAAAAAAAGATTCAACAGAAAAAGAAAAAATCAAGGGGTCAAATGAACACCCCATCCTTGATAAACGTCTGCACCACAAGTTGTATATTCATTATTCAATGGCTATGGCAACATATTGGGAATAAATGGAGTTAACAAATACTCACCCAACTTTAATCTCTATTACCACTTTCTCACCCAACTTTAAAATATTACACGTTGCTCGCCCAATTTCCTTTAAACATTTCCCATTCATCACCCGACTTATTTTCATCAATTTCTTTTGACGAAAATTGACATGTGAACGACGAGAATCTTAGGTGGCACATTATTCCGTTAAATTCTGCACCACTTTGCTAAAAAACGCTGTTATATGACTAAGTACTAAAAAAATAAAAATAAAAAACCTGAAATATTATTCATTTTCCCGCGTTAATGTCCCAAATTCAGATTAACATATGGCAATATTTTTAGCAAATGAGACAGAATTTAATAGATTAGTATGTCACCAAGGATTCCCGTCGCCCACGTGTCAATTTCATGAAGAAAAATTGATTAAAATGAGTCAGGTGATGGATGGGAAATGGTTAAAGAAAATTGGGTGAGCAACATGTAATATTTTAAAGTTGAGTGAGCAAGTAATAATACAGGGTAAAGTTGGGTGAGCATTGATTAAATTAACTCGAATAAATGTTATGCGTGGACTGTATTGCCACATAGCGCACACATCAAAATCCTAACCATAACAAATAAACAATTTGGATCCTATTAGAATTACTAAAATTACAGGTCCACCAGTACATACCTTTTATGTAAACACTTCTGATTCTTGAAGTCATCCATCATTTTCTTCACAAAGTCCAAAGTTACAACATCGGCTTCAATTCTTGCACCAGCGTATTGTGGTTCCACATCTGGCATTGAAGCAGAACATAAACACCATCAGCTGTTATGTAAATACATACAACTTAACATATATACTACTATTTTTCTCCAGAAGAGGTCGTTAAGTAAAAGGATTCAAATTCACAATAGAAGAATAAAAGATAAGATCATTAAAGAACTTAACCTCAAGAGGGTCCAACTTGTGAAGCTTTAATGGAATCTGAATAAAGTAATTGTTTCTTGTAGAATCAGCTAAAAAATTGGAAAAAATTGGTAGTATGGCATCACAATATTAAAAGATTTATGTGCTGGCTTTATCGGATGTTTCAAAAAGTAATTTCCAGTCAGAAGCAGAGATATAATTCTACAATCCACACAAACTACAGTAAAAATCTAAGCTCCATGAATCATTGTGTGGCTTCTCATTATGATATGAAAAAATGAAGAATTTTACTAGAAGTCTAGAACTTCAAAGAGCTGGAGCCTTAATTAGAGTGCTGTCAGCAGTCAAATCCTTGGCATGTTTCTCTTTCCACCTCTTTTTTTTTTTTATTTTTAGCCATCAAATGTTGTGGCCGATCCTTAATAAAAGTTCTCTTACATTGCTAACCTCCAGAATTTCCAATGCCACCCAATTTCACTTGAAACCATAAGTAATTTTTTCCAGGCACTACCACAAGACTCAAAACCACCCAAATCTTTCTAATCTTCTCTGATTATCTACATCTTCAGCCCTTCTATATCTGTCTTAGATCCCTCAAGTCCGAATCTCCTCCTTGTTGCAGCCTCTAACACAAAAATTCTTAGGCCCTGTTCTCTTTATTATTTTGAGGTCGTTTTCTATTTTTATTTTCGAAAAACACTAAAAACGCATTCTCTTTACCATTTTCGAAAACCCATTTTGGGAAGAAAAAAAATGTACACAAAACGCAAAACGATCAAAACCTCGTTTTGGGCGTTTTAAGTGTATTTCAACAAAAAAATATTCAAAACGCGGAAAACGTGTTTTGAGATTTTTTTTATTTTTTTGAGAATTATCCTAACTTGGAACTAAAGCTTAAATAAAGTTTTATTTTTTATTTTTAATTTTTTGGAGAATTATCCTAACTTGGAACTAAATCTAAAATAAAGTTTTATTGAAATCAACATCAACATTACAAAAAAAATCAAGTGGGAATTCTTGTTGTTATATTTCAAAAAATGCCTTGATAAATGGATTCGAGTGGTTTTGAAAGAACTTGCATTTTCTGGATTTTAATAGAATTAGAGCTTCCTCAAATCTCAAACTTGACCGAGCTGCATTAATATAAACTTAGTGCTCACATTAGTGTGTTGTATGTAACAATGTTTTCAGTGTAATGTGAAATGAAATTTAAGTTTGAGTCAGTAGTATTTTGCAAGCAAATTAATTAAAAATAGTTTAAGTAATATTCTGCAAAATTTCAAATAGAACGTGTTTTTCAGCTTTTCATTTTCAAAAACAGTTTTCAGAAATGACAAACCAAACGCGTTTTCAGCAAATTTGAAAATAAAAATAAAAACAGGAAATATAAAACATTTTCGAAAATGAAAATACAAAATAAAATACAAATAAAACGCCTCCTTATTTTTCTAGCTTACTTATTTTTCTAGCTTACTGGTTTTAGATCCCAAGTCTAAAAGAGATGGGCCCCCAAGGTCATCCTACATCACTTCCACTATCACTACTAAATGCAGAAAGAATAGGAGAAAAAAAGTTTAGAGCAAAAGAAACATAATTAAAATAAATGCCTAAATTATCCGATTATGTTCTTGAAATCAATTAACTTTAGAGTAACTTCATTCTATATCTCATAAATATAAACTCTATAAAAAGTCTGAACTACATTACGGGACTAGTAAAGGAATAAACTATCAAGTAACTCAACTCATATGTGAGGTAATAGCCATATAAGGAACAAACTATTTAGCCGTTTCCACATGGCATTTCAGAAAATATGCAATGATAAGTAATCACATCAAGATCAATCCATAAGGAAGTAGTTCATCAAATGTAATTCTATCAGGCAATATGCCAACACTTCTACCGAAAAAAGTTCACCACTCATTTCTAATAGGGCAAGGTTGCAGTGCTCAACATAAGCAATTACACGTGATGCAATGGCAGTGGAGACATAAAATTTAGTTACTTACGGAACACCTCGTCTTTTTGATTCCGCACTCATTTATAAAAGCTATCAACAGCTCAAAAGGTTAAAAAATTGAAATCACCAAATAATTGATTTGTAATCTTTCCTTATTTGTAGTTTAATCTTAGAAGCTCAAACCTAAGTCAAGTGTTCGACTCTTGGTAAAGATATTGTCTTTGCAGCGACCCTTCCAAAACGTCCCCCAAACCACCAATATTGTTGACATAGCTGTTGCTGCCACTACTATGGCTGTTTTAGTCCCCACATAAACCGCCAATACAGCCACTAGTGCGACTGCCGCTGGTACAGCAATAACTTTCAGGGGAACAAAAGATGAGCCTGGGCTCGTCCCTATAATGATAAAATAGGTAAAAGACAATTATAATACTACTAAGTATAAGCGTAACTAATACATTTATGGTGATGTAAAAAATACAAGTCGACATCATCAAATATTTTTCCTTGAGTCTTTATGTAACATGACAATGGGTGAGCATGATCTGCCAGGGAGCAAGCAGAAACCACGTCCTTCATTTTATGTTATCAATATTGTATCAAACGAAAAAGAAGTTCAAATTTATCAAACACCATTTTCATGACCAAGTGATCTCGTGTTTGGAATCAATGACCACAGCCAGCTAGTTCATATCCGATTTTCTAATTTTAAAAAAATGCAAGAAGAAAAGCACCAAAAAAAAAAAAAAAAAAGTTTCATGTTTAGATCCCAAAGTTTCAACCCTTAACGAATGTGTCTCCACCTAAGAGGATAGACAAATACTACCCCATCAAGCATGTGCAGAAATGTAGAAAAGAATTCACACATTTACATCAAATTGTAATAAGTTATATCACTCTACGTGATTGACAGATCAGTTGAACGAGAATGTTCCTTTTTCTCGCTTTCCAACCATCAGCCAACATGACCAGTATCCAATTACCACATATAAGCTTTAATCCCAAGACAGGCAAAAATATAACTCTAAAGAAAATTACAATTTCACAGAACAATGAGTTTAGGCAAAACTTTTGTGCACAATAGGAACATATAAGCCCTCCTATGTGAAGTGTAACACATCTAACAACAAACAAAATATTGAAACAGTAAAACTTAACACCAACTTAAATTGCATCTAATAAAAAGCACTTGAGACGTTGATCAAAATGAGATGTAGAGGGAACTATTTATGTCATGTCTTTCCATCATTTTATAAAATTATCTCGAAAGTGAACCACAACATATAGTGAGAATCTCACAATCACTAGGAACTTGTATGGTAAATTACTAATCAGTGGTGGGCCCAACTATCCACTAAAATAGAATTGAATTGACAATAATAATTGAACTGTAACAAAATATGCAAAAAAATAGAAAAAATATTCAAGTGAAAGTTGCATACCTATGGCATGATAATCAATAGATTCGGCTATTGAAACTTTTTCAGATTGAGGCACTGCGATAGCTTCTTCGAATTTTAGCTTCGTCACAGCTTTCTCACATTCCTTTAATTTCTTGGCTGCATCAGGGTCATTTGGACATAATTTCTTGACCTAACTTATCAACGCAATGAAAATTTTTGATTTGTAAGAAGATTAATGCTTTGCTTCCAGTAAACACAGAACTTCAACAAAAAGAAATGTGTCACAAAAGCTCATGTCAAAAATATGAGGTGGATAATCTATTAGAAAATTCAAATGCACCAAGTTTTGTACTTAAAGCCAATATTTATAAAGTAACCTGACTGAAATGTAAATAGTTACTTCCACCCATAATTGGATATGGGAAAAGAACATGTAGCCTGAAAATGATAATGGTATTTATATATATTTAATGTCAATCTAGATTGATATTTCCTCTTGTTGCATTTTCAATTGTTCTTATAAACACCTCAATTTTCCAAAGATTATTTCACATTTCTCAAGCGTCAAATACATGGAATTTTCTCATTCTCGATCAGTTCCATGAAAGATCTTCTTAAAAGGTAAAGTACGAAGGTATGTAAGCTTTCCAATGCGTCCCTTATTTAAATCTTCCCACGGGTTACTATTTATGCAACAATCACGTTATCTGACGAGTTCATCTGTGATCCTTGTTGAATGTGTTCAAACCATCTCGTTTAGTTCTTAATTCTTATACAAACTATCTTCAACTGCACCACTTCAGTGCAACTCATGAATATGCTCATTTCTAGTTTATCTTATCTTTATTTTTGGCAAAATCATGTTAGCATTCTCATCTATGCCAAGCTCAAATTAGATATTATTTCTTAAATGCCTAATGGGTCCCACATTATGTAACAGATCCCATTAAATTTTCCTTTTAACTTAATGGGATTAACCAGTTACGCACCTTAATAGCATGGTTGCATGAGTCCCGAATAATTACACACGTGCATGACTTTCGTAGTTCATTTGAATTAAGTGTGAAAAAGTTAGTTGTCTTCGCGTACATTAAAGTGAATTTTAATTATCTACATAAACCTTTTATATAAGTTCAATCATACATTCTACATTTCACCGGGAGCAAACATCAACTAAAACAAAGAAAGTTTTAATCTTTGCCCCATCATCTTCACATCACAACAACAAAAATCATACTAGTACAAACAAAATAGTTAGGGGAAACCCACTTGTTGAAAGTCCTTCAGGGCTTCTTTTAACCTGCCCAATCCCAAATACGCAGCACCTCGTCTATAATAACCCTGTACAAATTAGTCAATCAACACACATCAATAAATTTCTAGAGAACCCAGAAAACAAAAGAATCAACTTTTACTGTCCTAAATTGGAAAGACAAAAACCAAGAAATAAATATAAGAACTTCACCTTTGAATATTTCGGGTCAATTTCAATGGCTTTCGTAGCGTCCTGTATAGCACTGCCATACTCTTCCAATTTGCTGTGCGCAAATGCACGGTTAGCCCAGTACACTGCATTCTCACTATTCGCTTCTATCGCTTGCGTATACAAATCAATAGCCTGAGAATATTTATGAGCTGAAACAAAATACCCAAAAATTAAAAAGATCAAAATCAAAACCAAATAAAAGTACAATAAATAACGAAAATATAGATACACAGGTGATCAATTTAATCACCTTTGAAGGCTTCATTAGCGAGGATCTTGAGTTCTTCAGCTTGAGAAGTGTTGGTGGACATTCCAGTTGCCATGGTGGGGGGCATAATAGGAACAACAATACTTCAATTTTACACTAACCGTGGGGTGGGGCGGTGTTGAAGAAGAAATTGGGAGGGCGAAGGTTTGCCCTAGATGATTAAGAGGATACTGTTTATGTTGTTTGTTTATGACAAATTTTGATTATTTTTTTTTTTTTTTTTTTGATAAAACATAACATCCATCAATTGAATTTCCAATTTAAGAATTAAAGTAAACTAACAGTTAAATTCCTACATTTCAAAATCTGAAATTAGTATACACATTTACATAATTTACTCCAAACTCCGAAATTATAAAGATAACTCCAAATTCACTAACCACAATCAATTATCAGTTACACTAATTAAAAATAAATTTCCTAAATCTGAAACTACATTGCAATTCCAATTTAGCTAGAAATTCAACTAAACCAATTAATTCTATGAATCCATAAATCTGAAAAGTACACACACACACACACACATGCATATACATTGCCTCAAATCTGAATTTAACAGTTTAAAATTCGAAATTTAACTAAAACCTAAATCAGAAATCTTCACATACATACATTCAACATATATACATCAATACATATAAACATTTGTCTATGTGCGTGTAAAAGAGTGTGTGTTGTGTGTGCAAACTGTGTGTGCGCGGGTTCGTGTGACTGCGTGTGTGTTGGGTGCTACGCGTGATTGAACGTTGCGTGCAAACTCGTGTGTACAGCGTGAGGGAGGAGGGAGGGAAATTTTACCGTGGGTGTGGTCGGTGTGAGTGGCCGCCGACGAGGAGAAGCAGCCGAGAGTGAGATGCGGGTTGAGACGAGGGACAAAGAGCCGAGATTTGAGAGAGTTGAGGGATGGGAGAACAAGGCAAGTCGTTATTTTGGGGGAGAGAAGTAGGTTTATGTTCAAATTTGGGTAATTCGCAATTTAACCCCCAACTTTAGAAAAACATGAACCTTAGCCCAAAACTTCCATTAAATATTGAAATGCGCCTAAACTTTTTTTTAAAGATTTTGCATTGAGGTTACTTATGAATCCCCTTTGCGTGAATTGTGAAATTTGAATGATGAATAGTTAAAATTTGATGAATATTTGATTTTTTGAATTGTGATTATTGAAATTTGATGAATATTTGATTTGATATGTGAATTGTGATTATTGACTTACAAATTATTAAACTTTTTTTTCCAACTTTTAGTCACGTGGTGATGTTTTCTTGATTTTGAAGGAAAACACTTTCCAGCCGTTAGAGTAGATTTTATTTTCTTGGCAACTTGTTTCCACGTTTTTGTGACATTTGATCATTTTTGTTGTTGTTAATTGATTTTTTTTTTTTAGAAATTAACATTATTATTATCAAGTATAAATGTGTGAATATATATATATATATTGCTTAAAATAGTTAAATTTTGCTTTATTTGCCATAAAAATAATGTCAATCAAATAACAAAAGTTAGAAAAATTCTCACTTTTTTCACCAAGAAAATTAAACCAATCAAACACTTCCCTACTTTTTTCAACTAGAAAATTAAATCATTCAAACACATGAAACTTCCAATTCTCAGAAATTCAATTCCCTGAAATTCATTTTCTTTCCACCCAAATTCTACATTTGCTATCAAACGCAACCTTATAAATAAATAGTATATAAATATTCCTTCATCCAAAAGATATTCTCAAACACTGTTCATAAATAGATTTAATATATACAGACGATCATAAAGCTCTTATTCGAAACACAAAAATTTGGTCATGTTCATCTAGTAATAAAACCATTTCCTTCTAAAGAAATCAAACCCCGGATCAAAGCCATACAACATAATTGGGACATAAACTTACATCCATTTCAAAATATTATGTCTTCATCCTTCTGTGCAGCTTGTGATAACATGTTATAAGCTAAATCAAGAGGAATACCCTTCTTCAAAGACATTTCCTTAGCAACCCTTTCCTCTGCAAATGCCATGGCAGCTAAATGTTGTCTCTCGAGCTCTCTCCTCTTGTAACCTTGTATCTTCTTCAGCCTAAAGAAATCCTCTCTTTCCAATTCCTATAGCTCTCCCTTGATGTAACTAATTGTATTCTCAAGCCGAGGCTTCACAACATTCTCTAGGGCGTTCACCCTACAATTTGTGGTCTTAAGTGCATCATCGAGGGTTAAAAATGATGTCTAGAGAGTAGCAAGCTCGACAAGTAATTCAATGGATTTAACATAGGCTGCACGACAAGCTTAAAATCTATTGGCCACCTCTTGCTAATCCAGTCAAGGCGTTCTTCGTCCCTCCATCAATGAAGTAATCAAATTTAGGAAGTTTTACACCAACAACATTATCCGTGTGGGATCGGACTTTAAGGGATGCGGTAGAGACATTTTCCTGGACGATGTGCTTGATGTTCTCACCGGCAACAAACTTTGCTTCTGTTAAGGCAAAGGAAGAAAGTTTTCATGATTTCTCCCATTGATTCCTTAGTTGAGACAATGTTCTTAAGAATCTAGCAGAACTGAAAAGTCAAAGCATTGCTTTTCTTCTTGAGCAAAGCGTGGCCTCTTGTAGCGCCAACAAAACAAGCTTTCACAGTTCCAAGCATTGTAACAGTAGGAACAACAACAGTTAAGCGTTGGATTTGTCCAGACATTTTGTTGAAATTTGTAGCTAAAAAGAAAATAATCTTGTCTTAATGGTAAAAAAAATATAGTCCAATCCCACAATTTTCAATATGACACCATAAGCCTGTGGACATCTAAGCTGAATTGTATGCTTCTAAACAATAAAATCTTGAAGAACGTTAACATATGTTGTATAGGTCTAAGGAGTAACCTGTTTTTGGATCTCTCTTTATGAGGCTTCGTCTTCCTTTATACCTGAAGCAATACAATATAAAGAAATAAGGAATATCACAGAAACCATTCAACATCAAGTGGCACAGACACAGCATACAAGCAGTCAACTGATGCTTTGGTCAGTCCAAGTTCCCAACCAATCCACAGTTCTTTTGCACATAAAAATTTAGGTTACAGACCAAAAAATACATGGAACATCGTATTAGGGGCTCCTAATCCAAATATCTAACAAATCAAAAACTAAGCCAAAAATTTAGTGCCAGAATTTTACCATAGAGAAACAAAGAAACTCATGAACCTTAAATAGAATTATAGAATTTGGTGAATGTAAAACTGCCTAATAAAGTAATCTCCTAATTGACTACAATTAACCAATTAATTCTTGTCTGCTAGGCTACTAATCTACTCCTAATAGAACTAGAACTAAAATATTTAACAAGGAAATTGCAAATTTATTAATAAAAATGATAAACTAGCTAAAATTCCAAGGACAATTCTTTTTACATCCAACAATCTTTTCTCAAGGAAGCTCCACTAATAAGCCATGAGGCTCAATCCACTACCAACTCAATTCGGTTCAGTGGCCATATATGCTCAGATCGAAACCACACAACCCAACCCGTTCATGGCAGTCTTAAGGTCGTAGTTCGTAACATACAGTTTTAGTCCGTCAATGGCAGTCCAAAGTTGTAGCTCGGTACATACAATCCCAACACCACTACTTGCGCATGCCTATCTTGAAAAACCATTTTTCTGCCAGCTCTGCTCCACCCCCATCCATCATTCACACCTATCCCATTTCTATTTTCTCTTTCTAGATCCAAAAAATCCATAATCTGAGATGGGTTCATCATCGAAGGACGAGGGGGGAGGAGTACTTGTTCAAAATTGTAATAATTGGTGATTCAGCAGTTGGAAAATCAAGTTTACTCTCTCGTTAAGCGAGAAATGAGTTCAATACTCATTCAAAGGCCACCATTGGAGTTGAATTTTAGACCCAGTCGCTTGAATTTGATGGGAAAGAAGTTAAGGTGTAGATTTGGGACTCTTTCGGTCAAGAACGATTCCATGCTACCACCTTTGCGTACTATCGCAGTGTCTTTGGTACTCTTGTTTATGATATTAGCTGAAGGTCTTCTTTTGATAGTATCACCCGTTGGCTTAAATGAACTCAAGATACTTTGATGAACAAATTGGTTTATTTTGTTATGAATTTCAAAGAATTACAACAGAGGGATGCCAAATTTAACCATGCAGTCCTAGTTTGGCCTTGCATTTTGAATCCTGTAGTTTGGCCATGCCATGCAGGTCAAGTTCGGCAGGTCGTTTGTATAGTCCCAGCTATGTCATGACAGTCTAAGCTTGGCATGTTTTAGTTCAGTTATTTTCATTTCCGCCATGACAATTCTCACCTCAAATAATGCAAGCTATCCTAGAAGCTTTAGACTGTGTGGAGTCGTACCGGAAAATTAATTGTTCAAGATCGTGTAAATGAAGGCCACAGGGAGACAATTAGCACTTCAGATCATTAAATTTTGGAGCTTAATCTGTGATAAAGAGATCATGATTTCATGATATTATTTTACTAAAGAAGCTCTTCCTGCTCTTGTCCCTGCAATATTAGAGACATTTCTTAAAACAAGAAGAGGATTAAAATATGGGTCAAAGTGCCGGTGTCATTCTTGATTTGGTCTTCTCATTATGACATTTAAGAGAATATCATAAAATCTCATGGGGCGAAAATAGAGGATGCCACTTGTGCTTTTGGTTCAATAAGTGGAATCCGTAGAGAAGACCTAAAAAACTGAAGAATCAGAGGTCTTGAAAAATCTGACCTCGGGTCCGAGAAGACCTCGTACCTGAAAGATCCCAACATGAAAAACCCAACCTCAAGTCTTGGATAATTTGAACTCAGCTTTGGGAGATCCAAACTTAACATAAAAAGAGCTCAGGGGCAAAGAGCACGTCAAGATTCTAATCCATATCAACTTGGAGGAACTAAAAATAACTCAGGGCTCAAGAGCTGGAAGATCAAATGTCGTAAAAGGGGAATCTCTCAAGGGTCCCAAAGATTAATGTCCGTTAAAAGACACTCAAAAAGACATTGCTCATGAAGAATACCTCAAAGATCAACTTATAGGAGGTATTGAAAAAGAGAAGATCTTCCAAGAAACCCTTAAGGAAAAGTACTCTGCATGCAACAAGAACTAAAAGAAGAAGCTCAACAAAGAGTGGAAGATCTCAAATCTAAATAAATAGTTCATAAAGTGCACAACATGCGAGGGCAAGGGCTTTGAAGAATAAAAGAACCTTTGAGTTAGACTGTGGTCCTCAGATGTCATGAACTCGACTATAGCCCTAAGCTATCCAATAAAATTCCCGAGTTTGGCTACGGCCCTTAGAAGTCCTGAGCTAGGCTATGGCCTTAAAACCCAACATGGGAACAAAACCTGATCAAGGTCTGGTAAAACGCCCAGCTTGTAAATAGTCCGGCAATCCTTACGAGAGGATAAGGGCTCAAATCATCCAAAAATCCCCACTAGAGGATAAAGGACTCCCAAGAAGTGTAATACTGCACACTTGGAAGAAAACTTGATCCCGCGAGAGCATCAGATAAACAAAAACTTGATCTCATATGAGCATCAGAAGGTTCTAAAGGGATAAAAGGTCCTAAAACAGAACAAAAAAAAATCTATAATTGCAGGTTAAAATCTTCAAGCAAAGGACTCGAACTAGCAAAGTTCAAAATACAAAATTAGGCTCAAGCCTAAGTTCAATCAATAATCCCCCAAGGTACGAGCCGTTCAATTTGTGTTCATTATTCGAAAATATAATACATCAACACGTGAAAAATTGCTAAGTTTCATTGCAAGCAAAAAAGAGCTTGATAGTTAGGCCAAAATAGAAGTGCTTTCATTTATAAAGATAGTGCATCTCTAGAGCTCCCTAAAAGAAGAAAAAGTCTCTACTTTAAGCCCTAGTTTTAGCTATGCTCTATTTGCAATACTTTGAGTCTTGGGAGGGCAAAAGAGATCTTCATTTTTCTCCTCCCTCATAAAATTAGCTCCTCTACGATTTTGGAAAGAGCCTGGGGACAGTGACTAAAAGATGTTAGAACAAGGTCTGAACTAAATATATTTTGCACAGACCTTGGGGGGCAATTGTTGACCACCTAAATTGAGGTGCTTAATTTATCCCATATTATTTGATGACCTCGGTAGGTCTTCTCTGGATGACCTCCCACTTGAAGACCTTGACAGGTCTCCCTCAGATGACCTCCCACCTGAAGAACTCGGCAGGCCTCCCTCGGATGACCTCCCTCCTGAAGACCTCTGCAAGTCTTCTCCGGATGACCTCCCACTTGAAGACCTCGGCAGGTCTCCCTCGGATGACCTCCCACCTGAAGGCCTCAGCAGGTCTTCCTCGGAAGACCTCAGAGCTTGGAGGACCTTGGAGATAGGAAGACCTAGAAGTGCCTTGGAGGACTTAAGAGTCTAAATTAAGGTCTTAGGAAAGTCTAATATTAGGTTTTGAGATATTCAAATGAATACCTTCATATTGAGCTCAGAACACGAGATTTAACTCTTCACCTACCTCAAAGATAGAATATTTATCCAATGAAGCATTAAAGTGTCAAGTGGATCCACTTGACCCGCTTGCTTAAATATCTTTTATCTTTCACAATTCCCAAAGAACATCAATTATATTCCTTTAACTTATTCTCCAAGCTATATACAAATGAGGTCAAGTCACATCTAACTCAGGAAGGGCCCACCAACGTCACTTTCAGCAGCCAAGAAGTACAACAAGTTGATAAAAAATCATTATTATATTTGACAAAGTGTTAGCAACGTGTTGGTGTAATTATTATATTTTTGCCTATAAATATGGCCAAGTATTGTAAAGAAAAATGATGGATGTTTTCACCCACATAAGGAGAAGGAAAACACTCTCAAACTACTTGTATTCTCTCAATTTTCCTCCTTATATATATACAAGAGAAAAAGCAATTAAGGTCGGATCGTGAGTCCAACCCTACAGTGTGTTCAAACTTCCTTATTTTTACTTCTGACATCTTTCATTTAAGTTGACTAAAAGAATGCCTCATCTTCAAATCATTTTTTGACGTCGAAAAATCCTATGAACACTTTAAATGCTCATAGATCTTTTAGAAAGAGTAAAGATAAACTAATTTTATTCAAACTTACTGAAAAAAATTTAGAAACCTAAAAGCTTAATAGGTTCATTAACACTTCCTCTACAATTTGTACTTAAAATCTAATCATTCATTAACACTTCCTCTACAATTTGTACTTAAAATCTAATTATTCTTTGAAGCCCCAAAACGACAATTAAATGCAAATCTTTGAGCTTGCAAATAAAAATCAAGAAAAAGGATTCTACAGGGATATTAGCAAAACCTACATAACAAGTGAAATCCAGATAGATAATAGATTGCACATAACTCATAAATAGCATCAAGGAATTTAAGTCACTATACATTACCTTAAAAAGTGCTTTAACTGTCGTGATAAATATCAAATTTTTTGACAATCCATTTGCAACCAACTTCTGCAAGAAAATCCAAACCAAAGACGTTCCTACCAGCTGAAACCCAAAATCCCTATCCCTAAAGCTGTAACGCCCCGAGTTCCGAGGAGCGCGGGAACGTCACTTTTCTAAATTCTTGAATAAACTTTATTGCGGAAAAATGATTAAATATTAAATATCGCATTTATCGAATAAAATTTTAGCGATAATTCAAATGGAATAAGTATTTTCGTACAAATTTGTAAAATGACAATTCTTGATAAAATGAAATAATCATTTCAAAGTTCACGACTTTTAAAAAAATATCAATTTGTAATTTGTCGTCATTGCCCATCACTCGCAATCGTCTCCGAAATCTGCAAAAGTTGTTAAAATAACGGGTTGAGCATTTCAAAAATGAAATACTCAGTAGACTCATCGCCAATAATTAATTTACAAGATAATTGAACAAGAAATTATGCAAATAATGTAGTGACATTCTTTTCTTATTCATAGGCATCACATAGTGAACACAAATGAACACATTCTTTTCTTTTCTTGGCTAGCAGATAAGTTATGCCCAGCATAACATAATTCTTTATCTCAAAAGAGATGTTCTTTTCTCATGCAATTAAGCATAAAATCACACAGATTTACATAACACATGCAATTATAATATAAATCAATTAGTGGGGGCGAGTCTACCTTAAATCCGACGAGTGCAAAGTTGAGCGGGAAACGACTTAAATCCTTTAAATCTCCGTACGCCTCGTCTAGCCAATAAATTAAATTAGTCTTTAGAAATTTATAGTTTAAAAATGATAATTTACAATATGAGGACTAAAATTGATGTTTTGAAAGTTGAGGGACTAAAATGAATACTTTGAAAGTTGATGGACTAAAATGAATACTTTGAAAGTTGATGAACTAAAATGAATACTTTGAAAGTTGATGAACTAAAATGAATACTTTTGAAAGTTGATATTTATAAATATACATATATACATACATATATATATATATATATATCATTTTAAATCAATATGAACAAAATCAAAAGACTTTAAAATATGGGAGCTTAAATGATTGCTTTTAAACCTTTGGGGACTAAAATGTAAATCTTTTAAAAGATGGGTCGGAGCTCAAAACGAATATTAAACAATAGGACTGAAATAATAGATTTTAAAAATGAAAGGGCTGATTAAAACTCATTTAAAACTTAAGGACTGAAATTGATGATTTGAAACCAAAAGGGAATGAATTGATCATTTTTCAAACGTAGGGACCAAAGTGTAAATTTTCGAAACTCAAAATATATTCTCAGATTTCTCTCTCTCTCTCTCTACCACTTCGATCTACAATTCAGACGATGAGAGAGAGAGGCGACTGGCGAGCGAAAAAACAGGGAAGAAGACCGGTGGTTACTGCCGGCCCATTCCGTCGGCGATTTCACGACGGTATCGCCGTCGTCGTGTGGCGGTGATAAGGAGGAAGAGGTGGTGGTAAGAGGGTAAGGTTTGGTTTGTTTTAAGCGGCTGATTTATGTGGATTATGAGAAGACAATGGAGGTGGTTACGGTGGTGCGCGGAATTAGAGCTAGGCAGTAACGGTGGTGATGATTTGAGTTCTTGACAGTTGGTGGCGACTCTGTTGGTGTGGCTGATGGTGAAGAAGGTAGTGATGGCATTGGGTGTTGATTTGGGGCTGCAACGAATCTTGGGTGCAGCTTGTGGTTCTGTATTGATTCGGTAGTGGTGATTGGTTTTTTTTTGTAGAAATTATGGTTTAGGTGGTGTGGTTGAATTGTGGTTGCAGACAATTGGTTTGAGGAAATCTGATGATGGTGGTGATAGTTGATTTGCAAATTTGGTTTTAGATTGATGTATATGATGGTGGTTGAAATTGGCATTGATGGTTGATAAATCCAGTGTTGCAGTGAGGTTGGTTTGATAGTGATAAAACAGTGATGGCATCTGTGGCTTAAATGGTTGGTTGGTGACTGATGATGGTGGTATTGGGGATGAAGGTGGAAGTGGATGGCTGGTGATGCTGGTTGGTGCAGTGTGGTGAGGTTGGCCAGGCTTTGATGTATTGAGACTTTGGTTGCAGAGAAATTGGGTTGGTTTGGCAGTGATGGAGCTGCAGGTGGTTTTGGGCTATGGAGATGGAGGTAGTGGTGATGATGGTGGAGGCAGAGTGGTGTTGCCGGTTGGTTTGCAGTGGATGGATTCCGGTGATGGTTATGGCAGGATCTTAATGGTGGTTTGTGATGCTGGTTTTGGAGTTCAACCGGGGTAGGGGTGATGGCTGGATTGAGAAATTGCAGGTGATAACATTTTGGTAGTAATTGTGGTTTGACAGTGGTGATGATCTTGCAAATGGAAATTGCTGGCAATGGAAATTGTATTGGATGGAGTTGAATTGGAGGGGACTGGGAGGAGCTGGCCGTGATTGGGATGGAGAAGGGCTGGAGACAAATTTGCTGCAGACAATGGAAGTTTTGTGATGATAATGATGGTGCTTAGTGTGATCCAGTTGTTCATGTGTGAAGATGTTGAAATCTTGGTATTAAATTAGGAATTATAGGAAAGAATAATGGAAAACATCCTAATTGATTGATATGGAAATGATGATGAAATTGGTGTAAAGATATGATAATTGATTAGATTATTGTGTAAATTTTGATATATATTTTGGACTGAAAATAAATTTGAGAATGAATAAATCTTGAGATAAAATTTGAATTTCGTATTTTGGACTTAAAATAATTTAATAAGGAAAAATGGAGATATTTTTAATAAATTTAGAATTTAAAATGATTTTGAAAATAATAATTTGAATAAATAATTAAAATACTATAATTTTAGAAATGCGGACATTTAATTTAAAATCGAACGAATTCAACATTTCTCAATATTTCACAACTTGGCTAGACGAGCGCGTCATGACGTTAACATAAAAATAAATGGGTGAGATAGCAGCGACACGATTTTCTAAATATTAAAGTAATTATTAATTGCGTAAAAATTCTTGGTCGCTACAAAAGCAAAGGGTGAAAACAACCTATTTCGACAACGAAATCACAACTGAAATGTTGACAACCTTCTCAAATAGTACCCCAACCGGGTCGAAATCGTTCAGGTTGAGATTCCATTGGAGAGATCCGACCCGACAAGTCACTATCCTTCAAGATCCCATACCTCCTTCAACAAAGCTCATTTTCATACCCGATAAGGAGTGCCAGTGCCCTGACCTTCTTGCTTCGGCTTCTGGAGTTTAAGTGGAAATTCAGTGTAATGAAAATGTGGTTTGGGTGGTTTTAGGTTATCTTGTAATGGAAATGGGCGTCGGCTCTCTTTCATTTTCCTTGTGTTTATCTAAAACTTATTTGAAAGCACAAGATGAAATATCAGAATGTTATGACATCATACATGATGCCTTATGAACAGTGATATCTCTTA
Organism: Ligustrum vulgare; assembly: GCA_963555705.1. Taxonomy (NCBI): domain Eukaryota; kingdom Viridiplantae; phylum Streptophyta; class Magnoliopsida; order Lamiales; family Oleaceae; genus Ligustrum; species Ligustrum vulgare. The sequence continues at coordinate 19,023,385 of OY743186.1, forward strand.
GCCTCTTTTATAAGAGTTAGGATAGGATGTGTTCGACTGTGCAATTATAATAAATGTTTATAATCATTACAATTTTCAATACCACTTTTAATCACACACATTTTCAAAACCACTTTTTAATCACAATTTTTACCTAGAAAACACAAAAAGTAAAAAATAACGACGGCTTAACAGTTGTCGAACAAATCCATTCTTTAATATATATATATATACAATGTCATGAAAACATAAGTGTTTCTCTCTAAGTTATTGGGTATGTTCATGGATGGTGAATCAAGGTTTATGACGAGAATGCAACTCATACTTGATGTACAATCTCCAGTTTGTCTTAAGCAAGGCTGGACCTGTGGGTAGGCACGGCAAGTATGGGCTTAGGGCCCAAAAATTCAGGAGCCCAATTTTTATTTATTTATTTTTTTCTCTTATTTGAATATTATTTTTTTTGTTGATTATTGTTTATGGGTCTTGTTGTTTTTGACTTCCTTTTTATTCAACAATTTAAGTAGTTTTTTATTTTTATTTTTTTATTATTGATTAGTTAGTACGTTGTTGATTTTTCGGCCCTATATTTGAATTAATATTTTTAAAAAAAGGGTCACTGACTCACTGTAGGGGCTCATTTTTTTAGTCTAGCTTGGTACCCTACTTACCACAGGTCGGCCTTGTTCTTAAGGGACGGGAGACGCTAAGTGAGACGAAAGCTGGTTATGCAAATACATTACATCAAGTTTTTTGTTGTTTTCATATGAATATGGTTATATAGATACAAATATTACTTGCATAAATATATAATCTTACATGAAGAAACTAACTTTAAATGACTTATATAGTTATATGGGCTGCACAAACAGTGTCAAAAATTGATGATCAACTCATATAGTTATGATCACAAAAGTACATTAGAAGTTGGAAAATGAAGAAAATTAGCAACAAACTCCACTAGTCATCTTATAATCTTAAATTGATATTTGGTTCTTGTTTGTAAACATACAGCCCATTATTATCCACATATCTTGCGGGTTTATAAGTTCTATTCACTTATTCACCAATCATTTTTCTCTTTGCATTATGTAACCGTTTATAAGCACAAGATTATTGATAAAAATTGATTAAATATGTTGTTATAAAATTAGAAAATGTTGTGAATTTCATTAAATGTGTGATTAAAAAATTTATTGTTGAATTTGACCTAAACTTTTTAGTAGCTTTTTAACATACTCCAAATAAGCACTAAGTATAAAAATGTTGGGATATCAAATGAAGAGGGTTTACAGAGACTCTGGCCTAATTGGGACATTTAGATACATTTACAATAATATTTAGAAAATAAGTTTGCTGTGGCGATCCTCATATTTAATATATTACGTGATAATAAGTCGAGAAATGGAAAAAATTTAAACTCTTTGACGCAGGGAAACACTAGGTGTCGACAAAAATAAAAGAACTGAGGCATTGCAGGCATTTTGATGTTGACACCAATACAGAAGGTGTCGATACTTGAACTATTTTAGAGGCAAATTATTTTGGAGTTGACATCTAGGATTTTGGTGTCGACCCATAATAGTCAAAAACCTAGGGGCCGTTCTCTTTGTATTTCGATTTTGGATTTTGTCTTGAATTTTGGATTTTGGTTGTTTGTTTTGGGATTGCTGAAAACATGTTCTCTTTGTGATTTTGGAAAACTGTTTTTCAAAAATAGAAAACTGAAAAATGTGTTTACTTTATAATTTTTTGATATATTTATTTTGTGATATTTTATATGTAAAAAATGGTTGATTTGTTGAATTACATTAATTTTAATGTTAATAAATCAGTTAGTTCTCTATGTCAATAAATTCATCATTAATATTGTTTCAACTAAACAAAAATTTAACCTCATACCAATAAAATCTTAACATGGTTCTATATATAATGGCAACATAATATAAGAACTTCAAGTGAAGGAAGTGTCTCACATTTACAAAAAAAAATAATAATAATAATAATTAAAAAATTACAAAAATAAAAAATAAAAAATCTTAACATGGATCTATATAATAGCAAAATAATATAAGAATTTCAAATGAATGAAGTGTCTTACTTTTACAAAAAAAAATAAAAATAAAAATTTACAAGAAAAAAAAACTTAACATTGATCTATATATATAATGACAAAATAACATAAAAACTTCAAGTGAAAGAAGTGTCTCACTTTTACAAAAAGTAAAAAAAAAAAATAATTTACAAAAAAAAAAAAAAATAACATGGATCTATATATAGTGACAAAATAATATAAGAATTTCAAGTGAAGGAAGTGTCTCACATTTAAAATAATAATAATAATAATAATAAATAAAAAAATTAAAAAAAAAAAAATCTTAACGTGTTTCTGAAAATGGGCAAAGTGAATGCGTTTTCGATATTTTCAAAAATCGAAAACTCAAAACGGGCTCAAAATAGTAAAGAGAACGGGGCCCTAGTTTTTGGACATTTAAAATATACTTTAAACTCATTTATTTGAAAACATAAAATATAGCATCTATATCTTTTCTAGAATTTTTACACCATCTTTTAGAAAAGTAAATTTACAAAATATTGCATTTTTTAAAAAAAAACTAGAAAATAGCAATTACATCATAGTTCCCCGCCTGAAAAGTTATTAGAATGATCATACTCTATCGTCTCGCTACTAAAGAAGTCGACATAGAAGTGGGATGTGTCAAAGTCGGGAAGTCGTGATATGACTGCCACCTATACACTTCTACCACATACATATAATGTCGTCAGTCAGGTGACTTTATCCAGTCTAGAGAAATTACTTTGAAGGATTCAAAATGCAGCATTTACAATTTAGAGAAAAAACATGAAAAATGTGAATTTGATAATTCAGTGAATAAACGATAGACATGCGTACTCTTTTTCAAAATAATGCTTTCAAGACCCGATTATATATTATCTCATCTACCCAAAGCGATTAACATTTCCATGAATCAGATATCGACACTACGGTCATAACAAGTCAGATTACACATGACTACTTCATCCTCTAGGACTTCTACATCCTATCATTTTTTACCCTATTCGATTCCAACAAGGTTACTCAATCACCATGTCATTCGTCGAAGCATTGGAGTCGCAAAGTCCTCACGACATACATCGATATCTCATAACACATTATTATTGAGGGGCTAAAGTTCAAATCTATAATCCTCGTGCATAAATCTTTCCTTATGATTCAATCTGTTAATGTCATTGCATTAAAAAAACATGTTACAACATTATACCACATATAAGGGTGTATCGAATACTGACAGTGTATCAATAAATCAACTTGAAAATCATAGAATGGCACAATACCAAAATTAGAACTCAAAATAAGATTGGTGCCTAAATAGGTGTCGGCACGGTGTCGACATCATGTTTATTTTCTTCGTTCGGTGTTGACACAAAATGTCCAAGTGTCGACATCAAACTTATTTTCAGAAACTAAAATTCAAAGATATTGATTGCTTTGATCCAAAATAATTTATTTTGATGAATAACTTTGATAAGACATGTTTTCCAGAGAAAGTGATGAATTGAAATGGATTTAAACATAATTTTGACAAAGATTACTTACATAGGGTTTTGGAAATGAAGAATTATTCTTTTAGCGTTTTTGCCTTGATTTTTAGTTGTGAGATTTTATTTCAAATCCTTGGGTATAGAATTACTTGGGTGCAAGAGAATGAAGAAAACTCATGGTTTTAGGGGATTTCGATTAGGATTGGAGGTTTAGAAATGACTAAGCTTGTTTATCTTCAAAATGATTACTTAGTTGGAGGTGGAAGGTCTTTGGCATACAAGGAGGAGCTATACAATATAGATAGGGTGAGTATTGAAGGCTAGGAGTGCAGTGGTGAAAGTATAGGATGCCAACTCATCCTTAATTCTTCCAAACTTTCAATTTCAGGGAGCCATGTTTGGGCATAGATCCCAAATAGCAAATAAGGTCAGAATCTTGAGTTCTTGGTATTATTTCAAAACTCTTGGCGTACTTTCACATGCAATTTATTACGCGAGATATGGTTAACCGAGGAAGAAGTTATGAGTTGTCGAAGTAAACCACTTAAAACTATTTTTCTTAACAATTCGGTAAAGTACTAACTTTAAAAATTCATTGGTGACTATTGAACTTAAAAACAGATTTATTTTGAGAACTTATCTATGCATATTTCACACGCGTTCAATGGAGATCGAAAATTATCAAATGAGTCTCCTAAAAAGAGATGTTTAAACACAATATTCGTAACTTTTCATTTTATTAATATTTCATTTTCCTTCTTTTAAATTCCATAAGAATTAAATAAATTTTGAAAATACTTTATTACGTAATCATTAGAGGTGGGCGTGGGTTGGGTCGGGTCGGGTCGATTTTTTGCCATTTTCGAACCCAACCCACTTTGGTTGGGTTGATAAAAAATCAACTCAACTCAACACAACCCAAATATGAGTTCAAACCCAACCCAATCAAGTTTCGATCGGGTTGGGTGGTTTGAACTTTGGTCCAATTAGCTAAAAATTATAGAAAATTAAAAAATTATCCCCATAAATCAACTATTAACCCAAATAAATTATGTACAATAAAATAAGTTCAAATATAATAAATTGAATACTTGCTAATACAACTAAAATATGTTCAAACCATATTTGAGTTTCATCCAAATTAAAAGTGGGCTTGAGATTCTTGAAATTTAAATGGTTCTATATCTTTAAAATTTTTATTGGGCTGGGTTGGGTAGGGTTACCCAAATAATTTTTTTTTTTTTTTGGTCGAACCCAACCCAACCCAATTTTCATAAAAAACCAACACAAACCGATCGGTTTGGGTTGGTTTGGGCGGGTTCGACGGTTTGGGTGGGTTAATGCCCACCCCTAGTAATCATTATCAAATATGAATGTTATAATTTTTCAGGGCGTTACATTTGCTAAGACATAATGCTTTATATAATGATTTACATACACATAATATGATGAGATTATGATTGGATCAGAATTTTTCAACCAAATAAATGAAAAACTTGTAGTCGACTATGTTTTTGACTTGTCATCTATATGCAAATTATTATGTAATTCTATTATATACAAATAAAATTATTCACACACAAAAAAATAAGAAAGAAAAAATCAAAAAAAAATATGAAGAGCATGTTTGATGTTTGAGAGTGCTTTTCCAAGCTTACAAATTAATCAAATTTACTTTTATCCGCAATTAACAATTCTTTCACCAAACACATATACATAAACTAGAAACGATAAGATAATACATACTTGTCCTTTTCTTTTCTTGATAATTTAAAAAGTCAATTGTTTATATGGAAGTTGTTGTATACAGATCTAATGAGGAATGTAAATTCAAATGGTCAAGGGGTCAAGGAATCACTCAAGTTAGCGAGATGATCTTCGTAACTGAGATGATTGACATAACCGAGGTGATCTATACATACGAGGTGATTTGACACAACCGAGTTGATTTGACATAACCTAGGTGATACTTGATCGAGGTGATTAGTTTCGAGCCGACCTTAACGACTATAGCTGAGAGGATTAAGAGAATTATGTAAGATGGCCAAATCAGCCGTATTAGGTGTCAATAATCATCATTATCTGTAATATGTCAGTGTAATCATTTGATATGTGTCTATCAGAAATGTCAATCACCATTATCAATGACATCCTGCAGACATGATGCATTGTAAAAATTGCGTCTAACCTCCCCAACTACTATAAATAGGAGGAGTAAATGTTCATTTAAGGGAAATTAATAGAAGAACACTCTCTGAACCTTTGTCATTTGAATATCGTACTCCAACCTGATCATCAGATCAGCACCGAGCTAGACGTGGATTTATTTCATTATGTTTCAGTTTGTTATTGATCTGATTCACTGTTCATTTGGAATTGCTATTTTGTAATCCATAAAACCTCATAATCCCAAGAGGATCTATATACTTAACTCGATAACCACTAGATTGAATTATTCCCAAGTAAGAAGTAAAAAATAAACTATCTCTATTTGTTGACTAGCTTTGTGACAAAAAGTGATGTCAACAAATTGGCACTAGAAGGAGGTCTCGTATCCTTGTGTCTAACACATACGAATCAACTTCACACCTGCGATGAGTCAGAGACATAGCTCAAGAAGCCATCGAACGCACCAAGTGGTGCTTCACATCGAAATGCTCGTGGATCTAGGACAGCCGGTTCCTTACGACCTCCAGTTGATCCGAACATGGAGATGGTTCTTAACAGACTAGAACAAATGAGAAGGGAAATGGAGGAAATGAGGAGGGATCAAAATCAAAGTTGCCGAAACAAAGAGGACGAGGTGCAATCTCAGCCTCAAAGATTCAGTGATCCTTCCCGTTATGATATACGAAGGACTGAATACGCGAATCAAACAAGGAGTGCAGTGGGGGAGAGCACGTCTTGGCTCGATAATGGCAAGTCACCTAGTCAAAGACAACAAGTGGGGGAAAGTATGGTCAATAGACGAGGGGTACATTCAGAGAGGCTGAATTAGGGTTGTGTCGGAGCGAGGCTGCAAAGTTAAAGGGAAATGGGGACAGGTCCCCAACCAGGAGAGTGAATTTGGGAAATCATCCAGCAAGTAGCTCTACTCTCCACATGAATCAGCCACCGACACTACCATCAAGTAAACCATATCTGACCTCCATCGAAAAACTGAAGAAAAGGTTAACAGATTTGGAAGTGAAACAAGAAGGTTTAGGTTAGCCTACTTCTAAGAGGACATTGCCATTTACAGAGGTTATCTTGACTCAACCTAGACCCAATAAGATGAAGATGCCACATCTTGTTGGATATAACGGCAAAACTGATCCAGTGTCACATTTGGATCAATACTTGTCTTGGATGGAGCTCCAAGGAGCAAGCGATGTGATAATGTGTTGAGCATTCCCCTTGAATCTTGGGGATAGGGCTCAAAGATGATTTCGAAACATATCCCAACATTCAATCTCCAGCTAGTCTCAACTAAGCTCACAGTTTCTGAAAACATTTATGGGATCCAAGGTCCTGACCACACCGAAGGAGAGTTGGTGACAATCAGATAGGAGAAGATAGAGTCACTTAAAAATTATCTCAGTCGGTTTAATAAACAGATTATGGGGATGGAAAGAATATCCAACGACACACTTTTGATTGCGGTTTTGTCAGGCCTGCAAGCCAGACTCTTTTTGGTGGTTAGTACATGAAGATGGGCCACAGACATATCAGGAATTTTTGAATAGAGATGAAAATTTCATCTACGCAGAAGAAGCTTCGGGTCCGAAGAGAAATCAGCCAGATTCGACTAAAAGGCCAGACGGGAGAGAAGATAGGGATATAAAAGGGAAACCTAAAAGGAACAACTATGGGAAGAAGCAGGATTACAAACCCGAAAATAGGTTCCATCCTTATCACGCAAAACAGAGGAGTGACCATGTGCTGTTGAACGCACCTCTGGAGAACATATTCCTGAATATTAAAGATAAAGGGATCATTCCCCCCGTTAAATCAATAAATCAAGACTCGGCTCATTTGTATCAGTATAAATATTGTAAATATCACTGATTTGCTGGACACATGACAGACGAGTGCCGAAATTTAAGGTTTGAGACTGATCGACTTGTCATAAGAGGGAGCTTGCGGGAGTATGTAGCGGAACCACGAGATTTAGGAAAAATGTCCATGCAACAAGGAAAGTACATTCCTAATTGAATGTGGATACCCAAGGTGGAAATCAACCTAATGAGATCCACACATTAATAAGCGGAAACCAGGTTGAAGTCGGGTAAAAAAGGAAGAGGCGAGAGTCAGCACGAGAAGCAAGGAACAACTATCAGATCCGCAACACTTCAGCCACCATGGATAATTCAGAATCATTCAGTTTCAGCGAAGAAGATGCAAGGGGTGTACTCCAACCACACTCAGAAGCTTTAGTTATCACAATGCCTCTAAGTGGAATAAAGATTCATAAGACCTTGGTGGATGATGGGAGTGCTGTAAACGTGCTATATTGGAAAACTTTCGAGAAAATGGGAATTGACCCCTATCATTTGCGATCGAGGGGAGCCAGGATCCAAGGTTTCACAGGTGATTATGTCATTCTAAAAGGAGAAATATCTTCATTAGTCGAATTGGGGACAAAACTTTGCCAACGACAAGTCATAGCTGATTTCGTTGTGGTCGACATTATGTCAAATTACAATGCCATCTTGGGAAGACCTATTTTACATGAACTGAAGGAAGCAGTGTCCATCTACCAATACTACATAAAGTTCCCTACCTCTCATGGGGTTGCTGTTGTGAGAGGAGATCAAAGGGCCTCACGAGAATGCAACCTGCGTTTTGCATCGAATAGCGGGGAGAAGGCCAAAAGGGAGAACCTCAGTATAGAATCGAATGAAGAGGATGAGCCGATAACAAAGCTACAAACATTAGATCCGAGAGGAACACAAAAGGGTAGTAGATTCGGACCAGTCGAGGAATTGGATATCGTAGGAGTCAATAATGAAAGGCCTGACGTCGAATTCAAAATAGGACGTGAGCTGACAGAACCAGTAAGGTCCGACCTTATCAAGTTCCTGAAAGACAATGCAGACGTGTTCGCAGGACTCATTCAGACATGGAGGGGATTGATCCAAAGGATGCATGTCATCATCTCCATATCAACCCAAACTTCAAACCGAAGATACAAAAATGGAGGTCATTGAATCCAGAATGATATGAGACCTCGAAAAGGGAAGTAGTGAAGTTGCTGAGCAATGGGTTTATTAGGGAGTCGTTCTACCCTGTGTAGGTAGCAAACCCCTTACCAATGAAGAAGAGTAATGGAACGTGGAGGTTATGTATAGACTTTTCGAATTTAAACAAAGCATGTCCCAAGGATAGCTTCCCATTCTCGAGAATAGATCAAATGGTTGACGCCATGGTAGGGCATCAACTTCTGAGCTTCGTGGATGCCCATTCAGGTTATAATCAGATTTCGATGAACGAAGATGATGAGCATACCTCCTTCATGACAGATAGCGGTCTCTATTGCTACAAGATGATGCCCTTTAGATTGAAAAACGCAGGGGCAACTTATCAATGACTGATGAACGTGATGTTTAAAGATCAAATTGGGAAAACAATGAAAGTCTATGTGGATGATATGCTCGTGAAGAGCATCCTGGCCAAATACCATGTTCAACACTTGGACGAGATGTACCAAATATTAAGAGCATACAAGATGAAATTGAATCTAAAGAAGTATTCTTTCAGAGTAGGATCTGAGAAGTTTTTGGTTTATATGGTTAACCAGAGAGGAATTGAGGCCAATCCGGATAAGATCCAAGTACTAATGAAGACGAGAGAACCTAGGAAGGTTAAAGAAGTGCAGAGTGTGACCGGGAGGATAGCGGCGTTAAGTCGTTTTGTGTCCCAATCAACGGACAAGTGTCGTCGCTTCTTCGAGGTGATCAAGAAAGGCAAGAAATTTGAGTGGACCAGAGAATGTCATATCACATTTGAAGAATTGAAGAAGCAACTAGCGTCACCCCCAATCCTATCAAAATTGCGCCTCGGAGAAGTGTTATCTCTATACTTGGCTATTTCAGAATCAACTATGAATGCAGTATTAGTGAGAACTGAACATGAGGTGCAACATCCTGTATACTATGTCAGTCAAGCTTTCCATGACACAAAACTCCGGTATTCTGAGATGGAGAAATTGTCCTATGCTTTGATAATGTCAACCCGAAAGTTAAGACCATATTCTTTGGAACATCAAGTGGAGGTGCTAACCAGTTATCCCTTAAGACAAGTGCTACGGAAACCTGAAATGTCAAATCAACTTTTGAAGTGGGGGTGGAGTTGGGACAGTTTAATCTTTGTATAAGCCGTGGATAGCAATTAAAGGGCAAGCCTTAGCCGACTTCATAGCATAGTTCACAACGAATGTGCAGATTAACAACCTGGGGGTTGAAAGTACTTGGCGCTTATATGTTGATGGTCTTCGGAGAAGCAGAAAGCTGGAGCTGGGGTTGTTCTAATCAGTTCTGAAAATCAATTCTTCTGTAATTCTTATAGTTTCAACTTGAAGGCGACAAATAATGAAGCTGAATATGAGGCCCTGATTATAGGACAGAGATGGCTTAAGCGATGGGGATTGGTAGTCTTATCATACACAGCGATTCTTGGTGGTCAATCAAATCCTGAGGACATATGGGACAAAAGAAGAGAAAATGGCGATCTACCAAAAACTAGCCCTAGAGGAAATGAAGAAGTTCAAACATGCAGAGATTCTTCAAATCCCCAGGTCTAGGAACAGTCAAGCGGACTCACTTGCTTGTCTAGCAACAAGTGAAGGGACATCAGGACTGAAGAGTATATCAATTGAAACTATCACCCACTTGGTGTTAGATCTAACCCCTTCAACCATCTTGCAAACTTGTTCAGAAAAGACATGGAAAGATGAAATTATATAGTGCCTCCGCGACGGGACAATGCCATTGGGCCACACAGAAGCGAGGAGTCCGAGATTCAGGTCTGCGAGATATACTTTGATAGGAGATGATTTATATAAACGGGGCTTTTCGTTACCTTTACAAAAATGTTTAGACGAGAAAGAAGCCGACGATGTGATGAGAGAGATCTATGAAGGCATTTGCTGGAACCATACCAGGGGATAGGCCTTGGCTTTCAAGATCTTACGACAGGGATATTTCTGGCCTATGCTCAAGAAGGATGCCATAGACTTTGCGAGAAAGTGCGACAAATGTCAAATATTCCCCCCTATTATAAGGAACCCACTAGAAGAGTTGACCCCCATCGTGAGTCCTTGGCCATTTGCAAAGTGGGGAATAGATTTGATAGGGTCATTACCAACTGCAAAAGGGGGGAATAAATTTGCAATAGTCGCTGTGGACTACTTCACCAAGTGGGCTGAAGCAGACCATTAGCCAAAATTACAGAATAGAAAACAACGAATTTCGTTCATAAGTTGATAATATGTCGATTCGGGATTCCACACTCTATCGTAACAGATAATGGGAAGCAGTTCGATAATGAGCAATTCAAGTCATTTTGTGAAGGCCTAGGAATCAGAAAGCATTTCTCTACTCCGAATCATCCTCAATCTAATGGGCAAGTTGAGGCAATAAATAAGATCATCAAGCACAATCTGAAGACAAGGCTCGAAGCTCTAAAGGGATCTTGGGCTGAAGAACTACCAGGAGTATTATGGTCATACATGACTACTCGCCGGACATCAACTAAAGAAACCCCATTCTCCCTCGCATTCGGAGCTGAAGCTGTAATTTCGGTTGAAATGGGAATGCCATCTCTTTGACTTTCCCAATTATGAAAGGAGTAATGACCAAGCACTTACTACGGAGCTGGACTTGACTGAAGAGAGGAGACTCCAAGCATAGATCAGGAATGCCACCTACAAACAGAGAAATGCAAGATACTACAATTCAAGGGTAAAGACGAGGAGATTCCAAGATGGAGACTTGGTGTTGAGGAAGATATTTGCATTGCGAGAGCTGTTAGGAACAAATTGGGAAGGTCCATATCAAGTCAGAAAGACTATGAGCAATAGAGCCTACGAGTTAGAATCACTAGATGGTATCCCACTTCAACACCCGTGGAATGCTGAGAACTTGAAGAAATATCTTCAATAGGATGAGAAGTGAAAATAAAAGTAAATATTTTTAAGTCAGATGTGAAAAGTGAATGAATGAAAGGAAGTTTGATATTCAGAAAGGCGTTTGCCATTATAAAGTGGGGACATAAAGATCTTAGCTGAAGTCCTGTAAGCACGCAAAGTGTTGGGTAATGTCAACAAGGCACGAAAAGACCTCAGTCAACCGGGCAAACTTAGACCTCAGTCGATGACCCATAAGCACGCAAAATGCTGGGCAACATCAATAAGGCACGAAAAGACTTCAGTTGACGATCCGTAAGAACGCAAAGCGCTGGGCAACGTCAACGGGACAACCTAAGACCTTAGTTAACGACCTGTAAGCACACAAATCGCTAGGTAACGTCAACGGGGCAACCTAAGACCTCAGTTGACGACCTGTAAGTACGCAAAGAGCTGGGGTTGGTCAATAAGGTAGGAAAAGACCTCATTTGACGACCCGTAAGCACGCAAAGCACTAGGAACGTCAACGAGGAAACCTAAGGCCTTTGTTGATGACCCGTAAGCATGGAAAGCGCTGGGCAACGTCAATAAGGCACGAAAAGACCTCAGTTGACGACCCTCAAGCATGCAAAGCGCTAGGAAACGTCCACAAGGCACAAAGAGACCTCAGCTGGCAGCCCGTAAAAATTTTTATACAGAGGTGAATAATGTACTGAGGTAAACTCGCCATGAGAGGTGGATTCGAAAATACTGAGGTGAATGACGTATCGAGGTGAACTACCTAAGAGAAGTGAATTCAACAATACCGAGGTGAATGTGCGCGAGGTATTATCTCTGCTCATTTTGTGTGAATTTCATTTCGTAAATAAAACTGGTTTACATTTTGAAAATAATAACTAGTATTCACCTCGTTATGTGTTCACTTCGTTTCGAAAATAATACTAGTATTCACCTCGTACTGTGTTCACTCGATGAGCGTTGACCTGTTGCACGTGCCTGCGGGACCAATAACGAGGCAAAGAATCAAGCAGGTGATGCAAGGATTTATGCAAGCGTGTATGGATGAGTGGTCGAGTGCAAAGACCTCATTTACATTGCATAACAAAGTGGAAGAGGATTCAAAGTCATTACAATGTATTTGGATCAAAGAATAACAAGAAAATAATGTAGAAGCTGACTTACGACCATAACACCCAAATTTACGGCCGTAACATTATCCTGGCGAAATTAAGCTGAAGAGCCATTACGGCCGTAATGTATGATCTCACGGCCGTAACTGAAGTGGAATTACTTACGGCCGTAATCCAAATACTCACGGCCGTAACCAGAGTTTAGTCACTTTTTTATTTTTGTTCAGAGAGTCGCTTACGGCCGTAAAAGAAAGTGTCACGGCCGTAACCTATGTTTTTATTTCAAACCCATAAGTCACTTACGGTCGTAAACATATAAGTTACGGACGTAACTAGGCGCCGCGAATTTTGACCTAGTTTAGGCGGTTGCATTTTGTTTTAGTTCTAGTTTATTTTGGTTACTTTATTTTGTTAGCCTATTTAAAGGTTTCATTCAGCATTGTATTAAACAACTATTATTTTTGAGATTTATAATATTGAAGGTGAGGTATTCCCTTAATTTCTTCTTATTCTCGTTGAACAAACTCGAACTTATCAAAGGATTTGACAACCTTTGTGGCGTTCCCCCTCTGTGATTCTTATCTCCGCATCGTAACGGGTTTTGGGTTTAATATACCCATAGTTCTTGCGTCATGAGGTCGGGGTTGCATTGTTATCGTCTACTAATTGGATTTTAGAGCTTTCCGGTGTTTATTTTCACGTGTTCTTGGTGATCCCCATATCGGATCACATCATCTGGTATCAGAGCCTGTCTCTAAATTCAAGTATTTAGTATTCCATTTCTTTTCTTTTATTTCCAGATTTTATTCATTCAAAAAAAAAAAAAAAAATTCATTCCAATTCTTATTTCTTGGAATTCGTCAGAAATTCAAGATTTGCCAAATTCTGTTTCTTGTGCTTGATTATTCTTGTTGAGCAGCAAAAAAAAAAAAAAAAAGTTGTTGATTTGATTCAAAAATCAAGAAAATTCATCCCAAGATAATTCAAGAAATCTTTTCTTGGAAAAAAAAAATCTTTGGCAAATCTTTTCAAAAATCCTTATTGATATTAAATTCCTTATTTCATCAAATTCATGATTCCATAAACTTCTTCTTGAAATAGAATCATTGTTTCCATAATACCTTCTTCAAATTTCTTGATTCCAATTTTTCCATCAACTTTCCTTCTTTACACTTTGGGATTAATTTCACAAAGACCAAATCTGTGAATAGTTTGGTGGGTTCTTTGAGAACGTGAGAAAAGGGGAATAGAGAGGAAAAATGCAGAGTGGTGAGATTAATAGAGGGAAAAAGCCAAATTGAGTGATACATGAGCGATAAAACCCGTGTGGATCTCTATTTAATTTTTCTTCTTTTTTCTTTATTACTAACCATGTCACAGAAGGAAGCTTCATCGACGGAAAAGGATCTTCAAGACTTTAAAATGCTTGCAATGATGGAGGAACAGTTTGCAAAATTGGAGGCGAGGTTGGATGCAAAGTGGGAAGCAAAATTTGGTCCACAATCCGGCGTGAATGTGGAAAGAGCAAATAATTCGGGGGAGACATGTGGTGCGGGAATTGTTCAACCACGTCAAGAACAACCGCGCAATTTCCCTAATTTGCGCAGGCCACTAAGGTATGACTTCAACCCACAATATCGAGTTAGGAATGAACGTGTTGAGGTTGTTGAAAGTGATGAAGATAGTGGTGAATTGTCTATTGCTAGTATTGGTAGGAGACGAGATCGGGGAGAAAGACGTGATAGGGGATATAGGCGTTATTGTAGGGATGACGTAGATGGGCATGTTGGTAATATAAAAATGTCAATTCCCTCGTTTCAAGGTAAAAGTAATCCAGAGACGTATTTTGAATGGGAAAAGAGGGTAGAATTGATTTTCGATTGTCATAATTATTCCGAATCTAAAATGGTTAAATTGACAGTCGTAGAATTTACTATTATCCTATAGTATGGTGGGATCAATTGGTTACTAGTAAAAGGTGGAATGGGGAGAGGCCTATTGAGACTTGGGATGAGTTGAAGGCCCTTATGAGAAAATGATTTGTGCCTGGACATTACTATAGGGATCTCTACCAAAAACTACAAACCCTTTCCCAAGGTAGTAAGAGTGTGGAGGATTACCATAGGGAGATGGAGGTTGCCATGATTAGAGAAAATATAGAGGAAGACCCGGAGGCAACCATGGCTAGGTTTCTAAGTGGTCTAAATCGAGATATTGCTAATGTTATTGAATTGTAGCATTATATCGATTTGGAGGAGATGCTTCACATGGCCATGAAAGTGGAGCGGCAACTAAAAAGGAAGGGAACTTCGACATTCCCTACAAGTTCTAATCCTTTTGGTAAGTCTACATGGAGCAGGACTTCTAAAAATGATGGGGTTGTGCAGAAAAATAAATTTCAGACACCAAAGGGAAAAGTAGAGCCACCCAACAAAGGTAAATTTGCTTCTGACTCTCAAACTTCTAGGACTAGAGATATTCGTTGTTTTAAATGTTCCGTATTAGGACATATTTCTTCACAATGTCCAAATAAACGAATATTGGTTGTGCGTAATGGGGTATTAAGTTCGTAGGATGAGAAAGAGGAAGAAGAGGAGGATGAGTATAATGATATGCCAGCTCTAGAGGATGTTAGTGAAAATGATGATGGGGACTATGCAGTAGCTAGATCACTTGTCACTAGGAGATCCCTTAGTACTCAAGTTAAGGTGGAAGAGTCGGGTGAGCAGCGAGAAAATATATTTCATACTAGGTGCTTTGTGAACAACAAGGTGTGTAGTTTGATAATAGATGGTGGTAGTTGTGCGAACGTTGCTAGTACTACTCTAGTGGAGAAATTATGCTTACCTATGCTAAAACACCCTAGGCCATATAAACTTCAATGGTTAAATGAATCGGGTGAGATTAAGGTAAATAAATAGGTGGTAGTTGATTTGGCGATTGGGAAGTATGAAGATAGAGTGGTTTGTGATGTGGTTCCCATGCATGCGGGGCACATCTTGTTGGGTAGGCCATGGAAATTCGATAGGAAGGTCATTCATGATGGCTTTAAAAATAGGTATACCTTCACTAAGGATGGGAAACATGCCAAACTAATGCCTTTGTCACCTCAACAGGTCTATGAAGACCAATTGAAATTAAAAAGTGAGGAAGAGAGAAAGAGGGTCGGGACCACGATCCCGGAAAAAGGAGAGTTGTGTGAAAAACCGAGAGTTGGGACCACGATCCCAGAAAAAGGAGAGGGTGTGAAGAGTGCCAGTAAAAATAAAAGAGAGAAAACAAAAGTGAGCTTTTACGCAAAATAGAGTGATATCACCAAAGCTATTTCTACAAATAAACCTGTGATTTTACTAATGTACAAGGAATCTCTCCTTGTACTTGATGTCGCTAACCACTCCCTCCCCAGTTTAGTTGTGTCTCTTTTGCAGGAATTTGCAGATTTATATCTCGAGGAAAATCCTAGTGGGCTGCCACCAATTCGTGGGATTGAACACCAGATTGACTTCGTGCCAGGAGCAGTCATCCCAAAGAGGCCATTTTATAGGAGCAATCCCGAAGAGACCAAAGAGCTACAAAAGCAGGTTGAAGAGCTGCTGGAAAAGGGCTATGTTAGGGAAAGCTCATCCATGTGTAGTACCAGTTATGTTGGTACCCAAAAAGGATGGGACTTGGAGGATGTGCATGGATTGTAGAGCAGTCAACAATATTACGGTAAAGTATCGCCATCCCATACCTAGACTTGATGACATGCTTGATGAACTTTATGGTGCTAGTATGTTTAGAAAAATAGACCTTTAGAGTGGTTATCACCAAATTCGTATGAAAGAAGGTGATGAATGGAAAACTACCTTCAAAACCAAATATGGTTTATATGAATGGATGGTTATACCATTCGGCCTCTCAAATGCACCTAGCACTTTTATGAGACTAATGAATCATGTTTTGCATGCTTACATTGGTAAATTCTTTGTGGTATACTTTGATGACATTTTGGTATATAGTAAGAACTTAGGTGATCATATTAAACATTTAAGATCTGTTTTGGAAGTGTTGAAAACTGAAAAACTATATGCTAATTTTTAAAAGTATACTTTTTGCATGGAAAAAGTAATTTTTCTTGGGTTTGTTGTTAGTGCTAATGGTATTGAGGTAGATGAGGAGAAAATTCGTGCTATTAAAGAATGGTCAACTCCCAAAAATATTACAGAGGTTAGGAGCTTCAACGGGTTGGCTGGGTTTTATAGGAGATTTTTTAAAGACTTTAGCACACTTGCAGCACCGCTCACCGGTTTTGGCTTTACCTAACTTTAACCAAACTTTTGAGATTGAATGTGATGCATCAGGAATAGGGATTGAAGCTGTTCTTATGCAGGAAAAAAGGCCGATTGCATTTTTCAGTGAAAAGCTGAGTGGGGCAGTTTTGAATTATCCTACCTACGACAAGGAGTTTTATGCTCTTGTTCGTGCCTTGGAGACATGGCAGCACTATCTGTGGCCAAAGGAATTCGTCATACACACTGACCACGAATCACTGAAACACATCAAGGGACAAGGTAAGCTAAAAAAAAGACACGCCCCTTGGTTGGAATTCATTGAGACTTTTCCCTATGTTATCCGCTATAAGCAAGGTAAGGAGAATGTGGTAGCAGATGCCATTTCTTGCAGGTACGTACTTCTAAACTCTTTAAATGCGAAGTTTCTTGGGTTCGAGTATATAAAAGGTATGTATGTTGATGACCCTGATTTTTTCACTATTTATGCTTCATGTGAAAAGGGTGCAATTGATAAAATTTATAGGCATGATGGCAATTTATTTAGAGAAAGTAAACTTTGTATGCCTAATTGTTCTATGCGTGAATTGCTAGTGCGTGAGGCTCATGGTGGGGGGTTAATGGAACACTTTGGTGTTATTAAGACATTAGAAACTTTACAAGAGCACTTTTATTGGCCTAAAATTAAAAGGGATGTTCACCATATTTGTGATAGGTGCATAACTTGTAAACAATCTAAGTCTAGGGTCTTACCACAAGGTTTGTATACACCTTTGCCCGTACCTAATGAACCTTGGGTAGATATATCTATGGATTTTGTGTTAGGTCTTCCTAGGACAAAAAAAGGTATAGACTCGATATTTGTGGTGGTAGATAGATTTAGCAAAATGACACATTTTATTCTTTGTCATAAAACTGATGACGCAACAGACATAGCAGATCTATTCTTTAGGGAAGTCGTGAGACTCCATGGGGTACCTAGGAGTATTGTGTCTGATAGGGATGTTAAATTCCTAAGCTACTTTTGGAAAGTCTTGTGGGGAAAGATGGGTACTAAATTGCTATTTTCTACTACATGTCACCCGAAAACTGATGGTCAAACAGAGGTAGTTAATAGGACATTAATCCAACTTTTGCGCACTATAATAAATAAGAATTTAAAAAGTTGGGAGGAAAGTTTTCCATTTGTGGAATTTGCTTATAATCGGTCTGTGCATTCTACTACTTTATGTTCACCTTTTGAAGTTGTTTATGGTTTCAATCCGTTAACTCCTCCTGATTTGATTCCTTTACCGGTAGATGAAAGGAACAGTTTGGACGGGGCGAAAAAGGCTAAACCATTGAAGGCACTTCGTGAGAAGGTGAAAGGGAAAATTGAAAATAAAAATGAGCGTTATGCGACTCATGCCAACAAAGGTAGGAGGCAAGTAACGTTCGAACCGGGTGATTGGGTGTGGGTGCACTTGCGAAAGGAGCAATTCCCAACCCAAAGGAAGTCTAAGTTGCATCCAAGAGGTGATGGACCTTTTCAAATCATTGAAAAGATAAACGAGAATGCATATAGGCTTTATCTTCCAGGTGAGTATAACGTGTCTCGATGTGATCCGATATAGGAATCACCAAGAACACGCGGAAATAAACGCCGGAAAGCTCTAAAATCCAATTAGTAGACGATAGAAATGTAACCCAAACCTCACGACGCAAGAACTATGGGTATATTAAACCCAAAACCCGTTACGATGCGGAGATAAGAACCACAGAGGGGGAACGCCACAAAGGTTGTCAAATCCTTTGATAAGTTCGAGTTTGTTCAAAGAGAACAAAAAGAAATATAAGGGAATATCTCACCTTCAATATCATAAATATCAAGAATAAAAGTTGTTTAATACAATGCTGAATGAAGCCTTTAAATAGGCTAACAAAATAAAGTAACCAAAAATAAACTAGAATTAAACTAACCCTAACCGCCTAAATTAGGTTAAATTTGCGGCGCCTAAGCTACGGCCGTAACTTATATGTTTACGGCCGTAAGTGACTTACGAGTTTAAAATAAAAACATAGGTTACGGTCGTAACAAATTTATATACGGCCGCAAGTGACCTTCTAAACAAAAATAAAAAGTTACAAAACTCTGTTTACGGTCGTGAGTATTTTTTATTACGTCCATAAGTACTTCCACTTCAGTTACGGCCGTGAGACCATAGGTTACGGCCGTATTTGCCATTCTGCCCAATTTCGCGATGATGATTTACGGTCGTAAATTTGGGTGTTACGGCCGTAAGTTGGCTTCTGCATTATTTTTTTGTTGTTCTTTGATCCAAATGCATTGTAATTACTTTGGCTCTTTTTCCACTTTGTTATGCAACGTAAATGAGGTCTTTGCACTCGAGCACTCGTCCATCCACGCTTGCATAAATCCTTGCATCGCCTGCTTGATTCTTTTGGCTCTTTGCCTCGTTATTGGTCTCGTGGGCACGTACAACGCTCATCGAGCCACTTTGTCAACGCTCATCGAGCCACTCCGGAACTCATCATCCCCTCACTGTTGAAAATGATTCGTCCTCAAATCATCACCTGCATTAAACAGATAAAGATCAGCAACATTAAAAGAAGCAGACACGTTATACTCACCTGGAAGATCAAGTTTCTATGCGTTCTCGTTTATCTTTTCAATGATTTGGAAAGGTCCATCGCCTCTTGACTGCAACTTAGACTTCCTTTGTGTTGGTAATCTCTCCTTTCGCAAGTGCACCCACACCCAATCACCCAGCTCGAACGTTACGTGCCTCCTACCTTTGTTGGCATGAGTCACATAATACTCATTTTTCTTTTCAATTTGCCCTTTCACCTTCTCATGAAGTGCCTTCAAAAGCTTAGCCCCTATTCTCTTTGTTGTTTTGAGGTCGTTTTCTGTTTTTATTTTCGAAAACGCTAAAAACGCGTTCTCTTTACCATTTTCGAAAACGCATTTTGGAAAAAAAAAAAAAAATTGTACACAAAACAGAAAACGCCCGAAACATCGTTTTGGGCGTTTTGTGTGTATTACGCGTTTTGGGAATTTTTTTTTTTTTTTTTTTATAGAATTATCTTAACTTAGAACTAAGCTTAATATAAAGTTTTTATTTATTTATTTTTTTTTAGAATTATCCTAGCTTGGAACTAAGCCTAAATAAAGAATTTTTTATTTTTTTTTGAGAATTATCCTAACTTGGAACTTAGTTTAAATAAAGTTTTATTGAATTCAATATCAACATTACAAAAAAAAAATTAAATGAGAATTCTTGTTGTTATATTTCAAAAAATGCAATGATAAATGGACTCTGGTGGTTTTGAAAGAACTTGCATTTTCTGGATTTTAATAGAAGTAGAGCTTTCTCAAGTCCCGAACCTGATCAAGCTGTGTTAATATAGACTCTTAATGCTCACATTAGTGTGTTGCATGTAACCATATTTTTAGTGTATTGTGAAAGGAAATTTGAGTTGGAGTTAGTAGTATTCTGCAAGCAAATTAATTAAAAATAGTTTAAATAGTGTTCTGCAAAATTTCAAACAGAACGTGTTTTCCAGCTTTTCATTTTCAAAAATTATTTTCAGAAATGACAAACCAAACGCGTTTTCAGCAAATTTGAAAACAAAAATGAAAACACAAAACACAAAACATTTTCGAAAATGAAAATACAAAATAAAATACAAACAGAACGCCACCTTAGCCTTTTTCGCCCCGTCCAAACTGCTCCTTTCATCTACAGGTAAAGGAATGAAATCAAGAGGAGTTAGCGGGTTGAAACCACAAACAACTTCAAAAGGTGAACATAAAGTAGTAGTGTAGCGACCGAGAAATTTTCGTGATTTTATTAAAATAAATATTTTTAAAAAGCGTATCGCTTCGACCTTGCCCATCATTTAGTTATTTTAGTTTTAAACGCGTGCTCGTCTAACCAGTCAAGTGGAAAATTTAATTTGCTCAAATACTTAGTCCAATTTCAATCTTTATCAAATATATTTCAATGTCACAGTTGATTTTCAAAAAGTCCAAGTATTAATTATATTAAGTCCAAATTTCAACTGTTTTAATCCAATCCAATTTATCGAGCCCAAATATTTTTACCAATCATTCAAGCCCATTTAAAATCCCATAAATCATCTTTGGCCCAAAATTTTGACAGCAAGATTTAAGATTTCCTAGTTTAACAGATTTTAATTCCAAAATCCTTCAACAATGTTTCCAATCTTCACAAGCACTTTCCATACCAAATGTACTCAGAATTTGCCAACGGAATTTCTTTTGATTTTTCCCCATTACAGATTTAACCCTAAGTTTCCATGTTTAACACAATATCAACCATTAAATAGAACCAACTACGTTCAGCCCACGACACACACAAACCTGCAACTCAAGGTATGCATTTCCCTGCCTTCGTTCTCACAACCACCACAAACTGGAAACCACCAATCGAATCCGGTGCCTCAATTGAATCTCCACCAGAATTTTCACATCACATGTCACCAACCTCAATTCAACAGCACACATCCGGAGCTCGAGACCCCTCACCGCTCGAATCACCGTCACCACCACATGGAAATAGCCTCTGCCTCACCCCAAATTTCACCCAAACAACCAAACCACCTCAGCCTCCCCTCACTGCCATGGCCAATCCACCACCAACACCACCATAAACTGCCATAGCCGTTCCTTTCGAACACCACCACTGCAAGCATCACCACTTCCATTACCAAAGCCAACTGCAACTCGCAACTCCAATCCACCATATCCACCGCCAACCACTGCAGCCGTCACCTGCAACTCCCCACCACTACCGAATGCCCTCTTCATCCCAACTCCAAAATCGACACCTAAAATAAAACCCAAACCCAAAAAAAATAAACAAGCCCAAACACTTACCTCAATAACCGACCCATTTCGATCGGACTGTTGCCGGAATCGCAACCCCAAATCATGACCCAGCCACTCGGTTTTCACCCAAAAACCTGCTCAAACCTCATCCTTATCGCCACTATTAACCGCCACAGCCCTCGCCACACGATGGTGGCACCACCGCCGGTCGTGCGCCGGCGTTTAACGCCCGGCGAACGGGCGAGAGGCAACGTCCGCCTCTCCCCCCTCTCTGCGCTCTCTCTCTGTTGCGAAATATGAGAGAGAGAGAGAGAGAGTGTGTGATTTTTTTTATAAAAGGATTGTTATTATTTTGTACAAATTGCCTTATAGCCCCTTTAGTTTTAAAATATATTCATTTCAGTCCCTGATTAATTTGAAATGTCTTAAGTCAGCCCCCTGGTTTCAAATCCTTATTTTAAGCCCCTCAGTTTTGAAATATCTTAATCAGCCCCCTTATTTCTGAAAATTACTCAAAGCAGTCCCGAGATTTATCATCTATGTGAATCGGCCCTTTTATTTCTGAAAATTTCAATTTAGTCCCTTGAGCCTTTTTAAAACCTAATCTTACACAAATTTCACCATTTAAGACTTGATTGTTCAAAAGTCTAATTTTAATTTATTTTGATAGGACTAGACGAGGCGCGAGAACATTAGAAAGTGTTTATTCCCGTTTGCTCAGTACTCGAGAAATTAAGGTAGACTCTTATTTACAAATTTACGTTTTTCAAAAGTGCGCATCAATAATTATTTTGATTATAAGTTTAGCATGTATGATTGTGTTCATGAGAATTACTTGCTTTTCTAAGCATGAGACTATGTTACGAGAATTTACTTGCTTAAATGCATGAGACTTGAACTTGTATGTTATTTACTTGTTCATGAGAATACTGGTGGTCGTTAGACACCTGAGACTTGAATATCATGATTATGTGTTTTAATTTATGATGTTAAATGATTATTATGCGCGAGTCTACTGAGTATTTCTATGAAATACTCACGTTTTCCAAAATAAAATTTTGCAGATGACGGAGTTGGCGGCGGGGCGTGCGATGGTGGCTATTATTGAGATTTTAGAAATGTTTTTATTTGAAATTGAAACTTATCTATTTCATGGTTATTCCAAGTTTATTTTCGAATTATTTAAATATTTGAATTGTTGACCCGTTGGGTCAACTTTTATAAAATTTTGGTGAAATGAAATTTCAATTATTATTTTTACCTTCCGCTAAATCATTATTTTCAAGTAAATTTTGAGACGAAGAAGTGGCGTTCCCGAGTGTTCAGAACCCGGGGCGTTACAAGTAGAATGCACATACCAATTATAAGTAAATTCCACAAATGGCAAACATTCCTCCCAACTTTTTAAATTCTTATTTATTATAGTGCGCAAAAGTTGGATTAATGTTGATGTGATCCAGACCAGGCATCAAATGACGAAGTCGAGCCATCGGCAATATGACAATGATCTACGTGCAAAACGGAGCAAGTTCCATGTTGGGATCGAGCTGAGAAGAGGGACGGATCAAGCTGAGTCGAATGATCGAAGTTATTGGTGCAGAAAAGCCATTATGTTCGTAATGGAGGACCTTCACGGCCGTAACTCTTACAATCACGGCCGTAAGATCTATTATCACGGCCGTAACAAGTCTTGGGAAAAAAGGAGCAGGACAAGGCTTACGGCCGTAACTTCCAGATTTACGACTGTAACATTCAAGCCGGAGGCATTTCACGGCCGTAATCATTGTGTCACGGCCGTAACTATTGGTGCAGTTTTGGATCAGAGAGGCCTTTACGGCCGTAACGAATTTCTTCACGCCCGTAACTGAGTAGCGGCCAGATTTTGGGGATTTTATAATTATTTTGTTTCCTTTTTTTTATTTTAGGTTATTTGCATATTTTGGAATCTTAGTTTAATTAGAATTCTATTTTAAGTAAATTAGCGACTAGGTTATTTTGCTTATTTATATTCTTTACCATGATTGTAAACAAACATTTTGAGATTTGAGATTAATAATATTTGAGAGAGGATTCTCCAAATTGAAAGGTTGAGTTTTTCCCTTTTTTCTTGAACTTATCAAATATCCTGTCTTTATGACATTCACCCAACGAACTTATCAAGGAATTGACAACCCTTGTGGCGTTCACCAATCTTGGTTCTTCAATCCGCATCGTCATAAATTGCGTCGTGATTGTCAGGTCAAGGTTTTACCGTCAAATCTCTTTTTAATTTCCGTTTATTTATTCGTGTTCTTGTTATTTTCGTGTCATATCTGATTTAGATCTTTCCTAGGGTTTAAATTTCGTTATTCCGCGTTTTCGACGAGATTCTCTGACTGGGATCTCATCATTTGGTATCAGTGCTTGGTTCTATTTCAGATTCTTGCGTTTCTTGATTTTCTTGATTTTTTTTTCGTGTTCTTCATGTCAGTCATAAATTTTTTCAATTTGATCCATAAGAGTCAGTCCCAAAAATTCAAAAGTGTTTTTCTTCTTCGTTTTTCGTCCAAATCCAGTTTCATTTTTTAAAAATTTCCTTGTTCGTGTTTTAAAAATGTCTGATAGAGAGGTTTCCACATCTTCATCTTCTATTGGAGACAGAAAACAGCTCGGGGGTGTGAATAGAAGGAATGAACAGGGTAATGATGATATTGCCGCAATGAGGGCACAATTTGAGAGGTTTATGGTTCAGATGGAGAATCGAGGTGCAGAATGTGAACAAAGACCTCGTGATCAATGTCATGATGGTTCTCGGGTTAGGAGAGGTAATAGGCGCGAGGTTGGTATGGATGATGAGGACATGGGAAGTGAAAGTGGAAGTATATCTTTGGGAAGTATGCGAAGGAGGGATAGAGGAGATAGGTATGAGATGAGGCAGGAAAAGGAGTGTCATGATGCTAGGAGGCATCGTGGGGGTAGAGATTTATTTGATGATGACCTTGGAAAAATTAAAGTGAAAATACCATCGTTCTAGGGTAGGAGTGATCCGGAGGCGTACTTGGATTGGGAGACGAAGGTCGAACGCCTTTTTGATTGTAATAATTATTCGGAAAAGAAGAAGGTGAAATTAGCCGTGATTGAATTCACCGACTACGCAAATATTTGGTGGGATCAACTAGTGACGGGTAGGAGGAGGAACCTTGAGGAGCCGGTGGAGACTTGGGGTGAATTAAAAACCATAATGAGGAAGCGGTTTGTGCCGACTCATTATTATAGGGATATTTACCAGAGGCTGCAGGGTATGACTCAGGGATCGAGGAGTGTAGAGGATTATCACAAGGATATGGAGGTGGCGATGATTCTGGCTAACGTGGTGGAGGACCGGGAAGCTACGATGGCTAGGTTTCTGAGTGGGCTGAACAGAGATATTGCCAATGTCTTTGAGCTGCAACACTATGTGGAGCTAGAGGATATGGTGCATATGTCCATGAAGGTGGAAAGACAACTAAGACGAAAGGGGGCAGCAAGACACTCACCATCTTATCCTACATCACAACTGAAGCAGGAATCCAACGTTGAACATAACCCGAAAGGGAAGGAGGAGCCTACAACGAAAGGTAAAAATATTTTTGATTCTCAAACTACTCGGGATAGAAATATTAAGTATTTTAAGTGCTTGGGTACGGGTTATATAGCATCCCAGTGTCCAAATAGGAAGCTAATGATCTTGCGTGATAATGGTGAAATTAGTTCCGATGATGAATTTAAGGGAATGCCTAAGTTAGTGGATGTTGGGGCTAGTAGTAGTGATGAGGAAGGGTTGACCTATGCGGTTAAAGATTCACTTGTTAATCGGCGTGCCTTAGTACTAGGGTCAGGGTAGATGAAATTGGTGAGCAAAGGGATAATCTCTTTCATACTAGATGCTTAGTGGGTAAAAAGGTTTGTGGTATGGTGATTGACGGGGGAAGTTGTACTAATGTAGTTAGTACAATGTTGGTTGAGAAATTGGGTTTGAGCTTGATAAAACATTCGAACCCTTATAAATTGCAATGGTTGACCGAGTCGGGAGAAATTAAGGTAAATAAGTGGCTAGGGTCAATTTTTCCATCGGGGGTTATAAGGATGAAGTGGTTTGTGACGTGGTATCTATGCATGTTGGCCATATTTTGTTAGGGAGACCCTGACAACATGATAGGAGGGTAGTGCACGATGGGTTTAAAAATTGATATTCTTTCGTGAAGGGTGGAAAAAGGATCACTCTTGCTCCGCTATCACCTAAAGAGGTCCAAGAGGACAAATTGAAAATAAAGAGCGAGTTTGAGGGGAAAAATTAGAGCGTTGAGGCCACGACCTCAGAAAAAGGAGAGGGTGTGAAAATTGAAAACATGAGAGTTGATGCCACGACCTCAGAAAAAGGTGAGCTTGAGAGTGAAAAGAACAAGAAAAGAGAGTCCACCACAAAAATGAGTTTATTTGGATTTGCTAACACATCCGTCCCAAGTTCTATTAAATCTGTTTTGCAGGGACATAAATCAAGCCATGAACTTAAAGCGGGAAAGAAATTCATTGGCCAAAATGAGCAGGCCAAAATTCTAAAGGATCGCACAAAGCTTCAACATGATCATCGAGCCCGAAAAAGCAGGGGGAGTCTGAAAAGCCGACCAAAAATGGATTCGAGGTCGAATCCTTTTCAAGAGAGGGAGTATGATGTGATCCGGACCAGGCATCGAAGGGCGAAGTCGAGCCATCGGCAATATGACAATGATCTACTTGCAAAACGGAACAAGTTCCATGTTGGGATCGAGCCGAGAAGAGGGACGAATCAAGCTGAGTTGAGTGATCGAAGTTATTGGTGTAGAAAAGCCATTACGGCCGTAATGGAGGACCTTCACAGCCGTAACTCTTACAATCACGGCCGTAAGAGCTATTATCACGGCCGTAACAAGTCTTGGGAAAAAAGGAGCAGAACAAGGCTTACGGCCGTAACTTCCAGATTTACGGCCATAACATCCAAGCTGGAGGCATTTCACGGCCGTAATAATTGTGTAACGGCCGTAACTATTGGTGCAGTTTTGGATCAGAGAGGCCTTTACGGCCGTAACGAATTTCTTCACGGCCGTAACTGAGTAGCGGCCAGATTTTGCGGATTTTATAATTATTTTGTTTCCTTTATTTTATTTTAAGTTATTTGCATATTTTGGAATCTTAGTTTAATTAGAATTCTATTTTGAGTAAATTAGCGATTATGTTATTTTGCTTATTTATATTCTTTACCATGATTGTAAACAAACAGTTTGAGTTTTGAGATTAATAATATTTGAGAGAGGATTCTCCAAATTGAAATGTTGAGTTTTTCCCTTTTTTCTTGAACTTATCAAAGATCCGGTCTTTGTGGCATTCACCCAATGAACTTAACAAGGAATTGACAACCCTTGTAGCGTTCACCAATCTTGGTTCTTCAATCCGCATCGTCATAAATTACGTCGTGATTGTCGGGTCAAGGTTTTACCGTCAAATCTATCTTTTAATTTTCGATATTTATTCGTGGTCTTGTTATTTTTGTGTCAGATCTGATTTAGATCTTTCCTAGGGTTTAAATTTCGTTATTCCACGTTTTCGACGAGATTCCCTGACTGGGATCTCATCAAATGTCCTATTAACTACCTCCGTTTGACCATCAGTTTACGGGTGACATGTAGTAGAAAATAACAATTTAGTACCTATCTTTCCCCACAAGACTTTCCAAAAGTAGCTTAGGAATTTAACATCCCTATCAGACACAATACTCCTAGGTACCCCATGGAGTCTCACAACTTCCCTAAAGAATAGGTCCGCTATGTTTGTTGCGTCATCAGTTTTATTACAAGGAATAAATTGTGCCATTTTGCTAAATCTGTCTACCACCACAAATATCGAGTCTCTACCTTTTTTTGTCCTAGGCAGACCTAACACAAAATCCATAGATATATCTACCCAAGGTTCATTAGGTACGGGCAAAGGTGTATACAAACCTTGTGGTAAGATCCTAGACTTAGATTGTTTACAAGTTATGCACCTATCACAAATATGGTGAACATCCCTTTTCATTTTAGGCCAATAAAAGTGCTCTTGTAAATTTTCAAACGTCTTAATAACACTAAAGTGTCCCGTCAACCCCCCAACATGAGCCTCACGCACTAGCAATTCACGAATAGAACAATTAGGCACACAAAGTTTACTTTCTCTAAATAAATAGCCATCATGCCTATAAAATTTATCCATTGCACCCTTTTCACATGAAGCATAAATAGTGGAAAAATCAGGGTCATCAACATACATACCTTTTATATACTCAAACTCATGCAACTTCGCATTTAAAGAGTTTAGAAGTACGTACCTACGAGAAAGGCATCTACTACCTCATTCTCCTTACCTTGCTTATAGCGGATGACATAGGGAAAAGTCTCAATGAATTCCATCTAACGGGCGTGTCGTTTGTTTAGCTTACCTTGTCCCTTGAGGTGTTTTAGTGACTCGTGGTCAGTGTGTGTGACGAATTCCTTTGGCGACAGGTAGTGCTGCCATGTCTCCAAGGCACGAACAAGAGTATAAAGCTCCTTGTCGTAGGTAGGATAATTCAAAACTGCCCCACTCAGCTTTTCACTGAAAAATGCAATCGGCTTTTTTTCTTGCATAAGAACAACTTCAATCCCTATTCCTGATGCATCACATTCAATTTCAAAAGTTTGGTTAAAGTTAGGTAAAGCCAAAATCGGTGCAGAACATAACCTATCCTTAAGTACTTTAAACGCATTTTCTTGTGCTACCCCCCAATGGAATCCTACACTTTTCTTAACTATCTCTGTGAGTGTGCTGCAAGTGTGCTAAAGTCTTTAAAAAATCTCCTATAAAACTCAGCCAACCCGTGGAAGCTCCAATTAGTAGACAATAGCAATGTAACCCCGACCTCATGACGCAAGAACTATGAGTATATTAAACCCAAAAACCCGTTACGATGCGAAGATAAGAACTACAGAGGGGGAACACCACAAAGGTTGTCAAATCCTTTGATAAGTTCGAGTTTGTTCAACGAGAACAAAAATAAATATAAGGGAATATCTCACCTTCAATATCATAAAATCTCAAGAATAAAAGTTGTTTAATACAATGCTGAATGAAGCCTTTAAATAGGCTAACAAAATAAAGTAACCAAAAATAATTTAGAATTAAACTAACCCTAACTGCCTAAATTAGGTTAAATTTGCGGCGCCTAAGTTACGACCGTAACTTATATGTTTACGGCCGTAAGTGACTTACGGGTTTAAAATAAAAACATAGGTTATGGCCGTGATAATTTTATATACGGCCGTAAGTGACCTTCTGAACAAAAATAAAAAGTTACAAAACTCTTTTTATGGTCGTGAGTATTTTTTATTACGGCCGTAAGTACTTCCACTTCAGTTACGGCCGTGAGACCACATGTTACGGCCATATTTGCCTTTCTGCCCAATTTTTCGATGATGATGTTACGGCCGTAAGTCAGATTCTGCATTATTTTCTTGTTGTTCTTCGATCCAAATGCATTGTAATGATTTTGGCTCCTCTTCCACTTTGTTATGCAACATAAATGAGGTCTTTGCACTCGAGCACTCGTCCATCCACGCTTGCATAAATCCTTGCATCGCCTGCTTGATTCTTTTGGCTCTTTGTCTCGTTATTGGTCTCGTGGGCACATGCAACGGGTCAACGCTCATCGAGCCACTCCGGAACTCATCATGTCTACTTCTTTTAATGTTGCTGATCTTTCTCTGTTTGATGCAGGTGATGATTCGAGGACGAATCCTTTTCAACAGGGAGGGGATGATGAGTTCCGGAGTGAGTCGATGAGCATTGACCTGTTGCACGTGCCCGCGGGACCAATAACGAGGGAAAGAGCCAAAAGAATCAAGCAGGCGATGCAAGGATTTATGCAAGTGTGAATGGATGAGTGCTAGAGTACAAAGACCTTATTTACATTGCATAACAAAGTGAAAGAGGAGTCAAAGTCATTACAATGCATTTGGATCAAAGAAAAACAAGAAAATAATGCAGAAGCTGACTTACGACCGTAACACCCAAATATACGGCCGTAACATTATCCTGGCGGAATTAAGCAGAAGAGCGATTACGGCCGTAATGCATGATCTCCCGGCCTTAATCCAAATACTCACGGACGTAACCAGAGTTTAGTCACTTTTTTTATTTTTGTTTAGAGAGTCGCTTACGGCCGTAAAATAAAGTGTCACGGCCGTAACTTATGTTTTTATTTCAAACCCGTAAGTTACTTACGACCGTAAACATATAAGTTACGGCCGTAACTAGGCGCCGCGAATTTTGACCTAGTTTAGGCGGTTGCGTTTTGTTTTAGTTCTAGTTTATTTTGGTTACTTTATTTTGTTAGCCTATTTAAAGGCTTCATTCAGCATTGTATTAAACAACTATTATTCTTGAGATTTATAATATTGAAGGTGAGGTATTCCCTTAATTTCTTCTTGTTCTCGTTGAACAAACTCGAACATATCAAAGGATTTGACAACCTTTGTGGCTTTCCCCCTCTGTGGTACTTATCTCCGCATCGTAACGTGTTTTGTGTTTAATATACCCATAGTTCTTGCGTCGTGAGGTCGGGGTTGCATTGCTATCATCTACTAATTGGATTTTAGAGCTTTCTGGCTTTTATTTCCGCGTGTTCTTGGTAATCTGCTACCACATTCTCCTTACCTTGCTTATAGCGGATGACATAGGGAAAAGTCTCAATGAATTCCATCCAACGGGCGTGTCTTTTGTTTAGCTTACCTTGTCCCTTGAGGTGTTTCAGTGACTCGTGGTCAGTGTGTATGATGAATTCCTTTGGCCATAGATAGTTCTGCCATGTCTTCAAGGCACGAACAAGAGCATAAAGCTCCTTGTCGTAGGTAGGATAATTCAAAACTGCCCAACTTAGCTTTTCACTGAAAAATGCAATCGGCCTTTTTTCCTGCATAAGAATAGCTCCAATCCCTATTCCTGATGCATCAAAATCAATCTCAAAGGTTTGGTTAAAGTTAGGTAAAGCCAAAACCAGTGCACAACATAATCTATCGTTAAGTACTTTAAACGCATTTTCTTGTGCTACCCCCCAATGGAATCATACACTTTTCTTAACTATCTCTGTGAGTGGTGCTGCAAGTGTGCTAAAGTCTTTAACAAATCTCCTATAAAATCCAGCCAACCCGTGGAAGCTCCTAACCTCCGTAATACTTTTGGGAGTTGGCCATTCTTTAATAGCACGATTTTTCTCCTCATCTACCTCAACACCATTAGCACTAACAACAAATCCAAGAAAAATTATTTTATCCATGCAAAAAGTACACTTTTTAAAATTAGCATATAGTTTTTCAGTTTCCAACACTTCCAAAACAGATCTTAAATGTTTAATGTGATCACCTAAATTCTTACTATATACCAAAATGTCATCAAAGTATACCACAAAGAATTTACCAATGTAAGCATGCAAAACATGATTCATTAGTCTCATAAAAGTGCTAGGTGCATTTGAGAGGCCGAATGGCATAACCATCCATTCATGTAAACCATATTTGGTTTTGAAGGCGGTTTTCCATTCATCACCTTCTTTCATACGAATTTGGTGATAGCCACTTTTGAGATCTATTTTGCTAAAAATACTAGCACCATAAAGTTCATCAAGCATGTCATCAAGTCTAGGTATGGGATGACGATACTTTACTGTAATATTGTTGACTGCTCTACAATCCACGCACATCCTCCAAGTCCCATCCTTTTTGGGTACCAACAGAACTGATACTGCATATGGGCTAATGCTTTCCCTAACATAGCCCTTTTCCAGCAGCTCTTCAACCTGCTTTTGTAGCTCTTTGGTCTCTTCAAGATTGCTCCTATAAGCTGGCCTATTTGGGATGACTGCTCCAGATGATGTGATCTGGTATGGGGATCACCAAGAACAGGCGGAAATAAACGCCGGAAAGCTCTAAAATCCAATTAGTAGATGATAACAATGCAACCCCGATCTCACGACGCAAGAACTATGGGTATATTAAACCCAAAACCCGTTACGATGCGGAGATAAGAACCACAGAGGGGGAACGCCACAAAGGTTGTCAAATCCTTTGATAAGTTCGAGTTTGTTCAACGAGAACAAAAAGAAATATAAGGGAATATCTCACCTTCAATATCATTAATCTCAAGAATAGTAGTTGTTTAATACAATGCTGAATGAAGCCTTTAAATAGACTAACAAAATAAAGCAACAAAAAATAAACTAGAATTTAACTAAACCCTAACTGCCTAATTATGTTAAATTTGCGGCGTATAGGTTACGGCCGTAACTTATATGTTTACGGCCGTAAGTGACTTACGGGTTTAAAATCAAAACATAAGTTAAGGCCGTGACAATTTTATTTACGGCCGTAAGTGACCTTCTGAACAAAAATAAAAAGTTACAAAACTCTATTTACGACTGTGAGTATTTTTTATTACGGCCGTGAGTAATTCCACTTCAGTTACGGTCGTGAGATCATATGTTACGGCTGTAATTGCATTTTTGGCCAATTTCGTGATGTTAATGTTACGGCCGTAAAAATGGGTTTACGGCCGTAAGTCAGCTTCTGCATTATTTTCTTGTTGTTTTTTGATCCAAATGCATTATAGTGACTTTGGCTCCTCTTCCACTTTGTTATGCAACGTAAATGTGGTCTTTGCACTCGAGCACTCGTCCATCCACGCTTGCATGAATCCTTGAATCGCATGCTTGATTCTTTTGGCTCTTTGCCTCATTATTGGCCCCACGAGCACGTGCAATGGGTCATCGAGCCACTCCGGAACTGATCAAGTAGAGAAAAAGAAGATCTGGAGAACTGGTCGAATTCATCAGTAACGAAAGATTCTTCTATAAACCTAATGAAGCTCATCACAACTTTGATTATTTTTTTGGTGGGGTAGTTATAGGAATATCTTCCATTTCACACATTGATTGGTATTTCACACTTCAAACGGAGCAGTTTAGTTTAAACAATCACGCTGTAGATACTACAAAACAAATCGTGGTGAATTGTGAAAAAGAGGATTGTTTGAGCATAAAGAGTTTCATCAGACCGCGGAATTTGAACCACACTATGACCGATGACGAGTTTTTCTGGAGGGCTTCATTGGTGCCCCAGAAGGAGGAGTTTCCTTTTAGTAGAGTACTACGGGTGGCATTCATGTTTTTGACCAAAGGACCATTGCCTATGTTGCCACTT
Organism: Ligustrum vulgare; assembly: GCA_963555705.1. Taxonomy (NCBI): domain Eukaryota; kingdom Viridiplantae; phylum Streptophyta; class Magnoliopsida; order Lamiales; family Oleaceae; genus Ligustrum; species Ligustrum vulgare. The sequence goes on from OY743186.1 coordinate 19,056,546, forward strand.
CGGGAGAGATTCTTCAAGCGCCAGAATAAGGTGAAGTATTCGGTTTATGTGCATGCTCCTCTTGGATTTGAGCTCAATGTGAGTAGTACCTCTGTCTTTTACAGACGCCAGATCCCGAGTCAGGTATAATCCTTTTTACGAATGACAATAACTAATGTTGATTTCTGATGATATCTCATGCTTCTTATGTGATTTTAGGGGAAAGATTCTAGTTCTCCTGTTGAGAATGATATTAATTAATTTGTTTACTAAAAATGCAGTTTTTTAAATCCCAGTTATCTGAATAATAAATTTATTAATGGACAATTGGAAATAATTTTTATTTATAATTTTAAGTTTTGGATTAGAATTCTTCTATTGATATCAGACGTAAGTACATTTGATAATACTCAGGGGTTTGATTCCATGTGTTGATTGTATTCATGAGTTTCCAGAAAGTCTTTTAGTTGTGAGAATGGGATGTATGCCAATGTTAGAATGTTTCAAAGGACAGAAGTAGTGTGGCTTGGTATGTTGGCCCGAAGAAAATTCATGCCAAAGAGGAAGAAAGTAAAGGTTTTTGAGGATGCCGAGGATAAAATTGATCAAAGAACTGGAGAAATGTAATGAATGCAATAGAGGAGGCAGATTCTCCTGTTTCTGTGCTCAAGAGTCAGATGTCCAAGAACCAGTCTCTACTGAAAGTCCTGGATGTCGAAACCTTGTTCAGATTTAAGCAGCTCAAGAAGTGGAGTCTTGTTAGCGAGGTATGTCAAGTTTAGTGCTTTAGTGCTACTTTCCCTAATTTTTTCGAATCTCAATTTGGTTGAAGTATGTTCCAGGGATAGTTTCATAACATAAACTTTTAAGTTTTTTTGGATATAAATAGCTTGACGTTTTTGCTCTCATTTTAGTTGAATTCTTTTTGATATATTTATTCCATTGATTTCTAATTGTGAAATTTTCCTTAGTCTCTCCACTTTGCTGAGAGTTTTATTTTTTGAAGAATCATCCTAAAGCTTTAAGCTTATGGTATTTTCATCTTGATTGGTTATTGTGAATTTCTCCTCTTAGTCTCTCTACTATGTTGAGAGAGGAGAAATTGATTTTTGGTACAAGTTGCTATTAGGAGAAACTAAATAATTGATTGGCATAATTGCATTTTTTGTCTATATCCCGAAAGCATATTTTTAGAGAAACCATTAAATTTGACCTTCACCTTTGCTTACGTTATGGACTACTCTCAAATAATGTAATTACAGATAGAAAATGATAATTTTAATATTTAGTACGATTTATTTCTACATTTTTGCATTTAGTACAGTTGGAGTCCTGATGATTTAACTTTTATATTGTCTTTGCAGGTAAAAGTCATTTTTGTAGTTCTCTCACAAGATGGTTTGTCATGGGCACAGATCAAGCTAGACTTCAGAAGCCAGGGAAGAACTCATCTTCAATGATGATTCGTGTTGAAAATGGTGATAGTAGCTCCTTTTTGTATGGCTGCTGGTCTGCTAGAGATACTGTTGCAATTTAGAGGGATAGTGTATGTCAAACTTTAGATGTGCAATCAAATAAGTGAAAAATTTATATTACAGATTTTGTTTTAATGTAGGAGAACAAAGTACCGTAATTTTTTTTAAGTATTAAAATATATGTGGTATAATTTTCTTTATAATGCTATTGCATTTTATTTTGAATACTTGATTTATTTTTATAGCACGCATGTTTCATATTTTACATATTACATATATGTTTGGGAAATCTGTTGGTTATCAGTGGAATTATCTATATTGATTTACAAAAAATTAAAAAAAAATGTTAAAGATCAATGGCAACGCGCAAGGAGTGTTGCTAAAAGTATTAACGACAACGTACAAAGAGTGTTGCCAAAAGTATCAACGGAAATGTGCAACGAGTGTTGCAAAAAGTATCTATCGCAACATGCAAAGAACGTTACTAAAGGTTTACCGCAACATGCAATGAACGTTGGCAAAAGTATCAACGGTAACGCGCAATGATTGTTGCCAAAGGTCTACCGCAACGCGCAGTGAACATTGCCAAGGGTCTATCGCAACGCGCAATTCATCCTTTTGCAACACGCAATGAACGTTGCCATATCCTTTCCCTCTACGACAACACTGCGATTTGCAACATGTACATGAACGTTGCAAAAGGTCTTTTGCAACATTTTTTGCGCGTTGCCGTAGGCTGTTTTTGTTGTAATGTGCATTGCACACACTATAATCTTGTAAGTAGGACTGAACCGCGAGTGTGAGATTTCTGATGTCAGTCACTTGTACATAAGATAAATTTGAACATGGACTGACCAATAATTGGTAGACCTAAGTTTAAGTATATTCCCTCATAAAATATGCTCAAAGCTTGCTATGGTCAACTAACTTGGGTTAATCTGCCTAAAGTTCGCTACATGGGTCATCTTAATTGCTTAATGAAGAGAGCCTGCACTTAAGATGAAAAACTGATGAGCTATATAAATTTTTGGCATGAGTAAAATGTACGCTCATCGTAAGGGGGAGAAACGAAATATTATTTTATATTACAAAATATAGCTTTCTTTACAAGGTCCTACTATGATATAAGGTTTAGCTTTCGTTAGTAGGTGAATAAGCTTATAAGCAGTGATGTTTAACATGTTCTTTCTCACAAAATTAAGGTTTGGAGTCTTACTTGCAAAAAATTAGTCATGTTACACACACGAGTCACATATATTACTTACTCCATCTTAACTTGAATTGTGTATGTGGGGGAGGTTTACTATCTTTGATTTTACTTACATTTGAGTTATTCTATATTATTGCTAAAATTACTTTTCAAATTGCACCCTTCGTCATTTGTGACAAAAGGTGGAGTGAAAATCGAAAAATTATTGATTGAATCATGCATAAATGCATTAATTTCATCTATGTCTTTTGGGGTTGTTAGAGTGAGACATAAATACATATCCATGCTGCATAGAAATTCTAAGTGTGCAAAGTAAGGGGGAAAATTTTAAATTCTCATTCCATTGCATTCCATAATGCATAGTTGTTTGAGTTTAGATGTTTTGTAATATTAATGTTTTGGTTGGTATTTTAATTGACATTAATATTGCATCTCTACCTAGCATGCTTATTTTATTACGTGCTTAAGTTGTTATACTCCTGTATCACATGCTTTTACATTGGGTATTTGTGTTTATGATTTCAGGAAACAAGTATAACAAGGAATGCAAGAGATAAAGCTTGGTTGATTAGACTAGGGTTGTTATTTTTGTTTTTAGAAGTTTGACTTAGTAGTTTTGTTACAAAATGCCAAAGGGAGAGTTTTTTAGGTTTTGTGCATTGGCAAGTTCTGTGAACAAGAGGACTTATATGAACACTTGTAAAAGTCAAGGACTTAGGTGCAATTATGTAATAGTTGGCTGGGTTTGAGTTTTGTACAAGGAAAGAAGTTCAACATGAAGACGCTCAAATCACGTTCGCCTCCCGCTCGAGAAATTCTTACAGTAGCCATCCCACTGGATGTCGTCCGCTTCATGCTCAAGCGCCCCTTCAGCTCTTGAATCACGTTTAATTAACGCTCAAGCAATCCTTAAGGAAAAGGTCACCGCTCGATTCTCGGTCAAGCGATCGACGACTGAATGTGCCCTAAATAGGTTTTAAACCTGTTTTTCTCGGCCCATTCACCCTCTATTATAAATACCAAGATTTTGCATGAGATTTAAAAGAGGTTGATATTTTGTTGTGTAAGGACTCAAGTTGCCTTATAGATCAACTACTGTCCTCGATGTACTAATATGGTCTTTTCACCATGTTTTGCTCTCACTCGCACGCTCCCTAAGAAAATTTTTTGTAGCGCCCCGAGTTCTAAATACCAGGTTCACCACGTCATCGTCTTTTCTAACTTTTCAAATAATATTTTTGCGGAAGAAATAACTGAAATTCATTTTTGGCAACATTAAATAAACTATAATGGTCGATAAAATTGAAAACATTTATGAAACAATTCGAAATAATAAATCGAGCCATTAATATTGTAAAGCAAGTGACAATGTCATAATTTCTCAAATAACTGAAATTCTCAAAATTATCCAATGTTTGGAAATACGGAAATCATTAAAATAAGGTTTTCAACCATTTAACGTCTATTGCCACAATCATCCATCACTTGCCACCCTCTCCAAAATCTGTAAATGTTGTTAAAATAGACATGAACATTTCATAGAAATACTCAGTAGACTCATCGCCCATTAATTAATCTACAATATAATTGAACACATAAATGCAGACTCTTTAGAAACATAGGGTGTGTGTAGTCTCTTCTTGTGCATTAAAGCACGAGGCTTCTCTTTGAAAAATCATAGGCAATTTAAAATCATCGGGTGTGGGTAGGGGTGGGCATCAACCCGCCCAACCCGCCAAAACCGCCCAACCCGATCCCGATCGGGTTGGGTTGGGTTTTGATGAAAGTTAGGTTGGGTTGGGTTATAAAAAAAAAAATTGTTTGGGTTGGGTTAGGTTGTGGGTTGGATGACAAACCCAACCCAACCCGACCCAATCAAAATTTTAAAAATATAAGACTATTTAAATTTCAAGAATCTTAAATTCATTTTCAACTTGGATGAAACTCAAATATAATTTGAACATATTTTAGCTTTATTAGCAAGTATTTAATTTATTATATTTGAGCTTATTGTATTGTACATAATTTATTTGAGTTAATAGTTGATTTATGGGCATAATTTTTTTAATTTCTAAGAATTTTATTTAATTGGACCAAAGCCCAAACCACCCAACCCGACCGAAACTTGATTGGGTTGGGTTTGAATTCATATTTGGGTTGGGTTGGGTTGATTTTTTATCAACCCGACCATAGTGGGTTGTGTTCGGGTTGGACAAAAAACCGACTCAACCCAACCCACGCTCACCCCTAGGTGTGGGAAGTCTCATCTCGTGCACTTAAGGCACGTATGTTATGCATAACATCATAATGTATCTTGCAAGGTATTCTCTTCTTTTTTTCTCATGCATTTAAGCAAGTAAGTTATGACAAGCATAACAACATAATTATTTTCGAAGAAATATATTCTCGTCTCTTTTCATAAAAATGACTTTCACATAAGTCACATAACATACACATTCACATGCAATCATAATTTAAATCAATTAATAGGGGCGAGTCTACCTTAAACTTGACGAGTGCAAAGTTGAGCGGGAAAACGACTTAAATTCTATAATTCTCCGTACGCTTCGTCTAGCCAATTAGAAGATTAAGTCTTTTGAAATTTATAGTTAAAATGATAAATTACAATTTGGGGACTGAAATTGATGATTTGAAAGTTGGGGGATTAAAATGAGTAATTTGAAAGTTGAGGGACTAAAATGAATACTTTGAAAGTTGATGGACTAAAATGAGTAATTCGAAAGTTGATGGACTAAAATGAATACTTCGAAAGTTGAGGGATTAAAATGAATAATTCGAAAGTGAGGGACTAAAATTGATAATTTGAAAGTTGAGGGATTAAAATGAGTATTTTGAAAGTTGAGTTGAAGCTCAAAACGAATATTAAACTATAGGACTAAAATAATAGATTTTAAAATGAAGTGGCTGATTAAAATGTTTTAAAGTCAAGGACTAAAATTGAAATTTTAAAGAAACTTAAATTAAAAGGGTTTTAAATCAATAGGGACCAAATTAAATGACGTACAAAAGATGGGGACTTAAAGAGAAATTTGAAAATCATGTTTTAAAATAAAAAAAACAAACCATCTCATTCTCTCTGTTGAAACCGAAACCGAGAGAGAGAGCGACGACGGAACGACCTCATCTGTCACGGCCGGTCTCCGGCTATTACACCGGCGAAGGCACCGCCGGAACCTGGCGGTGATGAGTGTGGTATGGGTGTACGAAGATTTTAGGGCTAAGTCATGTGCAAAATTGAAGGTAAACCGAGGAGACCGAGGCTGGTTTTGTGGGTTTTTTTTCCAGTGGTTGCTCGGCCAAAAATGCGGCGGTCAAGGTAAGTATGTGGGTATTCTGATTTTTGGGTTTATTTGATGATTTGAGGAGTTGAGGTTGTGGGTCGAAGGTTACGGATTCGTGGTGGCGGCGGCATGGTTTTGGTGTTTGATAGGCAACAGATTGTTGGTAGTTTGGTGACGGAGATGCTTGGTGTTAATGGTGGAATTTGTATTGGTCGTCTTGTGGTGGTGCTTGCACGGTTCGGCCATGGTGGTTGGTTAGTTTGATAGAAATGGACAGGTTTGGTTAGGAGTGCTGGAGGTTGCAATGGAGTCTGCAATGGAGCTGGAGGTAGAGCCGGGAGGAAGCTGGGACGGTTGAGAGGAGAGGCTGGCTGCAACGACATTGTGTGGAGGTGGTGGTAATGGTGAAATGGCCAGCTGCATTTGGAGGTGGTTTGGATTGTGTTTAGAGGAGAGAAGAGGAGAGGCTAGGATCAGATTGGGTGGTGAGATGATGATGAGAGTTGGGTTTGGAGGGGTAGGTGATATAGAGCTAGGGTATGGGCTTGATGTGATAGATGAAGGTTGGTATAGTGAAAATCTAGATAAGCATTGCATGTAATTCGAGGAAAATCGTACGCGAATTCAACTAGGTCGGAAGAATGAAACTGATAAAATGCAGTTGATGAAATTTGGAATTTAAAATTATTTTGAGAATAATAATTTAAATAAATAAATGAAGTAATAAAATTTTGGAAATTCGGAATTTAATTTAAATTTGAATTAACTTGATATTTCTCGACTTGGCTAGACGAACGCGTCGTGAAGTTAATTTAGAAATGAGCGAGATCGCAGCGACACAATTTTCGAGGTTTTAAAATAATTATTTAATCGCGTGAAAATTCTTGGTCGCTACAATTTTCAGGGGATCGCCCATCATAAAATTGCTCTAATTCAAGCACGCTTAACTGTAGAGTTTCTAACGAAGAACTTCCGGAAAAGAAGGATGCACCTCTTGGTATTAGTAATACCTATCAAATCTTTTAAGTTCAAGTTTAAAATCTTAAACCTAGATGTGTTAACTTCTTTTCACTTTAAATGCGAAAATAAATCATTTTATATACTTAAATTTTCATTTTCTATTTTTAAATTCTACAACAATTTCGATAAAATCTCCCCTATAAATTGAACTTAGCCAACCTGTAGAGGGATATCATAACCATTTTAAAATCATTAATATCAACTCATGCAATATTCAGTCACAATTCAAAATCAAACTTCAACATCACCATACTACACCAAAATCAATCCCAAACTCCTCAATATAATAATTTTAAACAATGAACTCCATTTTAACTAAATGAGGATTAATCAACTAGTAAAGAGACATAAATGACTTATCAAAACAACATCCTATAAACAATTTAAAATAATGGACTAATAAAGAAGTAACTAAAGAATTTATATAAATTCCAATTCAAACTTTATTTTAAATTGAGTAATCGCGGTATTGTGCGAGTTTGCCACCAAATGCTTTCATTGGATCATCAAAATTTCATCACCTGAAATGTTGGGGAGGGACTGGGGTGAGTTAAAGCTCAGGAAGTAAACTTTATGCACGTGATTCATACTCATGATATGAAATGCTTTAATACTTTGAAATATGTATCCCCATTTACTTTAACTTTTCAAGACTTTGAAACTTTTCAAACTTTAACTTTAACATTTCAAAACATCAAATCATTTCTTTCGTGAGCTCACTTGGTGTATCTTCTAGCCAATCAGAATGCAATGGGCACTTTTCCTTATTTGGAATCAGGTCATCTCTTTTCCACTGCAAAACGGTTTAACATTTTCCACCACAAAGCGATTTAGCAATCACCAACGCAAAGCGATTTAATATTTGTCACTACAAAGCGGTTTAACAATCACCACTGCGCAAAGCAGTTTAATATTCACCACCGAAAAGAGGTTTAATTCGGGTACACCAGTCCCCTGCGCCCCATTTTCCACTCACACCTTTCATGGCATAGAAGTACACCCATTTCTTTCTTAAAACTTGGAATACATACATTTTGAGAAAACTTGCACTTACCACATTTTTCATTTAAAATCATCTGACTTCAAAATTCGATGAAAATGCATGTTTGATGATGCAATGACATGATAACATATATGCTTGAACATTTCCTTAATAACACATACATGTATAAAGTCAATGAAGAACATCACAATCAAGTAAATTGCAAGAATACCATTTAAGCACATCAATTCCATATTTAAACATTCAACTTTGATGAAAATAGGAAAAAATTACTTACCTGCCATCCTTAATATTTACTATTTCTGAATTTGCAAGTGAAAAGAATTTTGAATGCTCGTGAAATCAATATGCCAAAATCCTAATGTCACCTTTCATTAATAACATATAGTCTTTATTTCAAAATCACATAAATACTATCAAATCCTTAACGAAGATCAGAATTTGAATATTCTAACCCACTTAAAACTTCATAAACATTTCAATCAAAATCCTTAACATTCGTAAATCTAAAATTCTAAAAATTTAAACCACGAATCAAAGTTAAACCAAGCTCAACCAAAAGAAAACTTAAATTCTTACATTTCAAATATTCTGAGATTTTATACACACATCTATATCTTTTCCCAAATCTGAGAATTAAAATTAAAATTCGAAATTAAACTAAAAATTCAATTAACTAACTTCATAAATTCGAAACTAAAATATATACCTATATACAATTTTCCCTAAATCTGAATATACAATTATAATCTCAAAACTAAACTAAAAAATATCAATTAACCAAACTAAATAATTCATTTTCAAAATTTGATAATCCACGTTGAAAAGCACACACACACATATGGGAATTTTATAGTTCCCCCAGTGGGCACATGGCGCCCCCTATTGGGGGGCTGTCAGGCGGGGCTCACTGGGGCCCTCCTGACAGCGAGTGCCCACCTGCCAAGTGGTGGGTGAGCACAGCTTATGGCACCCCAGGGGGGCCACATATATATATATAAAATCGTGTGTTGTGTGTAAACCTTTGTGTGTGTGAGGCAGTGACTGCGGGGTGTGCGTTTGACAGTTTTTGGGTGCTTCTGCATGCCGAGGAGAGAGACAGCAGGGAGGGGTGCCTTACCGTGGGTGGTGGCCAACGGTGAAACGAGGGAGGCGACCGAGAGAGCAGGGGAAAACTGAGAGATGGAGGCAGGTTGAGAGACAAAGGAAAGACCGAGACTAGGAGAAGAAATCGTGATTAGAGTGAGTGATTTGATCCCGGGAGGGGGTCACGACGAACACGCGGAATGAACGTCGGGAAAGTTCCGAATTCAGGTTGGAACGGAAGGTAACACTACGACCCGAGCCTCACGACGCAAGAACCAGGGGCGTATTAATCCCGAGACCCATTACGATGCGGAAACAAGAACCAAAATGGGTGAACGCCACAAGGAATGTCCAGATCCTTGATAAGTTCAATTTGTTGAACGCCACAAATATTACACAATATTTGATAAGTTCGAGTTAAAGGGAATCCTCACCTTTAGAGAGTAAAAACACTCAATATATTTCATTCAACAATCAAAGTCTTATTTTCGTATTACAATCAAGACGCCTTTATATAGGCAACCAGAATAAAGATCCTAGTCTACTTAGGAAACTAAAAAAAATCTAATCTAATTAGGGAATAGATAAAATCTATCAAAATAGACCCCTAAAATACTAAAATAGGAAAAAGGAATTAAAATATAAAAAAGGAAATAAAAATCCGTATGATTTGCGTTAATCTGGATTTACGGCCGTGACAACATTCCTTACGCCCGTAACTATACTTCTGCTTAAGGATTACGGCCGTGACCATAAACTTACGGCCGTAACTTTGAAAACCTGAAATTCTTCATTTTGATCCGAGAGTGACTTACGGCCGTGAGAATATTTGGTTACGGCCATAACTTTGCTTCTGCATAATTTTTGATTTTCTTGGTTTCCAACTCGATTCTCGGCTTGTCTCTTGGCTTGCTCACTTGGTTTAGCCTCGAACCTTGTTCACTCTCGCAATGCTTGATCTATGAAGCTCTTTGAACATGCTGGAAGCTTTACCAGATGATGTGATCCCGGGAGGGGTTCACGACGAAACACGCGGAATGAACGTCGGGAAAGTTTCGAATTCAGGTTGGAACGGAATGGAAAGATTGGATAACAAGGAGTTATGAAATTCAAGGAAGTGTTCCTTGAATTTTGGAATTGACTCTTTTTTTTTTTTTGAATAATGGATGAAATTTCAGATTAAAAAAAAAAATTAGAATTTTTTTTTTTAAATCCGAAATTCGACAACAAACACGGCAAAATAAATGGGACAGGATTTGGACAAGAATCGAATAAAATAAACAAGATTGAATTTTTGATGGAATTTTGTATGGATCAAATAATGGAAGTTTTTACTGGCACGAAGAACACGAAGAAAAAGTAAACTAAAGAAAAAAAAGACTCAATAACAAGATATGAATGATTAAACTGGATAAAATAAAAAAACAAAACCTGAATCCAGAGTCCAGCTCTGATACCAGATGATGAGGTTCGAAGCGCGGAAGAAACGCCGGAAAGTTCCAAACTCAGGTTGTGGTTGGACAGATGAATCATGACCCAATATTCACGACGCGATGGCTCGACGATGCGGAATAAAGAACCACGACTTTCGAAACGCCACAAGGATTTGCCCAATCTCCTTGATAAGTCTCTGATTTGAACGCCACAAATATTCTAGCAAATATTTGATAAGTTTGATATTTGAACGCCACAAGAAATATTCTTGATAAGTTCGAAAAAAAACATAGGAATCCACCTATAACTTTTATTGAATCCTCAATAAAAACTTTTTATATCAAAATCGAAGTCTTATTTTCGTATTACAATCAAGATGCCTTTATATAGGCAACCAGAATAAAGATCCTAGTCTACTTAGGAAACTAAATAAAATCTAATCTAATTAGGGAATAGATAAAATCTATCAAAATAGACTCCTAAAATACTAAAATAGGAAAAAGGAATTAAAATGTAAAAAAGGAAATAAAAATCTGTATGATTTGCGTTAATCTGGATTTACGGCCGTGACAACATTCCTTACGCCCGTAACTATACTTCTGCTTAAGGATTACGGCCGTGACCATAAACTTACGGCCGTAACTTTGAAAACCTGAAATTCTTCATTTTGATCCGAGAGTGACTTACGGACGTGAGAATATCTGGTTACGGCTGTAACTTTGCTTCTGCATAATTTTTGATTTTCTTGGTTTCCAACTCGATTCTCGGCTTGTCTCTTGGCTTGCTCACTTGGTTTAGCCTCGAACCTTGTTCACTCTCGCAATGCTTGATCTGTGAAGCTCTTCGAACATGCTGGAAGCTTTGTTTGGCTTGATTTGTAGTTCTTTCCGTCAAGCCCGCCATGATTCTCATCAATGAGGGTTTTAGGTTGACGTTTTATTTTTTGAAATTTGCAATTTAGTCCCTTGGTTCTCCTCATTTGTATCATGAAGTGCACTACTTTCCAATAAATCTCAAGATGCCACTAAACTTTTTCCCATTTCAATTTAATTTAATATAGGCCACATACAACTTAATTAAAATAGAAATTGGCAAGTTTAAAAGTTAAAATAAACAATTAGACATAGAATTACAAGTAAACAATTTATAAACTTTTAATTGGCATATTGATCGTGACAGCGTCCAAATCCTTTCACTACAAAATAATTCAAATTATTATCAATAATAATTACCAAATAAATAATTCATCATAGTATCAACATAGAATTTGCGTGATATTTAAGAAAGCACGTAAAATTAAAAGTGGTATTACAATTACCCCCCGTAAAAAGAAATTTCGTCCCTGAAATTAAAACTTTCCAAAAAGATGTGGATACTGGCACGCATTTTGTCCTCGCATTCCCAATTAACCTCTTCTATTGCATGATTCCTCAAAAGGAGTTTAACTAGTGTTATCTTCTTTCTCCTAAGTTCCTTGTCTGCTTTCATTAGGATTCTCATAGTTGATTTCTCATAAGTCAGATCCTCACGAAAATCCAATAACTCATAGCTGAGAATATGAGACGAATCCCAGATATACTTCCTACACGTTGTGTACCCTCGATAGTGCAAGTGGCAATGCAACCAAATAAGCTAAGTCACCCACCCTTTCAAGTATCTTGAAAGGGCAACAAAACTTGGACTCAACTTTCCTTTCTTCTCGAGTTTCATAACTATTATCATGGGAGCTACCTTCAAAAATATCATATCACTTGTAGCGAATTCCAGTGGTTTCCTTCTTTTTTCAGCATAGCTATCTGTCTACTCTGCATAATTCTCATCCGTTGATGAATCTTTTCAACAACTTCCGCTGTCTGCTGTACTATTTCTGGACCCAATAATTTCTTTTACCCTACCTTATCCCAGTGAAGTGGCGATCTGCACTTCCTCCCGTATAGTGCCTCATATGGATCCATATAGATAGAAGCTTGGTAGCTATTGGAAAGAATTCGTCCCAAGTACCTAGAACATCAATAATGCAAGCGCTCAACATATCTTCCAAGGTTTTGAATTGTCCTGTCTAACTCTCCATCTGTTTGTGGGTGAAAGGTCGTGCTGAATCCCAATTAAGCACCCATGGCCTTATGATTCTTCCAAAATTAGGAAGTAAATTTTGGGTCATGATCAGCCACAATGGATAAGGGAATTCCATGAAGTCTGACAATTTATACCACATATAACTCCGCATTTTCTCCATATTATAAGTAGTCTTTACCGGCAGAAAGTGTGCTGACTTAGTAAGATGGTCACCAATCACCCATATAGAATTATAACCCTTTTTCGTCTTAGGTAAGCTAACAACAAAATCTGTGCCTCTTCGTTCCCACTTCCACTCTTGAATCATAAGAGGCTGTAATAGGCCAGAAGGTCGTTGATGTTCGACCTTAACTTGCTGACAAGTGAGACAATTTTAAACTTAATGTGCCGCGTCCCAACTTATACTAACCCACCAAAAATGTTTCCTCAAGTCTCGAGTCATCTTAGTACTTCCAGGGTGAATTGAGTAAGGAGTGTTATGAGCTTCCTTCATAATTTCTTACTTCAACTCCTTATTTTAAGGGACCACCAATCTACTACAGTGCCGAAGGGCACCATCTGTAGTGATAATAAAATCAGTGTGCTTTTCCTCAGTTACCTCAATACAAACTTTAAATATTTTAGGATCTTCGGACTGTAGAGCTTTGATTTTCTCAAGCAATGTCGGTTCCAAAGTCAAGTTGGCAAGATAACAAGTAATTGTTTTTGAACAACTTATAAGGCAGCTATTGTTCCATGACTTTTTCTGCTAAGTGCATCAGCTACCACCTTAGCCTTGCCAGGATGATAATTAATAACACAATCATAATCATAATCATTAACAAGTTCCAACCATCTGCGCTATCTCATGTTTAGTTCCTTCTAAGTGAAAAAGTATTTGAGGCTTTTATGATTGGTGTAGATCTCACATCTAACCCCGTAAAGATTGTGCCTCTATATCTTTATTGCAAATACAACATTAGCCAACTCGAAATCATGAGTTTGTTAATTCTTCTCATACTCTTTCAATTACCTTGAAGCATAGGCAATCACCTTGCCATGTTGCATAAGAACACAATCGAGACCCTTCAATGAAGCATCATTGTAGATGAAAAACTTTTCATTACCCTGTGGAATGGTTAGAATGGGGTGCAGTTGTCGACTGTGTATTTAACTCTTCAAAGCTCTGTTCACAATTTGAGCTCCATAGAAATTTTTTGTACTTTCTGGTCAACTTAATCAAATGTGAGGCAAATTTAGAAAATCCCTCAACAAACCTCCGGTAGTAACCAGCTAACCCAATGAAGCTTTGGACTTCCTTAACATTAGATGGCGTCGATCAATTTCTAACCACTTCAATCTTACTCAAATCAACTACAATACTTTCTCTTGAAACAATATGCCCTAAGAATGGTGCTCTATCTAGCCAGAATTCACACTTGTTAAACATAGCAAATAGTTTCTCTTCTCTAAGTTTTTGAAGTACTATATTCAAATGTCTTTCATGATCTTCTTCAGACCTTGAATGGATCACTATGTCATCAATGAAGACTGTGACAAATTGATCCAGATATTTTTAAAGATCCGATGCATTAAGTCCATAAATGCCTGAGGAGCATTTGTTGCAGTACCTTAGATAATGGGGTTGTTCCAAACACTAAGTCAATGACAAATTCAAGCTCCATTTCTGGTGGTAGATCATAAAGGTCTTCTGGAAACATATCTTGATATTCTCGAACAATCGTAATTTGTTCGGTAAAGATGTTTGTCTTAGTAACCTCAATTACTGCCAGCCAAGTAGGCTTTACAACCTTTATTCATCAACTGACGAGCCTTCATCGTAAACATAATTGGAATAGAAGGTTTCACCTTAACTCTAATAGAGCAGAAACTGCTTCATCGGGGGTTCAATCACCACCTTATCGTGACCATCAAATGAAGCCTTATACCGTAATAACTAATTCACTCCTCGTATGACACCAAGATCATGTATATTCGGTGTTAAGAGATTTGTTGTCCACTCCTTCCCATTCACAATGATCGGGAAATCTTTCAACTCATTACTTGAGTTCAACAGTTCTCCGAATGGTGTTGACAATCAAAACTTGGTCTCCAGTTACAGAGATGGATAAATCGATTTTTCTGTGATTGTGGGACTACAAAATGAGTGGGTAGTACCAAAATCAAACATGATAAGTGCCTAACACTGAGTTCGATGCCTTCTCAACTTCATGTTTGGATATTGCATACTCTCGTGCCAGTATACTATTCATATTCACTACATATAAGAAACTTATGAATACATCCCAAATTATAAAAATCATTATCTTGTCATCTTCTCATTACATGACCAAGGCATCCTTGTCATAAATACTAAAAATGTTCCTAACTTTTCATTTACAATAGTAACATGTAGGAAATGACAATACCAGAAATATTAAATAGCAGTTAATAGCTTAAACATAATTTAACCTTACCATATGATCGAGAAGATGTACTTGAGGTGTGACTCAGTACCAGTACACATTTTCAAATAAGTTTTAAAGTCTACAGAATCGCTTTTAAAACTCTTAGCTCTAATACCATTTGTAATGATCAGGATTGCCTTATAGATCGATGACTGTCCCTACTGTACCAATATGGGTCTTTTCAGCATGTTTTATCCTCACTCACACTCTCACTGAGAAAATTTCCCTAGGGGTCACCCATCATAGAATTGATCCAAGTCAAGCACGTTTAAATGTGGAGTTTCTTACAATGAACTTCCAAAAAAGAAGGTGCAGCTTATTGGAATGAGTAGTACCTATCGAATCTTTTAAGCTTTCCTGGTCTGAGTATTACATCTAGCTTAAGACTATAAACTGAGCACTTGTTGGGAGGCAACCCAACTTTTAATATCTTTTTATTTATTTATTTTTCTTAATTTACCACTTTGCATGTTTATTTAGGCATATTTGCATTTTTAGTAACTTTGTCATTAATACAATTTCGAGTTGAAATTTTAGGCATTGGATATTCTTAGCACCATCATAAATTGATCAATTGTGCACTACCTCTAGTTAGCTAATTTTAGGATTTTCAGACACATAAAGCACACTGTTGCACAAGGAAAATTTCCATTCGATTTAAGGGAGCGAGGTGAAAGAGTTGATAAAATTTGTCCATCATTCCAACATATGTCTAAGAAATGGTAAGTAGAGTTCTATAGATGTGACATGAGTCCCCGTTGACAAGTAGGAAATGGTCAAAAAGTAAAGCAAAAATTTTTAAAAATTGGTTCTAGTAATACGCGCGACCACGAGCGTGAGAAGTGCGCAGCCACGCGATCACCATAAAACATACAGATTTTAAAAATGTGGGCTGTGGGGCCATGGAAATTTGCTCTGCGCGATTGCGCAGTGTTTTTTTGGAACAGAAAATCAGATTTTAAAAATAGGAGTCGCCTCTTCATTTTTAAACCACTCGAACTCTCTCATCTCTCTCAATAGATTTCAACAATTTTCGTCTCAAAAATCAATTGTAGATCATATTTTGACATTGTAAGTGACATTCTTCATTCCAACATCAAATCCAAGGTAAGTTTCCCTTTAAGCCATTGTTTTTGCCATTTTTGTGTGCAGTTGATTGTAAATTGATTTTTCATTTTCGTGAACTGAGGAGGATGGGATTAAGTAGTAGTTTGTACAATTGAGTAGTAGTATTGTTGGGTAAAATTGTGGATTGATCCATACATCAAATGTTATGATTCTTCATGCCTTTTCATTATGCACTTAACATGCCTGATGCAATGTCCCAATGACTTCTTTGACTGATTTTGAGCAAACACATTCCCCACATGTTTAGGATGGATTTTGTGTTGATTGTGCATTTTTTACATAATTACAACCACATGATAGATTTCTCATGAACACCAAGGTTAAGTTACTTCATGGCCACTGCAGGGTCATTGCAGCCTCACGTCACCTGTTTACCCACTTGTTTCTATGACCATATCACCTCCATTTGCTTTGAAATTTTGATATTCTACAGAAAACATTGCAAACTTTTATATACCCGAAGATTGCTCGGGGAAATGTTATTTTTTAAAGAAGAATTTAAGCATGCAACACAACTAGTCATACCCATTTTCCACTTTCATCACTTTATGCTTTTATAGTTTGGGGGTATTATTTTATATGCTTGGAAAGACTTCTCTTTTTGATATTAATGTATATGGTCTATTGTAGGTACTACCAAGCCTCTAAAAGCTACTACCTCTGGAAGAGAAAAGAAGAAAGCTACTCCTTCAGCAAGAAAGCGAAGGGCACCTAGCTTGGATGATGAATTGGACATAGATGACTTGCAAAATTTGGAGAGGTTTATGGGAGCCGAAGAAAAAAGGAGATTTGACACAATTCTAAAGGGGAAAAGGATTTTATTTGAGAGAGAGGTCATTTGGGGAGATTTTTCGGACACTGAATTGTCCACCTTGATTGAAACAGCTAGTTGGCATAAGGTAGTTGGTGCACCCCATCCATTCTATCCCACATTAGTCAAAGAATTCATGGAAAATTTCAATTAGACCATGGACACTGATGGAGCGGAGTATAAGCACAAGACGTGGGTTAGGGGACAATGGATTAGATTCTCCCTGACTATTATTGAGAGTGCATGGGTTTGACCAGGGATCAATTAGAGCATATCCCAATTAATACAGACATTGATGAGATAACCCATTTCTTGTATGGTAGATAGATAGGATGCTGTCTTGGAGAGGGCTGGTTGATTTACCCAAAGTGAGATGACATATATCATCAGGATTCTCCACATCTTCATCAATCACAACATTGATCCCACTTCTCACAGGACTGACTTCAATGAGGAGAGAGCACGACTCATTCATAGTTGCAAGGGGATGCAAATTGGATCAAAGCCTCCACATTTTTATTTCATCGTAACACTTGCATCAAAGATGGACAACTCATGGCTCATGCCAAGTTATGTTCCCAAGCGTCATCTCTTCGATATGCTTGTCAGAGGGGGTGGAGCTGATGCCACATGAGGAGTCTTTAGCTCCAAAGGGGACTATTTGCAAAAGGACATGGGACACGTGCAATGACCTGGGTCCCACTTAACGGGCTGTCCTGGCCATTAGATGACGGCATACTGTCCCAACTGTACCAACATGAGTCTTTTCAGCATGCTTTGTCCTCACTAGCATACCCCGACAAGAATGAAATGATAGGTACTACTCATACCAATAAGGTGCACCTTCTTTTTCGGAAGTCCATCGTTAGAAACTCCACAGTTAAGCGTGTTTGGCTTGGAGAAATTCTGGGATGGGTGACCTCCTGGGATGTTTTCTCAGGGAGCATGTGAGTGAGGACAAAGCATGCTGAAAATACTCGTATTAGTACAGTGGAGATAGTACTCCATCATCTAACAGCTGGGACAGCCCGTTAAGTGGGACCCGGGTCGTTACAAATGGTATCAGAGCCAGTCGTCAGTCAAAAATCGGGAACTAAGTGCTACGTCATAGAGCGGGAGCCACCTCTAGAATCCCAATGCCTGGTAATAGATCCTCAGATGGGTTATGCACGACGAGGACGTCACGAGTCTAACAGGGGTCATTGTAATACCCCAACAAAGAAAGAAATGATAGGTACTACTCATACCAACAATGTGTACCTTCTTTTTCGGAAGTCCATCATTAGAAACTCCACAGTTAAGCATGCTTGGCTTGGAGAAATTCTGGGATGGGTGACCTCTTGGGAAGTTTTCTCGGGGAGCCTGCGAGTGAGGACAAAACATGCTGAAAAGACTCATGTTGATACAGTGAGGACAGTACACCATCATCTAACAGTCGGGACAGCCCGTTAAGTGGGACCCGGGTCGTTACAACACGAGTAGAGGGGAACGTGCACCACAGGTTCAGCCAGTTCATCTACCTGCTCCAGCACCACTGCCCCAGCCAGCAGTGCAGGCGGCGCCTGTAGTAGCAACAGCTCCAGTGCCACCAGCTGATGACAGAGTACTTAGGCAGGTACTAGCTGAGATAACAGCTTATGGACACATCTTAACTGCTTTAAGGAGACTCGAAGGGCTCAATATCGGTAGAAATATCTTTTGGACAAGAAGACCAGTGCACTGATGCACACTAGGATAGGTGAGGAACAGTGCTCAGCACGCTGTTCTTTAACTAAGATTCACGCGGAGCTGATGTGTATCAACCCACGCCTTGCATTGATGAAGGATAGGTTGCAGCTCTCAAGAGGCAAAGGAGGATCCAAATGAGCCAGGAACATCCACCACACCACCAAACCAGTAGGCGCACACATTAAATGGGGAGTATTTTTTAGCCTTTTGTTCTTATTTTATTCTTTCTTTTTTTTTTGCTATGTACTTCATTTCATCCATTGAGGGCAATGGATATCTTAAGTTTGGGGGTGAGGTCGGTTGAACCTAGTTTTTGAATTTAAGTTGCCTCAGTCATGATCTGTATAACCGCTATAATTGTTTGACAAATTTCCTGTTTGTTAAACTTATTTCTGCAAATTTCTCATTTTCTTTAAATTTTGAAACTTTTTGTTTATTACCTAAGAAATAATTTGGATCAATTTTTTGCTTTCCCTTGAATAATGGACAACATAAAAACTTGATTCTTCTTGACTAGTTATTAAAGTTAGATTTTTCATATTCTTGAACACATACCCATTGTTAAAATATTACCTGTGTAGGAGTGTTTTTGACATATGTGGGGGCATATTTATGCAATTTGAACATAGGAATGATTTTGTAATCCCAAAACTTAGATCTATAGACATTCCAATCCGAACTTAGAACCAAACTGCTCACGAAGCAGTTGGGGGTAGAAAGGTTAGTCTATGCATGTGTTGATGGGTTGAGGGTCTATGATTCTTGATTTTGTACTTTTGGTTGAAGGGGTCAATGGGTATAATCCAGTACTAATATAAAAACAAAAAATAATAATAAAATTTTATTCCACTCTTCGTAACTTTTTTGACTCGAGCAAGTAAGCTTATAAGGGTGTTAAAACCTAGTGTCCTAAATTCAACTGAATTTAGAGTTATCTGCCCAAATCTCGTTACATAGGTTAATTAGAAAGCTTAATAATAAGTGTACTTTACACACTTATTTTGATCTTAAATTGATATTTTAAATTACAAATTGAGCGAATCAACTTATAAATTGTGTTTATATTGTACAATTAGGTACAACCTCAATTGGAATGAAAATGGACAAGATCGAAGAGCAATTGAGCTAAAAGAAGAGCAAGTTTGATGTCTAGGGACTTAATTGAAAGAAATCAAAAGTTTGAAGACTCAAATGCAACATCTCAGAAAGTTGAAGGACTAGAAGTGCAAATATTCCAGGGGCATATTTGTAAGAAAAGTCAAAATGTGAGGACTAGAATTGAAGAAGTCCAAAAGATGCGGGACTTGAGTTACAAATATTAAAAGAAAAAGAAAAAAAAAATAGAGCACCCATCAATTTCAATATTTTCATTTTGTGATCGCGTGGGCCAATTTCGACCCAATCAGATTTTTTTTTCTATTTTTATTATTTTGCGTTAAGGCCTTGTTTGGCTTAGTTTTGGGCATTTTTGGAGACCCTTTTAGGTCTAATTATTTGGAGTATTTATACTCCCACTTCCAAAAAAATTTCCAACTTCTACCACAACCCCTAGCCTCTTTTCTTTCTTTTCTTTTCTTTTCTTTTTCTTTTATTTTTCTTTCTTTGTTTTATTTAGTTTTAGTTTAGTTGTTAGTTTTTTATTTCAGTCTTTTAGGATCCATTGGAGCAAAGAAACAAGGAGTGGGGTGAAAATATAAAGCAAAGTTCAAAGAATTTTGGAGCAAAAATCAATGGTGATTTATTTCATTATCTTGTAATTTAATCTTTGATCTTTATACTTTGTGATGTATTTCTATAAACCTTATTTTTTGTTGAATATTTATATAACTGGCTAATTGTTTTATGTTGGAATGATTGATGTAGTATAACTTAGTTTAGGTAATTTTAATGTTTGTTTATTAATTTTGAGTTTATTTCATGTGTGTTTGTTGTTGAGATTATTCCATGTATTTGATTGATCACCAAATATATGTTTTGTGAAGTGTATGATAATAGAGAGATGTTGTACATTTTAGACCAAATAACAAATGCTCTATGTATCAATTTAGGAGATAGAGATACTCATATCCCTAGGTAATCCATTAAGTTATTTTCACAAAGAGTTAATGCAATTGATTGGATTTTAATCGACATAGAGATATAGTAGGTTAAATCAATTGATTATGATTAATTTTACTCGAGAGAGGTAATTAGCTAAACTTGGAAGATCGGGTCTAACATTTTAAATGCATATTTTATTAATTTGCATGTGTTGAGAAATTACTCAAGTGAGAGTTAAGTGAAATCATGAATCCCAACTATTTTATCTTTCATTTTCCTTATTTTAATTTAATTTAAAGTTAATTTCTTTAATTTAGAATTTATAAAAAATCCAACTTTTTATTGTGTGTTTTATTTGTTAGGATTAAATTAACTAGAGTATAGTTAAGTATACTTTCCTCGTGAGATCGACAATCCGGACTCAAAAAGTTCACTTTATTACTTGTACGAGACCCATGCATTTGCAGTACATACTGTTAGCGAACACTTAAGGGAGAGAGAACTTACACATAAGACAACATCATATCTTTAACTTTTCTTTGTCACCTTTATGACTTGGGTAATTAAGTCTGAAGGGATTCTCTAAACCTGGTGCCCTAAAGTCGTCTGGCTTGAAAGTCATCGACCTAAAAGTCGCTAAAGGGATCACATAGAAAGCAAATAAGAAAAGTATTGCACAATGATGAAAAAAGACAATGACGATAAGAAAAAGTCGTCTTTATAAAAATAAAGTGCATGGTATAAGCTATGTTGACTTGAACTTTGGAAATTGGAGATGTGAAATTTGGAATTGCTTACTTTTGATTTGTTGTGCATGCATATTTCTAATTCTAACTGCCTTATGTGGAAAAATGCATAATATATGAACACCTAGAAACCACAATAGAGAGAATCATGGGATTTGAGAGAAAATCAATAAGTGTGATGATCAATGAGTGTTGTACGGAAAATCATTAGAAGATCATTGGTTCACTACATGGGATTCGGGTTTATTTATGCAAAATTAGCAACACTATGTTAAGTACATTCTCACATGAGTATGCATTTGACTTTGGTTATTCACACACACTTGAAAATCTAGCAAGGGATAACTAGAATATTTTTATTATGTTGTTCAAAGTTTTATGCTAAAGTACATTGTGATCTAGATTTTTTGAGGCGTATGGTAAACAAATTGACATAACAAAAACTTTTGTGTTTTTCAAATTTTTGTTTTGTAATTTAATTCTAGATTGTTTGAGGACGAACAAAAAATTCTAGTTTGGGGGTATTTGATAAGTGTATTTTATAATGTTTGTTTACTTTTCAGAAGTTATTTCAATATTGTGGAAATGAGACAAGCTTTGAGAAATATGAGCATATGGATGACTTTTGGAGTCAAATTACACAAATTTCAAGCAAATGAGGACAATCGGGAATTGCAACGTGAACTTGAGCTCAAGGAAGTAAAGAAGGAGGACATAATTGTAGATAATTGTGAATTGGAAGTATAATGGAAGAGATTCAAAACTATGGGGGCTGAATTGTCACAATCAGAAGGTGAATGACCAAGTAAAATAAAAGAACAAGGATCTACTTATACATGCTGAAAGATGGAAAATTGCGCTGAGAAGTTGTACTGTGCAGCCACACCAACCCTATCAGGTGGCCACGCGTTCAGGCACCAATATAGCAAATTTGGTTTACGGTGGCTTGCATGGCCACCACATCTCTAACTGCGCGGCAACGCAGTTATTCGGCCCAGTGCAAAGTCAAGCCCAATGCGCAATTTCTCCAATTTTCTTCCCTAGTTTTAACAGAGAGAGGGGGCACATTCGAAAGGGATTTTTTCCCCAACTTCTACTTTACACAAAGAGAGGTCTTTAATACATGATTGGGAGTAGATCAAAGATGGAAAGAGGATCAAGATTGCGAAGATCAACAAGGCGATATCGACTCTTGGTGCAAGATATAGCGACCGAGAATTTCTCATGACTTATTTAAATAAACATTATTTTCATGTGTCGCTACGACTTTTTCAATTTATTTTTTTTAAACGTGATCGTCTAAATCAGTGAAGTGAAATTAAATTTATTTTAAATTTTATCCTATTCCAAATTCCAAAATTTATTAAATGATGTCCAAGCCCATTATTTATTTATTTTAAGGTCCAATTCTCAACTATTTGGATTCAAATTATTTTGAGCCCACAATTTTAATTATGATAGTTCCAACTCCTTAAGCCCATTTAAAATCCAATAAATCATCTTTGGCCCAAGATTTTGACAGCAAGATTTAAGATTTCCTAGTTCAACAGATATTAATTTCCAAAATTCTTCAACAATGATTCCAATCTTCACAAGCACTTTCCATACCACATGTACTCAGAATTTCCAACGGATTTTCCTCTGATTTTCCCCATTACAGATTTAACCCTATGTTTCCATGTTTAACACAATATCAACCATTAAGTAGAACCAACTACCTTCAGCCCACGACACACACAAACCTGCAACTCAAGGTATGTCTCTTCCCCTCTCTCAAACTTCTTCAATTCACGCCACCACCTACTGTCCTTACAACCCAGCCGCCATAGCCAACTCCACGGCCAAACGCTCACTGCCACAAACCCAAACCGAATCCCCACCATATCACCACACTGCCTCCACCCAAAACATCACATAAATCCACCATCGGCATCACGGCATCGAAACAGCTTGCCACCTCCACCGCCCAAACTGAATCAAAGCACATACCACAAGTTTATCACCAAACCTCCAACAATCAAATTTCACAGCAACACCCCCACACCCGACCGCGCCTCCCTTAACTGCTTACTGCCCAACCCTAATCAACTAAGGATAAACCAAGGATAAACCAACCCACAAACTTACCTTGAACCGCCACTTCATCACCGGAGATTTGGCCGGAAACCATAGCTTCAAGAACCAGACTCAGGCCCGATTTTGTACAATATCCGACCCAAAATGCCACCATTCGACCCCTCCTCTTGTCGCCGCCGCTCAATGGTGTTACCACCCAATAGGTTGCCAGCGAAAGGGCGCCGGCAACGCTGACACCGAAGAGGAGCCGGTGTCCTCTCCCCTCTGTTCTCTCTCTACCTATTTTAGAGAGAGAGGAATGAGAGAGAGTTTTATAATTTTCATTTTTGTAAAATTACTCCTTAATCCCCAAAGTTTGAAAAGTGATCACTTCAGGCCTCAAGTTGCAAAATCGTTTAATCCCGTCCCTTCAGTTATAAAGTCAATTATTTCAGCCACTATTTTTAAATTTAGTTATTTCAGTCCTTTAGTTTTAAAATATTTACTTTAAGCCCCTGCAGTTTTTAAAATATTTTAGTCAGTCCCTGTATATCTGAAAAGTTATGAATCAACCCCCTAATTTCAAATTTCATTATTTCACGAACAGTCCCTAACTTATCCAATTTTCACGTTTTAGTCCTTAAAGATCTTAAAGCTCTATTTTCTTTTACACAAATATACTTTTAAAGATTTCTTTATCTAAAAGTCTAATAGAAGTTATTTATTTATAGGGCTAGATGAGGCGCGAGAGAATTAGAAGTATTTTCCCGTTTGCTCAATACTCCAGAAATTAAAGTAGACTCTAATCTACAAATTTACGTTTTTCAAAAGTGCGCATCAATAATTATTTGGATTATAAGTTTAGCATGTATGATTGTGTTCATGAAAATTACTTGCTTTCTGAGCATGAGACTATGTTACGAGAATTTGCTTGCTTAAATGCATAAGACTTGAACTTGTATGTTATTTACTTGTTCATGAGAATACTGGTGATCGTTAGACACCTGAGACTTGAATATCATGATTATGTGTTTTGATTTATAATGTTAAATGATTATCATGCGCGAGTCTTTCCAAAATAAAATTTTGCAGATGATGGAGTTGGCGGCGGGGCGTACGATGGTGGCCATTATTAAGAATTTAGAATGTTTTATTTGAAATTATAAACTTATTTTATTATGTTATGTTCAAGTTATTTTCCATGTTAAAACTATTTTGACCGTTTGAATCAATTTTTATAAAGTTATGTGGAATGAAATTTCAATTTAATTTATTTTCCGCTAAATTATTATCTTCAAAGTAAATTTTTAAACGATGAAGTGGCGTTCCCGGGTGTTCAGAACCCGGGGCGTTACACAAGATTTCTTTTTACTGTATTTTCATATTCTTGAAAATTTCAATATACATTATTACTATATTTTCTTTGTTCTTTATTATTTTGTTATGAACAACTAAGTTATTAGTTGGGACAAATGATGGATCCTAGTTAATATAATATAATATAATTAACAATAAAAAAACGACGAAATTAAAAGAAATGGACCGATTTAGGACTGTCGGACAAAAAAAAGGTCCAATGAACCTAAATCGGTTCAGCGAACCTTTTTTCATTTTTTTTATTTTTTTACTTCATTTATTTTTTGGGTGGGTGTTTCGGTCCGCCCAAAAGGTCTAGCAGACGGACCGAGGTGGACCTTTTCGATCCGCCCAAATGGTCCGAACCTTCTTCTTCTCTCTCTAGGCATAATCGCCCAACCAAAAATCGGAGTTCTGCCAATAAAATCAACAAAAAATTTCAAACCACAATTCCTAACCTCAATCATATGATAAATTTGTGAAAAGTTCTAAAAGATATCGCAATTTTCAAACTTCGAACTTTAAACCTAGAAAACAAAGCTAAAAACATAAACTAACATTGTAAAATATTTGAAGGTGATGATGAATAGCTCGTATTCTTCGAGGACCCAAGTCTTCTTCTTGATGAACCCAAGTTTTCGTGTTGAGAGAGATTTGGACGTTGTTCTTTGACGAACCCAAACCGTTAAGAGAGATTTCGACGGACCAAAGATTTGAATAAATAAAATGGTATGTAAGACTTTGTCAATAATAAACTCTTTCTTCTTTTGCTTTTTAACTTAAAAATTGGTAAATGGATATTTTTAAAAAAGGATCGGGTGACCCTACTATTGGCGACTAATTCCTCATTAGCCCCTATTTGGTATTGATAAAAATCAAATTTTTAACAAATTTTGATAAAAGTTGATGAGACGTATAGATAAAAAGTTGTTGGTTCTATAAAAGGTGTGTTTAAAATTAAATATTGACTTCGAATTAAATTAAAATTTAAAATTTTGGTGTTATCAAACAGGGACTACATATATCTTACAATTCACAGTGATCTGACAATCTATAATTATAATACTTAGCCCCTATTTTGTAAAGATTAAAATTAGATTTTTAGCGAATTTTGATAAAAATTGATGAGATGCGTGGTTAAAAAGTTGTGGATAGAGAGGTGATTGGAACGATCCCACTAGGCCGGACAACTATGGAAGATCGTATTATTTTGCACTATGACGCAAGAGGTGAATATACGTCCGAAGTGGCTATAAAATGTTGCTTACTCTAAAAAATTCCAATCAGGTTAGTTCGAGTACTCCCAGCACAACTTGGTGGAAACAAATTTGGTCCTTACAAATCCCTCCGAAAATCAGACTATTTCTTTGGCGACTCCTTCATCGTGCTCTCCCCATTGGTGGAAAATTTACAAAGCCATCATGTTGAAGTGGAGGGAAATTGTCCTATTTGTGGCGGCTGGGAATCAAATATCCATGCTTTCTAGGAATGTTTTTGGGCAAAGAATTTTCAATAAAAGTCGGGATGGTGGCCGGTTATTAAAAGAATCAAGTCGAACGATATTAGTGCCTTTTTGTATCAGATCATTGCTTCTTAATAGTTTCCGGTTATTCAAGCTCTTAATTGTGATTTTTCTTTTCTTCATTATGCTTGTCTTTTAAATGATATTGTTAGTTTGTGTCGGATTGCGAGATTTGGCTCTTGTCATTATATTCCTAGAGATAGGAACTATGTGGCATACAATCTCGCATCTCAAGCATATAACACTGGTGAATCTACTTTCTGGACTGGTTGTATCCCATTTTTCATCTCCTCTTTTGTTCAGAAAGATGTTTTAAATTAATGAAGTCATTTGGTTTGATTAAAAAAAAAAAAGTTGTGGGAACCATGAAATATATGATTGTGATTAATTGTTGACTTTGACTTCGATAAAAATTTGATTTTTTATCAAAAACAAATAGGCTGCTGTGAAATTAAATTTAAACTTGGATCCTATAGTCGGATTCCCTGCGAGAAGCGATGTAGTAGTTTGTTCTAAAAGGGTTCAAACAGATTAATTGGAGTCTGTTTGATAGGTGTTTATTTTCCAAGGAAAATGAAAATCAATTCCTTCTTTTCTCATTTTTATGTTTTTGGTGGCCAAAATTTTGAAAAGAAAATATTTTCTACCATCAACCTCACGCGCCTAATTTTGCTCAATTTGGTGGAAAACGTTTTCCTATGGTTTTGGAAAGAAATCATTTTCCATGTTACTTGGAAATGATTTTCGTCACGTTTGATCAGTTTTGTTATTATTAATTGACTTATTTATATTCCAAAAATATTCATCATCATCATCAAGTACAAATGTGTTAAAAAAATTTGATTCATATAGCAAAATTTTACTTTATTTTTTTTAACTTTGATAAAAATACATGGTTTTGGTTAATTGTTAACTTTGATGTTGAAAAAAAAAAAAACCTAATTTTTTATTAAAACAAACATGCTCTGTGAAATGAAATTTAAACTTGGATCCTATAGTCGGATTCCCTGTGAGAAACGATGTACTAGTTTGTTCTAAAAGGGGTTCAAACAAATTAATTAGAGCCTTTTTAATAGATGTTGATTTTTCAAGGAAAATGAAAATCAATTCCTACTTTTATCATTTTTAATTATTTGGTGGCCAAAATTTAGACAAGAAAACATTTTTCAGCATCAACCTCACGTGCCTGATTTTGGTCAGTACTGTGGAAAACATTTTCCTATGGTTTTGGTACCTGGAAAATAAGGTGGCGTTCTATTTATATTTTATTTTGTATTTTCATTTTCGAAAATATTTTGTGTTTCCTGTTTTTATTTTTGTTTTCAAATTTGCTGAAAACTCGTTTGGTTTGTTATTTCTGAAAATTGTTTTTGAAAATGAAAAGCTGGAAAATACGTTCTTTTTGAAATTTTGTCGAATACTACTTAGACTGTTTTTAATTAATTTGCTTTCAGAATACTACTTACTGACTCAAACTCAAAAATTCTTTCACAATACATTGAAAAGATGATTACCTGCAACACACTAATGTAGGCACTAAGAATCTATATTAATACAGCTTGGTCAGGTTCGGGATTTGAGGAGGCTCTAGTTCTATTAAAATTCAGAAAATGCAAGTTCTTTCAAAACCACCAGAGTCGAATTTTTTGAAATATAACAATAAGAATTATCACTTAATTTTTTTTGTAATGTTGATATTGAATTAATAAAATTTTATTTAGGCTTAGTTCCAAGTTAGGATAATTCTCAAAAAAAAAAAAAAAAAAAAAAAAAAAAAAAAACCTTATTTTAAGCTTAGTTCCAAGTTAGGATAATTCTTTTAAAAAAATTTAAAAAATAAGAAAAAAAAATTAAAAATTCTCAAAACGCGTTTTCCGCGTTTTGAACATTTTTTTATTGAAATACAGTTTTGGGCGTTTTACGTTTTGTGTACAAATTTTTTTTTCATTTTCCAAAATTCATTTTCGAAAATAGTAAAGAGAACGCGTTTTTAGTGTTTTCGAAAATAAAAACAGAAAACGACCATAAAACAGTAAAGGGAACAGGGCCTAATTTTTGACACGTTTTGATGAGATTCGAAGCGCGGAAGAAACGCCGGAAAGTTCCGAACTCAGGTTGTGATTGGACAGATGAATTATGACCCGATATTCACGACGCGATGGCTCGACGATGCGGAATAAAGAACCACGACTTTCGAAACGCCACAAGGATTTTCTTAATCTCCTTTATAAGTCTCTGATTTTCAACGCCACAAATACTCTCGCGAATATTTGATAAGTTCTGAATGAACGCCACAAGATAATCAATCTTGATAAGTTTGAGTTTGTAATGTGAATCCACACATTAAACAATTGAAAAACATTCAATCTCTTTTTATTCAATCATCAAAGTCTGCATTACAATGAATGAAAAAAACGTATAAATAAGCAAAATAACATAACCGCTAATTTACTCAAAATAGAATTCTAATTAAACTAGAATACTAAATTATGAAAATAACCTAAAAACCAAAATGGAAACAAAATAATTAAAAATCCTATAATTATGGAAATATAGTAAATTTCATTCTGCATCATTGATTTGTCAATTTGAAGCCCCAAACGATGGAATTTGGCCCTAAAATCAATGGGCTCAAGGGCTTTTGCCCATGAGTCTTGCTCAGTGACCTGTTTCTACTCGAAAAACATATATCATTCATCCAATTCTGACATGGTTGACTGGACTGTACTTTTATTTTGGCTTGAATATTTAACTTTCTGTCAAGCCTGCTATGACTCCGATTGTCGAGGGTCCGGAACACATCATACCCTCCTTCTTTAGGATGATTCGTCCCGAATCATAGTTTTGTTCCTGTTGTTTCACTTCACCTCCTGGATCAAATGGAAAATTATTGCTTCCATGCCATGAGTTCAATAAATTATGCTCCTTTGATTGGAAAACATGGAAGGGTGGAGCTTGCACTCCCTTTGCCATACGTAGTGTGGCTGTAACTTCCAAATATAATTAACCTGCAAAAAGATTTAAACAAAATGGGGAGGGGCATGTTAGCTTCATGAGGTACAAGGTATGGATCCTTGTATTTATGATAAACCACCACAAACTCCACTTCTTGAACCACGAGGCTCTTCTCTTCGCCTCTTTTCTCTTTTGCAACTTCTTGTTCAAAATTTTCATCTTCAAACTCAACCACATCTCCTAACTCCACATTTTTATCACCATTCTCGTACACTACCTCATCACTACTCAAATGTGGATCTACCAATTTAAAACCTAAATTTTGAACTTCTACCCCAACTTCCAATTCATTCCTCTCATTATCAACAATTTCATTCTTAATCATTTCCTCGCTACCCAACTCCACCTTTTTCTCATCAAATTTTGGAGTTTGTTTATTTGTTTTTAATTTCAACTCTCCCTCCTTCTTTTCAATATCCTTATCCCCAAGATGCTACCACTTTTCACTCTCCTTCCTTACCCTCCGTGAATCTTCTAGTGCTTCCTCTAATGTCAACCCATATAGTGCGCATGTTTTCCCTTTCTTAAGGAATTTGTATATGTGCATACTCTTATCATAAACAGCCTCCCTCCTATGTCTCCAAGGTTTTCCCAATAAAATATGATAAGATTTCAATGGCACTACATCACACCATATATCCTCACTATACCTTCCCTGGGTGATAGGCACTAGAACTTTTTTAGTTACTTTGAAATTCCCAACTCCCTCATCCACGTCATCCTATAAGGTTTATGGTGTGGTTCTAGGGGTAATCCTAATTTTTCCACCACGGTGCTACTAACTAAATTAGTAAAGCACTTTCCATCAATCGCCAAACTGCACCCCTTATGATCCACATAACCCCTAGTTTGGAATAAAGAGCCCGGATCATAATTCATTCCTTATGTGACGTTAAAAAAAATTCAAGAATGGAGAGGATTTAGACATCAAATAGCAAGAACGACTTTTATTGACTTGGAAGGAAATGAATACCAAGAATTTTAAAGAAACTCAAGAAAGTGGTTCTTGAATTTTGGAATTACTTTTTTTTTTTTTTTGAATAATGAATTTTTGGAATTAAATAATAATAAAATAAATAAATTTTTTTAAATAAATCCGAAAATTCGACACGAACACAACAAAACGAACGGAATAGGATTTAGATAAGAATCGAACAAAATAAACACTTTTGAATTTTTGTTGAATTTTTATATGGATCAAACTGGAAAAAATTTACTGGCACAAAGAACACTCAAGAAAAGAAAGACTCAACAACAAGATATGGATGATTTTTATGGGACTCGATGATAAACATAAAAATCAAACTGGATAGAAAAAACCTGAATTCAGAGTCCAGCTCTGATACCAGATGATGAGATTCGAAGCGCGGAAGAAACGCCGGAAAGTTCCGAACTCAGGTTGTAGTTGGACAGATGAATCATGACCCGATATTCACGACGCGATGGCTCGACGATGCGGAATAAAGAACCACGACTTTCGAAACGCCACAAGGATTTTCCTAATCTCCTCGATAAGTCTCTGATTTTCAACGCCACAAATATTCTCGCGAATATTTGATAAGTTCTGAATGAACGCCACAAGATAATCAATCTTGATAAGTTTGGGTTTGTAATGCGAATCCACACATTAAACAATTGAAAAACATTCAATCTCTTTTTATTCAATCATCAAAATCTGCATTACAATGAATGAAAAAAGCGTATAAATAAGCAAAATAACATAACCGCTAATTTACTCAAAATAGGATTCTAATTAAACTATAATACTAAATTATGAAAATAACATAAAAACCAAAATGGAAATAAAATAATTAAAAATCTTATAACTATGGAAATATAGTAAATTTCCGTCTGCATCATTGATTTGCCAATTTGAAGCCCCAAACGATGAAATTTGGCCCTAAAATCAATGGGCTCAAGGGCTTTTGCCCTTGAGTCTTACTCAGTGACCTGTTTCTACTCGAAAAACATATATTATTCATCCAATTCCGACATGGTTGACTGGACTGCACTTTTATTTTGGCTTGAATATTTAACTTTCTGTCGAGCCTGCTATGACTCCGATTGTCGAGGGTCCGGAACACATCACGTTTGATCAGTTTTGTTATTGTTAATTGATTTATTTATTTTCCAAAAAAATAGTATTATTATTATCAAGTGCAAATGTGTTAAAAAAATTGATTCAAATAGCAAAATTTTACTTTATTTGTCATGAAAAATAAAGTCAATCAAAAAACAAAAGTTAGAAAATTTCCCACTCTCTCCACTTAGAAAATTAAACCGATCAAACAATTCCAATTGATATCTTTCACTAAAATAATTTTCAAACAAATCAATTCTTTAGAAAATATTTTTTTTTACCTGTTTTACACCCTCGCAATCAAACAAACCCTTAACAAACTTGAGTAGTGCAGCTGAAACTTTCCTTGATAGGCATAAAACAATTAGGGATGACAAAACGTAGTCTCGCGGGTCGACAGGATGGGTATGAGATTAAAATAAAAAACTTGAAGTGAATTGGGGGGGGGGGGTGTTGTTCGGGCCACCCCGTCCCATAAGTTAATAAAATAATCAATTTTTTTATTATTATATAATTTGAAGAAATCTTATATTTTATTAATTGTTATTTATGATAAGTATTTTAATATATTATAGGATTTTGTTGGAAAAAATATTGTTTGACTAATAATTGTGTTATTTTAAAAGGGTTGTTTAATTAGGACAGATGGAATATAGCAATAAAAGAAGTGAAAAAAAAAGTTGTTCAAATATTTTTTTTAAGAAGAAAAAAATAAACGGGGCATTAATGGGGGCTGGGCGGATATCGGATGTCCTACCCCGCCTCGTTGTGACTTAGCGGATAATGGGACGGATATGTATTTGAGATTCTTATCATGGGGTTGGGTACGAGGCGAGTTACCAACCCCGAATCCACCCCTATTGCCATCTTAAAAACAAGGCCAAGTTTATTTTCTACACCACATTTTAAATTATTTTTCTTATTTACAAAAATAAACATTAACAAAATGACATAAATACCTTTTTAATTTTATCTCATAAATTTCTCTCTCTCTCTCAAAAATTCATCACTAATTTATACCTACACCACAATTATCTACTGCATCCTCCTCAGGACCTCAACCAAAGAACAAGAGGAGAACAAAGAGAGTTTGTCATCTCATAATGGTCACGCCCACATGTCACGTGATGGAGCCTTGTTTTCGACTAAGAATGTGGTTTAGTTTTAATATCCACTCAGTCTCTTGGGATCGCCTCGACAGCTAGCCTTGTGGTGGTGGGGTATATTGGTGTTGACGAAGACCAATTAATACGTAAAAATGTTGGAGGGTCTGTGTTGTTAATAAATTGCAAGTGTACGATATTGTTAACAAGTTGTAAAATTGGACTTTTGAGTCCAGGTTTTCGATCTCACGAGGGCTATGTTTTTGCTATCGATTTACTTTGATCGAGAGAATTTTTAAATGAAAACCAAAACTAACTAAGAAAATAAATTGTCAAATAATCCAAAAACGACAATAAATTTGAGATTAAATGAAATAAAAAAATCAATTAAAATAAAATAAAATAAAAGTAGAAATTTAAAACTAAAATCAACTAACAAATTCATATCTGGATCTTTTTGTTGAAATTACCGAATTTTACTACAGGACTCGCCTCTCGGATTATGAAAACAATCATTAAATCATGAATTAGTGACCAATTAATTCAAGCATTAAAAATATAGTAAAAAAAATACATGAAAAAAAATAAAATCCCCAACTTGAGAATTGAAATTAAAACGAGAAATATTAAATCTACATCATCAATCCCAATATTACATTTAGCTACTCATGTTCTTGGAAGAAAAAACAATAAATAATGTCAATAAAACTCGGAGTTTGAAGAATTGCAAAATTAGCATCACCTCGCACCACCAAAATCACCAAAGTCGTCTCTTCCTTTTTGTATTTTGATACGAATTGAGATGCACGAAATTAAACCCCGGAAAGTTCAGAACCCAGG
This sequence comes from Ligustrum vulgare, assembly GCA_963555705.1. Lineage (NCBI taxonomy): Eukaryota > Viridiplantae > Streptophyta > Magnoliopsida > Lamiales > Oleaceae > Ligustrum > Ligustrum vulgare. The sequence goes on from OY743186.1 coordinate 19,090,002, forward strand.
TTTGTTTGGACGGTGGAATCTTGACCCAACAATCACGACACGAAATCGACGATGCGGATTGAAGAACCAAGATTTACGAAACGCCACTAGGACTTGTCCAGTTTTCCTTGATAAGTTTCTGATTGTGAATGCCACAAATATTCTAGCAAATATTTGATAAGTTCGGGATGAACTCCACAAGACGTTAATCTTGATAAGTTAGAAGAAATATATGAATCCACCTATAATCTTATTAAATCACTCAATAAAATGTTTAATCAAATCAAAGCTTAATTGTTAAATTGAAAGAAAAGCATATAAATAAGTAAAATTGACCTACAACTAGGGTAGCCACTTATGGGCTCAAAATAGATTTCTAATTAAACTAAAATAACAAAAAATGAAAAGGAAATAAAATCTGCGAAATTCTGCTTTGATTTCAATTGTGCAATCGCTTGGTTTTTAACTCACGCGATCGCGTGGTTATGCTTGAAACTCTTGGGTTGTTTTTTTGATGCAATGGCATAATCGCACCCCGGCTGTGCGACGCGATTGCGTGGTTCAACTTTGGCTTGTTCTTCATTCCTTTTGAAACAACTTGATCTGGTTTGATTCTCGACTGGAGCCCAACACGAAACTTGCTCAATTTTCCATGTAGATTGTTGTTGCATCGCCCGTGTCTTGATTTCTCCTTTGAGCTCCTTTCCCTGATTACATCTGTAGCGCCCCGAGTTCCGTATACCCGATTCACTACGTCATTTTCTGTCTAAATTTTTCGAATAATATTTTTGCGGAAGAAATAATTGAAATTCATTTTTGGCAACATTAAATAAACTGTAATGGCCGCTAAAATTGAAAACATTTATGAAACCATTTGAAATAGTAAATCGAACCATTAATATTGTAAAGAAATTGCCAATATCATAATTTCTCAAATAAATGAACTTCTCTAAATTATTCGATTGTTTGGAAAATACGGAAATCATTAACGTCAAACTTTCAACCGTTCAACGATTATTGCCACCATCATTCATCGCTCGCCACCGTCTCCGAAATCTGCAAAACTGTTAAAAGTAGGGTGAGTATTTCATGGGGGAAATACTCAGTAGACTCATCGCAAATTAATTTAATTTATAAGATGATTAAACACATAAATCCCGGCTCTTTATAAAACGGGCATTGATAGAGCTTCTTTATAAAACTGCTCTTGATAAAACTCATATTGTGCATTACAGCACGGGACATATTTTGCAAATCATATGCTCTTTGAAAACATCTCTTTGAAAACAGTTCTTTGAAAACCATATACTTATAAAACATTTTAATTATGCCAAGCATAATTTCTTTTGAAAGCATAACATAAGATAGGATTGAAATCCTCATAAACATAAGAAGACACAAGAACTTTACCGAACTTAGGTGGCAAGAATTCTTATGCAGTAAAATCATAATAACAGTAAGTTTTCATCATAACATAGGATAATATCGAAATCCTCGTAAACATAAGAATTTTACCGAACTTAGGTGGCAAGAATTCTTATGTAGTGAGTATACCAAGCATAATTTTCTGAAATTCATAGGGATCAATTGCATCATAACATAAGATAGGATCGAAATCCTCATAAACATATGCGACAGGAATTTTACCGAACTTAGGTGGTAAATCCTCATAAACATATGGAAAGATAGGAATTTTACCGAACTTCGTGGCAAATCCTCATAAACATAGGAGACACAAGAATGTTACCGAACTTAGGTGGCAAGAATTCTTATGTGTAGCGCTACTAAAACTCCGGTCCCCTTAACATATCATAACTTATCATATGGGACCCAAAACAATCTTGGTAGATTGATTTCATAGCAATGATCCAAAAAAACATTTTCGTGAAGCATAGGGTATACTTACTTTTCGTAAAAACATAAAGTATATTTTCTTTTCATAAAAACATACTTACTTTTCATAACAACATAAGGTATATTTACCTTTCATAAAAACATACTTGTTTTTCTTAAAAATTGACTTTCACAAGTCACATGACATTCATATGAAATCATAATTTAAATCAATTAATAAGTGCGAGTCTACCTCAAATCCGACGAGTGCAAAGTTGAGCGGGAATGACTTCAATTTCTTTAAATTCTCCGTACGCTTCGTCTTAGCCAATAAGTCACTTTAGTCTATCGAATATATAGTTCAAAATGATAAATTATAATTTGAGGACTAAAATTGATGTTTTGAAAGTTGAGGGACTAAAATGAATGCTTTGAAAGTTCAGGGACTAAAATAGATATTTTGAAAGTTGAGAGACTAAAGTAGATACTTTTGATAGTTGAGGGATTCAAATGAATACTTTTGAAATTTGAGCTTAAAAGTAAATCAGCAGGGACTGAAGTGATCAGATTTTGAAAATGAAAGGGCTGATTAAAATCATTTAAAAAAACTTAAGGACTGAATTGATAGGTTTTAAAACAATCAGGGCTGATTTGAAAGACTTAGAAACTTCAGGGACTAAAGTTGCAATTTCTGAAACTCAAAATATATTTAAAATATTTTTCTCTCTCTCTCTTTCCATTTCAACTAGTCAAGAGAGAGATCGGAGAGAGCGACGCTGGCGGCTTCGTGAACTATGGTGTCTGACCGGCGGTTTCGCAGACGAAATCGCCGGCGTAAGGTGCGGCGAGTGGCAGGGGTGTTGTAGACTAGGTTATTGTGAAATTTGGGTGCAAGATTGATGGTTGAGTCGAGGCAAAAAGTGGCAGTTTTGGGCTGCGGAGAATCGGCGGTACAACCGGTGAAAATCAGGCCAGAGCTAGGTCGAATCAAGGTAAGGTTCTGGGCTTTGATTCCTCTCAGTTTTTGGGTTTTACTTTGGGATTGGGTAGTAGTGGTTTGTATTGATGACGGTTGTGTCCGTGTGCGATGGTGGTGGAGGTTGTGGTTTGGGTGTGGAGATGATGCCGGTGCTGATGGAGGTTGGTGGCGTGATGAGATTAAGATTCGGCAGTGATGGTAGGACTGTGCTTGCAGGCGATTGGCAATGGTTCTGTGAAGGGCTGCAACCGGTGGTTTGGGTTGCTGCAAGCTGTCGAGGTTGCAGTAAAATTGATCATGGTGTTGATAAGGGATTTTGGCTATGGTGGAGGTGCTGATGTTCAGACTTGTGGTGTTGGAATTGTGGCATGGTGGCAGTATGGTCTGCGTGATGGCGGTGTTGATTGATGATGATTATAGTGATTGTCGTGATGGTGATTTATTGGAGAGAAAAGTGGGAGACATGGGGAATAATTAGTTGGTTTGGTGATGATGATGTCTTGAGGATGAAAGTGCTCAAAAGGAAAGAAAAAAAGAAAATAAAATGATTAATGGGAACATGGGGAATATGAGTAGAGTAGGTGCTTAATAATGTAATAAAGATGAAAAACGTGGGAAGTAATCCATTGAAAATTAGACTAATTTTGATTAAGAAATGTGTTTAAAACAGATATACTTTGGACTGAAAATAATTTGAGAATAAATAAATTGAGATATTTTAATAAATTTGGAATTCAAAATGATTTTGAAAATAATACTTTGAATAAATAATTAAAATAACATAATTTTAGAAATTCGAATTTTAATTTAAAATCGAACAAATTCGATATTTCTTGACTTGGCTAGACGAATTCGTCGCGGCATTAATTTCAAAACAATAGCGACTCAATTTTCTAAATATTAAAATAATTATTTATTGCATAAAAATTCTGGGTTGCTATAATCTTACCTCCTTAAAATAATTTCGTCCTCGAAATTAAACTTACTTAATCTTATAATTTCTGAATACTTAATCAGAATCTCTTCTTCTTATCATCGAAAATTCCCAAAATAATCAAAGAATTACCTGAATATTTTCTCTACGTAATATACCCAAACATATCAACATAATATCATCAACTTATCTTTCCAATATTTGTAACCCAAAATTCAGTAAACAAATATCTCCCAAAACTAAGATTCTATACTTAAATGTCACCACATTTCCTGCAAAGTATTTCTTTCACTTGTATATACGTATGAATTCTGATTCAATACGGTACTCATTTTACTTTCCACGTATCATCACATTATACCAAGATTATCATTATTAAAACAAAATATCAGTACCCATAATCCAAGAAAATATTTCAAATCTCAAATCCCATCATCAAATCTTTCTTTTATCAAGAAAGTGAACGGCGCATTAATTCTTGTCTCCTCTTATCCATTATTTTATTCCATCCTTTCTTACTGTAACACAAATCACGCGGATTCATTCATATCCTTGCGCTTTTAAATAGTTCATGCTGGGAAGAGGTTGAATCATCAAACAATGGATATCATCCTTTCTAACATTCGCAAGTATTATTCCAGTCTTCCTATGAATGATCTGAGAAAGATCTATAGAATAAGGCTCGAAAGATTGAGGTTGCTAATGGCTCATGATATTCCAGAAGATGTTCGCTGGTTGATAGAAGCAAAGGTTCGACTATCTGGTGAATTACCATCAACATTTCCAAAGCACATGCCTGGTTTAGGCAAAAGCACGTTCGCAAAGAAACGAAGAGCAAAAAGGCTGGATGGTTGCTACAAATGTGCTCGTTGGAATTGTGATACTCGTTGCAAATCAGTAGGATATTCTTCTACTAATCGGGATGATAAAATCGAATTCATAAAGGGTGGACTGAGTAAGGAGTCTTTGGATGATATTCGACTGACTCTTGAGACGCACCCAAGTGGTTATGTACAACGTGAACTTCTCTCCTTATACGCTCAGTTTAACGAGGACAAAAATCGTTATAGTCTCCAAAATATAATAACAAAAGATCCTGTTTGCCAGTCTGTTTTACAAAATGAGGCTTCTGGCAGTTCAGCAATGATATAAGGTAAATCTTTTGATATGCTTTTAAAAATATTTTTTTCTGTTTTCTTTAACGCGTTTTGGAAATAAAAAAATATTTTCCTTTCTCGAGTTTTGATAAAGCTGGAAATAAATATATTTTCCTTTTCTCGAGTTTTGATAAAGCTGGAAATAAATCACCGAAAGGTGATATCTTTGATAAAATAGTCAAAAGTTGGCCGATTTTGTCAAAAAGTGAATCTTTACTTTTTCAGAATCAATCAAAAACAGTAAATTTTTTCCGGCTTTAAATAGCCAAACATATTTCATAGTTCAGGCATCCCAAAATCACATCTTATTCGTAAGTTTTCCCTTCTTTACTATCAAAGATGGAAGCACCAAAACTTCGACAGATCAAAACTATTTGTGTATTTTGTGGATCAAAAGTAGGGAAAGGCTTCGGTTATCTAGAAGCGGCTGTAGATCTTGGAAAGAAACTGGGGGAAAAAGGTATCACTCTTGTATATGGGGGTGGTAGCAGTGGTCTAATGGGTTGTGTTTCCCAATCTGCTCTTGCAGAGAAATCAAAAGTAATCGGTGTTATACCTGTCCCTTTGGTAGATGTTGCAGGCAAAACACGAGGGCATGAAGTTCAAACCTTATCCATCCATGAACGCATAACTTGTATGCTATATGGTTCTGATGCCTTTATAGCCCTGCCCGGAGGTTTTGGTACCTTAGAAGAAATTTTTAACATTACCTCGTGGGCTCAACTAGATCTCCATACTAAGCCTATTGGGCTTCTGAATGTTAACAATTTCTTTGATGGTTTGTTAACCTTTCTTGATTATGCTGTGGAACAGGGATTCATCTCTCCATTTTCCAGAAGGCTTCTTATTTCTGCTCCTACTATTGATGAACTACTGGATAAGCTGCAGTCATATATCTCAATACAAGATCCAGCAGGAGTTAAGATAGATTGGTCGCAAGGAAGGGGAATCAAGCGAAAATGGAGTCCGGTTAATGTAAATTTAACTCTGTGAATCTTAGAATAGGTGGGGGTAGAGTACGGAGTATTCTCACTCTCGAGACACCCCTCCATTTACTAGGATTTCCTTAATGTTTAAATCTTGTGTGTACCTCAAAGGTTCCAGGTGGTAGATTACGGAGTATTCTTACTCTCGAAACACACCTCTTTGAAGGTTTTCTCTTTATATCCTCAAAAGATCAGAGGTGGTAGGATACGGCTACTCCGGAAACACATCTCTCATTCTGAGGATCTTTCCATGCTTTTCTCTTATGCTTTCATGTGTTTCATGTATTTCCTTTCCAGTGTGACTCTTGTGTGTTCTCCTTATGAGAAAATAATAAAATCTCTGCTATCATCAACCAAATCTCGTTTGTGATATAAATGTACTTGCATGTCTAACCTTAATTCCTTTAGTAGATGTTTATCATATCATGCTCTTAATTTCAATTGATAAAATTCTGAACAGAGTCTCCCTTGTAATTTGGACTTATCCAAACCATAAGCATACTTCATAACTCACAATAATAAATAACTCCACATTTGATCACAACGATCTAAAAATATTGAAAACGATTCCAACACTTCATTATCATCAAAATATCCCATAATTCAATTCATAATTCCTCAACATAGAAATTTCAAATCATATTTTTCAATATCACAATATCACTTCCTTCGATACCTTAATGGCTCAAAAGATAACTCATACTTATAAATATATGCCATAAATCATGTTCCCAAAATTTATTCACAAGGCCAAACTTCATAATAAATTTCTCTTCAAAATAGAGGAAATAATTCACTTACTCAACATAATATCCATTACTTAATTCTCAATAAAATCATATTATTCCCATTATGCTCAACACTCGTTTTATTTCTTAAAAAAAAATTTCATAATCATACATTAAAACATATAAGTTATGACAAAGCATAACAACATCATTATTTTTGAAAGAAATACATTCTTATTTCTCATAAATCATAAGTATCCGAAATACTCTTCATTCTTTCTCATAAATCAATAAAATGAGTATTCGAAATACTGAAATAACTTTAAACATCATAAACTTCTTTACCTCGGAGTTGGTGGAACGAATGATGGCAGTGGCAATCTTCATCAATAAAATTTTATAATGGAAAATATTTCTTGAAAATTCTTTTGCAAGTTTTACCAGTCTACAGAAACGCAGACTGGCTCTGATACCAACTTGTAGCGCCCCGAGTTCCGTATACCCGATTCACTACGTCATTTTCTGTCTAAATTTTTCGAATAATATTTTTGCGGAAGAAATAATTGAAATTCATTTTTGGCAACATTAAATAAACTGTAATGGCCGCTAAAATTGAAAACATTTATGAAACCATTTGAAATAGTAAATCGAACCATTAATATTGTAAAGAAATTGCCAATATCATAATTTCTCAAATAAATGAACTTCTCTAAATTATTCGATTGTTTGGAAAATACGGAAATCATTAACGTCAAACTTTCAACCGTTCAACGATTATTGCCACCATCATTCATCGCTCGCCACCGTCTCCGAAATCTGCAAAACTGTTAAAAGTAGGGTGAGTATTTCATGGGGGAAATACTCAGTAGACTCATCGCAAATTAATTTAATTTATAAGATGATTAAACACATAAATCCCGGCTCTTTATAAAACGGGCATTGATAGAGCTTCTTTATAAAACTGCTCTTGATAAAACTCATATTGTGCATTACAGCACGGGACATATTTTGCAAATCATATGCTCTTTGAAAACATCTCTTTGAAAACAGTTCTTTGAAAACCATATACTTATAAAACATTTTAATTATGCCAAGCATAATTTCTTTTGAAAGCATAACATAAGATAGGATTGAAATCCTCATAAACATAAGAAGACACAAGAACTTTACCGAACTTAGGTGGCAAGAATTCTTATGCAGTAAAATCATAATAACAGTAAGTTTTCATCATAACATAGGATAATATCGAAATCCTCGTAAACATAAGAATTTTACCGAACTTAGGTGGCAAGAATTCTTATGTAGTGAGTATACCAAGCATAATTTTCTGAAATTCATAGGGATCAATTGCATCATAACATAAGATAGGATCGAAATCCTCATAAACATATGCGACAGGAATTTTACCGAACTTAGGTGGTAAATCCTCATAAACATATGGAAAGATAGGAATTTTACCGAACTTCGTGGCAAATCCTCATAAACATAGGAGACACAAGAATGTTACCGAACTTAGGTGGCAAGAATTCTTATGTGTAGCGCTACTAAAACTCCGGTCCCCTTAACATATCATAACTTATCATATGGGACCCAAAACAATCTTGGTAGATTGATTTCATAGCAATGATCCAAAAAAACATTTTCGTGAAGCATAGGGTATACTTACTTTTCGTAAAAACATAAAGTATATTTTCTTTTCATAAAAACATACTTACTTTTCATAACAACATAAGGTATATTTACCTTTCATAAAAACATACTTGTTTTTCTTAAAAATTGACTTTCACAAGTCACATGACATTCATATGAAATCATAATTTAAATCAATTAATAAGTGCGAGTCTACCTCAAATCCGACGAGTGCAAAGTTGAGCGGGAATGACTTCAATTTCTTTAAATTCTCCGTACGCTTCGTCTTAGCCAATAAGTCACTTTAGTCTATCGAATATATAGTTCAAAATGATAAATTATAATTTGAGGACTAAAATTGATGTTTTGAAAGTTGAGGGACTAAAATGAATGCTTTGAAAGTTCAGGGACTAAAATAGATATTTTGAAAGTTGAGAGACTAAAGTAGATACTTTTGATAGTTGAGGGATTCAAATGAATACTTTTGAAATTTGAGCTTAAAAGTAAATCAGCAGGGACTGAAGTGATCAGATTTTGAAAATGAAAGGGCTGATTAAAATCATTTAAAAAAACTTAAGGACTGAATTGATAGGTTTTAAAACAATCAGGGCTGATTTGAAAGACTTAGAAACTTCAGGGACTAAAGTTGCAATTTCTGAAACTCAAAATATATTTAAAATATTTTTCTCTCTCTCTCTTTCCATTTCAACTAGTCAAGAGAGAGATCGGAGAGAGCGACGCTGGCGGCTTCGTGAACTATGGTGTCTGACCGGCGGTTTCGCAGACGAAATCGCCGGCGTAAGGTGCGGCGAGTGGCAGGGGTGTTGTAGACTAGGTTATTGTGAAATTTGGGTGCAAGATTGATGGTTGAGTCGAGGCAAAAAGTGGCAGTTTTGGGCTGCGGAGAATCGGCGGTACAACCGGTGAAAATCAGGCCAGAGCTAGGTCGAATCAAGGTAAGGTTCTGGGCTTTGATTCCTCTCAGTTTTTGGGTTTTACTTTGGGATTGGGTAGTAGTGGTTTGTATTGATGACGGTTGTGTCCGTGTGCGATGGTGGTGGAGGTTGTGGTTTGGGTGTGGAGATGATGCCGGTGCTGATGGAGGTTGGTGGCGTGATGAGATTAAGATTCGGCAGTGATGGTAGGACTGTGCTTGCAGGCGATTGGCAATGGTTCTGTGAAGGGCTGCAACCGGTGGTTTGGGTTGCTGCAAGCTGTCGAGGTTGCAGTAAAATTGATCATGGTGTTGATAAGGGATTTTGGCTATGGTGGAGGTGCTGATGTTCAGACTTGTGGTGTTGGAATTGTGGCATGGTGGCAGTATGGTCTGCGTGATGGCGGTGTTGATTGATGATGATTATAGTGATTGTCGTGATGGTGATTTATTGGAGAGAAAAGTGGGAGACATGGGGAATAATTAGTTGGTTTGGTGATGATGATGTCTTGAGGATGAAAGTGCTCAAAAGGAAAGAAAAAAAGAAAATAAAATGATTAATGGGAACATGGGGAATATGAGTAGAGTAGGTGCTTAATAATGTAATAAAGATGAAAAACGTGGGAAGTAATCCATTGAAAATTAGACTAATTTTGATTAAGAAATGTGTTTAAAACAGATATACTTTGGACTGAAAATAATTTGAGAATAAATAAATTGAGATATTTTAATAAATTTGGAATTCAAAATGATTTTGAAAATAATACTTTGAATAAATAATTAAAATAACATAATTTTAGAAATTCGAATTTTAATTTAAAATCGAACAAATTCGATATTTCTTGACTTGGCTAGACGAATTCGTCGCGGCATTAATTTCAAAACAATAGCGACTCAATTTTCTAAATATTAAAATAATTATTTATTGCATAAAAATTCTGGGTTGCTATAACATCATCCCCTCTCTCTTGAAAAGGATTGACTTCGAATCAATTTCTGGCCTGCTTTTCAAATGCGTCCTACTTTTAGGGGCTTGGTGTAGAATTTTTCCACCTGGATCAAATGGAAATTTCTTGCTTCCCTGCAATGTGGTCAACCAACAATACCATGGAACTTGGATTATATGAATGGATCGAATCACAAGCTCCCTTAGGCAAAAGTAGTGTGGCCCAAATTCCTAAGTGCAATTAACCTGAAAAAAGGAACTAAGCAAAACGGGGTGGGGAATGTTAGTTTCAAACGGTACAAGATATGGATCCTTGTACTCATGACTCATTATCTCCAATTCATTTTCCCCACAACAAGACCCTTCTCTTCACCTTCTCCAATCCTTTTAAATTCTTGCTCAATCACCTCTTTCTCCTTTTCCTCACACCCAACCACCTCTTCTAATTCCATATTTTATCAAAATTTTCATGCAATTCCTCTCCACCACTCAAATATGGATCTTCAACTTCAAAATTCAAAATTTGCACTTCTACCCCAACTTCCAATTCATGCTTCTCGTCAACAATTTTATTCTCAATTACTTTAACCTCACTATCATTTTTCACATCATGCCTATCATCAACAATTATATTTTTTTGTTCACCCAGCTCTTCACTACCCAATTCCTCATCTCCTACTTCAAATTTTGGATTTTCAATTATTTCTACCTTCAATTCAGTTTCAATATTCTTACCATGAGGCTCCAATTGTAAATCCCCTACAATCTCACTTTCAACCTTTTGTAATTCAGCTTCGGCCTCCCTATCACTCTCATTTTGCAACTCAGCTAATTTTTTCCTCTCATTTTGTGCAATCATCTTCTTCTCTAGCTGTTCCCATAACCTTCTGATCTCCTAGAAAATGTCTTTCATTTCTGAATTATCTCTTACCTTTTCACTCGTCCTCTTTCTCAACCTAGACTCCTTTCTAGCCTTCTTTTCACTCTTCATTATTTCTTCATAAATTCCTACTTGTATCCTCAAAATCGCCCTCTCGTCACTCTCCTTCCTACTTGAAGATTTTTCTCTTGATTTAAACATGGTGGAATTGATTGTGGAAACGAATGGGAAATATTCGATAACAAGGAATTATGGAATTCAGTAAAATGGTTCTTGAATTTTGGAATGACTTTTTTTTTTTTTTGAAAATTTTGGTATAATAAAAAAAATTAATGATTTTTTAAATCCGAAATTCGACAACGAACACGGAAAAACAAACGGGACATGATTTGGATAAGAATCGAATAAAATAAACACTTTTGATTTTTTATTAGATTTTTATATGGATAAAAAATTGGAAAAAATTTAGTGGCACGAAGAACTTGAAGAACAAGAAAACTCAAAAAAGACTCAACAACAAGATATGGATAATTCTTACGGCAGACTCGATGATAAACATAAGAATTAAACTTGATAGAATAAAAAAACCTGAATTCAGAGTTCAACTCTGATACTAAATGATACGAATAGAGATGCATGGAATTAAACACCGAAAATTTCCGAACCCAGGTTTATTTGGATGGTGGAATCTTGACCCAACAATCACGACGCGGAATTGACGATGCGGATTGAAGAACCAAGATTTGCGAAACGCCACAAGGACTTGTCCAGTTTTCCTTGATAAGTTCGAAGAAATATAGGAATCAACTTATAATTTTATTGAATCACTCAATAAACTGTTTAATTAAATCGAAGCTTAATTGTTACAATGAATGAAAAATATATAAATAAGTAAAATTGACCTAACAACTAGGGTAGCCGCTAATGGGTTCAAGCATTACATGATTAATCAAGAAATGTGGAACATTGTTTCAGACTTCATTATTTTAACGTGACCTCACGCACTGGTTTCCTTTATATAGACAGCTTCCATTGTGATTTGAAATTGAATGTGACCTTAGTATATTAATTGAATTTGCATTCAGTGAAATGGCAGTACATGATTTTCTGAAAATTGATTTCGGTTTTTATTGACAGCAATGCAATATTATCTTTGTGACCTTGCTATGGTGATCTTTACCTTCTGTGATCTTAGTATCTAATTGTCTTATAATTGGTAATTTGCAGTGATGGGTTTCGTACACTTTTGTTTGATGTATGGATCACAGTTTAAAGGATGCATATAACTCTGAGGTCACATAGGTAAATGCCAAATGCTTACAGATTACTATATGCTTAGAGTTAGGAAAGGTAATTCATAAAAAAAAAAAAAAAAAAAAAAAAAGTTAAGGTTAAACTTTGCTTGTACACGGAATCATTCGACAAGCCAGTGTCATGATGTTGGGTATTCTAAAAACCGAGGTCACATGTTCAATGGTTCCACATGATGTTCAACATGCCTTAGTGAGGATTAGAACTACGAGGTCACATAGTTACGTGCTATAAGGTAACATGATATTGTTATTGCAAAAATATGTAAAGTAGTTCAAAAATGATGTATGAAATAGTGTGGAACTAACTATTCTCATATTAATCTCTACCTGTACAACATATCTCTCGTTTCAAATGCCAATGTCACAATTTCAGGCTTCCAAATGAGTATTGTTTACCATAAATCTTAGGGTTAATGTATCACACTTGAAGGATGATTATAGCTACGAGGTCAAATAGTTATGTGCTATAAGGTCACACCATATTGCTAGTGCAAAATTAGGAAAAGTATTTCACAAAGGATGGTTGAGAATAGTGTGTAACAAACAAATTTCAGTTTAAGCTCGCTCTACCTTTACAGTGAATCACTTCCCAAGTCAAGGTCACAAAATTTTTTTTTTGGGAGGGGGGGGGGGGGGGCTTCAAAATTAGTATTGTTCAGCGTAAATCTTCAAATAAATGGAAATAAGCATCCACAAAAATGAGGTCACAAGTTCAATTTTTCGACAACATTCCTTTCAATAAAATTGAATATCTTATACATTGTTCGATCACATTAAATAGAGTACAAGGTCACAAAGGGGAAAATATTGGAAATTCTAAGATTATTCCACATTTTGGTGATTTCAATGCACTACCCATTCACCAAAATGCCCATAATCTATATTATATATTAAAGTTTTTGAGTTGGAGCGGGTCCCAATTCATGTTTTCCCGTCCAAACTCACTAATTAATTGTGCATACTCTACAACTAATATATATTATATTATTGATTTTTTTTTTTTGTGTATTTATTAAATTCATTTCATAATAAAATATGCAATAACAATAACATAATAATGTTTATACATTGATTTCCTAACACTTTGTTTACCTCTTCGTGTCCCATGAAAATAGTGATTAATAGGTTAAAAAATGATTTCAATTAATTTGCATGACATTTTTTTCTTAATCTATATTAAATGAATGATAATAATATAAACAAATTAAAATAAATCAATTATACAAAGATGTTTAATCGTGCAAATTTAATCAAAGAAATATCAAATAAAAATAAGTTATTAAAAACTCAACGATTTTATCTATAATATTTATTTTTTAAAATCTTTATACACACATCTAGGTCATTGCAAAATAAAAATTCATTTTTATATCTGTATAACAAATTAGTTAAATTCTAGGAATTCTCATTATTTTATTTAATTGTACTATTGAGAGTGATAACGGCTAAATAAGCCAACTAAAAAATTGACAATTGTATTGAAAAAGATTAATCTTTTAAATTTTCAAACTTTAATGGTTTCTAATTCCTATTATTGTATCTTTTCAATTTTGGCTCTTTAGAAAACTTTGCATTATTTATTATGATTATTACTTTATTTGATCAAATATAATTTCTTATTTTATATATTAAAGTCTCACAAAAGTATGTCTGTGTTACTAATAATAATAATTTGATAAATCATATAATTTCTTATTTTATAACAAAATTCTCACTAAAGCATGTCATATATTACTACTACTAATAATAAAATTCACACTATAAAATGTCTAATGTTTCTAATAATAATAATTTGATCAATTGTAATTTCTTATTTAAAAAAAAAATCTCACAAAAACATGTCATTGTGAAGAAGATTGAAATAAGACAAGCATTTTGTTCATAATAATATTATTATAATCACAAAATAAGTTCCAAGTAAAACATCTTTAATGTTACCATTATTAATGATAACTAATTGCACTAGGATGAACAGGATACGTCTTAAATCAATTTGAACTGTCCTAAATATCGTATAAAGATAGCTTCTTAAAGTAATTATTTTGTTTGTATAACCTATAAGATTAACAATTGTTTTAAATATCTCAGTATTCAATAATTGTTATCAACTTACGTTTTATATATTGAAAATAATATTGTTATTAGATATAATAAGTAATAGCAATAACATGTCTTATACTATAAAAAGTACTAACACGAAAAAAATGTTTATAATTTCTAATAAAGAAAGCACGTCTTATATTATGAAAAATTACTAACTAAAAAACTTTTTTTTTTATTATAATACAATTAGAAATTATTACAAATTTTGATAGTTACTAACACCGTATAGTTATTATTTAGTTTTTTATATATACTTATTCTTTGTTTGAAACCTATTCCACATTAGTAGTTGTTAATTAGACTGCATGATTATCCTGAATTCTTAATTGCTGGTATTAGAAGTTTAAGAGTCTATAATTAAGAATGATAATGGTCAAAGTACTCCGTTTTCTCTTTAAATATTCGCAAATATTGAAAGTCATCTTACCTGCAACACTTCATATTCTGCTTCTATACATTCAACATTTGTACTCTTAAAAGATCTTAACAAACATCGTGCAGACTTGAGGTTAAAACTCCATTGGGCTAGAAAAATGGTTTGTACCCAAGCACGGAAAAAATAATAAATGCATGGAAATGATTTTCATAGAAAAAGATGTATTATGGTCTCAAATTTAACACACGCGTTTTAAATTTCTAATTGTATTTCAGTTTGTGTTGACAACATTGTTCTATAATCTACGTGCATTATTTACCAATATAATTTGTATTCAGAGTAACATGTTTTAAGTTACAGTAAAGGGTCACCTCATTAACACTTACAACCATCTATTGAGTGAACATGAAATTTACTGCATTCGGCGCGTCACAGTTGTTAAAAACCGAGGAAATTACCCAATAACAAGCCATAAGTTCAGAGTCTATTTTTATTTATTTATTTATTTATTTTACAAGACTTACGTCTGGCCAATAGCTGACTGTTTTTTCCCTAAAGCAATTTGCAATTTAAAGTCTTTTGTTGAAATAACGGGACCAGGTTTGCAACTTTGAATCCTAATGAAGACTCAACGTGTAATATAAAGCAATAGTTGAAAGCATATACCCCTCAAGGAAGGGCCATTCTTACTCCAATATTGAACAATGTTGAAAACATAAATAAATACACGATTTCTACTAAATCATGCTGAATAAAATATATATATTAGTTCAAATACATTTTGTAAATTGGACATCATGAGAAGTTTGTTTGGAGACGTACATTCCACATAGTTCTTAAATGGAGTAAAATGTTCTGGTATGTATAACCACGAGTTGAAGCTGAGAGTCAATGCTCCAATAATGTTGTTGAGAAATATTGATCATGCTTCGAGATTGTGCAATAGAGCTAGGTTAATTATTTCTAGGCTTGGACACCATGTTTTGGAGGCCTCAATTCTATCGGGGAGTAATGCAGGGCAAAAGGTTTTTATTCCAAAAATGTCGTTAACTCCTTTAGATCCAATGTTGCTTTTTAAAATTTCAAAGAAGACGGTTCCCTTTAATAGTATCTTACGCCATGACGATCAATAAGAGTCAATGATAACTATCACACATAGGTCTTTTCTTGGGAAAATCAGTATTTAGTAATGGTCAACTATATGTAACAATATCTAGAATTACATATGTGACGAGGAAGATAAATCAATCAATTTAGCTACAAATGTTGTATTTAAATAAGTGTTTCAAAATTTGTACTAACTTCTATTTAGAAATACAAAATTTTATAAGTTCTTGTGTTCATAATATTTTTTATTATATATTGTGATTCTACGTTTTCCTATAATAAAATATTATCACTATCAAAGATTCCGTGCAACGCACGGGTGTGAAACTAGTTATGTATAAATGTTTTGGTGTCTTGGATTTCATCATTTCAGCAGTCATCGTATTCGGTTTCAAACTTGGGGCACGTGGTTAATTTTGTGGTTTCAATTTTTAATTGGCCGAAGAATATGAGTTTGTCTATGTTCGGTTTCAATTCATGGTATGTAGTGGATTAGGATCTTTCACCGGATATTTAGGGATATTGATTAAGTGTTTATTAATTTCAAAAAATTTATTTCAGCCATTATAAACGAGAATGGCGCTACTTAGCTTATTTATACATATATTATAAATTCTGAATTATTTATTAAATTCTTATTTAAGACCTGGGTTTTGAAAAGAAATAGGTTCATCCTTATTTTTGAAAGCCAAACTTAAATTACAAGGTTGCTTGTAATTTCCACTTCTAATTAAACTAAAATAACAAAAACTGAAAAGGAAATAAAATCTGCGAAAATTTCAACTGCGCGATCGTTTGGTTTTTAACTCGCGCGATCGCGTGGTTATGCCTGAAACTCTCGGGGTTTTTTTTTTTTTTTTGATGCAATGGCGCGATCGCGCCCTAGTTGTGCCGTGCGATCGCATGGTTCAACTCCAACTGGTTCTTCACCCCTTTTGAAACAACTTGATCAGTTTGATTCTCGACTCAGGCCCAACACAAAACTTGCTCAATTTTCCATGTAGATTGTTGTTGCATCGCCCGTGTCTTGATTTCTCCTTTGAGCTCCTTTCCCGGATCACATCATATTTCCAGTCAATAGCTTCATTTTTATTTACTCCACAATGCAAACTCTTTGTATCCACAACCGCCGACTTCTTTTTTCCTTATAGCAGTCGACCACCAGTTTATTCCAATGTTGCTTTCTTAATTCACTCAGCTACCTCCTCTTTTTTTATAACTCCCAACCGCCAACTCTCCTCTTTTATTCCCAGCCGCAAGTCCAAGAATAATACTCTCAAAGCTGCCCCCAATTCCTCATGAATAACATCAATGTATGTATGTATGTGTGTATCTATATATATATATATATATATATAATCACCAAATCAACCCTAAAATTTCAACATAAGTCGGTGCCCAGGTTCCATTGCTGCCATCCAATTTTTAGTCCCCGAAAAGAAGTCCAAATCTCAATTCAATTAGAAGCCCAGTTAGTCTATTCTTTACTTTTTAATTTTAGGGCCACAATTCTTCTAAATAAAATAAGTAGATCCTTGAGTTTCTTCAATTGTGCAATTAAACCCTTGAATTTTAGAATGTCTTCAATTAAGCTCCACGTTGATTTTCCATTGGCTTCATTAACCTTTAATGTACATGATTTAGCTCGTTTTGCACTCCAATTGGCCTTTATTCGCTTCAGTTTCTTCATTCTATTGACTTTGGGATAAAATCAGAAATAATAATAATTAATAATAATTAAATAAAATTTATTCAAGAAAAAAATAATATCATATTTTGACAGACAAATAAGTGTATAAATTACACTTATCAGTCTGCTACTCAAATCCTTTTCCATGATAAAGATTCTGACAAAATGAAAAAAAATAAAAATAGTATGGAATTTGGAGAGAGAATGATTCATCATCAACGTAGAAAGGGACTCATTTCCTCTTTCAAATTAATTATTCTTTGTGTAAATTAACGGGGTTATGGAAATTGGATTGCATCTAGATTTTGCCATTTTGGTGTATTGATTTGGTGCACTTATTTGATCCAGAGGTTTAGAGGTTGATCAGGTGGTGGAAGATTGGTTGAGGAAGGAGGCTACGAAGTCTGACTAGGGTTAATCCAAATATGGTTAATAATAGCAATTGGGATGGTTACACAACAATACTATATTTTTATTTTTATTTCTTTTTTATTGAATTGAGGATATAATTGTAAATTTTATGTGGTGTATTTATTGAAAGTATATATTTCAATTGTTTTTTATTTATATATCTTTTGGTTTGCATCAAAGTTGTTGTTTTGATTTATTAAAACAACGTGCACTTTGCATTAATAAATCAAAACAACAACTTTGATGCAAACCAAAAGATATATAAATAAAAAACAATCAAAGGAACAATTAAATTTAATTAGATCTCACAATTCTTGGTAAATCAAAACTTCGAATATCCTTCAACTGGAAAAATAAGTTTAGCTATCCATAAACATTTCGAAAATAAAACTAAAAGAAAAAATAATAAAAATTGATATCAAACTCTAGAAATCGATGAAACGTGTTGCAGCCTCCTCCTTCCTCTCCCTTTTTTTTTCTTCTTTTCTTTCTTTTTCCACCTGAACTCCCCTCCCGCAATCTTCCTGCCTTTTTCTTAATTTTGTTGGCAGCCAAGTGTCCAATTTTTTCCCCTTGAGAAAAGCAACTCCAATCAATTGTTGGGATAAGTCATGAGAGTCCCAATTCTCCAAGAAGTCTTCCTTCTCTCAACCACCAAAATAAACGTCCTGGTCCCTCCTCTTTTATTCCCTTTTTTCTTCTTTTTTCTTCTTTAATTTCAGCTTCCAAGAATCTTTTTCTTCCTTTCTTGGTTCCCAGAATCTCTCCCCCCTTTCTTGTGGCTAAAGTTCTTTTTTTTTTTTTTTAAATAAGGCCTTCCTCAATTGTCATTCCTCGGCCCATCCAATTCCAATCGAGACCTAGCTGCATGGGGATTAATGATCTAAGTGCTGCCTGGACCTTGAACTCTTTTTATTATGATGGCCCATGAATTTTTGCTGAGGTTGCTGTCTGTCCGAAATAAGGCGTGCCCACGCTTTATGTAAAGTCCTGATCTGATTGTAAACTTTTTGAGTTCCAAACTTGTTCTTTTAATTTGTGATATTGAGTCCATTTTGTTCCAACTCCTCCATCTAATCCACAAAACACAAAATATGATTAATATCCATAATTTAAGCATTTAAAATCAATGGAGTAAGATAAAATATCACAATTTAAATAGCAAATATGCACCCTATCAAATCCCCCCACACTTAGACAATGCTTGTCCTCAAGCATAAACTAGCTCAAGTTAATGGAATGTACTCTCATCATCATCCATTCTTCTATCTCTACAATTCAACACTATGCTAGTCACTTCAACAAAATTTTTCAAAATCCACAGGTGGTGGGATTTAACACCTCACATTAGATTCACACAATACGCTCAAAATGTTTAGGGTGTAAAGTCTATATGCACTCTCAGGTCAAAGCATAGAAAACTCTTACCATAGGCTTGCTAATATATCACATTAGAGCCACCAATGGGTTTGAGCACAAAATATGGGTCTTAACACCGGTTGTAATGGGGCTTGGGTAAGGTGGGATAAAAAAGATACATTTTTGGCGATTTTCATTGAAGGAATTATATGAACTTCTTCGTAAGAACTCACTTAAAATTCATGTACTTCAATCATATCACTCCATACCCAGTGTAGTTTATATCCTTTCACCTCTCGTGAGTATCCCCTCAACAACTATCAATGAATTACAACATGGGAGTTAATTTCAATCAACTTGAAGGCACGAAATATAGACCAAGCAATTCAAACCACTCATAAGCACATGTAATGGGAGTAAACACTCTCACAAGGTATTTCTCTCTTCGCACAAAGTGTATAAGGGTGAGAATTTTCACTCAGCTGGCATGGAGGATTCATTGCCACAAACTGCTCAGATGTCATGATCGGAGCTAACAATAACACAAGTGCAAAGTAAAGGTCTTTATTTGGTTGTAACGGGGCTTCAGGTTAGGTAAGATAAAAGGAAAATATTTAGGCTAAGTTGAGAGGAAAGTTCACAAGCTGATTCAATTTAAAACGATATCTCTTCCTCCACCTTTCAATATGACTTTTCCCTAATTTCCTAGCATCCAATCGATTCAGCCCTTGACTCTTATTATGCACGTGGGGTTTATTCTCTTCACATGATTTTTTTAATTTTTTTATTTTTTTTTTCAACTTGATTTCTTTTTGACCCCATCATCATTTAAACATTGAATAGAACCAAATGAAAACTCCCATTTTTCTGAAGCTAAGACTGTCTCACACTTCTCAATCAATACAAACTTGTGAAATTCCTCTCTTGTGGGTTCAAGATAGAGGTAACATGAAAGAACGGGAATCCATGGCTTGTAACGTGGCTACAAAATTTCAAAGACGGGCTAAAGCCCAAAGAGGCTTCTATTGGTATATGTATCATGGTAGGCTCTTTAAGAAGGCCAAATTGGGTTTCACCTAATGCCTTTACTATATTTTGCACTTGAGTCAAGAAACTACAACGGCATGTACAAGAGAGCACATCCAAGAACAAACAAACCATGCAGGACACACATCAAAGAAGAAGAGCTTAATAGAAAGATAAAAATAGCTCATAGGCTCAAAAGCTCACGAATTACGATTTATATGTGACGCGATCCCAGTCGGGGAATCTCGTCGAACACGCGGAATAACGATAATTAAAACCCTAGGAAAGATCTAAATCAGATCTGACACGAAAATTAACAAGAACACGAATAATTGAACAGAAATTAAAAGATATATTGACGATAGGACATTGACCCAAGATTCACGACGCAAGAAATTGACGATGCGGAATCGAGATCCAAGGTTTTCGAAACACCACAAGGACTTGTCAATTTCCTTGATAAGATTCTAATCGGACACGCCACAAATATTCTCGCGAATATTTGATAAGTACAACGCCACAAATATTTCCACAATATTTGATAGGTCGGATTTGTTCTTGAAGAACACAAAAGGGACTCCTCAACCTTTCAATTGGAGAAAACTCTCTCAACTATATTAATCTCAAAATTAATCTTTACTGTTTTTACTATGAATTGAAAAAGCGTATAAATAAACAAAATAACCTAGCATCTAATTTACTCAAAATAGAATTCTAATTATACTAAAATTCTAAACTAGGAAAATAACCTAAAATAATAAAAGGAAATAAATTAATTGAAAAAAACCAGAAAATCTGGAAAATCTTGAGTTACGGCCGTGAATATCTAGTTTACGGCCGTAACTAATATTCTGTCTCAAATTTCAGTTTGGTGTTACGGCCGTAAGAATGGAGGTTACGGCCGTGATCAATTTCAATTCCATTTTTACGGCCGTGAGGAATATCTTTACGGCCGTGAATCACTTTCTGCACAATTTCTTGATTATTTGCCTCGGTTTGATCCTTTCGCCTTCTCGGCTCGACTCCAACACGATCATTGTCATATTTCCGATGGCTCGACTTCACCCCTCGATGCCTAGTCCGGATCACATCAATATGTGTTGCTCCCATCCATTTATGAGATATAGGTCATTGCTTGGTCCTGGTTTCAAAATCAAATTAATGCTAGAAAGAGTGGAGTTATGTTAATTAGAGTGGTGTTATGACACATCAACTTTGGTTTGACTCAATTAGGTACGGATTACAACTCGACTACTTTATCCCCTCAAACATTTCTTTCACATCACAAGTCTTTGATTTTCAATGTTTGTTATTCTCAACCAAAATAATTTGAAGCACAAGTGAATAAGCTCATATATTCCTTCAATGCAAGGTTCAAGAGAATGGAATATTAGCAAGGAATAGGAGTGCTCATGGCTTGTATTGTGGTTGATTTTCAACAAAAAGGCTATGGCTCAAAAGTGGCTTTCTAGTGGCATATTTCAAGGTAGGCTTTTTAAGAAAACTAAATTTGGCTTCACCTAAGTGCCATACTTATTCAGTGCATTCAATTACCAAGAGGCATCTCAACATGCATAACAAAGCAAGTTCTAGAAGATATCCACTACACTTGACAGTCACACAATCAAAAGAATAGAGCATATCATAGTGTTAAATGTAATTGCTCAAGAGGCTCAAAAGCTCACAAAATAGGGTTAATGCGCATTAATTCCCACACACCCTTCATTCAATCCACTATCAAGAGCAATCAATCACCGTGTAGTAAATGAAAATTCAACTACTCATGCAATTCCCACTGTGCCTCAACTCATCTCAATAATTCAAAATAATTAAGATCATAAATGAATAAGCATCGATATAATCTAGAATTAGGATGAGAATTTTCAAAAATTTCCTTGAAAAATAGAGCAAACATGGTTTATAATGAAAATTGAAGTGCAACTAAAATGAATCAAATTCAAAAACCAAGCAAAGCACATCAAAACCCTCCCCCACACTTAATCCATACATTGTCCTCAATGTAGTAAAATCATAAATTATGAAAACTAGAAGAGAATAGGAATAGAGGACTCCCCTGCAGGTTGAACAGTAGATGTCGATGTGAAGGCGGGCGAGAAAACAAACTTCCTTAATGGAATTCCTTGTTAGTCCATTTACTTGAGATCCATGACAAAACTCTTCCTCTATAGGCTCCAAATCATGGTATCAGCCCATACAAATCCCACAGCAAAATCACAGTGTTCCCACAACTTGCACAAGTGTTGTCACATTCCCACGAACCGGGTGTAGCGGTTTACAGCGAGGACGATGGGAAGAGGGAGGCGGTGGTGATGAGCGGTGCTGGTCACGGCGGTTGAGATTGTGAAGGAGTGAGCTGTTGAGAGGTGGTTTACTGGTTTTGAGGGAAAGAGAGGAAAAGGGGTTGAAGCTATGGAGGAAGTTCGTGGAGGTAGAAGATGGTGGTGGGCTTGGTTGAAGGTTGAGAGAAGAAGGTGGAAGTTGCGGTTTGTTGATGAAGATGATGGTGGAAGATGGAGATTGAGGCTGGAGAAGATGAGGGAGAGCGGAAGTGGAGTGGTGTTGGGAAGGAGAGAGAGTCGTAAGGGTTGTGTCTGATTTTCGATTTTTTTGTTTTTTTGTTTTTTTTTTTAATCCGAGATGCACTTTAGGTAAGGCGTGGGCACGCCTTATTCCAAGTTGTGAACAATGACCTTGTAATCCGAGATGCACTTTGGTTAAGGCGTGGGCACGCCTTATTCCAATATTCTTTCAATCCATTGCATTCTTCATGGAGCGTGCCCACGTCCTAATAAAGATTCATATCTGCCCAAAAATCAAAATAAGGTCAATTTCACTTTTAAAAAAAAAATATGGATATCATGAAACAAATAATAGTAAATAAGTGAAAACAAAAATAAAAACAAAATTAAAAATAAAAATAAAATTTATTGCTCAAACTAAAGAAAAACTCGGGTTGCCTCCCGGAAGCGCCTTTCTTTTACGTCTTTGGCTAGACTCATTTTTTCTTTCTTCAACCATGATCAATTGGATTCCCAACGCTCAATTTTGTCACATTCTCCATATGGAGACCTTCATAGAAAGGTTTATATCCATGATCATCCGCCTTGTGATGCTTACCATTGGCAATTCTCAAGCCACCTTTTCCACTACCTTTGAAAACTTTCTGTTCTAAACAATCAACAACATCAATAAAATTGACAGAATTAGCACCATTAGGACAATTTATGGCATCATAAATATTGAACTTAATAATTGTACCATCAAACTCCATTGTGAGTGTACCATCATGCACATCAATTTTTGTCCTAGATGTTTTAAAAAATGGCCTTCCTAGAAGAATTGGTGTAGAATTAAAAGAAGAGTCTTCATCCATATTATGTACATAAAAATCAGCAGGAAAAACCAAATCATTTACTTGTACTAGAATATCTTCTAAAACTCCTTCGGGATAAACATTAGACATATCAGCAAGTTGCAAAATCACACCCGTTTCTTTTAATGGACCAATATTCAAAGATGAATCAACCGACAGGGGCATGATATTTATTGAAGCTCCTAGATCTAACATTGCTTTCTCAATCCTTACTTTACCTATTTTGCAAGGGATAGTGAACATACCTGGGTCCTTGCATTTTGGAGGCAGTTTCTTTTGGAGGACAGCCGAAACATTTTCTCCCATACTTACTTTTTCATTGCCTTTCAACTTCCTCTTGTTGGTGCACAACTCCTTGAGAAACTTAGCATAACGAGGTACTTGTTTAATTGCATCAAGTAAGGGAATATTTACCTCAATTTTGCGAAAAGTTTCAAGGATTTCCTTCTCTTCTTCCTCCTTCTTGGATCTAATCAATCTTGTAGGGAACGGAGGGGTTGTCACATAAACTTTCGGTGGTTCTCTATTGAGGCTTTCAGACTTATCAGATTGATGTTGTGGGATAACTTCCTTTTCATATTCTTCCCCTGAATTTCCTTGCTTCATCTTGCTAGATTCTTTCAATTCCTTCCCACTTCTCAAGGTAATTGCACTAACATTTTGTTTTGGGTTGACAATAGTTTGGGAAGGAAATTTACCTTGGGATTCCAATCTACTCACAGCTGATGCCAATTGACTCACTTGATTCTCCAAGTTCTTAATGCCCGTCCTCGTCTCCTGTTGAAATTGTTGTGTATTAATTGCAAGTGATTTAACAATTTCTTCTAGAGACATACCTGAACTTGAAGAGGGTTGTTGTGGTTGAGGAGTAGGTTGTCTAGGCTGGAATTGTTGGAATTGTGGCCTGGTTTGATAACTAAAGTTGGGATGATCCCTCCATCCTGGGTTATAAGTATTTGAATAAGGATCATAATTCGCTTGAAGTGGGCCTAGAAATCTTCCAACTGCATTAGCCTGTTCAAAAGAATCATCTTGAAGAGTATGACACTTATCAGTTGGATCAGCAGTAGCAGCGCAAATTCCACAAGCTTTAACCTGTTGCATATTTCCTGCAGCCATTTGTTGAACAAGAGAGGTTAGATTTGCTATTTGATTTTCAAGAGAAGATACATTTACCTCGTTCACTCTCTTCACAGGAGTGTCTTGTCTGAATCCAAACTGCTGTGTGTTAGCGGCCATGATGGAGATCAGATCCCTAGCGACAATCGGGGTTTTATTCACTATAGCTCATCCACTAGCTGCATCCATCATTTTCCTCTCCATTGGTAAAAATCCCTCATAAAAGTATTGAATGAGCAATTGTTCAGAAATTCCATGTTGGGGGCAGCTTGCGCACAACTGTTTAAACCTTTCCCAATATTCATGCAAGGTTTCAGTATCTCTCTGTTTGATTCCACGTACCTCTCTTCTGATGTTTGCAGCTCTTAAGGCTGGGAAAAATTTGTCAAGAAATAATCTGACCATTCCCGTCCATATAGCCACAGAACCTGGTGGTAGATAGAACAGCCAATCTTTCACTTTGTCAGCTAGTGAGAATGGAAAAACGCGCGTCTTGATTTGTTCTTCAGTCACTCCTTGTGGTTTCATACTTGAACATACCATGTTGAATTCCTTTAGATGTTTGTGGGGATCTTCATTCTCGAGCCCATAGAATTTGGGTAGCAAATGGATCGGTCCAGATTTCAATTCAAATCCCACATCTAGGACTGGATACTGAATGCAAAGTGGCTGTTGATTTTCATTTGGTGCAGCCAATTCCCTTAAAGTTCGTTCTTCATTGGCTATTGCTTTCTCTTGCTCAGTTTCAGAATCACTAGAAGAATCAGTTTTTGAATCTGTCGGGTCAGCTACTAAATTCGATCTAGTTTGTTTGCGCAACTTGGCTTCCTTCCTCAATTTTCGAGCTGTCTTCTCAATTTCAGGGTCGTATTGCAACTCACCTGTACGAGAACAACGGGGCATAAAAGAAATAAAGAAATTAGTAAAAGATATAAAAATAAATAAACAAATAAATAGATAACAATAAATGAAAAATTAAATCTGATTAACACCAGTCCCCGGCAACGGCGCCAAAAATTTGGTGGGTGTCGAACCCAACAAATAATAATGTTTTCTCGCTCTTGTAAAAATAGATTGCAATAGTGGTGAGCAAGGTCGAATCTACAGGGACTGGTTAGATTTAATTCTTCGGAAAAATTAAAAACAATGAATTAAAAATAAAATGGGGGGTTTTTGAATTTTTGAATGTGAAATCAAATTATAAATAAACAATTACGGAATTAAAATGGTGAAAATATCAAATTAAATAAATATCCAGCCCAAGGTATATTCTCAGTATTGATGCACAGAATTGATCATGGATGCAAGAATAAAATCCTTAAATCATTCTCTAAATTGGTTATGGTCATTGATACGATCTAACAACTTATCTCTCCTTACTTTATCGATAATCAAGAGACGCTCGTTAATTATTTTCCTAATCAATAAACAATCCTAGATACGATCGTAGGATTTAATTTACCGATAGCATTAATTCCTAGAGAGACGACCAATTCTAACCAACAAATCCACACGCGTGATTCATTTAAGCTAGGTTATATATCTTCATAACATGAGTCAAAAATCAGTCTATAATTAACTATGTTATTTGCCACCTGTATTAGAAAACCTAAACAATTACGGATTTAGATTCCTAATTGGCTAAGCATCGTTTTGACAATTAAAACAACGTGCACTTTGCATTAATAAATCAAAACAACAACTTTGATGCAAACCAAAAGATATATAAATAAAAAACAATCAAAGGAACAATTAAATTTAATTAGATCTCACAATTCTTGGTAAATCAAAACTTCGAATATCCTTGAACTGGAAAAATAAGTTTAGCTATCCATAAACATTTCGAAAATAAAACTAAAAGAAAAAATAATAAAAATTGATATCAAACTCTAGAAATCGATGAAACGTGTTGCAGCCTCCTCCTTCCTCTCCCTTTCTTTTTTTTTCTTCTTTTCTTTCTTTTTCCACCTGAACTCCCCTCCCGCAATCTTCCTGCCTTTTTCTTAATTTTGTTGGCAGCCAAGAGTCCAATTTTTTCCCCTTGAGAAAAGCAACTCCAATCAATTGTTGGGATAAGTCATGAGAGTCCCAATTCTCCAAAAAGTCTTCCTTCTCTCAACCACCAAAATAAACGTCCTGGTCCCTCCTCTTTTATTCCCTTTTTTCTTCTTTTTTTTTCTTTAATTTCAGCTTCCAAGAATCTTTTTCTTCCTTTCTTGGTTCCCAGAATCTCTCCCCCCTTTCTTGCGGCTAAAGTTCTTCTTTTTTTTTTTTTTTTTAAAAATAAGGCCTTCCTCAATTGTCATTCCTCGGCCCATCCAATTCCAATCGAGACCTAGCTGCATGGGGATTAACGATCTAAGTGCTGCCTGGACGTTGAACTCTTTTTATTATGATGGCCCATGAATTTTTGCTGAGGTTGCTGTCTGTCCGAAATAAGGCGTGCCCACGCTTTATGTAAAGTCCTGATCTGATTGTAAACTTTTTGAGTTCCAAACTTGTTCTTTTAATTTGTGATATTGAGTCCATTTTGTTCCAACTCCTCCATCTAATCCACAAAATATGATTAATATCCATAATTTAAGCATTTAAAATCAATGGAGTAAGATAAAATATCACAATTTAAATAGCAAATATGCGCCCTATCAATTGTGATGGGGTTAGAATATGGTGTAATAAGTAAACTTTGTAGTGATAATAAATTACCCTAAAAACAATTGAAAACAGTATTAAAGTTCTTGGTAAGTGTTGACTCTCAATATCCATCGTCCGACCGACCCGTAGCTCGCGCCCGTGCCCCGCCCGCTGGTAGTCCAGTCTCTTTTTTTTTTACCTTGAATTATGTTACTCTATTTTACGCTCCAATTTTCCGTTTCTGTTGGATTTCAATTTTAGTTTGAAAAATGGTTGCTGGAAGCTTCAGGTTTATGGATAAACTCAGTAGTCATTGCTATGTTAACTTCAATTTGCATCTAGAATTGGAATTTATCAATATATATAAATTAGTATCAGTGGGATTTTTTGTAATTTTAATTGTTTATTTTGTCTGAAAATTATAGGTTTTATGTGATGTTGTATTTGTTTAATGTTTCTTCAGGAGAGATTATTTGATGTGAAAAAAAAAATTGTGACCGTGTAGTTAAAAATTATGGTGATTAGTTATGAATCCACAAGCAAAAATTAACTTGCGATTGAATACGAGTTTGAGGAAAATAATTCGAAAATGAATTTGAGGAAAAATGATTTTTAAATAATCTATGCCAAACAAAGGTTTACTCTATGTGTGGAACATACACTACAACAAAAGTGACCTTTTACGACATGAATTTACGGCGTGCATATAGGGCACGCCGTAAATCTTAATTATTTACGGCGTGCATAAAATGAATGCCGTAAAGGAATATCTTTTACGGCGTGCATAATTAGCACGCCGTAAAATTTCATTTATTATCACCTTTAACGGCGTACATATTCGCACGCCGTAAAAATTTAAAAAAAAAAAAAAAAAATTTTTACGGCGTACATATTCGCACGCCGTAAAAATTTAAAAAAAAAAAAAATTTTTTTACGGCGTACATATTCGCACGCCGTACAAATTTAAAAAAAAAAAAATTTTTTTACGGCGTACATATTCGCACGCCGTAAAAATTTAAAAAAAAAAAAAAATTTTACGGCGTACATATTCGCACGCCGTAAAAATTTAAAAAAAAAATTTTTTTTTTTACGGCGTACATATTCGCACGCCGTAAAAATTATTATGTTAAACAAAAGACGGCGTGCATTTACGCACGCCGTGAAAAATGCCTAAAAATGAAAAAATAGGACGCTATTTTTTTTCCCTTCCCGCTTTCTTCTTTTCTTCACACAAGCCAAAACTTGAAAACCTAAAACCTAAAAACGCTCCCAAGCCAAAGCCGCCAAGAAAGAACTCGGTGGGGTGAAGCTGTAGCGACCAAGAATTTTTACGCGATTAATAATTATTTTAATAGAAAATCGTGTCGCTACTATTTCACCTATTTTTATTAAGTTAACGCCGCGACGTATTCGTATAGCCAAGTCAAGAAATAATCGAGATCGTTCGATTTTAAATTAAATTCCGAAATTCTAAAAATATCTCCATTCTCTTGATTTAAAGTATATTAAGTCCAAGTACTTAATTCAATGTTATCCCAATATTTATTTATACAAAAATTATTTTTATTATTGAAATTAAGAAAATATATGCAAGCATGAGAGGTTCCATTATATATAATAATTATGAGAATCTTAATTTAATAAATATGGAAAAGTATATGAATGAATTATATACTCCATTATATATAATCATGAAGAGCATAATATTTGTATAAATATGGAAAAGTATATGAATGGTTGATATACTCCATTATGTGTAATCATGAAGAGCATAATATTTGTATAAATATGGAAAAGTATATGAATGAATTATATACTCCATTATATGTAATCATGAAGAGCATAATATTTGTATAAATATGGAAAAGTATATGAATGAATTATATACTCCATTATATGTAATCATGAAGAGCATAATATTTGTATAAATATGGAAAAGTATATGAATGGTTGATAAGACTCCATTATATGTAATCATGAAGAGCATAATATTTGTATAAATATGGAAAAGTATATGAATGATTGATAAGACTCCATTATATATAATCATGAAGAGCATAATATTTGTATAAATATGGAAAAGTATATGAATGATTGATAAGACTCCATTATATATAATCATGAAGAGCATATTATTTGTATAAATATGGAAAAGTATATGAATGGTGCTTTACTTTAAGAAAAGGATGTGTTAAAATTAATAGAATTGAATGATTATGTTTACAATATGCCAACTTTATACATCTATTTAAACCCATCTCTTTTACACACAACTCTACACATATACACTTATTTCCTATCTCTTGACAAAATCCACAAGTAAGAGAAATTCAAGGTGGTCAAGAAAGTTTTGGTCCATTTACTACTACACTTCATTTTAATCTTTTAAAAGGTAAGTATATCTAATGTTTTTATGAAAAGTAAGTATGTTTTTATGAAAGGTAAATACACCTTATGTTTTTATGAAAAGTAAGTATGTTTTTATGACAAGTAAGTATATCTTATGTTTTTATGAAAATGTTTGGATCATTGCTATGAAATCAATCTCACAAGATTGTTATGGGTTCCATATGATATGTTTATGATTATGCTAAGGGGACCGGAGTTTAGTAGCGCTACACATAAGAATTCTTGCCATTTAAGTTCGGTAAAATTCTTGTGTCTCCCTATGTTTATGAGTATTTCGATCCTATCCTATGTTATGATGAAAATGATCCATATGCTTTCAAAAGAAAATTTATGCTTGGTATACTTACTGGGATTTTATAAATCTCACTCCACGATATTTACCATTTTCAGATAATTGAAGGTTCGAGGCGGTCAACATGGAAGTGGCAAAAGTGGTTAAGATTGATGAGATAATTATGTTGAACTTTATGTAAGAAAATTATGTTCTATTTTTATTCACAATAAAAATTATGGGATTCTAATTATTCTTTTAAATAATTTTACATTACTATTTAAGTCTCGATAATATGATATGAGTCACTTTTAGTGGCACTCGAATGGTCGAGAATTCGGGTCGTCACAGTTGGTATCAGAGCAAAGAGTTTTAAAAACGATTCTGTAGATTTTTGAAATTTTATTTCTTTAAAAAAAAAAAAAAAAAAAATCACTATTCATGTGAACAGTAAAACGACGTGCTATTCATGATGAACAGTGAACGAAATCACTATTCATTATAAAAAAAAAGTTGAATTTTCACATGTCAAGTATGGTTATGATTTTGAAAAGCATGATGAAATTTGATGTGCGAATTTCAAGGACAAAATTCATTTTAAGTAAGGGAGTTTGTAATGTCCTGAAAATTTTATGGAATATAATTAGTTAGTGATATGATGTTTATATTGATGTCTTTGATAAATTTCTAGAAGTTCGGGGACTAAAGGAAAAATAAGATTTGACGATAAATTTTATTTGGGTTAAGTTATTAATTATTGATGGGGAGATAATTACTATATCGATATTGGATTTGTTTTGAAGACTGTGATTAATTAGGAATTATGATTCAAGAAAATGTTGATTTGGATACAACCACATTAAATTATTGTTGATTAAAGGAAAATAAGATTATATGAAATATTTTAACTCATCACTCTACTATGTCACTCTCCACATATTGACTCCTCGAACCAGGTATGTTATATGCTTTGCAAGTCATTTACGATTTTATTAAGACATGTTAAGTATGAAATCTTCATATGTTATGAATCTTTATGTGTTACACATAATATACATGTCAAGTATGATATAAATTGATAGAAGACTCAATTTTTTTATTCTTTTCAATGTAGAATCATGAGACAGAGAGGATATTTATATGAATTTTGGTGCATATTAAGCTTAGTAAGATTGACTCAATTAGAAATTAAGTTGGGTTGTAACTTTTGCCCAAAATATATGGAATAATATATTAAACAAACAAAATTGATAATGAATTCGTACAATAATTTATCCCTTTATCACTACCTTTGTGTAAAAACAAGGGAAAAACTGTGGATGGTTATTAGTACTTCCTCTTCAAGTTTCAATTTTCGGTTCAATAATTTATCCCTTTATCACTACCTTTGCTTAAAAGCAAGGAAAAACTGTGGATGATTATTGGTACCACTCTTCAAGTTTCAATTCTGAAAAAAAAAAAAAAAAAAAAAAATTCAGAAAGAAAAGAAAGAAAGAGAACGGGTGTTGAGCATAATGGGAATAATATGACTTAAGAATGATTTTCAAAATAATTGTTGTCCTCGAGTTTAGAAATGATAAACCTTAAATGGACTTTGCATAATTGATTTTAGACATGGCATTAAGTATGAGAAGTCAACAGAAATGATTAGAAATATGTTCAGATTATCTATCATTTAGATTTAATGAGAAATAGCGAGCCAATTTTATGAATTTTTATGAGATGTTAAGATTATAAGTGATATGATTTTAATGAGACTTTTATGAGAAGCATTATGAAGTTAGAGATTTAAAGATTTGGTTATTGGGAATTAAGTAATGGATATTATGTTGAGTAAGTGAATTATGCCTCTATATTGAAGAGAAATTTATTATGAACTTTGGCCTTGTGATTAAATTTTGGGAATATGATTTATGACTTATAAATATAAGTATGAGTAATCTTTTGAGCCAATTAAGGTATTGAAGGAAGTGATATTGTGATATTGACGACTATGATTTGAAATTTCTATGTTGAGGAATTATGAATTGATTTTCTGGAATATTTTTTATGATATTGAAGTTTGATGAAATTGTGGTCAATTTTTAGATCGTTGTGATCAAATGTGGAATTATTTATTATTGTGAGTTATGAAGTATGCTTACGGTTTGAATAAGTCCAAATTTCAAAGGAAACTCTGCTTAGAATTTTATCGTTTGGAATTAAGAGCATAGTATGGTATGCAATCACTAAGAGAATTGAGGTTAGACATGCAAATTCATTTACATCACAAACGAGATTTAGTAGATGATAACAGAGATATTTATTATTTTCTCGTAAGGAGAACACACAAGAGTCACATTGGAAAGAAATACATGAAACACGCAAAATCAAAAGAAAGCAACATGGGAAATTCCTCAAATTGAGAGATGTGTTTCCGGAGTAGCCGTATCCTACCACCTCTGACCTTTTGAGGAAATAAAGAAACCTTCAAAGAGGTGTGTTTCGAGAGTAAGAATACTCCGTAATCTACCACCTGGAACCTTTGAGGTACACACAAGATTTAAACATTAAGGAAATCCTAGGAAATTAGAGGGGTGTCTCGAGAGTAAGAATACTCCGTACTCTACCCCCACCTATTCTAAGATTCATAAAGTTAAGTTTACATTAACCGGACTCCATTTTCGCTTGATTCCCCTTCCTTGCGACCAATCTATCTTAACCCCTGCTGGATCTTGTATTGAGATATATGACTGCAGCTTATCCAGTAGTTCATCAATAGTAGGAGCAGAAATAAGGAGCCTTCTGGAAAATGGAGAGATGAATCCCTGTTCCACAGCATAATCAAGAAAGGTTAACAAGCCATCAAAGAAATTGTTAACATTCAGAAGCCCAATAGGCTTAGTATGGAGATCTAGTTGAGCCCACGAGGTAATGTTAAAGATTTCTTCTAAGGTACCAAAACCTCCGGGCAGGGCTATAAAGGCATCAGAACCATATAGCATACAAGTTATGCGTTCATGGATGGATAATGTTTGAACTTCATGCCCTCGTGTTTTGCCTGCAACATCTACCAAAGGGACAGGTATGACACCGATTACTTTTGATTTCTCTGCAAGAGCAGATTGGGAAACACAACCCATTAGACCACTGCTACCACCCCCATACACAAGAGTGATACCTTTTTCCCCCAGTTTCTTTCCAAGATCTACGACCGCTTCTAGATAACCGAAGCCTTTCCCCACTTTTGATCCACAAAATACACAAATAGTTTTGATCTATCGAAGTTTTGGTGCTTCCATCTTTGATAGTATAGAAGGGAAAACTTACGAAGAAGATGTGATTTTGGGATACCTGAACTATGAAATATGTTTGGCTATTTAAAGCCGGAAAAATTTACTGTTTTTGATTGATTCTGAAAAAGTAAAGATTTACTTTTGACAAAATCGGCCAACTTTTGACTATTTTATCAAAGATATTACCTTTCGGTGATTTATTTTCCAGCTTTATCAAACCTCGAGAAAGGAAAATATATTTTTTCAATATTTATAAAAACTCGAGAAAGGAAAATATATTTTTACCAGCTTTATCAAAACGTGTGAAAGGAAACAGAAGAATATTTTTAAATGCGTATCAAAGATTTACCTTATATCAATGCTGAATTGCCACAACCTCATTTTGTAAAACAGACTGGCAAACAGGATCTTTTGCGATTATATTTTTGAGACTATAACGATTTTTGTCCTCGTTAAATTGAGCATATAAGGAAAGGAGTTCACGTTGCACATACCCACTTGGGTGCGTCTCGAGAGTCAATCGAATATCATCCAAAGACTCCTTACTCAGTCCACCCTTTATGAATTCGATTTTATCATCTCGATTAGTAGAAGAATATCCTAATGATTTGCAACGAGTATTACAGTTCCAACGAGCACATTTGTAGCAACCACCCAGTCTTTTTGCTCTTCGTTTCTTTGCAAACGTGCTTTTGCCTAAACCAGGCATATGTTTTGGAAAGGTCATAGGTAATTCACCAGATAGTCGAACTTTTGCTTCGATCAACCAGCGAACATCTTCTGGAATATCATGAGCCATCAGCAACCTCAATCTTTCGAGCCTTATTCTATAGATCTTTCTCAGATCATTCATAGGAAGATTGGAATAATACTTGCGAATGTTAGAAAGGATGATATCCATTGTTTGATGATTCTAACCTCTTCCCAGCATGAACTATTTAAAAGCGTAAAGGATCTGAGTGAATCCGCGTGATGTTGTGTCCAGCAAGAAAGCGCAGGATTATTTTAATGAAAAGAGGAGACAAGAAGTAATGCACTGTTAAATTTTATCAATAAAGGAAGATTTGATGATAAGATTTGAGATATAAAATATTTTTCTTGGATTTTGGGTACTGATATTCTGATATAATAATCAAGGTATAGAAATAATACGGGAATACGTGAAAGAGAAATAAGGACCGTATTGAATCAGAATTCATACGTATATACAAGTGAAAGAAATACTTTGCAGGAAATGTGGTGATATTTAAGTAAAGAATCTTAGTTTGGGAGCTAATTATTTATTTGAATTTTGCAGAACGTTTTGGTTACAAATATGGGAAAAGATAAGCTGATGATATTATGTTGATTGATGAATAATATGTTTGGATATATTACATAGGGAATATTCAGGTAACCATTTTATTTACTTTGGGATATTTGGTGATAAGAAGAAATGACTAATTATTATGGTATGATATGTTAGTAAAGATTTATTGAAATTTTAGAGATATTAATACGAATATTTGAGGTCACATGATACGATGATAAGTGACAGGTTACATGAGTACTACAAGACATGATGAAATATCACATACGATTGGGAATTTTCCTTTTGAGTCAGAATTTATGAGTAGACACATATGTCTATTATTGATAGAAAAGTCCATGTTTTTAAGAAAAACAAAGATATGCATTTAGTCAAAGTCCAGTGGGTTAAATATAGTAGCAATGATACTACCTAAGAGAAGAAGAGAAGAGATTCTGATTAAGTGTTCAGAAATCATAAGATCAAGTAAGTTTAATTTCGAGGACGAAATTATTTTAAGGGGGTAAGTTTGTAGCGACCAAGAATTTTTACGCGATTAATAATTATTTTAATAGAAAATCGTGTCGCTACTATTTCACCTATTTTTATTAAGTTAACGCCGCGACGTATTCGTATAGCCAAGTCAAGAAATAATCGAGATCGTTCGATTTTAAATTAAATTCCGAAATTCTAAAAATATCTCCATTCTCTTGATTTAAAGTATATTAAGTCCAAGTACTTAATTCAATGTTATCCCAATATTTATTTATACAAAAATTATTTTTATTATTGAAATTAAGAAAATATATGCAAGCATGAGAGGTTCCATTATATATAATAATTATGAGAATCTTAATTTAATAAATATGGAAAAGTATATGAATGAATTATATACTCCATTATATATAATCATGAAGAGCATAATATTTGTATAAATATGGAAAAGTATATGAATGGTTGATATACTCCATTATGTGTAATCATGAAGAGCATAATATTTGTATAAATATGGAAAAGTATATGAATGAATTATATACTCCATTATATGTAATCATGAAGAGCATAATATTTGTATAAATATGGAAAAGTATATGAATGAATTATATACTCCATTATATGTAATCATGAAGAGCATAATATTTGTATAAATATGGAAAAGTATATGAATGGTTGATAAGACTCCATTATATGTAATCATGAAGAGCATAATATTTGTATAAATATGGAAAAGTATATGAATGATTGATAAGACTCCATTATATATAATCATGAAGAGCATAATATTTGTATAAATATGGAAAAGTATATGAATGATTGATAAGACTCCATTATATATAATCATGAAGAGCATATTATTTGTATAAATATGGAAAAGTATATGAATGGTGCTT
Source organism: Ligustrum vulgare (assembly GCA_963555705.1). Lineage (NCBI taxonomy): Eukaryota > Viridiplantae > Streptophyta > Magnoliopsida > Lamiales > Oleaceae > Ligustrum > Ligustrum vulgare. The sequence continues at coordinate 19,126,153 of OY743186.1, forward strand.
TACTTTAAGAAAAGGATGTGTTAAAATTAATAGAATTGAATGATTATGTTTACAATATGCCAACTTTATACATCTATTTAAACCCATCTCTTTTACACACAACTCTACACATATACACTTATTTCCTATCTCTTGACAAAATCCACAAGTAAGAGAAATTCAAGGTGGTCAAGAAAGTTTTGGTCCATTTACTACTACACTTCATTTTAATCTTTTAAAAGGTAAGTATATCTAATGTTTTTATGAAAAGTAAGTATGTTTTTATGAAAGGTAAATACACCTTATGTTTTTATGAAAAGTAAGTATGTTTTTATGACAAGTAAGTATATCTTATGTTTTTATGAAAATGTTTGGATCATTGCTATGAAATCAATCTCACAAGATTGTTATGGGGTCCATATGATATGTTTATGATTATGCTAAGGGGACCGGAGTTTAGTAGCGCTACACATAAGAATTCTTGCCATTTAAGTTCGGTAAAATTCTTGTGTCTCCCTATGTTTATGAGTATTTCGATCCTATCCTATGTTATGATGAAAATGATCCATATGCTTTCAAAAGAAAATTTATGCTTGGTATACTTACTGGGATTTTATAAATCTCACTCCACGATATTTACCATTTTCAGATAATTGAAGGTTCGAGGCGGTCAACATGGAAGTGGCAAAAGTGGTTAAGATTGATGAGATAATTATGTTGAACTTTATGTAAGAAAATTATGTTCTATTTTTATTCACAATAAAAATTATGGGATTCTAATTATTCTTTTAAATAATTTTACATTACTATTTAAGTCTCGATAATATGATATGAGTCACTTTTAGTGGCACTCGAATGGTCGAGAATTCGGGTCGTCACAGAAGCGGTGAGAACAAGTCAAAAATCAGTGGAGCCAAGAACCGCACTGTTGAAGGCTGAAACCGAGAAGAAACTGAAGCACAGCAAAACCGAAACCGACTGAAGCAAGAAGTTCTCTGCCATTTTTCTAAAGTCCAACTTCCGGCCGATCAATCAGCGATCCAAGACCACCGGAAGAACCGCGGCGTCGAGGAGAACACTCGACCGGAATTTGGGCTGAAAACGGCGGTCGGAGGCGGCGAAATCAACCGGAAAAGGGAGTGACAACCGGAACTTTAAACCTAAATTCCCGCCGGTAGGGAGCTCCAATCAACGAATGGTTTGCGCCATTGGACTCGTGACGGAGAGGAGAATCTTCTAGTGTATCGGGCAAATTTTCCCCGGCAGCGGCAGTGGTGGTTCCGGCGGCGGCGGCAGGTTTTCCGGCATGGCTCCGGCGACAATATTATTTATTTGTTATCTAGCTCATAGGTAAAAGGAATTCTCTCTTCTTTTGTGGCAAGTGGCCTGCTCATCCTCCTAGCCCTCTAGTTCATATTTTCCAAAATAAATTCATTCTCCTTGTACTCATATATGCAGGTATGGCCCATTGAGATCGACACAAAGTTTATGGAACCAGTTGGAAGGGAACTCAAATCAATTGGAAGGGTAAATTTCATGCATTTGAACTTTGCTGTATGTTGCATATAGCAACCCACAAAGAGTTGAGATTTATTGTCCTGACTTGACTGTACCCTTGGATGTTTTACTGCAAAAATTGACTTCGATGCAATTTTCCGAGGTGTCAAAATTTTGGTAAGTCACCCAGTATAAATGATCTAGGAATAAGTGGTTGTTTAATGAAGCTGTTATACATTTTGATTTATTAGCCAATGAACTAGGGGGCTGATGCCATCTAAACTAGTGATAAAGAGCATTGTTATTTGGTAATACAAACATTTTTCGTTTGAACAATTTTATACATCACTAGCAATAGTGGCAGTGGCATTGAATTCTAGAACTATGCTTAAATAGCATTACTCGTGGACTCCGCCATCTCACTGTCTAATGAATGAAATTGCTTTTGTATCACTAGGTTCATTAAAATTCTACATCTCATGACTTGTGTCTCCAAATTTTAGTGGCACTGAAGGTCAGTCATTCAGACCTCCAATCATTAGTTGAACTTGATGAATGATAGAATTCATGTCACTTCTGTTACAGTTTCTTAAAAAGTTAGCTTGTTTACCTATACATATCTACATTTAATTTAGTTATTGAATTTTTTTTTTTTTAAATTCAGTGGGAAAATGATTTTGTTATATATCTTATTCCTCTGTTTCAACTTTGTTTGTTTATTTGGTCTATTCATGGAAGAACACACTCACACACGGAATCATCAAGGTCTCTTGCATCAGTATATGGTAAAGCTTATCCTTATTACGTACATTATATGGTAAGAACTGGTTTTTGCAAAGACAAGAACAATTATGTCTTTTAAGTAGTGCATTTTTTAAATGTAAGTTTGATAGATTAGGGCCCTGAAGCATTACCCTTGTACACTTCTTTGCTGATAGACTGCTCCAATCTTATCTTAGCCCATTCAGGTGGATTTCTCTCTACACATTTGTGGGTTACTTTCTGAAAAATGAAAAATGACTAAAATGCTCCAAAAAAACATAAAAACAATTTAAAGAATGTCCGTTTTGACTGTCTAAACGATCTCGAAAGGCTAAAATCCATCATACGTCACGGTGAGTCTTGTCTGGCTCGTCAGACCTTTCCGAAAAGTACTTATGGGCCCAAAACGGACGTCGTATGGCCTAGTTATGACCAATTTTTTGTCCATTTGGCAAGTTTTCCATGTGAAAGACATAGGAGCCAATAGTTCCAGAGTAACTGGGAGAATCAGGCCGAGTTTTCCATTTGACAAGTTTTCCATTTGGCAAGTTTTCTTGTGGGTTTTGTCCATTGGGAGGAGTTGAGTTTCTGTAACTGAAAGAAATAACCGGAACATGAACTTTTCCTCCTAGTTCTGCAACGAATTTTTTTTCATTATTTTTGCTATGTGAAACTCTATTTTTCTCCTTAAAATAGCACCAGGGCTTGTCTTGTCCACTTGGGTCCTATTGACGAATCCTATGATGACTATGAGAGCACTTCTGCTATGATTGTGCCACCCATCATGCAGTCAGTCTTTGTGCTTGTCTGTGACTACAAACATGACTAGTGGTCGGGGCTTGTTGTGGTTGGTGTAAATTTATCAATTGTCCTTTTATCTAAAGATACTTCAGTCTCATATAGGGACTTGCTTGAATGCTTGATGGTATCTCTTCTAATTTCTCAAATTTACGTGTAGTATCTCCTCTTTCCTTTATTTTGTTTCCTTCTTTTCCTAATTTTTATAGGGGTCTTTGAATTGAGAATTTTTTTTTTTTGAAGGGAAGATGTTCTTTATAAAAATTTAATATTGGTAGAATGTAGATATGTATATGTTTACGCGAATTTAATATTTTGACCCCATCAATGGTATTATTATTATTATTATTATTATTATTATACGTAGTTTCCTCACAGGATGGAGCCGACACTGGCTATGGAGCAAAAGCACAAGAAATTTTGGGTCAGGTCAGAGGAAGGTATGCTATTGTGTTTTATGTGCCGAAATACTGAATGTCAAGTTCACCTAGTCTAGTATGTTTATGGACAAAGCTCAGATAATGTGTGTAATGAGCTCAGGTACTGCTACAGAGATGAACTGGGAAAAAGAAGATAAAAATGCGTAGATGGGTAGTGAACTCCTGTTGTAAACAACATAAGTGGGGATAACTCACCGGATAATTTGTGGTTCTTAAAAAATAATAAAACATGCTCGTGGGGGTTTAAATGACTTATTAGTAATATAAGGAGTAGTGGGTCATGTGAAATGCGAGGATAATAATGGGTTGTAGTTATAAATGTGTGGTTGAAACTAATGTTCTATTTTGATTGCTAAGTTTAGCTTGCTATTGTTCTGTGCAGGTAAAGTCTCCCGATACAAGTTATGGCCAGGATGTGTCAAAGGAAGCAGAGTCAATGGAATTCCATGTTAAAGCTTCGATATGGATACTTTTATTTTTTACGACATTTTAAGTTTATTTTGAAGTAGTTGTCTATAGACTTTTAACATTAATTCCTATCTAGATTTTTGAGTAGGTTATGTGATATCAAATTTTTTGTATATTGTGTTGAATCTTACTATGATATTGTTTGTTTATCGAAATCACGTTTATTGATTATATATACATTAATGTGTTTTTGTTTTATTATTATAGGATTTTTGGAATTATAATTTATAAAAAATTTTTTAAAAAAAATAAAATCCTTATTTACGGCGTGCATTTTTGCACGCCGTGAACATTTACGGCGTGCAAAAATGGACGCCGTAAAATATTTAACGGCGTTCAAAATGCACGCCGTGTAAATTTAATTTACGGCGTGTGGATTTGCACGCCGTAAATTTTTACGACGTGACTTTTTACGGCGTGCGGCTGCACGCCGTAAAAATGATTTTACGGCATGCAATGCACGCCGTAAAAGGCTAACTTTGTTGTAGTGATAACTGATTAATATTTAGGTATAGGAGAAATAATTGATGGAATATGAGTTCTTCACCTTGAGCATTTGGGAAATTGTATGAATATAGTGCGTCATTTAATGTTCCCCCCTTGATCGAGTTTTCTCCCCATTTATACATTCACAATCAATTAACTAATTGTTTATGATATTATAATCAAGTTAAATTTATTCTTAATGAGTAGAGTATTGTGTGTTGTAGGTGACTGTGGCAGATAAAGAGTAATTCACATGAATAGCAACAGTAATAGAAAAAGAAACCTTGCGGGTGAGGGTCAATGCATAATGGAGTATCTGAAACAAATGCGAGCAGAGAATCCTGCTTTCTTTTACGCAATTGAGGGTGATAATGAAGAATTCGACGGAAATATTTTCTTGGCCAGTGCAACTTCAAGGATGAACTACAATTACTTTTGAGACACTGTTAGAGTTGGTACATCTTATAAGACTGACCACTATAAGGTGCCTTTTGTTTCATTCACATGTCTAAATCATCATGCTCGGCCTGTCCTTTTTGGTTGTGCATTGCTTCTCAATATTTCTGATGACTCATTAATCTGGATCCTCCAAACATGGCTCCAAGCCATGTTCGGATGTGGGCCTGTCTCCATGACAACCGATCCTGATCAACTCATTCAGATGGGAGTGGCACAAGTTATGCCAAAAACACGCCATCGTTTCTGTAAATGGGGCATATTCAGAGAAACACAGGAGAAACTGGTTGACGAGTATCAAGAAAATCCTACTTTTGATATCGAGTTTAAAAAATGTGTAAATGAAGCCGTGACAGTTGAGGAGTTTGAGTCACAGTGGGCAGACCTCTTGGATAGATTCTACCTCATGGATAATGAATGGCTTCAGCCTATGTATAATGCGTGTGAACAGTTGGTCCCTGTCTTTATGTTCACGTCTTTTTTTTTTTTTTTGGGAATTGTTCTTAGTGGAACACAGCCCAGAAATTCATTTTATATGGATTCGTAGATGCATCCACCACTATACAGTCATTCTTCAAACAATATGAGAAGGCTATATCAAGCTGGCATGAAAAGGAATTGAAGGCAGATTTTGATACTTTTAATACTGCACCAGTTTTGAAGACCCTCACCTATGGAAAAATAAGCTGCTAACCTCTACACAAGGAGGATATTCATGAAATTCCAAGAAGAACTGGTCGAGACAATGGTTAATCCTCCAACTAAAATTGATGGCTCGGGAACAATTGCAACATATCGGGTAGCCAAATTTGGGGAAGAGCACAAAGCGCACACTGTTCATCTTAATGCATTTGAGATGAAAGCTAACTATAGCTGTCAGGTGCTTGAATTTTTAGGTATCGCTAGTAATCGCACTCGTTTGATGCACTGAATATATAATTAACAATTATTTATTGAATATAAGTTGTAAAAATACAATGCCCAACATAAATTGTGCATTCATATATAATGAAAAATACCCAAGAAAGTAAAAATAAAATTCCAACTTGCATATTTCTTTTAACAGCTAATTGTTCATTCTTTAGTTTTCTTAGTCTATTTAGGCGAAGTCAGATATGGACATATGGCTTATTTTGTATTTACAATTTGATTTGATGACTGATGTTGAGCTTGCAATTATTTGATTTCTTTAAGTTTAAATGTTTACAATTTTCAAATCGTAAAATGAAATAAAGAGGTCATGAATTGTTTTATCATCTTTATAGGAAACACATGTCATGAATTAAGTATTTTAGAGATTGTACCGTGAATATATCTACTCCATTTCTGGAATTAATGTTCAATAAATGAAATTTTCTTTTTTAAAAAACTTTTTAACTACAAAATCAGGCTCATACAGTACATGTGCAAAACTCGACTTACATATTCTCCTTAAGATCAACGCTTTTCTTTTTATATATTGTTCTTCATCATATTCTTCCCAAAAAGGGGTGTATAATATAATTTTTTGGCATAATTTGATTTTTAAGCATTAATTATTAATTTCAAGTGTTTTTCTAAAAAAATAATCATTAATCTTAATAAATATTGTTGCATTAATTGATTCTTCTTTTTTCATACTCACAATTTCTTTATTCATATTGTTATATTATTATTTTAATAAAAATTACTGATCGATCAATTATTTAATAAAAATTATATGAACTAATTTTTAAAATCCGTAATATATTTTTGCATATTTTAGTTATTTAAATTTATAATAAAAAATAGAAAAATGAACAAAATCAGTAAATAAATAAAAAAAAATGTTAAAATGGTGAATGAATTGAAGAAATCTTAAGTTTGTAAAATTAACCCAACTTAATTGGATTTGCCTTAAAAATTCGTATAGTTATTATTTATTTTAATTTGATGAGAAAAAAAATAGAACTGAAATTAATCATCTATGACTAAAATGAATTTAGTTAACTAATTTTAGAAAATAAAATTTTATCTTTAATTTTTTATATGATTTTACGGACAATATACTTACAATTTGCTCTCACATGTTAGCTTCCATTAAATTTCTCACTGTGATCTTTAATTTTACTCACATATTACATATATTTCGATTTTAAAATAATATAATAATTATTAAAAGAATAATAATAAAATAGAAAAAATAACATTTTGATGTTATTAATAGCACATAGCACGGATGCCAATGCAATTAATGACACATGTAATTGCTAAAATATTAATAGAAAAAATTTCCAAATTTAGAAAGTGTTTTTGGCGGGAAACTATGTGTGTATTTTGGTGTCGGATATTCTACTTTTATATATATATAAGATATAAGATTAAGATTAAGATTTGCAGACATGTACTGTCAGTATTTAGGGCAAAAAACGTTCTTACATTCCCTACTGAGTATGTTCTGAAACGTTGGACAAGAAATGCAAAAAGTAGTAGATGGTACAAGTGAACATGCGTCACAACTGCACAGCAATTATAGGGAGTCTGTAACTGTTCAAGAGTCTAAAATTTGTAGAAGAAGGTGAAAAATCCATACATATATATAATGTTGCAATGAATGCTCTACAAGAGGCTGCAAAGCAGGTTGCTGCTACAAAGAATAGAAGTCAGCCAATCAGGGAACAAATTTTGCAAATGGAAGCAATCAAGAAAAACATGGAGGCAAAGAAAATCAAGCAGCATCACATTTATCCATGGTTAGATACTTAAGAACTCCTTTCTCTTTCTGCACTATGGGTTAATTTGAGGAATTATCATGTGAACTTCCTGCAGTCTTGAGATTATGTATGCTGTTAGATCATGTTTTAGTTTTGGTGGTGTTAGAATTAAGGAAAAAGTAGATAGAATGCTCGTAAGTGATTCTAAATATGAAGCACTTAAATTTCATGAATATATCGATGAAGCTTTTTTTGGTTGGGATGTTGTAAACATGTTTGCTAACAGTAAACTTCCAAATCTTGAGTTTCAAGCTATAGAATAAACGTATTTATTTAGCCTAATGTTTGAAAGGCTTAGTTGCATATTGAGGCATTTGATTTCAGTGAGACAAGGTGTAAGCTCAAGACAAACCGATGAAATTATTCAAAAGAATATAGAAGCACAAAAAACATATTTAAAATAAATCAAAAAATATCTTTAAAATTCATACTAAAATAAATTAACATTAATAGAATAACTGTCAAACAAACATAAAATACATTAATATAGTAGTAAGAATGTGTTCTCAAATTAGTAATTACATAACAAATGTCTCCACTTCCTTCCCTTTCTGATGAGAATCATGGCAGGCTTGACGGAAAGAACTACAAATCAAGCCAAACAAAGCTTCCAACATGTTCGAAGAGCTTCACAGATCAAGCATTGCGAGAGTGAACAAGGTTCGAGGCTAAACCAAGTGAGCAAGCCAAGAGACAACCCGAGAATCGAGTTGGAAACCAAAAAAAATCAAAAATTATGCAGAAGCAAAGTTACGGCCGTAACCAAATATTCTCACGGCCGTAAGTCACTCTCGGATCAAAATGAAGAATTTCAGGTTTTCAAAGTTACGGCCGTAAGTTTATGGTCACGGACGTAATCCTTAAGCAGAAGTATAGTTATGGTCGTAAGGAATGTTGTCACGGCCGTAAATCCAGATTAACGCAAATCATACGGATTTTTATTTCCTTTTTTATATTTTAATTCCTTTTTCCTATTTTAGTATTTTAGGAGTCTATTTTGATAGATTTTATCTATTCCCTAATTAGATTAGATTTTATTTAGTTTTCTAAGTAGACTAGGATCTTTATTCTGGTTGCCTATATAAAGGCGTCTTGATTGTAATACGAAAAGAAGACTTTGATTATTGAATGAAATATATTGAGTGTTTTTACTCTCTAAATGTGAGGATTCCCTTTAATTCGAACTTATCAAATATTGTGAGATATTTGTGGCGTTCACCAAACTGAACTTATCAAGGATCTGGACATTCCTTGTGGCGTTCAAACCATTACGGTTCTTGTTTCTGCATCGTAATGGGTCTCGGGTTTAATATGCCCCTGGTTCTTGCATCGTGAGGCTCGGGTCGTAGTGTTACCGTCCGTTCTAACCTGAATTCGGAACTTTCCCGGCATTCATTCCGTGTGTTCGTCGTGACCCCCTCCCGGGATCACATCATCTGGTATCAGAGCTGGACTCTGAATTCAGGTTTATTCTATCCCAGTTTGATTTTGTGTTTTTATCATAGAGTCTGCACAAAATCTTCCATATCTTGTTATTGGGTCTTTTTTTTCTTTAGTTTACTTTTTCTTCATGTTCTTCGTGCCAGTAAAAAGTTCCATTATTTGATCCATATAGAAATCCATAAAAAAATTCAATCTCGTTTATTTTATTCGATTCTTGTCCAAATCCAGTCTCGTTTGTTTTGTCGCGTTCGTGTCAGATTTTCGGATTTATTAAAAAAAAATTAATTTATTTTATTTTATTTTATTTAATTCCGAAAATTCATTACTCAAAAAAAAAAAAAAAAGTCAATTCCAAAATTCAAGGACCACTTCCTTGAGTTTCTTTGCTCCTTGTTATCGAATCTTTCCATTCCCTTCCACATCCTACCCACAATGTCTAAATTCAGGGAAAAACCTCAAATAGTTCCTAGAGTTAGGAGGGAGAATAGGAATGATCATAAACCTAGAGTTGGAATTGGGGATGAGCTGAAAGTATTGGATGATGGTGCTTCAAAAATAGGAGATGGTGTTTCGGAAATGAGGGATGAATTTGATGAGGTGAGAATGATATTAAGCAGTTAAAGGAGGAGATGATTGCAAAGGGAGCAAGAGAAAAATTAGGCAAGTTGCAACGGAAAAGTGAAAGGGAGGCTGAGCCTGAATTACAAAGGGGGAGTGAGTGTGAGATTATAGTAGAGCCTCATGTTGAGATTGAATTTGAAGAGTTAAAAATTGAAGTAGTTGAACGAGCTCCGAATTTTGAGCTAGGAAGTGAGGAATTAGAAGATAAAATTTTGGGTAGCAATGAGGGAGTGCAAGAAATTGTTGATGAAAATGTGGAGTTAGAAGAGGTTGTTGGGCTTGAAAGTACGAAATGTGAGAAAGAAGTTTCAGAGGGAGAAATGGGTGAAGAGAAGGGCCTCGTGGTTAAAAGAGTGGAATTGGCGGTGATGATTCATGAATACAAGGATCCATACCTTGTACCTCATGAAACTAACATTTCCCTCCCCATTTTATGTGACTCCTTTTTGCAGGTTGATTACACATGGAAGCTTGAGTCAAATCCACCTTGGCAAATTAACCTCATGATTCAATACATTCGTGTTCACCAATTGGAGGATTGCTGCCTAATGAATTCATGTCATGGAGTCCATAATTTCCCATTTGATCCTGGTGGGGCATCTGTAAATCACGAACCAAGCTATGATTCGGGACGAATCATCCTAAAGAAGGGGAGAATGATGAGAATAATGGCGGGCTTGACGGAAAGAACTACAAATCAAGCCAAACAAAGCTTCCAACATGTTCGAAGAGCTTCACAGATGAAGCATTGCGAGAGTGAATAAGGTTCGAGGCTAAACCAAGTGAGCAAGCCAAGAGACAACCCGAGAATCGAGTTGGAAACCAAAAAAATCAAAAATTATGCAGAAGCAAAGTTACAGCCGTAACCAAATATTCTCACGGCCGTAAGTCACTCTCGGATCAAAATGAAGAATTTCAGGTTTTCAAAGTTACGGCCGTAAGTTTATGGTCACGGCCGTAATCCTTAAGCAGAAGTATAGTTACGGCCGTATGGAATGTTGTCACGACCGTAAATCCAGATTAACACAAATCATACGGATTTTTTTTCCTTTTTTATATTTTAATTCCTTTTTCCTATTTTAGTATTTTAGGAGTCTATTTTGATAGATTTTATCTATTCCCTAATTAGATTAGATTTTATTTAGTTTCCTAAGTAGACTAGGATCTTTATTCTGGTTGCCTATATAAAGACGTCTTGATTGTAATACGAAAAGAAGACTTTGATTATTGAATGAAATATATTGAGTGTTTTTACTCTCTAAAGGTGATGATTCCCTTTAATTCGAACTTATCAAATATTGTGAGATATTTGTGGCGTTCACCAAACTGAACTTATCAAGGATCTGGACATTCCTTGTGGCGTTCAAACCATTACGGTTCTTGTTTCCGCGTCGTAATGGGTCTCCGGTTTAATATGCCCCTGGTTCTTGCGTCGTGAGGATCGGGTCATAGTGTTACCGTCCGTTCCAACCTGAATTCGGAACTTTCCCGGCGTTCATTCCGCGTGTTCGTCGTGACCCCCCTCCCGGGATCACATCACTTTCCCTTACTTTATCAGTTCGGAGGCATAAATGACAAAATAAAAGAACTCATGAATTGTTGTAAGTTAGAAAAAAAAATCTAAAAAAATCAAGGTCACTAAACCCAAAAATGATCAATGGATAGCCTCAGAGGCTAAGTTGAGGCGTAAACCTCGAAAGCATTTTAAGATAATGGTTTTACTCCAAAATAAAGCTATTGAGGGGAATGCTTAATCTAAGGTACCATGTTTGATAGCCAAAGGTGGAAAAGAATTCAAATTCCATGTTAGTTGAAAAACAAAAACCACCTCCCTCCAACCCCCCCCCCCCAAAGAATTGATTTCCGTGGAATTGGCATAAAAGTGTGCTTAAAGTAGTTGTACCTTAGAATTGAAATTCGAATTCGAATTCCAACTTCGTATCAAACGAGAAAAGTAGGAAATAAATTCCTCGGATATGACATTTTCATGGAAATCAATTGTTATTAAACACTACCTAAGAGATAGTGTGGCTTATACACTAGAGCTAATAACTGATATGATGAGATTCGAAGTGCGGAAGAAACGCCGGAAAGTTCCAAACTCAGGTTGTGGTTGGTTGGATGAATCATGACCCGATATTCACGACGCGATGGATCGACGATGCGGAATAAAGAACCACGACTTTCGAAACGCCACAAGGATTTACCTAATTTCCTTGATAAGTCTCTGGTTTTGAACGCCACAAATATTCTAGCAAATATTTGATATGTTCGATATTTGAACGCCACAAGAAACATTCTTGATTAGTTTTAAAAACATAGGAATCCACCTATAACTTTTATTGAATCCTCAATAAAAACTGTTTATATCAAAATCGAAGTCTGAATTACAATGAATGGAAAAAGCGTATAAATAAGCAAAATAAAACCCTAGTCGCTAATCTACTCAAAATAGAATTCAAATTAGACTAAAATTCTAAAATAGGTAAACAAATAATTAAAAACAAAATTTAACCTAAAAATACGCAAAAACCCTAATTTCCGTCTGCATAATTGACTTGCTATTTTGAAACCCCAAATGATGAAATTTGGTCATAAAATCAGTCGGCTCAAGGGCTTTAGCCCATGAGTTTTGCTTAGTGGCACATTTCTACTCGAAAAACACATATTATGCATCTAATTCCGACATGGTTGACTGGATTGCACTTTTATTTGGCTTGAATATTTAACTTTTTCCGTCAAGCCTGCTATGACTCTGATTGTCGAGGGTCCGGAACATATCATGATGTCCATATGGAAATTTTGGGATTTATGGGCCACCTGGAGGCAACTTGTATGGATTCATGAAAAAAATTATAATTCTTAATTTAAAGTTGCACATAGCTTAAAAATAAGTGAGCTTGTAAGTGGTGTTATGGGGTTCTTTTGACAGCTTAAGCTCCATTTTGGGGACTGGTGAAGGGTCGATGTGACGTCTCAGGTCTAAAATCTCCGAGTGTCACGAAAATTTACTTAAGATTTCAAAATAATAAAAAGATAGATTTGTAAAGAATCATCAATGCAATAAAAAGACTAATGATTAAAAATGTTCACAGTAATGCACCAATCTTTTCAAAGCAAAGTCATAGGTTCAATAAATTTTGACATAGAATTTTGTTGATAATCACTTAAATCCATAAAATAAAAAATATACTCCAAAATTATTATATTTAATAAACTCATCATAAGACAACTCCTCACATGACTGCCTCAAACTGGTAGTTTCCTGTAAGGGGAAAGGGGTGAGATAATACTCAATAAGCATGCACCATAATTTTGCAAATCATGTTAAATTTCATGAATAATCACATCAAATCATACATAAAGGAGACACAAGAAAAATACCGAACTTAGGTGGTAGAGATTTTTTGTCCATTGTGTATCATATAAATTTTATCCTAATAATAGTAACATAGACAAAATTACTTAACCTACTTGGTAAGCTTGGAACTAAGAAGATGTGTGAAAAATCCTTGAAAAAACTCAACTGTTTCCCTTGATTTGTTAAACCTGAAGTACTTCAGTGGGTGTATTTTTGTGTGCACATGGATGTGAAAGGAAAGAGAGATGTGTGTCATGTTAGGTGGTAGATGTGCTTGAGTAGTGAGTGTATTTATAGCCACAGGTGAAGAGATTGATTAATAAGGTTAGCTATTGATTATGGATATTTCATTTTTTGCAAATTGTTCAAAACTCTTAAAAATATTTGATTCTATATACTTTCCATTGGAGAGTATTTATTTATGTATAGTGCACATAATATTTGAGCATTCATTCAATAAAAACAACCCATGAGCTACCATGCATAGGAAAATGGATGGTTGCCTTTCGTATGTGTTTAAAAGTAAATCAAAACCAATGATTTATTAATGAATTGCATAATTCCTTTTCTAGAATATGTTATTGTACACTAATATATATTTAATAGCATATAATACATCAATCACATTTTTATTTGCAATCTCTTCCTAATATTTCCTTAAAACCCTTTTAATTAAATATCTTATCCAAAAAAAAAAAAAACCTATTCCCCTTTTACCGTTCATGGTCAGAATCTGGGTTTTTTAGAATTGCATTTTTACGTCCTTTAAATAGGGGTTGGTTTATAGTTTGGTTCCTAAACTTGGATTTTTGCATTTGATTCTTAATTAAAAAGTCTGGGGCATTAAAAGAAAATTTTGCCCGCCCAAAAACAGAGGCAATAGTAATAAAGACATCTAAACATCATAGTAATCAACATTGGGCTATATGTCACCTAAAATAGAGGGAAAATATGCCCAATTAACACGAATATGGTGAGGCAGAATTTATCCAACTAGGACGAGGAAAGTAAAAAAAGGGTACTTTTTAAAAATGTGGAACTAGGTACTGATACGGTTTTCATTCATGAGGCGAGGCACTTTGCCTCGCCATAAATCGAATATTAGTAAAAAATTCTAAAATAATATAAAACTAATCTAATAATAAAGAGCAAAATATTTCAATTGTCATTTAAGTAGACTATAAAAAAGATATGTTTGCGGACCATTTTTCCTTTTGCAATGAAGAAATAAAAGGGCCTTGTTCGGCTGCGGAAGTCAAAGAATTTAAATTATTTGGTTGATTTATTTGTGTTTATAGGTAAGATGTGGGGTTAAAAACTGGAGAGAGAATGTGTGTGATTAAAAAATGGTATGACAAATTGTGTAGATTAAATTTTGTGTGTTTTTTCTGTCTTTTCCCATTTAAATCAAGTATCCGAACACACCCTTAGAGTAACAAAGTTTAGGCACTACTTTGATCATCATCATTATGATAGAACCCCAATCACCAAACTTATCATAGGCGCACTCAAAACTTGCAAGCAGGGGTATCTGAGGAAATGTTTTCAGGGGCAGTGTTGACGCCCAAAAAATACCCAAAAATACAAGAGGCCTAAACCTTGGCCTATACCAAAAGAGGCCCAATGTTAAAAACTCATTATAGGCAAGAGGTTGGACGACTGGACGATTGTGCAGCAAATAAGATATTTGGGCGACAGGGCGAGGGATGAAGCCGTTGGGCGATTGAGCGAGCGGGAGCAAGTTTTGACACTTGTCTTATGATCACATGACCAATTGTTAACGAAGATTGCAGTTGAAGTGATGAATTATGGAAGTTACTTAGAGCAACATGGCAAGTGGATGTTACGAGGACGTGGGCAACAGTTATGCAACGTGGAGGAAGCAAGTTAATCCATGCGAATATTACAAATCAAGGCGGCAAACCAAAGATTCAAATATTGCCAGCAGTTGAAGGAAATCCGTGCATTTGTATATATTGTAAAAAATTAGTCATTTAGAAGTACCAATCAATCAAATCTCAACAAGAGAATATATAATTTCCTTTATCTTTACTTTTATCGTCAAACTCCTAGTGTAATTTGTGTGCTTGCGCTCCATAGAGGCGTTTTGTATTCACCGTAATCTTCATCAATATAGCACCCCTCGTTGGGACTTTGTATCGAGAGGTTTGTTCCTTACACATTCGTCTGAATTCCCCTTTGGTAAGCGTTTCTGCGCGAAACAAGTTTGGCACACCCAGTGGGACCATTTGGTGCGTTTTTAAAGATACGAAGTGAACCATCATGCCTCATAAGAATTCCAATAAGGAAACAGCAAGCCATCATCTCCCGTCTATAATTGAAAGATATGAGGAGGAACAAAGCCCTCCAGGAATAGAGGGAGAGAGTCATAACCGTTATGAACCCATGACGGATTTGAATCCTCGAACCATGCGCGCGCTGTTCGGTGAACTTGCTCAAGACGTGGTTTGTAACGCCCCGAGTTCCGAGAAACGCGGGAGCGTCACTTTTCTAAATTCTGGAATAAACTTTATTGCGGAAAATGACTAAATATTAAATATCACATTTAATAAATCAAAGTTTAGCGATAATTCCAAATTAAATAGAAAAATTCTTACAAACTTATTAAATATAAGAATTCTTGATAAAATGAAATTGTTTATTTAGAAATCCACGACTTTCAAAAATAATATCCAAATTATATTCTTCGCCATTGCCCATCACTCGCCTCCGTCACCGAAATCTGCAAATTTGTTAAAACAACGGGGTGAGCATTTCAAAATGAAATACTCAGTAGACTCAACTCCAATAATTAATCTACAAGATAATTGGACAAGTAATCATGCAAATAATGTAGTGATATTCTTTTCTTATTCATAGGCATCACATAGTGAACACAAATGAACCATTCTTTTCTTAAATCATGCTAGCAGATAAGTTATGACGTGCATAACATAAATTCTCAAATTTATCTCATACGAGATATTCTTTTCTTTTCTCATGCAATAAAGCATATAAAATCACACAAATCCACATAATCACATGCAATTATAATATAAATCAATTAGTGGGGGCGAGTCTACCTTTAACGTTACGAGTTCTCAAAAATTGGAGCGGGAAGTACGTCAATCTCTAAATTCTCCAAATGATTCGTCTAGCCAAGAAAATTAATTAAATTAGTATTTTTGAAACTTGAATTTAAAGTAACTAAAAATAAAATAAAATGATCTAAATGAAATTTGAAAATAAAATTTAGGGACTGCAGTAGACTTTTACAAAAATAAGGGCTGATTTGTTATTTATAAAACTGTGGGGCTGAAACAGATATTTATCAAACTGGGGGGGCTGAAACGGATGTTTATCAAACTGTAGGGGCTGAAACGGGTATTTGAAAACCCTTTTTTTTATAGAAACGTTTTTATTTCTCTCTCTTTCTCAATTCAGCCAAGAGAGAGAGAAGGGCAGGGAGTTGCGAGAGGGAGGGACAGCGAGGTCGCGGGCGACGGCAAGGAGGGTTCCACCTCTCCGTTCCGGCGCTGGGGCCGCCGTGCAGGGTGGCGGTGTGGGCATGTGAATGTGTGGAGGGAAGAGATTTTTTTGGGGTCGTTTTGACTGCGAAACATGGAGGTATCCGAGGCTATGGGGATCGATTTCATGGCTGTCCGGCGAAGGAAACCCCGGTGCGGCGGAGGTAAGTTATAGTATTGTTTAAAATTCGGTTTTGGGTTTGATTTTTTGGGGATTTGGTTTGGATTTGTGGTTGGGCACGGTGACGCCGTCGTGCGAGTGGTTGGCCGTGTGTGGTTGGGGCGTTTGGTTGTGGCGACTGGTGGTAGTGATCTTGTGTCTGGGTCGGGGTGTTGGATTGGTGGTGGCTGGTGGTACGACATTACGGTGATGTTGCAGGTGGAGGTTGATTGGGTGGTGGAAGGGTTTGGGCTCGGATTTTTGGTTGTTTTTGGTGCACGATTGGGGCTGGGTATAGGCAGTAGATGGTGGCGGTGGTGATGCTCGATGATGAAGGTTTCGGGTGAGACAGAGTTGGGTCAGCAGTCGCTTGGTTGGAGGTGATGTTTTGGGTTTGGTGGTTTGGCATGGTGATGAACGTAGACACCTAGCTTCAACTATGGTAGAAATTGAGAGAACTCACTACTTTTCTGGAGGCGGTTGCGTAGGTTTCGCTAATGAAGTTGGGGGATTAAATTAATAGTTGATTTAGGTGTTAAACATGGTAGCTTAGGTCAAAATCTTGGTTTATGGAAATCTTGTAAAAATTTTGGAAACTAGTATCGATTGAGTAAGGAAAACTTGGGGAGGAAGAAGCTGGTGAATAGGTTGGGTCAAAAGATGACTTATTGGGTTTTTAAATGGGCCTGAATGATTGGTAACAACAAAAAAAACATTTGGACTCGATAAATTGGATTGGACTAAAATATTTCAAATTGGGACTTAATAAAATTAATACTTGGACTTTTGAAAATAAACTGTGATATTAAAATATTTTTGATAAAATTTAAATTAGACTAAGTCTTTAAATAAGTTTAATTTCACTTAATTGGCTAGACGAATACTCCTTTAAATTAAATGGAAAAGCCGTAGCGACGCGCACTTAGAGTTCTAAATATTTTATAAAGAATTTAAAATTCCCGGTCGCTACAACCTTACCACCTTAAAATAATTTCGTCCTCGAAATTTAAAACTTACTTGGTCTAAAATATCTGGATACTTGGCCAGAATTTCTTCTTCTTTCTCCCATGTAGCCTCATTGCTACCATGTCTACCCCACTGGACTTTGACTAGAGCAATTTCTTTATTTCTTAAGACATGGACTTTTCTATCAATGATGCACGTAGGTGCCTCTTCATAATATAGATTCTTTTGAATTGGGATTGACTGAAAGTTCACCACGTGACTGGGATCGTGGACATACTTTCTCAACAGAGAGATGTGAAAAACATTGTGTATAGCCGAGAGTTCGGGTGGCAATGCTAGACGATAAGCCACATTACCTACTTTCTCCAATATTTCAAAAGGTCCGATAAATCGAGGCCTTAATTTCCCTTTCTTGCCAAAACGAATAGTGCCCTTCATAGGAGAGATTTTCAAAAATACTTTCTCTCCAATCTCGAACTCCAAGTCTTTCCTCCTCCGATCGGCATAGCTTTTCTGTCTGTCCTGAGCAGCTTTAATTCGTAATCTGATTTTCTCGATAGCCCATACGGTCTTTTCAATTAATTCGGGACCCAATAACTTCCTCTCGCCAACCTCATCCCAATATACCGGCGATCGACATCTTCGCCCATACAGTGCTTCAAACGGTGCCATACCAATGGTAGCCTGAAAACTGTTATTGTAAGCGAATTCCACCAATGGTAAGTGAGTTTCCCAATTGCCGCTTAGGTCCAGAACACAGGCTCTAAGCATATCCTCTAAAGTCTGAATGGTGCGCTCAGACTGCCCGTCTGTCTGCGGGTGGTAAGCGGTACTAAAATTTAATTTAGTCCCCATAGCCGTGTGTAGGCTCTTCCAAAATCTCGAAGTGAATCTCGGATCCCTATCTGAAACAATAGACGCTGGAACCCCGTGAAGTCGAACTATCTCCCTGATATAAGTCTGAGCCAAGTGATCTATACTGAGAGTCATCCGCACTGGAAGAAAATGGGCTGACTTTGTAAGTCGGTCTACAATAACCCAGATTGCGTCATGTCCCCTCACTGTTCTTGGTAGACCTGTTACGAAATCCATGGAAATCTTCTCCCATTTCCATTCCGGAATATCTAAAGGGTTTAGCAGTCCTGACGGTCTCTGATGTTCAGCCTTGACCTGCTGGCAGGTCATGTATCGTGAGACAAACTTGGCAATGCATCCTTTCATATTCCTCCACCAGAATGTGGTACGCAAATCTCGATACATCTTTGTTCCTCCTGGGTGAGCTGCATACGGAGCTGAGTGGGCTTCCCTCAATATTTCATTCCTGATCTGATCATCTTTCGGTACACACAGGCGACCCTTGAATAGTAGTGCCTTATCGCTTCCGATTTCAAAATCTGCTCTCTTGCCAGTTCCAACTTCGGCTTTGATCTTTTCCAAGAACTTATCACTTTCTTGAGCCATCACGATTCTGCTTCTCAAATCTGGTTTAACTGTCAAATTTGTCAATCTGCTAGACCTTTGTATTCCTGGGTTTCTTACTTCAATTCTCAAGTTCTGAAAATCCCGAATCAACTGTTCTTGTACTGTTCCCAAAGCTGATAATTGACCCACATCTTTCCTGCTTAGTGCATCTGTAACCTTATTAGCCTTACCCGGGTGGTAAAGAATAGTACAATCATAATCCTTCACCAGTTCCAACCATCGACGCTGTCTCATGTTCAATTCCTTCTGAGTGAAGAAATACTTGAGACTCTTATGGTCGGTGTAAATCTCGCATTTACTCCCATATAAATAATGTCGCCAAATCTTAAGAGCGTGCACAACAGCTGCCAGTTCTAGATCATGCGTCGGATAGTTTTTCTCATATGGCTTCAACTGTCTCGAAGCATAGGCGATCACTTTACCTTTCTGCATTAACACACATCCTAAACCATGTTTCGAGGCATCACTGTATATCACAAAACCTTCAGATCCATCCGGCACTGTTAACACTGGTGCTGAAACCAGCCTATTCTTCAATTCCTGGAAGCTTCGTTCACACTGATCTGTCCAATGGAATTTAACACCTTTTCGCGTCAACTGAGTCATGGGACGGGTACTAAATTAAGGGCTTATTTACGGCATGTAACCGTGTATTTGATATCTAAAGTAGATATAGTCAAGTATTTGTTTTCTCGCCCTGTTTTACATCAGAGAATTGGCCTTTGGACATTGGCTCTTACTGAATTTGAAATACAACACGTACCTCAAAGGGCAATTAAAAATCAAGCTTAAGCCAACTTTTTGGCTGACCATCCATGCTTAGACATGCCCAAAGAGGTTAGTTTAGAAGTGGATTCGCTCGAAACGAAGCCTTGGGTTTTATATTTCGATGGATCAAAAACTTACCAGGGCGCGGGGGTTGGTACAGTTTTAATAAATCCCTTGGGAGTCTGCTACGAATACACTCTCACCTTGGAAGGGAAAGCGCGTAATTATCATACAAACAAGAACAGAATATCATGAACAGGTGCAGGAAAGAAAGCCAATCATATTTCATTGATGAAAGAATCAGTACACCAATATGACTAGAAAAATAAAGGGCAACATTGTTCAGGAAAGAATCTGTTATAGCTTCCCCCAAAGAGAGCGTGCTTGATCTTTGATTGCTTGCCACTCCTCGCCCTGACCCTTCGAAGCAGCATCTAACTCGGCCATGCGTCCTTCATCAAAAGAGATATTTGAGAGACGTTCAAGGACCAACGGCTCGTCCCAACTCTGAAGAAGCATTTCTCTTTTTAGCGGCCAGCCGAGCCCTGCAATCATCCATTTTCGCCTGTATTTCCTTCAACTCTGCAGTCAGAGACGCCATTAGAGAATCTTCCAGGATGACTTCGAATTTCATCAAGGACAACTTTGCTTTTCTCAAATTCAGTACTGAGGGACTCCTTCTCATCCAACGCACAAATGAATTGAATATTTTGCTCCTTCAGCTCTGCATTCCTAGCCAACAAGGAGTTTACCTCGGACTGAACGATCTTTAAGGCCAGTTTTATGTCATGCGGGATGTCAAGAGATGGGAGAGCGAATGCTTGGGTCATTTGCGCGCTCAATTTCTCAAATCTGTCCCGTTGATTGGAAGCTCTGGCCGCGATAATGTCCAGATCCAAGAAGGCGGTAAAACCAAGGATTGACTGTTTAAAAATCTTCCTGTTTTCCTCGAAAACAGACGGGGGAGGAGAATGGATATGGGAGCGCGGGAAGAACTACCTGTGCGATACTAGTCCCAAGCGGTAAACAAGTCCCGGATGGAGTGCAAAACAGCATCAGCACCCTGTAAAAGAAAAATGTATCATTGGACGTTTTGTCTACTGAAGATGAAAAGGAAAATAGTGCGAATTGAGAATTACCTCATCCGTCATTTTGGGAGAGGAAGAAGGAGGCACGTCCTCAAGGGACCTAATGGCACTGGGGGCTTTACCTTTGGATGGACGATTAACGCCCATGGCAGCAGACGAATCCGCGGGCGTCCCTATAAAGAAATATGAACAGTGGATAAAATGCAATAACAGGGCATACGGAGATTGTTGATATGCAATAATTACCTTCTGGAACCACGCGCGGAGGATCAACGCCTTGGAGAGTAGGAATTTCTTGAGTGAGATGGGTGGCTAAGGGTCTCAGGTCCTTTGACCCCTTCTCTGATGTAGACCCCCCACTGGCCTTACTTTTCTGAGATTCCAAGCAGAATTATGAGTGTCAAGAAGTTACCTTATGAATAAATGAAGGAAACAAAAGGTCAGAGGCTACCTTTCTGGTAAAAGGGATGTCCTTGTCATCTTCATCCTCAGAAAAACTTGCCAGTACGACTGCAGGCCGTTTACGACTAGAAGCATCTATCGACATCGCTTGTTTCCTGCGAGTAGACGGAGATGGAGGCCTGATAGCTAGGGGAGAAACTGCGATTGGGGAGCCAGAAGAGAGAACATCGAGGCCCTCCAACGAGTGAAAAGCACGATGAACATCGCTCGCAAAGAGCCTGCGTTTGATGGATGGCCAAAACTGGTAGAAAAGAGGATGCACAACGAAAGAAGGATTGAAGGGTGCCAAAGCAAAGCCATCATCTAAAAGATTATTCTGGCTCTCGATGGCTTCAACATCTGTTCTACTGATGGTGTGGAATCGCCCTAACAAATTCCTAGAAAAGCAGGGAGGTACGAGCCAGGCCTGCCCAAAACAAGTTGGCGGGAAAAGAATTGGGGAGCATAGAGTTCGACCCCTGCTGTAGCTTTGGCACCAGTAACGATGTCATGAAACAAGTCTTTACCAGTTAGGTACTGGACCCAAATGGGCAAAGAAGTACGTACATTGTCCAATGTGGCAAGGGACTGCACATAAGAAAGAACCTGATGGGCAGAAAAAGGAAAGAAAGTAGGAACTGAATGCAAGTTATAGAAGAAAGTAAATACATCCCTATTGGATGATTTTATAACATCCAACTGGTGGATAAGTAGCCCGTAGCAAGAAGCAGAAAGAGGAGAAACTGATGAGGAATGAAACTGTGGGAAGTACGCTCTCAACCACAATTGAGCGAGCCAATGGGGTCCACTCCCAGTGGGAGACTCTCCATTCCTCAGTTGGTGTTGGAGGGAAGCCATACCTCTATAAAAGGCGTCCAGGAAGAAAGAGTAAGATTTAAAGACCTACCAAGCGCTTGCTCGTTCGCTATAGGCAAATATGACATGGAGGGCTTAAGGCTTGGGACGCAAAGAACATACTTGCATAGCCATACCTGGAGGAAAGCTACGTGCTCAGTATGATTGGGTTCTACGAGAGGGTTATTGTTGTAGATTTCCTACATACCCGAATAAGAATCAGTATATTTCTTGTCAAATTTCGGGGCAGTGGCAGATACTGAAATGGCAGGGGAAATAGTATCGCCCAGAGGCGGGAGATTCACTACACCAACATCTCTCAAAGTGACAGACATCTGGCCAAGGGGGAAGATGAAGGTGTTATATTCAGAAGACCAAAAACTCAGTGCCATGGGGAAAAGGACGGGGGTCATAAATAGGAGAGCGTAAAGTGATTTCCAACAAATCAGAAATTTTGGCCTGGTCAAAAATCTCCTTTGTGGGACCTTGGCCCAACATGCATGTGTGCCACCGGCGAAACGTAGTGTCAGCCTTCGGCCAAGTGCGTATACCCTTCTCTCGGATTGGTTTTAACGGAAGGGGATTTAAGAAGGGCGGGTCTTGAGTACAAGTAAATAACTGACCCACAGCCACTCGCCCAACTGAGTAAGCATCATTAAAAGATGGGCCCAAGAAAAATTCATTCTTGTTAAGATTGGCCGGAGAAAGAGGAGTTGGGTTCACATATGGTTTAGTGAGGAGTGTCTTGAAGTAGTCGAAAGAAAGGAAATTTTCGGGTTGCTTCCCTGAAGATGACATCGTCAGCAGAATGCGTGTGAAGTGGTAGACGGTGAATAGTAACTTTTATAGAAGGAAGAACAAGCGGTGACGTCAAACGTAGATGAAAGTGGAAGAAAATGTGAACGTGGGAGAAGCGACGTGATGAAGTGGCGCACCCCTTGGAAAATGAGGGTTATGAAACGTCAAATCTTTTGCAGAATATGGAGAGGCACCGTTGAGAGACGTAGAAGCGCGGCGCCTAATATCAGAATATGGCTTAGAATTAATAAAATTGATATTAATTCCGTCATATTGGGGGGTAATTGTTGACGCCCAAAAAATACTCAAAAATACAAGAGGCCTAAACCTTGGCCCATTGATAGAGTGTATATTTGCTATTTAATTTGTGATATTTCCTCTTTTTCCATTGATTTTAAATGCTTAAATTGTGGATTTTAATCATATTTTATGTTTTGTGGATTAGGTGGAGAATTGAGATCAAATTAGACTCAATATCACAAATTGGAAAGAAGAAGTTTGGAACTCAAAAGTACACAATCAGAGAAGAACTTAGCATAAGGCGTGGGCGCGCCTTATTAATTCTGAAAGACAGCAACCTCAAATATTTAATGGGCTGGACTTGTGTACTTTGGAGGTAAATGGGCTCAAATGCTAGACTAATTCTCGGCAGCACATTAGGTTAAAAGTGGGAGTTGTCATCGTGTATTAGAGGAAACAAAGGATTATAATTGGAAAAGAGAAAAAAGAAAAGAAAAGGCAAGACTAAAAGAAAAGGGAAAAAAATCTGGGAAGGAAAGAGGAAAAATGAGTAGTCCACGTTTGGGAAGAAAAAAAGAAAAGGGGACTACTTAAGGAAAAGTAGGGATTACAATTAAAAAGGAGGATTTTGACGGCTGCTACAGATTTTTTTGGGGAAAAAAGGACACAAAAATTAACGCAGTCACGTTTTCATAAATCCGAAATTTAGAGTTCGATATTTTTGTTTAATTATTATTTCTTTTAGTTTTTGATTAACAATGTTTATGAGTAGCTAATTTATTATTCCAGTTCAAGGTTATTCGAAATTTTGATTCACCAAGAATTGTGAGATTTAATTAATTTTATTGTTCTTTTATCTCTTTTCTATTTATATATCTTTTGTTTGTATTGAAGTTGTTGTTTTGATTGATTAATACAAAGTGCACGTTGTTTTAATTGTCAAAACGATACTTAGCCAATTAGGAATCTAAATCCGTAATTATTTAGGTTTTCTAATACAAGTAGCAAATAACATAGTTAATTATAGACTGATTTTTGACTCATGTTATGAAGATATATAACCTCGCTTAAATGAATCACACGTGTAAACTTGTTGGTTAGAATTGGTCGTCTCTCTAGAAATTAATGCTATTGGTAAATTAAATCCTACGATCGTATCTAGGGTTTTTATTGATTAGGGAAATAATCAACGAGCGTCTCTTGATTATCGATAAAGTAAGGAGAGATAGGTTGTTAGATCGTATCAATGACCATAACCAATTTAGAGAATGAGTTAAGGATTTTATTTTTGCATCCGTGATCAATTCCATGAATCAATACTGCGATTATACTTTTGGCTGGATATTTGTTTAATTTGATATTTCTAAACATTTTAATTTCGCACTCGTTTATTTACAAATTGATTTTACATTCAAAATTCAAAATCCCCCCTTGTTTTTAATTCATTGTTTTAATTTTCCCGAAGAATTAAATCTAACCAATCCATGTGGATTCGACTTTGCTCACCACTATTGCAATTTATTTTTATAAGAGCAAGAAATTATTATTTGTCGGATTCGACACCCATCAAATTTTTGGCGCCGTTGCCGGGGATTGGTGTCAAATAGATTTAATTTTTCATTTTCATTTTTATTTTTATTTTTATTTTATTCATTTTATGCTCAATTGATTCCTCATCCGGTGATTTGATCTCCATCATGGCTGCTGACACTCAACAATTTAGATTCAGACAAGACACCCCTGTGAAAAGGGTAAATGAGGTAAATGTATCATCTCTTGAAAATCAAATAGCGAATCTAACCTCTCTTGTTCAACAAATGGCTGTAGGAAATATGCAACAGGTTAAAGAATATGGAATTTGTGCTGCCACCAGTCATCCAACTGACACATGTCCTACTCTTCAAGAAGATTCATTTGAGCAGGCTAATGCAATTGGAATATTTCCAGGCCCACCTCAAACAAAGTATAATCCCTATTCAAATCGTTACAACCCAGGATGGAGGGATCATTCGAACTTCAGTTATCAAACAAGATCACAATTCCAACAGTTCCAGCAATTTCAGCTTCGACAGCCTACTCCTCAACCATAACAATTTTCTTCAAGTTCAAGTATGTCCCTAGAAGAAATTGTTAAATCACTTGCAATTAATACACAACAATTTCAACAGGAGACAGACGGGGATTAAGAACTTGGAGAATCAAGTGAGTCAATTGGCATCAACTGTGAGCAGATTGGAATCTCAAGGCAAGTTGCCTTCCCAAACCATTGTTAATCCACTCTTGGGAATTAACATGAAAAACTTGTCATTGCCCATGGATTAAAATTTTGGATTGGTCATTCAATCCGAGGAGACATCAACTGATGGAGATGAGTTTGAAGAGAATGACAATTTAATCACACAAGAATCACATGGAGAAGTGAAAATTAATGAGGAAGAGATCAAATCAAATTTTCTCAACTTCACTGGTTGTCCAATAATTGATTTTGTGATTAATCCATTTGAGGTGGTGCAAGTCTACATTGTTGAGTTTGAATTGGATGGAATAGGAAAGCCCCATGACATTGGAAGTGGTAAAGTACAAGTGTTTCGAACAAAGATTGCAGTTGAGCGAGCATGAGCAAGTTTTGACACTTGTCTTATGATCACATGGCCAGTTGTTAACGAAGATTGCAGTTGAAGTGATAAATTACGGAAGTTACTTAGGGCAACGTGACAAGTGGATGTTACGAGGACTTGGGCAACAGTTATGCAACGTGGAGGAAGCAAGTTAATCCATGCGAATGTTACAAATCAAGGCGGCAAACCAAAGATTCAAATATTGGCAGAAGTTGAAGGAAATCCGTGCATTTGTATATATTGTAAAAAATTAGTCATTTAGAAGTACCAATCAATCAAATCTCAACAAGAGAATATGTAATTTCCTTTATCTTTACTTTTATTGTCAAACTCCTAGTGTGATTTGTGTGCTTGAGCCCCTTGGAGGCGTTTTGTCTTCACCGTAATCTTCATCAATATAGCACCCCTTGTTAGGACTTTCTCTCGAGAGGTTTGTTCCTTATATATATTCGTCTGAATTACCCTTTGGTAAGCGTTTCCATGCGAAACAGGCAGAAAGTGTATAAGGCAGATTAGAGGAATAATCATACACGTAAGTGTGTAACAGTCCTATATATAAAAGGGCTGAAGAAAAGGGAGTACAAGCAGGCAAGAATTCGAGTAAAAGGAAGCTAGGGAGAGAATGGCCCTCTCGAAAGGCCAATATCGTTAATTTTAGTTGTATTTCCATTAAGAATTATAGATACATTGCAAAACGAAATGTACAATACTTTTTCCAACCGTCTGGTAGTGTTTTCTTCCTTCATCAGAGTTCAATTTCCATTTATTTTCTCAGTGTGTTCTAGGAGCTGATCACAGAAACTTCAAAGTTCCATCAATTTGATATTAGAGCACTCAATCATGGGAGTGACGATGACAGAAAGAGTTGGTGAGCTAGAAGGTTGTGTGGAAGAATATCACACACAGATCAGTGTAAAAATGGAGGGCCTCCAGGTTGGGTTAGAATCGGTGAAAGCCGAATGTCTGAGGATGCAGAATATAGAAAAGAGCTTGGCATTGTTGACAGAACAATTCACAGTCATGAGGGCACAGGAAGGTTAAGGAAAAGGAAAGGTACTAAATGAATCATCTGAATTTGGAACAGGTACTAAATGAATCATCTGAATTTGTTCCGAATTCAGAAACATCGGTCAGTTACGACACCATTAGAGGATCAGGTGAGATTCCATGGAAGGTCGAGATAAGAGGACGGAAATTGGAGATGCCTGTGTTCGAAGGGGATAATCCAGAGGGATGGATATTTAGAGTTGAACGATACTTCGTGGTAAACCGTCTGACGGAAATGGAGAAGGTGGAGACAGCTACCTTGTGCTTCGATAGCACTGCTTTAGCTTGGTATTAGTAGGAGTAGAAAAGAAGGGGGAAAACGAGTTGGGAGCAAATTAAATCCTTGTTGAGGCTTCATTTCAAATCACCTACGGAAGGATCAGTGGAGGAGAAATTTTAGCACTCTGACAAGAAGGATCGGTGACGAATTATAGGGGTCTCTTTGAGGCATTGGCGGTACCGCTTGGCGAAGTGTTTGAATCGTTACTTGAAGGACATTTGTTAAATGGGCTTAGACCAGAATTAAGGCCGAGATTAAAGTGCTCAAACCAAAGGGCTTGGAACGTACAGAAATTACCAAAAAAATGAAGAATATACGTCGATTTTTAGTAAAACCGACGCCTATAAAAGGACGGTGACATTTTTGTAAATATAATCAAAGAATACGCGTCGGTTACAACCGACGCGTAAAGTTTAAGGCTAAATAATACGCGTCGGTTAAAGAACAGACGCGTATTCTCAAGTTTTACGCGTCGGTTCTTGAAGAACCGAAGCGTAAAACCTAAGAATACGCGTCGACGCATATTCTTAGGTTTTAAGCGTCGGTTCTCGAAGAACCGACGCGTAAAACAGGGTTTAGGCGTTGGTTCTTAAAGAACCGACGCCTATTCTTTTATATACTTATCAGCAAAACGCGCAGATCATCTCTATTTTTTTCACTACTCGATCTCTTCCCGCCTCTCTCTTCATCTCTCTCTCACCCGAACCACCGCACTATGCCACCACCACCACCACCATTTCCCTGAAAATGCTCACCACCACATTCCTCCCCTCGCTCTTTATCTCTTTCTCTCACCCGAACCACCAGACTCGCACCTCCACCACCGCCGCGCGCCTCCACCACCTCCGCTGCCCCCCGACCTCCTCCCTCCCACCTCGTAAGAGACCTACCTCCCTCTTTATATACATGTGTTTGTATATATATATATATATATATATATATGGGTATTTATAATATCGATGTGTTTGTATATATGTATGGATATTTCAACTAGTTAATTGATTTAATCTGTTAGTGTATGATTGAGTTTATGATTTTATATGCTAATTGGTTTAAATGATTTTTTTATAAGTTTAGTTTGGATGTTAATTTTGTATTGTTGATTTTTAGTTAATAGATGGATAAATTGCAATATTTGAATTATTGAAGTTCTATTGACCTGCAGCGGAATGGATGAAAGAAATGTGGTGCTTCCTCACCCCCACCCCCCACCCCCAAAAAAAAAAAAAAAAATTTAGGCGTCAGTTGTAATATTACAACCGACGCCTAAAGCTCGACTTTAGGCATCGATGTTTACAACCACGCTTAAAGTTTTTACGCGTCTGCGTCATATACATCGCCTCTACAACCGACGCATATTGCCTATGACAACCGACGCGAATGAGTCTTTCTATACTAGTGAACAAATCAAGGAGACAACCCAAAACATCGAGGACTAGAACACAGTAATTCTGGGTCGTTTGTATGGGTCAGGCCCAAAAAAATCCAAACCACCTACACAGTTTTTCAGCCCTAACCCAACCAATTACATCCAAACGCTTAAGCCCCAAACTTCCTCACCTACACCCATCAGTCCGAAATTCAACCCATCCACCTCCCTTTGGACAAATCGCACTACTGCTAGTTCAATAGCATATCATAGCCCAACTACCAAAAAGTCCCTAACCCAGACTTATTGGAGATTGAGCAAAGCTGAGTTCCAGGTGAAGAAGGAGAAGGGACTCTGTTATCGATGTGACAAGAAATATACGATGGGGGCATAAATGCAAAAGCAAGGAATTTTGAAGCAGTGAGGGAGACGCCCTAGAGGGATCGATCGAGCTGTCTGTAAATTCTGTAGTAGGTCTGACTTCCCTAAAAACGATGAAGGTGAAGGGAACAATTGGGGATCAAGATGTGGTAGTATCAATTTACTCAAGGGCCACTCATAACTTCATCGCAGTTGAATTGGTGCAGAAATTAGGATTGGAAAAGATGCAAACAACAGGGTACGAAGTGATTATGGGAAACGGCCTTGCTGTCCAAGGGGCGAGAATTTGTAAGGGAGTGACTTTGAAATTGCAGAATTTGGAAATAATAGAGGAGTTCCTCCCACTGAGTTAGGGAGCTCCAATGTAATACTGGGAATGAAGTGGCTGTCCACAGTGGGAAGGATGCAAGTAGATTGGAACCCACTAAATATGTAGTTCAAGGTTGGTGAAATAGCGGTACCCTAGCCTTAGTAAAACTCTAGTATCCTTCAAGTCTTTTTGAAGGCAGTTAGAGATAACCACCAGGGTGTATTAGTGGAGTTGAATTGCATGACTTTGGAGATGAGGGAAGGGGAAGAAACGACTCCAAGAATTCTCTAACCATTAATCAAGGAATTCAACGAAGTATTTAAGGAACCAACAGGGTTGCCTCCTCACAGAAGCTAGGACCACATGATATCGTTACAGCCTGGGACAGTACCAGTCAATTTGCAGAAGAATGAGATTGAAAAACTGTTCTGAGAAATGTTAACTGCTGGAATCATTCAGTCGAGCATCAGCCCATTTTCAAGTCTGATGCTATTAGTCAAGAAAAGGATGGTGGGTAGTAGTTATGTGTGGACTACCGAACTCTAAATCGAGCGACGGTTCTGGATAAAATTTCCTATTCCAGTTATTGAGGAGCTTCTCATTGAATTGCATGGAGCTTCAGTATTTTCAAAGCTGGATCTAAAGTCAGGGTACCATCAAATCCAGGTCACTTTGGAAGACATCCTAAAAACAGACATCCGAATGCACGATGGTAATTATGAATTTTTGGTCATGCCGTTTGGTTTAACTAACGCCTCGGTTACATTCCAATCTTAGATGAAAGATATTTTCAAGGATCTGTTGCAGAAATTTGTGTTAGTTTTCTTTGACGACATCCTTGTGTATAGCAAGAATATGGGGGATCATTTGGGACATTTACAAAGCGTGTTAGACATTCTGAACCACCACCAACTCTATGCCAATGCAATGAAATGTCAATTTGGATAGGTGGAAATCGATTATATGAGCCATGTTATATCATAGCAAGGTGTATCTGCGAATGTTAATAAGAAAAAAGTAGTAATGGAGTGGGCTAGGCCTAGTTCACTACGGGACCTTTGTGGCTTTTTGGGTCTCACGGGTTAGTATAGGAGGTTTATGAGAGGTTATGGGAAGATTGTCAAGTCATCAACAGAAAAGACTCAAGAAGAATATTTTTTTCCCGGGATGAGGCGTCGGAGTAGGCTTTCATCCGATTGAAGGCAGCAATGAGTTCTACCAGTTTTGGCACTTCCAGGTTTTAATAAGGTCTTTATTGTTGAATCTGATGCTTCAGGTTACGGTTTAGGGGTTGTTCTAATGCAAGATCAGCGGCCTCTAGCTTTTTTCAATCATGCACTCAGTTCTAGTGGGAACTCGAAGTCGTTGGTGTATGGAAAGGAGCTTATGGCTATTGTTTTTGCCATTCAAAAATGGCGTCCATACTTGTTGGGGGCATAAATTTATAATCCGTTCAGATCAAAAAAGCCTCAAGTATTTTATGGAACAACGAATAGTCATCTCGGAATATCAGAAATGGTTGATGAAGTTGATGGGGTTTAATTTCAAAATCCAATACAAGCCAGGCTTGAAAAATAAGGCGGCAGACGCCCTATCTCAAATATCTCCTCCTAATAAAATTGATGGTAGTAACCGTTTTCTAGGTGATACAGCTAGAGCAACTCAAATGGGAGGTAGCAAAGGATGAACGATTGCAAAAAATCATTCAGGAAAATCGAAAAAAACCCATCCTACAGGCCGGAATATACATGGGTTGATGGGCAGCTGTTGTACAAAGGTAGGTTGATGCTACCTATGGGATCACCCTTAATTTTGTTGATTATGAAAGAAGGGCACAATGGAAGTACAGGAGGGCATTCAGGATTTTTGAAGACTTATAAGAGAGTATCTGCAAGTGTGTATTGGACAGGAATGAAGAAAGACATTCGTCACTATGTTCGAAAATGCTCTATTTTCCAGCAGAATAAATACATGGCACTTTCCCCAGGGGGACTCTTACAACCTCTACCCATACCAAATTAGGTGTGGGAAGATATAGCCATGGATTTTATTGAAAGACTACCGAAATCTGGAGGTATCTACTCTATCTTGGTAGTGGTGGATATACTTAGTAAGTATGGGCATTTTATTGCATTGAAGCACCCCTTTTCAACATTAAGTGTGGCCGGAGTGATTATGAAGGAGATTGTACGCTTACACGATGTCCCCAGCTCGATTGTCTTAGGTCAAGATAAGATTTTTATGAGTCATTTTTGGGAAGAATTGTTCAAACTACAGGGTACGAAATTATGTCGTAGTAAGGCTTATCACCCTCAGTTGGATCATGGTCAGTCGGAGGTTGATGAGTACCGGAGTGGCCCAACAAGCAAGGACCTGTTGTATGTACCAGTGGGACCAATAACGAGGCTGAGAGCTAAGAAAATCAAGCAGGCAATGCAGGGATTTATGCGAACTTAGATGGACGAGTGCAAGGTTGAAGACTCCATTTTCACTGCATGACAAGATGGAAGAAGAGCCAAAACCATTACAATGCATTTGGGTCAAAGAACAACCGGAAAAGAAGGCAGAAGGCCTTTTACGGCCGTAAAGGCTGAAGTTACGGCCGTAACTTCTCCATCGCATAAATTGGGAAGCAAGGGACTTACAGCCGTCAGCATCATCTTCACAGCCGTAATTGAATTATGGGATTTTGATTCAGCATGTACCTTACGGCCGTAAGAACCTATGTCACGGTCGTAAGAGATAAATCAACTTTTGGACCCGAGGGTCACTTAGGGCCGTAAAACCATATGTTACGGCCATAACTAGCGCCCCGTTTTTAATTGTTGTTTTGCGGCTATGGTTATTTCTTTACGCATTGTTTGCTATATTATGTTTCTTTTTCATTGTAAAACATAACTTTGAGGTTATTGATAATTGAAGGTGAGTTATTCCCTTGTTCTTCTTCGTTCTTATTGAACAAATCGAACTTATCAAAGGATTAGACAACCTTTGTGATGTTCACCCCTTTGTGGTTCTTATCTCCGCATTGTAACAGGTCTCGGGTTTAATATACCCCTGGTTCTTGCGTCATGAGGTCGGGGTTGCATTGTTATCGTCTACCAATTGGATTTGGGGCTTCCCGACGTTTCAAGTCTAATTTTCGCGTGTTCTTCATAATCTTCATAATGGATCATATCATCTGGTATCAGAGCTGGTCTCTAAATCCAATTCTTTTCATATTTCTTGTTTTGAATTTTTCATTTTTTTGTTCCTATATTGAAGTTTCATTCAATTCTTGGATTTCTTGAAAACTCTTCACTAATTCAAGATTGGTCGTAATTTCAATTCTCGTTCTTGTTGATTGTTCTTGATTAGCAAAAAAAATAGTGATTATTATTGAAAATCAAGATCAAGAACACAATTCCAAATTCAAGAAGACATTTCTTGATATCTGTTACAATATTTCCTACATTCTTGAAAATTTCTCATTGTCTATTACTACATTAAAAGTCATTCTTGGTTCGTGCAATCAAAATTTCTATTTCAAGAAAATCACCTTCTTGAAAATCTTCAATTCATTCTTCCATTGTTATTTTGTTCTCATTCAATTCTTGTTTTCGAGCTTGGGGGTTAATTCCACGGAGGTCAAATCCTTAACTAGTTTGGTTGGTTCATTGAGAACTAGAGAAAAGGGAAACGAGAGGAAAAAGGCAAGAGTGGTGAGAATATTAGAGGGAAAATGCCAAAAGTGAGTGATACACGAGTGATAAACATGTGAGGTGATATTACATAAGTTTTCTTTTCTTTTCTTTAAATTAATAACCATGTCACAGAAGGAAGCATCGTCAACAGGGGAGGATAACCAGAAATTTCAGATGCTTGCATTGTTGGGGAACAGCTGGCGAAATGGGAAGCAAAGATGGATGCAAAATTGGATGCAAGGTTGCGTACGCCATCAGGCGTGAATTTAAGAAAGATTAATGACTCGATGGATCCACGTCGCACAGGAATTGTTCAACCGCGTTAGGAACAACCGCGTGCATTCCTTAATTTGAGGAGACCACTAAGGTTTGACTTCAACCCTCAATATGGAGTTAGGAATGACAATGTTGAGGATGTTGATAGTGATGGTGATAGTGGAGACTTGTCTATGGCTAGTGTGGGTAGGAGACGGGATCGAGGAGAAAGGCACGAAAGGGGTTATAGGCGTGATCGTAGGGATAGAGATGACATAGATGGGCATGTTGGTAACATAAAAATGTCCATCCCTCCTTTTCAAGGTAAAAGTAATTCGAAAATTTATTTTGAGTGGGAAAAGAGGATAGAACTAATTTTTGATTGTCATAACTATTCTGCGGCTGAAAAGGTAAAATTGGCGGTTGTAAAATTCACAGATTATGCTATAGTGTGGTGAGATCAGTTGGTGACTAGTAAAAGAAGGAATCGGGAGAGACCTATTGAGACTTGGGATGAGTTGAAGGCCCTTATGAGGAAAAGGTTTGTGCCTAACCATTACTATAGGGATCATTACCAAAAATTACAAACCCAAGGTAGTAGGAGTGTGGAAGATTACCATAGGGAAATGGAAATTGCTATGATTAGAGAAAATATTGAAGAGGACCCGGAGGCGACCATGGCCAGATTTTTAAGTGGTTTGAATCGATATATTGCTGATGTTATTGAATTGTAGCATTATATTGATTTGGAGGACATGTTGCATATGGCCATGAAACTGGAGCGGCAGCTGAAAAGGAAGGGGCCTCAAAATTTTCTACAGGGTCTACTCCTTAAGGTGGAAGAGTCGGGTGAGCAAAGAGAAAATATCTTTCATACTAGGTGCTTTTTGAATAATAAGGTATGTAGTTTGATAATTATGGGGGTAGTTGTACGAACGTGGCTAGTACTACTCTAGTGGAAAAATTGTGTCTACCTATGCTAAAACACCCTAGGCCTTACAGACTACAGTGGTTAAATGAGTCGGGAGAGATTAAGGTGAATAAGCAAGTGGTAATTGATCTTGCAATTGGGAAGTATGAAAATAGGGTGGTTTGTGATGTGGTTCCAATACATGCGGGGCACATCTTGTTGGGCAGGCCGAGGCAATTTGATCGGAAGGTTATTCACGACGGTTATAAAAATAGATACACCTTCACCAAGGACGAGAAAAATGTCAAACTTATGCCTTTGTCACTACAACAGGTCTATGAGGACCAATTAAAACTAAAAAGTGAGGAAGAGAAAAAGAGAGTTGGGACCACGTTCCCAGAAAAAGGAGAGTTGAGTGATCAAAAAAGAGTTGGGACCACGATCCCAGAAAAAAGGAGAGTTGAGTGATCAAAAGAGAGTTGGGACCACGATCCCAGAAAAACGAGAGGGTGTGAAGAGTGCCAGAAATGAAAAAAGAGAGAAAACAAAAGTTAGCTTCTATGCAAAACAAAGTGAGATCACCAAATCCATATTCGAAAACAATCCAGTGATTTTGTTACTGTATAAGGAATCTTTCCTTGCACTTGATGAAGCTAACCTTTTGCAAGAATTTGAAGATTTGTTTCCCGAGGAGATACCTAGTGGGCTTCCTCCTATTCATGGAATTGAGTACCAAATTGATTTCGTGCCCGGAGCTGTCATCCCAAACAGGCCAGCTTATAGGAGTAATCCGGAAGAAACAAAGAAGCTTCAAAGGCAAGTTGAGGAAGTGTTGAGCAAGGGATATGTCAGAGAAAGTATGAGCACATGTGCAGTACCAGTGTTGCTAGTGCCCAAGAAGGATGGAACTTGGAGGATGTGCGTGGATTGTAGAGCAGTCAACAATATTACGGTAAAGTATCGCCATCCTATATCTAGATTAGATGATATGCTTGATGAGTTGCATGGATCATGTATTTTTATCAAAATAGATCTCAAAAGTAGCTATCACCAAATTCGCATGAAAGAAGGTGATGAATGGAAAACCGCATTCAAAACCAAGTATGGTTTATATGAATGGATGGTTATGCCATTCGACCTCTCTAATGCCCCTAGCACTTTTATGAGGCTAATGAACCATGTTTTGTGTGCTTACATTGGTAAATTTGTTATGGTATACTTTGATGACATATTGGTATATAGTAAGGACTTAGGTGATCACATTGAACATTTAAGATCCGTATTAGAAGTCTTGAAAACTGTGAAACTATATGCTAATTTTAAGAAGTGTACTTTTTGGTTTTTCTAGGATTTGTTGTTAGTGCAAATGGTGTTGAGGTAGAAGAGGAGGAAATTCGTGCTATTAAAGAGTGGCCAACTCCCAAAAGTATTACGGAGGTTAGGAGCTTTCACGGGTTGGCTGGGTTTTATAGGAGATTTTTTAAAGACTTTGGTACACTTGCGGCACCACTCACGGAAATAGTTAAGAAAAGTGTAGGATTTTATTGGGGGGTTGCACAAGAAAATGCCTTTAATTTGCTTAAGGATAGGTTATGTTCTGCACCGGTTTTGATTTTACCTAACTTTAACCAAACCTTTGAGATTGAATGTGATGCATCAGGATTAGGGATTGGAGCTGTTCTTATGCAAGAAAAAAGGCCAATTGCATTCTTCAGTGAAAAGCTGAGTGGGTAGCTTTGAATTATCCTACCTATGACAAGGACCTTTATACTCTTGTTCATGCTTTGGAGACATGGCAGCATTATCTGTGACCAAAGAAATTTGTCAAACCCTCTGATCATTAGTCACTAAAGCATCTCAAAGGGCAAGGTAAGTTAAATAAAAGGCATTCTTGATGGATGGAATTCATAGAGACCTTTCCTTATGTCATCCGCTACAAACAAGGTAATGAGAATGTCGTAGCAGATGTCCTTTCTTGCAAGTACGTACTTCTAAATTCTTTAAATGCAAGGTTGCTTGGGTTTGAATATATTAAAGGTATGTACGTTGATGACCCTGATTTTTCTATCATTTATGCTTCATGTGAAAAATGTGCAGTTGATAAATTTTATAGGCATGATGGATATCTTTTTAGGGAGAATAAGTTGTGTGTGCCAAATTGTTCTATGCGTGAACTATTAGTGCATGAAGCTCATGGTGGAGGGTTAATGGGGCATTTTGGTGTCTTAAAAACCTTGGAAACATTGTAGGAACATTTTTATTGGCCTAAAATGAAACGGGATGTTTATCACATTTGTGACTGATGCGTGACTCGTAAACAGGCTAAGTCTAGGGTCCTACCGCAAGGACTTTACACTCCTTTACCTGTGCCTAATGAACCTTGGGTAGACATATCTATGAACTTTGTTTTAGGTTTACCTAGGACAAAAAAAGGTAGGAATTCTATATTTGTGGTAGTAGAAAGGTTTAGTAAAATGGCGCATTTTATCCCATGTCATAAAACTGATGACGCTACAAACATAGAAAATCTGTTCTTTAGGGAAATTATGAGACTACATGGGGTACCCAGGAGCATTGTATTTGATAGGGACGTTAAATTTCTTAGTTGCTTCTGGAAGGTTTTGTGGGGGAAGATGGGTACTAAATTGTTATTTTCTACTACATGTCACCCTCAGACTGATGGACAAACAGAAGTAATTAATAGAACGTTAATTCAACTTCTGCGCACTATCATAAATAAAAACTTGAAGAGTTGGGAAGAATGTTTGCCTTTTGTGGAATTTGCTTATAATAGGGTTGTGCATTCCACTACATCATGTTCCCCTTTTGAAGTTGTTTATGATTTCATCCCACTAACTCATCTTGATTTAATTCATTTGCCTGTAGATGAAAGGAGCAGTTTGGACAGGGAGAAAAAGGCTAGGGTTGTGAAGTCAATCCATGAGAAGGTGAAGGACCAAATAGAGAAGAAGAAGAAGAACGAGCTTTATGCATCCCAAGCAAACAAAGGTCGGAGGCATGTGACGTTCGAACCGGGTGATTGGGTGTGGGTGCACTTGCGGAAGGAGCGATTCCCAACACAATGGAAATCTAAGTTGCAACCAAGGGGAGATGGACCTTTTCAAGTCATTGAAAAGATAAACGACAATGCATACAAGCTAGATCTTCCAGGTGAGTATAATGTATCTGCTTCTTTTAACGTTGCTGACCTTTCTCTGTTTGATGCAGATGATGATTCGAGGACGAATCATTTTCAACAGGGAGGGGATGATGAGTACCGGAGTGGCCCAACGAGCAAGGACCTGTTGCATGTACCGGTGGGACCAATAACGAGGCTGAGAGCTAAGAAGATCAAGCAGGCAATACAGGGATTTATGTAAACTTCGATGGACGAGTGCTCGAGTGCAAGGTCGAAGACTCCATTTTCAATGCATGACAAGATGGAAGAAGGGCCAAAACCATTATAATGCATTTGGGTCAAAGAACAACCAGAAAATAAGGCGGAAGGCTTTTTACGACCGTAAAGGCTGAAGTTACGTCCATAACTTCTCCATTTCATAAATTGGGTAGCAAGGAACTTACGGTCGTCAACATCATCTTCACGGCCGTAATTGAATTAGGGGATTTTGATTTAGCATGTACCTTACGACCGTAAGAACCTATATCACGGCCGTAAGAGATAAATCAACTTTTGGACCCGAGGGTCACTTACGACCCTAAAACCATATGTTACGACTGTAACTAGCGCCGCGTTTTTAATTGTTGTTTTGCGGATAGGGTTATTTCTTTACGCGTTTTTTGCTATATTATGTTTCTTTTTCATTGTAAAACATAAATTTGAGATTATTGATAATTGAAGGTGAGTTATTCCCTTGTTCTTCTTCCTTCTTGTTGAACAAATCGAACTTATCAAAGGATTAGACAAACCTTTGTGGCGTTCACCATGTGGTTCTTATATCTGCATCGTAACGGGTCTTGGGTTTAATATACCCATGTTTCTTGCTTCGTGAGGTCGAGGTTGCATTGTTATCGTCTACCAATTGGATTTGGGGCTTTCCAGCATTTCAAGTCTAATTTCCGTCTGTTCTTCGTGATCCCCATAACGGATCATATCAAAGGTCCTTGATCGGACCCTAGAAACGTATCTCAGATGTTTCGCTTCTACTAAACCGCGGGCTTGGTTCAGCTAGTTGCCTTGAGCAAAGTTATGGTACAACACGTCCTATCATGTCTCTTCTAAAATGACTCCTTTTCAAATCTTGTATGGACGTGAACCGCCATTGTTACTACCTTTTGAAAAGGGTACAACAACAGTATCAATTGTAGAGAAACAACTAATGGAATGGGACAACAGTTTGAAAGAACTAAAAGCTCAATTGATGTGTGCCCAAAGTCGCATGAAAGTGGCAACAGATGCCAAGCGAAGGAATGTCCAGTTCGAAGTAGGAGAATGGTTTATTTGAAAATCAGGCCCTATCACCACAAGTCCTTAACTCAGTGACCAAACGAGAAACTGGCTTCTCGATTTTATAGACCTTTTTGTGTGGAGAAACGAGTGGGTCCAGTAGCATACAGACTGAAATTAGCATCTACTTGCTCCTTACACCCCGTGTTTCATGTTTCTTAACTATGCAAGGTAAAAGGGGAGTTGTAGTCAGTGACAGACTAGAACTCATTGTTAAGCCGGAAATGGTCCTTGGGGTACATCCTGGAAGGGGAAGTAATCTATGAGGGGTTAATGTTCTAATTCAATGGAAAGGTCTGCCCCATTTTGATGCTACGTGGGAACCTTATGATCAAGTACTATATTAGTTTCCTAACTTTCACCTTGAGGAGAAGGTAAATCTTGCATGGGGGAGTATTGATAGAACCCCAATCCACCAAACTTATCAAAGGTGCACTCAAAACATGCAAGCAGGGATATCTAAGGAAATGTCTTCCGCGGTAGAAAGGGCATAAGGAAAATTAAAGGAATAACCATACACGTGAGTGTGTAATAGTAAGGGGATATATAAAAGGGCAGAAGAAAAGGGAGTGCAGGAAGGCAAGAATTCTAGTAAAAGGAAGCTGGGGAGAAAATGGCCCTCTCGAAAGGCCAATATCTTTTATTTTAGTTGTATTTCCATTAAGTATTATAGATACATTGCAAAACGAAATATAAAATACTTTTTCCAACTGTCTGGTAGTGTTTTCTTCCTTCATCAGAGTTCAATTTCCATTTATTTTCTCACAATGTTCTAGGAATTGATCACAAAAACTTCAAGGTTCCAACACATTATTATCACTACTAGTAGCATCTCCGATGAAATTTTCGTCATATCTAACTCTTATGTCATCTTCTTCATCTTCATTGTATTTCTATTCATTCATCTTTGTCATCCACTAAGGTTTGTTTGATTGACAAAGTGAGAATTGAATTTGTTTTCCATGTAGGTTGGAAAATAAAAAACCATCATCCCCATGAGAAATCATTTTCCGTGCTTAACATGATTGTACCATGAAAATTGAATTACATTTTTTACTTCCAATCAAACGTCAAAGTAGGAAAATTTGGGTGGAAAATGTTTTCAATTCCTTCCAATTCCATCCTATCAAAAAACAACATAATTGAAACTTTCATTCTCCTTACATACAAATTAAAAAACAATAATAATAATAATAATAATAATAATAATAATAATAATAATAATAATAATAATAATAATAAATCATTGATTGATATTATTATTTCAATTAGACAAATATGAAATATGGATACCTTTTTGGGAAACAAAGCGTTTTCTTTTATGATGACCCTTTGTGGAACTTCCAATTTCTTGTGCCCAGTAAATACACTTATTTACATATCCTAATACACACACACACACACACACACACACAATTATATTTCTTTCGTCCTATAACAATAGACTTGGTTTCCTTTTTCGTTTGTCCCAAATTATATGTCATTTTCTTCATTAAAATTATAAATATTTTTTATTTATTTAGTATGCCCCTATTTAATTTACCTTTTTATCAACAATTATAAACTAATCATTTTTAATACATTATTTAATGTAGAGATAGAATGTAAGAAAAATATATATTTTCAACTATATTAATTAAATTTTCTTAATATGAGTTAGAATAGAAGCAACAGGAATGTCATAATGCCCATGAGTGAGAAAAATAACACACCCACCCGCCACATAGTGGGTGGGCGCTGGTTGAAAAATGTTGTGGGCCCCCCACTTCCTGGGTGGTGGGTGGTTTTGGAGGGTTCAGGTTTGAAAGAAACAAACCAATCTTTATGGGAATGACGAAGTACCATATATGGAAATATTGTTTTATATATGTAACAATCATGAACTTTCTCCCATCTTGATGATACAATCCACTTCCAAGATAGGGATTCAAAGAAGAGATTAAGTTACAGGGGACAACGCTTCAAGCACAAGTTCAGTGCCTCAAAAGAACAAACAAAGAGTGATAAAAGAAGGCCCAAAGCTAATGCCGATGGTGGAAGCCAAAATTCAATTCGAATAACGAAATTGGGCAAACAGGATAAAAAGTCATCCACGTAATTACGTGGAGGAACAATCGGGGCGATCGCGCAACCGTATATTCATAAGGCAGACGCTACATCGCATAACCACGCGATTGCGAGCCTTATAATTGCGCGATCGTGTGGTTCTATTGAAACCATAATTTCGCAAATTTTTATTAATTTTCCGTTTTTTATAAATTCTATTTGGAACCATAGTGCGGCTAGGTTATGTTTATTCCCCTTTTCATTATATATTTAAACTATTTTCATCATTGTAAACATGGGACATTGATTATTAAGATTATATTGAGTGTTTTTACTCTTTCAAAAAGTTCTTCATTGAACATCAAGAATTTATCAAAGATTCTAATATTTGTGGTGTTCTACCCTAGAATTTATTAAGGAATTAGGCAAACCTTGTGGCATTTAACAATTCTAGTTCTTGCTTTCGCATCGTACGGGTTTAAGATTTCTACATCTTGGATTCTTGCTTCATGAGGTTTGGGTTCCCACAAGGAATCGCATCAATTGGTATCATATTTTGGATCTAAATTCAAGTTCTTGATTTCTTGCTTTTTTTGGCGTTCTTCATATTTTTTGAGTCTTTTATCCGTGAAACTACTCCAATAAAATTCAAAGGTATTATTTGTGTTCATTTTTCACCCAAATTTTGTTTTGATATATCCATGGTTGAATTTGCTAGCAAAAAAATTCCCAAAATTGTAGAAAATTAGAAAATAATTTCGAAAATCTCAAGAACTACTTTCTTGAAAATTCTTGAGAATTTTTTAATCAAATTCTTCTTCGTGTCTTCCACTATCTTGTTTCTTGAGTACTTGATTGGTTCTTTCGAGAACTTGGAAAAGGGATAAAGATTATCGGAAAAAAAGCCAAGTAGAGTGATACACGAGCATAAAACACACGTGAGGAGACTTTATTTTTTTGTGATAGCTAATCATGTCTGACAAGAAGGAGTCATCATCGTCATTAGTGGGTGACAACAAATGATGTAACGGGATTGGATCATCAGCGTCATCAGTGGGTGACAACAAGCAACCTAGGCGATTTAACATGATGGAAGCCATGCAAGAACAATTTGAGAAGGTAATGACTAGGATGGATAGACAAGATGGGAACAATGTTAATTTGTGTAGGGAACAATCTCAAACAGGCCTTAGAGTCAGGAGGGACAATAGGTGAGAAAATAATCTTAGGTATGGAGTTGAGGTTGATGGTGAGGGAGTAGG
Organism: Ligustrum vulgare; assembly: GCA_963555705.1. Classification (NCBI taxonomy): domain Eukaryota; kingdom Viridiplantae; phylum Streptophyta; class Magnoliopsida; order Lamiales; family Oleaceae; genus Ligustrum; species Ligustrum vulgare. The sequence continues at coordinate 19,168,147 of OY743186.1, forward strand.
AAGTGAGGGGAACAATTTTCAATCTTCCATGTCTATTGTAGGGGTCATAGAAGACATTATGGGGATAAGGATGGAGTGGATAGGAACCTTGAGAATATGAAGATGGTATTGATGGCAATACCATCTTTCCAGGGAGGAGTGATCTTGAGGTATATCTAGATAGGGAGAAGGTGGAGTTAATTTTCAATTGCCACAATTATTCGGAGGAGAAGAAGGTGAAATTAGTGGTGATAGAGTTCACTGATTATGCCATCATTTGGTGGAAACAATTGGTGGCAGGTGGAAGGAAGAACTATGAAAGGCCTATGGAAACTTAGGGTGAGTTGAAAGTGATTAAGGGAAAATGTTTATTCCTAATCACTACTCTAGGGACATCTACCAAAGACTACAAGGTCTTTATCAGGGTTCTATAAGTGTAGAGGATTATCATAAGGATATGGAGATCTCTGTGATTAGGACCAATGTTGTAAAGGATAGGGAGGCTACAATGACTAGGTTTTTGAGTGGGTTAAATGGGATATAGCCAATATGATTGAGTTATAACACTATGTGGAGTTGGAGGACATGAAAATAAAGGTTGAAAGATAGTTGATGCGAAAGGTGGAAGCAAGGCATTCTTCAGGCTTTTATCCTACTTCACAACCAAAATGGGAAAGTAATGAAGATCATGTCTTGAAAGAGAGGGAGGAACCAACACCTAAAAGTAAAAATATTTTTGATTTCCAACCTACTAAGGATAGAAATATTAAATGCTTTGTTTGAGTTCGGGTAATATTGCTTCTCAATGTCCAAATAAAAGGGTAATGGGAAAACTGTATCCGAGGATGAATTTGAAGGGATGCCTAAGTTAGAGGATGCTAGTGATAGTGATGATTTAGTATGTGCTGCAATAAACAAATCACTTGTTAAGGAAATTTTATAAGTGCCCACTGGGGGCATTTGTCTGCCCCCTATTGGGGGGGTGGCCTCAATGACACCTAATGCCCACCCGCCAAGTGGTGGGTGGGCATTTTTATGGAGGCACCATAAAAGGACTTTCACTTTTTAATAGGTGTGCTCTTAGCACTAGATTGAAGATGAATGATATGGATGAGCAAAGAGATAATATTTTTCATACTAGATGCTTAGTAAATAACAAGGTATGTAGTATGGTGATTGATAAGGGGAAGTTGCACCAACGTAGTTAGTACTACTTTAGTGGAAAAATTGGGATTACCCATAATAAAACATTTTAAACTTATAAGTTGCAGTAATTGACTAAGTGTGGGGGGAGATTACGGTGAACAAAAAAGTTAGGGTGAAATTTTTTATTGGTGGGTATAGTGACGATGTTGTTTGCTTATGCACGTTGGACATATATTGTTGGTGAGGCTATGGCAATATGATAGGGCAATGGTGCATGATGGGTTTCCAAATCAATAAAGTCCTGTGAGGGGTAGGAAAAGCTATACTCTTGTTCACTTGTCACCTAAATAGGTCCACGAGGATCAACTCAAGTTAAAGGGTGAGTTTGAGAGAGAGAAAAATAAGATTTGAGGCTACGACCTCTGAAAATGGAGAGGTATAGAAAATTGAAAAAAAGAGGGTTGAGGTACAAGTCTCATAAAAAGGAGAGAATGATTACAGAGAGGAAAAAAAGAGTCCACTACAAAAAAGAGTTTCTTTGCACAATGGTTGATGTACAAATATTCATTCCTTGCACTTAGTCATGCTAACAATTCCCTCTCTAATTTGGTTAATTATGTTTTATAGTACCCAAGTTAACTTCTATAACTAAAATTGGAAAGAAGCATAAATATGTTCATCAAGCCAACAAAAGCAAGATAAACATGAAAATCAGATCAGATGCTGATTCGAGGTCGAATTAATTTCAAAAGAGAGGGGATGATGTTATTTAAGAAAGGGGTTTAAAGAAGAGATCAAGTTACAAGGGATGAGGCTTCAAGCACAAGTTAAGTGGTTCAAAAGAACAAGGAAAGTGATAAAAAAAAGACCCAAAACTAATGACAATGGGTGGAAGCTAAAATTCAAGTTGAGGGATGAAATTAGACGAACGAGAAAAAAATCCTCCACACAATTGCGTTGAGGAACACACAAGGAGATTGTGCGGTCGTATATTCAAAAATAGTATGCTACAATGCATAATCACGCGGAAGTGAGCCTTATAACCGTGCGATCACGTGGTTGTAATGAAACTAGAATTTTTAGTAATTTTTTGTCTTTTTATTAATTATTAATTCTATTTGGAACCATGGTGCAGCGAGGTTAAGTTTATTCCTTTTTTCATTATATTTATATTTATATTTATACTATTTCATCATTGTAAACATGAGACATTTATTATTGAGATGATATTGAGTGTTTAAGTTTATTCCTTTTTCATTATATATTTATACTATTTCATCATTGTAAACATGAGACTTTGATTATTGAGATTATATTGAGTGTTTTTACTCTTTCAAAAAGGTTGAGGATTCCATTTTCTTGTTCTTCATTGAACATTAAGAACTAATCAAAGATTCTAAATCTTTGTGTCATTCTACCCTAGTTATTATCATGGAATTAGACAAATCTTGTGGCATTCGACAATTCCAGTTCGTGCTTCCGCATCGCACGGGTTTAAGATTTCTACATCTTGGGTTCTTGAGTCATGACGTTTGGGTTGGAGTCCTATTGTCTACTTTTATTGTTTAGCTAAATTTAGTTATTTCAGCATTTCAGTTTTTAATTCTGTGTTCATTGTGATTTCCACAAGGAATCGCATCACTTATACTCATAACTATTAATCAGGGGCTATTCCTTACTCCATTAGTTTACGAGTAATCCTGTAGTGATTAGTCCCTAGCTGGATTTAGGCACGTTCCTAGCAATTCAAACTCAAGATCTCTCCCTTAAGAGACAAGTTGAAAGTTAGTATCCATTGGTCACTAAAGGACAGTATGCAAGCTAATGACGCACGGAATAGGCCTTCTTACTACTGTCTTGCCCTCTATGGCTCAGGAGCTATTCTGTGTGCTATTAGCTTACGTATTGTCCCCTAAGTGTTGGGTCCGAACAGGATTTCTATCGCACCCCAACAATTCAAACTCAAGACATTTCCCTTAAAAGAGACTTAAGTTGAAAGCTAGTACTAATTGGGGCGAGTCAAAAAAACAGCTAGGGTCCAACCCCTAGAGAACAGTACATAAGCTAATGATACACGAAATAATCTCTGATCCATAGAAGACAATATGGGAGAAAGTTCGTGGTAGTTACAAAAAAAACATGCATTTTTTGTAACGACCACATATTCTCTCATCTTCCCCCGTGTGTGTGTGTGTGTGTGTGTTTTTTTTTTTTTTTTTTTTTGTAACGACCACATAGTTTCTCTTATCTTCCCCACATGATTTATGACTCAGTAGCTATTCCTTACGCCATGCATTTTTGTGACGACCACATATTTTCTCTCTCTCTTCATCTCCCGTGTTTTTTTTTTTTTTTTATGGTAACGATCACATATTCTCTCATCTTCCCTCATAATTTATGACTATTGCTATTCCTTGCACTATTGGCTTAGGTATTGTCCCCTATGAATTAGGCCCTAAAGGGATTTCTATCTCATCTCTAGTGATTCGAACTTAAGATCTCCATTAGCTTAGGTATTGTCCCCTATGAGTTGGGCCATAGCGAGATTTCTATCCCATCCCTAGCTATTCGAACTTAAGATCTCTCCCTTAAGAAACGTTATAGATTATGAGGGTAAGATAGGAAAAGGTCTGTGATCGTTACAATATATACCATTATCGGTGAAATAATTATCTGAATTATTATAATAGTTTATTTGACATGATTTTAAAAGGTGGTGGCAATGGGGGGGATCGAAGCCGATTCAAATTCGCCACTTCGGTCCTAAGATCCTCCAATTTTCGGGGCGGATCTAAGATTTAATCCGCCTAATGATCCATCGTTTTTTTAATGATTATGACACCATTTTAGCTCTCAAGGGAAAAACTACAATATCACTGTGATTTCACATGGTATGTTGTTGATTTGCAAAATAACAAGATTTCTTAAATTGCCCATTTAGTAGTTCATCTCTATGACATTCTATTTCTGATTTTCACTAAATAAAAACTTCATGAAGAGTTAAATGAGACCAACCTAATTCATCTCACAGGCAAACTGATTTAATAAAATAATTTGCATTCAAAACTTAGTTCATATAAAACAAGTAATTAGATTTTTATACAAATTGAGCCAAAGAAATTTTTCATGACATGTCAATTAAATTCAAAATTAAAACTACAAAATAAGAATGTCATGTAATACATATATAGAAAAGTAGAGATTTTGTGTCAAATTCAACAAAAAAATTAAATATTTTAGGTTTTATACAATTTTTTGTTTAATTTTTTTTTTTTTTAAAATGGGATCGAAGATCGGATCACCCCCGAACCAAATTTCGTCCGAAAATTTTCCAATCGAATCGGATCACGTGACTTTCGATCCGTCAATCCTCGAATCGGGAATTGATCCAATCGGATAGGATCAAATCTTCGGATCGGCGGATCGGATTTTTTTGTCATCACTAAATGTTAAACAATAAAAGAACATTTTCTCAGAGAACAATATTCACGAGTTACTTTAGCTTGTTGTAAGGATTTTAATCAATCGTGTGGGCTTATATGTGAATTATTGTGTATTGAATAAAAAGCTATCAAATTTGGTTAAGCCCAATTAAAGTGATCTAATAAGAATTTGATATATCGGGCTTTAATGCATCTAATTAAATGTATGGACTTTTATGTGTAGATACCAGGCCATTACCTAATTCATGATGGGCCGGATTAGGTTAATTGGCAATTCAGTATATAAAGTCGGTTATGGTCCCTGAATCCTACGTACTGTTCATCTTGTCTGACATCCCATCATCAGAGAGAAAATAAGGACTACGTATCGATTTAGAAGATCCAACCAACCGAATTGTTCATCGTGAATCACGTTTGATTAAGGTACGCTTCCGCTTAAGTTATTTAATTCTTGATAATTCAGCATGATGATTTATTTCGGATCATAGATAAATAATTATCTGTGAAATAAATTTTCTAACAAGTGGTATCAGAGCCAACATCATGTTGAATTATCAGATAGTGCGTAACAAATATTTTTTTCTACCCTGGTCCCGGTATTATATGCAATCAGATTACTGCCTTCCGCTTCAATTTGGATATATAAGTTTGGGGTTTCAACAAATCGTTTTTTTTCTCTGTGCATGTATATGGTGTTTTGAATTTGGGGTTTGGTTTTGGTTTTAAATTAAGCAATCGAATTCTGGCTATGTATATATTTGGTTTTGTGTATTGTGATCGAAAGTTTGGGATGTTGGATTTTTAGATTTGGTTTTGGACGATTTCGAATCTGATTTTGAATCTGATTTTCGTGGGTGTATTGTATTCATTCCTGTGTATATATATTTTTCGTGATTAAGTTGTGTATATATATATTATATATATATATATAACGATGCTTCCTGCCACGATTTGGATATATGCGTAAGTTTGGTTTTAAAATCGGATCTGAGTTTGAATCGGTTTTGGGTATTGACTTCGGCTGTGAAGTTGTATGTATATTATGTATGAATTTTCAGGTTGTATGTGTATATGCTTGGATTCGATTTTGTGTATGGCTGAATTGGGTTTTGATTTTGGTTTGAATGTATAATCTGTTCGAATCGAGGGGTGGTGGCGGCGGCACAACTGCTGCCGGTTATTGTGGTCGAGTTGTTGTGTGAATCTGGTCGGAGATGGGGAGGCCGCGCACTGCGCGTTGTGCGCGGCGGAGTGCGGCGTCGCCGCGTGGGATGGTTTTGGGTTGGATTCCGTTGAGTTGGGAGTCGCCGGGGGTGCGCCGTGTTCTCTCTATTGACAGGCGGCGGCGGCGGAAGCTAGGGTTTGCAAACCCTAGCATTTGCAAATCAGTTTTTGGGGCAGGGACGTGCGTCGGAAATTCGAGGTCCTCAAGGACTGTTTTGCAATTCTGGATAATTATGGTTATTTGCACCTCTAGTCCTTTAGATTGTTCTGTATTAAAGTTTGAATCCTCTAGTTATGAAATTTATAACTTAAGCCCCTAAGGTTATAATTTATTAAAGTTGGGATTATTAAATTTCTTGATTTTTGAATTAGTCCTTAAAGTTTTGAAATTTCCTGCTTTGGCTCCTACAGTTTGAGAATTTTTGGATTCAGTCCCTAATGTTTCAAAATTTTCAAAATCGCTCCCTAAAGTTTGAAAATTTTGTAATTTAGTCCCTAAGTTTGAAAATTTTCATATTCAGTCCTTCAAGTTTGAAAATTTTCTAATTCAGTGATTAAAGTTTCCAAATTCACTATTTTGGACCTCTAAAGTTTGATTTTATTTCAAATTGGGACCTAAAGTTGGGAATTTCTCAAAATTGGCCAATAAAGTTTTGGGAAAATTGTAATTTAAGTCCTTCAAACTTAAATTTTTAACAATTGGCCACCTAAAGTTTAAGAATATTGCAATTGACTCTCGCAACTTAAGGATTGCTTTATTCTAAAGTTTTGAATTCTATAATTCAAATCCTAAAGTCAAATATAGATGCAAATCAATGAATTTCAGTTTCAAATCTTGGTACATCGGAATCTTTTGAGAGATATAATATTCGAAAGTAAGTTAGTTGAAGCAACATGTTGCCAAAGCAACCTCTCTTGTGGATATTAATTAACTTTGAATATTAGAAGGTATTTGTGTGTGTTATTCATTGCGGATATTGATCGGCCCAAAGGAAGGTCAATATTTGGCTCGAGTTTCACGTGCACCTGTTGTGATAAACACGTGGCAATTATTTGGTTTAACGCGTGACCAATAAATGGTCCAAAGAAAGGTTTATTGGTTAACATGTCTTATTACCAGTGTTTGATCACTACACTAAGGGAAAATTAGGTGTTTGTGTGTTATCTCATGCGGATATTGATCGGCCCAAAGGAAGGTCAATATTTGGCCCGAATTTCACATGAACTTGTGGTGATAAATACGTGACGGTTATTTGGTTTTACGTGTGATCAATAAATCGGTCCAAAGAAATGTTTGTTGGTTGACATGTCTTACTGTCAGTGTTTGATCACTACACCAAGAGTACCACTTACAAGTCAATATTTCTGTCCAAAGACTAAATATTGATGTTGTGCTAGGTATCTTGTGATGGGCCCTACCATTATTTGAAAGTATGATTTGCATAATAAGGTATTTATGTGAGCTATTTTATTTTAAGTGTTCTCTATTCGGATTCAAATTCTGCTAGTAGTATATCTACAAGCTCAAATCTAATCCCTGTATTTATGTAATAAACTTCAAGGATCAAAACAAGAACATTAACTTTTCGTTGGCTGCATGGATCTAGACCGTGTACTAAGGATTGAGCAACCTGCTCCTCTTACGGATGAAAGTTCATCTAATCAAATGAGGAACTTTGAGAAGTAGGATTGCTTAAATTACGTGAGTCTCATGATCATTTAAGTGCAGCATTTCGGAAGCCTTTAGTGGCATAGTATCTGAAGAGGTAAATGATGCCAATGAATTCCTTGCCGAAATTAAGAAATGTTTTGTGAAACACGATAAGGCTGAAACAAGCAAGCTTATGCAAAGCTTGATTTCAATAAAGTATAAAGGCAATGGGAAAATAAGGGAGTACATCGTGTAGATGTCTCACACTGCTTCAAAACTTAAGGAACTAAAACTCGACTCGTCTAATGACTTGCTCGTGCATTTGGTATTGATATTGCTTCCTGCACAATATAGTTAATTTAAGGTTAGTTATAACTGTCAAAGTAGAAATGGACTCTCAATGAGCTTATTTCATAGTGTGCAAGCTTCTTGCACAATTCAGTCAATTTAAGGTCGGTTGTAACTATCAAAGGGAGAAATGAACTCTAAATGAGCTCATTCTATTTTGTGTACAAGAGGAAGAAAAGTTGAAGCAGGACAGAACTGAAAGTGTTCACTTGGCAAATACCTCTAAAGATAAGGGTAAGAAAGCAAGTAAAGAACATAAAGTTGTTAAGGGTCCAAAATAAAAGAAACCACATAAAGAAATTGGACTCCAAAATAGTAAGCAGCTACTTTATTAATTGTTTTGAGCGTTTAAGGGGCTATTAATTTTAAGATCCCACACTTAAGTCAACTTTTGAAACGGGAACTGCAACATTTTTGAGGATGTTGAGTTTGGGGGGAGAAATAAGGTTAAGATATTGTCTTTAAGGAATAAGTTGAGGAATGATCGGTATCAATTCCTTCTATTGCTTTTGACAATGTGCAAGTTTCTATGCATGTCATTGATCAAGAAGTATATCCGGAACCTTAATTAGACAATGTTGAAAAACCTCCCATCCAAAATAAGGTAAATTTCAGAAGTACAAACTCAACAACCTCAATAACTAAAGCCATTAAGGAGATCCACGAGAGAAATGGAAAAAAATGCTATTCAGGATAATTTAAATAGTATTTTTCCAAGAACATAAGGAAATAATGGAATGGTGGAAGATGGTCTAATCAATTCCATCAGGCCATGCAGGGTTCTAACTCTCATAAGTGGATTGATGTCATAAATAAGGAGTATAAGCATATGCAAGACAATAAAGTTTAGGATCTTGTCCCATTACCAGAAGGTGCGAAGCCCACTGGTCTTAAATGGATTTTTAAACCAAGAGGGATTCGAAAGGTAATGTGGAAAGATATAAGGTTCGTCTTGTATCTAAGAGCTTTACACAGATTGATGGCATTGACTATAAAGAGACTTTCTCTTCGGTTTCAATGAAAGACTCTTTCAGGAAAGTTAGGTTGTTGCACATTTTGACCTCGAGTTACATCAAATGGATGTTAAGACGACGTTTCTCAATGTAGACATTGATGAGACGGTTTGCAAATTAAAGAAATCCATTTATGTGCTCAAGCTAACTTCTCGTTAAGGGTAATACAAATTTCATCAAGTAATTATCTTATTTGGTCTTGAGATTAATGATGTTGATGGTTGTGTGTATTACAAGTTCAGTGGGAGTAAGTGTATTTTCCTGATTGTATATGTTGATTATTGCTTGCCACTAATGATATAGGTATGTCACATAAAATTATGAGATTTTTGTCAAGGAATTTTGAGATTAAAAATCTTGGTGACGTCTCTTTTGTATTAGGAATTCAGATACACCGGGATTGTTCTCGGGGTATTCTTGAATTGTCACAAAAAGGGCTATATCGATAAAGTACTTAAGAGGTTTGGCATGCAAGACAGTAAATCAAGGGACAGCCCTATCGCTAAGGGAGACAAATTTAGTCTCGACTAATGCCCGAAAAGTTATCTTGAAATTAAAGAAATGCAGAGGCTCCCATATAGTTAAGCTATAGGGAATCTGATATATACTCAAATTTGTATGCGTTCGAATATTGCATACGTTATTGGGATACTAAGGAGATATTTAAGTAACCCTGGGATGGATCATTTGGAAAGCAGCCAAACATGGGTTATAAAGTATTTAAAGAGAACAAAAGATTACATACTCACATACAGAAAATCGGATCAGTTGGAGATCATATGGTATTATGATTCCGATTTTTTCTAGATGCCAAGAAAGTAAAAGATCCACATAAGGCTACATTTATCTGCTGGTTGACTCAACTTGGCCTCCTCCTTCGATCTGTTGGTTGTGGTGAGATATTTGTTGCAATGAGTGGTGAGTTGTCGTTGCAGATGGCGGTGGTGGTTGGTGTTGGTTGGTTTATGTGTTAAAACGTTTGACATGGTAAAAGGCAGATCCGTGGGATGTGATTTTGAAGTCGTTGGTGGTTGGTGGTGATTTTAGGTGGTGGCTTTTCTAATGATGCAGATCTTGAGACAGTGGTTATGCTAGTAACAGCGGCGACCACTGGACGGTGGTAGTGCAGGGAAGCAATTTATTTTGGAAGGTGAAGATCTATGGGATGCGATTCGAAGTCGTTGGTGGTGGCGATTTTAGGCGGTGGCTTTTATGGTTGTTGAAATGATGCAGATCTTGAGACATTGGTGGTAGCTAGTCACTGATGTGTTCCGGACCCTCGACAATCGGAGTTATAGCAGGCTTGACGAAAAAATTCAAGTAATTCAAGCTAAAACAAGAATTCAGCAGGTTCGACGAGCTTTGAAGATCAAACCGTGTCGAAAAGAACCAAAAATTATGCAGAAGCAAAGTTACGGCCGTAACCAAATATTCTCACGGCCGTAAGTTAGGATTTTCGCAAATAAGGCGGATTTTTAATTCCTTTTTCGTATTTTTATTCATTTTCTGGTTTTAGCTATTTTAGATTAGTTAGAACTCTATTTTGAGTCCATTAGCGACTAGGGTTTTATTTTGCTTATTTATACGTCTTTTCCATTCATTGTAATTCATATTTGATTTTGATTAAACAGTTTATTGAGGATTCAATAAAACATATAGGTGGATTCCTATATTTCATAGAACTTATCAAGATTATTATCTTGTGGCGTTTTGAAAGTCATGGTTCTTTATTCCGTATCGTCGATCCATCGCGTCGTGAATATCGGGTCATGATTCCACCGTCCGTAACAACCTAGGTTCGGAACTTTCCGGCGTTTTAATTCCGCGCTTCCGAACCCAGGTTGTTACAGACGGTGGAATCATGACCCGATATTCACGACGCGATGAATCGACTATACAATAAACTGTTTAATCAAAATCAAATCTGAATTACAATGAATGGAAAAGGCGTATAAATAAGCAAAATAAAACCCTAATCGCTAATGGACTCAAAATAGAGTTCTAACTAACCTAAAATAGCTAAAACTGGAAAATGAATAAAAATACGAAAAAGGAATTAAAAATCCGCCTTATTTGCGAAAATCCTAACCTACGGCCGTAACTATTCTTCTGCTTAAAGATTACAGTCGTAACCATAATACTTACGGCCATAACTTTGAAAACCTGGAATTCTTCATTTTGATCTGAGAGTGACTTACGGTCGTGAGAATATTTGGTTACGGCCGTAACTTTGTTTCTGCATAATTTTTGGTTTTTTGTGACACGGTTTGATCTTCAAATCTCGTCGAACCTGCTGAATTCTTGTTTTGGCTTGAATTACTTGAATTTTTTCGTCAAGCCTGCTATGACTCCGATTGTCGATGGTCCAGAACACATCAGTCACGACGTTGGCTGTTGGAGGGAGATATTGTAGGAAGGTGACCAGGTTTGGGTTTGGGTTTGGGTTTGTCGGTTGGATGGGGTAGGGTGATGGGGTGGCTTTTTGGTAGGTGGGGTTAGGTTTGGTGTCTTGGAATGTGATTGTGACCAATTATTAGGTAAATGTGACTAAATATTAACTAAATGTTACCAAAATATTGATTAATTGTAACTTTGTGTAATTTGATAAATGCGAGATGTGACCAAAAAACGTGTAAGTTGTGACCAATAAATAAATATTATGTGACCAATTGGGGTGATTGTGATCAATAATATTAGAGATTGTGACCAACTATGAATTTGTGTGATCATTGGAAGAGGACGTGATGTGAACTGTAGTTGTGTCAAATATAATCTTTGTGTGATCTAGCTGCAAATTTGTGTGAGGGAACTGTGACTTTATGTGACCTAACTGTGACCTTGTTTGACCGAACTGTAACCTTGTATGACCAAATTGTGACTTTATGTAAGCGAACTGTGACCTCGTGTGACTGGACTGTGACTTTGTGCAAACGAACTGTGATCTTGTGTGACCAAACTGTGACCTTGTGTGACAAACTATGACTTTATGTGACCAATTGTGACCTAACTGCAACTTTGTGTGACCGAACTACGACCTTGTGTGATCAATCGTGACTTTGTGTGACCAATTGTGACTTTGGTGGTTGGGTGGGTGGGATTTTGCAACTAAATTTGTAATTTTGACCGAATTGTGACCTTGTGTGAACAATTATGACTTTGCGTGACCAGCTGTGACTTTGAGTGTGGGGTGCTATGGGGTGGTTGGATGGGGGTGAATTTTGCAACTAAATTTGTAATTTGACTGAATTGTGACTTTGTGTGATCAAATGTGACTTTGCATGTGGGGTAGAGTTGGATAGGGTGGGGTGGGTATTTGCGATTGTGATTTGTGACAAAAATGTAACTTTTGTCTTATCAATTGTGACTTTGCGGGTTGGGTGAGGTGGGGGTGGGAAAATATACAGTAAAAAAATCATTTTGGGTTTGGGTGGGATGTGATAGGTAGGGTGTGGTGGGGTGGGTGGGGAAACATAGAGAAAAAAATCATTTTTGGGGTGGGGTGTGATTTTGTGTGACCTAATTACGACTTCGTGTGTCCAAACTGTGACCTTGTGTGACCAATTCTGACTTTGGGGTGAGGTGGGGTGGGGTGGGGTTTTCAACTAAATTTGTAATTGTGACTTTATGCGACCAGCTATGAATTTGCATGTCGGGTGAGGTGGGGTGGGGTAAATTTTGCAACTAAATTTGTAATTGTGATCGAATTGTGAGTTTGTGCGATCAGATGTGACTTTGCATGTGGGTTGAAGTTGGGTGGATTGGGGTGGGATTGGGGGTGAAATTTTCGATTAAATTTGTAATTATGATTTGTGATTTTGTTTGATCAATTGTCACTTTGTAGGTGATTTGAGGTGGGGTGGGGTGAGGGTGGCAGGGTAGGGTGGGAAACATCGAGAGAGAAAAAAAAAAAAAAAACCTCATTTTATTGGGGTAGGTAGGGTGGTGGGTAGGATGGAGTCAAGGTCGGGGGGAGGGTTTTGGAAAGTAGGAAAAAAAAATTATTTTTTGGGGTGGTGTGGGGTCAAGGTGCGTAGGGTGGGGTTGAGGTATGATCGGGTCGGGATTGAAAAAAGTAGAAGAAAAAAATCATTTTTTTATGGGGTGGGTGGGTGGGTGGGGGTAGAGTGGATGAGCGGGTTCGAGGTCAGGGTGGGGAAAAGTAGAAGAAAAAAATTTATTTTTTGGAGTAGGGTGGGGACGTGGGGTCGAGATCGGGTCAGGTCGGGGTGGGGTGGGGGTTGGGAAAAAGTAGAAGAAAAAAAATCATTTTTTAGGGTGGGTAGCGTGGGGTGGGATTGATGGATGGGGGGGTGCGTGGGGTCGGAGTTGGATTTGGAGCTGTAATGGACGGACTCATGATGTTTGATTTTTTTTTATTTATTTAAATGTTATTTTAGTTTTAATTTAATATATAATTGATAATTATTTTTATATTAAACAATATTATATTTATTAATTATTAATTCACACCTGATTTTTTTTTTAAAAAAAAAAAAATTAAGTTTGTTAGTTTTAAAAAGTGGTAGTTTTAGGTTTTTAGTTAAGTATTTTTCTTTCTTGAAATCCAATCCAAATAGTAGGAGTCTTCAACAGTGTCAAAAACAAAACCAGCCATATCTGACTCCAAATTTTCACTCTCGGGGGAAGAAAATTTCACAAGAATTTGGGCATTTTTTAGTAGGTAAATCTCTCAACACATTAATCTTTCATTTCCTTGATCATCATATATCTGATATCTCAAACAAAGCTTTTCAAACTACTTCTTCCAGCCAGAAGTTTACAAATTCGAGTTTTGAGTCCAATAAATCCTTCTAGGCAATATCTGCAGGTAACTTCTTTGAAACAATTTTTATATTTTATTTGGAATTCTAGTCGTGTTTAAAAAACAAAATTAAGTTTGGCAGTACATTCTACCTCTCGGTCAATCCAAGAATTTAATTCCCATCACTTATCTATTATTCCATGTGAATATTTCTATCACTCGAAAATCGAAATTTCTGGCTGCGGGTTAGCCGAAGTAGCATTGTCATCGTCGAGTTTTCTGCCCAAAAAGTCACTGGTCGATCTTTATTAATTCACTCTTGCCTAAGTTATGTGTCCGCCACCCATGGTTGGCCTCTATTTTAACCGGAAATTACTTACTTAAATGAAAACCCAAGTTGAAAGCGAAACCAATGTTTTCCTCTAGCGTTTCTCTCTCTCTAAATTTTCGTACAGATTGAAATGGGAGGGAGAGGGCTTGGTTATAAAAGTCAAATATTTCTTTTTAAATGCTTAAGTTTTGCCAATAATTTAAGTTGGTCCAGATTTTTAATTTAACTGTCTCATCGTCTCTAAAGTCTTGATATTCTATCAATTGAGTTCAATATACTTTCTGATTTCTTCAACTTAGCCCAAAATTCCCAGTCTTGGCAATTAGACCTTAAATAATTTAAAGATTTATCAAATTACTCATTCCCGTTATTTTCCCAACAAAAAAAAAAAAAATTCAATCAAGTTTCTAAAAGTTTTAAAGTATTAATTAGGACTTAGTATCCTAAATTATATTAATTTTGTTTTAAGCACGGTAACTTCAAATCCGTTCAATTTCAAGAAAATTTTAAGACTTTGAGGTGTGGTTTACATTAAAGTAATTGTGGTTATTTTGTCCATGTTATTTCTTGATATATGGTTTTAATTATGATATAAAGCTTCTACGTATGAAATGGTTGCCAGTGACCATAAATAGGTCCGAGATCGAAAGTGGATCCTTGAGGTTATCCCACAGTGCACAATTTTATTTAGCGCTAATAACATTTGTCAGGGACCGTAAATAGGACCGGGATGGAAATTGGGTCTTAGGGATGTCCCACGATACATTTTTAAAAAGAAATTTTGTATTGGTATTATATTAAAAATTTGATTTCATGTTTAGATTTAACTTGGACTGATTGTTGTATCTTCACTGAGTATTCGTTAAGCTCGTCCAATATTTTCCCCCATTTCAGGTTAAGGAGCTCAGCAAGGCAAGGCAATGAGCAGATCAATCATAATTAAATGATAGACCATTTAATTTATAAATTTTTGAAACAAGTATTTTAATAGTTGGTTTTCATTTTGTCAATTTAATCTCAAATTTTATTATTTTCGTAAAATTTGGCACTTTGCTTATTATATTTGATATTGACACTTGGATGTGAGTAAATTATTCCAAGAACATTTTCGCTTTTTGATTCTTAATTATTATTGTTGTAGAAAAAACTATTTATGCATTTTGGCGTCTATTGAAAATATTTATTTAAAGGATATTTCGACTTTAATGGCATTCCAAGTTAATAGAATTTGGGGCGTTACACTATGATATCAAGGCGCAAGTCTACCTTTCTGTAGACTTGTGAAAATTCTATGATTTAAAAAATTTTAAAAGAAAAATGTTAAATATTTAAATTTATTGCTATTTGCTCTTGCCATGTCCACCGACTCCGAAAAGGTAAAATGTTTAGAAAATTTTATTTGATGAAGTTTATAATTTTCATTTGTTGGATTCCATGAATTTATATATATAACTGCATCTTAAATTGAATGTTTATAACAAAAGTTACATGAGATTGAAATTTTATTATAGTTGATGTTGTTTGAAACATTTGAAAGTTTGTATCTATCTAGTACATGTTATAAAAATCTCACATGAGTTATTATGTTTAGGACTTGGACATGTGATGTGAAGTATTTAAAAAAATTTCAAAAATTATAAGTTTAATCCTTTGAATTAGACTAAAACGTGTAGTAACCCATTTCATAGAGATGGTAAAATAACCTAACTCAACCCGAGCCCGACGGGTACCCGCCCAACGGGTTGGCGAGGCGGGTTTGGGTCTTGTTCTAGCGACTCGAGCGGGTCGCGGGGAGGGTACGGGTTTTGGCTGCCCTGAACCCCGCCCTGATATATTATTTAAAATAATATATTAAAGAAAAAAAATAGAAAAAATGCCGAAAAATTTAAAAAAAAATGGAAAAATTAAATGGGGCGGTAAACGAGGAAGTAGAGCCGATCTGCCCCGACCCAAAACTCGAGGGTCGTGAGGCGGGTTTGGGTTTAAAAAAAAATCGTGGGGCTAGGGGACCCGATCTGAATCCGCCCCGTTGCCATCACTACCATTTCAATTTACTTTCATAATTGATATGTCAAAGGAGAGTGTGTGTGTGTGTGTGTGTGTGTGTGAGAGAGAGAGAGAGAGAGAGAGAGAGAGAGATGTAGGAAGAATTGTTTTTGGAATCCAGTAAGAGAACATATTTCGGATTATGCATATTGGTTGCAATTTTGTTATTTTATTTTCCTTTGTAAAATTTGAGATAATAATAAAATTTGTTTTTAGCTCCACTATGTTTTTCTATGATTTTTCCTTTTGAGAATTTATAATTCTTGGATGAGCATTGTAAATTGCACAATTAAGTGGATATTCAGATAAACACTGTTATGGTTTAGGGAATATCACGTAGAACGAACCGAGCTCCCTCTAATTGAGCTTCTGTGAACTAAGCTACCCTAGGCCAGGCTGCTACTGGCAAAGCAGGGAATAATCTATTAAGGGATCTCGTGAATGCTTTCCATGGGCTCACTCAACAACAAGCCCCAATAGCTCCACAAAATGCCCACAATGCACCAAACCCACAAGCTAATGCAAACAACACCAGCATGGTGGTTGAACAGTTTCGCAGATATAAACTACCAACTTTCAATAGTCGAGCAGGACCCCTAGCTGCAGAGGAATGGCTAAGGGCATTGGAAGAATATTTATACATATAGCCAGCTCAAACACTCAGAAAATGTCATGCGTTCTGTTCCAGCTTGCTGAGGATGCGGGTCATTAGTGGGAGTCTTATCAGCGCACAAGGATCAAGGCGCAGCAACTAGAACTGACATGGGAAGGATTTAAAGAACTAATAACACAAAGGTATTTTCCCCAGTCTTCCTGGGATAAAAAAGAAACGGAGTTTCTTGAACTTAGACAGGGAAGTATGTCCGTGGTAGAATATGAAACGAAATTCAACCAGTTGTCCAGGTATGCAATCAATCTGGTTGACACGGATATCAAGAAGCTAGAAAATTTGAAAGGGGTTTACGCCCAGAAATTGAAGGAATCATGGCAAGTTTGGGACTTACTACATATGCCGAAGCAATTGAGCGAGCAAGAGCTATATCATCTCACTTAAACCTAGAGAAGACTACTCAAAAACCCACAGAGGCACAAGTGAAAAGGAAATGAGACAGTCAGAATATGGGCAAAGACAGATATCAGAACAAGAAAGGGAAAACATTGGGAAAAAATTGAGGAAAAGGCTAGAACTAAGAAACCCATATGCCCGAAGTGTGATAAGTGTCACTATGGAGAGTGTCTACTCGAAAAAGGTAAGTGCTTCAGATGTAAGAAACATGGTCATTTTGCTAGTGAATGTCCTGAATTCAAGAGTAAGGAAGATGCCAAGAAAGGAAAGGATCGAGTCTTCGCTCTAACTCAGAAGGAGGCAGAGAAGGATCTAGACGTGATGAAAGGTATTCTATCAATATTCAATATACCTGCTATCGTTTTGATTGATTCTGGTGCTACGAATTCTTTCATTTATACCAGTTTTCATGCTAAGACTGGAAATGTTTGTGAAAGTGTGAATGATGCCCTATAGGTTAGTATTCTTTTAGGTGAAACTATTATCACAAATCTAATGTCGAAAGCTGTTAAGTTTGAAATAGATGGGAAGAACTTAGAGGCAGACTTGTACTTAATAGACATGAGGGGTTTTGATATCATTTTAGACATGGACTGGCTTAGTTGTAATCACGTTACGATTAAGTGTCATGAGAGGGCGGTGCTCTTTCAGAAACCAGGAGAATATGAGTTCACCTTCTTTGGGAAAAAATTCAAAACCATGTCACGTATCATATCAGTGTTGAAAGCACAAAGGATGTTGAGAAAGAGTACCAGTTAAGGGTATCTAGTGAGCATCACTAGTATTAAGGAAACTGAGGTAACTGCTACAGATGCACCAGTTATGAGTAATTTTTTAGATGTATTTCCAGAGGATCTGTTTGTTATTCCACCAGATAGACAAGTGGAATTCACGATTGACTTGGTACCTAGAGCTACACCCATATCTAAAGCACCCTATAGGATGGCACCGAAGGAACTTCAGGATTTGAAGATGCAACTACAAGAGCTATAGGATAAGGGATTCATTCGACCAAATGTATCTCCTTGGGGAGCACCAATACTCTTTATGAAAAAGAAGGATGGATCGATGAGGATGTGCATCGACTACAGGGAGTTGAATAACCTCACAGTTAAGAATAAGTATCATTTGCCATGAATAGAAGATTTGTTTGATTAGTTAAAGGGTTCTAGTGTATTCTCCAAGATTGATTTGAGATCAGGTTATCATCAGTTGAAGATTAAGGACAGTGATATACCAAAAATCGCATTTAGGACTCGATACGGAGATTACAAATTTACTGTGATGCCGTTTGGTTTAACTAATGCACCAGCCGTTTTCATGGACTTGATGAACCGATTATTTCATCCATACTTGGATCGGTTTGTAATTGTCTATATTGATATCATCCTGATTTAATCAAGGAACAAGGATCAACATGAAGAACATCTCAGCATTATGTTACAGACACTTCGACAGGAAAGGTTGTATGCAAAATTTAAGGAGTACGAATTCTGGCTAGATCGAATTGGTTTTCTTAGACATGTGGTTAACGTGGATGGTATTGAAGTCGATCCAGCCAAGGTTGAGGTTGTCACTAATTGGAGTGCACCAACCAATGTGAATGAAGTCCGTAGTTTCTTGGGATTGGCTGGCTATTATCGAAGGTTTATCAAAGGATTTTCAAAAATAGCTGGGCCGATGACACAGTTGACCAAGAAGGGAGTAAAGTTTCAATGGACAGAAAAGTACGAGAAGAGTTTCCAAGAACTGAAATAGAAATTGATATCTGCACCAATTTGGCTATTCCAGAAGGGTCAAAAGGTTTTGTTATCTACAGTGATGCTTCGAAATAGGATTTGGGATGTGTACTGATGCATCATGGAAAAGTGATTGCACATACCTCTAGAAAGTTGAAGCCACATGAGCAGAACTACCCTACAAATGACTTGGAATTAGTGGCTGTAGTTCATGCTTTAAAAATATGGCAACACTATCTATATGGTGGTAAGTGCGAGATATACACAAACCATAAAAGTCTCAAGTATTTCTTCACTCAGAAGAAATTGAATATGAGACATAGAAGGTGGTTGGAGTTAGTTAAGGATTATGACTGCACTATCCACTACCACCCCTGACAAGGCCAATGTTGTTGCTGATGCACTTAGCAGGAAAGGTAAAGGACAGTTAGCTACCCTAACCAGTCAAGAACAATTGATCAAGGATTTTGCTAACACGAGACTTGAGGTTATAGCTCCTCCACATTACACGACTGCAATTATAGCTGCTTTGATTATTCAATCGACTCTCAGAGACATAATTAAAGAAGCTCAGGGTAAGGATAAATTTTTTTGCAAGATTAAGGACCGAGTACTCACTGGCAGTATTAATGGTTTTGAACACTCTCATGTTCAAGGGGAGACTGTGTGTACCGGAGGATGAAACCTTGAGAAAGGAAATTATAGAGGAAGCACATTATTCACCTTATAGACCTAAGAGGTACCAAGATGTACCAGGGTCTATGAAGAAATTATTGATGGAGAAACATGAAGAGGTCGATTGGCTTGTGTTGTTGAGAAGTGCATGACTTGCCAACAAGTTAAAGTTGAACATCAACGTCCGTCTGGATTGCTGAATCCACTTGAGATCCCAGAATGGAAGTGGGAATACATAACAATTGATTTTTTCGTTGGACTTCCTAGATCAGCTAGAGGTCATCAAGCTATATAGGTCATAGTTGATCGTTTGACAAAATGTGCTCATCTTCTACCAGTGAAGATAACTTTCAGTTTAGACTAGTATGCTCAAGTGTACATCAGAGAAATTGTAAAATTGCATGGTGTAACAGTTTCTATAGTGTCAGACAGGGATACTAGATTTACATCCAAGTTCTCGAAAAGCCTGTAGACAGCTATGGGAATTAGATTGAAATTCAGTACATCATATCATCCACAGACAGATGGACAATCAGAGAGAACTATACAGACTTTAGAGGATATGTTGAGAGATTGCATTTTAGACCTTGGTGGTAACTAGGAAATGCATTTACCGTTGGTTGAGTTTGCATATAACAATAGTTTCCAGTCTACTATTGTCATGGCACCATATGAAGCTCTTTATGGCAGAAAGTGTAGATCACCAATTCATTGGGATGAAATTGGTGAGAAGAGGGTTCTAGGTCGAGAAACAGTGGAACGGACCATAAGCGTTGTGGAGAAAATCAGAGAAAGGATTAAAGCAGCACAAGACAGACAGAAGTCTTACGCTGACAAGAGACGAAGAGAACTTCAATTTGAAACTGGTGAAAAAGTGTTCCTTAAAGTGGCTCTATGAAAGGTGTGGTATGATTTGGAAAGAAAGGGAAACTTAGGCCAAGGTTTATTGGACATTTTGAAATCTTGGAAAGAGTTGTAAATGTGGCCTATAGATTGGCTTTACCAACAGAGTTATCAGCAGTACATAATGTCTTCCACATGTCAATGTTAAGGAAATATGTCAATGATCCGGACCACATTGTTAGTTATGCATCTTTGGACATTAACAAGGACATGACATATGAGGAAATTCCCGCGATCATACTTGAAAGGAAAGTTCACACCTTGAGGAATAAGGATATTCCATTA
Source organism: Ligustrum vulgare (assembly GCA_963555705.1). Lineage (NCBI taxonomy): Eukaryota > Viridiplantae > Streptophyta > Magnoliopsida > Lamiales > Oleaceae > Ligustrum > Ligustrum vulgare. The sequence goes on from OY743186.1 coordinate 19,188,758, forward strand.
GTTAAAGTCCAATGGAGTAGACATGGTAAAGAAGAAGCAACTTAAAAAAGAGATAAGGAAATCTTAGCCAAGTACCCAGACATTTTTAATCTAAGTAAGTTTAATTTCGAGGACGAAATTTATTTAAGTGGGGGAGATTGTAGCGACCTGAATTTTTAAATGTAATTTTTATAAATCAACTTGTGTTGCTACGATTTTTCTTGTAAATTTTAGAATTTATTTTACGTCCGTCGAGTTGTCTAGCAAAAACATTTAATATAACAATTTAAAACGATTTATAATCTTAAAAACTTAATGTTTTATAGGGTCGAATTTTACACCTTTCATTTCATTCAAATTATTCTTGGCCCAATTATCGAACTTAGTCTCTTGTTTCAAGAACTCGTTTTTGGATCAATCTATTTAAGATTATTCTTGGTCCAATAATTTCCTTAAGCCCAAAGTATAGTCCAATATTGGCTCAATTATATCTAAATTCTTGGGAAAATTACATAAAACCTTGTGTTTCAAAGATGCAATTCAAAAATCATGTGAAGGAAATCTTTTTTTTAAAATTCAGGTGTTAATTCATTTAGTTAGGTGTTTAATAATTAAAAATAAATATAATGATATATATAAGATAAACATAATTATCTACTATACATTATATTAAAACTAATATAATATTAAATCAAAATTTCAAATTTTGACGCCACAACCTACCACCACTCCCCCCCACCCCAAAAATAATTTTTATTTTTTTCCTTTCGATGTTTTCCTATCATTCTCCATCTCATCCCCATCCCAACCCCACTTGACCTTACTCCGCCTCATTACAAAGTGACAAATTGATATCACCCTAACCACATCCCCCGATCCCGCCCACCCTGCCCACCCAAAAAATAAGTTTATTTTTATTTTCTCTCGATGTTTTCTTACACTTCCTCATCCCACTCCACCCCAGCCCAACCCTACTCGACCCCACCCCACCGCAAAGTGACAAATTGATCTCACCCTCGTCACATCCCCAGACCCCACCCACCCACCCTGCCCACCCATACCATCTCACCACCCATATCCTACCTCACCCTAAAAATAAGTATATTTTTATTTTTTCCCGATATTTTCCTACACTTCCCCATCCCACCCCAACCCAACCCCACTCCACTCGACCCTACCCTACCCTACCTCATCGTAAAGTGACAAATGATCTTATCCCAGTCACAGACCACCACCCCACCCAATCCCACACCAAAAATAATTTTTATTTTTTTCCTTTCGATATTTTCCTATCATTCCTCATCCCACTCACCCCACCCTACCCCACCTCATCTTAAAGTGACAAATTGATCTCACCCTAACTACATCCTCCGACCCCACCACCCACCCCGCCTCACCACCCATATCCTACCCCACCCCAAAAATAAGTTTATTTTTATTTTCTCTCGATGTTTTCCTACATTTCCTCAACCCACCCCATCCCATCCCATCCCACCCCAACCCAACCCAACCTAACCCCACTTGACCCTATCCTACCCCACCTCATCGCAAAGTGACAAATTGATCTCACCCTAGCCACATTCCCCGAACCCACCCACCCACCAACCCCACCTCACCACCCATATCCTACCCCACCCCAAAAATAAGTTTATTTTTATATTCTCCCGATATTTTCCTACACTTCCCCAACCCAACCCAACCCCACTCCACTCGACTCTACCCCACCTCATCGCAATGTGACAATTGATCTTATCCCAGCCACAAACCACGACACACCCTGCCCGCCTCACCACCCACCCACCCTACCCCACCTCACCGCAAAAACGATTTTTTTCCTTCTACTTTTCCACATACCACCACCCTACCGATCCCACCCCACCCAAAAAATGATTTTTTTCCTTCTACTTTTTCATGCCCCCACCAACCCCACCCCAACACCACCCTGCCCACCCCACCCCGCCCCTACCAGCTACTCACCCAAGCAATCGACCCCATCTCACCCAAAAATGATTTTTTTTCTTCCACTTTTTCACACCCCACCAAGACCCTACCTTGCACCTACCCCACCATACCCACCCATCCCATTCCTACCCACCCCCCCAAAAATGATTTTTTCTTCAATTTTTCACACCCCCACCCACCTCGGTCCAGACCCTACCCCGCCACACACCCAACCAACTGACCCCACTCAAAAATGATTTTTTTCTTTTCCACACCCCGTCTCAATCCTATACCCGTCACCCACCAACCCCACCCCTACCAAAAAATGATTTTTCTTCTTCTAATTTTCCACACCCCATCCCTACCCCGCCACCCACCCAACAAACCGACCCCACCCAAAAATTATTTTTTTCTTATACTTTTTCTCGTCCAATGATCACAAAAAGTTATAGATGGTCACAACTTTTAATATAATTGGTCACAATCATTTATAGTTGGTAACATATTATTTATTTATTGTTCACAACTTACTCGTTTTTTTCATGATTAGTTAATATTTTTTGTCATAATTACCTAATAATTGATCACATTCCCTACTCTTCATAAGTCACACAAAGTCACATTTAGTTGACATTTTGGTTACACTTACCTAATAATTCGATCACCCCACCCCACCCCACCCCCACATGCAAAGTCACAACATGTCACACAATTGGTCACACAATGTCACATTACAAATTTAGTTGAAAAACCTCACCCACCTACCCACACATTCCTAAAGTCACAGTTGATCACACAAGGTCATAGTTTGATCACACAAGGTCATAGTTTGGTCACACGAGGTCACAGTTAGATCATAATTGGTTTAGTTGCAAAATTCAGTCACACAAAGTCACAATTCGATCACATAAAGTCACAGTTGGTCACACGAAGGCACGGTTCAATCACATAAAGTCATAGTTTGGTAACACATGTGACTGAACTATGACATCGTGTGATTGAACTATGACCTTGTATGACCGAATTGAGACTTTTTTTGATCGAACTGTGACCTTGTATGTTCAAATCGTGACTTTGTGTGATCAAGTACGGGATGTGACCAATTATTAGGTAAATGTGACCAAAATATTTGCTAATTGTGACTTGTGAGAAATGGGGGATGTGACCAAGAAAACTAAGATTACGGAATGTGACCAAATATTAGGTAATTGTAACAAAAATGTTAACTAATTGTGACTGAGGAAACGTGTAAATTATGACCAATAAATAAATAATACGTACCAATTATATGATAATTTTGATCAATTATAGGTAAATGTGATCAAAATATTGACTAATTGTGAGTTTGTGCGACTTATGATAAGTGCGAATGTGATCAAGAAAACAAGTAAGTTTTGATCAATCAATAAATAAATTGTGATCAATTATTGATGATTATGACCAATTATTAGGTAACTATGACCAATAAATAAATAATATGTAATCAATTATGGATCATTGTGACCAATTATATAGATTGTGACCAACTGTGACTTGGTGTGACCATTGGACGAGGACGTGATGTGATCTACAATAGTGCCAAATATAACTATGTGTGACCGAACTGTGACTTTGTAAGAACGAAGCGTGACTTTATGTGATCGACCTGTGACCTCGTGTGATCTAACCATGACCTCGTTTGACCTAATAGTGACCTCCTGTGACCTAACTGTGACCTCGTTTGACCAAACTGCGACTTTGTGTGACCGAACTTTGACCTTGTGTGACCAACTGTGACTTTGGAGGGGTGAAGTTTTACAACTAAATTTGTAATTGTGACTCTGTGTGACCTTGTGTGTAGCGCCCCGAGTTCTGAATACCCGGTTCACCACGTCATCGTCTGATCTAATTTTTCAAATAATATTTTTGCGGAATAAATAATTGAAATTCATTTTTGGCAACATTAAATAAACTGTAATGGTCGATAAGATTGAAAACATTTATGAAACAATTTGAAATAGCAAAGCGAACCATTAATTTTGTAAAGCAGTTGACAATATCATAACTTCTCAAATAACTGGGATTCTCAAAATTTTCTAATGTTTGAACTTACGGAAATCATTAAAGTAAGACATTTCAATCATTTAACGGTTATTGCCACCATCATCCATCACTTGCCACCATCTCCGAGATCTGTAAAACTGTTAAAATAACAGGTTGAGCATTTCGAATGAAATACTCAGTAGACTCATCGCCAATTAATTAATTTACAATATAATTGAACACATAAATGCAGGCTCTTTAGAAAACATAGGGTGTGGGTTGCTCTTCTTGTGCATTTAAGCACTTGGCTTCTTTCTGAAAAATCATAGGCTCTTTAGAAATCATAGGGTGTGGGTTGCTCTTCTTTGTGCATTAAAGCACCTGGCTTCTTTTGAAAATCATAGGCTCTTTAAAATCATGGGGTGTGGGTTGCTCTTCTTTGTGCATTATAGCACGGGGCTCTTTCTTCTTGTGCACATAAGGCACATGTTATGCATAACATCATCATTTATCTTGCAAGACATTCTCTTCTTTCTTTCTCATGCATAAAAGCATATAAGTTATGACAAGCATAACATCGTTATTTCCGAAGAAATACATTCTCATTTCTTTCATAAAAATGACTTTCACATAAGTCACATAACATACACATTCACATGCAATCATAATTTAAATCAATTAATAGGGGCGAGTCTACCTTAAACTTGACGAGTGTGATTGAGCGGGAAACGACTTCCATTCTTTAATTCTCCGTACGCTTCGTCTAGTCAATTAGAAGATTAAGTCGAATTAGTCTTTTGAATTTTATAGTTAAAATGATAAAGTATAATTTAGGGATTAAAATCGCTGATTATGAAAGTTGAGGGACTAAAATGAATACCTTGAAAGTTAAGGGGCTAAAATGAGGAATTCGAAAGTTGAGGGACTAAAATGACTAATTTGAAAATTGAGGGGTTAGAATGAATAATTTGAAAGTTGAGGGACTAAAATGAATATTTTGAAAGTTGGGTCGAAGCTCAAAATGAATATTAAATTAGGGGCTCGAAATAATTGATTTTAAAACAGTAGGGGCTGATTTGAAACAACTTAAAACTTCAGGGACTAAGCTGCAATTTTGGAAAACTTTAAATTAAATCATATATCAATACATGAGCCGTGCTTGTTGTACCGCAGGGGCGGTACCGCCTGGGGTACCGCCCCTCACATACAGGGGGTGGACCCCTTTTTTGGGGTCCACCCATTTTTTTTTTGTGTCTCTGATCGGTACCCCCTGCAGTACAGCAGGGGGTACAACAATCATTTTTCATCAATACATTATACATATTTCATTATATCCCCCCTCTCTCACTAGGTAGAGAGAGAGAGAGTGCGCAGGCAGAGAGCAGAGACGGGGAGGGGAAGGTGCGGCGGAGGTTGTTGCCGGCGAAGATTCCGGCGCCGGGTGCAGCGAACGACGAGGGTGGTGTAGGCTGGGTTCTTGTGGGGTTTAGGTGCGAAATGAGTGTGAAAAATGGGTGCAAACCGGGGCTCGAAACGCGATTTCTCGACGAGCAGGCGGCGGCGGTCGAGGTAAGTATTTGGGCTTCTATTTATGGGTTTTGATTTTGGGTTTGTTTTGGGAAAATTGGAGAGGGCAGTGGTTGCGGTGATGGGTGTGTGTGGTGGTGTCGCAGCGGGATTGTGGCGGTGGTGGAGAGTTTTGTGGAGGTGGTGGTGACTGTGGTGCTTGGTGATGATGATGCTGCTGCTGATGATGATGATGATTGGTGTTGAGCAGTGGGCGAGTTGGGGGTGAAGATGATGATGAATGCTGGTGTTTGAAGATAGGGGTGAGTTGGATGGCAGTGATGATGGTGAACAGGTTGGCTGTGGTTCTACTTCTGGGGGTGGTTGGACGTGGCTGGAGCTGGAGGTGGTGATGATGAACGGTGGTGATGTTGATGAAGGGGAAGGGACCAACCTTGCTGGACTGGAGGCTGAAACTAGAGCTGGGGGACGGCTGATTGGCTGGGGGAAATGGTGGTAATGTTGTGGCGCTGTGGTTGCAGGATTGGCTGCTTGAAAGCTGTGAGGTGAGGAACGGACAGAATTGTGGGGTTTGATCATGTATAATGGAGTGTGTTGGGTGAAGTGAGAGAAATGGAGTATGGGCTTAGGTTGGTGGAATGATGGGTTGGTGGAAGTATGTTGGGAATGTTATGGGATTTGGATACACAAGTACGGAGATCGAGAAGATAATACGCGTAAATTCAACGTAAATTCAACTGAAATTGGAAAATGGATCTGATAAGATGATCATAACACGATTTGGACTTAAAATGATTTTGAAAGAAATAAAATAAATAAATAAAATGATATAATTTTAGAAAATTCGGAATTTATTTAAAATTGAATTAACTCGATATTTCTCGACTTGGCTAGACGAACGCGTCGTGACGTTAACTTAAAAATGGGTGAGATCGTAGCGGCACGATTTTCGAAACTTTAAAAATAAATATTAAATTGCGTAAAATTTCTCGATCGCTACATTGTGTGCCTTAACTGCGATCTCGTGTCAACTTACGTGACTAATTGTGATTTTGGGGGTGGGGATAGTGGGGTAGAGGTTGGGTGGGGCTAGAAAAAGTAGAAGAAATCATTTTTTTGTGATGAGGTAGGGTCGGGGTGGGTAAAAGTAGAAGAAAAAAATAATTTTTTGGAGTGGGGTGGATGGGTGGTGGGTAGGGTGGGGTCGAGGTCGAGTTAGGGGTTGGAAAAAGTAGAAGAAAAAATTTATTTTTTGGGTGGGTGGGTGGGTGGGGTGGGGTAGTGTGGGTTGAGATGAGGTGGTTGGTGTGAAGTGTGAAAAAATAGAAGAATTTTTTTTTTTTGATGGGGTATGGTGGGTGGCGGGGTGCGGTGCGGTGGGATGGGGTGGGGCGGTTGGGAGAAGTGTGAAAACATAGAAGAAAAATCATTTTTGGGTGGGGTGGGGGTGGGGGTGGTTGGGTAGGGTGTAAAAAATAGAAGAAAAATCATTTTTGGATGGGGGTAGGGTGTGGTGGGATATGATAGGATGGGGCGATTGAGGTGAAGTGTGAAAAAATAGAAGAAATTTTTTTTTGGTGGGGTGGGTTGCTAGGGTGGGGTGTAGTGGGGTTGTTAGGGTGAGTGTGAAAATATAGAAGAAAAATCATATTTGGGTGGGGTAGGATGGGGGTGGAGGTGGGGGTGAGGGTGGGTGGGTTGCGAGGTAGGGTCGGGGAGGGTGGGTAGGGGTGTGGAAAATTAGGAGAAAAAATTTAATTTTAGGTGGGGCGGGTGGGGTTGGGGATGGATGGCGTGGCAAAGTCTGGGCGAGTCGTGAAAAAATAGTAAAAAAATTCATTTTGGATGAGGTGGGTTGGGGTAGGGTCTGGGGCAAGGCTAGTGGGGAAGTTGAAAATTAGAAGAAAAAAATTAATTTTGGGTGGGGTGGGTGGGGTTGGGGTAGGTGACGGGGTAAGATAGGGTAGGGTCTGGGCGAGTTGTAGAAATGTAGTAGAAAAAAATCATTGTTGGTAAGGTGCGGTGGGGTAGGGTATGGTCGGGTGGGGTGGGGAAGGGTAAAAAATATTTCAAAAAAAAAAAAAAAACTTATTTTTGGAGTGGGGTGGGTGGGTGTGGTGGGTGGGTTGGTTCACGAGATGGGACTAGTGGATGGGGTATGGTTGGGTGGGGTGGGTGAGTGGGTGAGATGAGAAAAAAATAGAATTAAAATCATTCTTGTGGTGGGTGAGTGGTGGTGGGGTGGTTGGGTGGGTGGGCGGGGTTGGGTTGGGGAGGAGTGGGGGTGGGGTGGGTAAGGTGGTGTTGGGGGTGGGGGTGATTGTGAGTGTGAGTGTGAAAAAGTAGAAGGAAATTTTTTTTTTATGGGGTGGGATGGGGTGAGTACGGGGTTGGGTTGGGATAAAGTTGTTGTGGATTATGTATTGTTTTGATTTTATTATTTAATATTAGTCTTTGTTTGGCAACTCATTATAATTATTATAATATTGTATTAATTAATTAACTAATTAGCACCTGATTTTTATAAAAAATCTTAAGTTTGTTATGTTTAAAAAGTTAAAGTTTTAATTGTATAGTTACGTACCCATTCTTGAAATCCAAATTGTAGGGCTCTTCAAAATTTTGAAAACCAAAACCAGCCATTTCTACCTCCAAATTTTCACTCTCAACAGAAGAAAATTTCACAAGAATTTTGCCATTTTTTACTAGGTAAATCTCTCAACACATTAATCTTTCATTTCCATTGATCATCATATATCTGATATCTCAAACAAAGCATTTCAAACTACTTCTTCCAGCCTGAAGTTTACAAATTCGAGTTTTGAGTCAAATAAATCCTTCTCGGCAATATGTGCAGGTAACTTCCTTGAAACAATTTTTAGATTTTATTTGGAATTCTTATGTTTCTTTGCAATCGAAAAAAAGAAAAATGAGATTTTCGAAGTTTGGCAATACATTCTACCTCTCGGTCAATCCAAAATTTTAATTCCCGTCACTTATCAATTCCTCCATGTGAATATTTCTATCACTCGAAAATCAAAATTTTCGGCTACGGGTTGGCCTTAGTACCATTGTCACCGATTTTTCTGCCCAAAAAGTCACTGGTCGATCTTTATTAATTCACTATCGCCTAAGTTATGCGTCCGCCACCCATGGTTGGCCTCTATTTTAACTGGAAATTACTTATTTAAACGAAAAACCCAAGTTGAAATCGAAACCAGCGTATTTCTCTCTCTGAATTTTCGTACAGATTGAAAGGGGAGGGAGAGGGCTTGATTATAAAATTCAAATATTTCATTTTAAATGCTTAAGTTTTGCGAATAATTTAAGTTGGTCCCTATTTTTAATTTAACTCTCTCATCATCTCTAAAGTCTTGATATTCTATCAATTGAGTTCAATATACTTTCTGATTTCTTCAACTTAGCCCAAAATTTCTAGTCTTGGCAATTAGACCCTAAATAATTTAAAGATTTATCAAATTACTCATTTCCTTTATTTTTTTTAAAAAAAAAGTTCAATCAAGTGTCTAAAAGTTTTAAAGTATTAATTAGGACTTAGTATCCTAAATTGTATTAATTTTGTTCTTCCTAGACGAGGTCGCGGGAAAAGTTTAAAGGATCGTAACTTCACATTCATTCAATTTCAAGAAAATCTCAAGACTTTTAGATGGGCAATTATGGTTATTTTGTCCATGTTATTTATTGATGTGTGATTTTAATCACTACTATATGTAAATCTCACTTCACCACTACTATTCATAAGAACGAAAAGTAGCACTTTTAGGCAAAAGGTGAAACACGCATTCTCTTATTTTCTCTTTGGTTTGTTCAGAAAAGCGATTCTTACTCTTAAAAAAAAATACAGAAGCCAGTGTCATTTGTCTATCGCTTGCACCACTCTCGTCGGGTTTCCAGAAGGTTCTCGTCGTTAAGGTTACGATTTTTGCCCGCTTCCTATGTCGCTGGTTAGTTTCTTCCTTTCCTTTCCTTTCCTTTTTTTTTTTTTTTTTTTTTTTTTTTTTTTTTTTTTTTTTTTTTTTTTTTTGTAACATGTATTGTGTAGAGATCTATGTTTTTTTTTTTTTTTTTTGGGTTTGGGGTCGGACATCGAAATCAAAAGGGTTTTTCGATTTTTTTTTCCCCTTTAGTGTAGATTGCTGTTTGGGAGTTGAACTTTGTTCTTTGAGACAAATCTTCTATTTCCCTTTCGTCGGTGCGTTCTTCTGTGCCCAGATTTTTGATATATTTGTTATTTTTTTACTCTCAAGGGGTTTTGATGAAGGCCCCATTTACCCAATTTTAAGTTTCATTTCATACTCGATTGCAAATGAAGGGAAATAGGGGTTTTCAGTTTTTAATATATAACAAAAATTTTATTACTTTTCTGCATTACAAGATATGATCGTTGAGTTAGTTGACAACAATCCTTATAGCAGACTTATGGCACTTCAACTAATGGGAATTGTGTGCTGTAGTTTTCTGTACCTAAATCCTTCCTTTTCAAGATTCTGTTATGTTATATATTTAGCTTTTCAAAAGTTTAGTGCACTAAATGTTAATGATTCGTCAAGTATAACAATAACCTGTCACTTTCCTACATATACTATAGAAATTCATACCTTTCAAACTGGTGTTTAGATTCTACTGTATTCCTTGATGCCAGCCTGTAGAATCTATTAATATTGATTAATATCAATAAATTATTGTTATCATATTTAAAATGAAAATTTTCATCTTCGCACATAAAATTAGGCACTGGCTTCGTCAATAAAATTATTGTATTTGTCACATTTGTTGATTGTCGATTTTAGCTTTTTTCTTTTGACATATCATTTGTTGGGTTTTAAATTTGTATATACCAAACTTGCTAGAGAATCGGGTAAAAGAAACAATATATGTATTTTTTTTTTGTTCATAATTAAAATAAAAATTAATTAATTAATCTTCATACACAGAATCAAATATATGTATGTTGAATTAAACTTTTGTATTGATATTCTGTCACATTTGTGGATGTTGGATTTTTAGTTTGTTTTGACATCATTTAATATGTTTTAATTTTGTATACAATGACTTGCTGGAGAGCTGGGTAAAAGGGGCACTGTAGATTTTTTCAGATGTGGAGAATGTAATATTAAGAAGTAAAAATTTCTTCCCTGAAACATTTGCTAATAACTTAAGTAATTACATTTTTTACATGACTCTTGACGTAGATTTTCTTCTTATCGCTATAAATGTAGATGATCGTTCACTCCTAAGTGCTGAGGATGTTTGATTTGATTCATGTTGTTACTACTGACCATAAAACTATCACAAAGATTACAACTTCGAAGGTATATATGTATTAGTTAATATTACTATGGGATCCAACATCCATCAAATATAACTTTTACTATTGTGATAACTGTTTTTGGATTTTTTTTTCTTTAGAATGAACTGCAATGTTGCCTTGTAGAATTTTATATGTGAGAGTTTGTGTTGTGAATTTTATGATTTCTAATGGCCACTTTGATATGTAAGTACCACATTTCCACGACTTATTGAAATGCTGAGGAATTATTCAAAAGGGATGAGCAAGCGCTCATACGTGGAAGTAGTTTTGAGGGGGCGTAAGGGTTGTATGTATATAATATATTCGAAACCAAATGTAGAACTATTGTATATTCGAAACCAAATGTAGAGCCGTTGCAATTCTCTGCATTTTTTTGGTTTCTACCAAGTTAGTTCTTTAATTTCCTTTGTTTTAGTGCTTTTAATCTACATATAAGAGAGATAATTTTTTATTACTAATTTTATGTATTTGTTAATACAGTTTGAACTGGAGAGAACGAGTATTCAAATTACTGCTCACATTTTGATCAAGGTACATTTATGTTGGAATCAAATATTAATATATTTGGCTTTTTTAGTTCAGGATTCAATTATATGTTTTGCATGACTTGTTTATTGTTTAATTTTATTTAGAGCAGGTTGGCAATGGAAGCACCTGATTTCAGCCTTTGCCTCTTTCTAATCCCTGAAAGAGTGGTGCTTCACTGATACTCGCCACATTTCTTATGATGTAGGTTCTTAGAAATGAAAGATGGAGTGAGGAAGATGCTGTAATTTTAGTCCCCAGTGATGTAATCAGTACTAAACTTGGAGATATAATTTGTGTTGATTCAGGTGTGTATATTTTCTGGCACATTATATACAATTTTAGTGTATTGTAGCTTGTGGAATTATAAATAATGGAATTTGTAGTCTTGCTTCAATGGGGGGTCCTTTCCTGTAACAATGGGAGCATAGATGAGACTCGTGTTTTCTCAAGTCGACTCTTATAAATTTTGTTCTTAGTTCATTTTTTATTGAATTTTCTTTCAATTTTTTTCAAGAAACAATAGGACACCCTTGAATTTGAATTTTTTTTTTTTTTTTATAGGATCTCATATGTATTTGAATCTTTTTTTGCTTTTGCTCCAATTCTTATGTCATAAAAAGGATTTATGTTTGCTGACTAATTGGGAGTAGAATTTTAAAAGTAATATTTTTTTAACTCACATTGCATTTTGTAATGTGCTAAAGCTACTATATGAAATCATATGCAAATTAGTAAAGGTGATAGGGTGTTAAATTTTATTGTTTTAACTCAACATAGCTTAGGATTTCATTGTGTTTAATCAATTAAACTTGCTTAAAAATTCATAAAGTTATCATATGAGACGTGGTCCATTATGAAGCTTGTAAAATAATATCTATAGGTGGATTGTGAAGTCAAAGGCACACTAATGGGAGTATAATTTTTTGTTTGGGTCTTGAAATAGTTAAGAACATAGATTATAGCTGAGGTTGGGAAAGGTTGTAACAAGACAGTTACTAAGAATTGAAACTTTACTGTGATGAAGATATAATTAAATGGGAGAGTCTAAAAGGAAATTTCCAAAGGCATAAACATTAGTTTGTGAAGGGGCGTTGTCCAGTCCAATAAGTGTAGATTATATATTATCAGTTAGTAGATCATTTATAAAGATTGGGAATGTACCCAGAGTTATATCTTATTGTTAGAATTTGAGAAGCAGGAAATATCTCGCCCGAAAACTAACTTATAGAGTGTTACGTAGGAGAAACGAGATGTTTGGGATCAAGCAAACCTGGTCAATATGACATTTCACAGTTACTAATTTTATTGAATGTTATTGAAAATGATGGGACTTGTTGCTATCTTGGGAATGGTTATGACTGAAAATCTTATCAACGAACAAAAAAAGAAAAAAAAAAACTTCTCCTAGTCAATTTCCTACGGAAAAAAATATGATCATGGACTATATAATTTGGGTTAATTTGGGTGCATTTGCTGATGGGAAGCATTATGATTTTGTTAAAGAGTCAACCATCAGAGAGAGAAGCGTATTGACAGCTATTTCGTCTCCCACCTGATGAAGTAAGCAATGTTAATTATTTAACTCTTTTGATTGGCTTAATTGGTAGAGTATATAGTAATTTCTTTTCTGCATAGTTGTGCATTGATAATGAGGTTCAATGGTGGAGTCATAGTTGCAAATTTTCTTGAGAAGTTGGTGAATTGTTTCAATATGGTCTTTAGATTTTTTCTCCTTATGCCGAGAATATGGATATAAATTTTTAAAAATCTAACTGATCGATACATTTTTAAAAATTGTCTAATTGAAAAATCTTATACCCCTGTTTGGGTTCCATTAAAAGTAAAATGCATTTTCATGTTTCCTATTTTCAACAAAACATTTTACAATAAAATTATATTACACAAACTCAAAATTCCTCGTTAATTTTTAAGCACGTCCTCCAAAAAAATTGTTCCAAAACTCATTCCTTCCCCCTCCCCCTGCCCCTGACCCTCCCTCTCCCCAAAAAATAAAAAAATAATTGGGGCTCAAAAAAGGGTTGTATGTAGCTGGTTTGATTGCCTTTTTGAGACCAATATAAAACCATGGATGAATTCAATTTGTTAAATGAAGTGTATATTATATAGGCTTCCTTCTTATGCCTTATTAACTTCTTAGAAGCATATATATAAGATATGTATGTATCTTCGTTTTGGCTTTCAATTAATCTGTATAATGTTTTCACAAAAACTTGTTAAGGTCTTGAGGCAGACAGAAACGTATATAAATGAAAACAACACAAATTCAACACATTGATTCAAATGAATACCGAATTGAATTGACTGCAAATTGGAGAAACTCCAAGAACACAGCGTTTATTAATCAAAAACTCCCCCAAAATGTGAGAAATCATCTTAAATATAAAACCTTAACCCTAAATGCGCAATAATGAAAAATGACCAAAATTCCCAAAAAAAATATATAAAAACAATTTAAAGATTGTTCGTTTTGACTATCTAAACGACCTTGAAAGGCTAAAATCCATCATAAGTCACATCGAAGATGTAAGTCTTGTTCGGCTCGTCGAGACCTTTTCGAAAAGTACTTATAGGCCCACAACGGACACCGTATGACCCTGTTATGACAAATTCTTTGAAAACTTTGAAATCGATCGATCCCGCGCATCCAAATAAGCCAATGCTCTATCCTCGACTCCATCATCATCCCGGGGGTCGAGAAGATTCGACCTAGAATCGCCAACCCCCTCATCATCCGAAGAACTGTCACTAATGAATGGAACCAGGTGCTTAACATTAAACACATCAGCAGTACGAATGTGGCTTGGCAACTTTAAACGGTAGGCATTGGGATTTATTTTCTCCACAATCTCAACGGGACCAATTTTGCTGGATGACAACTGGTTGTACTCATGTGCAGGGTAACAATCTTTAGTGAGGACTGCTCAAACAAAATCACCTACCTCAAATTCAACATGCCGACGATGGGTATCAGCTGCTCGCTTATACTTGGCAGTGGCCACGACCAAGTTCTCATGAGCTTCCGAGTGTACAAGCTGCAGCCCCTCGATGAAATCAACTGCACATCCATGAATGCGGGTAGCAGTCGACAAAGATAACAAATCCAAGGGCCCACGAGGAATCATGGAACATACAATATGAAAGGGACAATAACCTGTGCTACGATTCACTGCCACATTATGAGCGAACTTGGCCTGACTAAGCTGTTGATCCCAAGACTTAATGTTGACGTGTTGGCCATGCACCACAAATTGCGCCAGAAATGGTTGAGAAAACGTGTGTCACGATCGGACACAATCGAAGCTGGCAGGCCATGTAGACGGTAAATCTCACGAAAGAACAGTTGAGCCACATGAACCGCATATGCAGTACGTTTACACGGAATGAAATGCACTATCTTGGAAAAACGATCAACCACCACAAAAATCTAATCAAAACCCCGTTGAGCACGAGGCAAGCCCAGCACAAAATCTATGCTAATATCAGTCCAAGGCTGAGTCAGAGTAGGGAGTGGACGGTACAACCCAACATTAGTTGCTGATCCCTTGGCAACATGGAAGGTGCGACAAGGCACCACATGCCGCGAAACATCTCACCATAAAGATGGCCAGAAAAAGGTACGACCAACCAATTCCACTGTTCTATCACGACCAACATGTCTAGTACCATGAAGCTCGGCTATGATTTTTGCACGCAAGCTACAAACCTCGGAAGCGAAAACCGTCAGAAAGAACATACTCAGAAGTCTGCCTTAACTGAAATTCGTTCATAACATGGCCAAAGAACAGATCAACAGCATAAAAATCACGAAATGTATCAAATCCTGGCACGACCACCCTCAAATTTGTTAACAACAAGTGACGTCGACTCAAGGCATCCGCAACTTTGTTAGAAGCACCAGATTTGTGCTTAATAACAAAGGTAAACTGTTGCAATTAGGCAGTCCAAGACGCATGACGTGCCGACACATTATCCTGGCTGGCCAAATGCTTCAAAGCCTCATGGACATAAATAAAACAAATTCTAGCTGGAATAGGTAATGTCGCCAATGACGAATGGCCTGAACCACTGCATAGAATTCTACATCATAAGTGCTATAACGACTCCGCGCACCCGAGAGTTTCTCACTGAAATAGGCAACCGGATGGCCACCTTGGCTCAAAACCGCCCCAATTCTACCTTGGAAGCATCACAGTGCAGCTCAAAAGGAATGCAAAAATTAGGTAAAATGAGGACTGATGCTGAAGTCAACTTCTGCTTGATAATATGACAGGCTCTGTCGGCGTCATCCGACCAAGTAAATGACCTCTGCTTCATACAATCAATTACAGGGGCTAGGATGGTAGTGAAATGTGAAATGAATCGCCAATAAAAGGATGTCAACCCGTGAAAATTGCAAACATCAGTGAGGGTACGAGGAGTTGGCCGCTCCTGAATGGCAGCCACCTTAGCATCATCAATTGTAATACCATTTCCCGAGATCTGATAACCCAAAAACAATACTTGCTCAACAAGGAAAAGACACTTACTGGGGGTAGGAAAGAACTTCTCTTCCCGAAGAACAAGGAAAACTGAACGCAGGTGTTGCAAGTGCTCTGGGATAGTGCGACTATAGACAAGAATGTCGTCAAAATAAACCACAATGCAAGTACCAATCAACGATCGAAGTGCTTGATTCATAATACGAATGAAAGTGCTAGGAGTGTTCGACAGACCGAACGGCATAACAAGCCACTCAAACAACCCTTCACGAGTCTTAAATGCAGTCTTCCACTCATCACCGGGACAAATCCGAATCCGGTGGCACCCACTTTTCAAATCCAACTTGCTAAAAATTGCTGGGCCACTCAATTGGTCCAAAAGATCATCAAGTAGAGGGATAGGAAAATGATAACGAATAGTGATTTTATTAATTGTACGGCTATCCACACACATGTGCCAAGTACCGTCCTTCTTAGGGATTACAAGGGCCGGGACTGCACAAGAGCTCAAACTCTCACAAACATGCCCTTTCCGCAACAACTCCTCAACCTGCCTCCGTAACTCCTCATGCTCCGCTGGACTCATACAGTAATGCGATCGATTAGGGAGAGAAACCCCTGGAACCAAATCGATCTGATGTTGAATGTCACGAAGGGGAGGCAAACCCAATGGTAAATCAGAAGGAAAAATGTCGCAAAACTCCTCCAATAATGCAGAAACCTCAGGTGGAACGGAAACTCCCTTGGAAACTGGCTTCCCAATCAACAAGAACACCCTATTCTCGTCCTGCATTTCCTTCTCAAACTGAGCGCGAGATAAAAACAGCGAAGGGCTTGTTTCGCGAGGAATCACAGTTTGGGGGAGGGATGGCAGCAAGACAACCCGAACTCCATCGAACACAAAGCTGTAAGTATTCTTACGACCATCATGTAAAACTGCTCTATCAAATTGCCACGGTCATCCTAACAAGATATGACACGCATCCATGGGGGCAACATCACAAGAAATAATCTCCTGATACTTACCACCAATAGAGAATGGGATGGAAGCACGACGATCAACAGTAAAAGCGACATTCTTCTGCAGCCACGAAATCTGATAAGGTTGAGGGTGTGATTCTGTTGGTAATGCGAGCTTTGTTACAGCCTCCTTGGAAATAACGTTCTCGCAAGATCTCCCATCAATAATAAAATGACAAACCTTACCATTAACCATGCAAGTCGATTCAAACAATCGGTTTCGCTGGACAATAGTGCCATCACCACGGGGACCAAGACAAGTGTGCCGCAGAACCAACGCTGGACCAATATCTCCATCCACCCGCTCCTCTGGAAATTGCTCGCCATCTGCGATATCAAAGACAGGAGGGTCGTAACACCCATTTTTACGCCCGTAACATCAACATCACGAAATTGGGCAGAAAGGCAATTACGGTCGTAACTGAAGTGGAATTACTCACGGCCGTAATAAAAAATACTCACTGCCGTAAACAGAGTTTTGTAACTTTTTATTTTTGTTCAGAAGGTCACTTACGGCCGTAAATAAGATTGTTACGGCTGTAACATATGTTTTGATTTTAAACCCGTAAGTCACTTACGGCCGTAAACATATAAGTTACGGCCGTAACCTAGGCACCGCAAATTTAACCTAATTAGGCGGTTAGGGTTTAGTTTAATTCTAGTTTATTTTTGGTTGCTTTATTTTGTTAGCCTATTTAAAGGCTTCATTCAGCATTGTATTAAACAACTATTATTCTTGAGATTAATGATATTGAAGGTGAGATATTCCCTTATATTTCTTCTTGTTCTCGTTGAACAAACTCGAACTTATCAAAGGATTTGACAACCTTTGTGGCATTCCCCCTCTGTGGTTCTTATCTCCGCATCGTAACGGGTTTTTGATTTAATATATCCATAGTTCTTGCGTCGTGAGGTCGGGGTTGCATTGCTATCGTCTACTAATTGGATTTTAGAGCTTTCCGGGGTTTATTTCCGCATGTTCTTGGTGATCCCCATATCAGATCACATCATCTGGTATTAGAGTCTGTCTCTAAATCCAAGTATTTAGTATTCCAGTACTTTTCTTTTATTTCCAGATTTTATTCATTCAAAAAATAAATTCATTCCAATTCTTATTTCTTGGAATTTATCAGAAATTCAAGATTTTCCATATTCTGTTTCTTGTTCTTGATTATTCTTGTTGAGTAGCAAAAAAAAAATCCTAAAATTATCAAGAAAATTCATCGCAAGACAATTCAAGAAATCTTTTCTTGGGAAAAAAATATTTGGCAAATCTTTCCAAGAATCCTTGTTTCCTTAATTCCTTCTTCAAATTTCTTGATTCCAATCCTTCCATCAACTTTCCTTCTTTACACTTTGAGGTTAATTTCACAAAGACCAAATCTGTTAATAGTTTGGTGGGTTCTTTGAGAACGCGAGAAAAAAGGGAATAGAGAGGAAAAAGGCAGAGTGGTGAGATTAATAGAGGAAAAAAGTCAAATTGAGTGATACACAAGCGATAAAACACGTGAGGATCTCTATTTAAATTTTCTTCTTTTTTTTCTTTATTACTAACCATGTCACAGAAGGAAGCTTCATCGACGGAAAAGGATCTTCAAGACTTTAAAATGCTTGCAATGATGGAGGAACAGTTTGCAAAATTGGAGGCGAGGTTGGATGCAAAGTTGGAAGTAAAATTTGGTCCACAATCCGGCGTGAATGTGGAAAGAGCAAATAATCCGGGTGAGACACGTGGTGCGGGAATTTTTCAACCACGTCAGAACAACAGCGCAATTTCCCTAATTTGTGCAGGCCACTAAGGTATGACTTCAACCCACAATATGGAGTTAGGAATGAACGTGTTGAGGTTGTTGATAGTGATGAAGATAGTGGTGAATTGTCTATTAGTATTAGTAGGAGACGAGATCGGGGAGAAAGACGTGATAGGGGATATAGGCGTGATCGTAGGGATGATGTAGATGGGTATGTTGGTAATATAAAAATGTCCATTCCCTTGTTCCAAGGTAAAAGTAATCCGGAGACTTATTTTGAATGGGAAAAGAGGGTAGAATTGATTTTCGATTGTCATAATTATTCCGAATCTAAAAAGGTTAAATTGGCAGTCGTAGAATTTACTGATTATGCTACAGTATGGTGGGATCAATTGGTTACTAGTAAAAGGAGGAATGAGGAGAGGCCTATTGAAACTTGGGATGAGTTGAAGGCCCTTATGAGAAAACGATTTGTGCCTGGACATTACTATAGGGATCTCTACCAAAAACTACAAACCCTTTCCCAAGGTAGTAAGAGTGTGGAGGATTACCATAGGGAGATGGAGGTTTCCATGATTAGAGCAAATATAGAGGAAGACCCGGAGGCAACCATGGCTAGGTTTTTAAGTGGTCTAAATCGAGATATTGCTAATGTTATTGAATTGTAGCATTATATCGATTTGGAGGAGATGCTTCACATGACCATTAAAGTGGAGCGACAACTAAAGAGGAAGGGAACTTCAAAATTCTCTACAAGTTCTAATCCTTTTGGTAAGTATACATGGAGCGGTACTTCCAAAAATGATGGGGTTGTGCAGAAAAATAAATTTGAGGCATCGAAGGGAAAAGTAGAGCCACCCAACAAAGGTAAAATTGCTTCTGACTCTCAAACTTCTAGGACTAGAGATATTCGTTGTTTTAAATGTTCCGGATTAGGACATATTTCTTCACAATGTCCAAATAAACGAATATTGGTTGTGCGTGATGGGGTATTAAGTTCGGAGGATGAGAAAGAGGAAGAAGTGGAGGATGAGTATAAGGATATTCCAGCTCTAGAGGATGTTAGTGAAAATGATGATGGGGACTATACAGTAGCTAAATCACTTGTCGCTAGGAGGGCTGAACCATTGTTCGCCCTCGAACAAAGATTTACAAAGAAAAGAATAGGACTCAAACCGCATATTACAATTTAGTGTGTGCTAGAGATGCAACGCCCTTTATTTCCCATCCCAATCATGGCTCGATATGGTTTATTTCCTTGCACCTCTCGTGTTCACTCACCTCCCAACCATTTATGAGTGATTACAAGGGAAACAGTTTCGCCCAATCTCGGAAGAAATCAGTCACGTAACCCGAGTTGTTCATGATGTGAATTCAGCCAACATAGTATCCCCGACCACATTTATAGCACAAACCCTAGACCAAGAAATTCAAACCACTCATAAGTATATGTAATGGGCTTTAACACCCTTACAAGATATTTCTCTCTTCGCACAAAGTGTATAAGGGTTAGAATTTTTGCTCAGCTCTCTGCATAGATAAGTCAGTACCACAGATTGCCTAACTGTCATAACCGGAGCCAACAATAACACAAGTGCAAAGTGAAGATCTTTATTTGGTTGTAATGGAGCTTCGGGTCAGGTAGGATAAAAGGATATATTTAGGCTGAGTCGAGAAGGAATTTTGCAAGCTAAGTCAATTCAAAATGACATTACTTCCTTCACTCTCTTAATATGAACTTCATTGTTTCCCGCTACCCAACTTTATTCACACTCGAATCTCTTCTTTTTTTTCACAAGTTGAGTGTTTGACATCCTCAACTACTAATTTTTATGACTAAACTTCATTTTCATTGATTTTTCTCTTTCGATTTTTTTCGAGTATTGACTGCAACTTTTTCTCTGTTTTTTTTCTTCAAATCCTTACGCAGTCACCAATTGGCACAAGATAGAATTACATTCCCCTGAATTCAGTCTGTTACACAACCATCGCCCAACACTAGATAACCATTTCAACTTTTTAGATTTAGACCATAGCACAATCCTCAATCAACAAAAGCTTGTGAATCCCTTCTCTATGGGTTCAAAACAAAGACAATGCGAAAGAAAATGTATTCGTGGCTTATATTGTGGCATCAAAGATTCAAAGAAAGGCTAAGGCTCAAAGGGGCTTCTATTGGTCCATGTAGCAAGGTAGGCTCTTTTAGCAAGTCAAATTTAGCTTAACCTATTTCCTTTGCTATAATTTGCACTTAAGTTAAGAAAGCTACACAGTTTGCACAGAAAAGTACATCCAAGTATAACCCAGCCATGCAGGACACACATCAAAGAATTACGAGCTCATAAGTATTAAAAACAACTCTTAGGTTCAAAAGCTCACAAATTATGGTTTTCATGTGTTTCTCCCATCCAATTATGAGTTATAGGTCATTGCTCAGTCTTCATTCCGAATCTAAATCCATTGGCCGAGGATAATGGTTAAAAGTATTCAAACCATGACTACTTCACAAAAGTATAAATATCTCTGTTTGAATTGGGATGCTCCGGGTTATATATGAAGGGATAATATGTCTATTCTGGGTTGGGTTGACTAGGTTGTAGACACTTGACAATTTTACTTTTCATTTTCAACCCATTTGTGCAGTTTTGGACGAGATGATCTCTATATGCTCAATTTATATCCAATTATGCAATGATTTTTTCAACAAAAAAATGAGCCAAAAGTGAGGCTGCTTCCTATCAAAGTATGGTTTAAGACCTAAGTAGCATAGATAGGTAACAAAAGTAGAGAACAAGATTAAAATGGATGCTGACTCAAAATGAATTTAATGTTTCAACTACAGAAAGAAGATAAAGATATTAAGCTTACAATCAATTTCCCCCCACACTTAGACCAAATAATGTCCTCATTCAAAAATTAAGCTAAACAGTAGAAGGGGGAAAAAGAAAAAGAAACTCCCTCGGGTCTAACGTGGCGGTGGATTGTCCCGGGGGTCCCCGCAATCGTCGAATCTCCTCCCGAAGGGCTCTCTGCTCTTCCAAAATGAGTTGTAGATCCTCTTGCATGGCATTCAGTTGAGTCTCAAAGGCTTGCATCATGTCCAGCATTTGCAGCTAAAAAGGGGTGGAGCCATAGAATATCCTACTTCACTTAATCATCATTCCCATACATCATACTCGTCCTCAAATGAACCCCTAACATGGTTTCTATAGAATCACAATAGCAACAGAAAAGACATCAAGTTATCAAGGAATGACATTAAAGAGTTCATGATCATTCAAGCATTTTGTCAAACATGTGGCATGCAATGGAGAATAAGTGCTATGGTTGAGTTAGTGGACCCATTGATTTTTATTTTATTTTATTTTATTTTTTTTATTTTTTATTTTTTCACTTAAACGGGAAAAAAAATAAAATAAAATGAACTAATAATAATAATAAAAGAAAAGAAAAATGGGGGGGGGTAAAGAGACTCCCCTCTCGGGTTGCCTCCCGAGCAGCGCCTTTATTTACTGTCGTTGGCTCGACGGGTTACTTCATTCTTCATCCGGGATCAACTAGACTCCTAAAGCTTAATTTCTTCTTCATGCTCTTCATCAGTGCCTGCAAAATAGGGGGTAGAGATTTTTCATCAGAGACTGGTAATGAGATGGATGAGATTTTACCTGATTTCGGTAACTTTGGACAGTCCTTTCCACCAATATCGAGAACTTCCTGTACTAAAGAGTCATTCACATTAACAGAATAAACAGGATCATCATCAAAAATTTTCACGGAATCATAAATATTGAATTGAATAATCTCATCAACAAATTCCATGGTAAGTGAGCCACTACTAACATCTATCTTGGTCTTAGATGTTTTTAGAAATGATATGCATAACAAAATAGGAGTAGAGTTGGGAGAGTGGTCATCATTCATGTCCAATACATAAAAATCTGCAGGAAATACTAACCCGCCTACTTGCACTAGAATGTCTTCAACTACCCCGTCAGGATAAGCATTAGAACGATCGGCTAGTTGAATTATAACATTAGTTTCAGTCAGTTTGGCAAGTTTTAATGAAGCATAGGTGGACCTAGGCATTACATTGATAGATGCTCCTAAGTCTATTAAAGTACGATTTATTTTCTTATTGCCTATTTGACAAGGTATGGTAAACATACCTGGATCCTTGCACTTGGGAGGTAATTTTCTTTGAAGAAATGCAGATACAGACTCACCTATTCTTACCATCTCATTTTCCTTTAGCTTTCTCTTATTGGTGCACGATCCTTCAAAAATTTTGCATATCTGGGCACTTGCTTGATTACATCCAATAGGGGAATGTTGACTTCCACCTTCCTGAACATCTCCAGGGTTTCTTTTTCATTGCCCTCCTTGTTTGCTTTTGCTAACCTGCTGGAAAAGGGAGGTGGAGTCAGTTTAACATTTAAAGTGGGGTCAGTCTTTACCTGAGAGTTTTGTGAGGTGTCGTCTTTCTTTCCAGCTTCTGTTTCTTCAACTTCCTCTTCAATTGCAGATGGTTTCATTTGTAGCCCCTCAACCTCCTTTCCCCTTCGCAGGGTTATGGCACTCACGTTCCTCGGATTAACTTCAAGTTGAGATGGTAATTTGCCTTCGGATTGTGACTCCAACCTGTTGATGGCTGTAGCCATTTGACCCATCTGGTTCTCCAGATTTTGAATGCTAGACTTAGTATCCTGCTGAAATTGAAGTGTGTTAGACGCCAATGTTTTAATCATATCTTCAAGAGACATACCTGAACTTTGGGGTCTTTGGTGATACTGCCCTGGAGGTTGAAAATTCCCTTGTTGCTGGAATTGCCCTTGCGATTTGTTAGAGACAAAATGTGACGACCCGAATTCTCGACCATTCGAGTGCCACAAAAAGTGACTCATATCATATTATCGAGACTTAAATAGTAATGTAAAATTATTCAAAAGAATAATTAGAATCCCATAATTTTATTTGTGAATAAAAATAGAACATAATTTTCTTACATAAAGTTCAACATAATTATCTCATCAATCTTAACCACTTTTGCCACTTCCATGTTGACCGCCTCGAACCTTCAATTATCTGAAAATGGTAAATATCGTGGAGTGAGATTTATAAAATCCCAGTAAGTATACCAAGCATAAATTTTCTTTTGAAAGCATATGGATCATTTTCATCATAACATAGGATATGATTGAAATATTCATAAACATAGGGAGACACAAGAATTTTACCGAACTTAAATGGCAAGAATTCTTATGTGTAGCGCTACTAAACTCCGGTCCCCTTAGCATAATCATAAACATATCATATGGAACCCATAACAATCTTGTGAGATTGATTTCATAGCAATGATCCAAACATTTTCATAAAAACATAAGATATACTTACTTGTCATAAAAACATACTTACTTTTCATAAAAACATAAGGTATACTTACTTGTCATAAAAACATACTTACTTTTCATAAAAACATAAGGTGTATTTACCTTTCATAAAAACATACTTACTTTTCATAAAAACATAAGATATACTTACTTGTCATAAAAACATACTTACTTTTCATAAAAACATAAGGTGTATTTACCTTTCATAAAAACATACTTACTTTTCATAAAAACATAAGATATACTTACTTGTCATAAAAACATACTTACTTTTCATAAAAACATAAGGTGTATTTACCTTTCATAAAAACATACTTACTTTTCATAAAAACATAAGATATACTTACTTGTCATAAAAACATACTTACTTTTCATAAAAACATAAGGTGTATTTACCTTTCATAAAAACATACTTACTTTTCATAAAAACATAAGATATACTTACTTGTCATAAAAACATACTTACTTTTCATAAAAACATAAGGTGTATTTACCTTTCATAAAAACATACTTACTTTTCATAAAAACATAAGATATACTTACCTTTTAAAAGATTAAAATGAAGTGTAGTAGTAAATGGACCAAAACTTTCTTGACCACCTTGAATTTCTCTTACTTGTGGATTTTGTCAAGAGATTGGAAATAAGTGTATATGTGTAGAGTTGTGTGTAAAAGAGATGGGTTTAAATAGATGTATAAAGTTGGCATATTGTAAACATAATCATTCAATTCTATTAATTTTAACACATCCTTTTCTTAAAGTAAAGCACCATTCATATACTTTTCCATATTTATACAAATAATATGCTCTTCATGATTATATATAATGGAGTATATAAATCATTCATATACTTTTCCATATTTATACAAATATTATGCTCTTCATGATTACATATAATGGAGTCTTATCAATCATTCATATACTTTTCCATATTTATACAAATATTATGCTCTTCATGATTATATATAATGGAGTATATAATTCATTCATATACTTTTTCATATTTATACAAATATTATGCTCTTCATGATTACATATAATGGAGTCTTATCAATCATTCATATACTTTTCCATATTTATACAAATATTATGCTCTTCATGATTATATATAATGGAGTATATAATTCATTCATATACTTTTCCATATTTATACAAATATTATGCTCTTCATGATTACATATAATGGAATCTATCAACCATTTATATACTTTTCCATATTTATTAAATTAAGATTCTCATAATTATTATATATAATGGAACCTCTCATGCTTGCATATATTTTCTTAATTTAAATAATAAAAGTAATTTTTGTACAAATAAATATTGGGATAACATTGAATTAAGTACTTAGACTTAATATACTTTAAATCAAGAGAATGGAGATATTTTTAGAAATTCGGAATTTAATTTAAAATTGAACGATCTCGATTATTTCTTGACTTGGCTATACGAATACGTCGTGGCGTTAACTTAATAAAAATGGGTGAAATAGTAGCGACACGATTTTCTATTAAAATAATTATTAATCGCGTAAAAATTCTTGGTCGCTACAAACTTACCCCCTTAAAATAATTTCGTCCTCGAAATTAATCTTACTTGATCTTATGATTTCTGAACACTTAATCAGAATCTCTTCTTCTTCTTCTTATGTAGCATCATCGCTACCATATTTAACCCAACCATATTTAACCCACTGGACTTTGACTAAATGCATCAATTTGTTTTCTTAAGACATGGACTTTTCTATCAATAATAGACATATGTCTACTCATAAATTCTTCTGAATCAAAATGAAAATTCCCAATCGTATGTGATATTTCATCATATCTTGTAGTATTCATGTAACTTGTCATTTATCATCGTATCATGTGACCTCAAATATTCGTATTAATATCTCTAAAATTTCAATAAATCTTTACTAACATATCATACCATAATAATTTGTCATTTCTTCTTATCACCAAATATCCCAAAATAATTAAAACGATTACCTGAATATTCTCTATGTAATATACCCAAACATGTTATTCACATATCAACATAATCATCAGTTTATCTTTCCAATATTTGTAACCCAAAATTTCTGCAAAATTCAATAAACAAATATCTCCCAAATAATTAAAATTCTTAACTCAAATATCATAACATTTCCCGTAAGGTATTCCTTTCACTTGCACAAACTTATTAATCCTGATTCAATACAGTCCTTATTTCACTTTCACGTATCCCCGTATTATTTCTATACCTTGATTATTATATCAAAATATCAGTACCCAAAATCCAAGAAAATATTCCATATCTCAAATCCCGTCATCATCAAATCTTCCTTTTATCAAGAAAGTAAACGGCGTATAAACTCTTGTTCCCTCTTTTCCATTATTCTATTCCGCGCTTTCTTGCTGGAATCAATATCACGCGGATTCCCTCCGATCCTTAATGCTTTTAAATAGTTCATGCTGGGAAGAGGTTAGATCCATCAAAAACATGGATATCATTCTTACAAACATTCGCAAGTATTATTCCAGTCTTCCAATGAATGATCTGAGGAAAATTTATCGAATAAGACTCGAAAGATTGAGGTTGCTGATGGCTCATGGTGTTTCAGAAGATGTTCGCTGGTTGATCGAAGCAAAGGTTCGACTATCTGGTGAATTACCTATGACATTTCCAAAGCACATGCCTGGTTTAGGCAAAAGCACCTTCGCAAAGAAACGAAGAGCAAAAAGGCTGAATGGTTGCTACAAATGTGCTCGTTGGAACTGTGATACTCGTTGCAAAACAGTAGGATATTCTTCTACTAATCGGGATGATAAAATCAAATTCATAAAGGGTGGACTGAGTAAGGAGTCTTTGGATGATATTCGACTGACTCTTGAGACGCACCCAAGTGGTTATGTGCAACGTGAACTTCTCTCCTTATACGCTCAGTTTAACGAGGACAAAAATCGTTATAGTCTCCAAAATATAATAGCAAAAGATCCTGTTTGCCAGTCTGTTTTACAAAATGAGGCTTCTGGCAGTTCAACAATGATATAAGGTAAATCTCTTGATACACATTTAAAATATTTTGCTGTTTTCTTTCACGCGTTTTGGAAATAAAATATATTTTCCTTTCTCGAGTTTTGATAAAGCTGGAAATAAATCACCGAAAGGTGATATCTTTGGTAAAACAGTCAAAAGTTGGCCGATTTTGACAAAAGTAAATCTTTACTTTTTCATAATCAATCAAAAACAGTAAATTTTTTCGGCTTTAAATAGCCAAACATATTTCATAGTTCAGGCATCCCAAAATCACATCTTCTTCGTAAGTTTTCTCTTCTATACTATCAAAGATGGAAGCACCAAAACTTCGACAGATCAAAACTATTTGTGTATTTTGTGGATCAAAAGTGGGGAAAGGCTTCAGTTATCTAGAAGCGGCCGTAGATCTTGGAAAGAAACTGGGGGAAAAAGGTATCACTCTTGTGTATGGGGGTGGTAGCAGTGGTCTAATGGGTTGTGTTTCCCAATATGCTCTTGCAGAGAAATCAAAAGTAATCGGTGTCATACCTGTCCCTTTGGTAGATGTTGCAGGAAAAACACGAGGGCATGAAGTTCAAACATTATCCATCCATGAACGCATAACTTGTATGCTATATGGTTCTGATGCCTTTATAGCCCTGCCCGGAGGTTTTGGTACCTTAGAAGAAATCTTTAACATTACCTTGTGGGCTCAACTAGATCTCCATACTAAGCCTATTGGGCTTCTGAATGTTAACAATTTCTTTGATGGCTTGTTAACCTTTCTTGATTATGCTGTGGAACAGGGATTCATCTCTCCATTTTCCAGAAGGCTCCTTATTTCTGCTCCTACTATTGATGAACTACTGGATAAGCTGCAGTCATATATCTCAATACAAGATCCAGCAGGGGTTAAGATAGATTGGTCGCAAGGAAGGGGAATCAAGCGAAAATGGAGTCCGGTTAATGTAAACTTAACTTTATGAATCTTAGAATAGGTGGGGGTAGAGTACGGAGTATTCTTACTCTCGAGACACCCCTCTAATTTCCTAGGATTTCCTTAATGTTTAAATCTTGTGTGTACCTCAAAGGTTCCAGGTGGTAGATTACGGAGTATTCTTACTCTCGAAACACACCTCTTTGAAGGTTTCTTTATTTCCTCAAAAGGTCAGAGGTGGTAGGATACGGCTACTCCGGAAACACATCTCTCAATTTGAGGAATTTCCCATGTTGCTTTCTTTTGATTTTGCGTGTTTCATGTATTTCTTTCCAATGTGACTCTTGTGTGTTCTCCTTACGAGAAAATAATAAATATCTCTGTTATCATCTACTAAATCTCGTTTGTGATGTAAATGAATTTGCATGTCTAACCTCAATTCTCTTAGTGATTGCATACCATACTATGCTCTTAATTCCAAACGATAAAATTCTAAGCAGAGTTTCCTTTGAAATTTGGACTTATTCAAACCGTAAGCATACTTCATAACTCACAATAATAAATAATTCCACATTTGATCACAACGATCTAAAAATTGACCACAATTTCATCAAACTTCAATATCATAAAAAAATATTCCAGAAAATCAATTCATAATTCCTCAACATAGAAATTTCAAATCATAGTCGTCAATATCACAATATCACTTCCTTCAATACCTTAATTGGCTCAAAAGATTACTCATACTTATATTTATAAGTCATAAATCATATTCCCAAAATTTAATCACAAGGCCAAAGTTCATAATAAATTTCTCTTCAATATAGAGGCATAATTCACTTACTCAACATAATATCCATTACTTAATTCCCAATAACCAAATCTTTAAATCTCTAACTTCATAATGCTTCTCATAAAGTCTCATTAAAATCATATCACTTATAATCTTAACATCTCATAAAAATTCATAAAATTGGCTCGCTATTTCTCATTAAATCTAAATGATAGATAATCTGAACATATTTCTAATCATTTCTGTTGACTTCTCATACTTAATGCCATGTCTAAAATCAATTATGCAAAGTCCATTTAAGGTTTATCATTTCTAAACTCGAGGACAACAATTATTTTGAAAATCATTCTTAAGTCATATTATTCCCATTATGCTCAACATCCGTTCTCTTTCTTTCTTTTCTTTCTGAATTTTTTTTTTTTTTTTTTTTTTTTTTTTTTTTTTCAGAATTGAAACTTGAAGAGTGGTACCAATAATCATCCACAGTTTTTCCTTGCTTTTAAGCAAAGGTAGTGATAAAGGGATAAATTATTGAACCGAAAATTGAAACTTGAAGAGGAAGTACTAATAACCATCCACAGTTTTTCCCTTGTTTTTACACAAAGGTAGTGATAAAGGGATAAATTATTGTACGAATTCATTATCAATTTTGTTTGTTTAATATATTATTCCATATATTTTGGGCAAAAGTTACAACCCAACTTAATTTCTAATTGAGTCAATCTTACTAAGCTTAATATGCACCAAAATTCATATAAATATCCTCTCTGTCTCATGATTCTACATTGAAAAGAATAAAAAAATTGAGTCTTCTATCAATTTATATCATACTTGACATGTATATTATGTGTAACACATAAAGATTCATAACATATGAAGATTTCATACTTAACATGTCTTAATAAAATCGTAAATGACTTGCAAAGCATATAACATACCTGGTTCGAGGAGTCAATACGTGGAGAGTGACATAGTAGAGTGATGAGTTAAAATATTTCATATAATCTTATTTTCCTTTAATCAACAATAATTTAATGTGGTTGTATCCAAATCAACATTTTCTTGAATCATAATTCCTAATTAATCACAGTCTTCAAAACAAATCCAATATCGATATAGTAATTATCTCCCCATCAATAATTAATAACTTAACCCAAATAAAATTTATCGTCAAATCTTATTTTTCCTTTAGTCCCCGAACTTCTAGAAATTTATCAAAGACATCAATATAAACATCATATCACTAACTAATTATATTCCATAAAATTTTCAGGACATTACAAACTCCCTTGCTTAAAATGAATTTTGTCCTTGAAATTCGCACATCAAATTTCATCATGCTTTTCAAAATCATAACCATACTTGACATGTGAAAATTCAACTTTTTTTTTATAATGAATAGTGATTTCGTTCACTGTTCATCATGAATAGCACGTCGTTTTACTGTTCACGTGAATAGTGATTTTTTTTTTTTTTTTTTAAAGAAATAAAATTTCAAAAATCTACAGAATCGTTTTTAAAACTCTTTTCTCTGATACCAACTGTGACGACCCGAATTCTCGACCATTCGAGTGCCACAAAAAGTGACTCATATCATATTATCGAGACTTAAATAGTAATGTAAAATTATTCAAAAGAATAATTAGAATCCCATAATTTTATTTGTGAATAAAAATAGAACATAATTTTCTTACATAAAGTTCAACATAATTATCTCATCAATCTTAACCACTTTTGCCACTTCCATGTTGACCGCCTCGAACCTTCAATTATCTGAAAATGGTAAATATCGTGGAGTGAGATTTATAAAATCCCAGTAAGTATACCAAGCATAAATTTTCTTTTGAAAGCATATGGATCATTTTCATCATAACATAGGATATGATTGAAATATTCATAAACATAGGGAGACACAAGAATTTTACCGAACTTAAATGGCAAGAATTCTTATGTGTAGCGCTACTAAACTCCGGTCCCCTTAGCATAATCATAAACATATCATATGGAACCCATAACAATCTTGTGAGATTGATTTCATAGCAATGATCCAAACATTTTCATAAAAACATAAGATATACTTACTTGTCATAAAAACATACTTACTTTTCATAAAAACATAAGGTATACTTACTTGTCATAAAAACATACTTACTTTTCATAAAAACATAAGGTGTATTTACCTTTCATAAAAACATACTTACTTTTCATAAAAACATAAGATATACTTACTTGTCATAAAAACATACTTACTTTTCATAAAAACATAAGGTGTATTTACCTTTCATAAAAACATACTTACTTTTCATAAAAACATAAGATATACTTACTTGTCATAAAAACATACTTACTTTTCATAAAAACATAAGGTGTATTTACCTTTCATAAAAACATACTTACTTTTCATAAAAACATAAGATATACTTACTTGTCATAAAAACATACTTACTTTTCATAAAAACATAAGGTGTATTTACCTTTCATAAAAACATACTTACTTTTCATAAAAACATAAGATATACTTACTTGTCATAAAAACATACTTACTTTTCATAAAAACATAAGGTGTATTTACCTTTCATAAAAACATACTTACTTTTCATAAAAACATAAGATATACTTACCTTTTAAAAGATTAAAATGAAGTGTAGTAGTAAATGGACCAAAACTTTCTTGACCACCTTGAATTTCTCTTACTTGTGGATTTTGTCAAGAGATTGGAAATAAGTGTATATGTGTAGAGTTGTGTGTAAAAGAGATGGGTTTAAATAGATGTATAAAGTTGGCATATTGTAAACATAATCATTCAATTCTATTAATTTTAACACATCCTTTTCTTAAAGTAAAGCACCATTCATATACTTTTCCATATTTATACAAATAATATGCTCTTCATGATTATATATAATGGAGTATATAAATCATTCATATACTTTTCCATATTTATACAAATATTATGCTCTTCATGATTACATATAATGGAGTCTTATCAATCATTCATATACTTTTCCATATTTATACAAATATTATGCTCTTCATGATTATATATAATGGAGTATATAATTCATTCATATACTTTTTCATATTTATACAAATATTATGCTCTTCATGATTACATATAATGGAGTCTTATCAATCATTCATATACTTTTCCATATTTATACAAATATTATGCTCTTCATGATTATATATAATGGAGTATATAATTCATTCATATACTTTTCCATATTTATACAAATATTATGCTCTTCATGATTACATATAATGGAATCTATCAACCATTTATATACTTTTCCATATTTATTAAATTAAGATTCTCATAATTATTATATATAATGGAACCTCTCATGCTTGCATATATTTTCTTAATTTAAATAATAAAAGTAATTTTTGTACAAATAAATATTGGGATAACATTGAATTAAGTACTTAGACTTAATATACTTTAAATCAAGAGAATGGAGATATTTTTAGAAATTCGGAATTTAATTTAAAATTGAACGATCTCGATTATTTCTTGACTTGGCTATACGAATACGTCGTGGCGTTAACTTAATAAAAATGGGTGAAATAGTAGCGACACGATTTTCTATTAAAATAATTATTAATCGCGTAAAAATTCTTGGTCGCTACACAAAACCCGGGGGCTTCTTATTTCCATAACTCAGATTTGGGTGATCCCTCCATCCTGGATTGTAGGTATTAGAGTACGGATTGTACTGCTGTCTTTGGAACGGGAAACCTTCTGCAGCATTCACCTGGGCACTATTTCCCTCTTGCAACACCGGACAAGTATCTGTTGGATGCCCGAAGATTGCACATATCCCACAAGCTTTGACCTGTTGTGCCTTCCCTACAGTCCCTACAGCAAGTTGTTTAACGAGATTTTTTAGTTCAAACAATTGACTTTCAATATTGGAACTACTTACCTCATTCACGCGCCGAACTTGCATATCCCTGTTGGAGTTGAACTGCTGAGTGTTCTCAGCCATATTGGAGATTAAAGCTCATGCTTGTTCCGGTGTCTTGTCCATCAATGCACCTCCGCTTGCAGCATCTATCATGCTTCTATCCATCGGTGCCAGACCTTCATAAAAATATTGCACCAAGAGTTGCTCACTGATCTGATGATGGGGGCAGCTCGAGATGAGCTTTTTGAAGCGCTCCCAATACTCATATAATGATTCCCCATTGTTTTGGCGCACCCCACATATTTCCTTTCTGATCGTTCCAGCTCTCGATGCAGGAAAGTACTTTTCTAGGAATAGCCTCTTCATGTCGTTCCAGGTGGTTACTGATCCGGATGGTAGACAATACAACCAATCAGTAGCAGCATCCTTCAGGGAGAATGGAAAAGCTCTAATCTTGATTTGTTCCTCAGTAATACCCGTGGGTCTCATGCTATCACAAATGACATGGAACTCCTTCAGATGTCTGTATGGGTCCTCACCGGGATATCCTCTAAAAGTTGGCAGAAGATGGATCGGTCCGGATTTTAGCTCAAAAGTTCTGCCTTCTTCCAATGCCGGAAAAGTGATGCATAGCGGTTGTTTTGAGCAACATCCGGGGTAGCTAATTGCTTGAGAATCAGATTATTGTTAGCTACTGCCATTGGTTGTGTAGCGCTTCTTTGCTGTTGAAAGATTCTCTCGATTTCTGGGTCAAAATCAAAAAATTCAAAATTAGTTTATCGAGTTTTATGCATATAAATAAAGAAGTAGGCATGCCAGAATTATTTTTTTTTTTGAAAAATTATAAAAATGAAGTGAAAATAAAATTAATAAAATAAAATGCAGAAAAAAATAAAATTCTAATTAACTAAACAACTAAATTGGTTGACCGTTCCCCGGAAACGGCGCCAAAAATTTGATGCGTGTCGCGATGCACCAAAATAATAAATAAATTCCTTGTTCATTATTACTAAGAATGTAGCAATAGAAGTAAGGGTCGATCCCACAAGGAACGGGAACTAACTTAGTGTCATGTCAATTAGAATCGTAATGGGGGGTTTTGTTTTGAGTTGTTTGTAAATGATTTAACTAATAAAATAAAACAATTAAAATGGTTGGAATAAATATCAAATGTTGACGAGTCCTAGTTCTCAGGTTCAGTTGTATTCTATCACAATGTTATCACTTTCCAAGTAACGCAAGTTCAATTTCTTCTTTGGTTTATCACCCGTAAATAGTTTATAAGTTCTAACTATTCCTATTCTCCCTTAGTTGCATTTAATTAGAATAAGCTCTCTAATCAAACATTAGCCATTGAATAACCTAAAACAAGCCCTTTAGATTTAAGACAACTATATAGTGGTTAAGAAGAATTAGGGTGAATTAGATTATCAATCACACAAGCTCGTGACAATTAACCTAAGTTGGAATTCTCTATGGAAATATTAAATTTCCACTTGCTACTATGATTTGAACAACAAGACGATTACGGATCCAATCATTCAAAATAGCAAATCTCAATACAACAAATTAAATGATAAGGCCTTAATCAAATAAGGAATTGCATTGATTGAATTAAAAACGCATAAGAATTCAACAAATCAAAGTAAAAAAATTAGAACTACGTTACTAGTTTGGAATACAACTTCCCCTTCGAACTAGGTAGAGAACTTAGCCGCTTAAAGCCATGAAGAATTCTGGAATTTTCTTTCTTGATTCATGTAACGCCCCGAGTTCCGAGGAGCGCGGGAACGTCACTTTTCTAAATTCTTGAATAAACTTTGTTGCGGAAAAATGATTAAATATTAAATATCGCATTTATCGAATAAAAGTTTAGCGATAATTCAAATGGAATAAGTATTTTCGTACAAATTTGTAAAAATGACAATTCTTGATAAAATGAAATAATCATTTCAAAGTTCACGACTTTTTAAAAAAAATATCAATTTGTAA
Organism: Ligustrum vulgare; assembly: GCA_963555705.1. NCBI lineage: Eukaryota > Viridiplantae > Streptophyta > Magnoliopsida > Lamiales > Oleaceae > Ligustrum > Ligustrum vulgare. The sequence continues at coordinate 19,223,375 of OY743186.1, forward strand.
TTTGCCGTCATTGCCCATCACTCGCCATCGTCTCCGAAATCTGCAAAAATTGTTAAAACAACGGGTTGAGCATTTCAAAAATGAAATACTCAGTAGACTCGTCGCCAGTAATTAATCTACAAAATAATTGAACACGTAATCATGCAAATAATGTAGTGACATTCTTTTCTTATTCATAGGCATCACACAGTGAACGCAAATAAACACATTCTTTTCTTTTCTTGGCTAGCAGATAAGTTATGCCCAGCATAACATAAATTCTTTATCTCAAAAGAGATATTATTTTCTCATGCAATTAAGCATAAAATCACACAAATCCACATAACACATGCAATTATAATATAAATCAATTAGTGGGGGCGAGTCTACCTTAAATCCGACGAGTGCAAAGTTGAGCGGGAAACGACTTCCATTCTTTAATTCTCCGTACGCCTCGTCTAGCCCATAAGTTACATTAGTCTTTTGAAATTTATAGTTTAAAAACGATAATTTACAATTTGAGGACTGAAATTGATGATTTGAAAGTTGAGGGGCTAAAATGAATAATTTGAAAGTTGAGGGACAAAAATGAATACTTTTCAAACTTGGGGGACTAATATGTAAATTTTCAAAAGTTGAGTTGAAACTCAAAACGAAATATTAAATTATAGAGCTTAAAATAATAGATCTTAAAAATGAAAGGGCTGATTAAAACTCATTTAAAACTTAAGGACTGAAATTAAAAGATTTAAAGATGAAAGGACTGACATAAAATATTTTAAAAACGTAGGGACTGATTTGAAAGACTTTGACACTTGGGGCTGGAATAGATAACTTTTGAAATTTAGGGCTGAGGATATATCTTTTAAATCAATAAGGACTAAAATAAATAACTTTTAAAAATGTGGGCTAAACTTAAAACACTTTAAAACTATAGGGACTGAAATAAAACTTTTTGTAAAGATGTGGACTAAAGGGGAAATTTTGCAAAAAATCAAAATATAACCACAACCTAACTCTCTCTCTCTCTCTCATAACCACCGACTGAACCGAGAGACAGAGAGTGGCGGAGGGCGAAGCTCCGTTCGTTCCAACTAGTACCGGCAGGGTGCTGCCGTCGAGTGGTGGCAACGCAGGGGGGGCGAACGGCGGCTAAAGGGCGGAATTTGAAGCTGGTTTTTGGGCAGAAAACCGAGGCTCAGTTGGGCGATTTAGGGCTTGTTCCGGCAGAAATCCAGCCAGAGATAGGTCACGGTCGAGGTAAGGTTATGGGCTTCGTCTTTTTCTTGGGTTTGAGTTTGATTTGGTGGAATTTGATGCGGATTTGGAGTGGGCAGAGGCGATTTCATGTGGTGGTGCTCGATTATGAAGGGCGCGATGGGGTCGACTGTGGTGGTGTTCGATGAAGGTTGCAGAGGAACTTGTGTGATTGAGGCTTTGGGTCGAAATTCAATTGGGGGGGGAATGAGGTGGGCAGTGGCGGTCGTGGTGGTCCAGGCGATGGTTGTGGAGGTTCGGTTGGGAGTGCTGGAGGTGGCGGGCTATGGTGCTGCTCAATGGTTTCGACAGTGGTTGAGGTCTCGGCAGTGAGGGTGTTGAAATTATGCATATTGAGCAAGTATTGTGGGATTGAGGTGGTGGTTTGATAGTGATTTACAGTAGGTTTGATTGTGGGATTGTGGGTGATGATGTTTCTGCGTGAAGATTGTATGATGAAGGTGGAAGAAATTGTTACCCAGAATAGGTTGCTGGTTGAGTGAGGTGTGAGGAGTTGAGAGTGATTTCAACCGTATATATTAGGGCACAAATTTCTAGGTTTAAATGGGTTTGGGCTGCAAGGATTTTCTAATTGGGCTGAAATAATTAAAATATGGATATCATAATTTTGGACACAATTTATAAAATATTGAACTTAAATAAATTGGACTCAAAATTATAACAATTTTGATTTAAAACTTATAAGGAATTTGATACTTTAAAATATTTGAAATTGGACCCGATTGCATAGATTTTAAATTTATTTTTACAATGGCTAGACGAACACGCTTTACATTGAAAAGTAAAAATTCAGGGTTAAATCTTAGCGATGCGTTTTTCGAGAAAAACTATTTTTTTTTCATTATTTAAAATTTCTCGGTCGCTACAACCTTACCCCCTTAAAATAATTTCGTCCTCGAAATTAAACTTGATCTATTATATCTGGACACTTAGCTAGAATCTCATCCTCTCTTTCCCATGTAGCCTCGTCGCTACCATGTCTACCCCACTGAACTTTGACTAAATGAAACTCTTTATTTCTCAAGACATGGACTTTTCTGTCTACTATGAACATGAGTGCCTCTTCATGACATAAATCTTTCTGAACTGCAAGAGACTGATAATTCATAACATGACTAGGATCATGAACATACTTTCTCAGCATAGAAACATGTAAAACATTGTAAACAGCTGCAAGTTCTGGTGGCAAAGCCAAACGATAAACCACGCTAACCACTTTCTCTACTATTGCAAATGGTCCAATGAGACGAGGCCTTAATTTCTCCCTCTTGCCGAAACCAAAAGTACCCTTCATAGGAGCTACTTTCAAGAACTCTTTCCCTCTAATCTCAAACATTAAGTCTTTTATTCTTTGATCGGCATAGCTTTTTTTTGTCGGTCTTGGGCAGCTTTAATCCGTAATCTGATCTTCTCGATAGTCTATACTGTTTTCTCAATTAATTCTGAACTCAATAATTTCCTCTCGCCAACTTCATCCCAATAGATTGGCGATCGACATCTTCACCCATACTGTGCTTCGTATGGTGACATATCAATGTTGGCCCGAAAATCGTTTGTTGTAGGCAAACTCTACTAATGGAAAATGTGTCTCTCAATTACCATTTGGGTCTAGACATATGCCCTAAGCATATCTTTCAATGTCTGAATTTGGAGATTGTAGGCAGTACTAAAATTTAATTTAGTACCCATTGCCACGTGTATACTCTTCCAAAATCTCGAAGAAATTCTCGGATCTCTATTTGGAAAAGGGACACTAGTAATCCATGAAATCGAACAACTTCTCTAATATCTATCTGTACCTCATACAAAGCTATCGAAAAGGCGCTTGATAGCTATTGTGTAGAATTCAAGCAATCATCCGACATTATCCAACTTATAAACTCATTCATTGACCTTCTATTTCCAACATTTGAAGGATCTATACTGATATCGAATCCACGATATAAATATCAATTATTCCAATGCTTAAACTATAAATCAAGATGATTGATCAAGAATAAAACCTTATGATCCAAAACATAGAAACGCGGTATCAATTCCAAAACATTGAGTAAAAAATCCAAACTTGGCAGAATCTTTCTGAAAAGATTTACAAACGTAATCATTTCTAAACTCGTTTGAAATTTCCTTTTCAAAATTGGAGAAATTCAAATTTAAATCCTTTAGTCCATACTTTTAAATCATGCATCCAGTACTCGGTATCACATGCTCATTCTAACTGAGGACTTAAAGCATCACGCGGATCAGATATGTTATTCTCAAACTTAAGAAACCTCACTAATTTCCCAATCTGAAGTTCAAGATTCAACTTTCCCTGTTCTCTCAAAACTTCAATTCACGACACGCTTTGAACAATGCTCTGATTAAGTCTATCACCAATGAATAAGACTTCTGTGAACCATATAGGATTTCTCATCAAGTTTACTTAACCCAAATATACAATTCAATTATAAACAAAAGTCACACCACTGATCATCTCAGGTTTTCCATTATCGTAGCAAAATACTTTACTCACATCAAAAGTATAACCGATAATAAGTAATCGAAACTGCGTCACCGAAATTCTAAATAAATTCATATATCTTATGACTCAAAATGAAAATTCTCAATCGTAGGTAATATTTCACCATAATGCAATAAACCATCAAGATAAGATCAATTGATTCAATATATTCACATGATTCTTTCACGATTAACCATAACGTCCATTAACCGTCTACTCACCATATCTTGTAGTAATCGTGTAACATGCCACTTATCATCGTATCATATGACTTCAAATAATCATATCAATCTCTCTAAGATTGCAAAACAATAACTATCATATTTATCACATGAACCTTTATACGCCAGAATACTCACTAAGATTATATATCAATCTCTCAAACTAATAAATCTTGGATTCTACCGTTGTCACTTCTCTGCACACCATTCCAAAATAAGTCATCACTATGAAGTCTTATCCCTATTTTCCACAAATTCTTTCTACAAGAAAAATTACATAACATTTCATTTCTTATTTTCTAAACAAGATACCATCATTAAAAATCTCCAAAATCTCAAGATATGATAAATCATAAGCCTTTATCTGATCAAATGCATTACTTCATCAATACTTGTACAAACTTTAGGACTAAATAAAAAAATTCTTTCATCAATTTCATCCAACAATTTTTTTTTTTCTCTCATGATCTTCTAGTATCATAAATGAAAACTTAACGTACATAAGTGAATCATTCAAATTACGAGGAAACCTGATTTATTTTCCATGACTGAGATTCATCATTCTTTGAATTCCACTTAGGACCAAATACATCATAACTTATTCATGGAAAGTCAACTTATTTCATCGTCTCAACACATCCTCTCCTTAAATTCTCGACCTAAGAAAATCACATTATTCCTTATAATTGTCTCTTGTACCTTTTGTATTCAAATGACCTTATGACCATCATCATTATCTCACATAATCCCAAACATTAAATCACATGTTCCCAATTTCTCACTTTGAATAAATGGTTACTCCTTTAAGGCATCTCACCATAAAATATTTTCAATATCTCCCATTCATGATAAATGGCTATTCCCAATAATCATGTTACATGTAAATTCAACAAACGGTAATTAGTTTTCCTAACTATCACCGAGGTCTAAAATGCAAACTCTCAACATAGCCTTTAAACTCTGTATAAAGAAATATTTACTAAATACTTAAGTCATTATTCAATAACCCAAATGACATCACGTCTTTTCACTAATCTCTATAAACCCGTTACAAAAATCCATGAAAAATTCTCTCCAAATCTTTACTATTTCTTTAAAAAAAAATATCAAACCATAATAATTTGTCATCTCTAAAACTTCTTATCACCAAAATAATTAAAACGATAGGAATTACCTGAATATTCTCTCTATGTAGTATACCCAATAACACACCATTCACAAATCAATATAATGTCATCAGCTTATCTTTAGCATATCTTCCCGATCAAATTCCAAAATAAAATCAACAGTATTATTTCATATCCTCATAATTTATAATATTCTCCAATACAAGTCATCATTCCTTACAAGTGATAAATTCATTCCCAAGAAAAATTTAAATTCTTCCCAATAACGTCATAATACTCGTCTTCACTTATCTTTCAAAATATAACTTATCATTTACTAAATCTCGCTTGTGATGTAAATGAACTTGCAAGTCTAACCTCAATTCCTTTAGTGGATGCTTATCATACTATGCTCTTAATTCCAAATGATAAAATTCTAGGCAAAGTCTCCCTTGTAATTTGGACTTATCCAACCCGTAGGTATACTTCATAACCAACAATAATAAATAGCTCTACATTTGACCACAACGATTTAAATATTGACAACATTTCCAACAAACTTCAGTATCACCAAAAATATCCCAGAAAATCAATTTATAATTCTTCAACATAACAATTTCAAATCCTAGTTTCCAATATCAAAATCTCACTTCCTTCAATATATTAATTGGCTCAAATGACTACCCATTAGTCATACTTATAAATATATGCTACAAATCGTATTCCCAGAATTTAATCATAAGACCAAACTGCATAATAAATTTCTCTCAAAATAGAGGAATAATTCACTTACTCAACACAATATCCATTACTTAATTCCCAATAACTAAGAACCAAATCTTTAAACCTCTAATTTCATAATTCTTCTAATAAAGGTCTCAATAAAATCACATCACTTATAATCTCAACATCTCATCACAACTTCATAAAACTGGCTTGCTATTTCTTGTTTGGTCTAAACGATAGATATTCCGAAAATATTGTCTAATCCTTTCTGTTGACTTCTCGTAAATAGTGCCATGTCTAAAATCAATTATACAAAGTCCAGGTAGGGTTCATCATTTCTAAATTCGAGGACAAAAATTATTATAAAATCATTCTTAAATCATATTATTCCCATTATGCTCAACACTCGTTCTCTTTCTTTTCTTTCTTTCTGAAAAATTTCTCGTTATACTCCAAAACTCATTTCTTTATTTATTTCTTTCTCATTATTTTGGATACTAGTTTTCTTATTCTTTCTCGTCTTTTCTTTTCTTTTCTCGTCAAATTCTCAAAACATTTATTCTCGAGTATCCGAAATAAATCAATAAAGTAAACATACTAAACTTCGTTACCTTCGGGGTCGGCGGAAAATGATGGCAATGGCAAAAAGTCGTTAAAACATTATTGCTATTATTTTTAGAAAAATTTATTTTCTTATTTTGTAAAAAAAAAAAAAAAAAAAAAAATTTTTTTTTTTTTTTGTAAGTCTACAGAAACGTAGACCCGCTCTGATACCACGCTGTAACGCCCCGAGTTCCGAGGAGCGCGGGAACGTCACTTTTCTAAATTCTTAAATAAACTTTGTTGCGGAAAAATGATTAAATATTCAATATCGCATTTATCGAATAAAAGTTTAGCGATAATTCAAATGGAATAAGTATTTTCGTACAAATTTGTAAAAATGACAATTCTTGATAAAATGAAATAATCATTTCAAAGTTCACGACTTTTTAAAAAAATATCAATTTGTAATTTTCCGTCATTGCCCATCACTCGCCATCGTCTCTGAAATCTGCAAAAATTGTTAAAACAACGGGTTGAGCATTTCAAAAATGAAATACTCAGTAGACTCTTCGCCAGTAATTAATCTACAAAATAATTGAACACGTAATCATGCAAATAATGTAGTGACATTCTTTTCTTATTCATAGGCATCACACAGTGAACGCAAATGAACACATTCTTTTCTTTTCTTGGCTAGCAGATAAGTTATGCCCAGCATAACATAAATTCTTTATCTCAAAAGAGATATTCTTTTCTCATGCAATTAAGCATAAAATCACACAAATCCACATAACACATGCAATTATAATATAAATCAATTAGTGGGGGCGAGTCTACCTTAAATCCGACGAGTGCAAAGTTGAGCGGGAAACGACTTCCATTCTTTAATTCTCCGTACGCCTCGTCTAGCCCATAAGTTACATTAGTCTTTTGAAATTTATAGTTTAAAAACGATAATTTACAATTTGAGGACTGAAATTGATGATTTGAAAGTTGAGGGGCTAAAATGAATAATTTGAAAGTTGAGGGACAAAAATGAATACTTTTCAAACTTGGGGGACTAATATGTAAATTTTCAAAAGTTGAGTTGAAACTCAAAACGAAATATTAAATTATAGAGCTTAAAATAATAGATCTTAAAAATGAAAGGGCTGATTAAAACTCATTTAAAACTTAAGGACTGAAATTAAAAGATTTAAAGATGAAAGGACTGACATAAAATATTTTAAAAACGTAGGGACTGATTTGAAAGACTTTGACACTTGGGGCTGGAATAGATAACTTTTGAAATTTAGGGCTGAGGATATATCTTTTAAATCAATAAGGACTAAAATAAATAACTTTTAAAAATGTGGGCTAAACTTAAAACACTTTAAAACTATAGGGACTGAAATAAAACTTTTTGTAAAGATGTGGACTAAAGGGGAAATTTTGCAAAAAATCAAAATATAACCACAACCTAACTCTCTCTCTCTCTCTCATAACCACCGACTGAACCGAGAGACAGAGAGTGGCGGAGGGCGAAGCTCCGTTCGTTCCAACTAGTACCGGCAGGGTGCTGCCGTCGAGTGGTGGCAACGCAGGGGGGGCGAACGGCGGCTAAAGGGCGGAATTTGAAGCTGGTTTTTGGGCAGAAAACCGAGGCTCAGTTGGGCGATTTAGGGCTTGTTCCGGCAGAAATCCAGCCAGAGATAGGTCACGGTCGAGGTAAGGTTATGGGCTTCGTATTTTTCTTGGGTTTGAGTTTGATTTGGTGGAATTTGATGCGGATTTGGAGTGGGCAGAGGCGATTTCATGTGGTGGTGCTCGATTATGAAGGGCGCGATGGGGTCGACTGTGGTGGTGTTCGATGGAGGTTGCAGAGGAACTTGTGTGATTGAGGCTTTGGGTCGAAATTCAATGGGGGGAATGAGGTGGGCAGTGGCGGTCGTGGTGGTCCAGGCGGTGGTTGTGGAGGTTCGGTTGGGAGTGCTGGAGGTGGCGGGCTATGGTGCTGCTCAATGGTTTCGACAGTGGTTGAGGTCTCGGCAGTGAGGGTGTTGAAATTATGCATATTGAGCAAGTATTGTGGGATTGAGGTGGTGGTTTGATAGTGATTTACAGTAGGTTTGATTGTGGGATTGTGGGTGATGATGTTTCTGCGTGAAGATTGTATGATGAAGGTGGAAGAAATTGTTACCCAGAATAGGTTGCTGGTTGAGTGAGGTGTGAGGAGTTGAGAGTGATTTCAACCGTATATATTAGGGCACAAATTTCTAGGTTTAAATGGGTTTGGGCTGCAAGAATTTTCTAATTGGGCTGAAATAATTAAAATATGGATATCATAATTTTGGACACAATTTATAAAATATTGAACTTAAATAAATTGGACTCAAAATTATAACAATTTTGATTTAAAACTTATAAGGAATTTGATACTTTAAAATATTTGAAATTGGACCCGATTGCATAGATTTTAAATTTATTTTTACAATGGCTAGACGAACACGCTTTACATTGAAAAGTAAAAATTCAGGGTTAAATCTTAGCGACGCGTTTTTCGAGAAAAAATATTTTTTTCATTATTTAAAATTTCTCGGTCGCTACAATTCACCTTCTCGAATTGATTAATTCCTCTTTCAATTCTTCATGCAAGCCGCTCCTCCTTCAATAATTATTTTTATATCTTTTTCTGTCCTAAAATTCCCTTTTTATAGCATCAATTTCGTGCCCTAGCTTTGGGCTCAAGAAATCCCAAAATTATGGAAAGAATTAAAATATGGAAAATTTTGATTGGAAAGTTACGGCCGTGAATTTCCTTTTACGACCGTAACACGGGTTCTGCCTTTTTTTCTTAATTTTAAGTTACAGCCGTAACATACCCATTTACGGCCGTAAATGTGTCTCTGCCTAATTTTCACCATTGGAGGTTACGGTCGTGACTCTTCCTGTACGGCCGTAACTCACATTCTGTTGATTTCTCTTAACGCGTTTAACACTCGTATGGCCGTAACTGCCTTACCTTACGTCCGTAAATAATTTTGCACCTAAGGTCCCCAATCTTCAGTTTTGAGTGCATTTTGGTCCTTTTTCCTTCTTTTCTCTTCCTTTATGATCCTATACCACATAAAATATAAGATGCATTAATAATACTTAGATAAAATCACATTATTGCTAATTCAAGGATATAAGTGCATAAGATAAACGTTAATATAACACTTATCAAGAGCCCTTAGTACTCAAGTTAAGGTGGAAGAGTCGGTTGAGCAGCGAGAAAATATATTTCATACTAGGTGCTTTGTGAATAACAAGGTGTGTAGTTTGATAATAGATGATGGTAGTTGTGCGAACGTTGCTAGCACTACTCTAGTGGAGAAATTATGCCTACCTATGCTAAAACACCCTACGCCATATAAACTGCAATGGTTAAATGAATTGGGTGAGATTAAGGTGAATAAACAGGTGGTAGTTGATTTGGCGATTGGGAAGTATGAAGATAGAGTGGTTTGTGATGTGGTTCCCATGCATGCGGGACACATCTTGTTGGGCAGGCCATGGAAATTCGATAGGAAGGTCATTCATGATGGCTTTAAAAATAGGTATACCTTCACTAAGGATGGGAAAAATGTCAAACTAATGCCTTTGTCACCTCAACAGGTCTACGAAGACCAATTGAAATTAAAAAAGTGAGGAAGAGAGAAAGAGGTCAGGACCACGATCCCCGAAAAAGGAGAGTTGAGTGAACAGAAGAGGGTCGGGACCACGATTCCGGAAAAATGAGAGTTGTGTGAAAAAACGAGAGTTGGGACCACGATCCCAGAAAAAGGAGAGGGTGTGAAAAGTGCCAGTAAAAATAAAAGAGAAAACAAAAGTGAGCTTCTACGCAAAACAAAGTGATATCACCAAAGCTATTTCTACAAATAAACCTGTGATTTTACTAATGTACAAGGAATCTCTCATTGTACTTGATGAAGCTAACCACTCCCTCCCCAGTTTAGCTGTGTCTCTTTTGCAAGAATTTGCAGATTTATTTCTCGAGGAAATTCCTAGTGGGCTGCCACCAATTCGTGGCATTGAACACCAGATTGACTTCGTTCCAGGAGCAGTCATCCCAAAGAGGCCAGCTTATATGAGCAATCCCGAAGAAACCAAAGAGCTACAAAACCAGGTTGAAGAGCTGCTGGAAAAGGGCTATGTTAGGGAAAGCATGAGCCTATGTGCAGTACCAGTCCTGTTGGTACCCAGAAAGGATGGGACTTGGAGGATGTGCGTGGATTGCAGAGCAGTCAACAATATTACGGTAAAGTATCGTCATCCCATTCCTAGACTTGATGACATGCTTGATGAACTTTATGGTGCTAGTATGTTTAGCAAAATAGATCTCAAAAGTGACTGTCACCAAATTTGTATGAAAGAAGGTGATGAATGGGAAATCGCCTTCAAAACCAAATATGGTTTATATGAATGGATGGTTATGCCATGAGACCTCTCAAATGCACCTAGCACTTTTATGAGACTAATGAATCATGTTTTGCGTGCTTACATTGGTAAATTCGTTGTGATATACTTTGATGACATTTTGGTATATAGTAAGAACTTAGGTGATCACATTAAACATTTAAGATCTGTTTTGGAAGTGTTGAAAACTGAAAAACTATATGCTAATTTTAAAAAGTGTACTTTTTGCATGGAAAAGGTAATTTTTCTTGGGTTTGTTGTTAGTGCTAATGGTGTTGAGGTAGATGAGGAGAAAATTCGTGCTATTAAAGAATGGCCAACTGGCCCAACTCCCAAAAATATTACGGAGGTTAGGAGCTTCCACGGGTTGGCTGGATTTTATAGGAGATTTGTTAAAGACTTTAGCACACCTACAGCACCACTCACAGAGATAGTTAAGAAAAGTGTAGGATTCCATTGGGGGGTAGCACAAGAAAATGAGTTTAAAGTACTTAAGGATAGATTATGTTCTGCACCGGTTTTGGCTTTACCTAACTTTAACCAAACCTTTGAGATTCAATGTGATGCATCAGGAATAGGGATTGGAGCTGTTCTTATGCAGGAAAAAAGGACGATTGCATTTTTCAGTGAAAAGCTGTGTAGCGACCGGGAATTTTCAATTCTTTCTAAATAAAATACTTTTAGAACTTTAAATACGCGTCGCTACGACTTTTTTCATTTAATTTAAAAGGAGTGTTCGTCTAGCCAAATTATAAATTAAATTAAATTAATTTTCATCGTAATTAAATTTTTCGAATTTTATTTAAAAAAATATCCCAATATCACCATTTTAAGTCTTAATTCAAATTTTAACGATTTTAAGGTCCAAATTAATTTATTTCGATATTTTGATCTTTGTCCAATTTAAATTCCTTTAATTCCCAAATTTAGTTTTTAGCACAAACCCAATTGGTAAAAATCCATTTCCCCCCACATTTCCAATAATTCCACCTCCCATTCCATTTTCACACTCCTGACTTCTCTTCCTCTTTTCCCTAAATCACCCATGTTTACCTTACAAATTCACACACGTTTTCCATCAAACCCAGCAACCTACATAATTTTCTCTTCCCCAATGGTTATCTACTGATTCCCTCCCTTAACTCCCTCAATCAAGAGATTTCTATTGCAGCTTTCCAAAATCTGTATCCCCCTTTTCAGCCCCTCAATTATGCATCCAACTGATCATCATTCCTTCAATTCTCCCCCCCCCCCCCCCGAATCAGCAACTTACCAATATACAGCAAACCAACCATAACTTATATCCCATTTTTCATTCTACACGAGCTCACCCAGGCCAGACAACATTTCTGGTAATTGTTTTTCTTTCTACTGTATTGTACCTCAAAGCCATCACCACTCTTCAATTTCTCTGCAAGACCCATGTCACAAACGAAACCCCCATCACGACCACAACCAACCTCTTCCACCTTCATCGCTGCCAAACCAACCCAATCGAACCACCATTCACTATCACACAACCCGTGGCCCTCACCCACGACAGCACCACCACCACCATCTCAACTCCAAGAACCGCCCCTGCAATCACCCGCGACCACCACTGCCGCAGCCATGCCCAACCCCAGTCCACATCAATTTTCCCCAAAATCAAACCCAAAACCCAAGATTTAAACAATGCCATAACTTACCTCCACCTCACCAGAGTTTCCTTCGTCGAACAGCTACAAAACCGAGCCCCATAGCCTCAGTTAACTCCAATTTCGCAGCCCAAAAAATCTATTTTTTCACACACTCACACCCACGCCTTCATCACCGCCACTCGACGGCGAATTCACACCAGAGGGCAGCCCCTCCCTCCCCCTTGTCGTCGCCTCCCTCTTGCAACTCACTCTCTCTGTTCTGAATGTCGAGAGAGAGAGAGAGAGAGAGAGAGAGAAATAATGATTTTATTATTTTAAGTTTTCAAAATTTGCCCTTTTAGCCCCACAGTTTGATATATATCCGTTTCAGCCCTTTTTTTTAAAAATGATTTTCAATTTAGTTACGAATATTTTTATAATTTACGAACCGGCCCTTATTTTTGTAAAAGTCTACTTCAGTCCCTAAATTTTAATTTCAATTCTCTTAAGATTTCATTTAGATCCTTATATTTAGTTTTAGTTACTTTAAATTCAAGTTTCGAAAATACTAATTTAATTAATTTTCTTGGCTAGACGAATCATTTGGAGAATTAAGAGATTGACGTACTTCACGCACCAATTTTTGAGAACTCATAACGTTAAAGGTAGACTAGCCCCACTAATTGATTTAGACTATAATTGCACGTGATTATGTGGATTTGTGTGATTTTATATGCTTAATTGCATGAGAAAAGAAAAGACTATCTCGTATGAGATAAATTTGAGAATTTATGTTATGCACGTCATAACCTATCTGCTAGCATGAGACAAGAAAAGAATGTGTTCATTTGCACTCATTTTATGATGCTTATGGATAAGAAAAGAACGTCACTACATTATTTGCATGATTACTTGTCCAATTATCTTCTAGATAAATTTTTGGAGTTGAGTCTACTGAGTATTTCATTTTGAAATGCTCACCCCGTTGTTTTAACAATATTGCAGATTTCGGCGACAGTGGAGAGTGATGGGCAATGGCGGCAAAAACAAATTTGATATTATTTTTTTAAAGTCGTGAATTTCGAAACAATCATTTCAAGAATTTCCATTTTAATAAGTTGTACTAATTATTTTATTTATTCTGAATTATCGCTAAACTTTTATTCATTAAATGTGAAATTTAATACTTAATCATTTTCCGCAATAAAGTTTATTCAAGAATTTAGAAAAGTGACGTTTCCACGTTTCTCGGAACTCGGGGCGTTACAGCGTGGTATCAAAGCGGGTCTACGTTTCTGTAGACTTGCAAAATTTTTATAAAACAAGAAAATAAATTTTTTTCTAAAAATAATACAAAATAATGTTTTGACGACTTTTTGCCATTGCTATCATTTTCCGCCGACTCCGAAGGTAACGAAGTTTAGCATGTTTATTTTATTGATTTATTTCGGATACCTGAGAATAAATGTTTTGAGAATTTGACGAGAAAAGAAAGAAAAGAGAAGACGAGAAAGAATTAGAAAACTAGTATCCGAAATAACGAGAAAGAAAAAAATAAACGAGTTTTGGAGCATAATGGGAATTAGTACAATTTAAGACATTTTTTAATAAATACTTCGTCCTTAGATTTCAATAAATAATAAAACCCTAACTGGACTTTGCAAAATGGATTCTAGGCATGGCACCCATTGACGGGATATCAAACCATATCCTTCGTTTTTGCGCCATACGTCATGAGGCTATAGCTAGTGGACTTAGGCTGACTGATGCTCAATCTATTAGCCGCCTTTTGTCAACATTCCCAGAATGTCAGCGTGAATTAGCGATCAATTTTTATAATGATGTGAAGAGACGTCTAGGAGAGGACGTGAATTTCCAGACTGTCTGTGACAAATTTGTAATGCGGTGGGACCGCTACCTAACCAATGCTCCAGCACCAGAAATAATTATTCTATCAGATGACGAGGAAGAACCAGTTGAGATACCCGACGCCGAGTCAGGCATATATGACTATACTCCTAGCTAACCGGGTTTTATTTTTGACTCTCCAAGTATTACACTGGGTGCACCCGACTATACTCCTGGCTCACCAGGGTATACCTTTGACTCACCGACTATGACCCCGAGCGCACCAAATTATACCCCCGGCACACCAGGATCGATATCTACTATGTCACCACCAAAGATGTAGAATATATGATGGTTATCTTAAATTTTGTCTAGCATTATTCCCATTCCCCGTATTGGCAGTTCTACGTTTTGTACCCTCAATTGAAGGAAATTTAAACTATTAATGAGAATATTTCAATTTTTCACTTTCGTTCATATTGGAGTTGAGTTTATTACTAGATTTGGTTCAAATTTTTATCAGAAGTTACAAACATACTCATTATTTTCATTTTTAAGGGAATGGCTAGATGCATTAACATGAGCATAATGGACCGTGCTACATCTGAGTGAGAGAACTCAGGACAGGGCCCCACGGCCCAATCCAGTATCATCAGGGATTTACTTCTGGCCGTGCAAGATTTGAGGCAGGCCCCAACAGGTTCCTCAGTGCCAGTTATCAAACAATTCAGGAGGTATTGTCCGTCCACTTTTGATGGCAGGGACAATCCATTGGCCGTGGAGGAGTGGTTACAGGGAATCGAGAGGATTTTCAAGCATATCTCTTGCCCTAAGGACAAGAAGGTTACTTGCGCAGAGTTTATGCTTATCGGTAGGGCCGGATTTTGGTGGGAGTCTGCATCACGGACTAGGACCGAAGAGGAGCAGGCAGCGTTGACCTGGGAAGAGTTTAAGGAAGAAATCAAAGACAAGTTCTTCCCACAAGCCCTCCGAGACCACAAGGAGACCGAATTTTTACAACTAGTTCAGGGTGATATGGACATCACTGAATATGAACGGAAATTTGAGGAACTGTCACGATATGCTCCACGCCTAGTGGAAACCGAAGTTAAGAAGGCACGCCGATTTGAGAGAGGTCTGCGCTCAGATATCAGGCAGATTGTTGGCTCACATGAACTACCCACCTACCGAGAAGTTGTGAAGAAAGCGCAAGCTGTGGCTTATGCTGGTGCAAGGATTGGCACCCAATGTAACCGAAACAATCAAGGGCATCAAGGTAAACGGAAATGGCATGGTCATCATCAGAACAGGAACCAGAATTTCAATAAGAGACAGAATACAAGACCTAGCAGTGGTCAGGTGACCAGTTTCCTTCCACCGTGTCCGAAGTGCCAGAAGACACACAAAGGAGAATGCCTCTTCGGCAACAAAGTAGTTTGTTACCGATGTGGCCAACCGGGCCACTTTGCTCGAGACTGCAACACAGCACATACTCAAGGCTCGGACCAGAAAAAGAACATAGACCAGAACAGGAAAGGGAAGGCTAGAGTTTTTGCCGTGGACGCCGTTGAGGACTCCGACGTGATTGCAGGTACACCGTTATTTTAATACTCATATATTGATATTCCTTAATTTCATGTATCATGCATAGCTCGAATTAATAATATGAACGACGATAACAGGAATTTTATCTGTTTCTGGTATTCCCGTATACGTCCTAATAGATTTGGGTGCTACATATTCATTTATTACCGACTCATGCTTAACTAGACTGAATTTAGTGGGTGAAACAGCTGGTATCATGCTTGAAGTGAGCTTACCGTCAGGAGAAATTCTTGATACCAATAGGATAGTCAAGTCTGTACGAATAGATTTCGATGGGATAGTACTTGAGGCAGACCTGAATGTCATTTCGATGAAGGACTTCGACATTATCCTAGGAATGGACTGGCTGAGTTCTAACCGTGCCGCGATCATGTGCCATGAGAAAGAAGTAGTATTTCGGGAGAATGGTGATGAGGTGTTCAATTTTTACGGTTCGAAGGTTAAAGCACTCCCTCGCCTTATCTCGGCTATGCAAGACGAAAAGCTGATTGCTAAGGGAAACTGTCAGAGTTATCTAATTAACCTCCAAGGAAAGCGTGCCAAGGAAATCAAATTGGAGTCAGTGCCAGTTGTGTGTGACTTTCAAGATGTATTTCCAGAAGACCTATCTGGTACTCCTCCTGATAGGCAAGTGGAATTTTTTATTGACTTGGTGCCTGGAGCTGCCCCTGTTTCGAAAGCCCCGTATCGTATGGCACCGAAAGAATTGCAAGAATTGAAGGTCCAACTGGAAGAATTACTAGAGAAGAGATTTATTAGACCAAGTGTGTCCCCGTGGGGAGCACCTGTGCTATTTGTGATGAAGAAGTATGGCAGTATGAGAATGTGCATCGATTATCGGGAATTGAACAAGTTGACGATAAAGAACAAGTACCCCCTGCCCAGAATTGAAGATTTGTTCGATCAACTGAAAGGAGCTGCGGTATTTTCAAAGATGGACTTAAGGTCCGGTTACCATCAATTGAAGATTAAGTCTGGGGATATACAAAAGACAGCGTTTAGGACTCGATATGGACACTATGAGTTCACGGTAATGCCATTCGGTCTTATGAACGCACCTACAGTATTTATGGACTTGATGAACCGGGTTTTCCATCAGTACTTGGATAAGTTCGTCATTGTCTTCATTGACGTATTCTAGTCTATTCTAAAGATTCAAAACAGCATGCGGAACATTTGAGAATTGTGTTGGAGACACTACGGGCAGAAAAGTTATACGCCAAATTTAAGAAATGTGAATTTTGGCTTGAGAAGATAGGCTTTCTGGGTCATATTGCCACAATCAATGGCATCAAAGTTGATCCGTCAAAGGTGGAGACAGTGAGTAATTGGACTACGCCGGCAAATGCTGGTGATGTAAGAAGCTTTTTGGGACTAGCTGGATATTACCGAGGATTTATAGAGGGTTTCTCTAAGATAGCGGGCCCCATGACTCAGTTGACACGAAAAGGTGTCAAATTCCATTGGACAGATCAGTGTGAACGAAGCTTCTAGGAATTGAAGAATAGACTGGTTTCAGCACCAGTGTTAACAGTGCCGGATGGATCTGAAGGTTTTGTGATATACAGCGATGCCTCGAAACATGGTTTAGGATGTGTGTTGATGCAGAAAGGTAAAGTGATTGCCTATGCTTCGAGACAGTTGAAGCCATACGAGAAAAACTATCCGACGCATGATCTAGAACTGGCAGTCGTTGTACACGCTCTTAAGATGTGGCGACATTATCTATATGGGAGTAAATGTGAGATTTACACCGACCATAAAAGTCTCAAGTATTTCTTCACTCAGAAGGAATTGAACATGAGACAGCGTCGATGGCTGGAACTAGTGAAGGATTATAATTGCACTATTCTTTACCACCCGGGTAAGGCTAATAAGGTTGCAGATGCACTAAGCAGGAAGGATGTGGGTCAATTATCAGCCTTGGGAACAGTACAAGAACAGTTGATTCGGGATTTTCAGAACTGGAGAATTGAAGTAAGAAACCCAGGAATCCAAAGTTCTAACAGATTGGAAAATTTGACAGTTAAGCCAGATTTGAGGAGCAGAATTGTGATGGCTCAGGAAAGTGATAAGTTTTTTGGAAAAGATCAAAGCTGAAGTTGGAACTGGCAAGAGAACAGATTTTGAAATCGGAATTGATAATGCACTATTATTCAAGGGTCGCCTGTGTGTACTGAAAGATGATCATATCAGAAATGAAATATTGAGGGAAGCCCACTCAACTCCATATGCAGCTCATCCAGGAGGAACAAAGATGTACCGAGATTTGCGTACCACATTCTGGTGGAGGAATATGAAAGGGTGTATTGTCAAGCTCGTCTCACGATGCATGACCTGCCAGTAGGTCAAGGCTGAACATCAGAGACCATCAGGACTGCTAAATCCTTTAGACATTCCAGAATGGAAATGGGAGAAAATTTCCATGGATTTCGTAACAGGCTTACCAAGAACAGTGAGGGGGCATGACGCCATCTGGGTTATTGTAGACCGACTTACAAAGTCAGCCCATTTTATTCCAGTACGGATGACTCTCAGTATAGATCACTTGGCCCAGATTTATATCAGGGAGATCGTTCGAATTCACGGGGTTCCAGCGTCTATTGTTTCAGATAGGGATCCGAGATTCACTTCGAGATTTTGGAAGAGCTTACACACGGCTATGGGGACTAAATTAAATTTTAGTACCGCTTACCACCCGCAGACTGACGGACAGACTGAACGCATCATACAGACTTTAGAGGATATGCTTAGAGCCTGTGTACTGGACCTAAGCGACAATTGGGAAACTCACTTTCCATTGGTGAAGTTCGCTTACAATAACAGTTTTGAGGCTACCATCGGTATGGCACGGTACGAAGCACTGTATGGGCGAAGATGTCGATCGCCGGTATATTGGGACGAAGCTGGCGAGAGGAAGTTATTGGGTCCCGAATTAATTGAAAATATTGTAGAGGCTATCGAGAAAATCAGATTGCGAATTAAGGCTGCTCAAGACGGACAGAAAAGCTATGTCGATCAGAGGAGAAAAGACTTGGAGTTCGAGATTGGAGAGAAAGTGTTTTTGAAAATCTCTCCTATGAAGGGAACTATTCATTTTGGCAAGAAAGGAAAATTAAGGCCTCGCTTTATCGGACCTTTTGAAATATTGGAGAAAGTAGGTAATGTGGCTTATCGTCTAGCATTGCCACCCGAACTCTCGGCTATACACAATGTTTTTCACATCTCTCTATTGAGAAAGTATGTTCACGATCACAGTCACGTGGTGAATTTTCAGTCCTTCCCAATTCAGAAGAATCTATATTATGAAGAGGCACCCATGTGCATCATCGATAGAAAAGTCCATGTCCCAAGAAATAAAGAAATTTCTCTAGTCAAAGTCTAGTGGAGTAGACATAGTAGCGACAAGGCTACATGGGAAAAAGAAGAAGAAATTCTGGCCAAGTATCCAGATATTTTAGACCAAGTAAGTTTTAAATTTCGAGAACGAAATTATTTTAAGGTGGTAGGGTTGTAGCGACCAGGAATTTTCAATTCTTTCTAAATAAAATACTTTTAGAACTTTAAATGCGTGTCGCTATGATTTTTTTCATTTAATTTAAAAGGAGTGTTCATCTAGCCAAATTATAAATGAAATTAAATTAATTTTCATCGTAATTAAATTTTTCGAATTTTATTTAAAAAAATATCCCAATGTCACCATTTTAAGTCTTAATTCAAATTTTAACGATTTTAAGGTCCAAATTAATTTATTTCGATATTTTGATCTTTGTCCAATTTAAATTCCTTTAACTCCCAAATTTAGTTTTTAGCACAAACCCAATTGGTAAAAATCTATTTCCCCCACATTTCCAATAATTCCACCTCCCATTCCATTTTCACACTCCTGACTTCTCTCCCTCTTTTCCCTAAATCACCCATGTTTACCTTACAAATTCACACACGTTTTCCATCAAACCCAGCAACCTACATAATTTTCTCTTCCCCAATGGTTATCTACTGATTCCCTCCCTTAACTCCCTCAATCAAGAGATTTCTATTGCAGCTTTCCAAAATCTGTATCCCCCTTTTCAGCCCCTCAATTATGCATCCAACTGATCATCATTCCTTCAATTCCCCCCCCCCCCCGAATCAGCAACTTACCAATATACAGCAAACCAACCATAACTTATATCCCATTTTTCATTCTACACGAGCTCACCCAGGCCAGACAACATTTCTGGTAATTGTTTTTCTTTCTACTATATTGCACCTCACAGCCATCACCACTCTTCAATTTCTCTGCAAGACCCATGTCACAAACGAAACCCCCATCACGACCACAACCAACCTCTTCCACCTTCATCGCTGCCAAACCAACCCAATCGAACCACCATTCACTATCACACAACTCGTGGCCCTCACCCACGAAAATCACCACACGACAGCACCACCACCATCTCAACTCCAAGAACCGCCCCTGCAATCACCCGCGACCACCACTGCCGCAGCCATGCCCAACCCCAGTCCACATCAATTTTCCCAAAAATCAAACCCAAAACCCAAGATTTAAACCATACCATAACTAACCTCCACCTCACCGGAGTTTCCTTCGCCGGACAGCTACAAAACCGAGCCCCATAGCCTCGGTTAACTCCAATTTTGCAGCCCAAAAAATCTTTTTCTTCACACACTCACGCCCACGCCTTCATCATCGCCACTCGACGGCAGATTCGCACCGGAGGGCAGCCCCTCCCTCCCCCTTGTCGTCGCCTCCCTCTCGCAACTCCCTACTCACTCTCTCTGTTCTGAATGTCGAGAGAGAGAAATAATGATTTTATTATTTAAAGTTTTCAAAATTTGCCCTTTTAGCCCCACAGTTTGATGACCCTGATTTTTTCCCTATTTACGCTTCATGTGAAAAGGGTGCAATTGATAAATTTTATAGGCATGGACCGCATGGTGGCTATTTATTTAGAGAAAGTAAACTTTGTGTGCCTAATTGTTCTATGCGTGAATTTCTAGTGCGTGAGGATCATGGTGGGGTGTTAATGGGACGCTTTGGTGTTATTAAGACGTTAGAAACTTTACAAGAGCACTTTTATTGACCTAAAATGAAAAGGGATGTTCACCATATTTGTGATAGGTGCATAACTTGTAAACAATCTAAGTCTAGGGTCTTACCACAAGGTTTGTATACACCTTTGCCCATACCTAATGAACCTTGGGTAGATATAGCTATAGATTTTGTGTTAGGTCTGCCTAGGACAAAAAAAGGTAGAGACTCGATATTTGTGGTGGTAGACAGATTTAGCAAAATGGCACATTTTATTCCTTGTCATAAAACTGATGACGCAACAAACATAGCGGACCTACTCTTTAGGGAAGTTGTGAGACTCCATGGGGTACCTAGGAGTATTGTGTCTAATAGGGATGTTAAGTTCCTAAGATAATTTTGGAAAGTCTTGTGGGGAAAGATGGGTACAAAATTGCTATTTTCTACTACATGTCACCCGCAAACTGATGGTCAAATGGAGGTAGTTAATAGGACATTAATCCAACTTTTGCGCACTATAATAAATAAGAATTTAAAAAGTTGGGAGGAATGTTTGCCATTTGTGGAATTTGCTTATAATCGGTCTATGTATTCTACTACTTTATGTTCGCCTTTTGAAGTTGTTTATGGTTTCAATCTGCTAACTCCTCTTGATTTAATTCCTTTACCTGTAGATGAAAGGAGCAGTTTGAACGGGGCAAAAAAGGCTAAGCTCGTGAAGGCACTTCATGAGAAGGTGATAGGGAAAATTGAAAAGAAAAAAGAGCGTTATGCAACTCATGCCAACAAAGGTAGGAGGCAAGTACCGTTCGAGGCTGGTGATTGGGTGTGGGTGCACTTGTGAAAGGAGCGATTTTCAACCCAAAGGAAGTCTAAGTTGTAGCCAAGAGGCGATGGACCTTTTCAAGTCATTGAAAAGATAAATGATAACGCATATAAGCTCGATCTTCCGGGTGAGTATAACTTATCTGCTTCTTTTAATGTTGCTGATCTTTCTCTGTTTGATGCAGGTGATGATTCAAGGACGAATCCTTTTCAACAGGGAGGGGATGATGAGTTTCGAAGTGGCTTGATGAGTGTTGACCCGTTGCACGTGCCCATGGGACCAATAACGAGGCAAAGAGCCAAAAGAATCAAGCAGACGATGCAAAGATTCATGCAAGCGTGGGTGGACGAATGCTCGAGTGCAAAGACCTCATTTACGTTGCATAACAAAGTGGAAGAGGAGCCAAAGTCACTACAATGCATTTGGATCAAAAAAACAACAAGAAAATAATGCAGAAGCTGACTTACGGCCGTAACACCCATTTTTACGGCCGTAACATCAACATCACGAAATTGGGCAGAAAGGCAATTACGGCCCTAACTGAAGTGGAATTACTCACGGCCGTAATCAAAAATACTCACGGCCATAAACAGAGTTTTGTAACTTTTTATTTTTGTTCAGAAGGTCACTTACGGCCGTAAATAAAATTGACACGGACGTAACATATGTTTTGATTTTAAACCCGTAAGTCACTTACGACCGTAAACATATAAGTTACGGCCGTAAACTAGGCACCGCAAATTTAACCTAATTAGGTGGTTAGGGTTTAGTTTAATTCTAGTTTATTTTTTGTTGCTTTATTTTGTTAGCCTATTTAAAGGCTCCATTCAGCATTATATTAAACAACTATTATTCTTGAGATTAATAATATTGAAGGTGAGATATTCCCTTATATTTCTTCTTGTTCTCGTTGAACAAACTCGAACTTATCAAAGGATTTGACAACCTTTGTGGCATTCCCCCTCTGTGGTTCTTATCTCTGCATCGTTACGGGTTTTGGGTTTAATATACCCATAGTTCTTGCGTCGTGAGGTCGGGGTTGCATTGCTATCGTCTACTAATTGGATTTTAGAACTTTATGGCGTTTATTTCCGCGTGATATCGGATCACATCAAGGTTTCCCGGGACCGTAAATAAGTCCGGGATTGAAAGTGGGTCCTTGGGGTTGTCCCACAGTGTACAATTTTATTTAACGCTAATAACATGTTGTCAAGGGCCGTAAATAGGTCCGGGTTGAAATTGGGTCCTTGGGGATGTCCCACAATACATTTTAAAAGGAAATTTTGTATTGGTTTGTATTCATTTTTTATTTCATGTTTGGATTTAACTTGGACTGATTGCTATATCTCCACTGAGTATAGTTCGTGATGTTGACCCCAATATTTTTCCTCCTTTCAGGTTAAGGAGTTCGACAAGGCAAGGCAATGAGAAGGGCAATCTTAATTAAATGATAGACCATTTAATTTATAACTTTTTGAAACAAGTATTTTAATAGTTGGTTTCCACTTTGTCAATTTAATCACAAATTTTAGTATTTTTGAAAATTTTGGCACTTTGCTTATTATATTTGGTATTGACACTTGGATGTGAGTAAATTATTCAAAGGACATTTCCGCATTTTGATTCTAAATTGAGGAAAATAAATGTGGAAGATAAAGACATGTGCCTAACCAACTTATTTACAAGAAAGTAAATAAAATGCAAAAAGTAAAAATAAAGCAAGTAAAGGATAGAGAATAGGTTACCTCCCATAAAGTTCTTATTTTAAAGTCATTAGTTCGACTCTCGGTATAAGTACTTCATGGCCCTCTAAACATAGCTTTTAATGCCTTGCCCATTTTGCTTATTTTGACTTTGCTCCACTCTTCATTTGTTTGAAACACTTGCACTTTTCCCCTTCCAATGTCATGGGACTTTCCTATTCCATCCAATTCAAACTTAACAATGTGGTCTTGCTCCTCCTCAAGTGGCGTAATCACAAATTCTATTATTGGAAAATCAATGAAGTTGAGAGAATTTGATTTGATCTCTTCCTCATTAATTAATACTTCTCCATGTAATTCTTTTGTGATTAACTTATCATGAGCATCTCCATTAGTTGATGTCTCCTCGAATTGAATAACCGATCCAAAATTTGAATCTATGGGCAATGGCAAGTTTTTCCTATTAATTTCCAAGAGTGTATTATACCCCACCTTTGAAATCCTTTCCAATACATGGCATATCCCATAGGCATATCATCCTCATCCAACTTGACAAGTTCATTATAATACTTTGCAAGTACCTTCTCATTCAATAGTAGAGGATCATCTCCCACAAGAGCGACGTCCTTATCCCAATCATTTTGTACAAATCTTCTAAGAGAATGTAACTAACATCGGATGCGTCAATTGCTTGTTTTCGTCATTTCAAGTATTGTCTAAACCAAATAAGTTTCAACGTAAGCAGATTATTGTCCGAATACAAGCATTGTCTATTACAATACATCTTGTAACAAATTTCACGACTTGGATATTCTCCAAGCATGTCTTCATTACCCATGTCGAGATCGTTAATTGCAATTGCTCTCTTGTTTTTCCAATGCTAGAATCAAATATGCATAGAAAAAAATTAAAAACAAAAAAGATTAGAATTGTGGTGGTTGACCAAAAGTAATAAAATAAAACATAAAATAAAAATCATTAAAACTAAAATTAACTAAAGTAATAATCAAAATAAAAACATTCCCCGGCAACGACGTCAAAAACTTATTTGCTAAAAGTATGTACCGCAACCGTACGGGTCACATACAAGCAATAAAGTGGACTTTTTGAGTCCAAATTGTCGATCCCACGAGGAATATATACATAATTACACTCTAATTAATTTAATCTTAACAAATGAAATACACAATTAAAAGACATAATTTTTTTTAAGATTCTAAATTAAAGAAACTAACTTTAATCCAAATTAAAATAAGAAAAATGAAAAATATGTAGCGCCCCGAGTTCTAAATACCCGGTTCACAACATCATTTTCTTCTTTAAACTTGAAAATAATATTCTAGCGGAAGAAACAACTGAAATTCATTTTTTTGGCACATTAAAATAAACTGTAATGGTCGATAAAACTTGAAAACATTTATGAAACAATTCAAAATAATAAATCGAGCAATTAATAATACAAAACATTCGAAAATGCCATAATTTCTCAAATAATTGAAAATCTCAAAAATATCCGAAGTTTAGAAATATGGATCGTCAAAATAAGATTTCAATTATTTAATGACTATTGCAACAATCATCCATCACGTGCCACCATCTCTGAAATCTGCAAATATTGTTAGAATAGAAATGAGCATTTCATAGAAATACTCAGTAGACTCATCGACAATTAATTTACAATATAATTGAACACATAAATGCAGGCTCTTTAGAAATCATATGGTGTGGGTTGCTCTTCTCGTGCATTAAAGCACATGGCTTATCTTTGAAAAATCATAGGTTCTTTAAAATCATAGGACATGAGTTGCTCTTTCTTCTCATGCACATAAGTTATGCATAATATCATCATTTATCTTGCAAGACATTCTCTTCTTTCTTTCTCATGCATAAAAGCATATAAGTTATGACAAATATAACAACATAAATACTTCATAAAAAATATATTCTCATCTCATTTCATGAAATAAATTTCACATAAATCATGTAACATACACATTCACAT
Organism: Ligustrum vulgare; assembly: GCA_963555705.1. Lineage (NCBI taxonomy): Eukaryota > Viridiplantae > Streptophyta > Magnoliopsida > Lamiales > Oleaceae > Ligustrum > Ligustrum vulgare. The sequence goes on from OY743186.1 coordinate 19,248,806, forward strand.
GAAATCATAATTTAAATCAATTAATAGGGACGAGTCTACCTTAAATTCAACGAGTGCAAAATCGAGCGAGAAATGACTTCAATCCTTTAAATCTCCATACGCCTCGTCTAGCCAATTAGAAAAATAAATGAAATTAGTCTTTTGAAAATGATAAATTACAATTTAGGGATTGAAATTGATGATTTGAAAGTTGGGAGACTAAAATGAATACTTTTCAAACTTGAGGGACTAAAATGTAAATTTTCAAAACTTTGGGTTAAATCTCAAAACGGACACTAAATTGTGGGGATTTAAATAATTGATTTTTAAAATGAAGGGGCTGATTAAAATCATTTAAAAACTTAAGGGGCTGAAATGATAAGTTTTAAAACTAAAAGGGCTGAATTAAATCATTTTACAAACTTGGGGACCAAAGTGTAATTTTTGAAATCAAAATATTAAAAACAAACTTTACTCTCTCTCTCTCTCTTTCCCATTTCATTCAGAGAGAGAGAGAGAGAGGAGGGACGCGACCGTGCGAAACCGGCCATCATCCGGCCATTTCTCCGGCGAAATGCTAGCGCAGGGTGCAGCGAGCGGGGAATTAAGGATGGGGGTTCAGATTTGGGGTTCAGGTGCGAGGTTGGGTGCGAGAAACTGAGGTAAAATTGAGGCTTGGAGTTCGACTTTGGGCTGCGAAAATTGACGGTACAACCGGCGGTCAAGGTAAGGTTCTAGACTTCTTCTATTTCTTGGTTTGGAGTTGGATTTTTGGCTTATTGATGGGGATTGGAGAGGGCAGTGGAGGCGTGTGGTTGGTGGTTAAATGGAGCTTGGGTGGTTGTTGAGTATTGTGGTTGTGTAGTGGTGGCTCACGGTGGGGGTTGATGGTGGTTGAGGCCTATGTGTGGTGGTGGTGGAGTTGCGATTTGTGATGGTGCTGGGCACGACAGTAGGCAGTGGTTCGATTGGTTCTATGGAGGCTGAAGTTTGGTGTTTTCAAAAATGGGTGGTTGTGCAGAGGACGAAAATGGTGGTGTTGATGCATTGTGGCCGACGTGTAGCGGTGGTGGAGTGAAGAGGCAGTGGAGGCAGTGGCTGTGTTGGTGGTTTGGATTGTGCAGTGAACGAAAAATGGGCAGGGTGATGTGATGATGATGATTCATTAGGAATTCTTACCGTCGATAAGAAGCTTGGGGTTGCTGGAATCAGAGTTGGTGTGTGTCGAGAGAGAATTCTGATCGTGAATGGGAATAAGTGTGTGGAGCTGTGGTTTGTGCAGAGAGAGGATGCATAGAGTGTGAGGATGAAGTTGGTGGAGTATGGGATGAAGTTTGGAGGAGTTGGTGATGTATAATGGAGTGGGTGGAAGTATGAGATTGATGTAGTTGGTAGTATGAAATCTTGACAAGCAATATATGAAATTCGAGGAAAATCGTACGCGTGAATCAATTGGGTAGGAAAATGGACCAGATAAAATGAGTTTGACGTAATTTGGAATTTAAAACGATTTTGAAAATAATAATTTAAATAAATAAAATAATAAAATTTTTGAAATTCGGATTTTTAATTAAAATCGAATGGACTTGACATTTCTCAACTTGGTTAGACGAATACGTCGTGACGTTAAATTAAAAAAATGGGTGAGATCGCAACGGCACGATTTTTCATAATTTTAAAAATAATTATTTAATGCGTAAAAATTCTTGGTCGCTACAAAATAAAACAGTTGAGATTCATAATTTCACATAACTCTCGCTTATGTAATTTCTCAACACATGCAAATTAATAAATTGCTCATTTAAAAATGTTAGACCGGATTTTCAAGTTTAGCTAATTACCTAACTCGAGTAAAACTAATTCTAATCAATTTGTTTAACATACTATATCTCTATGTCGATTAAAACCTAATAAATTGCATTAACTTTTTTATAAAAATAGCTCAATAGATCACCTAAGGATAGGAGTATATCTATGTCTCCTAAATTAATACATAGGGCATTTGTTATTTAGTCTAAAATGCACAATATCTCTCGATTATCATACACTTCACAAAACATATATTTGGTGATCAATCAAACACATGAAATAATCTCGATAACAAACATGCATGAAATAAGCTCAAAATTAATAAACAAATATTAAAATTACTTAAACTAAGTTAAGCTACATCAATTATCACAACGTAAAACAACTAGCCAATAATATAAATATTGTACAGAAGTTGAGGTTTATAAAAATACATAACAAAATATAGCAATCAAATATTAAAATAAAAGATAATGAAATGCTTGAATCTTTGTCTCGCTTCTTGCTTCCTTGGTTCAATGGTAACTAAAACTTGGAATCAAAAACTAAAGTTAACAACTAAATTAAAACTAAAAAAAACAAAAGAAGAAGAAAAGAAAATAAAGTAAAGAGGTTTGGGCTTGTGGTATGAATTGAGTATATTTTTGGAAGAAGAGCACTCAGCACAACCACTAAAAAGGCATCAGCTTATGCTTTATTTTATTTTTCTATTAACTATTTGCAATCTAAGTCACGCATTTTTTGGACTTCTTCAATTTAGTCCTCGAATTTTGATTTTTAGTATAAAATACTCCTGAAATATTTGCACTTCTAGACCTCCATCTTTTTGAAATGTTGCAATTGAGTTCTCGAACTTTTGATTTCTTTCAATTACGTCCCTGGACATCAAATTTGTCCTTCTTTTAGCTCAATTGATCTTCAATCTTATCCATTTTGTTTCCAATTGAGGTTGTACCTAAGTGTACAAGATAAACACAATTTCTAAGTAGAAATTCGCTCAATCTGTCAATTAAAACATCAATTTAAAAGCAAAATAAGTATGTAAAGCACACTTATCAACCACAAATTTGATATTTCACAAATTATGGTTACGATAATTAATTTGTCACAACCTATTTTTGTGTCACAATTAACAAATTATTAAGTCACAATAATTCAATTGAAGGTCACAAATTATCAAATTTTTTAGGTCACATGTTATTTACTAGTCACAAATTACGTATTATTTGTCAAACACAATCAGCACCACCCACTACCGTCGCCACATCCCACCACCACCACCATTACTGACCACAACAAACACCACCATCACAACGCCTAACCTCACCACCAACTGCTACCATCTCCACCACTTCCCCAAACCCCAACCATCACCACCATTCCTACCTCCATTCCTACACTACCACGACCACTTTGGCGACACCAAACTACCACTACCACCAGCACATCCAATCCACAATCATCTCACCACCACAGCCACCTACCATCGTCACCTTCAATCAATTTCACCTCCACCACCACCATTATAGTCGTCGCACCACCTCCAAATCGGCCACCACCATCACTTCAGCTAGTACAACCAGTACCACCATTACCAGAGTCACCGGTTTATAAATCATTTACAAAACACTTGCTACAATTTTGGCTGGTTAAATATTTTCACTAACTATTTTTGACTTTTCAACAAAATGCACCAATTATGTTGGGATTTTTGACTTAAAATCAAACAAGCCCTTAAGAAATGCTATCTTGTTTAATATAAACTTGTGTGGTATTTCGGAGACTGCATAAAGTAATCAACACAAAAATAAATAAAGGGCTTACAACCTGAAAACCGATTGAAAACCATTTTGTTAGTTGCGTTATTTGGACTTGAGTTTTCTACAAAAGAGGTTGGCTTTTGGGTAAAAAATTAGGTAACACATTTTTCTTGGAAAAACTTACTCTTGTCACTCTCTCTCTCTCTCTCTCTCTCTCTCTCTCTCTCTCTCTCTCTCTCTCTCTCTCTCTCTCTCTCTCTCTCTCTCTCTCTCTCTCTCTCTCGTACCAACAAGAAAGATTTTTCTTCCACTTTTTCACCATAATTCAACTTCATATTTTTTCCTTGATCAAGCTTGAATTTGGGGATAACTTTGGAGGGGGGGGTTTACGTAGAATGGTAGGGCTTGTCGAGAGGGATAAGATTGTGATTTTGGTTTTCCAATCAGAGTTTGTAAGCCTACATAATTGTAGTTGAAGACTTGAAGTCTCAGTTGAATTTGGGATTGTATTGTTTTCTTGGTGTTCTTGATTGTTAATCAAGGTAAATAGATCCTACAAATTAGATATTGACATGTCATCGTTTATAAAAAAAAATTACTGCATCATCGAACTTTATAAAACTGTGAGGCAGACCACCTAGATAACCAAATATCTATTATTGTAATTTGCATTTATTGTGTTGGAACTTTATAAAAACATCAATCAAGCCACTCGCTTATATAACACTCGAAAGTATTTTAAAGTTTAATAAGTAAAGCGTGACGTTGGATGACTAGTGAAACATTAAACTCCATTGGCATAAGACAATTGATTAATTGGGTGGCCAGAATGACACATTTTATAACATGTGGTGAAAGGTGTGAAACAAGTTGAAAGATGAAGGTGAGAGTAGGTAAAAAGCAGAGAGGTTATTCTCTTTCTATTCTAACCAGCCTGTAATATAGCTGTGACAACTACAACTCTTTGTTTAAGAAAGTTGTTAAAATTCAAATACAACACATCTGTTTGGGTTTGGGTTTGGGTTTGGGTTTGAGTTGAAAATTGAAATGAGCTCGATGTTCCGAGGCAAGCAAGAAGCGCTTCCAGTCTCGAAACCCATCCGGAGAAGACTCTCTTCTCTCGACTTCCAACAACGCAATAATATCTCTACTTCATGGGCATTTCGCAGATCCAAATCCATCTCTTCAAATGCCGGAAACTCCATTAGGAAATGGTGGGATTGGGGATGGAGCTGGATCCTCTCCAGAACACCCACTTTTGCCAAAGATCTGGAGATGAACGAGGAAGAAACGACAGTCCTAGGTTGCCACAATAAAGGCAGCTTGAGACATGTTTTCTACAAGGTCAGGTCTGAATTTAGAAAGCTCGTCGGATCCGACAACGTTGGCCTTCCTCAAACTCTTCGCTACGATCATGGAAGCAGATCAACAATCCTTGCTCATTGAAGAAGATGATGATTTAACAGTCTTGTCTTTTATTTATGCGTGTTACTGTTATACATATATATATATATATAGCAAGTATTGGACTATTGGTACATTATATGTAATGAAGAATCGTTCACTTATTTAATTTAAATTGATGTTTAATTTGTTCCACTTCTATGTAATTGAATTGATTTACATTTTTGGATTGTTAGGTATAATAATAAATTTTATTCAATCATTCTATCGCCATGAGTTCGACATTGCTTGTGTTTTGTATAAAGTTCCTTCACTAATGATCACTACTACTCCAGTATTACTGCATCGGTCAATATTTTAGGCAAAGCTTCTTTCGGGTAAATGGCACAAATGGTCCTTGACTTTTGAATTTTTTGCGAAAATGATTCTTGACTTTTAGATTTTTGCATTTATATCCTCAGAATCACCAAACGTTGCGAAAATATTCCCTACCGTTATATTTCGTTAGTTTTTACTGTTAAAAAAGTGTAAATAGCACAAATGATCCCTAACTTTTGAGTTTCTTGCGATAATATTCCTAACATATTAAAATCATGTTTGACATATTTAGTTTGTAACCTTCAAACGTTTGACGTATTTAATCCCTAACATATTATGTTCCTATATGTTTAGCGTATTTAGTCCCTAACATGTTAAGCCCCTATTTCAGACCAATTATTTCAAATAATGTGGTTTGTAATTGTAGTTTTTTTAAGAATTTGGTGTTAAAAAGTAAAAAAAAAATAATTAAATTTATTTGTAGATCATTTTATTGATAGAATGTGTAGTTGAAAACGAGTTTTAAAAAAATCTGAATTTCTAAAATGCACAATAAAATATTTAACAAAATTCGCTGCATTAACATTTCAACATATTGGTAAAAAATAATAATAATAAATTCATGGAACATAAATAAACAAATACATTGAACATCATTTTAGGAATTAAATAACAAATATGTTTTTATCAGTTCTACTTTCGATTTTGAGAATTGATCGATTTGAAAGTTAAGTTTGAATAATTTGGGTTAAAAAGTAAGATTTTTTTTTTAATTTATTTTTTAATTTATGCATAAATTAAAAAATACTAGTGGTCGCCCGTGCGTTGCACGGAATATGGTAATAATTGTGAATGTAATAGCGTTGTTATATATAAAAAAAAAAGTCTCCTAGAGAATATTACTTAGAACTTGAACACTACATTAAAATTCGAATAAGGTCACATATGATAGATTTTACAATCATTAATAGACTTACAAGCTGTGACCAATTTTCATTCGTTTCTCTGACTTAAATCAAAATCGACAATGTATCATAGAAGAAATTAAGTTCTAGACTTATGAAAAAAAGAATAACGAAAAATCGATCAAAACTTGAATATAAAACAAATACAAAAAAGGAATAAAAAAATAGAAACGGTGAAGTGATTTGGGCAATCGATTAATTTTTTTTTTTTTTTTTTTTTTTGAAATGATCAAAACTTGAATAAATCTAAATACAAAAAAGGAAGAACCACACAAATAGACATGGTGAAGGTGGTGATTTGGGGCATTCAGATTACCTATAGTAGTTTTTGGATGACGGTGATATGAGGAATGTTGTTCATTCGAAAGAGGAGTAAAGGCTATTTGCGTGAAAATGGGAGAGTACTACATAGCATGGATATTGCGCGTTGATATGAGCAAAGACAGTTGCAACATAAATTCTAAATTAAAAATAGAAGATAAAATATTAGGATATTTATGAATTATGACATCAGCCTTAAATAGTAAAGGAATAGTGAAATCCTTTAGCCTCTTTTATATATGTTAGGAAAATTAAAAAAATAATAATAAAAGTTAGGATATGATAGGATAGGATTGAAGATGAAATATAATGACTTTATGACATCATACATGATGCAAGCCTTATGAATAGTAAATGAATAGTGATTTACCTTAGGCTCTTTTATAATAGTTAGGATATATATTAATAGAATGTGTGGAAGAAAACGAGTTTTGAAAAAATGAAATTTTGAAAATCAATATTAATCGGTTATCAAAATCGAAAATAGAACGTATAAAAATATATTTGTTATTCAATTCCTAAAATGATATACAATGTATTTGTTTGTTTATGTTCCTTAATTTATTTATTTTTTTTTTTTTTTTAACAAATAGGTTGGAAGTGAATGGAGTGAATTTTTGTTAAATATTTTACTGTGCACTTTAAAAATTCAGAATAAATTTTGTTTATTTAAAACGCATTTTCAACCATACATTCCATTAATAAAATAATCTACAAATAAGGTCAGTTTTTTTTTTTTTTAATCACAAATTCTTCAAAGAATTACAATTAAAAACCATATTATTTGAAATAATTGGTCTGAAATAGGGGCTTAATATGTTAGGGACTAAATATATCAAACGTATAGGGACTTAATATGTTATGGACTAAATAAGCCATAGGTTTGGAGGTTACAAACTAAATATGTCAAACATGACTTTAATATGTTATGAGCTATTATCACAAGAAACTCAAATATTAGAGATCATTGGTGCTATTTACACATTTTTAATGGTGGAAACTAACGGAATTTGACTCTATGGACCATTTTGGCAACGTTTGGTAGTTCTGAGGGTATAAATGTCAAAATTTAAATGTTGAGGACTATTTTCACAAGAAATCCAAAGATTAGAGACCATTTGTTTTATTTACCCACTACTTTCAGTTGTGGACGAGAATCAAACATCATTTGACTGAGCACATGCTCCACATCATAATATTCCTCAAGTAGGGAAAATCCATCATGCAATATCTACCAGTATCGAAACAATTTATAATTGTTAGGGTTACAGAAGAATTATGATATTTTACCCACTCCATTCTATCACATCGGGTGTCCCTCTCACATAGATTGGTATGAGACCGATCTCATAATGAACGGTCCCACCTTCCATGCGAGGGTGGGCACCTAGTGTGATAGAATAGAGTTGATAAAATAATATGACTCATTACAGAATGGAGCCTAAGTACATATTAGACAAGATTTTAATCTTTTTTCTTACAGCTTGCAGACAAAAGACACATTTTCTTTCTCCACTTTTTAATTACACGTTTTACTTTAAAAATATAAATAAATCAATTTATAATTATTATAATGTTAACTAATCGAATAGAGCTTAAGTACATTAGAAAAGATTTTTTTTTTTTTCTTTCGACTTGCTGACAAGAGACAAACTACTCTGCATCAAATAATTGGTTTGGTATGGAAACTAGTTTCACAGTTATAGCGTCGGTGGAAGCCTTTATTGTCATTGGAGTATAATAATAATTGGTTTGGTATGGAAAAGACTATTCATGATCCGGACAACAGGAAAAAAAATAAGTTTATTATAAGAACCCACATATGAATTTTTATCTTTCTTGAGAACTCATATGTGGGTTCTTCTAATACACGAATTTCTAATCTTTTGCCCGTAAAAGACTTGATCTCAATTTCATGGAAAAGACTTACCTAATTCCTTATCTTGTTATTATTTGTGCAAGTGTCAATCCTAAAAATTACAGGACCCCGAATGACAGGATTAAGTCAATCTTCGATTTAAAATGATTGAACTCCAATCTTTGGAGTCTTTATAGTCCTTATCCCGAGAATTTGTAATTGATGTATATTGCAGAATGTGCTTCAATAGAGTACGGTTGAGAGCTCGTTGTTCATCAAAGAACTAGACATTGAGAACTAAGGTTGACAAGTTTTAGGCCAAGAAAACTTGAAGAAATGGGATATACTGTTGATAAATTGTTTGAATGAGTCATGCTCTCCGTACAGGGGAGCATGACCGGGCCTCTCACTGTAGAGTGGGGGTGGGCCCCTCACTGTAGAGGGTGGGTGGGTACCCACCCCCACTCTACAGTGAGGGTAATTCCCGGACATTATCAAGTCTTTTATGTTCCGATGCACATTTCAATTGATAAAGGTTGAAAATTTACAGACATTGATAGCGTAAAGATCTTAAGTTTGAATCCTCACATGTTCGAATTTGTTAAACATTTTATCAGTTCAATAAATAGTACCCAAATCCTGATCAGTTTGGAACATAAACTGCGATTTACATCTTTCACCAATTCCCAAGGAAGGGGCGATGTGACGCCTAAGATCATTTCAACCTTTTTTAAGGAACATTACCAAGCCTAGTCTTGGACATCGCCGATCGACTCCAAAAATTCATATATCAGGTCAGGACATTCGACTAAATCTCCATAAACTCATGTTTTTTCATATTATTAAGAATTTGACGTAGAAATCCCACCATCAATGAAAAGGTGAGAAACAACGCAAGAAATGGTCCGGATAATTAACATAGGAAGATTCATTTCCATATATAAAACAAAGAAACAAGAGTCTCCAACTAGAGAACAATGCAAAATACTTTCAACGGCTTGAATAACTAAAACAATTAACAATCCCCTCCCCTGCATAAATATCCATCCAGTTACATAGCAGCACAAGAGCAATACTTCCCACTACTCAATCATCAGTTTCTTCCACCTAATCATAAAATGCCTTGGAACACAATTTGTCTCTAATGCTCGGCCGAGTCGGACTTGATTATCAAACTCGTGCATGAAGCTCAGTTGAGGGGTCCCAAATGAAACTGAAAACATCAACCCAAATTACTTGATCACACAAAGATAAAACTTGTTTCGTTGTTATATCAAGGTTTAGGGATTTTTTTTCTTCAATTATAAAACAACCATGCCATGCCACATGACATGAAAAGAAATGACTCATACTATAAGCATATACTCTATGTACAATTAAACTGACTCATAATTCCAATTTTTACCAACAACTATTCTGAATGCTAATTAGATGTTTTCCCTGTTATATTTGTTTTTCTCAGTGGTGTGAATGTGCATTATAAGGTTGGTAAGGGTTATGACACCATTTGCAAGTGAACAAGTCCTTTTATTCACAAAATAAAATGAAGACAGCATACGATTATCTCATTTATAGAGGGGATAGCTTCGATACCTCAACGTACTATTTTCATTTTTTTATTTTTTTTGGATGAGTCTGCAGAGATAACAAGTGAAACTATTGAAAGAAATCTTACTGGATAAGTTTTTCCAATTGCAAAAAGTGAAACTGTTGAAATTTTTTCAACTGAAAGTGGTTAGTTCTAAAAGTCATTTTACATGAATGATACGATAATAAATGGATTTTATTTAGAACTTGAGATTCTCATATAGAGTTATTGTTACTTAGAGAGGATATCCTCATAAACTTTAAGCCCTTACAAGGGGACTGAAGAAGGATGTTCTGGAAGTACCTGTAAGTGATGTGCCAGTTTAAAAAGCTAAAGAGCGCCTGGAGCATCCCTCATGCTTATATTTACGCTGTTTCTCATAGTTCGTCTTCCAATACCAGCATTGCCTTTTTGCATCATAGCAACAAATTCTCCATAATCAATCCTTCCATCCTAAATAAGCATGTCCGTTGGATTGTTAGCAACACACACACATTAGTGAGACAACTTCCTAAATTTAGAGAGAATAAGGAGCTCCTCAGTAACTTTTTGGATATATCTTTTAAAACCCAAAAATTTATAGCCAATATACAATGAATAATCATTTGTGGTGAAAGATATCAAATGTCCACCACACCATGACACCTTTTGAACATCATTTATAAACATAGCCGGTCCTTTTATTGAGGCAAAAGAGTCCATTGACTCATGCCCAAAAGGCCCAAAAAATTTTGAAGCCCAAAAGTTTTGCTTTGATGTGAAAAAGAAAAAAAAAAAATAGGAGCCCATTTATCTTTATTTTCAGCTCAACTATTCTTAATAGGTAGTAGTAGGTCCAAACACAAATAAGTCATCCATACAATACTTTCAATACTTCAATTTCTTCCGTCTTCTTCTACAAGTTTTTAAATTTTTACTTTCAAAGTGCTCAAAGACTCAAGTGCATATAGCCATATACAAGGCCCAAAAGTAATTCTTTTTTTTTTTTTTTGAATGTCAAACTATTTCTACCTATTTATAACTATCCTAATATTAAATTTGAGACGTAAAATCGTTAATAACTTAATTTCAATTTTCTTGGATTAAAAAAAAAAAAAACTTTCAGGGGCCTCCCCCTCCACCCCATATTTTCCCATCTTCGCCCCTAAGTTCGACTCAAGCCTTGAGAATTTCAGGACTTGCACTGTTTATAAAGATATAATTTGTTGCGCATGTTCATGGTGCAACATGTGTAAAAAATTTCAGAAAGCAATTTTTTTTTTTTTTTTTGGACTTACGGGTCTCGTGATCTGAGCTATATGCCTCACGTTAGACAATGTTTCAGAGATCAACAATCGATTTTGTACTCCCTAGCCTTATTGAAGTTTGGTTTGATCCAAAAATTGAAGAATAAATAACCCTTATTTGTTTACCTTCATATGAAGTCAATTGAAATAAGACCCCTTTGAAATGTATTTTAACTTACATTATCTTGATCAACTTCTTTGATAACATCTTCAAGGAGGACATCCGTCATGCCATGTTCTACACAAGCTTGCTGGAGTTCATCAATTGTAATATAACCACTTCCATCCTTGTCGAAATATTGAAATGCTGCCATAAGATGTTCCTCGCGTTCTAGTTTGTTCAGGTGAATTGTTGCTGCAACAAATTCTCCATAATCAATTGTTCCACTATTGTCTACATCAGCCTGCAAATCACAGCAATAGTTCAGCCCCTGAGATGCCTTTAAAATTGAATGAGAGCATAAAAATTGCAAACATAAAAGAATCTTAAGTTGATGAAAGCCAAGCATTGATTGAAAGAGGTGGAAGATGCTAAACCATTAAGGGTATGAGCAATTGCAGCCACCGTTAAACAGGAGAGTTATCTACTCTGACGAGGAGAAATGAAATGTACAAAAGTTCCTCTTACTTCAAATGAAAAACCCATATGGCAGGACAGGATTTTAGCAAGAACATCGTCGAGTAAAAGCCAGGACAATTCCATTAACATCTTTTTCTATTTACTAATTTAAATTGTTCTTCTTTCAATCATAATCTCATCTCATCGTGAATGTGACTTTGTTGTGAAGCACGCTTCCATACTGACAAACATAAGTACATGAACATAAGAAAAAAAGTTTTAGCCTTGTTACAGACAAGACAATTCAACAGATGAAAAAAGTTAAAGCCCATTGAAATATGCCCAAAAAAGAAATTGAGGAGACACAATCGTACCGCATCCATGAGATCGCGTATCTCTGTATCCTTCAAGGTGGATCCATATTTTCTTAAACCAGCTTTGAGTTCATCGAATGTAATAGCGCCACTATTATCGGTATCCATGGCCTTAAACATCTCTTTTAAGCCTGCAATCTCTTCTTCTGACAAGCTTTCAGCTATTACCTGGTGAAGAAAAAGAAGTGCCCCTGAACTTCATTTCTGAATGATTAGATTCAATCTACTCGTTTCCACATGCATATATGTCCAGACACATGAACCCATTAGACATGTGGGGATGTATGTAGACAGAGAGATGCACAATGAAATAATACCCGTCCCACACAAAATAGAGGAAACAAGTTTACTGCACCCACTGCCAACTTTTAAAATCACAGTTCAACAGGGAAAAGAACTCCTCAACTCTAGACACATAAACAGTGGGTACGCAGTTATGCAACAAACAAAGGATGCAACAGCAAGTCAGCAACTAACAAAATATTTTAATTGCTTAATATCTCGAAGCAATATGTACATCCATTGGTACCATGTTCGATTTTGTGGTTAGCCTGCTATAAGACAAACTATACTAGGCTAAAGATGTTTTTGACCTTAAACTCTGTATTGAGAAAGTATTAGAAGCAAAATAGTACGAGGTTCTTGCTGGTGCTCAGTACATACCCGTAAAGCCATCTTCTTTAACTTATTCATAGCAGAAAACTGTTTAAGACGAGAAAGTACAGCTGGATCCAGTGCTCTGTCAGGTGCAACACCATTTTCAGAAATCCAAGGATGACCTAAGGAATTTAAATGTAGAAATTTATATAACTACCTGATCGTTAAGATGTAAGTCATATAAAAAAGCATACAAAACAATTGTTTGAATGTAAACAAATTCATACATTGACAAAGTTGAGATTACTCTCTGAATATTGATCTCGAATATTTTGTATTTCAATGCCAATATTGAAAGAACACTACACATCACAACAATGGGTTTTTCATTTGAAGAGGTCATTGCTCATAACTGTTTGCATTACTTGGCAATTTTATTCACTTAAATTGTCAAGGACAATTGGATATATGATCCAAAATCCAGAGTCTCAAGTATCTACTCCAGCAAAAGGGAAAGTAAACATACATAATACTTGATGAGCAGTCAAGCGTTCTGAAGGTCGCATGCATAACATCTTCCTAATAAGATCCTTTGCACTCTCTGATATTAATGGCCACGGGTCTGAATCGAAATCAATGTGTCCCTTCAAAACAGCATCAAATATTCCCTGTTGTGTTTCTGAACAATAAGCAGAAAAATTTATCATTATATTCCACTATGAAAATGAGCATGCATAACCGCAAATAGTAATCCAACTTACCAGCCCAAAAAGGCGGCACACCACTTAGCAATATATAGAGTATGACCCCTGCGGTCCACACGTCTGCCTCTGGGCCATAATGCTTCAAAAGAACTTCAGGTGCGACGTAATACGGGCTTCCAACCACATCCGTGAAAATCTGACCTGAAACAGAAAGTCATATATATAACAAATCTGCATAATAATATAATAATAATAATAATAATAAAATAAAGCCAACAAAGAAGCTAAAAGATTTAGATGCCTGGCTTGAAGAAAACAGAGAGTCCAAAATCAATGGCTTTGAGAGAGAAATCATTGTCCTTGTTAACCAACAAGAAATTCTCCGGTTTAAGATCTCTATGCATAACCCCAAGGGAATGACAGGCCTCAACAACCCCTACAATAATCTTAGTCAATTCAGCTGCTTTTCTCTCACTGTAATGCCCCCTTTGAATAATGCGGTCAAACAATTCACCGCCACCACAAATCTCCATCACAATGTGAACATATAAAGGATCCTCATATGCCCCTTTAATGGTGACAATATGCTTATGACCAGCCAAATGGTGCATTATCTGAATCTCCCTCCTAACGTCCTCTACATCTTCCTTAGAAATCAACTTCCTCTTCAATATAGATTTACAAGCGTATTCGATTCCCGTGGAAATTTCAGTGCACAAATAGGTAGTGCCAAATTGGCCTTGCCCTAATTTACGGCCAAGCGTGTAAAGATCACGGATATTGTCAGTCTTGTGACCCAATACGAAATAAGATTGATTTGTAGTGCCACGATTCATGATGGGACTCTGTTTTGGTTGGTGGTCTTTGGGAAATTCTTGAACAACGAGGAGCTGAGAGGTCAAGCTGGTAGGGGAGAAATTATCAGAAGAATTGGAGTGATCGGATGATTTGCGCTTGTCTTCGGGCTGATTGTAGCCCTGAAAATGTTTGCCCCTGAAAGATCCACGGCATGTATTGCCCATCAAACAAACAAATTTCTTCTTCTCATCCAATTGCTTTTCACGTCAACCACTGCAAATCAAGATTCAGATCGCGAGGTTAACATCAAATTTTCGGAAAAAGGAAATATCAGATCGGAGCAACAATTAAAAATGATTACGAAAAGGAATTTTAATTAATAAAGAAGAAGAAATACATACAGAATATACGTGGAGAATTAGAAAAAAGGGATATTATGGATCTAGAGCTAATTAGTAGAAAGCAGGAAAAAGTCAACCAACGAGACGAAATATTTTCCCCTGGAGCGCAGGGCATTTTTATGTTTTAAATTTTTTTTTTTTTTTTAATTTAACTTGAAAGGGCTGTCAACGACAGATCTTTCCAATTTTTTTTATTTTTTTTTCTTCTCTTTTTTTTTTTTTTTTTTTTTTAACTTCCTTTTTTTTCCTTTCTTTCAAAAGTTTTTTGTATTATTTTGTACACAATTAATTGACGATTAATTTGAATAAAAACAAAATGAAGATTGGTTTGAGAATTCATGTAAGGAAAAAACAATGATAAAAATTTGACATAACAATTCAACTGAAAAATTGTATACAAAAAAATTTGAAAAGATTTTATACAAAAATACATAAAAAAAAATGAGATTAATGAGACAATTCATGTAAGGAAAAAATAATAAAAAATTTTGACACGACAATTCTACTAAAAAATATTACACAAAAAAAAAGTTAAATATAGTATATATAAAAATACATCAAAAAATGAGATTGGTTTGACAATTCATGTAAGAAAAAACAAAGATAAAAATTTGACATGACAATTCAACTGAAAAAGTGTATACAAATAAATTTGAAAAGATTTTATACAAAAATACATTAAAAAACGAGATTAATGAGATAATTCATGTAAGAAAAAAATAATGAAAAAAAATTGACATGACAATTCTATTAAAAAAGATTATACAAAAAAAAAAGAATATATTTTATATAAAAATACATCAAAAAACGAGATTGGTTTGACAATTCATGTAAAGAAAAAACTAAGATAAAAAATTCAACTGAAAAAATTAATACAATTGAAAAAAGTTTATATAAAAATACATCAAAAAAAAGTAAATTACAATATGAAAAAAAAAAAAACCAAAAAAATACAAAGCAAAGCAAAGCAAACACAAAAAAAAAATAATAATAAATAAATAAATTAAAAATACTTTGGCCGACAGTCCCTATGATGTGATCCGGACCCTCGACAATCGAAGTCATAGCAGGCTTGACGGGAGAATTTAAATATTCAAGCCAAAACAAGAATTCAGCAGGTTCGACGAACTTTGAAGATCAAATTGGGTCGAAAAGAACCGAAAATCACGGCCGTGGATGGATTGGTCACGACCGTAACTTTTGAAGATCACGGCCGTAAATGAAGGATCACGGCCGTAACATGCTCTCTGTCTAATTCATAAACCGGATAAAAGGATTTACGGCCGTAACAAAAATATTCACGGCCGTAACATAATTCAATTACACAATTCACGGCCGTAAATGAAGACCCTCACGGCCGTAAGACAGCTCCTGGACATGCGCCGCTGATGGAATTTAAATATTTTTCATTATTTTATTTCCTTATCAGTTTTAGCTATTTTAGGTTAGTTAGAATTCTATTTTGAGTAAATTAGCGATTAGGGTTTTATTTTGCTTATTTATACGCCTTTTTGATTCATTGTAAATTAAGACTTTGATGATTGAATAAAAATAAATTGAATGTTTTTCAATTGTTTAATGTGTGGATTCACATTACAAACTCAAACTTATCAAGATTGATTATCTTGTGGTGTTCATCCAGAACTTATCAAATATTCGCGAGAGTATTTGTGGCGTTGAAAATCAGAGACTTATCAAATATTCGCGAGAGTATTTGTGGCGTTGAAAATCAGAGACTTATCAAGGAGATTGGGCAAATCCTTGTGGCGTTTCGAAAGTCGTGGTTCTTTATTCCGCATCGTCGAGTCATCGCGTCGTGAATATCGGGTCATGATTCATCCGTCCAACCACAACCTGAGTTCGGAACTTTCCGGCGTTTCTTCCGCGCTTCGAATCTCATCATCTGGTATCAGAGCTGGACTCTGAATTCAGGTTTTTCTATCCAGTTTGATTTTTATGTTTATCATCGAGTCCCATAAAAATCATCCATATCTTGTTGAGTGTTTTGTTTTCAGTTTTGTTTTTAGTTTCTTGTTCTTCGTGTCAGTAATTTTTTTCTTTGTTTGATCCATATAAAAATTCAACAAAATTCAAAAGTGTTTGTTTTGCTTAATTATTATCTGAATTAAGTTCCGTTTGTTCTGTCGTGTTCGTTGTCGAATTTTCGGATTTTATAAAATAAAAAAAAAAAATTTTTTATTTTATTTATTCCGAAAATTCATCCTAAAAAAAAAAGAGTCCATTCAAGAACCACTTTCTTGAATTTCTTGATCCTTTGTTTTCATTTTTCTTTTTCTGTGTCCTTCCACATAAATTTCACAATGTCCAATTCTCATGAAAACGTCAAAGATCGTATGTGGAGATTTTTGAATGAAGCTTTGATGAGGTTGGATAAACTAGAAGAAAGGGAAGGGAAATTGAAAAATGGGCGATCTCAAGCAAATCGTAGTGATTATAGGCGTGATCCTAAACCTAGGGATGGAATCGGGGTTAAGAGAGGAGCTGAGATTGATCCAAAAGCAATTTTGAAAATTCAAAAAGAAATTTATGAGAAAAGATTGAGGTGTGAACGGGAGGCAGAAAGAAAATTTTTGGTTAAATTATGAAAGAAGGAGGAGAAACGAAAGGCGGTAATTAGATGGTTAGAAGAGAGTGAAAATCATGTTGAGCCTCGGGATATGAAAGTTGAAAAGAAGGAGGGAGGCTTGAGACATGATTTAGTTGAAGAGACCCTGAACTTTGTGGTGGGAGTTGAAAACGTGGAGTTATGTGAACAAACTCCAAAATATGATGAGGAATTAGAAGTTGGGGTAGAAGTTCAAATTTTGAGCTTTGAATTGGAAGATCCAAATTTTGGTAGTGATGAGATAGTACATGAACATGGTGATTCAAATGTGGAGGTCGGAGATGTGGTTGAATTTGAAGATAAAAAAATCGAACAAGAAATTGCAAAGGAGGAAAGAGGCGAAGAGAAGAGTCTCGTGGTTCAAGAAGTGGAGTTGGTGGTGGTTTGTCATGAATACAAGGATCCATACCTTGTACCTCATGAAGCAACATGTCCCTCCCCATTTTGTTTAAATCTTTTTTCCAGGTTAATTATGACTGGAAGCTTCAACCACACTACGAATGGCAAAGGAAGTTCAAGCTTAGCTCTTCCGTGTTAGCAAATCAAAGGATTCCAATTTATTGAACTCATGGCATGGAAGCAGAAGTTTTCCGTTTGATCCAGGAGGTGAAGTGGAACACCAGGAACAAAGCTATGATTCGGGACGAATCATCCTAAAGAAGGAGGGTATGATGTGATCCGGACCCTCGACAATCGGAGTCATAGCAGGCTTGACGGGAAAATTTAAATATTCAAGCCAAAACAAGAATTCAGCAGGTTCGACGAACTTTGAAGATCAAATTGGGTCGAAAAGAACCGAAAATCACGGCCGTGGATGGATTGGTAACGACCGTAACTTTTGAAGATCACGGCCGTAAATGAAGGATCACAGCCGTAATATGTTCTCTGTCTAATTCATAAACCGGATAAAAGGATTTACGGCCTTAACAAAAATATTCACGGTCGTAACATAATTCAATTACACAATTCACGGTCGTAAATGAAGACCCTCACGGCCGTAAGACAGCTCCTGGACATGCGCCGCTGATGGAATTTAAATATTTTTCATTATTTTATTTCCTTATCAGTTTTAGCTATTTTAGGTTAGTTAGAATTCTATTTTGAGTAAATTAGCGATTAGGGTTTTATTTTGCTTATTTATACGTCTTTTTGATTCATTGTAAATTAAGACTTTGATGATTGAATAAAAATAGATTGAATGTTTTTCAATTGTTTAATGTGTGGATTCACATTACAAACCCAAACTTATCAAGATTGATTATCTTGTGGCGTTCATCCAGAACTTATCAAATATTCGCGAGAGTATTTGTGGCGTTGAAAATCAGAGACTTATCAAGGAGATTGGGCAAATCCTTGTGGCGTTTCGAAAGTCGTGGTTCTTTATTCCGCATCGTCGAGCCATCGCGTCGTGAATATCGGGTCATGATTCATCCGTCCAACCACAACCTGAGTTCGGAACTTTCCGGCGTTTCTTCCGCGCTTCGAATCTCTTCACTATTTGTGTACAGGGAACTGCGCTTGGAGCACAGGAGAAAGGGAGTGCCAACGAGACAGAGTCAAAGGTTACGATGTTGTGTTCGAGCCTGTAAGAAGAAGATGATTGATGGATGGGATGCTATTATTTAAATAAATGGATACGATTTTGGATTTCCTATTCATGGTAAGCAGGTATTAATAGGACTGGAAGTTGTTCGGTTTGATTCTGGTTTCAGAAGAACCAAATCAAATCATAAATCGATGGTTTTTTACTAATGGAACCAATTGATTTTTTTAAAGATATGGAACCAAACTGGAACCAAACCGCTCGGTTCTGGTTTAGTTCTGAGACCATTATTATAATTTTAAAATAATAAATGTAAATTAAAATTTGTTTATATCCGCTTCTTCATTAGAATCCATTTACATCAATACTAATAGAAAATGAAATTTTTAGTTAACAAAATAAAAATTTAGAAAAAGTAACATGTTATTCCAAGTCAAATATGAAGAAACTCGCATAAAGGAAGTTCGTCGACCCGTTGAAACTTAGGAAATCGAACATAAAGACCGTTTAGACTTATAGTTACAGGTTACAATGAAGTTCTGAGTCTCATTCTACCGTACTGCCTTGTGAGTTAGGGATGGATTTGTAACTTGAGTTTGGGTTAACTCTTGAGAATTGACGAATTGAGCCGATATTTATATATGCATAAATTTTAAAAAATAAACATCTATGCCATCGATGGTGATTAAGGAGTGCATCGATTGCTTTGTTATAGGAGTGCAAGTAAAGCCGTGTGAATGCATGTCTATAATTGAAAATAAGAAAAATGAATTAGAATTTAGATTTATGATTTAAAAATCTTTGTCTAATAGAAAATGAGATAAAATGTATGGTAAATAATATTTTTTTACATTTCACATTTATAATTTCAGATTTGAATATTTTGGTGATATGAATATCCACTAATTTGTAATATATATATATATATATAAATAAATTGAGTTTGGTTCTTAGTTCTGGTTCTGATTCTGGTTCTTGAAAGAGAACGGGAACCAGAACCAAAACCAAAACCAAAACCAAATGGTTATTGATTCTAAGAACCAAACCATTATTTTTTTATGTAGAACCGAACCAAACCGCTTTGTTTGGTTCGGTTCTAGTTTGGTCTGGTCTGGTTTGGTTATTTTGTCCACCCCTAGGTATTAATGTGATGTTGACACGTGTTCAATATTTTAAAATTGTTGAACATGTTTCAGCATTATATTCAGGATGAGCACATTAACACTTACTCATCGTAACTGATTATTTAAATAGTATTATTTACACACAATAGGTTGGCAAAATGTGTCCCCCTATCTGATGGCTCCCTATCAGCATACTCAATTAGTCCTTGTTTGGTCCTTAATCATTTTTTCAATTTTTTCCTTAAATTTATTTTCAATCATACATTTTTATGATATATACATTTTTCAATTACACATTCTTCCAAAAACTCAAAATTTTCGAAATTTCTCATGCACGAAACAAGCACTCAATTTCACATATTTAATAATTTGGAGATTTAAAATTCTACTTTTGAAGTATGAGGACCCAAATCACCCTAATGAAAAGATAGGAAGCTCGATCCTAATTTTTTTCAAACAGGTTGTTAATAACTTAATAATGTTAAGGATTGTTATAAATAATGTATATATATGTGAATGACATTATCATTATATTCCTATAAACTTTACATTATTACGATTGTGTCATTGTCCACCCCTATGAATAGGGGCCTATATTACTCATTTGGAATACAATTAAGAGAATCAATTTCTCTCATTCTCTCTATCTCTCATTCTTGTTCTTATATTTTGATAGTTTTACAACACGTTATCAGTACGAGTCTCTAGCCAATTGAGTAATACGACGGGAGTATGCTCTACAATTACATCTAAATGATGAGCATCTGTATCATAAACCTGATTATTATTAATCAATGTTTTCCTTTCTCAAATCAAACACTTTTGGCTTTAAAAATAACCCATACATTGTAGATCTGAAAACTTCAAGAAATATGGAAACTTTGCATCTTTGTATGATTCAAAAATTTCCATACGAGAAAAGAAACTTGGTCTCGATGTTGTGCAAAAGAAGAAAAAAATTGGAAATCGATCAAGAACGGGCAAAAAAGGGAGCTAGAAACCAAGGCGAGATTTATCAAATTTTTCAAATTCTGGTCGAACTAAAAAAGAAAGATTCCGGCCGATCCAGAGATCCGATCGACGATTGGCCACTGCCATCAGAAGGGGCTTGTCAAGGAGAAGACTCTCCTGAAATTTGGAGATGATCCGACGACTGAAACAGAAGATATCGACTGGAAAAGAAAGGCTGAAAACTGTGCAAAAATCAAAATCTGTCCGAAAATTGAAACATTGATCCCGGACGATTCTGATCTCCAATCAACGATCGACCAGTGGCATATCAACGGGCTTGTCTAGGAGAAGACTCGACTGAAATTTGACGCCGATCTGACGGTTAAAACGGAAGTTATTGGCCGAAGAAGAAGAGGCTGGCGGACTGAAAAATGCTGATTCCAGCCAAATGGTTGATCTTTTGAAGAAACAGAGACCACGGGCATGTTCAAGACGTCGAGGCACACATTCTGGTGATATGTTGATTTTTCTGGCCACCGACGTGTGGCTGCCGGCGGCTGGCGCGTGAGCGGATTCCGACGAGATTTTGAACTTTGGACCAAAAGTAAGTTTGTTCTAAATTAAATTTCAAACCTGTTAACGGTTTCGATTTACTCATATGACCAATATATTAAAATATGGACGATTTTGCCCTTGATGATACGTTTAAAGTATATTAATCGTGATTTAACGAATTTGATTAATCATTATTAATGATCTGATGATAAGTGTTAATAGAATATATATTCTAAATCATTTAACACTACTATGTGATCAATATGATAAATTAAAAGATTTAAAAGTAACATAATAGTAGTCATGTCGTGATGTATTGAGTATAACTCATTATCGTAACGAACTGGACTATTATGAATACTTTGATTGGATTTGGAGATATGACTTGCTCATTTATGAAATGTAATTATTTTATTATGTTGTTACCACCTATATGGTTGGTTTTATCAGCTTTAAATATGCATATCACGTTACCACCTATATGGTTGGTTCTACAAGTTTCAAGCATATCACATTACCACCTATATGGTTGGTTCTACTGATTTTAAATTTTCTACTCATATAAATTTGATATATTGTTATTCAATATCTCAAAAAATGGTACCAGAAGTTACCATTACCAAAAGATTGTTGGATCTTAATGAAAATATTTTATCATTTGGTACCAGAAGTTACCAATATCTGTATTTGAAAGGGTAGATGAAAATAAATTATTCAACAACAAGAAAATGTTGATGTATGATAAGATAATATCACATGATAGCACGGATATGACTAATGTGAAAATAATCTCATCGGTATTATGAGATAAATATTATATGATTGTGATAAGCAGTTTTGATCAAAGTTCTTGCACAAGCACTTATGTACTCCAGAAGAAGTACATATTTACTCCAGAAGAAGTAAATATTATCATCTAAACATACTGAAATGATATTATTATTGCTCCTGAAGAAGCATAAACGAGTCATACATGCAAAATACAAAAGGGGGGAAACATTTATGATCCTCAAAAGTAGAGGTGTGTATCAGGTGTAATAATACTCCATACTCTACCACCTCTAATCTTTTTTTGTGTGTCTCAAGAGTAAGAATACTTCGTACTCCACCACTCCTAATCCTTTTGAGGTTCACAAGATTAAAGTTCAAAATACGCATCAACGTCAGAGGTGTGTCTCAAGAGTAAGAATACCCCATACTCTACCCCCACAATATTTTGAGATTCACAAGGATAAATTTACATTAACCGGACTCCATTTTTGCTTGGTACCCCTTCCTTACGACCAATCTATCTTAACTCCTGCTGGATCTTGTATTGGAACATATAATTGTAATTTTTCCAGCAGTTCATCGGTAGTGGGAGCAGAAATAAGGATCCTCCTAGAAAATTGAGAGATGAATCCCTGTTTCACAGCATAATCAAGAAATGTTAGTAAACTATCGAAGAAGTTGTTAACATTCAAAAGTCCAATTGGCTTAGTGTAACACCCCAATTTTAAATGCTTAAAACTAGGTGTGTTAACTCCCATTCACATTTTATGCGGAAATAAATCATTTAAAAATATTAAAAATATTGTTTTTCTATTACACTAATATATAGAAATTTCGCCAGAGTCTCCTCTATAACTTGGACTTAACCAACCTGAAATATGGGGGAGAGATTGGGGTGAACTAAAGCTCAGTAAGTAAACTTTATGCATGTGATGCATGCTCATGACATGATATGCTTTAAACATTTCGAAATATGTATCCCATTTTGATGAGAACCCGGGAGGAGGTCCGCATCGTAGCTCGCGGAATAACGCTTGGAAAGTTCCGAATTCAGGTTGGAACGGACGAGAATACTACAACCCGAGCCTCACGACGTAAGAACCATGGGTATATTAAACCCAAGACCCGCTACGATGCGGAAACAAGAACCGTAATGGATTGAACACCACAAAGGATGTCCACGCCTTTGATAAGTTCGATTTGTTGAACGCCACAAGATTTGAATCTTGATAAGTTTGTTATTTAAAGGGAAAATCCTCACCTGTAGAGAGAGTAAAAACACTCAATAATTTTATTCATCAAAATTATTCTGTTTTTACATTGAATAAAAAAGCATATAAATAGGCAAAATAAACCCTAGTCGTTAACTGACTCTGAATAGAATTCTAATTAGGCTAAAATACCTAAAATAACTAAAATAACCAAAATTGGAAAAAGAATTAAAAACCAATAAAGGAAATACAAATCAACTGAAATACTAAAAATCCTGAAAACCTGATTCGCGCCGCTTATGGCCGTAAAAGTCGGACTTACGGCCGTAAGTCCTTCTCGGATCAAAATGTTTCAATATTAGTTATGGCCGTGAAGATTGATGTTACGGCCGTGAAATTCCATGGATTAGTTACGGCCATGAGAACCCAAGTTACGACCGTAAACGCTGTTCTGCCCAAATTGTGCGCTGATAATGTTACGGCCGTAATTATGGAAGTTACGGCCGTAGAAGCCTTTCTGCCTTGATTTCTGATCCTTTGACGGGAATTGAATCTTGACTCGAGCCCAACATGAAACTTGTTCATTTTCCTATGTAGAATATTGTTGAATTTCCCATATCTTGATTTCTCATTTTTGACGTCTTTTCCGGATCACATCATCCCCTCTTCCATTAAGATGATTCGTCCAGAATCATAACATTGCTCTTAACTTCTTTTCCGGATCACATCATCCCCTCTTCCTTTAAGATGATTCGTTCCGAATCATAAAGCTGTTCTTGGCTTGGGCACTTGGTTTAGCCTCGAACCTTCTTCGTACAAGCAATGTTTGATCTGACGTTCTCCGAACCTGCTTAACTTCTTGTTTTGGCTAGAATTATAGATTTTCCCGTCAAGCCCACCCTGATTCGTACAATTCCCTCCTTCTTTAGGATGATTCGTCCCGAATCATGGTGTTGTTCTTGAAAAATCAAACTGTACCTCCTGGATCAAACGGAAAATTGTCGATTCCCTGACATGCATTCAATAAATAATGCTCCTCCAATTTGTAGACAAGAAGGTATTGAAACATGAGGGGAATTGATCAAGGTTGATGTAAATCAAACTTCCATGCACAATAAACCTGCAAGAATGATTTTAAAAAAATGGAGAGGGAAATATTAGCGTATCCATTCACAAGATATGGATCCTTGTACTCATGATACAAAATCTCCATAACTTTTTTCCCACCACGAGGCCCTTCTCGTCGCCTCCAAAAGTCAATATACTTTCTTGCTCATTCTCTTCTTTTTTCTCAACCACTTCTTCTAATTTTTCACATTCAACCACATCTTCAATATTTTTATTGACAATTTCAACATTCAAATGTTGAACTTCTGCTCCAACTTCCAATTCATTCATATCATTGTCAACAATGTTATTTTCAATCTCCTCTTCCACAAGTTTATTCTCTACTTCAAGACTCGGAGTTTGATCAACTACTTCAATTTCTTTTTTCGCACACTCAACCAATTCTTCTAAATTTTTGAGCTCAATCACCTCTCCTAATTTCTCATGCTTTTGCTCATGCACCACCTCATAAATAATTTTATCGACATGATTAGGCATCTCCTCTTCTAACTCGTTCCTTGACAACGCTCCGCAAGTGTACGGGTCACGCAAGTAATAAAGTGGATTTTAAGTCTGAATATCGTTCCCACAGAGATTGTTTTAAATCGTATTTTAGACTACTACCTTAACCGGAACTAGAGAAGCCTAGGATTTGGAAATTTTGAATTAAAATTAAACTAGAAAGAACGAGGAAATTTGATTTAGAGAAAATATGAGAAAAACATGCTAGAATTGAGAATCCGCATTTATTCCATTAATTATGCATTAAATTAAACATCTAACAATAATTCATGAGGTTTTGAAAATCCATATTCCTAATATTGTCAAGACTCCCTTTCGGACAAGAATCAACACCTATTTCTATACACAATCCGACTATATTTCTATGACGAATCTAAATGTATAGAAAAGCATTACAAGTTTTGTGAATACTATAGCAGATAACACAAAGCATAAGGGTATATTTCTATCCCCTATCGAACTTTGTGACAATTGACACAAGTCTAATGAAATCTCAATCTTTCGAGCTTAAGAAATCACAACCTAAATTCATACAACTAGTGATCAAGTAATTGCATGATAAAAAAGTATAAATCAATTGCTCAAACCCATGAATTATGAAATTAAATGATAATCAATACATAAAATCCGGAAATAAATGCTTCATCACAATTCTAACATTTAAGAATCTAGCCTAGATACATAATTGAATATAAATCACAAAAGGAATGGATAGATGTCACCCTATTCATGTCCTTGATCTTCGTTCTTCAATTGTGTCTTGGCTTGGAGTGGATCCCTCCGCAATCCGACAGCGTTTTGGCCTCTCTTCAATGAATTGGGAACCCCTAATCTCGTGCCCTTGGTCTGGTACATATAGATTTTCCCGAGATTTAGGTTAAGTGAGGAGAAAACTGCTGAATTACGCGCAAAAAGCCCAGCTGAGGCCCAGTCGAGATTACCGTGCGGCCGCACGGTTCAAAAACACGCGGTCGCATGACTCTGCAGGTAAACTTCAGTTGCCGAATTTTTTGACCGTGCGACCGCACGCCTTGTTCAACCGTGCGGCCACACGGTTGTAATTCCGGCTGCAATTTTTATCTTTTAAATTCTGCAACTTGGTCCCTGTCTTTTAATTGTACAGCAAGTCCTCCAACTTCTGATTGTTGCAATTTAACCCCTGAACTTCTGATTTCTTCCAAATTCGATTTTTTCTTCAAATTAGCTATTTGATTGACTGCATCAATTCTTGATTTGCTCACTTTGACACTTTTTACATCCAATTGCTCAATTTTAGCTTCAATTCCTTTGTTTTCTCGAATTTGGGATTATTTCTGAAATGTAAACAAATAACGCAAAATAAATAGAAAATATTCCAAAACAAACATATAAAATCCTACTTTTAGGATAGAAATAAGTGTATAAAATACACTTATCATTCCTCAAGTCTCCCTCCTTCTTTTCAACATTCATATCCTGACACTCCAATTTTAAATCCCCTCCAATCTCACTTTCACCATGTTGTAATTTAGCTTCAGCCTCCCTTTCACTCTCACTCTTTCTTAACTTAGCTTCTTTTCTAGCCTTCCGTTCATACATCATCATTTCCTAAAAAATTTCTGTTCTACTCTTCAAAAACGCCCTCGCATTAATCTCTTCATCCCAATCCTAGGTTTATGGTTACGCCTATATTCCCTTTCACGCCGTTGAGCAAGTTCTGCACTATGCATATCTACTGAGTTCTTAACCTTCCCAAACTTCGCATCTAATCTCCCATCAAATTTCGCTTCCAATTTTGCAGCTAACTCCTCAAACCGTTTCTCCATCATGACAAGCAGGGAAGATTGATGGTTATCTTTCCTAGATGATGAATTTTCGTGAAATTTGGACATTATGGAATGAAATGGAATAATAGTTTCTTGAATTTCAGAGTGACTTTTTTTTTTTTAATTATGATGAATTTTCGGAATTAATAAAAAAATAAAAATAATAATTTTTTTTAATAAAATTCGAAAATTCGACTCGAACGCAACAAAACAAACGGGACAGGATTTGGATTAGAATCGAATAAATTAAACAAGATTGAGTTTTGATGGATTTTCGTATGGATCAATAACGAAAAAGTTTTACTGACACGAAGAACAAGATATGGATGATTTTGTGTAGACTCTATGATAAAAACACAAAATCAAACTGGATAGAATAGAAAAACAAAACCTGAATCCAGAGTCCAGCTCTGATACCATGTGATGAGAACCCGGGAGGGGGTCCGCGTCGTAGCTCGCAGAATAACGCTTGGAAAGTTCCGAATTCAGGTTGGAACGGACGAGAACACTACAACCCGAGCCTCACGACATAAGAACCATGGGTATATTAAACCCATGACCCGCTACGATGCGGAAACAAGAACCGTAATGGATTGAACGCCACAAAAGATGTCCACGCCTTTGATAAGTTCGATTTGTTGAACGCCACAAGATTTGAATCTTGATAAGTTCGTTGTTTAAAGGGAAAATCCTCACCTTTAGAGAGAGTAAAAACACTCAATAATTTTATTCATCAAAAGTATTCTGTTTTTACATTGAATAGAAAAGCATATAAATAGGCAAAATAAACCCTAGTCGCTAACTGACTCTGAATAGAATTCTAATTAGGCTAAAATACCTAAAATAACTAAAATTACCAAAATTGGAAAAAGAATTAAAAACCAATAAAGGAAATACAAATCAACTGAAATACTAAAAATCCTGAAAAACCTGATTCGCGCAGCTTACGGCCGTAAAAGTCGGACTTACGGCCGTAAGTCCTTCTCGGATCAAAATGTTTCAATATTAGTTACGACCGTGAGAACCCAAGTTACGGCCGTAAACGTTGTTCTGCCCAAATTGTGCGCTGATAATGTTACGGCCGTAATTATGGAAGTTACGGCCGTAAAAGCCTTTCTGCCTTGATTTCTGATCCTTTGACGTGAATTGAATCTTGACTCGAGCCCGACATGAAACTTGTTCATTTTCCTATGTAGAATATTGTTGAATTGCTCGTATCTTGATTTCTCATTTTTGACGTCTTTTCCGGATCACATCACATTTACTTTAACTTTTCAGAACTTTCTAACTTTTCAACTTTCACTTAAACATTTCAAAACTTTTACTTCATTCCATCGTGAGCTCACTTAGTGTATCTTCTAGTCAATCAGGTAACAATGGGCAATTCTTATTTGGAACCAGATTAACATTCACATTTCCATCGCAAAGAGGTTTAACATTCACTTTCCCACCGCAAAGCGGTTTAACAGTCCACCGTAAAACGATTGAACATTCCGTTGCAAAGTGACTTAATTCGGGTACGCCGGTCCTTCACGCCCCATTTCCCACTCGCATCTTTCATGAACTAGAAGTACACACATTCTTCCTTAAAAACTTGGGATACATAACTTTTGAACAAACTTATACCTTAACACATTTCTTTCTTTTATTCCCAATTTCGATGCCAATGCAGCTTGATGGTGCAATGACATGATAATATGTATGCTTGAACATTCCTTTCAATGACGTATACTTTCATAAAGTAAATAAAATTCATCAAAGCAAGTAAGTTGCAAACAGTCATTTACACATTTCACATTTACATTAACTTCTATGAACATAGGGGAAGTTTACTTACCTGACGTCTTTAGTATTTACCATTATCTTGACTTGCAAGTAGAAGAGTCTCAGATGCCCGCGACGTCAATGTGCCCAAAAATCCTAATTATTCTCATTCATTAATAAAGTATAACTTTTAAATCAAAAAAATGAGACCTCACAGTATGACCAATACATTAATTTCGATGCACATTAGATCATTCTATCAGTAATTCAAACTAAAACTCAATTTTACATAGCTTAACCTAACGTTTTAAAATCACTCCCTTAAAGTTCCAAAAATTTCACAAATCTAAGAAAACAACAATTATCCATCTTTACCCAAGCCGTTAAATAAAATACAATTTCATAAATTCCAATTATCAGAAATTCATATATACATACTTTAAAATTTTCAGAAATTTATTCACGTTTATTCCACTTTCCCAAATTCTAAAATTCTCAAATAAACAAATTTAAAATTCAACAATCTAATTAAGTCTAAATCTGAAACTCCTTCATATAATGTGCCGGACCCATACTCGTATATTTGAAATCTGAAAAATTTATTGTGGAAATTACATATCTATATATACATATATACATACACTAATTTATATATCGCCCAAAATATGAGCTTAACAGATTAAAATTCGAAAATTCTAATAAAACCCAATCTGGAAAAAGTCTGAAAGCTTCATATCAATACATACATTTAACATATATACACATATATACACATATACATATACATATCTTTGTGTGTGGGTGAAAGGGTGCGAAAGTGTGCGTGTGTCAGTGTTCGGGTTTCGTTAGTGCAGGGCGAAGGGAGGAAGAGTGTGCTACCGTGTTGGAGTTGGCGACTGGTGGTCGGAAACAGTGAGGAAGGCGGCAGCAGCAGTGTCGCCGTGAGAGGAGAGTAGAGAGGGCGAGACACAGAGAGAGAGAGCGAGAGACAGGGGACGAGGGAGTGAGGCGAGAGATGAGTCTAAGGGTTAGGTTAGAGTTAAGGTTTAAATCTTGTGAAATTTGCAAACTAATCCCTCATATCTCCTCTTCTGTCTAATTAAGTCTCTAAGTTCTATTTACTCTCCAATTGCCACTAAACTTTCCTCCCAACTTTCAATTTAACACAATATAATAGAAAATAGCATGCTTAAGCAATAAAAATTTAATCACATAAAATTGCACGTGAAAAATTTATAATTTTCTAATTGGCACATTGAGCGAGACGGAGTCCAAGTCCTTCCACTACAAAATAATTCAAATTATAGACATTAAAGATCATAAATTTATAATTTATAATAACATTCACATGAGTATTACGTGAAGTTTAAAATTGCACGAAAACTGAAAAGCGGTCTTACACTTAGTATGGAGGCTGAGCCCATGAGGTAATATTAAAGATTTCCTCTAAAGTACCAAAACCTCCAGGCATGGAAATGAAGGCATCAGAACCATATAACATGCAAGTTATGCATTCATGGATAGATAACGTCTGTACTTCATGCCCTCGTGTTTTTCCTGCGACATCAGCTAAAGGAACGGGTATAACACCTATCACTCTTGTTTTTTCTGCTTGAGCGGATTGTGAAACACAACCCATCAATCCACTGCTGCCCCCTCCATATACTAGATTGATACCTCTCTCTCTCTCTCTCTCTCTCTCTCTCTCCCAACTTCTTCCCTAGAAGCACTGATACTTCTAGATACTCAAAGTCTCTCCCGATTTTTGATCCACAAAATACACAGATAGTTTTGATCTGTCGAAATTTTGATCCCTCCATCTTTTAAGAATAAAATGAAGGAAAACTTACAAGAAATTGTTATTTTGGGATGCTTTAAACTGAGAAATTATCTGATGTTTTAAACTTGAAGATATTCACTATTTACTGCTCTTCTTTTGAAAAAGTTACTATTTACTTTTGACTAAATGGCACTACTTTTGATATTGTCTCTGACAAAATATATTTTGGATAATCATTCGGTAATCTTTCAGATACCATCTGTTAATACACGAAAAAATGAAAATACAAAATACTTTGTTAAAATATATACACTATACTGATTTACCTTGTATCAATGTTGAGTAGCCAAAACATCATTATTTATAACAGCCTGGCAAACAGGATCTTTTGATATTATATTTTTGAGATTATAACGATCTTTATCACTGATGAATTTAGCTCATAAAGATAGTAACTCACGCTGCACATGCCTACTTGCGTCTCAAGAATCAATCGGATATCATCCAATGACTCCTTACTTAGCCCACCCTTAATGAAGTCTATCTTATCATCTCGATTTATGGATGAATATCATATTGACTTACAACAGGTATTACATGTCCATCGAGCACATTTGTAACAACCATTTAATTTTTTGCTCTTAGCTTCTTTGCAAAAGTACTCTTACCTAAGCCAAGCATGTGCTTAGAAAATGAATATGGTAATTCACCAACTAAACGAACTTTTGTTTTGATCAACCAACGAACATCTTTTTGGATACCTTGATCCATCAACAACCTCAATCTTTGGAGTCGAACTCGGTAAATCTTTTTCAAAACATTTATCGGAAGATTTGAGTAGTATTTGCGAATATTTGATAATATAACATCCATTTTGATGGATCTGATCTTCTCCCAAAGTGATCTATTTAAATGCATGATTTAACGTGTAAAAGAGCGTTGGCTCCGCGTATCATTGATTCCACCAAGAAAAGGAGAAAAGATTTGTAATCAAAAGAAGGGGACAAGGGTCATTTTATTAAGATTTCGGTCTAATCATCTTTTTAGATATAATAAATTAAGGTGTACTGATTTATAAACTTGAACAAGTAAATATTGTATTGAACCAGAAGTTCATACGTAAAAGTTAATTATATATAGTATGAACCAGAAGTTCATAAGTGAAATATACATTGTATTGAACCAGAAGTTCAGCGATATTGTATTGAATCAAATATTCATACATAGAAATGAAATAAAACCGTATTGAACCAGAAGTTCTATAATAAACGGTTAGATTATCAAAAGTTTCAAATTATTTTCTATGAGAATAACTTATTTAGAAATTGTTTATCATACAACAATATTCTATGTCAAACATGGATTAACTCAAGAAGCTTTATGATTTGTAAAAGTGCGATATGTATACAATCCACCAAAGCGCACTTAGGTATATGATTGAAATTATATCCCTAAAAGGATTACATGTGATATAATATAAGATTTGTTAACATTATGAGGAAAACACGCCTGAAGCGTAATTATGCCTGAAGCATAATGATAATCGATTCTAAAAACAAATATCTCTTGAATAATTGAAATGATCCATTTGAGGATAAATACTCATGGTGAGTTAAAGGGACATAGTTAAATGATAAGAGATTTATGTACTTGATGATTGAAGAAGTCTCTATATGTCATATTGAGATGAAATGGAATCGATAAATAAATCGAATACATACACAACTCTCTTGTGAAAATGAGGTTGATGAAATTGTAATACTCTGGCCAAATATAAAATCCCAATGTAGGGATTATTGTTCAAGGACCTGAAGTCCAAATGCTTAAATGTACAAAGCCAGTAATTATTTGTACAAATGAAAAATATTACATAGTCGTAAAAGGCGACTCGTTGCGCTTGAAATTTTTTTTCATAGAACTGGCATGACATATGGTGGATAGACTATAGTCTAAATCACTAGCTTGAGCTCTTTCATATACCAATGAGTGAGATCAAAATGTATGATTCTCATCTCGGTACTTTGAGAGTATTCTTTGATGTACCAGTTGATCGCGGTACGTTGGGATTTCAAGTTAAATGATTTAGATTATATGTCGAAATTGATATATATTTCAATGATTGATTATAAAAATCATAAATTGTGGTTTATGAGATGTAAGAACATACATGTATAATCACTGAAAGATTCAATATGCCCAGATTAGTATCACTATAGAATGATACAAATGACTCCATGATATAATATGTTGAAAGTGAAATTGGAGTGTACTATTTATATCTGGGAAATTAATTATTTACTATAAGTGAATTTGAAAATGAATATTTTATTATTCACTAGAAGTGAATTTTATATTTGATTATTCACCCGAAGTGAATTCTACACTTGATTATTCACCAGAAGTGAATTCTAGATTTGATTATTCACCAGAAGTGAAAGTTGCAATCGATAAATTAGTACAACATTGCTTAATATAGCATGATATGACATCATAAATGAGATATGAACGATTTATATAAAGCTCATCGTATATGATATGTTTGATGAAAAGACTCGAGATTGCATCAATATACTTGTGATATTCCATGAAAGGAATAAATATGCGTTGCACTCTTTTTCCCTTAACTGAGGTTTTGTCCCACAGGGTTTTTCTAGCAAGGTTTTTAATGAGGCAATAGTTGAGGCGTATTAATGAGAATTTATGAGAATAATGTACTCTTTTTCCCTTCGCTAAGGTTTTGTCCCACAGGGTTTTCCTAGTAAGGTTTTTGAGGCATTATCATAGCTATCGACAAGCTATAATTCAGCAACACATTGTTATACTGGAATGATATCAACAAATGAAGAAAAGCATAGACATCTTATGAAGAATGCTATACAAGGATATTTTTATATACATATTCCAGACGAAAGATGATATCAATGTTCGAGAAGTTCATGAATCCTCAATTGCACACTTCAGGGGGAGAATCATGTTGTACTCTTTTTCCTTCATTCAGGTTTTGTCCTTCTAGGTTTTCTTGACAAGGTTTTAACGAGGCAGCGGCTGTACTCTTTTTCCTTCGTTCAGATTTTATCCCACTGGATTTTACTGACAAGGTTTTAATGAGGTAGTACTTCAGAACTTCAAGATTCAGTACATGATTTGTTCTACTCGAACATTAGACTCAATGATTGACGATGGCAAAAATCAGGGGGAGCAACTGTACTCTGTTTTAACGAGGCAGTCAATTGCGTAATATGTCATTCAAGGGGGAGTGTTATAAATAATGTATATATATGTGAATGACATTACCATTATATCCCTGTAAACTTTACATTATTACGATTGTGTCATTGTTCACCCCTATAAATAGGGGCCTATATTACTCATTTGGAATACAATTAAAATAAGCAATTTCTCTCATTCTTGTTCTTATATTTTGATAGTTTTACAACAAGGATTTGCTTGTTGCCTAGAAAGATCTCATGGTTATTTCTTACCTCTGTCTTTCCAACATCTTTCTTATTTTGGAATTTTTTTAAGAGATTTCACGTAATAATTATTGTTCCTGCTTTATTTATTATTTAAAGAAATAATTTTTAAGCATGAATAGAAAAATTTCTAGTACTCTAAGCCAATGAGTTTAAGACACCTACAAATTGGGGCCACAACTAACCAAATAATGTAGCCCCTATATGTAGGTGTCCGTGTTGATTGGCTTGGAGTATCGAGTTACGGTACTCCAGGAGTACTAGAAATTTTTCCGAATAAGAGAGCACTAGAAAGAAAAATTGAAATATAATTTTGAGGGAAATGTAATAAAAAAGTTTACCTTAAATTTCCCTATTTGGTGTATAATTTTATTAAATTCTTATAAAAAAATTAATAAAATGCATAATTAAAAAGTTGTGAATTTTATATAGATTTCAACTTTGAATTTTGAACTTTGAGTAAAAATAAAAATCTGAGGGAAAAATGCTAAATGAACAATACATTTGAATAATAAGGTGGACAACACACTCACATGGAGTGGACCCACATGTTTGAAAATCGGATGGTAGTGTGAAATTAAAGTATGTGACAGAGGTGGTGGGTCCTTTTTTTTTTGATCGAATTGGGTCCTTCTATTAATTGTGGACTAAATGGGTGTATCATTGTCGTCATTAGATGACTGAGCATGTCATTAGTCTTTTGAAAGGAAAATAGTTAATGCTATTGTGTGTTTTGTTTGACTAGTAATAAATATGCACGTTGCACATCTTAAGGTAACGAGTAGGAGGAGGAACTATAAGAGACTTGTGAAGACTTAAAGTGAGTTGAAGGCGATTATGAAGAAGTGGTTTATTTCAAATCACCACTATATGGACATCTACCAAAGACTGCAAGGTAAGGATATGTAGATCACGATTATTAGGACTAATGTTGTGGAGGATAGGGGTCTACACTGACCAAATTTTTGAGTGAGATGAATATGGACATAGTGAATGTGATTGAGCTACAACATTATGTGAAGTTGAAGGAGATGGTGCATATGGCTATATAGGTTGGGAGGAAGTTGAAACGAAAGGGGACAACAAGGTATTCTTCAGGCTGTTATCCTTCTTTACAACAAAAATGGGAAGACAATGAAGATCTTGTCTTGAAAGAGAAGTTCGAACCATCTAAAGGGAGAGAGGAGCAGACACCTAAAGGTACACAAAATTCTGATTCTCAACCTAATAAGGATAGAAATATTAGAAATATTAGAAGTTTTTGATGTTTACGTTATGAGCACATTTGATGTGATCCGATACGGGGATCACCAAGAACACGTGGAATTAAACACCGAAAAGCTCTAAAATCCAAGATAGTAGACGGTAACAATGCAACCCCGACCTCACGACGCAAGAACTATGGGTATATTAAACCCAAAACCCGTTACGATGCGGAGATAAGAACCACAAAGGGGGAACGCCACAAAGGTTGTCAAATCCTTTGATAAGTTCAATTTGTTCGACGAGAACACGAAGAAAATTAAGGGAATATCTCACCTTCAATATCATTAATCTCAAGAATAAAAGTTGTATTTTACAATGCTGAATAAAGCCATATATATATAGGCTTAACAAAATAAAGCAACCTAAATAAACTAGAATTGTAAATAAACAAAACAATAAACCAACCGCCTAACATTATCCTAAATTGCAGATTCCATGTTAAGGCTGTGACTTATGAGTTTACGTCCGTAAGAATGCTACGGATTAAAATTAAAAACATATGTTACGGCCGTGACAAATTTATATACGGCCGTAATCGACTTTCTGAATAAAAATATAAAAACTACCAAACTTTATTTACGGCCGTGAGGATTGGTATTACGGCCATAAGTCCTCTTCTGCATAATTTGTCTTGATGATGTTACGGCCGTGAGAACATTGTTTACGGCCTTGATTGCCATTCTGTCCAAATTTTTCCAACATGATTTTACGGCCGTAAAAGTAGGGTTACGGCCGTGAATTCGATTCTGCCTCAATTTCTTGTTGTTTTTCGATCCAAATGCATTGTAATAACGTTGGCTCCTCTTCCACTTTGTTATGCAACATAAATGAGGTATTTGCACTTGAGCACTCATCCATCCATGCTTGCATGAATCCTTGCATTGCATGCTTGATTCTTTTGGCTCTTTGTCTCGTTATTGGTCCTACGGGCACGTGAAACCGGTCAACGCTCGTTGAGCCACTCCGGAACTCATCATCCCCTCCCTGTTGAAAAGGATTCGTCCTCGAATCATCACCTGCATCAAACAGAGAAAGATCAGCAACATTAAAAGAAGCAGACACGTTATACTCACCTGGAAGATCGAGTTTATATGCATTCTCATTTATCTTTTCAAGGATCTGAAAAGGTCCATCGCCTCTTGGCTGCAACTTAGACTTTCTTTGGGTTGGAAATCGCTCCTTTCGCAAGTGCACCCACACCCAATCACCCGGCTCAAACGTCACTTGCCTCCTACCTTTGTTGGCATGAGTCGCATAAGGCTCATTTTTCTTTTCAATTTGCCCTTTCACCTTCTCATGAAGCTCTTTCACAAGCTTAGCTTTTTTCGCCCCGTCCAAACTGCTCCGTTCATTTGCAGGTAAAGGAATTAAATCAAGAGGAGTTAGCGGGTTAAAACCATAAACAACTTCAAAAGGTGAACATGAAGTAGTAGAATGTACAAATCGATTATAAGCAAATTCCACA
Source organism: Ligustrum vulgare (assembly GCA_963555705.1). Classification (NCBI taxonomy): domain Eukaryota; kingdom Viridiplantae; phylum Streptophyta; class Magnoliopsida; order Lamiales; family Oleaceae; genus Ligustrum; species Ligustrum vulgare. Next base: position 19,285,490 of record OY743186.1, read on the forward strand.
AATGGCAAACATTCCTCCCAACTTTTTAAATTCTTATTTATTACAGTGCGCAAAAGTTGGATTAATGTCCTATTAATTACCTCCGTTTGGCCATCAGTTTGCGGGTGACATGTAGTAGAAAATAATAATTTAGTACCCATCTTCCCCCACAAGATTTTCCAAAAGTAGCTTAGGAACTTAACATCCCTATCAGATACAATACTCCTAGGTACCCCATGGAGTTTCAGAACCTTCCTAAAGAATAGGTCAGCTATGTTTGTTGCGTCATCAGTTTTATTACAAGGAATAAAATGCGTCATTTTGCTAAACCTATCTACCACCACAAATATCGAGTCTCTACCTTTTTTTGTCCTAGGCAGACCTAACACAAAATCCATGGATATATCTACCCAAGGTTCATTAGGTACGGGCAAAGGTGTATACAAACCTTGTGGTAAGACTCTAGACTTAGATTGCTTACAAGTTATGCACCTTTCACAAATATGGTGAACATCATTTTTCATTTTAGGCCAATAAAAGTGCTCTTGTAAAGTTTCTAATGTCTTAATAACACCAAAGTGTCCCATTAACCCCCCACCATGAGCCTCACGCACTAGAAATTCACGCATAGAACAATTAGGCACACAAAGTTTACTTTCCCTAAACAAATAGCCATCATGCCTATAAAATTTATCAATTGCACCTTTTTCACATGAAGCGTAAATGATAGAAAAATCAGGGTCATTAGCATACATACCTCTTATATATTCAAACCCAAGCAACTTCGCATTTAAAGAGTTTAGAAGTACGTACCTGCGAGAAAGGACATCTGCTACCACATTCTCCTTACCTTGCTTATAGCGAATGACGTATGGAAAAGTCTCAATGAATTACATCCAACGGGCGTGTCTTTTGTTTAGCTTACCTTGTCCCTTGAGGTGTTTCAGTGACTCGTGGTCATTGTGTATGACGAATTCCTTTGGCCACAGATAGTGTTGCCATGTCTCCAAGGCACGAACAAGAGCATAAAGCTCCTTGTCGTAGGTAGGATAATTCAAAACTGCCCCACTCAGTTTTTCACTGAAAAATGCAAGCGGCCTTTTTTCCTGCATAAGAACGGCTCCAATACCTATTCCTGATGCATCACATTCAATCTCAAGTGTGCTAAAGTCTTTAACAAATCTCCTATAAAACCCAGCCAACCCGTGGAAGCTCCTAACCTCCGTAATACTTTTGGGAGTTGACCATTCTTTAATAGCACGAATTTTCTCCTCATCTAGCTCAACACCATTACCACTAACGACAAAACCAAGAAAAATTACCTTTTCCATGCAAAAAGTACACTTTTTAAAATTAGCATATAGTTTTCAGTTTTCAAAACTTCCAAAACAGATCTTAAATGTTCAATGTGATCGCCTAAGTTCTTACTATATACCAAAATGTCATCAAAGTATACCACAACAAATTTACCAATGTAAGCAGGCAAGACATGATTCATTAACCTCATAAAAGTGCTAGGTGCCTTTGAGAGGCCGAACGGCATAACCATCCATTCATATAAACCATATTTGGTTTTGAAGGCGGTTTTCCATTCATCACCTTCTTTCATACAAATTTGGTGATAACCACTCTTAAGGTCTATTTTACTAAACATACTAGCACCATAAAGTTCATCAAGCATGTCATCAAGTCTAGGTATGGGATGGCGATACTTTACCGTAATATTGTTGACTGCTCTACAATCCACGCACATCCTCCAAGTCCCATCCTTTTTAGGTACCAATAGAACTGGTATTGCACATGGGCTGTTGCTTTCCCTAACATAGCCCTTTTTCAACAGCTCTTCAACCTGCTTTTGTAGCTCTTTAGTCTCTTCGGGATTGCTCCTATAAGCTGGCCTGTTTGGAATGACTGCTCCTGGCACGAAGTCAATCTGGTGTTCAATCCCTCGAATTGGCGGCAGCCCACTAGGAATCTCCTCGGGAAATAAATCTGCAAATTCCTGCAAAAGAGACACAGCTAAACTGGGGAGGGAGTGGTTAGCTTCATCAAGTACAAGGAGAGATTCCTTATACATGAGTATAATCACTGGTTTATTTGTAGAAATAGCTTTGGTGATATCACTCTGTTTTGCGTAGAAGCTCATCTTTGTTTTCTCTCTTTTATTTTTACTGGCACTCGTCACACCCTCTCCTTTTTCTGGGATCGTGGTCCCAACTCTCGGTTTTTCACACAACTCTCCTTTTTTCGGGATCGTGGTCCCGATCCTCTTCTGTTCACTCAACTCTCCTTTTTCAGGGAACGTGGTCCCGACCCTCTTTCTCTCTTCCTCACTTTTTAATTTCAATTGGTCTTCATAGACCTGTTGAGGTGATAAAGGCATTAGTTTGATATTTTTCCCATCCTTAGTGAAGGTATACCTATTTTTAAAGCCATCATGAATAACCTTCCTATCGAATTGCCATGGCCTTCCCAACAAGATGTGCCCCGCATGCATGGGTACCACATCGCAAACCACCCTATCTTCATACTTCCCAATTTCCAAATCAACTACCACCTGTTTATTCACCTTAATCTCACCCGATTCATTTAACCATTGTAGCTTATATGGCCTAGGGTGTTTTAGTATAGGTAGGCATAATTTCTCCACTAGAGTAGTGCTAGCAACGTTCGCACAACTACCCCCATCTATTATCAAACTACACACCTTGTTATTCACAAAGCACCTAGTATGAAATATATTTTCTCGTTGCTCACCCGACTCTTCCACCTTAACTTGAGTACTAAGGGCTCTCCTAATGACAAGTGATTTAGCTACTGCATAGTCCCCATCATCATTTTCACTAACATCCTCTAGAGCTGGCATATCCTTATACTCATCCTCCACTTCTCCCTCTTTCTCATCCTCCGAACTTAATACCCCGTCACGCATAACCAATATTCGTTTATTTGGACATTGTGAAGAAATATGTCCTAAGCCGGAACATTTAAAACAACGAATATCTCTAGGCCTAGGAGTTTGAGAATCAAAAGCAATTTTACCTTTGTTGGGTGGCTCTATTTTTCCCTTTGGTGCCTCAAATTTATTTTTCTGCACAACCCCATCATTTTTAGAAGTCCCACTCCATGTAGACTTACCAAAAGAATTGGAACTTGTAGAGAATTTTGAAGTTCCCTTCCTTTTTAATTGTCGCTCCACTTTCATGGTCATGTGAAGCATCTCCTCCAAATCGATATAATGCTGCACTTCAATAACATTAGCAATATCTCGATTTAAACCATTTAAAAACCTAGCCATGGTTGCCTCCGGGTCTTCCTCTATATTTGCCCTAATCATGGCAACCTCCATCTCCCTATGGTAATCCTCCACACTCTTACTACCTTGGGAAAGGGTTTGTAGTTTTTGGTAGAGATCCCTATAGTAATGTCTAGGCACAAATCGTTTTCTCATAAGGGCCTTTAACTCATCCCAAGTTTCAATAGGCATCTCCCCATTCCTCCTTTTACTAGTAACCAATTGATCCCACCATACTATAGCATAATCAGTAAATTCTACGACTGCCAATTTAACCTTTTTAGCTTCAGAATAATTATGACAATCAAAAATTAATTCTACCCTCTTTTCTCATTCAAAATAAACGTCCGGATTACTCTTACCCTGAAATGAGGGAATGGACATTTTAATGTTACCAACATGTCCATCAACATCATCCCTACGATCACGCCTATATCCCCTATCACGTCTTTCTCCCCGATCTCGTCTCCTACCAACACTAGTAATAGATATTTCACCACTATCCTCATCACTATCAACAACCTCAACACGTTCATTCCTAGCTCTAAATTGTGGGTTGAAGTCATACCTTAGTGGTCTCCGTAAATTAGGGAAATTGCGCGGTTGTTCCTGACGTGGTTGAACATTTTCCGCACCTAGTGTCTCCCCCGGATTATTAGTCCTTTCCACATTCACGCCGGATTGTGGACCAAATTTTGCTTCCAACTTGGCATCCAACCTCGCCTCCCATTTTGCAAACCGTTCCTCCACCATTGCCAGCATTTTGAAATCTTGAAGATCCTTTTCAGTCGACGAAACTTCCTTCTGTGACATGGTTAGTAATAAAGGAAAAGAGAAAAATCTAAATAAAGATCCTCACGTATTTTTATCGCTCGTGTATCACTCAATTTGGCTTTTTCCCTCTATTAATCTCACCACTCTACCTTTTTCCTCTCTATTCCATTTTTCTCACGTTCTCAAAGAACCCACCAAACTAGTCACAGATTTGGTCCTTGTGGAATAAACCCCAAAGTGCAAATAAGGAAAGTTGATGGAAAATATTGGAATTAGGAAATTTAAGAAAGAAATTATGGAAACAAGAATTCTATTGCAAGAAGAAGTTTTATGAAAACAAGAATAAGGAATTTTATGGAAACAAGGATTTTTTGGAAAGATTTGCCCAAGATTATTTTCTTGATTTCTTGTTCAAATCAACAACTATCTCTTTTTTTTTTTTTTTTGTAATTTTCGGAATTTTTTTTTTCTCCTTTTTTTTTTTTAATATCCTATTCAACAAGAATAATCAAGAACAAGAAAACAAAAATTGGCAAATCTTGAATTTTCTAGAGAAATTTCAAGAAACAAGAATTGGAAAAAAAAATTTTTTTTTTTTTGAATGATTAATAACTGGAAAGAAAAACAACTGGAATACTAAATAATTGGATTTAGAGACAGGCTCTGATACCAGATGATGTGATCCGATACGGGGATCACCAAGAACACGTGGAATTAAACGCCGGAAAGCTCTAAAATCCAAGATAGTAGACGGTAACAATCCAACCCCGACCTCACGACGCAAGAACTATGGGTATATTAAACCCAAAACCCGTTACGATGCGGAGATAAGAACCACAAAGGGGGAACGCCACAAAGGTTGTCAAATCCTTTGATAAGTTCAATTTGTTCGACGAGAACACGAAGAAAATTAAGGGAATATCTCACCTTCAATATCATTAATCTCAAGAATAAAAGTTGTATTTTACAATGCTGAATAAAACCATATATATATAGGCTTAACAAAATAAAGCAACCTAAATAAACTAGAATTGTAAATAAACAAAACAATAAACCAACCGCCTAACATTATCCTAAATTGCGGATCCTATGTTACGGCCGTGACTTATGAGTTTACGGCCGTAAGAATGCTACGGATTAAAATTAAAAACATATGTTACGGCCGTGACAAATTTATATACGGCCGTAATCGACTTTCTGAATAAAAATATAAAAACTACCAAACTTTATTTACGGCCGTGAGGATTGGTATTACGGCCGTAAGTCCTCTTCTGCATAATTTGTCTTGATGATGTTACGGCCGTGAGAACATTGTTTACGGCCGTGATTGCCATTTTGTCCAAATTTTGCCAACATGATTTTATGGCCGTGAATTCGATTCTGCCTCAATTTCTTGTTGTTCTTTGATCCAAATGCATTGTAATAACGTTGGCTCCTCTTCCACTTTGTTATGCAACATAAATGAGGTCTTTGCACTTGAGCACTCATCCATCCATGCTTGCATGAATCCTTGCATTGCCTGCTTGATTCTTTTGGCTCTTTGTCTCGTTATTGGTCCTACGGGCACGTGCAACGGGTCAACGCTCGTTGAGTCACTCCGGAACTCATCAACATTGCTTCACAATGTCCAAATAAAATGTTGATGGTTATGCATAATGGGAAAGTTGTATCTTGGAACGCCTAAATTAGAAGATACTAGTGATAGTGAGGGAATAGAATATGTTGTGGTCGAGTCTCTTGTTACTAGGCGTGTTCTTAGTACGAGAATTATGATAGATGAATAGAGGGACAATATTTTTCATACTAGGTGCTTAGCGAATAATAAAATTTGTAGCATGATTGTTAATGGGGGGAAGTTGCACCACTACAGCTAGTATTACCTTAGTGAATAAATTGAGATTACCTTTAATGAAACATCATATACCTTATAAGTTGCAGTGGACAGTGGTTGATTGAATCCGTGGAGATTAAGGTGAACAAACAAGTCGAGGTGAATTTTACTATTTGTAGGTAAATGATGAGGTAATTTGTGATGTGGTGCCTATACATATTGGGTATATAGTGTTGGGGAGACGATGGCAATATGATAGTGCGGTGGTACATGATGAATTTATAAATCGTTACAGCTTTGTGAAGAGTTGAAAAAAAAATTACTCTTGTTCCATTGTCACCAATGCACGTCCATGAGGATCAATTGAAAATGAAGATGAGTTTGATAGAAAAAATAAGAGAGTTGAAGTCACGACCTCAGAACAAGGAGAGGTAGAGAAAACTGGAAAAAAAAAAAGTTGAGGTCCAAACCTCAGGAGAAGGAGAGAATGTGCAAAGAGAGAAAAAGAAAAGAGAGAACACCAAAAAAATGAGTACCTTTGCACAAAAGTTGATGTAAAAGGAACCCTTCCTTGATCTTAAAAAACTCCTCACTAGTTTGGATAATTCGGTTTTTGTAGATACCTAAGTTAGCTTATATATATCTAAAACTAGAAAGAAGCATAAACATGCTCCTCAAACCAACAAAAGCAGGATGATGTGATTCAAGGCCTTGTGCAAGATCGGGTGCTGATTCGAGGTCGAATCATTTTCAAGCGAGAGGATGATGTGATTCAAGGTAGGGAAACAAAGCAAGAAACAAAGGTTCAAACCTGCTCATCTTCAGTATATAATCATCAGCCCCAAGATTGTTTGAGTTTGTGTTTTTAAGTTAATTAGTATCACACCCGTGCGTTACACGGAAAAACAATATGAAATGATTTTACTATAAATATCATTACAAAATAGGGAAAAGATTGAACATATAATTTTCTTTGATTAATGATACAGACTCTCAACGAATGCTCAAAATAAAAATAAATTACAATTCTCATCAATTTTGGAAAACGTTTTTAAATAATACAGTTTGTAGTTGCTCACGGCCGTGTGATACACGAAAGTTGCTATAGACAAACATATTTAAGCAATTGCTCAAATTTAAATTAAATAATGCAACGTTTCAAATATATTTTATATAGAATAAATAAAAAATTTCATCCAAATATTTTTAGCTAATGTGAATAAAAATAATAGCCCTCAAAATATTATAACTTATATAAAATAAAGTAATTATAACAAATTAAATATATGTGATCCTATATATAAATTAATGTAACAAATTAAGTAATATTGAGCATGCGCAAAAGTGAAAATCAACCTCAAGATTTGTGGTGTACAAATGTTGAATTCAACTCAAGAGATCCTTCGCATGATTAATAATTTTTAAATGCGATACATTTAATTGAACTTAATTAAATGCATATTTAATTATATGTCAATAAAAAATTATTAATGAAAATATAAATAAAATATATATAGTGAGTCTTTTTGTCTATATATGTTAATAAAATTAAGAAATAAAGTTTCACCATTTTTTTACGGCATATAATTATTTTTTTAATATTTTAATAAAATTATAAACTGTTAAATTGTTTTATCTCTTTAAGGGAAAACAGATCACGAATTAAGTTTAATTATATGTCAATAAAAAATTTATTAGTGAAAATATAAATAAAATATATATAGTGAGTCTTTGTGTATATATGTTAATAAAATTAAGAAATAAAGTTTCATCATTTTTTACGGTATATAATTATTTTTTTAATATTTTAATAAAATTGTAAATCGTTGAATTGTTTTATCTTTTTACGAGAAAATAGGTCATGAATTAAGTATTTTAAAGATTGTACCGTGAACACATCAACTCCATTTTTAGAATTAACGTTCAATAAATGAAACTTTCTTTTTTAAAAAAACTTTTGAACTACAAAATTAGGCTCATACAATACATGTACAAAACTCAACTTACATATTCTCCTTAAGATTGAAACTTTTCTTTTCATATATTGTTCTTCATCATATTCTTCCCAAAAAGAGGTGTAGGATAAGGTTTTTTGGTATAATTTGATTTTTTTAAGCATTAATTATTAATTTTAATTGTTTTTCTAAAAAAAATAATCATTAATTTTAATAAATATCGTTACATTAATTGATTCTTCTTTTTCATACTGACAATTTCTTTATTCATATTGTTACATTTTTATTTTAATAAAAATTACTGATATCGCAATTGTTTAATAGAAATTATATGAACTAATTGTTAAAATTTGTAATATATTTTTGCATATTTTAGTTATTTAAATTTATAATGAAAAATAGAAAAATGGACAGAATCATTAAATAAATAAAAATAATGTGAAAATGATGAATGACTTGAAGAAATCTTAAGTTTGTAAATTAACCCAACTTAATTGGTTTTGCCTTAAAAATTCGTATGATTATTATTTATTTTAATTTGATGAGAAAAAATCAAAACAGAAATTAATTATCTATGGCTAAAATGAATTTAGTTAACTAATTATAGATAATATTATAGGACTTAGATGATATAATTTAAAATGAATTAGATATTGAGGAAAAATAAAAATATATATAAAATAAAACTTTACCTTTAATTTTTTATATGATTTTATGGACATTATATTTACAATTTGCTCTCACTTATTAGTTTGCATTAAATTTCTCACTATGATCTTTAATTTGACACCCATGTTACATATTTTTCGATTTCAAAATAATACAATAAGTATTAATTAAAAGAATAATAATAAAATAGAAAAAAAAATATTTTGATGTTATTAATAGCATAGCATGGATGTTGCAATTAATGATACATGTAAAATAATAATTTCTAAAATATTTAATATACTATTTTTTAGCAAAAAATATCCAAAATTAGAAAGTTTTTTTGGCGAAAAACTATGTGTGTATTTTGGTGACGGGTATTCTACTTTTATATAGATAATATAATATTATAGATTATAGATATTATAGATCATAGATAGACTATAGATTATAGATAATATTATAGGACTTAAATAATATAATTTAAAATGAATTAGATATTGATACCTTTAATTTTTATACGATTTTATGGACAATATATTTATAATTTGCTCTCACTTGTTAGCTTACATTAAACTTCTCACTATGATCTTTAATTTGACCTCCATATTTCATATTTTTCAATTTCAAAATAATAAAATAATTATTAAAAGAATAATAATAAAATAGAAAAAATAACATTTTGATGTTAATAATAACATAGCATATATGCCAATGTAATTAATGACACGTGTTCAATAATAATGCTAAAATATTTAATATATTATTTTTTAGCAAAAAAATTTCAAATTTAGAATTTTTTTAGCGGGAATCTATATGTGTATTTTGGTGATGGCTATTCTACTTTTATATGTATTAAGATTAAGATAAGATAATATATTAAGATTAAGATTAAGATTCAGTTCTTGTTTTAAAGAAAAAATCCGATTTTAAGGATTTTGCGTTAATGATATTTTGGCTGATAATTTCTAGCATGACTTTTATCGTTTGGTTAATGCCTAATAGAATAGGTGATCTTCAAGAGTTTAGTCGGATATATATTTAGAAAAAGCTTGAATTTGTATGGAATTTACTTTAAAAAAATTACATTTGCACAAAATGAAGGCGGATGTTTACATGATGCATTGTGCAAAGGCTATCATGTTGATACAAAAGACTTTAAAAGTTATGTTATTTACAATTACAAGTTTTGGAATAAGTAAGGTGCACATTCTATTGAGAGGAGCAATTTTTTTTATCTTGTGCTTGTAGGATAGTTGACTACTTCATTTAACATTATTTATTAGATCTATTTTCTAGAAAAGTCTTTGCGACAAATTTTTGGATAATTATTCTACTTGCAGGTGTCCAAAGTGTATCGAGTTAAAGCTTCCTCGTGAAGGTGCCACTTTCTAGTTCGTAAATGCTATACATACTTTGGAATTAAATTTTTGGTCAACATCCTCTCTAAATTCACTATGCCACACACTTCCAAAGCATAAAATTATTTTTTGGAAAGTCATATATATTTGTCATGAAAACTGGTTTTATTAGTAAGTTAAAAGTTACAATGTAGAATCCTAATGCACTTGTGAATCTAAAAGTACAGAATTTATGTGCGCTCTTGGTTTATTGTATTCATGAAGTGTCAATTTGTTGAGCGCTGTAGGTTCTTGATTTTGTAGCAAGAAGAAAACATTAAGTCAGGGTCAACACTATATCTGTTGGTAATATTGTCCTTTTACGTTTGGCCTGTTCTTTGGTTCCACTTTTCTAAGTGAGTTGTGCTAAATGTTTTCAAAAGTATTTTCTGAATGTGAGAATAGTAATTGAAATTTAAAAAAAAAATAGCTTCACATATACAACTTTCTAATGAGGAATGGATATGAAAATATCCTTAGTCGATTAAATATTCATTTAATTTAAGGTTCCTTCCTTTTATTGAATTCCATTTGTCTGGTTAACATTATCCGTAGGGTTTCTCTCAATTTTTCGCAATTATACCTTTTTTCTCTTCCTCGTATGGATAATAACATAATGTATGCATGTGATTTCACAAAATTATTACATCAGAGAATTTGTCTTTGCTGTAAAGTATTGTTGAATCTATTTGTGCAGTGTGTAATTTCATGAAATTATTATATCAGAGAATTTCTCGTGTGCCAAAATCTTGAAATTTTTGCTTCTAGATTTTATAAATTATGCTAGGTTGGTTATTTATTAAGTGTTTGTATTGAGAGATCGAAATGATTAAATAAAAATAAGTTTCGTCCTTTCGACACATTTTTCACATGATAGTTTCCAATGAATTGAATCTGCTCCATAATCTTCTCCGTGTTCGTTTCAAACCAAATTTATTTTCCTCTTGAATTAGGTCTTATAGATATGATTTATTTAACTTGATTGTTCAAATTTCTTATGAAGATTTTTGTTTCTATTGATTAGTTACAACAATATATGCAGAAATTATGGTCGAAGTCAAGGAGGAAGAATGCACACTTGATCTAACAAAAGCGTTGGAACTGCGACTTGTTCTTCAGATTCAGATTGCAATTGCGAAACTCTCACCCTCAGATCTTCCGCGAAACTCTCACCCTCAGATCTTCCGTTGATTCTAGGTATGAGGTTAACTAATTGTTGTAAACCTGTGTTTGATAAGTAAACCATGGAAAGCTAAAGTAAAAGATTAAGTAAATTTCACTAAGTTTGAGTTGGTGCTTCTGGAGTTGAATGTATATTTAGAATACTTTATTCTATCATGTTTCGTTTCAATTAATGGATAGAAAATATTTGACTTCATTGAGTCAGCTAACTGCATGCTTCGTAGTAGTTTATATACAAGTTAATTGACAAATAGATACGAACAAGTGGTTGATTTGTGAGTATCACTTGTTTATTCAATTATTTTGGAATCCTAATGTGGTGGATATTCGGTGATTTTTGAACTAATTGATTCTGACTTTGTAATTAATTCTGACTTCAATGAATTATTTTCTGATTTGAATGACATGAACATTATGTGCTCTACAAATTAGTGCTAGAATAATCCATAATTGTGCTTTCACGTTAACATCATCAAGCATACTAATGGGGCTTTGCTTTTCTTCACGATTATAGTTTATTCACCGTTTTGATTGCATCTACATAATTTGTCTTGGATAACTCAAGGTCTATTTACATTTCCAGTTTATAGTATGCCAAGCAATGAATTCTTTATGGTATCCAGAATGTTATGAATTGTTGATTGGCATACAAAATAAATTCTTTTAACAAGTCACTAGATTTTATACTATTATGTCATTTTAACTTTATAGATATAGAATTGCAGTATTATGTATTAGATTCCTCGACTCGCACCACATTAGTCCACCAACATCACACCACGTTGCCCGAGGCCGTGCAGTGTACGACGCCCCACTAGTTTTAGTAAGAAAATCAAGCAAGCATTTTGGCCTCAAAAAATAAGGCTGCATATTATATTAAAGTAAACATTTTAAAATCACTAGCTAACTTTATATATATGAGCTTAGGATCTCTCATCTACACATAATTGGGAAAATATTTCTGATAAATGGATTTTGAATTCATATAAAGGAGGTAAAAACTTCAAACACTAACATCACTGAGAAGATCAACTCTTGATTTCTGTAGATTCATTAAATATTGATTTACTAACAGCCTATTAAGCATGTATCTTCTTGATGCCTTCTAAGCCCTCCGCTAGTAGGCTTGTAAAATTTATATATAGCAATTGAAAATGTAGATGTCCAGAAAGTAATATGAACTCTCCCACTTATTTTTATACTTGCAATAAATACCATTTGCAAGGCAGTCCTAATATCAATAACACAAATTGGCCCAGACAAGGACGGATCCATAGCATGACGAGCCGACACGCTCGCCCGTACTGAATCATCGAGGGAAAAAATTGTTATATTTTTTTGGCAATTTTTAGGTTGTAACTCAAAAAATACAATTACTTGACCGATGTCCGCCCTAGTTGAACAAATTTCCTGAACAGCCACCCTAACTGAACAAAATTGTTGATCCGTCCCTGGGCCCAGATGGAATTCCCTAGGGTTTTTTTGGGAGGGAATAAAGCTTAGTTCTCATTCAACCATCAATTACCATACGAATGGCTATCCACATTTCCCTTAGAATTTCATTTCCTAATGTCAATCTTGTTCCTAGGGGTGGTGAATACTACTTTCACCATGGTTTCTTGTTCTTTTGTTTATTTTCACTTTGATTCCTAGTTCCTTTCAATTTTGAGATACATTACACAATGTTAACAATTTTATAGCAGATGCTAAAAATCACAAGCATAGAGAAATAATATTCTCTCGACAACAAAAGTAGTGATTTGTACATTGTACATCTATGGCCAGAGGAAATTGATGTGATGTAGAACTGGTCTATAAATCCAAAAAACTTAGGGCAAAGGCAATCATGAGGACAAGATTTTTTGTTACACTTGCTTCTAAAAGGATGTAGCTAAACGTGACCAAAAAATTATGTTACTGTGACAATTTAACTCACCAAAAACTAAGATGGCATATATGATGCATCAACACACAACAAGGTGAGGCACTTACAATCCACTTAAGACTTTGATAGTATCGTAGAAAAACCACTGCAAAGTAACTACAGGCCCACAATTGTTATTCGAACAGGAAGACTTCTCGGAAACAAATTAACAAGTTCAATGTTCTTTACTGCCTGAAAACCATCATGTCATAAGTAATACAACTAATGAAGTAAAGAAGGATGTCTCTAAAGGTTTGAGAGATTTCACTAAGATTCAATACTTGCCTTACAGTGTCAGCCTTTTTGTTGTAAAGAGATGAAACAATATTGTCAGCAAGATTAGAGATTACAGTACCAACAGCTCCAGTTGCATAGCCAGCTAGACAAGTCACAGCAAGTTGTTCAGATTTCGAGCAATCTTCCTTCCTTCTTTGCATAAGTTTGCAATACATAAGATCCACAGAATGCTCAAATGTTGAAAACATAATCATAGAGACTGCCAAATGAGCTTTTAAGTCACATAAATTTCAAATACAGTCTGGGCAAGAGAAGACAGTATTCAAGCTCACATATTGCACTGCCAACTCATAACATAATTAAGATTTCCAATGTATGCAGATAATAGAAAGACAAGCTATAAAATTATGCTGCCTCTGACATTCTTTCAACATACTGAATGGCATTACAAGAAGGAATCACTAAGGTAGAGAGTATAAAAGTTTATTAGGTATTTATGAACAAACAAATAGCCAGAGAAAATATTCTAACAACTATAAGCAAAATAAACAGCTCACTTCAAGCAACAGAACAATTACCTTATAGTACACAAAGTACTGCATAAATTCAAATATAAGAAGTTATCATATTACTAAAGTGTACGCAATAAAAAAATGATACATGCCTTAAGCGTGTCACCATTATAACACTAGCAACATGCACCCGTGAGAAAGGTGTCAAAGGACCAAGGAACCAAATAAAAGACCTTAACGATTAAGGGCTTGTTTGGCCAGACAACTTCTTATCCACACATTTCGTGATACCCATTCACTTATCCACCATTCATATCTATCTATTTATAATTTAAACTGCTTATGAACAACACTGAAATATGCTTCCTGAACTGAATATTTTTCTTCAAGAAAGTATATCTTGAAATTGTAACTATAGAAATGAGTAAATTCTTGCATTCCAACAGCCTAAATGAGTGTCAAAATGAGCAAAAGTTGATAACACAAGTATCTAGGTAAAAAAAAAAAAAGGTTCAATGAAAGTGAATGGTTACATGGAAGATTACAACCCCAAAGTGGAAAGAGACCCTTGTAAAACCTGCAATCAAATTAAATTCATGTGGATCAGTGTGATTAACTCTGGACATTCTGGTAAAAGATATAGTTTAAAAACATATACATCATGATTTAAAATACCTATAAAGGCCCTCATGAGCATATAGTTTTGAAAATCCATCCATTAAACCTTTAGCAAAACTAGGGTCAGTTTGAACTCTAACTTTGATAGCTTCAAATGGACAAAGAGCAACATCAGCAAATATTTGAGTGGATGCACTGCTGAGGAAGAATATGACACCCTTGTTCTGATCTACCAATGCATCACCATAAAGCTTCTTGAAGTATTCATAGAGACCAAATTTCCATCCACCTTGGACACCGTAACCAAAGAATTTTCCAGACCAACCTCTCCAAAGAGCAGAAGGGCCTTCTTCTCTCTAAAGAGTACTAAACCCTGATAGGATGCCACTATATTTGATTGGATTCACCTGAAATTCACATACTATGTCAGGTAATAGTTAGAAACAACACAATCAAAGAATTCACAATTATTGACATATATTTCCCTTCTTTCCATGAGGGAGGAAGCAAGGAGCATTTAATTGGGGGGAAAAATCATTTCTAATTTGAAAGCAATGCTGAAACACAACATTAAAAGAATAACAATAAGCATTATTTTGAAATGTCGCATTTTGATTTATGACATCATTGGAAGCAATTTTAGTTGCAATTTAATCTATGATTTCATTTTGTATTAGTGTGATAACAGTTGTTGAAGAAGAAAATATCTCAACAACCTAATCAAATTATGAATAAGAAAAGGGGGGTGGGGGGATTTCTAGCTTGCTCTATAACAAGAATGTAACAATTTTTTTCTTTTACTGAAAATAAACTTGTGTTTTTATCAGGGCAGGCACAGAGGTCTTAGGGGTCTTTGGCCAACTTCAAATATGCAGCCCTATAAATATTTAGATGCTTTTTATTAAAGAAAAATATTCAAAATTATAAAATAATAATATAGAACTTCCAAATGTCTAAATTAATTTATTCTTCTAGATTTTTCGATAGAATATCAACAATTGTACTATTACGATCAATTTATTTTATAATTTTTTTTTCGGTAGACACAATGACCAACTTATTCAACCTTTCTTGTGACATTGTTAACCAAATGTAGGATTTTTATCAACTTCACTTTGAGAAACAAATGCAAATGCAAATGTAATTAGTATAATCAATAGTATTGTATAAGCAAACTGCACATTTGGAAAGTAAAAGTATATCATTTTAATATAGTCTAAACTTCAATCGTCATTTTGTCTCTTTTCAAAAAATAACTCTAGCTTATAATATCGAAATTTGTGTTGTGCTTCAAATATCCTTTAAACTTATCGCACCAACACTTCAAAGAATTATCAGCAATCTTCAATTTTTTTAGAATCAAACAAATATTAGAACCATTATCATAACTGTGCCACTTTAACCACCTATATCATGTTTTAAATATTCTAAAAATAATATCATTAAGGAATTTTAGAAAAAAAAATTCTTCTTTTTTAATTGGACTTAGCCCCTGTTTGGTGGAGATTAAAATCAGATTTTTAATAGATTTTAAGAAAAGTTGATGAGATATGTAGTTAAAAAGTTGTATTCCTACGAAATGTATGGTTGAAATTAATTGTTGACTTTGAATTAAATTAAAATCTAGATTTTAATGAATAGCAAACAGGAGCTTACTAAGAAATCTATATAATTAAGCTTTAAATACTTCTATAAATAAAGAATTAACCAACATGCCACAATTTAATTAAAGATTAGAATGCTAGCTAATTGGACAACTAAATATGTTTGGTTGATCGAATTAGAACTTGATTGTTCGTAATTTTTTATGAGTTGTGTAAATTCTTTTAGGGGCCCTCATAAAAGCGAGGCCTTAGGCTCTCGCTAACTTGCCTATACTCAAGGATGCTATTGTTTGTGAGGTAGAAGCACGATGGAAATGGGATAGGTACGACTAACTCGACTTATGATAAATTTCTAGGCTTGATTCTACATAATATAGGTGGATTGCATTTGTAATACAAGCTACAGCTTTTGGGGAAATTAATAACAATACCCTACATAAGTTGGCATTAGAATTGGAGGTCCAATGTTCAAGTATCGAAAGTCAATACTGGAGCATTGTAGTGGAGTGGGTGGACAATACACGATCATAATTGAAATGAGGATGGACCCAACTTAGGAGAGATTCCCGAGCATTATTCTGGATGATATAGGGCAAATTGCATTTGTGCTTTGAGCTATAGTTTTTAGGAAAATTAGTTAACTTTTTTAATCACAATTGGGTTTCCAAGTAGTTTAAGAGTAGGGTCCGAAGAAAAAATATGAACATGACACTTTTTAGTTAATATTTAAATATTTAAATGAATACATACATGTTGCTTTTCTTCTAAAACTTAAGTTTTGTTGGAGCCCCAAAAAACCTAATCTCAAGTCTCGACGCCGCCTATTTATGAAAATTGTTAATGTATATTAGACATTTGATCGATCAAATAATAATAATAATAATAATAATAATGATAATAATAATAATAATAATACAGTTTGCAAGTGAAGGGACGATGTAGCCCATTTCTAACATTTTAAACTTATAGATTAGAAGATTAACAATGTGATATAAGTTAAACAAACTTGAATCTCTTCAGTTGTTGGTTTAGCTAGACAGTGGTGTTTTACTACAATTAATTAGGCATTCCATGCAAGCTAATTTGAAGATTGAAAGGTGATTAAGTTTGTCACGTACAATTGAGTATATATAATAACCACATTTATTTATGGACTTAATTCAGAACAAATTAATAATATGTACGTAATCTGAGAAAACCTACCTACTATAATTAATATTTTGAAACCCAAAGACTGAATACCTCTAGTCTACTACTCAAGATGTTACAAGTACGGAAACAGAATTTTATTGCAACTTGATCCATCTTTGTTTCTCAGAGGAGACTTTTACACATTTTTATAAAAATCTTTTGTTTTCTTGTACGAGAACAATTAATATTTACATGAAGAATACTGTACAAGCAATTGTATTCCATAATCACAAATCAGTTGCATGAAGATTATGAAAAAGTACTAATGACGTTATTGTGTTCCTTCCTTCAATTTATGTGTTCCATTTCAATCCTCAGCTAAATGCAAGGTCAGTTTAAAAACAACAGGCATGCATGCAGGGTAAAAAACTGAAATTTTTTTCCACTTGAATTTTCTTGAGGTATTTTTCTTTTTTTTCAAATCAGACTATAATCTGTGACCCAATGTTGGACGACTACTTGGTCTTTCACAAATTGAGTCTAAAGATGCAGTTTCTCAATTTTCAATTTTCAGCCATCATCCTAATTATACCTTGAAATAGCTCATAAAAGCAGCAATTGCTGAAGAAGGCAAGCCTCGCGGTTCACTTCTATGTACTGTATCAATTATAAATTGGTTTATTTATGTTTTTGAGGTAAAATGTGTGGTTAGAAAGTGGAGAGAGAAAATTTGTGTGATTAAAAAGTGATTTGAGAAATTATGTTCTTTATAAATCGTTATATAAATTATAATGAATGTGTTAAAGAAGATAGGCTTAAAGAACTGCAGATTGTTGTGAAAATTGAAAGCTATTTATCTTTTTAAGTGAAATTCATTTTATTTAAATCAGACAAGATCCCTGATATTTTGCAATCACAAACATTTGATTATGATATTTGAATTCTTGAGACATGGACATCAGAAATCGGTGATTTTTCCATTTTGAATTTGATTGAAGTAAAAATTCGCCATTTCTATTCAAGAATAATCTAAATAGTGATTTCAGTAACATGCAGTCCTGTCTCGAAATTACAATTAGGAAAGGTATAGTAAAAATTTGAAATGATTCCAAAAACACCAGTTCCAAAACTCTATAAAACCAGCATAGCATAATATAAAGTGGTATGTGATTGTGAGAGTAATATAAAGATGTTCAAAAGAAGAAATCCCAGAATTTTTTTTTTTAAAAAAAAACTAACGAAGAAAGGTACAGTACCTGCATATTAGGGCATCTCCAACCATACATCAAATTTGGGGTAAGATCCCTAATTTGGGGTAAAATCATCTCCAATGGTACCCCAAATCACACCCCAAATTTGGGGTTGCCTTTTTTATTTACTAAATTGCCATTTTCATATTCAATTTAAATGCCAAAAATTCGTAATTAGTCCAATAATTTTTTATTATAGAAATAATTGTATTTGTAAATATTATAATAATTATTATTTAATTTGAAATGTTATAATTCGATAATTGTTAATTTAATGTTTTCTAAAAAAAGTTATTTTCGTTCACAATAATTTAATTTGGTCTATTTTACGCGTTAGTTATTAATTTAAATTAAAGTCATTAATTAAAAAAATTATAATTAAGATAAAAATATTAAGAAATTATAAGAAAATGTGTATTATTTCCTTGACCTAAAATTTGGGGTAAAAGTTGTTGGAGAAGAACTTGACTATATCCCAGATTTGGGATAAAGATTACCCCAAATTTAGGGTAAACTATTGGAGATGGCCTAACCTTCAAGACATCAAAGGGGGTTATGGCGAGATGGGTCGTCCCAGCACTAAGCATTCCTTTCGCCGTACAAAGCCCATAATACCCAGCTGTAAACTCCTCTACATTTTTCATTTTCATTCTCTCCTGATTTTGCCAGGCCTTTAGGCAAAAATGATCGTCTGTTTTATACAATATTTGGTTCTCATCATTTTAAAAAATCGCAGTCGCAGCCATTGGTGAACCCTGAAAATTTAAAAGGAATGGTAAACCAAATACTTTGATTTGTAATTTATCATTACATTACATTACATATATAAATATAATGATACCAGCGGAGCTCTTGCAACAGGGTCCTACTTTTTCCCGCCTAAATGCTGATTTTTCTCCCTTTTTTCTTTTTCTTTATGAACAAATTTTTATGCATTGGTATGTAAGAGGCTGTTTGTTAAAAGTTTTTTGTTTAAAAATATTTTTTTTATGTTTTTTAGCTAAAATGTGTGGTTGAAAAATGAAGGGAGAAAATGTGTGTGGTTAAAAAGTGATTTGAAGAATTGTGTAGGAAAAAACATGTTTAAAAATATGTTTGTCAAGCACAACCTAAGTCCCTTCATTTTTTTAAAAATAGTGTCTTTGACAAATACTACTACTTGAAATTTGTGCTCTCTCTCTCTCCCCCAACTTGGGATTTGCTCTCTCTCTCTCTCTCTCTCTCTCTCTCTTCCATTCTTTTTTTTTTTTTTTGGGCTGATACACTATCAAGTCACACGTGCACCATTTTTCACCCCACACCCCTGACCCCCTATTCCACCCCCACCCCTAACCCCTACCCCTTATTACACTTTTCATTTACAATTTCTCTTTTTTTTGTTCATTTTTATCAAATATTTGAACATCATTAATTAAAAAAAAAAAATTGTTGATTTCATATTTTAGGATTTCATGAGAGCTCTTATATGAGTACAATATTAATATATATAAATTTTTGCTATTTTAAAAACAAATATTTATCGACCGTAGAAAAAGGCTAAAATTATGCTTAAACTTTTTTGTAATAATTTATGCTTAAATTGAATAGATTAAAATTGATGTTTAAATTATCACGAATTGTCACTTGGGAAACAAATACGTTATCAATACCTTCCATCCCTAAATAATTGAACACAATAAATCGAATCATTTTTCTTTTGCCTCTGTTTGGTAAATCGTTTATAAATATTTGTTTATAAATAATAAATATTGTTTATAAATATCGATGTGACAATGTTTCGTTGACTCATTTTTTTTTCGAAAAGTAAAAATTGTTGGCGAAAAATCTTTGATTAATCAAAATTGTTGACTTTTCAATAAAATTGATTAATGAGATGTTGTCATATGATGTGATCATTTATAAATAAAATTTGTAAGTCTACCTTTGATAAATTGTTTAGAAACACATTTCTCAATTTATTTTTTTAACTACACTTAGTTCTTCAAATTAATTTTCAATCATATATTTTACCTCGAAAATATTACATTCATTATTTATAAACAAAAATCATTTACCAAACAAGACTAACAATTTACAACTCTATGTTTGGTAAATTGTTTATAAACACAATAAATTGAATAATTTTTTCCTCTTTAGCCTATGTTATAAACGGTTGTTTATAAATAATAAATATTGGTTATAAATATCCACATGAAAATATTTCGTTCACTCATTTCTTTTGAAAAGTAAAGATGGTTGGTGAAAAAATTTTAATTAGTCAAAATTGTTGACTTTTCAATAAAATGAATTAATGAGATGTTGTCATATGATGTGACCCTTTATAAATAAAACTAGTATTTTTACCTGTGCGATGCACGGGAATATAGTTGTAATAGTGATTTCGATCAAAGTTTATGAAAATATATTAATTATACAATCATATCAAATAAAAATACAGTAAAATAACATTTTAATACAAAATATTATCGAATTCAAAAGTTAAAAAAAATAATCAAAATAGGAAATGTAACATTTACAAAACTAATAAAAAATAAGAAATTATGATCATTATAAGATTTTTTTCTTTTCTTTTTAAAATTGTTTGTCTCTTTTAAAAATAGTTTTATTTACTATTTTGGTTGTGTTCGACGGCTGTGAATTAACTAAGCAAAAGACAAGACCACCAAAAAATTAATTCACACAATTTCTCATACCACTTTTTATCCATCTACATTTTCTTTCTCCAGTTTTTAACCCTACATTTTACCTAGAAAACACAAATAAATCAACCAAATAATTTACATTACATTATTTCCCAATTAATTTCAGTCGAACAGAGGCTTATTTGTTTGTTAAACTTTGTTTTTTTAAATAATTTATTTTTATCTTTTTTTTAATATATTCCAACATACGAGAGTGATTACTTCTAACTCTTGTTAATTGTCATTACATATGACGAAAAATTATATTCAATCAAGTATAAAATTATTCGATTTAAAAGAAAATTACTGGATTAATCATTTAATTTTTTATTTTTTATATAATGTAATTGGAAAACTTGTAAAAAATACACAATATAAGGAATGTTCTTAACTTTTTTAAACTATAACATTTTCGGGTTATTTAAACATTTTTAAACACATTTAATAATATAATTTTATATCTTTAGAAATAATTTAATGTTACTTTACCAAATTAGTTACACTATGATTAAGCAGAATATTTTTGAATAATTTTTTTAATTAATTTAACAAAATTTCTAAATTACGGATCTTGAATACATTTTTATAACAATAAAGAATTATCTATTTATTTTTTAAATTAGACTTATGATGCTTTTGATGTAATTTTTCACGTTTCTCACAAAAAAAAAAAAAAAAACTGAAGTTAGGATACATACTAAGATTAATAGTTATATTAAAATCAATCATCCTATTAAGTAAAAATAGATTTGTTTAAAAAAAATTAAATTGTCATTTTTTGGAATTGGAACGAAGCATCTCTATTTGACAAAATATTTTTAAACAACACGTTTTTAAACTATTTTTTAATCACACATATTTTTTACCTCCACTTTCCATCACTAATTTTTACCTCGAAACCATCACATTCTTTGATTTCAAATAAAAAATTTTAACTACCACTATTTTTTATATAATTTAAAAGTACTCAAAACGTTTTATTTATTTATTTAGAAACAAATGTATGTAGTGCTCAAAAGTGTAATTCAAATTTGCAATCATTTCACTTTCCAAAATGCAATCATTTTTTATTTATTTTTTAATTCTTCTGTTTTTTGCAAAATCTTTCCAAATTTAGCAAATACATTTTGACGGAAAGTGTGTGTGTGTGTGTGTGTGTGTATTTTTGGTAAAGACTTTGTTTAGATATAGATATAGATTCTTGTATTTTTTGCAAAACCTTTCCCAAAAAAAATTTGTTAAAAAAAAAAATTAAATTGTCATTTTTTGAATTGGAATGAAGCATCTCTATTTGACAAAATATTTTTAAACAACACGATTTTAAACTACTTTTCAACCATACATATTCTTCTCTCTACTTTTCAATCACTAATTTTTACCTTGAAAACATCACATTCTTTGTTTTTAAACAAAAAATTTTAACTTCCATTATTTTTTATATAATTTAACAGTGTTCAAAACGGTTTTTTTATTTTTTATTTTTTTTATTTGAGAACAAATGTATGTAATACTAAAAAGTGTAATTCAAATTTGCAATCATTACACTTTCCAAAATGAAAATAATTTTTATTTTTATTTTTTAATTCTTGTATTTTAGGCAAAACCTTTCCAAATTTAACAAGTACATTTTGGTGAGAACGTGTGTGTGTTATTTTTGGCAAAAACTTTGTTTATATATATATATATATATATATATATATATATTACACTTTCCAAAATGCAATTATTTTTTATTTATATTTTTTAATTTTTGTGTTTTAGGAAAAATCTTTTAAACAACACGTTTTTAAACTACTTTTTAATCACATGTTTTTTCTCTTTACATTTCAATCACTAATTTTTACCCCGAAAATATCACATTCTTTATTTTTAAACAAAATATTTTAACTATTATTATTTTTTATATAATTTAACAGTGCTCAAAACGGTTTTTATTTATTTATTTTTTATTTGGGAACAAATGTATGTAATACTCAAAAGTGTAATTCAAATTTGCAATCATTACACTTTCCAAAATGCAATCATTTTATTTTTTAATTCTTGTGTTTTAAGCAAAATATTTCCAAATTTAGCAAGTACATTTTGACGAAAAAGTGTGTGTGTTATTTTTGCCAAAGACTTTGTTTTTATATATAACTAGTATTTTCACCTGTGCGATGCACGAGAAATTAGTTTTGACAGTGATTTTGTTCAAAATTTATGAAAATATATCAATTATACAATCATGTCAAATAAAAACATAGTATAATAAAATTCAAAACATAAAAAAAAGTAATCAAAATAGGAAATGCAACATTTAAAAAACTAATAAAAAATTATGATCATTATAAAAAAATTTCTTTTCTTTTCTTTTTAAAATTGTTTGTCTCTTAAATAAAAATAGTTTTATTTACTATTTATTTGTTTGTTAAACTTTATTTTTTTAAAATAAGTTATTTTTATCTTTTTTATATATATATTAAATTATTTACAACCATAAATCTATATTTGCTTTGAATTGGTAAAGAATATTGTTGTTATATTTTTTGTTTATTTAATTTTACTTCAAATTAGTGAATGCCGTTTTATTTATAAAATAATTTTTTAAAAATTTTTTCTGACATTTGAAATAATTATTTATTTTTTAATTAAAATCGATTCGACCCTAGTTCAACCCGATTCAATCTCTGACCCTAGACCTGTTGCTTCTTTCAGGTCGAACCATTTCAGGTTTTCTGAATACAGAGTATTATATAACTTAAATGATATAATTTAAAATGAAGTAAAAAATATAAAGTAGAACTTTGACATTTGATCTTTTGGATGATTTTACGGACAATATTTTTACAGTTTGCTCTCACTTGTTATATTGTATTAAACTTCTTGTTGAGATCTTCGATTTAATACCTATATTACATATTTTTCGACTTCAAAATAATACAGTAATGTGTATGATTAAAAAAGTGGTTTATAAAATGGTTTATAAACCATTTTTGCAAGTTTGTCGAACACATACTTAAACATAATTTTAATACTGATAGTTACACATATGATTTTTCAAATACATTCCAACATGCGAGAGTGATTACTTCTAACTCTTGTTAATTGTCATTACATATGACGGAAAATTATATTCAATCATGTATGAAATTATTCGATTTAAAAGAAAAATTCTGGATTAGTCATTTAACGTTTTTATATAATCTAATTGGAAAACCTATAAAAAAAATAAACAATATAAGGAATAATCTTAAGTTCTTTAAATTAAAATATTTTTGTTCTTTAAACTAAAACATTTTTAGGTTATTTAAATATTTTTCAACACATTTTATAATATAATTTTATATGTTTAGAAATAATTTAATGTCACTTTACCAAATTAGTTACACTATGATTAAGTAGAATATGTTTGAATAATTTTTTTTTAATTAATTTAACAAAATTTCTAAATTACGGATCTTGAATACTTTTTTATAATAATAAAGAGTTATCTATTTATTTTTTAAATTAGACTTATGATGTTTTTGATGTAATTTTTCACATTTTAAAAAAAATGAAATTAAGATTCATAATAAGATTATAGACAATTTTAAATTGTCCTTTTTTGAAATTGGAACGAAATATCTCTATTTGACAAAATATTTTTAAACAACTCGCTTTTAAACTACTTTTTAATCACACATATTTTTTATCTCCACTTTTCAATCACTATTTTTTACCTCGAAAACATCACATTCTTTATTTTTAACTACCATTATTTTTTATATAATTTAACTGTTCTAAAAGCGATTTTTTTATTTTTTATTTGGGAACAAATGCATTTAGTGCTCAAAAGTGTAATTCAAATATGTAATCATTACACTTTCCAAAATACAATCATTTTTTTTTTTTTTTTGGCAAAACATTTCCAAATTTAGCAAGTGCATTTTGGCGGAAAAGTGTGTGTGCGCTATTTTTTGTAAAGGCTTTGGTTTTATTATAGACTAGTATTTTCACCCATGCGATGCACGGGAATATAATTGTGATAGTGATTTCGATCAAAATTTATGAAAATATATTAATTATACAATCATGTCAAAAAAATATAGTACAATAACATTTTAATATAAAATATTATCAAATTCAAAACTTGAAAAAAAAAAAACTAATCAAAATAGGAAATGCAACACTTACAGAACTAATAAAAAATAAAAAATTATGATCATTATAAGATTTTTTTTATTTTCTTTTTAAAATTGTTTATCTCTTTAAAAAAAATAGTTTTATTTACTATTTATTTGTTCGTTAAACTTTCTTTTTTTTAAATAAGTTGTTATTATCTTTTTTTTATTTATTAAATTATTTGGAAATAAAATTTAATAAATAAAATTAATAACCATAAATCTATATTTGCTTTGAATTGGTAAAGAATATTGTTTTTATAATTTTTGTTTATTTAATTTTACTCCAAATAACTTTGTTTAGAAAATTTTCTGATATTTGAAATAATTATTTATTTTTTTATTAAAATCGATTCAACCCGATTCAATATTCTGACCTTTGACCTGTTGCCTCTTTCAGATAGAACCATTTCAGATTTTCTGAGCACGGAATATTATATAACTTACAATATGTTCAACAAACTTTGTTTATAATAAACAAAATTTCCAATACCATTTTTTAACCACACATTTTTCTCTATCTAATTTTTAACCACACATATTACCTAGAAAATAAAAATAATACCAATAATGACTATTTATAATAGTTGCCGAAAAGGTCATTAAATGATATAATTTAAAATGAAGTATAAAAAATAAAGTAAAACTTTGACATTTGATCTTTTGGATGATTTTACGGACAATGTTTTTACAGTTTGCTCTCACTTGTTATATTGTATTAAACTTCTTGTTGATATCTTTGATTTGACTCCAATATTACGTATTTTTCGACTTTAAAATAATAAAATAATGTGTATGGTTAAAAAGTTGTTTGAGAAATTGTGGTTTATAAATCATTTTTGCAAGTTTATCGAACACGTGCTTAAATATAATTTTAATCTTGATAGTTACCCATAAGATTTCTCAAATACATTTCAACATGTGAAAGCAATTACTTCTAACTCCTGTTAACTATCATTACATAAGAAGGGACATTTTATTCAATCAAGTATGAAATTATTCAATTTGAAAGAAAATTTTTGAATTAGTCGTTTAGTTTTTTATTTTTTTACATAATCTAATTGGAAAACTCATAAAAAAATATGCAATATAATGAATGTTCTTAAATTCTTTAAACTAAAACATTTTTCGTTTTTTTAAATTAAAACATTTTCTGGCTATTTAAATATTTTCATTACATTTTATAATATAATTTTATATCTTCAGAAATAATTTAATGTTACTTTACCAAATTAGTTATACTATGATTAAGCAGATTATTTTTTAATAATCTTTTTTTAATTAATTTAACAAAATTTCTAAATTATATTCAATCAAGTATGAAATTATTCAATTTGAAAGAAAATCTTTGGATTAGTCATTTATTTTTTTTAATTTTTTTACATAATCTAATTGGAAAACTCATAAAAAGAATATACAATATAAGGAATGTTCTTAAATTCTTTAAACAAAAACATTTTTCATTCTTTAAATTAAAACATATTTCGGGTTATTTAAATATTTTTCAATACATTTTATAATATAATTTTATATTTTTAGAAATAATTTAATGTTAATTTACCAAATTAGTTATACTATAATTAAGCAGAATATTTTTAAATAATATTTTTTTTTATTAATTTAACAAAATTTCTAAATTATATTCAATCAAGTATGAAATTATTCAATTTGAAAGAAAATTTTTGGATTAGTCATTTAATTTTTTTTTATTTTTTTACATAATCTAATTGAAAAACTCATAAAAAATACACAATATAAGGAATGTTCTTAAATTCTTTAAACTAAAACATTTTTTGTTCTTTAAATTAAAACATTTTCGGGTTATTTAAAAAATTTTCAATACATTTTATAATATAATTTTATATCTTTAGAAATAATTTAATGTTACTTTACCAAATTAGTTATACTATGATTAAACAGAATATTTTTGAATAATCTTTTTTTAATTAATTTAACAAAATTTCTAAATTATATTCAATCAAGTATGAAATTATTCAATTTGAAAGAAAATTTTTGGATTAGTCATTTAATTTTTTAATTTTTACATAATCTAATTGGAAAACTCAAAAAAAAAAAAAAAAAACACAATATAAGGAATGTTCTTAAATTCTTTAAACTAAAATATTTTTCGTTCTTTAAATTAAAACATTTTCGGGTTATTTAAATATTTTTCAAGACATTTTATAATATAATTTTATATTTTTAGAAATAATTTAATGTTATTTTACCAAATTAATTATACTATGATTAAGCAGAATATTTTTGAATAATCTTTTTTTAATTAATTTAACAAAATTTCTAAATTACATTAAATCAAGTATTCAATTATTTAATTTGAAAGAAAATTTTTGAATTAGTCATTTAATTTTTTTATTGTTTTACATAATCTAATTGGAAAACTCATAAAAAATGCACAATATAAGGAATGTTCTTAAATTTTTCAAACTAAAACATTTTCGGGCTATTTAAATATTTTTCAATACATTTTATATTATAATTTTATATCTTTAGAAATAATTTAATTTTACTTTACCAAATTAGTTATACTATGATTAATCAGAATATTTTTGAATAATCTTTTTTTTTTAATTAATTTAACAAAATTTCTAAATTACGGATCTTGAATACTTTTTTATAACAATAGATAATTATCTATTTATTTTCTAAATTAGACTTATGCTACTTTTGATGTAATTTCTTCACATTTTTCACAAAAAAAAAGTTAGGATACATAATAAGATTAATAGTTATATTAAAATCGATCATCCTATTAAGTAAAAACAAATTAATTAAAAAAAAAATTAAATTGTCCTTTTTTGGAATTGGAATGAAGCATCTCTGTTTGACAAAATATTTTTAAACAACACGCTTTTAAACTACTTTTTAATAACACATTTTTTCTCTCAACTTTTCAATCACTAATTGTTACCTCGAAAACATCACATTCTGTTTTTAAACAAAAAATTTTAACTACCTTTATTTTTTATATAATTTAACAGTGCTCAAAACGGGGGGGTTTTTTTGGGAACAAATGCATGTAGTGATCAAAAGTATAATTCAAATTTGTAATCATTACACTTTTCAAAATGCAATCATTTTTTATTTATTTTTTAATTCTTGTATTTTTGGATATATATAAGCCTTCGTTTGATAAATTGTTTATAAATACTTTTCTCAAACCATTTTTTAACCGCGTACATTTCTTTAAATTATTTTCAATGATATATTTTATCTCGAAAATATTACATTAATTATTTATAAATAAAAATCATTTACCAAACAAGACTAAAAATTTAAAAGTCTCCGTTTGATAAAATGTTTATAAATGATTGTTTATAAATACACGACAATATTTCATTGACTCATTTTTTTAGTAAAAATGGATGGCGAAAAATCTTTGATTAGTGAAAATTGTAAACTTTCAATAAATGGATTAATGAGATGTTGACATATGATGTGATCCTTTATAAATAAAATTTATAAGCCTTCATTTGATAAATTGTTTATAAACACATTTCTTAAATCAGTTTTTAACCACGCTCAATTCTTCAAATTATTTTTCAGTCATATATTTTATCTCAAAAATATTACATTCATTATTTATAAACAAAAATCATTTACCAAACAAGACTAAAAATTTACAAGTCTCTGTTTGATAAAATGTTTATAAACGGTTGTTTATAAATACTAATTGTTTATAAATATCGACGTGACAATATTTTGTTGACTCATTTTTTTTAAAAGTAACAATGGATGCCGAAAAATCTTTGATTAGTCAAACTTGTAGACTTTAAATAAATGGATTAATAAGATGTTGACATATGATGTGATCCTTTATAAATAAAATTTATAAGCCTCCGTTTGATAAATTGTTTATAAACACATTTCTCAAATCATTTTTTAACTACCCTCATTTCTTCAAATTATATTTCAATTATATATTTTATCTTGAAAATATTACATTCAATATTTATGAACAAAAGTCATTTACCAAACAACACTAAAAATTTACGAGCCTCCGTTTGGTAAATTGTTTATAAACACAATAAATCGAATTATTTTTCTTTTCAGCCTATGTTTGGTAAATCGTTTATAAACTATTATTTATAAACAAATCATTCTAGTCTGAAGATATTAATATGTTAAAGACGGGAAACCAATGAATAAAATAATTAGTGTTATGTATAAGGAAGTTATTCAGAATTTGTAATATTATCGATATAAGAATGATTTTTCTTTTTAAATTGGTGCTTGCAACATTACTTTTTCTTTCTTTTTTAAATTGTTTTTTCGATATTCATTTGTTTGGGTATAATTTATTTGAAAATGATATATGTCCGTGCAACTAGTTTTGTATAAGAGGAATTAGTGGTCGGGTCATCGTTTTTCAAAATACCCATGGACTAATCCATCCAGTCCAGTTCTCCTGTGCTACACTTGCAGGAGAACTTATACGAGCTCTCCCTTTAATGAAGGCTGACACCTTTAAGTATTATTTATTATTTATTTTTTCTTTATATTTTTTGTTTTATATTGTAACTTTTGTTTGATAATATTATTTAGTTTATAAACTAGTGTAATTATGATTTTGAGGTTAAAAATAATGGTTAAAAATAGGATAGAGAAAATATATTGTTAAAAAATGTTTTGAAAAATTGTGCAGTTCATAAACTGATTATAAATCAATTTATTTTATTTACCAAATGAATGTTTGTTTTACTTATTTTATCTTATAATTTGATTTTTTTGTCATGTATTATTTTTATTTTTTATTTTGTCATAATAAATTTTAATATACATACATATATTAAATTTCATTTAATATTCGTAATAACACCGTAAATGAAATTTGATATTCAAAATTTCACAATACATTTAATACATACTTTGCTCTGTAAATAAAGCAAAAATGACTTACCAAAGAATTCAACAAAAAAAGAAATAAACAAACTTGAAAATATTTTTATCCTTTATTTTTTTAAATTTTTTTTAATGAAGTGTATTTTTTGAATGAGTGAATGAAATGTACATGAAGAATGAATTTAATTGGAAAATGTGCCATTGTTTGATAATACTATTTGATTTATAAATGATTTATTTATAATTTTGAGGTAAAAAGTATTTGTTAAAAATTGGAGAGAAAAAATGTGACGCCCCGGGTTCTAATCACCCGACTCGTCACGTCATCGTCTCATCAAATTTTGAAATAATATTTAGCGGAAGAAAAATAACATTTCTAATTGGCAAGATTTATTTAAATAAATTCAACAACTGATAAATTTTAAATTTTCTCTAATTTACTTAAATAAAATTTGATAAGACATCTCAATTAAAGAAAACTGTTCAAAATCTCAAAATTTCTCAAAATATGAATATTCAACTGAAACAATAAATACTACACAAACACAACTTCATTTCTACAATTCTACAACTCTCTAAATTACTCTAATTCTTATTCTACACTCTTCTCTTCCTCTACTCTATTACATTTATTTACTCTAGTTTCTTGTTTCTACAATTCTACTTTACAAATACACTACAAGTTTGAAGTTTGTTTACCAATACTTATTACATATTTGATATTTCAATTTCAATATTTCAATTTGTCATTACATCTCACAATTACACATATTTCATTTTATATTT
Organism: Ligustrum vulgare; assembly: GCA_963555705.1. Classification (NCBI taxonomy): domain Eukaryota; kingdom Viridiplantae; phylum Streptophyta; class Magnoliopsida; order Lamiales; family Oleaceae; genus Ligustrum; species Ligustrum vulgare. Next base: position 19,316,296 of record OY743186.1, read on the forward strand.
CAATTTTTCCACATCACATCACATACAAAAGAATGGATCATAGCAACCGAAGATTTGTTAATGAATTGTTCGATGGTCCACCTGGATTTGGGAGGCATGATGACTCAACACCACAATCTCACGCTCATTTCGACGATCAATTTGCCGATCTCAACGATATACCAATTCCCGATAATATTGAAGAAGATCCATTAAATCAACAAATCGATTTAGACGATGTTGAAGAAGATCCAGATGTTCAAATCTTACAAAATGATCCCGATATTCCCGAAGCAAGAGGAAAAAAAAAGATAGAAAAGGTAAGAAGCCAACTTCAAAGTGTTGAGATCACTTTAAATTGGTCGCAACTGAAAATTTTTTTGAAGGAGAAGATGAATTCAAAGCTGTGTGCAAATATTGTGCACAACAATTGGTATGGGCAAAGGGGATTTGTACTACACACCTCAACCGTCACTATCGCAAGTGTCAGCCCAAGCACGGGCTCGTTGAACTTAATTAAAGTCAACTACAATTTGGTTCATTGGTCCCTAGTGGTTCTGGAGTGGGATCTACAACACTTTCAAATTGGATGTATTCCGAAGCAGAGATCGAACTGAGATGGTTCAATTCGTTGCGGGGGCGGATTTGCCACTAAGCATAGTGGACAGGGAACACTATGTTACATACATCAAGCGTTATCTTCAACCCAAGTATGTCGGTATTACTCGAAATACTCTATGTTCTGATACAATACAATATTATCTTAAAACTAAGAAACAATTAATAGTCGATTTAAATAACTATGGTGGTGTTATTTCTTTTACTTCCGATCTTTGGGAATGTATTAACAAAAAAAAGTTATATTGCTGCAATTGCACACTACATTGATCCACTTTGGGTTATACATAAAAATTTATTGCTTTTAAAATTCTAGAATTTCCTCATAACGCAACCAACATATTTAATGTTATACTTCATATTGTTAGAGAATATGAGTTCGAAAGTAAAATTCGATCTATTACTTTCGATAATATTAGTATAAATAAGCCTGTAGTAGATAAATTATGTAGAATTCTTAATCTGGATTTTGGTGATTTCTTATTCCATGTTAGATGTGTATGTCATATTTTAAATTTAATTGTTCAATATGGCTTGAAACATATTAAAGATGAAATGGATAAAATTAGAGATACTATAGTGTAAATAACCATATCACCTAGTAGAAAACAATATTTTGAAGAAATGTGTTCACAATACAATTTAGATTCTAAGAAATTTATCACCGATGTAGGCTATAGGTGGAACTCTACATACTTGTTACTTAAATCATGGTAAGGTTATGAACACATAATAATGGAATATTATAACAGTAAAATACATAAGAAAGACGATGATCCTCTATTAATAGAATCGGATTGGGAAACTGCTTTTAAAGTGAAATTTTTTTTGACAAGTTTTTACGATTCAACATATTATCCAACTAGTTCAAGAGTTCTTGAACGTCTTTATATTATTACAAGAACTTTTTATAGATATAGACATGACTCATTTTTTACTGAAATGATAATTGCTATGGAAATGAAATTTAGAAAATATCGGGAAGATTTACCTATGTTATTTCCCTTAGCATGCATAATGGACCCGCGTTTCAATTTAAAGGATACGAAATTTCTTGTTTTAAAAATCAATAGGTCGTTGATTTTGGATAAACCTATCACTTATAATAATTTAGAAAACAGGCTAGTAAACATGTATACTGTACATGTTTCACGATTAGGAACTATTGTTAGTCATTCACAATCTGCACCATCACGTGACACTACACTTGAAGACGACGAAGTAGAATTATACAATTTAATGGAAGAAATTAGTCAAGCACAAGGAACTTCTTCTTACAGTATGTCTTCTAGTATCAACGAATCAGGTTCACTTCAAATATCTGAAAAATTGAAAATTTATTTTGAACAAGATATACTTAGAAATGTGAACTCTACTAATTCTTTAGAATTTGATTTACTTTAATATTGCGAACAAACGAACGAAAATATCCGATTGTTTTCGCTATAGCAAAAGATCTACTAACACCTCCGGTTAGCACGGTAGCTTCGGAGTCTGCTTTTAGTGCAGATAAAATGGTTTTGTCAGAAATCAGGAATCGACTCAAAGAAGATATTTTGAAAGCGTTGATGTGTGTCAAAGAGTGGCAAGACGGTGATTTACGCATACAACATAAGTATGCCAAAATTGCGTGCAGTCAGGTAAATGATATTTAACTTTAAAATTTTAATTTCTTTATATATATATATATAAAATAAAATATAATTTTGATTTCAAAACAAAAATTGTACACGTAACAAATTGTTCGTGTACAATTTTAACTCCGCATACTAGAATATTCAATTATTCAATTAAGACTATTTAGTAGCCGGTCCCAAACTCGAAAAAAAGGAGGAGGGTTTTATTTTATTTTTTAAATTTTAATTTATTTACTTAATTTTAGTTTTTGTCTTTTCAAATTATAATTGGATATTTGATTATTTTAACAAGTTTTTATCTACGTTATAAACTTATAAATTATAATTAATCATTTCGACTTTCAATTTAATTCACTAACAACTAACAAACATTATTTTTTTACTTATTAAGTTATTAATAATTTATTTAATACATAACTTATAAGTATAATTAATTACAAATTTATATCAATAATATTAATATTCAAGACTTCAAATATTTTAACTACCGATTGTCAACTAAATCAACATAAGAGGGGATTTAAAAAAAAAATAATACCTGAGTTGGACGAGTCGAGCTTAGCTCGGCCCACGAGTTCGCGACTCGTGGGCCAAGCCGAGTCCGGCACCGATCAAAAGAGCCGAGATTTGACACGAGCTCGTGGCTTGGCTCGTCCATTTGATGAGCCGAGCACACCTAGCCACTAACCGAGCCAGCTCGACCCACAACCACCTCTAGAAATATGTCCTTGCGTCGCACGGATGTGATACTAGTTTTAATAATAGTTTTAGAGATGACAAAAGAAACCCAACTCAAACTTGTCTTGAACGGGGCAAAAAAACCTTGTCCCTCAGGTTGGTAGGTTTGGAGGCGGGTTTGGTCGAACCCGCCCTGAATAAATAAATAAATTAAAAAAATATTGAAAAAATAAAAAATAAATATAAAAGGGTTGACTAGCCCCGCTCTGAACACGAACCCGAACCCGACCCATCTCCAAAATCACGAGGTAGGTAGCGAGTTTGGAAAAAATAATTACCCGTCCCATTGCCTTCACCAAGTGTCATATGTGTAAGTTTCTCAAATTTTATTCGAGTCCTACGTTAAACCCTAATCAAATTTAATACTGGATCGTCTCCAGCAGCAAAGCAATCAGATCGTCTCCAGCAACAGTCTCCAGCAGCAAAGCAACCAGATCATCTCCAGTAGCAAAGCAACGAAATAGTATACTTGTTGTCATGGCTGCTTTCGATGGGCTATCGAGCAAGAAGCAGAAGAGAGGCGGCAATTACAGTCTCTCGGACCTGAAGACCCTAGGCCAACAGCTCCTCTGCTCGAGAGCTCACGTCAACAATCTACCAATTCTCCTCTCTTTTATCACCCCGTCATCTTCTCCACACTACGCCCTCGAATCTCTCCTCTCCTTGCAGTCGTTTTTCACCCCTCTACTCCCGGAACTCCCTTCCTCTGCTTTCTCCAAGACATCAAATGACTCCAATCCGGACCCTGAATTTATCTACCGGACGTGGCTTCGCTCCAAGTTCGACGACCTCGTGCAGTCCCTCATTGAAGTTGCTATTTTCTCCCAGTCTGAGGATACTCTTCGTGTATGGAACTAATATGTGTTTTCATATTCAAATTTTCCACTGTTTCCATGTTATTTCTAAATGTTTTCCATGTGTTACATTCTATGAGCTTTCACAACTAAAACTTTAATCATGATGAATTTTTTAACAGGAAGTTGTTCTGGAGACAATAATGGATTTTGTCAAAGTGGGTAATGGGGGAAAGTTTCATTCTGCTATTTATCACAAGCTTCTTCATTCCATTGTAAGTAATAATTTTCAGATTTAATCTGCCAATAGCTAATTTTATTTAGTGTCAATATAGGTGATAATGAAGATTGCTTAGTGCTAAGTTGTTCTGCAAAAGGGCAACTCTCTTTTTGTAGGGACTAGAATGACATGTTTACAATGCATAGACACTTATACGAGTTTCCGATCGGATACATGTCAAACATGCTGCATGCTATTTTTTTAAAAAAGTATTGTCACAACATGTCATTGACACATTGATTAAGTTCTTTAAAATTATTTATTTATATAGTATAAGTTATGTACTTATTATTAATTTTTCATTTTTTTTTTTTTTAAATATGAGTAAGTATCTATTTATTATTTAATAATAACTTTGAATTAAAAATACATAATATTTTTATTGGAAGTGGTTTCTTGAGTTTAAGACTGTTTCAATTTCTTGTTAGAATAAAGCCCTATTCTTTAGGGTTGTTATCTCCTTTTTGACTCTTTCCATTAGTTGTTACCACTAAGCATGATACGTGCTTTTGTGGTTGTATTTACTCATTCTATTTGGAGTTGTATGACTTTATAAGTCACAAGTTGTTATCAATAATATTTATGTCATTCAACAAGTTTGTTTTCAAGCTTTCTTTGTTCATCTTCTCTATTGACTAATTAACCTTTACAAATTGGCATCAGAGCCAAACATGCATAATCGTGAGGGATTGAGATTGGAGGTTAAGAACCGCAGTATTCTAAGTGAGAAAGAGTGTTAAACATTTGAGAGAACGACTGAAACACTTAGGGCGTGATTGAGAGATGGCAACAAAAGAAAGCATGGGTTTCACTCATGCCAGCATTCCCAAGTTCGATGGAGATTATGATCACTGTAGACTGTAGTATGTTAATGGAATTTTTTTTGAGTTTGAAGGAGTATTGGAATCTCATCGAAACTGGGTCCTTTGAGATTGCTGTTGGAGAAGCATTGACGGCTGCATAGAGAAAGACATTGAAGGAGCTCAAGCTGAAGGACTTAAAAGTGAAAAACTATCTTTTCCAATCCATTGACAAATCAATCTTGAAGACCATTCTTCAGAAAGATATGCCCAGACCATATGGGAGTCAATGAAGAGAGTTTCAAGGGAATGCAAGGGTTCAACATACACAACTCCAGGCACTTCGCCGAGATTTTGAAGTTTTGGAAATGAAGGTTGGTAAGTCATTTTCCGATTACTTCTCAAGAGTTATGCTAGTTGTTAATGATATGCGAAACTATGAGAGGACATGCAGGATGTTAAAGTGGTGGAGAAAATCCTATGCTCCTTAACAGAACAGTTCAACTACGTTGTATGTTCTATTGAGGAGTCGAAGGACATTGATTCCCTCATGGTTGATAAGCTGCAAAGCTCTTTGATTGTGCATGGACAGAAGTTTCGAAAGAGAGTTGGTGAAGAACATGCTTTGAAAGTGAGTTCAAAGGAGAAGTTTGCCACACGAGGAAGAGGTAGAAGCACCTTTAGAGGACAAGGTAGAGGAAGAGGAAGAGGGAAATAGAGCTTCAACCAAGAGATAGATGAATACTTCAAGTGTCACAAACTCAGTCATTACCAGTATGAGCGTCTGTTTTGCGACAAGGAGGTGAATTACGCCGAGTTTGATGAGGAAGAAGAGCTCTTGTTGATGTCATATGTTGAGATGCACAACGCAAAAAGAGAAGAGGCTTGGTTCTTAGACTTAGGATTCTCGAACCACCTGTGGAGACAAATTGGTATTTAGCGAGATAGATGCAACTTTCATGCATTTGGTGAAACTTGGAAACAACACTCGAATGAATGTGCTCGAAGGGAAGTGTGAAGCTGAGGGTGAATGGAGTAACTCATGTGATCGCATAAGTATTCTTTGTACTTGAACCCAAGAATAACCTCTTGAGTATAGGTCAACCACAGGAAAGAGGTCTGGCCATCCTAATTTAATCAGGGATGTGTCGAATATATCATCTTCACAAAGGTATGATTATTCAGTCTAATATGAGTGGATTATAGAGGTGTATGATTATTCGCTTGAGTCTTACTTCATTAAGGAGGGCTTTCAGAAAAGTCACAGTGAACAGACCTTATTTAACAAAAATAGGCAAGATTCTCATTGAGTATTTATGTTGATCTTTTGTTCACTAGAGATGATGAAGATATGATGTGTGAGTTTAGGTGATCAATGAAGAAAGAGTTTGATATGATCGACTTGGGGAAGATGAGATTCTTCTTTGGGATTGAGGTTCTACAAAGATCATAGGGCATTTTTATGTACTAAAGGAAATATGTAATTGAATTGTTGAATCGGTTTGGCATGAAGGAGAGCAATTCAGTTTGTGATCCCATAGTTCCGGGATACAAGATATATAGAGATGATTTACGAGTGAGAGTGAATGAAATCTATTTCAAATAGATCGTGGGAAGCCTAATGTATCTTATAGCCACACGACGTGATCTCATGTTCATTGTAAGTCTGATTAGTCATTTTATGGCTAGTCCAACTGAGTTGCATTCCCAAGCAGCAAAAAGTGCACTTTTTGCATTGAGGTATCTAAGAGGAACCGTGAATTATGGAGTCCTATACAAGAAGGGAGGACTTGGTGATTTACTGGCTTTCACAAGCAGCAAAAAGTGCATTGAGGTATCTAAGAGGAACCGTGAATTATGGAGTCCTATACAAGAAGGGAGGACTTGGTGATTTACTGGCTTTCACAAGCAGCAAAAAGTGCATTGAGGTATCTAAGAGGAACCGTGAATTATGGAGTCCTATACAAGAAGGGAGGACTTGGTGATTTACTGGCTTTCATAGATACTGATTATGCGGGTGATGCGGAAGATCGAAAGAGCACTTCTAGCTATGTGTTCATACCGAGAGAAGGTACTGCTTGGTCGTCAAGAAAGCAGCCTATTGTTATTTTATCAACCACCGTGGCCGAATATGGCAGCGGAAACTTGTGCATGCCTAGCTATTTGGATGAGGAGAGTGTTGAAGGAACTTGGTCGTTTACAAGAAGGAAGCACCGTGGTGATGCGTGATAACAATTTTGCCATTAAGCTATCCAAGAATCCAATTTTATGTGGTCGGTCCAAACACATAGATGTGTGATTTCACTTTCTGAGTTGTAGACCTGATCAGGGGCAGACCCAAGATATTTGTTCAGTGTAGGCGGATGTCCGGGGGTTCTGATTTTTTTTTTTTTTTGAACGAATAGGGCCAAAGCCTCATGCGTGGGGCAACATGGACGGTGTAATCACGGTTTTGAATCTCACATTTCACGTTTGGAACTTTGAGTGAGAATTGGATGTAAATTACAAATTTAGCGCCAATTATTTAGTTCATTTTAATTGTTCTTTTAGATTAAGGATGTATTAGATTCAAAAAGTAGAAAAGAAATATTTTTCATGTAAATGAGAATATGTTTTCTTAGCAAAATGGTGAGGAATTTTTTCCAAGTAAATGACCTAACCAGGGCTGGACCTGTGCCATGAAGGGCCTCAAGCTAAACTCCAAAAAATGGCCCCTATAGTGACCATTTTAAAAATATATTAATTTAATATATTGCCGAAAAATAAACAATAATACTAACTAATCAATAATAACCAAACAAAATAACTACTTAAGATGTCATTGGCTGCAAACCAATTGACTTATCTATACAGAGACATGCAAAAAATTGCGGTACAGAAAATTTAGATTCACATTTCAATCAAATAACTAGTCATGTAATCACATATTAGTCATATAAAACCACATTCCGAGAATAATATAACAAATATTTTAATATTATAGTAAATGAGAATAATGGAACCAAACTGCAGTAAAGCAATAAACATAATAGATCAGACCACTCCTTAAAAAATAGTTTGCAACTGCTCAACAAAACATTTAAGTAACATTCAAAGGATAAACAAAAGAAGGACAAAAATGAACTTGAATACTAAACCAAGAGTGGGCTAAAACTGGGCCTCTGAAATTTTTGGGCCCAAAGCACAGGCCTTCTGTGCCTATAGCCAGGTCGGGCTTTGGACCTAACTTGTGCTTCAAGTGGTAGTACCAAGAAATTATTTTTTAAGCCAAATTTTTCAATAACACAAAAGTTGGAAATTATTTTTCTTGAAGTGGCATTTTCTTAGTAAATATAAAGCAATCAAACATAGCCTAAAGGCCATAGAGAGAGTTAAAGCAAAATTAGGGGCTAACTTAAATCATTGGCAAAACTCTCGGATTTAAAATGAAATTCTAACTTTTAATACTCAAGCCGTCTCTCCCATTACATTTGTCCGACACATACATATTACAGAGGATGGAAATGCTGGTTCTAAATTTCAAAATGGGTCCATACAATTTCGATTTGCTGGCGGAGAGAGGCGGAATATCCGGCGGCACAAATTTAGGTGAGAGAGAAATAAAGATCAGACATGACTGATAGAAAAAAAAATCCACACAAAATTGCACCATTTCAAAAAAATAAAAAAAATTGAACTGACCAAAGTCCAGTGCAGGCAGGTGCCTGCACTCGTCTAACATTGGGTCCGTCTAACATTGGGTCCACCCCTGGACCTGATGACAAAGCCGTTAAAGTTGGAAGATTTCTAAAAGTTTCATGAAGAACTGGGAGTGTGTACTGTCCATCAGGTGATCTAATTGTATGTCAAGAGCAATAAGTTCAAGGGAGGGATTGTTGGAAGTAGTTGCTTGAGTTTAAAACTTTTTCAATTTCTGGTTAGAATAAAGTCATATTCTTTAAGGTTTTTATCTCCTTTTTGACTCTTTCCAGTAGTTGTTACCACTAAGCATGATACGTGCTTTTGTGGGTTGTTTTTTCTCATTCTAGTTAGAGTTGTATGGCTTTATAAGTATCAAGTTGTTATCAATAATATTTATGTCATTCAACCAGTATGTTTTTGAGTTTTCTTTGTTCATCTTCTGTGTTGATAAAGTAACCTTTACAATTTCTAATAAAGAAAGAAAAATGACCACGGTAGAATGTTTTGAGTGTTGGTATTCAACACATTTCGTTTTTGACGCTACCTTAGTGAAGTGTACACGCAACACACATGACATTGTGTAGTGAATATTAAACCAGAGTTGAACATTAGTATGACTTGAGCCTTCATTATTTTCACTGCTGAAATCTTCATACTTGTAGATGATCCTAGGTAAATATGGGATAAGGTGTTAATGAATTATGTCAAATATAAAACTTATTAGAAATATTTCGAGGAGTTCATACCCTATGTGTTGGTAATTTGTCCCAGCAAATCTATATTCTCTCTCTTTGGGTGTGAAACATATAAATATTTGGCTGCTCATTCTTTTAAATGGTGCAATTGTTTGTTGAATTATAATTCCGAGGTTATACTGAATGAAGCTGATGGCATAAATTTTATGTTTTTGAACAATCTTTCTTTTAGTTAGATTTTATTTATACCATTTTATTTTGTAGCATCATTTCTGATTGGATTTCTTCATTTCCCCCTTTTTATATTCTGATGAAAACTATATAACGAGAGATAAAATTTATTCTTTTTATGCGTATGATTAATATAACGGGATGATATTCGTTTATGTTATTAAATGGGTTATTATAGGCAAGTTTTATGTGTAGACTAATTATGCTTTGTGGTATTGAGTGTTGGTCACTGAGTGAAGTTGTGGCTCACCTCCTTTTCAGGGAGAGTTAATGCTCTTTGGATGCTTTGATTTGACATCACCCAAAACAAAAAGAATGGAGCTACATGACATGCCCATTAGATGAGTAAAGTGAGGATGTTAAGATAGACGTTTAATCATACTAGTATTGATAAATTGAAGTTAATGCTAAGCTAAGGTTTATGTGATCTGTTTGGTTGTGGTACATCTTATGTAGACTTAAAGATGCTCCAATTTACAAGAACAATGGGATACCAATATATACATTATAAGATGGAGTGGTATATATAAATTAATTTGATCAGGTGCAATTGTTAGATTTCTTAATTTACTGGACGATTAAATAGATCAACTGGATCACGAGTATATCATGAATAAGGCTTATCATGTACTAATAAATTGGTTATCAAAGTAAAAGCTTGTTTCGGAGAAATCACAATCCCATTATAATTTAAAGGTCCAAGTAGAACATTAATATTAAAAACACATTATGTAGGACCACAATTACTACCCACTAATCCATGAATGTGGGATCAACTACTCCTTTTCATTATGACCCCATTATAATTTCAGGGAAACAACACAAGCACTGAAAATAAGAAGTTTCGTGCTTTATTACAGATTATTTATATACTATTTATGCTTGCAGGTCCACTCTACGTTGACTGTTGGTGATTCTTTATTAGATTTGCTTGCATCAAAGTATTTCAATTACATTGATGTCCGGTATGACCCATTTATTCATATGCACGTGTTAATGAAGTTCGTTTACTCTTCATTGTCAATGTGTTTGCTATAGATTCTATTTATATAGAGAATCATATTTCACTTCAAGCATCTTCTTGGCTTTACCAAAAACAGATTGCTAGACTGAGATTTTCATTGAAGCTCCATATAGATCAAGAAATGTTTCCTTTTATTTCCCCTTCCATTAGAAATAATTTTGCCTTTGTAGCATAGATATTCTTAGAATCACTGTAAACTCAGGAGAAAAAATACATCGATTCAACTTGTTCAGTTAATGCTGTCTTGGCCAGGTATTTCAATTACATTATCTTGGAAAAGCTTGCCCGAACTTTGGAGGCAAAAGGTATCTCTCCTAGTCATACTATACTTAACCATGGTGGTGACCTTTTGTATCTTTTCAATGTAATAATTTAATTTCCCACAGAAGACCAGAAGGGAATTTCATGCGCTTATGATGGGAGCCAGTCAATAACAAGGTTAGTATAGTTTGGGTCATGGTCACATTAAACTTTTTAATTTGACATTATATTGTTGATATTTTATTTTATTATTTTTTTTTTTGGTAAAAATACAATGATGTCATTACAAATTTGCAATGGTTCCCAAGTCAATTGGGAGACCCAATGTCGACCTATTCCTTTGATCCCAGTGATGCACCATTTCAATTTAGAGAATTGGAGTCACTGCCCAAACTGATATTTCTAGTTGTTTAACACGGTCTTAAATGTTGACGACCCAAAATTTATCTGTTTGAGGGTGTGTTCTTTTGCAATTTAATTTGCCATCATTACAAAAATTTAAATTACACAATTTTCCATATCACTTTTTAACCATTCACATTTTCTCTCTCCAATTTTTAACCCTTCATCTTACCTAGAAAACACAAATAAATCAACAAATAATTTCAATTCCTTGATTTGACACAAAACATTCCAAATTAAATTCCAAAGAACACACCCTGAATCATTAAGCTATGTATCCTAATTTAAATAAAACTTTTATAAAAGACAATAGCTCTTAAACTTACAATAATAGAAACTAAGAACAAATACTTAATCATAAACATTAATCTATTATTCGAAATTCATAATCTCTTCTTTATTATATATGACTAGAAGCCCCTTCCAAGCTCCAACTCCTAGAATTGCAATTACGTGAAAGGGGATAAAATCCCAATAAGTGAGCCACATAAATCGTAATTCACATTTAAACTTTGAAAATCCTTAACGTATATGCACAAGAATTAGAAACCGAACTTAGGTGACCATAATTCCCATATCGAACTCTGGTCCTTATCATATACATATAGGACCCATATCATATTCATAACTTGATTTCCGTAATTTAGAGTATTTTAAACGATTTCAACATAATCGTACGACTATACTTAGTAAATTGAAAAGAACCTTATTAAATATGCATTAGAGAATTTAAGCTTTTCAACAAAGTGATAAATTGTTGTGTGTGTTTGGATGTGTTACTGAAGCCTATTTATATTCATAGGGGTGATCTATACTTGTTAAGTTGGACCAAATTAAAAATGGAAATCTTCTTAATTATTTCTCCCATATGGAAATTACTTAATTTTCATCAAACCTTTCCATAAATTAAATTATTAATCAATAAAAAGTATATATAATTACTAAACATATATAAACATACGTAATTATAGTAATCATACAATATAAATAAATCAATCATATGTATGTATGTATGTATGCATGCATGCATATTCAAACATATGGAATCATAGTAATACTACAATTTAAATCCATCGACCATAATTATACAAATAATAATTGTACATATTTATAGCATACGTAATTTTAGCAATTACTATAATTTTAATTGATCAGTCATAATTGTTATAATTATATACATATATAGACATGTAATTATAGTAATCCCATAGTTTAAGCCAATCAACAATAAATGTATAATTGCACACAAAAAGAAATAAATCTTCATAATCCATGTCAAATTTCCTAATTCCATTTTAAATTAAAAACAGAATTTAGGTTAATATCCATAATAATTTTCTTACTCAGATTAACAGTTTTGAAAGTTGCACGTTAGATCCTTAACAATGAAAAGTTATTGATTTGGTGTTTCGAACTTTCGTTATCTTAAACTAATATATTAATTTCAAAATTAGTGACTATAAAGGGAATTTTGAGGTATCATATTAAACGGCTCTGCATCTCAAACATTCTGCCTTGTCCCTCAAGGCTGAAAAATTTACTGTCCATGTTCTTAAAGTTGCTATTGTGAAAACTTATTATGTTTACTTGGAATAATTAGGCATCCTTATAGCATAGAAGTGATTTTCTGTAGTATTTTTGGGGTTTGACTTTATTTCTCGTCTATTTTAAATATTGTTGTGGTGCATTTTGATTTTTAGTGTTGTAGTGACTTACACTTACTCTACCAGACATTTTTCTCTATTTTTTTCCTTGGGGTGCGGTTGGTTTTAGGAAGTTTCGAAGATTATAAGTGTGTGTATGTTTTACATTGTTCATGCTCTTTAAACTGGCATGGTTGTTGAGAATACTCGGCTTTCATAATATCAAAGTGATGCTCCTTCTAGATTCAGGCAAAGTTGTCAATCTGCCTCAAGGATTTGCAAATGTTAAACATCTATTGTTGGGCATTTGACAGTACCCACATAAAATGTTAAACTCTTACAATAATAGTGGATTTGTTTGCACATATATTTTGGCTTAGACGTCTTGAAGATGGAAAAGGATAAAATGATAAAGTCTTGGAAGCTGATTACTATCGCACTTTATAAATATTATAACTCTTGGAACTTTATGAAATCTGAATCAGCCATCCTCGCTAAATATTCTATTTCCTGTGAAAATTTTGAAGTTACTACATGTATATACTGTAAGAAAAATGTATTTTTTTTATAGTCAACTTTCCTGTTCTTGATTCCATAGTTTTGAATTGTTTTTATTGAAGCTTTTGATCAATCATGGAGTCTGATAAGTACACCATTGTGTTTGTAGCGTGGAGCTTTCTGTTCACAAGATATATGATTTGCTATCTCGTATCCCAGCTCTAGAAGCTTCAGATGAAAATTCAGAATACGAAATGTGGAATGGTTTAGGTAATAGCTTTTGATTTTCTCATTGATCACACAGTTTATTTTTCATCATCATTTAAAGTACTAATTGTGTGTAACACACTATATATATATTTTATTTAAATGAAGGATGAAAATATTATGGTGATGCAATTTCTTCATGCACCTAAGACGTAACCAAAAGACTTTAAAAATTTAGTTTGCAAGAACATATGGCGATATATCTAAAAGTCAAGAAAGATAATTGCACCTTGCTAATAGCAATTGAAGACAATGGCTGGCTTCCTTTTGATTTATGACGTGATTGCATTTTGATCAATAATTAATAAGTGTTTTGGAAGTTTTTGAGAGAGAGCTTCAGAAGCTTCTAGAATTTGATAATCCAGATTATTTTTCCTACTCATCAACCTTTCCGGGAAAAATAAAACTAAGTCCTCGTTTCGGCCCCATTTTTAAAAAATCATTTTTTCCCAAACTCATTCAACCACAAATTCTTTCAATAAATAATTTTAAACCAACTCAAAGCTTTTCTACTTGATAATCACACATTCTCCAAAAAAAAAAAAAAAAAAAATTACTATTACAAATTCCATTTCTAAAAAATGGGGTTTCAACAAGGGCTAATGTTTTTCCAGGAAGGTTTAGTTTTGGTGATTAGTGGTGGAATCAAAATAGGAGAATCTGGGAATGCCAGTTTCAAATCATTAAGCTGTATATTGGGAGCAGGATATATTTAATAAAGCTGCCAAGTTATCTCATGAAGAGAAGTGGGTCACTTGATTTGGGATATTCACAAGTTACTTGTTAAGATCATACAGATAATATTGTTTGGAGATATTACTCTCTGGGAGATCATATATCTCTATAGCTTTGTATTTTACTTGTAATAATAGGGTTTCCACTCAGGTTTGGTACATCATTTTCTCAGACTTTGCTAAATGCTATAGGTTTTACCAAATCTGTTCCATAATTTTCTTGTATCTTCCTGGTTTTCTTCCATCTTATCCCAGTAAACCTGCAATATTTTTATTTGCTGACTACAGCTTGAATTTGCTTTCATCTTTGTGAATCAGGCATTTTCATTGGAAAAAGCTATCACAAAGAACACATTGACCTGGAAGATGGAATGACAAAATCAAAGAAATCTAGTGATAAGGTACATTCTAGTAAGAAATTTAATAAAAAATTTAATGAGCAGAACAGTGTCATTTTAACAATGCAATGAACTTCTATCAGAGACCGCAGCTTATTGTCTTCTAGGCACTAATTTGTTTTTGGTATTTTTCAGGTTTTATCAGAGGGCAATATTGCAAAGAAGATGAAACTGAAGTTTACTAAAGCCTGGATATCATTTCTCCAATTGCCACTTCCTCTTGATGTATATAAGGAGGTAAAAAAAAATAAAAAATAAAAAAAAAATCATTGAGTTCATTCCATATATATATATATTAAAAAAGGGCATGTGATTATGTATTCTTATTAAGATAAGGGAATTGGTTTTCAAATATATTCTGCACTTCATCTGTACATATTCTGGCACTTCTGGCTGTGTAGCTTAGTCTTGGTTCTGTAGTGGTCTAGCTACTGTATCTAAATATTTATTCTTGGAGAAATAGCTTTTGCAAGAATGAATCAGCCTTTACGTTTATTGATCTGAATTTTGTTAGTCATAAATAATTTGACATATTATGATTGTAAACTCTTGGGTTAACTTTTATTGTTGTGTAATTATGAAATTGTTTTTATTGAATCTTCATATTCATTAAAGGCCACACCATAGAATTCTCAATATACTGGGTGAATAGGTAGACCATATGATCATGAAATGCAAATAGTTTGATCTGAAAGTAACAAGGTGAAAAAATTATATTTGAACTCTAAGTGTGGCGAAAAATAATATTATGAAACTGACCCCAAATTCATTGGAACAAGGCTTCATTTTCTGCAGGTTTCCTATAGCTCAAAATTATAATATATTATTGTCAAACATAATTTTTATCAACATATTTCGTAGGACCCTCAATTGCTATCCACATATTATTCACAGATTCCCAAAGACCCAAAAGTATAATCACTTAATTTTTAATTAGAAGCATCCCCAAGCATGCTCTTTGTGATTGTATTTGAGTTCTACTTATTATTCTTCTATCATGATTTTTCCCTTCACATTCCTGCCATTTCATGATCAGGTTCTTGTTGTACTTCATCAGAATGTCATTCCTCACCTCTCTAAGCCAATAATGTTATGGTAAAATATGTAGCAGTTTGTCATTTACTTATATTTTGTTGATTATTTGATCCTCCACACTTGACAACTATTTGAAGTGTTCTTAATTTCTGATATGCAGTGATTTCTTGACCCGATCATATAATATTGGTGGTGTTGTGAGTGTTATGGCTCTAAGCAGCCTATATGTTCTCATGACAAAGCACGGTCTTGAATACCCAAACTTCTACGATAAGCTTTATGCTTTATTGGAGCCCTCTATTTTCATGGCAAAACATAGGGCAAAATTCTTTCAGGTAATTGTGTATATTCTTGTTTCATTTTTTGTTGAAAAATATTGCTCAACGACATCTTGGAGTCTTAATAATGAGTTCAGATCTTAAATTTCTCAACTATCAATTGCTGGTCTTAAGTTGAATGGATGTAGGATTGGTGATCGGACATAATTCTATACCTACCAAAAGAAAATCATCAGGGAATCTATTTGGCTCGACCAATTTATTGTTTATATGCTGTTATTATTTGCTTCATTTCACTTTCAGTTGTCGGATAGAGCTTTTTTGACCAAGATCTGTATAACATCGTGGTCATGTGACCATGTCTGAGAATAGGGCAATCTCCTACCTGTGTCATCTTTTGCTTACACTTTTGCCACATGAACCATTTTTTGAAATGTACTCCTCGTTTCAGAATATGGATTCAGATGAGGTCTATTTGACTACATATTGCTCGTATTTTTCTTTATACTAGTATTCTGCATTGAGGAGAAGGTTTTATGGTCCATGATTGAGTCTTGGCATCTCTGTTATTACTGTCTTCGAAGAAAGTAAAATGGATCCTTTTTGCTAAATTTAAACATATAAGTTAAGGCATCTAATCTTTTATTATGTCTTTTTATAGCTATTGTTGTTCTAGCTTAAATACACCACTGTTTTCCCACATTGATCGGTTGTAACTATCATATACCATTTGCAGAAAAAAGGAATGTATATATATATATATATATATTTTTTGCATAACATCCTTTCTATTTTGTAAATAATGCTTAATCTGTTAGTCCTCCAGGGTAGTGAAATCAGATCTCTCTGACTGCATTATGTGATTTACAGCTTCTGGATTCATGCTTGAAATCACCGCTTCTTCCAGCATACTTGGCAGCTGCTTTTTGCAAGAAATTGAGTAGACTTGCACTTTGTGTTCCTCCTTCCGGGGCATTAGTCATTGTTGCTTTAGTTCACAACCTTCTGCAGAGACATCCTTCAATCAACTGTTTGGTGCACCAAGTGAGAGGACAACCATCTCTCTCTCTCTCTCTCTCTCAATACTATTTGTAGACTAAATATATTTTTATATAAGTGGAAATTCATGCATTGCTATGAAGATATCATTCATTTTCATATTGTGACAATCATTTCATCAAATTTATGCAAGTTTTGAGGAGAAGCCTTATTTTATTCAACTCTTTCATTATTCCGTTTCTGCCTATAATAAATGCAGGAAGTAAGCTAGTTTTATTATTGTTTCCTATTGTGAAAAAAACACAAAGATGACATTTGAACTGACAATGGCATTTTTTCTGCCCATCAAGGGTGATTGATACTTTTGGGAAGTCCAAAAAGATCTTGATGACATCTAATAGCTTTTATTGCTGGACTTTGGGGAGATATGTTGTGGGTAATATAGTGTAGAATGGAATACCACAACAATAAAATGGGTACAAATTACAGAAACCTGTATGTCTAGGTGATCAACAAACTTCATATGACTGAGAGAGTGCTCACAAGAATCTACTATAATAGTTTTTGATCAATACATCTTGTCTAAGTAAATCATCTGTTGGTATGTAACTGTCCTGAAATGTCCATTTAAGTAGGAGGTAAGATGAATGGCCCTCAAGGATGGTCCTAAAAGTTATAGCTAGCCAGGTGTTGCTAGAAGTGATTTACCGTTCTTGTTTGTCCACTTAGAGAAAATAATCTACTTGTATTCGTGTTATATTATTTTTCCTATAAGCTGGAGCGACCACATAGAAGATAATATTTCCGTATATATGTGTTATTTCTACTACGAGCTGGAACGACCACTTATATAGTGTAACATACACAGTCACATAACATTATGGGGGGTTTGATTCATAAAATATTTTGCTAAATTCATTGCATCTGTCTTTGTTTGATCCCTTTACCCTCTAGGATGCCTTAATAATGTTCAAGTATTGTACTTTGTCAACTTTGCCTTAATAATGTTCAAGTAGTGTTCTTTGTCAACTTACCCTTGCTTTTGAATAATCTTTATGTCATTGTTATCATAGTTGCTCGAGACAATGGATACAGAGTGTGAATGTATGCTCAATTATGCTTAAGAAGTCTGTGCCTTTAAAGAATGATAGAGGGTGTTTTCAATGTTTACGTATTTTTTTATATTCCTTCAATGAGTTGACTAGTGTGTTTGATAAAATATTGCTAATGCTGTGCAGGAACGTAGTCGTGAAGCTACCGAAGAGGCTTCTGGAGAAGAAAAACACAATGTTGACTATGAAGAGAACTCTAGAGCCAACAGAGTTTTGTCTGACAAAAAACCAGGCATTGATCATTTTAACAATGAGGAAACTGATCCCAAAGAAACTAATGCCATAAGTAAGTTCCAGTTTTCGCTTTTATGATTTTATATATATATATATATATATATATATATATATATATATATATATATATTCGAGTTTGAGGTACAAAGATGCAATTGATAGGATTCTGAATTTTAAGAACTATATTTATAGGCAGAATAATGAATAAATCGAGAATGCTTAATGAATATTCAATATTTGAATGTGACATTAAAATATATGAAGATGTTGGTTATAATAAACGTGAATAAAAGGATTACAATACTGAAAGGAAAAGAATGATAACTGGACTTTCGAGAGGTCCAGGCTCTCGTCAGGGAACTACCCAAATCTTTCTCGCCTCCTCTGATTTCCCTGCTCCATTTATAATGTGATGCTTCCCTCAATTATTCCCTCCAACTGACTCCACGTGTGACTTGTGACTTTCCAATTCTGTCCCTGCTCCTTTCTTCCACCTTTGGTACGTGTTTTTGACTTGGTGGCCTATCAATACTCACCCAACAAGTCTAACCTTGTCCTCAAGGTGAAAGGTGGGAAATTGCTGCCTCAAGGTGTCAAATGATTCCCAGGCTGCTTCCAGAGAAGGAAGGCCTTTCCACTGGATTAGCACATCTATACCTCGAAGGCTGTGGCCTGAACCTGGTCGCACGCCAAGTACCGCCTCTGGCTCCACAATAAGTTCCAACTTCTCATTCAAATGATTTGGAATCTTAGCACTTGCTTGTATAGCGCCATGAGCTTGTCGCAATTGTGAAACATGAAAATCGGATGAATGTTACAAGATGAGGGCAGCTTCAACTTGTAAGCAACACGTCCTTTTTTTTTCCACAATCATGAATGGTTCATAGAAAGATAACTTAAAGAGCTACAATTTTTCCGACCTCTAGGATTTAAAGCATGGCTGAAGTATGCAATGGGCTGGTGATCTTGCATTAATGCTGCACCCAACCCCTCACCAGAGGCATCAATTTCAATTACAAATTGTTTGCTAAAATCTGGAAGCGCTAGAACGGGGAGAGAAGTCATGGCTGTCTTCAAACTTTGAAAAGCTGATTCGACTGAGGCATCCCAATAAAAATTATCCTTGCATAAACGCTCTGTTAGAGGCCACGCCAACTTTCCATAGTTCTTCACAAATCTCCGTTAATAGCCTGTAAGCCCCAAAAATCCACGCAGCTCCTTTAAAGATTTGGGCTGGGGCCAATCCACCATGGTCTGAATTTTTGTGTCCTCTGCCGCCACACCGTGTTGGGATATGATATGCCCCAAATACTCCACCTTGCTCTGCCCAAACTGACATTATTTTTTATTCGCATAGAGTTGGTTATTTGACAATATCCGAAACACGCATTTCAAATGCTGGATATGCTCATCAAGATCACGGTTGAACACTAATATATCGTCAAAAAATACCAAACAAATCGCCTCAATTGTTCCTTAAATACTTGATTCATTAAGGATTGAAAAGTCGCTGGAGCATTGGTAAGGCTGAAAGGCATCACCAGGAACTATTAGTGTCCTTCATGTCATGTGTTCTAAAAGGTCTCTTTGGGATATCTTCAGAATTAACCCTGATTTGGTGGTATCCCACCTTTAAATCCAACTTCGAAAAAATGGTCGCACCATAAAATTCATCCAGGAGTTCATCGATCATTGGAATAGGAAACTTATCAAGGGCAGTGACCTTGTTTAAAGCCTGGTAATTGATGCAAAAACACCATCCTTCGTCTTTCTTTTTCATCGCAGCACTAGACTAGAAAAAGACTAGTACTAGGTTTGATAATTTCCGCTGCAAGCATCTCCTGTACTAGCTTTTCGATCACATTTTTCTGGAAGTGAGGGTAACGGTAAGGTCGGACGCTAACCGGAGCTACTCCGGGTTGTAAAACAATAGCATGTTCCCTCTCCCTCTTCGTAGGTAACCCTTCTGGGATATTGAAGACCCCTTTGTACTCATCTAATGCATCTCGAATTGTCTCTGGACTAGAATATCCATCCGGTTACCATTCAGCCTGGTTTCCATGCTTCCAAATTCTAACAGTATTCCTAGTCCTTCTTCCTTGAATTCTTTCAACATTGATTTAAAGGAGATTAAAGTTTTGCTCAGGCTTGAATCCCCTTGTAACATGACTGTCGTGCCTCCCACTTGAAACTTCATCCATAAGGCCTTCCAATCCATTTGCATCGGTCCTAAGGTGGCTAACCCTTCATACCCAGTACAACATCCGAACTACCCAACTCGAAGGGAAGAAAATCATTAATCAACTCAATATTTTGGAGAGTAAGAAGTACTTTACACACTCCCGCGCCCTGCACTGCTAAACCCGATCCCATAATCACACCATAACCGTATGTAGCAGTCCTTGGGAGGTTAAATTTTTGCACCAACTCAGCTGATATGAAATTATGTGACGCACCTGCATCAATTAGCATTACTATATCTGACCCAGCAATTCTTCCTTCCACTTTCATGGTTTGTGGCGACGTGAGTCCCACTATGGAGTTCATGGACAACTCAACCAACTCCCTTGCAACCGGTTGCTCCCCAGCCCACCCTTCTTTTGTGTCTCCCTCCAATTCTAACCCCTCTTGCTTCTCATCTTCATAAATTAACATAACTTGCAGCTCTTTGTTCTTGCATTTGTGACCGATTGAATATTTTTCATCGCAATGAAAACATAACCCTTTTTCCCTCTGGGCCTTATAATCAGCTTCACTGAGCCTTTTGAAAGTAGTAGTAGTTCCCCCAACCACCGGTGGTTTTGGCCCAGTCTGGGCAGTGATTTTTGTGAAAGAATTTGAGGCTTGGAATTGAGATGTGTGTACTGAAGATGAAGGTGGAGTGTAAGGATATTTACCTTTAGCTGGGCCGGTTCCTCCAAAACGGGCTTGAAGAGCAGCATTTTTCTCTTCAATTTGTTGGGCCAGCTCCATTAATTGTTCCAACCTTTGGGTCTTAAAACTCTGATTTTAGCCTGGATTTCGGGGCTCAACCCATTTATGAAATGCCCCTCCAGCATTGCATTTAATACAGTGCTGATTAGAGCTGCTAGAGTCTCAAACAAGAGGCGGTATTCCCGGACGGTCCCTTCCTATCGAAGAGCCAAAAACCTCTCCTCCAAGGTTCCTTCTTGGGACAATCTGAAACGAGACCTCAGAAGCACCTTGAGCTCTTCCCAAGTGGGTAGCCCATTTTTCATTTGTTCCCACTGATGCCAAGCCAGAGCCCCACCTTCAAAGCACAGTTCGGTGGTCTCAAGCTTTTCCGTCTCTGATAGTTGGTTCACCATAAAATACCTTTCAACCCTAAAAATCCAATCATCCGGATTTTCCCCCTCAAAGACCGGCATCTCCAATTTCCTGCTTTGAAAATCTGACCGCCAATTTCCCCTGGATCCGCTGCCTAACTCCTTATTTCCCACTTCAATTCCTGGTGATATTTCAGAATTTCGAGTAAACTCTGAGTTTCTCTCCTCTACTTGGCACTTACTTTTTCTGTCACCCTCTTGTTCATCCCATTTGTTCCGTTTATATGTGAATTCTTTCATCAATATAGCCATGTTTTTTTTGTATAAGCTGCAAATCTCCACGCATCCCCTCGAATCCTTGTTGCATCCCTTCTATCCGCTCGTCCAATTTCTTCTTAATGCCTTTCAATTCTCCCACTCATTCTGTTAAGTTCACCATTTAGAATGCAATTTTGAATAAATGCTCTGATACCAGTGACAGGATTCTGAATTTTAAGAACTATATTTATAGGCAAAAGAATGAATAAATCGAGAATGCTTAATGAATATTCAATATCTGAATGTTACAGTACAATATATGAAGATGCTGGTTATAATAAACTTGAATAAAAGGATTACAATACTGAAAGGAAAAGAATGATAACTGGACTTTCGAGAGATCCAAGCTCTCCTCAGTGAACTACCTAAATCTTTCCTGCCGCCTCTGATTTCCTCTGCTCCATTTATAATCTGATGCTTCCCTCAATTATTCCCTCCAACTGAATCCACGTGTGACTTTCCAATTCTGCCCCTGCTGTTTTCTTCCGCCTTTGGTACGCGTTTTGGACTGGTGGCCTATCAGCAACATGCACAACCGATTGCGGTAGGTATTATAGGCAAAACATCTTTCAGGAATGATTAAAGTTAAAATAACAAAATTGCAGGTGGCAAGTAATAAACAATGAATATTCTTCACCTGTCTTAATTGTAGATATTTACTAGCTAAGACCATTTGAGTTTATTGTACTGTTACATAGATGCAATAAGTGCCAGGTGCAACAGGATGCCATTTTTCTTTACTTTATATTAGATATTCTTACGTAAATTAGATTGTCGATGGTAATTGTAAAGCGAGGAATCATTCAAAAGAGAGGGTGGGGAGGGGGGGGGGGGTTGGGGAATAGAACGAAATGGAAAACAAGACATCCCTAGAGACTTTCCGTGTTCATTTTAATTGAGGCTATTAATCCTTTCTATGTAGCGAGGCCTTTGAAACCTGTATATAAAGGGAAAAAATGCCTCGAGTCTTTCTCCACCGTCCAAAGGTCCTTTGGCCTGAATGGGGGAATGGACAGAACGAAATGGAAAACAAGACATCCCAAGATACTCTCCTTGTTCATTGTCATCAATAAAAATTGAAGCTATTAATCCTTCTGTGTATCCAAATCCATGTTGCGATGGTCAATTGCTGAGATAAATAGTGAGTGGGAAGGCATTTGAAACCTGTCTATGAGTCTTTCTCCACTATCCAAAGGTCCTTTGCACCTGAAGCTTCTCCTGCATACTCCGTCCACCTCTTGACTAATCATCATCATCTGATGATTAGCCTCTCAACTTCTTACTCAATGGCTTTGCCCCACTGCTTTGTATACTGAACTGCAAACTTGGCAACAATCATTAAACTTTGAGTTAGAAATATGCTATTGTACTTGGTATAGCTCAAGTATATATATATTGATAAGAGGAGATATATATAGCTACAGTTCGGCCCACTTTCTTGGATATTGGTTATCTTCTTTTGTATACGAGCCTTTTTTGGATTGATTTTATCCCTTGACTGCCTGTCCAATAAACAGAATATCTGCTATCTCTGTGTGTGTATTGCCCCTTAACTTTTTGGTGGGAAGTATTATATCAATGGGAAAATGGCAGGGAGCTCTCTCTGGGAGTTTGATACTCTGCGACATCACTACTGCCCTCCTGTTTCAAGGTACATGATTTGCACCATTATCTTTGTAAATGCACACACTTAAATGCTTTTTGCATATATTTCTTGATTTATCTTCTGTTAATAATTTATCCTCTTCATTGTGGGATCAGGTTTTTTTTGTCCTTTGAGAACGATTTGGATTTCAAAGGGAAAACTGCTGAAATTGCAGTTAAGGATTTCAGTTCAGGTTCATATGCAACAATTTTCAATAACGAGGTAACTTCACTTTATTGCACATACATTTATATGCTATTGATTGTCATAAATAGTTAACAACTCTTGCTTGTTTGAGGGGCTTTCCATAGCATGTTAAAATTATGTGACTTCATCATTTCTGCATTAGGTTTCAGGAACTAAATTAAGGATATTTTGTTGTATTGCAAATCTGTGGTCTGTTTCTTGTTTTGTGATTTAAGAAGGATGATGATAAGACAGCTGATTTTTAATCCACGATAATCTGTAAGCTCGTTTTCATGCAACTTCACTGCCCCATTTAGTTTTACGTTTCAACACATTTCCGCTGGATTATAGTTGCTGAGTCTCCAATTTTATTTTCTGCAATTGATCCTCTGAAAAATATAAATTGTTTTTACAGATGAGACGAAGGGTGAAGCAAGTCCCATTGGCGTTCTATAAAGCAACTCCATCGTGTTTGTTCTCGGAGTCTGACTTTCCTGGTTGGACTTTCAAATTGAAGGACGAGGAACTAATCAGCGATAATCGGTAGAGTACAGCAGTAAGTATATGTGAGGACTAGGATGACATAAAATGCATCAGCGCATGGAGAGCACATGAAAGCAAGTAAATGGGCTGGCTGTAAAAGAAAATTCTGGCAATCCTCGTTCATCCGTGCTGCTGCTATTTATGGAAGAAGTTATTCGGCCTTGTGCCCATTTGCTCTCTCTTTAATGTTTAACTGTAATGGGTTGATTTCCCAAGAGACCAGTCAATTTATTATTATTATTTTTTTGGTGGGGAAAGAGAAGCTGAGTTAAGCTGAAAGCAATTATGATTTCCTAATTTCCTAATAATTTATTGTTCCGTTCAGTGCAGTTGTTTTTAGTTGATCTAGAGTGATGAGATGAATAGAAGCAGACAATTATTCAATTTGTTGATTAGTACTTAAACCTAAATATTTGTGATATTATGGAAAGGGAGAATCAAGTACCTTTTTCTCTTATTGACTAAGGAAGAAAATGTATGATTATGAGAAATAACTCTGGTCTGGTTCGCTCTACAACTGTTTTCAGCTACAGAACGGTGACGTTTCAATTCTGTTGGTATTGTAGAACCTGAATTGAGAATTTAGTTCTGTCAAATTGCTTCAAGCTTATGTTTCATTTGTGAAATGAAAAAGAATCAGTAGCATTTCTTTATGCCCAATTCACCCGTTGTTTGTGATGCAAACAGGGAATATATATGAAACAGTTGGCTGTTATCGATGTTAAGTCGTTCACTTGCTTCGTCTTTAGTTTATTTTGTTGTTTGCAAACTATAATATAAATGATCCACAAGCATTAGATGACTTACCTTCTAGCCTTCATCTGATTGTCATGCTAATGATGTGCTCGAAGCTTTTTGCATATATATCTAAACGCCATGGAAGAGTCATCTTGGGTATTTCAGCAAAAAGTATACATGGATCGAATGCCAGAATCAAAGGGTAAAGTTTGTGTGACTGGTGCAGCTGGGTTTCTGGCTTCCTGGCTGATCAAGCGACTTCTTTTATCTGGTTATCATGTCACTGGGACAGTTAGGGACACAGGTTTGTATATAGCTAGCTGCTCAAATTTAATATTCTGGTTACATGATCTGAATTACTCACACACAATATATATATATATATGTATGTATTTATGTATGTAAGCAGAAAATGTGAAGAAAGTGGGTCATCTGTGGAAGCTGGAAGGAGCAAAAGAGAGGCTGTTTCTTGTGAAGGCCGACCTAATGGTAGAGGGAAGCTTCAACGAGGCAATTATGGGATGTGATGGCGTCTTTCACACTGCTTCACCTGTCTTAGGACGCCCTACTTGTGATCCAAAGGTTTGAATCCATCTAATTGTGTGTATTTTGACATTTAGTATAACCGTTTGCTGCTCAAGTGGCTGATGTTGATTGGAACATGCATACAGGTTGAAATATTGCAACCAGCAATTGATGGTACGCTGAACGTTCTGCGCTCGTGCCAAAAGAATCCATCTCTAAAGCGTGTGGTTCTCACCTCATCTTCATCGACAGTAAGAGCAAGGGATGATTTTGATCCCAGGGTACCACTGGACGAATCATCTTGGAGCTCTGTCGAACTCTGTGAGAGACTCAAGGTAGGTACATACATACATACATACATACTCTAATTGATTAATTTCCTGATTAGTTAAGCTAGGCCTTAAAATTGTTTTAATTTTCGTTTAGATTTGGTATGCACTGTCAAAAACTCTAGCAGAGAGGGCTGCATGGGAATTCTGTAAAGAGGAGAAGATTGATCTAGTTACTGTTCTCCCATCATTTGTCATTGGACCAAGTTTGCCTCCTGATTTATGCACTACCGCAGCCGATGTCCTCGGCTTGCTCAAAGGTAGGTACATACATACATACATACATACCAATATCTTTACTACTGGCAGTCGATTCTTTTGTATGTATAATATAATATGCTGCTGATGTTTCTGAGCTTTGTATGTATATGAAAAGGGGAGACAGAAAAATTTAAATGGCATGGAAGAATGGGATATGTTCATATTGACGACGTTGCGATGTGCCACATTCTTGCATACGAACATGAAACTGCCAAGGGTCGTTACCTTTGTTCGTCGACTGTTGTTGACAATAATGAACTAGTGTCTATTCTGGCAGCAAAATATCCGTCACTGCCTATTCCCAAGAGGTTTGAAAAAGTTGATAGGCCGTACTATGAATTGGATACCTCAAAATTGGAGGAGGAGCTGGGATTAAAGTTGAGGTCAATTGAAGAAATGTTCGAGGATTGCGTAGCATCTTTGACGGAGCAAGGCTATCTAACTTCTTCTTCTTCAATACTCAAAACAGCGGACTAGATTAGATGCATCACGTACAACTCTCAGCCCCATCTGCCTATAAAATCTCGTGTTTAAATAAATGTTGCCAATTTGTATTAAACACATTTTCGATTGAAATTATCTCCATTTCAAATTCAAATTAGAAATGAATCAAGTCACAAGATTATCATTATGAGCACAAGTCATAAACAATTATTCCTAACATTTATTGAACTTTATGTTCACTATCAGTGCTAAACCTATTTCGAAAATCCTGGAAAACAAAATAAATCACTTATTATTTAGATGGTGATCAGATATTTAAATAAACCATAAGAATATGATAACGATCAATTTACAAAAGGGTAAATATATTGACATCAAATTTTTTGTTAACTATACCATCTTTTAATTGCAATGAAGATGATCCTGAGTTTTCCTTGCTTTTTACATTTATCATGCTAAGTTTTTTTTTTTTTTTTAATCACAAATCCTTTATTAATTTTCACATCTTGTTTTTAGAGACGATTTTCATCCAAAAATATTAGTAACAAGAGCGAAAAATACTTATTTATCTCTCATACTTTTAAATAATCAAAATAAATAATTAATACAAAAGTTAAATAAAAATATTTGCACTTCTTTTCAATCCTAATTAGTGGAATATTTGAATAGAAATAGTGATTAGAAACAAAATATGTTACTTAATTGAATATTATGAATAAAAATGAAATGTAAAAAAAGTTGATGACATAAGAGCAAAGTAAACAACCATTGAAGATCTTTCTTGCAATTAAAATGTGGTGTAAATATAAAAAAGTGTTATGTGAATATAATTAACCTTTACAAGAATCATACTGAAAAAATAGTATTTTGAATTAAAATATATCTTGATCCCAACCTAACGAGGTTAGAATGCTAATGATACAATTACAACAAAATGTTCGAATATTCATCGAAGAAACATGTTTGCAAGAAGAAAGAGAATCAATTTTGCTTCTTTGAATGCCCTCAAATGAAGTCTTCAATTCATTCTGAAGTTTTTCTTGCTTTTGATCTTCAATTTCAAGCTTTAAATATTCGAACTCTTGATATATTATGACCTTATACTCTTCTTAGCCTTTCTCCACATTCAATTTTTTGAGTTTTACACCCCAAATTTGCATAAAACACTGTCCAAATTACTTTCCAGTAGATGAACAAAATTGAAAAGGAAATAAGAACTTTTTCTGGAATTGTACAATGCAATCACATGGTATCACGAGGTTACTCTCTACAAATCATCTTTAAGCCTTTGCGGTCGCATGGGCAATTTTCCCCGCGGTTGCAAGGTACAATTTTATGTCCAAGGTCAAGTTGATCCTCATTTTTAATATTTTATTCATTCAAGTCCCTAGTAGTTACAATCCAAGATCTTCCAAATTGTGTAAAGTTGGTCCTCATTTTTAGAATATTGTACAAATTTTTTTTTTCTTTTTACCCAATTTTCATTCATTTTCTCCAAAAGCTCATTCAACATCGATTTTTTACTTAAATAAATAGAATGTACATAAGATTTAGGAACAAACCTCTAAAGGTACCCTAAAATATCAACTTTCGATGACCAATATAAGCGTAAAATATAATTTTCAAATACTCTCAAGCTTGAACATTTATTTGTCATCAAACAAAGTCATATACTTAACTCAACAAACAAACACATATAATATACAAAATAGCTAGCGTTTCGCCTTACATATTGAAACTACATGAATAATGCATAAAAAGCTTGAAAATCAAAGTACAAAGATCAAAAGTCACTTATCCAATGTTAAATCTATTTAAGTGTGTTAATAATCATGTCAAAATCATCATAACCTCATATTGATTCAACCAAATCATCAATGGTCAAAGATATCATTTCTCCACTCTTAAGATGCAAACCCCAATGTCAAGGATTATAGTTAATACTTAGCCCTTTGACTCACTCGCAACCATAGTTTGTCCAACTTCGAATACACTTCGTAAATATTAGTTCAACTTGCAATTTCTTTTCAGTTGTAATAGTTTTCTTCATTTGTAATAGTATCCTGCTAGCTCTAAACGTATATTACGATTCCTCATCTTTTAAATATCTCTCCTGTCACTTAGGTTTTTATTATTTAAGGTGTTATAATACTGGTTTTTGCCCATGAACAACATTCATAATTTACTTCTTTTATCAATCAATGAACAATCTATTTTCAATGCATTTAGATTCTCCGTTGTAGCTTTCTTTAAATTGTATTCTAATATTCTTGTCCACCGCTAAAATGCGAAAGGTCGTTTAGTGAAGCATACTACTACTATTACTACTACTACTACTACTACTACTACTACTACTACTACTACTACTACACAGTGCCCCTTTATGTGCTAAGAAGTAAGGCACCCAGTAAAAGATGGTTTCCGAGAACAACTCAAGTCTGTCGATAAGCTATGGATTCGAAGGCCGTGGATCCAAATACATTACAAACCACTGATTTAGTTGATACTCAAAAGAGGAGTACTAAAAAGAGTATGGACGAGCTTGATGGGAAGACTGCCAAATTATGTTATGTCCTTGAGGAAAAGGTAAAATTGGTTGAAATGGGTATTTGGGAGCTATACATCCAAGTGGATGAAAGTCAAGCGGCTCATGCAGTGATGACTAATGATGTTGCAGTCATTCCTGATCTACAGGAAGAAATGTGATGTGGACACATTCAAGGAACATAATAAAAACGTGGAAGAAAATGCCGGAAAGTTCTAAATTTATGTTGTTTGTAGACGGTTTAACCTTAACCCAAACTTCATGATGCGAGAATCAACGATACGGAAGAAAGAATCAAGATTTTCGAAAAGCTACAAGGAGCTGTCTAATTTCCTTATTAAGTTTTTGATTTTGAAAGCCAAAAATATTCACGAATATTTGATAAGTTTGATTGAATGTCACAAAAATCAATCTTGATAAGTTCTAGGAAAGTAAAAGAATCCACCTTTAATTTATTGAATCCTCAATAAAAATATTTCTTAAAAACCAAAATTCCCCGTTACAATGAAGAAAATGGGATATAAATAATGGAAAATGGACTATGAATAACCCTAGTCACTAATGGGTTCAAAATAGAGTTCTAATTGCCTTAAATAACAAAAACAAAAAAAGGAAACAATATTTGCGAAATTCACGATAAACATAAGTTACGGCCGCGAATACATCACTTACGATCGTAAGTGATTTTCTGTTGAAAGTTACATCGTGAGACTCAAACTTATGGAGTTTGAAAATCTTGGAATTCTGCATTTTTCCCATAGCTAATTTATGGCCGTGAGCTTCACTGATACTTTGTGATTTCTTGTTTAGCTTAAATATTTGAATTTTCCCATCAAGCTCACTATGATTCGCATCATTCCCTCAATTTTCAGGATGATTCGTTTTGAATCATAACTTTGTTCATTGTGTATCAGTTCACCTCCTGGATCAATGGAAAACTTCTGCGTCCATGCCATAGGAACAACAAATAGTATTCTGTAACTTGGGTTATACGGATAGATCGAATCACAAACTTCTTTGGGCATAGGTGGTGTGGTCTAAACTCCCAAGTGCAATTAACCTGCAAAAAAGAATTAAGTAAAATAGGGTGGAGAATGTTAGTCTTATACGGTGCAAGGTATGGATCCATGTACTCATGATGAATCATCACCATCTCATCATGGACAACAATGAGACTTTTCTCTTCACCCCTTTTCTCATTTACAACTTCTTGCTCAATCTCTTATTCTAACTTTCCACACTCAACCACCTCTCATACATTATCATTTTTCTTCTTATACCCCTCATCAATAATTTTATCTTCTAGTTCATCCACCTCTTTACTACCCAATTCCTCATCTTCTACCTCAAAATTTGAATTTATTCCAATTATTTCTATTTTAAACTCTGGCACATCTTCTTCAATAATTTTATTCTCAATCACTTCCTCGCTACCCAACTCCTCATTTTCCTCCTCAAACTTTGGAGTTTGTTCAACTTTTTCTAACTTCAATTCTTTCACCTCCTCTTTAATATTTTTATCTTCCCACTCATGTTTCAATCCTCCCTCATTCTTCTCAATTTCCTTATCCCCACGATGTCTCCTATTATAGCTCCTTTCACTCTTCTTCTTTACCTTGAATCTTCTAGTGCTTCCTCTAATGTCAACCCATATAGTGTACATGTTCTCCCTTTCATAAGGAATTTGTATATGTGCATACTCTTATCATAAACCGCCTGCCTCCTACGTCTCCATGGTTTTCCCAACAACATATGACAAGACTTTAATGGCACTACATCACACCATACTTCATCACTATATCTTTCATTTGTGATAGTCACTAGAACTTGTTTGGTCACTGGGAACTCCCCAAACTCCCTCATCCACGTCACCTAATAAGGTCTATAGTGCGGTATTAGAGATAATCCTAATTTTTCAACTGTGGTGCTACTAACAAAATTAGTAAAGCACTCTCCATCAATTTCCAAACTACACACTTTATAATCCACATAACATCTAGTTTTGAACAAAGAGCCCGGATCATAATCCATCCCTTATGTGGCGATTTAAAAATTCACAAGAAAATCGCAAAAATAGGCATAGTACAGTATTAAAGGTAATCATAATTTTTCAACCATGGTGCTACTGAAAAAATTAGTAAAGCACTCTCCACCAATTGTCAAACTACACACCTTCTGACCCATATAACATCTAGAATAGACATCAAATGAAATAAGAATTGATAGGAGTATTAAGATGTTTAAGGGAACTAAAGAAAGTGGTTCTTGAATTTTTTTTTTGAAATTTAAAAATAATAGAAAATAATTTTTTTCAACTTAAAAATTTGACTACGAATATAGCAAATAGACGAAAATTAATTTGTCCGAAAAAGGAACACAATAACGACTTTTGAATTTTTTTGGAAGATTTTCTGGATTAAATACTCAAGAAACATGAAGAACACAAAGAATTGAAAACAAACACTCAACAAACAAGATATGGATGATTCTCATGTGGGATTTATGATAAATACATGGAATGAAACTAGGATAGAAGAAAACTGAATTCAGAGTCCAGCTATGATACCAAATGATGTGGACCAATTCGGGGAACGTGACGAAAATGATGAAGAAAATGTGAAAAAAAGTTTCGAATTCAGGTTGTTTGTAGACGGTAGAACCTTGACTCAAACTTCATGACGCGATGATCGATTATGCGGAAGAAAGAACCAAGATTTTCAAAACGCCACAAGGAGGTGTCCAATTTCCTTGATAAGTTTATGATTTTGAACCCCACAAATATTCACGAATATTTGATAAGTTCGATTGAATGCCACAAGAATCAATCTTGATAAGTTCTAGGAAAGTAAAGGAATTCACCTTTAATTTATTGAATCCTTAATAAAAATGTTTCTCAAAAACCAAAACTCCCCGTTACAATGAAGAAAATAAAATATAAATAATGAAAAACGGACTAAGATTAACCCTAACCGCTAATACGCTCAAAATGGAGTTCTAATTTTCCTAAATAACTAAAATTGAAAAAGGAAATAAAATCTGCGAAATTCGCGATAAACATAAGTTACGGCCGTGAATACATCACTTACGGCTATAGTGATTTTCTGTTGAGAGTCACGACCATGAGACTCAAACTCATGGCCGTAAGTTTGAAAATCCTTGAATTCTGTGTTTTGACCCGTAGCTGATTCACGGTCACGAGCTTCATTGGTTACGGCCGTGAGCTTCACTGATACTTCTTGATTTCTTGTTTGGCTTGAATATTTTAATTTTCTCATCAAGCCCACTATGATTCGCATCGAAATGAAAACAATAAGTTCAGCTGCGAATTGTCCAATGTTCAATGGGGAATGGACAACACCTCACACATAGAGATGACAAAACTTACCGTCAACCTTGATCCCCGTGGAGACCCGTCCCGAATGGGACGACAAATCCCCGCATCTTTGGGGATGCGGGGAGGGGACGATAGAAATTTTTATACCTGGGGACGGGGAAGGGATCCCCGCCCTGAACCTGTTCGAATTTATAAAAATATTAAATAAAAAGTAATTCGTGCAGTGAAAGAGATGTTTTAGCCATTCCTTTTGAACTTGTGATGTGTAAAAGTTGATTAATCTATTACCTATTGCCTATTTCTAGAGATGGCAAAAAAATCGAATCTGCAGACCCGATCTTAAAAAATGCCGACCCGTGAATTGACGGGGCAGTGCGGGTCAACGGATCGTCCCCAATCTACCCCTTTTAATTAAAAAATAAAATTTAATAAAAAATTAATTTTAATTTTTTTTTAAAGATTTAGTTTAAATTATATATAGAAAAAAATAAAAAAATAAAACAATTGCTCACGGATCGAATCGGGGGGCTAATCCTCTCCGACCCGACCCAAAAAATGGTGGATCGCGAGGAGGATCCGGATCAGTTGAAATTTTTTTGGGGTGGGGCGGATCTGGGTCCAATCTGCCTTGTTGCCAACACTTTGCTTGCTTGTATGTTGCTGTTGTGTGGTAAAAGAAATCCAATTTCATTTATTTTCTTCCCCCAAGGAACAAGGATTAGTCAAAACTCAAAACATATATAATATATTGTGACATAAAATTAGACAATGAATCAAACGGGGATGTAGAAGTCCCTACCCTGCTTCATTAAGGTTGGGATGGGGGAAAATTCCCCACGAGGATGGGGATGGGGATTCCATCCCCAGATGATACCCATAACATTTCCATCACTATCCACACACGAGTATGCACTTAGGTTAGAATCCCATAACTATGCACCTATGCAGAGGCACGTAGTGCAAAAAAATTAGAGAACTTTATGTTTGACATGAAACAATACTTTATTGTGGCTTTTATTGAAAATGAAGCCAGAAAGGTCATGACGACTACCATGTATCTTGGTGGTTATGTTGTCAAACGACATATACTGATATTCAGGTTGACAAGGTCAGAATAGATTCTTGGGATCTTCCCGAAGAAGCGATCGGAACACAGTTTTTCCTAGAAAATATTAGGCCAAGCGGGCAATGCAGAAATTGAAAAATATGGGCTCCATCAGGGAGTATGTGAAAGCCTTTTCATAGCACATGTTGAACATTTTAGACATGTTGGAAAAAGACAAGCTCAACATGTTCATAGAAGGGTCGACACTATGGACTCGCACGGAACTTTAGAGGCAGAGAAGGTAACGAATTTGAGCATGAAAATGGGAGCTGTGAAATGCTTAATGAACTATACAACTGAACCTAAGAAAAGCCTCAAGTAAGTAGCTATTCTACTGTAGGGAAGAAAATAGACCTTTCAGACCCAACTCCAGTTCAAATGGAGGAGAACACCAGTCCTTCCAAAGAGGATGAGGTTATCAAGGTACCCATCATAGAAACTTTCAAAGTAGCATCAAGGAAACTATCAGGGTAGCTACCAGAACAACTGGAATAGAGAAAATACATCGGAGGGTAGATCTAATACCATTCCTAAAACAGTATGCTTTCAATGCGAAGGTCCTCATTGAGTATCTGATTGTCCAAAAAAATGACTTGTGAATGCCTATTGTCAACTAGTAAGTGGAGCATCAAGTTTAAAGGAAGATGTCCCACACGCTAGTAGTCATGGCGAGACTAACTCCAAATACCCTAAAGATTGTTACATAATAATACCATCCAAGATAGATTAAGACAATCCATATGATAGTCATGTGAAATCTCAATTCCTAAGCACGGTCATGCTGGAGAATTATTTTCACAATGGTCCAGTCCAATATACTTATCCCGAAGTATATCAATTTTATTACTCACGACACAACTAGCCGCGATGATTAAGATAAATCGTCTATTTCAAATAATTACAGTAGTAATCAAATGAACATCAATAAAATAAAGTTCCTATCTTTATTCAGGTTCATGACTAAATAATTCTCGATTGAAATGTGATATTAATCTTCTATACTTCGAAAGTACTAATATCATATTGTCTTCAAACAATCGAAGGCCATTCTTTATAGCTTACATATAATAATAAATTGCAAATTTAAATAAACATCAACTATTATATCGAACATAAATAATTGTTTGTTACATTTCAGTAAATTCCTAATGCTTTTGGGCACATATCCCAACAATCTCAACTTGCAAGTGTATGATTTACTGCCTGCATGTCCATGGTGTCTAGATGACCCTTGAAGTTCTTATTCGGTAGGCTCTACGTGAATGGATCATCTAGGTTATCTTCTGAGGAAATCTTGCAGATTGTTACATCCCTAAGTTGGACAATCTCCCTTAGGAGATAGTATTTCCATTCTATATGTTTTCCCCTTTGATGGCTTCATGGTTCTTTCACATTAGCTACTGTACCACTATTATCGCAAAATAGTGTAACGGGGTTGGCTATTGCAGGTACTATTTCATAGGTTGCACCATATTCAGCTTCCATGGTAGAGTCAATGATGTGAGACTGCTTCATACTCCTCCATATGACAACACCACCACCAAGAGTAAAAAGGGCCTCTGGTGTAGACTTCCTTGAGTCCACATCAGACTGAAATTTCTAGTCAGTATACTTACTGGAACCAAGTCCCATGCTAAGTATAAAAGCACATAATCCATCGTTCTCCGAAGATACTTGAATATATGCTTCACTGCTACCCAATGGTTTGTTCAAGGTTAGATTGAAAATGACCCATAGTCCCAACATCATAATAAATATCTGATCTAGTGCATAGCATGGCATACATGAGACTAACCACAACAAATGCATAAGGTATCCTACTCATGTGCTCTACCACGTTAGGAGTTTCAGGATACTACTCCTTCGATAGGTGAATTTCATGCCTAAAAGGTAATGAATCCTTTTTGGAATTCTACATAGCAAATCTAACCAAAATTGATAAGATGAAGGATTGTCTTCTTTCTTTAAGGAGATCGCCTGATAGGATTTTCCTAATAGCAAGTACCTTGTAGGTTTCCTGATGACCCTTTAACTTTTTTCTGTGATGGATGTTCTTGGATTTCCTGATTGGTTTGAGTATTTTGATGATTAAGCCCAGCATCACTTACTAGATCATTATTCTCTTAATTCATGTCCTATGTAGTATTCATGTTCTAGGTTCCAATTTCTCAATCTTTCCATTCAGCACATATGCCAAACAATCCAAATACGAATGTGGTGTAAGTTGGGCTTACGACCATTCCACAACTCTAGGGGAGTCTTGGAAACCGACTTAGATGGAACTAAGTTCAAAAAATATGCAGTTGTTTGAAGTGCATATCCCCAAAAGGAAGTAGGTAGATAGAGAAACTCATCATTGATCGTATCATATTTAACAAAGTCATGTTTCTCCTTTCTGAAGTATTTTAATGTTGTTACCTAATTGTTTCTCGACCTCAGTCCGAAATTTTTTGAACTTTTCAAACATTTCAGACTTTCGAGACATCGGATAAATATAGTCATATCTTGAGTAGTAATCTGTGAAAGTCACAAAATACTCATGGCCATCTCCTGGTCATTTTACCTTCTAAACATGATTCACAAGTTTGTAAGGAATTGATCTATAAGCCATTTAGTGGTCCATCTGTAACCAATCTTTTAATCATGTTAATGTGTCCAAGTCTTAGATGCCAAAGATATGTCTTATTAGTTTGAGGTGACATTTGTTTTTCAGCGATAGTTATATAATTTTCATGTGTAGTAGCTTTGATTATGTAAAGATGATTAGACAAACATCCAGTACAAATACGAGCATTATTACGGAAAATATTAGTTCTAAAACACGTAGAATCTATTTAATATCCATGCTCATAAAGTCTTGAAATAGAAATCAAATTTCGCTTCATTTGCAGGATATAATAACAGTTTTGCAAAATCAAGGTCTTATCCTACCAAAATTAAAATAAATTGTTCCGACTACTAATGCTACAACCACATCTTCAGTGCCAACAGTGATTTGAAAATCACTTTTGTTGAGGTTTCTGATTTCCTGTAAAACCTGCACATCAATGCATATATGATTAGTAGCTCCAAAATCTACAATCTAGGATAATGTAGAATCAACTACTAAACACGATTCAACAACGAAAGACTCACATGTACTCACCTTTTTGGGCTTAGTAAAATCTTTCTTCCAATGTCCTTTATCGTTATAGTTGAAGCACTTGCCCTTAGGATGCTTATCTGTTCCAGCGTTAGTACCTGCATTGGTGGAGTGCTTTCTCTTCTTGGTCTTAGCTTTCACTTCAGGCTTAAAGACAGCACCTGTAATAACCATTGCTTAACCACCCTTATCTTTCAAAGCCAATTCCACACGATGAAGCTAATTCATTAACTCGCTCAACGACATGTCAAGTTTGTGTATATGATAATCTATTTTGAACTGTGAGAACAGACCAGTCACAGAATTAAGCACCATGTTTTGTTGAGTTTCCTTTTTAATTTTAGCCTCCAAGGACTTCTTCCTGGTTAAATATTGCAGTCATGGTCATCATGTTGTTTAACCGATGTCCCTAATTTCATGCATATGTTCTGAAGGGCGCAAATTACTTCAAAATGATCTTGTCTTCCTTTCTTCCCAAACATCTCTTGAAGACTTTCCATTATGTCATAAGCGGAGCTAAAGTGGTCATGTTTCTGTTGCAGTACATTATTTATAGATGTCTTAATGTAGCAGCATGCCATCGCTTTTATCCACTTATCATAACTGTCCTTTTGAGATTTAGGGGCGTTAGTAGCAGGTTGTTCAGGACATTCCTCATTGAGCAAAAATTTAATGTTATTAAGTATGATCATTAAGATGCGTTTCTAATCATGATAGTTATCTCCGATTAGCGTATTTTCTTTTAGTATTGACGATAAAGGATTGAGAGACATTTTTAAAACTGAAAATAAATAAGCAATCATTAAATATAAACTATAACTATGATTTAGTGTATAATGCATGAATGCATAAGTAGTACCCATTTAAACTACAAAAATACTACGATGACTTAATTCTGATTAATCATTGCTCTCGCTTTAGTTTAAGGTCACAACGATTTCTCAATTAAGTTGAAAAATTAATTTCAATTATTTTTATTGTTACCCAGACACCAAGTACATCAACATAAAAATTCGCAATGTTTCTTTTGGTCATCAACCTTAAAAGGAAGAGTCTCTTTAGGAGATTTACTATTAAGGTGATCTTAAGTGTATAAATTCTGTCCAGATCCATAAATATATCTTGAATCCAAAATATTGCCATCTTTAGGATGATCGAACATTTTAATCAATATTTGTACAAATCCTCCAATTAGAGATACATTCCTAAAATCAAAATGCCCACACCTTCCTTTACGGAGGTCAAACAAGGAAGTCGACTCAAGGCAAGGTATTTTTATTTTAGATGTATCGACGCGAGGAGACCGAGGGTCACAAACCCGCTCCCACTTAATACTTTTATTTGAAAAATGTGTTATATATTTTAATATAATTATCATCCATTATAATATTAAAAATGGATTAATTATTCAAGGCTTCCTTTTTCTTAATCAAAACATTTTTGATAAACTGACGTACCTCGTGAATGCATGAAACGTGTAGAATCCTAGGGCGATGTTAATAATTCATATCTATATGAATAATGAATGGCATTCATTCAAATATAGCATCCATAAAATCGATAATAAAATTAAAGCATAAAATCAATTGTTTACTGCCGTACTCAAAGATAAAAAATTAAATTACAACTTTGGGTTCAAGCCCGAATAATTTAATTTCCTTCATCTTCATCACTTGGTCATGTTTGGACTATCACTAATTTCGATACTTGATCTGCAAATAGGCCATTCAGTCTCCAACACATTTACCGAGCGAAGCCCTTGTGTTTACGCAACTCAATATATCCAGATATTGGGCCCCCCGTAACATCAAAAAAGGCCAAATGAATTTGACCCAAATCACACATGGGTTGGGACATAAAAATTGGGCCTGAAAAGAAGAGACCCAGCAACGCACCAGGGTTGCGTCGGTAGTGCTTGCGTCACTATAGCGGTTGGGACACAAAAATTGGGCCTGAAAAGAAGAGACCCAGCAACGCACCAGGGTTGCGTCGGTAGCGCCATCGACTCTGGCAGGGGCGAACACCTATTGCCTCATCATTCTTCATGTACCTGTTTTTTTTTTTTTTTTTTTTTTTTTTTTTTTTTTTTTTAAATTACAAAATTATAATAAACTAAATCTATACATAATATTACAATTGGTCCTATATCCCATAATCCTGGATTTACAATTGATCTATTACAAACTCGAAAAAGCAAATGCAAGAATAAACCATTGGCCACAAAGAATTGATAAACCCCAATGCCATTCATCTAAATAAATCCATCATGACATTTAAAAATTCATATAAACATCTATGAATCCTAAACATCCCCCAAACTATAAATCATACGTTCTTTAAAGTTTGAATTCAAATTAGTATTTAATTACGTCTAGTCAAGCTCTGATACCAATTGTTGGAAATCGATTCCAAGAAAATGTTCAAATAAATAAAATTTAGTTTTCTTTGAAAACAATAACACACTACAATTTAATTAATTACTAATCTAATTAAAACTATCTAGAAGGAGCGAAGCGGAGTTACCTTCTAGTAGTTAATATGAACTTCAATCTTTGAAATAATTGTTCCAACTTCCAATCTTTTAATCTTCCCCAATATTTCTTCAAAAACAAGATTAAGTTGATTCATGGACACCAAAGGACCAAGAACACAATAATACAATTCTGATGTGATCCTGATCAGGGATTGCTCGCGGAATTGAATTAAAATGCCCGGAAAATTCCGAATTCAAGTTGGATCAGACGGTAACATGAAGACCCGAGCCTCACGACACAAAAACCTAAGGTATACTAAACCTTAGACCTGTTACGATATGGAAACAAGAACTAACATGGGTTGAACGCCACAAAGGTTGTCAACGCCTTTGATAAGTTCGAGTTTTGTGAACGCCACAAAGATTCGATAATCTTTTATAAGTTCGGGAATGTTCAACAAAAACAATATTTGAGAGAAAACACTCAATAGAATTTTTATTAATAAAAGTTTAATTATTACAATGAATGAAAATGTAATAAATAAGCAAAATTGACCTAACAACTAGGGTAGCCGCTAATGGGCTCAAAATAAAATTCTAATTAAACTAAAATAACAAAAACTGAAAAAGAAATAAAAATCTCGCACAAATTTATATGCTCCATATTTATTGCCGTGAGAGATATGTTACAGCCGTAAGTCTATTTTTTTCGGAAATCTTATTTTCGACCGAGAGACAGTTACGGCCGCGATGGATGCTGGTTCCGGCCATAATTTTAAGCAGAATGTAATTTACTACCGTGATGATTGTTTTTACAGTCGTAATGGCCTGACTGCAGCATTTTCGTTATCCAGCTTAGTTCTTGGCCCGTTTGTTGATTTTGAACTTTTGTTTGGTTTGAATATTCAACTTTCCGTCAAGTCTGGCATGATTTTCATCATATTTCTCGTGGGATTATAATTTCATACTTGTCCTATAAGTTACTCTATCCTAATTCCCTTTTAATAGCGCAATCCAAGAACTATTCAACTCTTTACAAGTCAATCCTTCAATTCTTAGTTAGGATATTAAGGGGGAACCAAATGGATTTATATTTTACTAGATTTTCCACCCGTGCGAAGCACGGAAATATGTTTTTGATAATGATTTCGATCAAAATTATGAAAATATGTTAATTATATAATTATATTAAAATAATCAAAATAGGAAATGCAATATGTATAAAACTAATCAAAATTAGAAAATCCTGATCTTTATAAGATTTTTTTCATTCTCTCTTTTAAAAAGATATTTTTATTTATTTAATTGACATATTAGGAAGTAAAACTTCAATGATTATTTATTTATTTTCATAATATATTAATCAATTTTTTTCATTTCAAACGTAACACATTAATATTAATCAAGTATGAAATTATTCATTAAGAAATAATTTTTTTGGATTAGTCACTTAAACTTTTTTTTTTTAATAACCTAAGTAAAAAATTTATAAAAATACCCCATATAAGAAATATTCTTAAGTTTTTCCTTTTTTTATAAGAAAAAAATGGCGAATATCAATGAAATTTTTAATGACAATGAAAAAAATAATTTTTTTTAGTTAATTTGGCCTGTGCTTGGTAACTATTTATAAACCACACAAATTTTCAAATCATTTTTAACCACATAATTTTTCTATCTCCACTTTTCAATCACACATTTTACTTCAAAACTATAAATAAACTAATTTATAAATCGCTACAATTACCAAATTGAGGGTTGATTTCGAAAATAATATATTTTAACTTTCGATTAAGTTTATTTTTTAATGTATTGCTTACGTATATTTTATTCGAATTTCAATATATTAATTAATATTTTTTATTCATAATTTTTATAAATATGCCAATTGAAGAAATGACTAAATTTGTCAAAATTAAAGAAATGATTAAATTTTATTTAACTCATGCATTGGTTAGATAAATGATTTGAATCATTGATGATTAAAACATAATTTTAATGCCGGTAGTTACACATTTGATTGTCCCTAATGTATTTTTATAATAATAATAATAATGATGATGATGTGTGTGTTACAACATATATTATTGCTTTATACAATGTTACATTTATAATCTTTATCTTTATCTTCATTGTCTTTATCTTTATATATTACCAAAAAATATATATTATCAAATATAACACTACATAATTTCTCGCTATTTTTACACTTTTCTAAAGTATATATATTATAACAATAAAGTGGTCAAATATAACACTACATAATTTCCCGCTCTTTTTACACTTTATAATTAAAAATTTAAATTTGCAAAATAATAGTACAAAGTAACATAATTAAAAATGTATGTTGTTTTAATTAATAATAATGTTGTAATAATAAAACAATATTTAAAAGAATGTAATTTAATTATGTAATTAACAAAGAATATAACTAAATATGTGTATATATTGTTTCAATTAAATACATGTTATG
Source organism: Ligustrum vulgare (assembly GCA_963555705.1). Taxonomy (NCBI): domain Eukaryota; kingdom Viridiplantae; phylum Streptophyta; class Magnoliopsida; order Lamiales; family Oleaceae; genus Ligustrum; species Ligustrum vulgare. Next base: position 19,357,982 of record OY743186.1, read on the forward strand.
CTAATAATAAAATAGTATTGAAAATAATGTAATTAAAAATGTATGATCTTTTACAAATAACAATAAAAATTGACAAATAACATAATAGTTTCTTTGAATAGTAAAAGTCAATTCGTATATTTATTTAAACAATAAATGACGATTATTTGCATCTTCGTAATCATAATCAAATTATACAAATAACAATAACAATATTGTTTAATGGTACTTATTAATCAAAACATCAGTTTTTTCAAACTTATTTTCAACCACATACAATAAATAAAATAATGTACGTATAAAGTTAAATAATACAAAATATAGAACAAAAAAATTTAATATTTTTGTATTAAATTAGATTCTTTTTTCTTTTATAAAATGAAATAAAATAGAATTTTTTATTTAAATTAAATTCATTTCTGTTTATTGAATTTTAATTTTCTATTCACAGTTGAATTTTATTCTTAATTATTAAAATTTATTCTATTACCAAAATTATTCAAATTTAAAAAACAACATAATCAATCCAAATTATTGAAAACTTATTTAGATAGTAAATGCCAATTTATATATTTAAATAAAAAATGATCATATATTTTAATAATTTTTATACATTATTTTTAACTTCATTAAAATGAAAATTTACACAATTTTCTACATTTGACTTTTGTATTTCACAATTTTTTTTTTCAATAAAAAACTTAGCACAATAATTATAAATGTATGTTGTAAAAACTTTTAGCCTTTGTTGGAAAATCCAAAAAAACATGTTTTTAACACAAATAAACAAAAAAAAGGTTAAGAAAAAGGAGGTAAGTAAATGCGGTTGACTGATAGCCGCCACTTTTTTTTTTTGGAATGAATTGGATGCCAGCCTTGGCGGCCAAGTTTTTAGAATTATTTTTTTTTATTAATTTCTTTTTGACTAAAATTGAGGACGAAACATTTGGAGGAGGGGGGGGGGGTGGGGGGGGGGAAGAATTTGTTGCACTATCCTCTTTTTATATAGTAGGAGATGTGTGTTGTAAAAATTCTTAGCCTCTGTTTGGTAAATTCAAAAAAAGAAATAAAAAAAAAACTTTAAACACAATTTTTTTTACAAACAGATCTATTTGAGAATATTTGTGATTTATAAAAATGTTTATAAATTGTTTTTTCAAATTTACCGAGCACATGTTTATCTATATCTAATATTTAAATAAAGAAAGCAAAAAAAAAAAAAAAAAGAAGGCCTTTTTAAGGAAAAAAAAGCCAAATAATGTAAAAAAAAAAAAAAAAAAAAAATAAAAGTAAATGCGGCTGTCAACTGACAGCCGCTTTTTTGTTTTTTGTTTTTTTTTTGAATTTGAATTTGCTGCTAGCGAAAGCTGGCAGCTCAAATTTTAATTTTAATTTTTTATTATTTATTTATTTATTTTTGTGTGGGGACTTTGGGCAGGAATTTTTTGGGGGGAAAATTTTCTACACTATCTTCTCCTTTTAGTAGGAGATAGGAGATAGGCTCCCAATAATTAAATCCGGTTGCGCCAATTAATAACCTTCCAATTTAATTATCTAATAATTCACCCATGCCACTATAGGTGAATTATTGCAACTCCTAAATATATAAAATAATCATAGAAGCAACATATATTTATTTCCCATAATTATTTATCCTCTTGAATTATCAATCTAATAGTTTGTCCCCGTTTGAGATCGATAATTAAGTAGGCATACAATTAACCATTTCACCTAATTAATTATTCATTTTGCTTAAATCAGTATTCTTATTTCTATGATATCTATTTAACATCGAATGTTAAATACTAAGTATAGATTCATGAAATCATAATTGCAATTAGAATATTTAAGCGATCTCCTTAACTCCACAATTAGAGCAACAGATTCTTCTTGCAATGCCCCATTTATTATTTCACTTTCCTTCTGCTCCATACATACAAAGTTATTGATCACGTCAATGATTGAACTCACTTGTAGTATATCTGAAACCCTAAAGATTGTTACATAATAAATATCATCCAAGATATCTATTAAGACAATCCATATAATAGTCATGTGAAATCTCAATTCCTAAGCAGGTCACACTAGAAAATTATTTTCACGATGGTCTAATCCAATATACTTATCCCTAAGTATATCAATGTTATTATTCACGACTCAACTAGTCGCAATGATTAAGATAAATTGCCTATTCCGAATAATTTGAGTAATAATCAAATGAACATAATAGAATAAAGTGTTTATCTTTATTAAAGGTTCAAGACTAAATTATTCTTGATTGAAATGTGGTATTAATATTCTATACTTCGAAAGTACTAATATCATATTGTCTTCAAACAATCGAAGGTCATTCGTTACAATTTACGTATAATAATAAATTGCAAATTTAAATAAACGTCAAATATTATATCAAATATAAATAATTGTTTATTACATCTTAGTAATTTCCTAACACTTTTGGGCACATATTCTAACATAAGCTGTGATTAAACCAATAAAATATTGAGATAATAAATCATATTTAAAACAAAAACCTATTTTTTGAAGCAAACCAACCACATATTAGATGATAACATACAACATTCTTAGTTAAAACAGCCTCTGTTTGTTAATTTTTTTTTTTAAAAAAACATGTTTTTTTATGTTTTCTAAGTAAGATATGTGGTTAAAAATTAGAGAGAGAAAATATGTGTGGTTAAAAAGTGATTTGAGAAATTGTGTAAAAAAAACATGTTTAAAAACATGTTTCTCTTGGTTTGCCAAATAGATGCTAAATCTTTTTAGGAAAAGATAAAATGAAATGAAAATTGATCTACCAAAAGCTTATTTCCTTGTAGAATGGAAGATGAACATGCATTTTATTCCGAGAATAAAGTGAAAAAGACTTCAAACGATGCCTCAAGACGCGCAACTTGAAACGTTTGACTCTATATGCTTTATTTTGTACTACGAAAAACGAGATGGGTTAGGATTTCTATCAAGATAGGTTGTGAAGAAGACTATTGGAGCTTTGATAGTGGTGGGTGGCAATTTTGAAGAGATTAATATTTTTTTTTTTTTGGGTTGCTATGAAGTAGAGTAATGATATTCATCACACACGGTATTAAGCATCAATGGCAATTGCATGACATGACATGACATTAAATTATAGATTATATTTTAATACAAAGTCACATGAATCATTTAATTGAATCTATAAAATGTACGTAGCCAACTAAATTGGGTTGTTAGATAATGTTATTCTTTGAAGAAAGAAAGGTATGAGAAGTCGAGAAGATGGGAGTGGGGAGATTTCGTACATGGGGTGGATGGGGGTGAATTTGGAGTGAATTTTTTTTTTTTTTTTTTTTTTAAATTTTGTGATACTTTTTGTCAACGTATCAAGTCACTCATTAATTTAGGACATGCATGGAATTTTAACATTTTAGAAAGGTACAAAAGCCAAAAAGTGACTAACGTGGTGAAACTGAAATTTTTGCAAATGAATTGGTGAATCTTATCCCCCCAATAAAATGGGTAGCTTCATCATGGTTACTGTCACTGACGCGATCCCAATCGAAAATCTCAACGAAAATACAAAATAACTAAACTAAAAATTTGAGAAAGATCTAAATCAGATTAAACTAAGAAATAATAAATAAATTAGACAATATGATTCCAACCCAAACCTCACGACGCAAGAAATTGACGATGCGCAGGTAAGAACTGGAATTGTTGAACGCCACAAGGATTGCCTAATTCCTTGATAAGTTCTGGGTGAACGCCACAAAGATTTAATCTTTGATAAGTTCGAAACAAAGGGAATAAGTCAACCTTTTAATTGGGAGAATCCTCTCTCAAACAATATTAATGATATAAAAAACTATCTTTTACAATAAATGAAATTGCTAATATAATGTAGAAACTGAAAGAAACTAGGTCTAGCCGCTAATTGGGCCCAGAACATGGAAATAAATAATTAAAAATGGAAAAATAACAAAATACGCGAAAATCTGGAAAATTAGGGTTACGGCCGTGACGAATTCATTTACGACCGTAAACGACCTTCTGTTTAAGACTTACGGCCGTGACGACAGGACTTACGGCCGTAAGTAAGGTTTTGCTGCAAATCTTCGTTTGAACCCGAGAACAAGTTATGGCCGTGAGAGCCATGAGTTACGGCCGCAATGGTGATCCTGTTCTTTGAACTTCGATTCCTTGATTCGGCTTGATCCGTCCCTCTTCTAGACTCGACCCCAACATGGAACCTGCTCCGTTTTTCACGTAGATCACTGTCGTATTTCCGGTAGCTCGATTTCTCCTTTTGACGCCTACTTTGGATCACATCATCCCCCCTCTGTTGGAAAGAATTCGACCTCGAATCGAAGTTTGTCCTGCTTTTCAAACTCTTCCTGTTTTTGTAGGCTTGCCGACCATGCTTATGTCTCGTCAATCCTTTAAACTTTTGGGCTGCTCATTTTTGCTAATGAATTTCTTCCCCGCCTCAAGATCATGGTTTGATTCTGGTACTTGCAAAATAGATTTAATAGAACTGGGAGGGGATTGTTAGCTTGGTTAAGTACAATGGATGGTTCCTTATAGCTCAACCGTTGTGCAAATAAGCTCATTTTTTGGGTGGACTTTTTTTTCTTTTTGCACTCATTCTCTCCTTTTTCTGAGGTCGTGATCTCAACCCTCTTGTTTTCAACTTTCACACCCTCTCCTTTTTATGAGGTCGTGGCCCCAACACTCTTATTTCTTCTGTCAAACTCACTTTTTATTTTTAATTGATCCTCTCGGACCCCTTTGGGAGACAAAGGCACAAGAGTAATTTTCTTCCATCTTTCACAAACAAATATTGGTTCTTAAAATCATCGTGCACCACCCTCCTATCATGTTGCCATGGTCGTCCCAACAAAATATGGCCAACATGTATAGGCACTACATGTATATCACTCAATTCCCTTTTCAATATCACCTAATAACTAATCAAGGAACAATAAGTAAGAAATTTACGGAAGACACGAAGAAAACTGAGATTGAGAATTTTCTAGGAATTTTGTCGAATTTTTCCAGCAATTATCGATTTTTTTTTAGTCTGCCAAAAAAATTTGACTACGAGTATGACAGAAAAAGGGAATTGGATTTAGACGAAAATTGAACAAGAAAAATACTTCTAAACTTTCTGTAGGATTTTAATGGATCAAAAGCTGAAAATTTTTACTGGTACGAAGAATACAAGAATCAAGAAAAACAAGAAAAGGCAAGAATCTGAAATAGATTCAAGCTCTGATAAAAGATGACGCGATCTCAATCGGGAATCTCGATGAAAATGCAGAATAAATAAAATAAAAACCTAGGAAAGATCTAAATCGGATTAAACTAAGAAACAATAAATAAATAGACGATAGGATTCCAACCCAAACCTCACGACCCAAGAAATTGACGATGCAAAGGAAAAAACTGTAATTATTGAACGCCACAAGGATTGCCTAATTCCCTGATAAGTTCGGGGTGAACGCCATAAAGATTTAATCTTTGATAAGTTTGAAACAAAGGGAATAACCCAACCTTCCAATTGGGAGAATCCTCTCTCAAACAATATTAATGATCTCAAAAACTGTCTTTTACAATGAATAAAATTTCTAATATAATGTAGAAACTGAAAGAAACTAGGTCTAGCCACTAATTCGGCCTAGAATTTGGAAAGAAATAATTAAAAATAACAAAATAACAAAATGCGCAAAAATCTGGAAAATTAGGGTTACGACCTTGACGAATTCATTTGCGACCGTAAATGGCCTTCTGTTTAAGACTTACGGCCGTGACGACAGGACTTACCGTAAGTAAGGTTTTGCTGCAAATCTTCGTTTGAACCCGAAAACAAGTTATGGCCGTGAGAGCCATGAGTTACAGCCGTAATGGTGATCCTGTTCTTTGAACTTCGATTCCTTGATTCAGCTTGATCCGTCCCTCTTCTCGACTCGACCCCAACATGGAACTTGCTTCATTTTTCACGTAGATCACTGTCGTATTCCTGGTAGCTCGACTTCTCCTTTTGACGCCTACTTTGGATCACATCGTCATGTCCCCAGATTTTTTACATTTTTTATTTTTTTATTTTTTTGACAAGAGGCTTCTAGTAGGGTTTCATTGAACTAGTTATGAAGCTTCAAATGGCTACTAGTAGCATGCAGTGGACAACAAAATATTTCTTTTCTTTTGAGTTTTTCAGATGAAAAATTCATTTAATTCATTTAAGGCATACCGAAAATCATGGAATATTTTAAAGGAAATTCATAGAAACATGACTCTTCTTACTTATGAAAGAGGATTACACAAAAATTACATAAACTAAAGTTTCTCTTCATCTTTCATGCAACTTACCTAGGACTTCCCATGTCTAGTGACGCTCTTTCAAAATCAGAACATGTATCATATTACATTTTCATATTTATCATTCCATTTGCAAAAGGATGGAATGACTTACAAATTTAGCCATTTTCAAAAAGGCTTCTTACTTGTTCCATTTTACCAAACACATATTTAGGATGCAAGGGGAATCTACAAAAATAAAATGCTCTTATTTTTCGTTCAACTCTTCAAGAGATGAAGAATAGAGATCCCTTTGTTCTAGGGTGATTGCATTATAATCATGAATCCATACTTACCTTTGTGTAATGATATGAAATTCTATTCCATTTCATTCCTTGAAGTTCATCCCCAATTCCTCGCAAATTCATTCGCGATCCATTTCCTACATGGTTCATGCGACGACTATAAACAGTGAAGCTTAGCGAGTAAATTAATGATAAATACACAATTCAAAATTGACATACTTATGAATGGATGGAGTTATTACACTTTACCTCTTAACTTTGAGATAACATACTTAATTGAATAACCAACTCATAACATAATCACCATAATCAATATCAAATCAACAATGATGAATATAATGCATGAAGTGATATGCATAAGTTGTGATACTTTCACTTTTCTTATATTTTCTTTTCTTTGTTTCTTAAATTTCGGCCCTTCCCATATTAGGATTGCACACTGTGCGCATAATGGTTCTTTTTTAAGCATAAGGTCACTATAGAGCGTTCTTTTACGCCCATGAGTACGATGCCTCAATTTTCTTTAGAGTACTTTGCTCACGAGCACGCTGGCTCGCATGGTACTGTATCCCAAGGGCATCTAATAGCCCATGACCACAAAATAAGGACTGTCTCCTTCGATGTAAAATTTGAATAGAGACTTCTTAATTACATTGTCAATAATTTTCTCTTTAATGCTTAATGATCATGAATATTTATGATGACATGATGCAAACCTTAGACACCAAATATCATGCTACCCTCTTTTGAAAGATCTTGCACATAATCATTTACTCAGTTTTAGATATGTCTTAATTTAAACTCTTAATGAAATTTAGTCACAAAACCCGTCATTATTTTATCTCGAAATCTTAAATTTAACACATACAAAGAATTAAGAAACAAGAACGATAGATATTTTTGGACTGAATAATATAGCTCGTATATTCGATACATAAATGAGTTTTTACAGCAGAATATTTAGTAAAGACCTATACATACAAAATAGATACAAAAATATAATTCATTTATACGAATATGACAATTCTTTCAATGAAATCCCTTGAATCTTGGAAACACTTGCTGATTGTACAATTCTCGTAGTGTATGAGTTCCCTAAGGTGAAGAGATGATTCATGCTGCATTGATCACACATGTAAGTCGTGCTTTGCCTTGTTACATTTTCTTTATCAGCTTTGACTTGTTTATTTCATCCTTTTGGTTGCTCATGTAAGTATTAGTCCTCAACCTTTGTAAGGCACATTTTATCTCCCCCCTTCAAGGTGGAGTTGGTTGATTTAACTCCAACCTTGTCTCACATAAACAGAAACCTTATGGTAGGCAAGTGAAGAGATCTGCCTTTTGATCTGCAGATGAAATATATTGAATTTGGACCTGTTGATTTGCAATTTTTTCTCTGATAAAATGCACGTCGAGCTCTATGTGTTTCGTTATTGCATGAAACATTGGGTTTGAGGCAAGAGCTTTTGCTCCTAGGTTATCACACCAGACTGTTGGCACCATCTTTGGACTCATCTTGAGTTCAGCCAGTAAACTTTGGATCTAGCAAAGCTTTGAGGTTACTTGAGCTAAGGCTCTATATTCTCCTTCCGTGCTTGAGCGAGCCACTGTGTGTGGTTTCTTTGCACTCCAAGACACCAAGTTCCCTCTATAATATACACAATAACCAGCAATGGATCGTCTATCATCCAGGCAAGAAGCCCAATCTGCTTCACAGAACGCTGTTAGGCTGAGTTGATCACTCTTCTGAATTCTTAATCCAAAATTTGTTGTTGCTTTAACATATCTGTAGATACTTTTCAGCATGTTCCAGTGCACATTATTAGGTTTTTGAAGAAATTGACTTAGTCTATTAACTGAAAATGCTAAGTCTAGTCTTGAATGAGCTAAAAATTGCAAAGCTCCAACTGAGCTTCTGTACAAGGTAGGATTAGGAAGCTGCTCCCCTTCTTCCTTTGAAATCAACTTACCGATATCATAGGGGTTGTTACTGGGTTAAGATTGTAGAATCCAAATCTCTTAAGTATGTCAGATGCATACTCGGTTTGCAATATTTGAATTCCAGTTTCATCCCTTTGAACTTCCATTCCTAAGAACTTTTTGAGTGTACCCATGTCCATTAGTGAAAACTTTTCATTGAGCATGCTGATAAATTTCTGTAGAAGATCTTTGTTGCTCCCTATTACAATGATATCATCTACATATACTAATATAAGAGTGATACTCTTTCCTTCTAACTGATAGAACAAGGAACAATTAGCCTTAGATTGTGTCAACCCCCAATCTAGAAGAGTCCCTTTGAACTCATCATTCCAAGCTCAAGGAGCTTTCCTTAGCCCATAAAGTGCCCTCTGAAATTTACACACATAGCGTGGGAACTTCTTGTCTTCAAATCCTTCCAGTCGGCTCATTTCCACTTCACCAAGTTTTCCATTTGTCTACAACCTTGTGCTACTAGTCTCGCTTTATATCTTTCTATTCTTCCTAGACTATCATACTTAAGCTTAAATATCCACTTGCATCCTATTACCTTTGAGGCCTTTTCTGGTTGAACAAGAATCTAGGCATTATTTTTCTGTAGTGCTTCAAATTCTGATTGTATTACCATCCTCCAGTTTTGATTTGACAAGGCTTCCTTAACTGTGCTTGGTTATGAAAATTCAAGGTTGAAAGCCTTAGGTTTGAATATCTCAGATTTTCCCTTGTAATCATAGGATGCCTACTCTGTACCTGATCATTTTCAAATTGCATTTCATCAGCAATTGCAGGTGTTTCAGTTTCCCTTTGTGCTGATTCACTTTCATCCAAGCATCTCATTTCTTCTCCTGGTGCTGGATTTTCTCCATTGACATCTATATATTATTAGGATCATTAAAGGAGGTCAATGGTGAATGAGATGCTGATTGATGAACATTATCAGTGGTTTGATCTGGAGCTGAACCTGAAGCTAAAGTTGATGTATGATGGCTGATTGTTTGGGAAGATAAATTACATTGTGAGGTAGGATAGGATGTTAAATTTTCAGAGTGAAGGTTTAATGGTAAAGGGTAATTTATTAAGGTAGTTTCGTTTGGTCCTTTAAGTTTATCAAGAAATCCATATTTGAAGGAAAACTCACTTTCATTAAATACAACATGTTGAGATATGAAAATCCTACCCGTGGGACTCAAGCACTTATAACCTTTGTGTACAGCACTAAATCCAAGGTTAACACATTTGAGAGAATGAAAGGAAAACTTATGTTTATTGTAAGGTTTGGTTTGATGTAAGGAAAATAGGTGCAACCAAACACCATCAACATATCATATTTAACTTCTCTGTCAAATAAGGTTTGGTAAGGTGTTTTCAAGTAGGTTTCCATTGAAAAAGCTTTCCACCAGTAGTGAAGAGGTAAATGTGCCTATGCCAAGAGAGTTAGTGCTGTTTCTGTGAGGTGTCTGTGTTTCCTCTCGGCTCTACCGTTTTGGGCTGAGGTATGGAACATGAAAACCTCATTGCAATGCCATTTTTTTGTGCAAATTTTTCAAACGCCCTAAACTCTCCCCCATTATCAATTTGTATAGATTTAATGTTCCTCTCAAATTGATTTTCAACTAGATTTTTGAAAGTTATAAATGTCCTTAGGCATTCAGATTTATGTTTGAGTGGATATGTCCAAGAATACCAACTAAAGTCATCCACAAAAATTATATAGTACCTAAATCCCATAGTTGACTTGATTGGAGAAGGTCCCTACACGTATGTGTGGATTAATTATGAAGGTTTTGATGCATGACAAGAAGAAAGATTGAAGGGCAATTTATGAACCTTTCCTATTTGACAGAGTCACAGAAAAAAGGAGTTTCATTAACTGAAATTGATTTATTACAAGACTTCAAGACATGATTCATCACTTGAAGTGAAGGATGACCTAATCTCCAACTTCTAGAGAGAGTGCATGAGGTTTATTACAAGTTGCAGAGAGAACAAAAACTGGAAATTTTGATACGGTGAGACTGGAGTCTTGTGGAAATGTTTGATGAATCCAACTGATAGAGTCCATCTTTAAGCATCCTTTTGGCCATTGGTTTCCTCTTTTCCTGACCCTTAACAACACAAAAATGAGGATGAAATTGAAATTCAACAAATACACCATTTTCCAAAGTAAGTTGAGAAATACTAAGAAGGTTTTTCTTTAGCATTAAACTTCTTAGAATAATATTTTTGTTTTCTTTAGCATTAAACTTCTTAGATCCTATGTGAGTAATGGAAAGATAATTACCATTTCCAACATGGATCCTTGCCTTATCAGTATACTCTTGAGGTTCAGCCAAACTCCTGCTGTCATTGGTTACATGGCTAGTTGCGCCAGAGTCTGTATACCAACTTGGATCTTCAAGTAAATTTGGGGATGCATAGTAGACTGAATAATTAGAAGGGTTACTTTGAACTTGTCTACTTACTTCACTAGGTCTCTGAACAACAAAGCTTTCATCGAACCTTTTAAAGCACCACCTGGCTTGATGGTTGGTTAATCCAAACTCTATTTTCCTGGTGTTCTTGCCTCTGCCTCTTGCTCTTTTCAAACTCTATTTTCCTGGTGTTCTTGCCTCTGCCTCTTGCTCTTTCGCTATTGCCATTTCCTCTAAAGTTTCCTCTTGACCTGCCTGCAAACACACCTCCTCTGCTAGAGCCTTGGCTTAGATTTATAGATCCCAGTCCAATCCTTACTTCATTTAAGTAGTCAAGTCTGCTCTCAAATGTAAGTAGGATGGAAGTCATCTCATGCCAATTCAAGTTATCTCTGCTACATAGTTGAACCACCACTGGTGTATAATCATCATCAAGCCCAAAAAGAATATGATTGATAAGATCTTCTTCATTCACTACTTTTCCAGCCACTTCAAGGTTGTCTGCCAGTTTTTTAACTGTTGTTAAATACTAATCCATGGTCATTGACCCCTTCCCGAGTCTTTGCAACTCTCACCTGTGAGGAAATTGATTCTTGATCGACTTAGAACTCCAAAGCTTTGTTGGATTTCTGACCATATTTGTGCTACATTGGTGCTTTTCATCACTCGAATAGCAATGTCTGGGGTCATAGAGGCATATAGCCATCCCATTAGAAGGGAATCATTAGACACCCATTTAAAAAACTGAGGATTAGCTTGCTTCTCAACTATGGTTCTTGTTTCAGCAACAATTTCTACAGAGTTAAACTCAGTGGGACATGGTTTCGTACCCAGCACCTTTAAGGTTATGCCCTTTAACTATGGGCATAACCATATTCTTCCATAGCAGGAAATTATCACGATCAAGCTTAACAGATAGAGTTTGGGTTAGGCTTACTGTGGATGAATGAGCTGGAGTAGAGGAATTTTGAGTTGAGCCAAAAGAGTTGGTTTGGGACTGCTTTTCTGTATTAGTAGCCATGGCAATGCTAGCTCTGATACAAAATTAAGAAACAAGAATGACATATATTTTGGATTGAATAATATAGCTCGTATATTCGATACACAAATGAGTTTTTACAGCAGAATATACAGTAAAGACCTATACATAAAAAATAGATACAAAAATACAATTCAGTTATACGAATATGACAATTCTTTCAATGAAATCCCTTGAATCTTGGAAACCCTTGCTGATTGTACAATTCTGGTAGTGTGTGAGTTCCCTATGGTGAAGAGATGATTCATGTTGCATTGATCACATAGGTAAGTCGTGCTTTTCCTTGTTACATTTTCTTTACCAGCTTTGACTTGTTGTCTCTTTCATCCTTTTTGGTTCTGCTCATCTAAGTATTGGTCCTCAACCTTTGTAAGGCACATTTTATCTCAAAGTAACATTTTTAGGTGAAGTGTTGATGTGTTCCGGACCCTCGACAATCGGAGTCATAGCAGGCTTGACAGAAAGTTAAATATTCAAGCCAAATAAAAGTGCAGTCCAGTCAACCATGTCGGAATTGGATGAATAATATATGCTTCTCGAGTAGAAATAGGTCACCGAGCAAGACTCATGGGCTAAAGCCCTTGAGCCCATTGATTTTAGGGCCAAATTCCATCGTTTGGGGCTTAAAATTGGCAAATCAATGATGTAGAGGGAAATTTACTATATTTCCTTAATTATAGGATTATATTTACTTTTTCTTTATTATTGTTTCCAATTAAATTTTGTTTTTAATTATTTGTTTTCCTATTTTAGAATTTTAGTCTAATTAGAATTCTATTTTGAGTCGATTAGCGGCTAGGTTATTTTACTTATTTATATTCTTTTCCATTCATTGTAATTCAGACTTTGATTATTGAATAAACATTTTGAGTATTTTACTCGTTAAAAGGTGGATTCCTTTTATTCTCCAAGAACTTATCAAGATTTCAATTCTTGTGGCGTTCAAAACCCGAACTTATCAAAGATTAACTATCTTTGTGGCGTTCAAAATCAGAAACTTATCAAGGAGATTAGGCAATTCCTTATGGCGTTTCGAAAGTCTTGGTTCTTTATTCCGCATCGTCGAGCCATCGCGTCGTGAATATCGGGTCAAGATTCCATCGTCCAACCACAACCTGGATTCGGAACTTTCCGGTGTTTCTTCCGCGCTTCGAATCTCATCAAGTGTTCTAGCAGGGTTTTAAATCATTTTAACTCCTTTTAAAATGTGTTCGCTCTGCAAGTGCACGGGTCACTCAAGTAATAAAGTGAATATGAGTCCAAGTATCGATCTCACAGAGATTGTTGTAAATTGAATTTTAGACTAGTAATCTTAACCGGAACGAGAAATGATTTGAATTTGGGAATTTTGAATTGAATGTTAGACTAAAAGAAAACAAGAAAATTTGATTTTTTAAAAAGATGAGATGAATATGTTAGCATTATGAATTCACATTAATCATATCAACCATGTATTTGACTTAAACATTTAATAAAAATGTATGAGTATTAAAAATTCGTGTTCCTATAGTTATTTATGTCCCCTTTCGAGTGATGCATAAAACCCTTTTCCTAGAAGAGACAAGCCTATATTTTTATGACCAAGCCAAACATGTAGAAAAATATTAACCAATTATGAACACTTTTTAGGATAATACGAAGCATAGGGGTATTTCTATCTCCTATCGTACTTCGTGACAATTAATCAAGGTCTAATAAAATTCATACTCTTTTGAACATAAAAATATATCACAAACATCAATAATTATGCGTTCATAATCATAGATGATAATAAAAACATAATTAATTGCATCAAACTCATAAATTGCATAATATAAATATAAAGTCAAAACATGGAATCAATAAATTAATGCTTCATCACAATTCTAACAATAGATATCTAGTCTAGAAACATGATTAAAGATAATTCACAAGAAAAATGAATTGTAGTCACCCCGTTCGTCTTCTTAATCCTTATTCTTCAATTTTGAATTTGGCCTTCAATGGATCCCCCAACAGTTGGACAGCGTTTTGACATCAAACAAGACAATTGGAAAATCCCAAATTTCGTGGCTTATGCCTTCTATTTATAGATTCTCCCGAAATTTAGGTAAAAAAAAAAAAAGAAATCCACTGAAAATCACGCAAAAAGCCCAGCTGCGGCCCAAAATTTTAACTGTGTGACCGCGCGGTTCAAATAGTCGCGGTCGCATGCTTTTGCAGGTTTGCTTTAGTCGCCAAATTTTCAGGTCATGCGGCTGCGTGGTTTCCCCTTTTTAGGCAATTTTCATCTTTTAATTTAGTTTAAGTTAGTCCTTGATATTTTATTGCACAGCTAGTCCTCCAACTTTCTATTGTTGCAATTTAACCCCTGAATTTCTGATTTCTTCTAAATTTGAGTTCTCCTACCATTTTTTCCTCCAATTGGCCCTTTGACTAACTGCATCAAATCTTGATTTGCACACTTTGACACTTTTATCATCCAATTGCTCGATTTTGGGTTATTCCTGAAATGTAATCAAATAACAAATAAATAAATAGCAAATATTCTTAAACAAACACATAAAATCCTACTTTTAGTATAGAAATAAGTGTGTAAAATACACTTATGAACATGCTTTCAATAATGTGAATTGTATCATGAATCACATAATTTAGGACAATAATAAGGTTTAGTTATAAAAATTAAACAAACACCATCTAGTCTCAAAACTCAGTTCCAAACCTATTTCTTACTGCCATAAAATCTTCATATTTAATCCTAACTAAATCAGTTCGACATCAGAATTTAGGCTCGCGCAACCCATTAATAAGATTTAGTCTTAATTTAAGACATCTTAATTTCCAAACTCCATTTAAATCATGTTTCAACACTTTCGTAAGAAATCAGATTTCTAATCTTAGTAATATTAAATTTAATATCATTATTAGAAGACATGCAAAAACATAATAGCTACTTACAAATTTCTGCAGATACTTATATATCCTCATTAGTTTGACTTTATTTATGCAACACTTCCAACTCATGAGCACATTTGTATTGAAATCGGCTAGAACAACAACAAGAATAAAAGGAATTAAATTCTAGTACAACGGCGTACATAGAAAATCCGAGAAAACATATTTAAATAACATTTACTTTACTCACAATAGAGATGAAGTTTTTCCTTAATATTTTGAACCTGAAATTCAGTATTTCTAGGGTTAAATAAGTTATAAATTAGGGGAAACCAATATACATAAGTTAACTTTCAATTCGAAGGAGAAAAATAGTTCATAAATGTTTTCGATTCTACTGGAATTCCAAAAATCTGTTACAGCAGTTTTGGATGCTACCAGTAGCCTCAATTTTCTGAAATTCAGCAAGATTAGATGCTACTATTAACCTCCATTTTCTGCAACATGCATTTGTTTTTTGAAATCCAAGACTGAAGTTCCTGTTTTCTTGCATTTTTATGAATGTAAAAGTAATGAGTTTCCTATTTGTAATTGTTCATTTTCCAATCTTCTTAGAATCTAAAGAGAAATTGTTTTGGAAAGTTCTTACCTTGGTTAATTGTTTTGGCCGAGATTTTCCCTTAGTTTTCGAGTTACAAAATCAGAAAAGATGTTTTACTTATAGACTTTAGGTTAGGGTGTGTTTGGGATAGCTTAATTACTTAATTTCTACTTACTTGAACTTTTATTATATTGATTTATTAGTTTAACAGCTATTTATTCTAATATTAAATCGAAGTTGTATTCTAGACAATATAATCATAACCAAACGGGTCTTAAGAATAGGTATGATGATTTAGGACAAATATCCCCTCTCACACTATTTTATAAAAAACTTTTGTAGATTTCTTATTCTGATTTGCCAACTTTGGGTCAACATTTGACGATCAATATGATGTCTGTTTAAGTCATTCTTTATACCATTGTAAAGTTCATACCACAATCTTCGCAATGACTACGCATGCATCGAAAATGAATCATTCCACAGTCCGTACCATTCGCTCAAAACTAGTTGCTCGAATGGACTTCCACAATAAAATTTTTGAGATTTTTCAATATTTTTACCATATCATATATACAACTTCAACTCGACTTTCAAGGGTGTTCCCAACCTTAAATGTACTCAAATTTGATATCAATATGTACATCTCAATGTGAACTTTAAGATGGTATAACATGCATCAGCTATTGATCAATACATATTATACATAAGGATCTTAAAATCACACCTACACAATGGCAAATCTATAATTAGATTAAAGTTTCCTAAATTTTTAGCTTACTCCCCACTTATGAGATTTTGTTCAATTAAGTTCAAACATTATTCATAGCTTTATTTTATGCCGATTAATCCCTATAATCAATAATTGATGTAAATTTATCCCATCTTCCTATAAATTCGCTATTAATACTCAAAATGGCTATTTTCTAAAAAAGAAATTGAATCAAACGTTCAGAATTATAGTACCAAATTTTCGGGGTGTCACAGTCACAGAGCTTTACTAAAGTTTAACTTATTTCAATTGAATGCGGTTGTTAAAAATTCTGAGATTGCACTAATTGATATGTTGTTTTTCTGATTTTGATTTTTGACATAATATGTTAATTTATTTTCTGCCAATAACATATATAGCAATTCATTTTTAGAACATTCCACATGGTTAATGTTTTATGCGGGTGTTATTTCGGTTGTGTTAACAATTAAAAGAGATCAGACAAAAATGTAAGGGACAAACCTCTTGAGATGAAGTACAAAAATGGGTGTGTGCACTTTGCACTAAAGAAAACTAAATTAACAGGACGCCTTCAAGGGACACAAGCACACAAATTAAATCTTTGTTTTGAGAGTTTTAATTTGTTAGTCTTTCTAAACTTCTAACTTTATACTATATATACAAATTGGCATAAAACCCCCTACTACTTCGAGCTTTCAATTTGCCGTCTTCACTTGATAACTAGTTTTTAGTAACTGTTATCTACCATGTTGCGTAACCATCGTCCACTTCCTTTCTTAACTGTTGTCCACTTCTCTGCATCAAATAACTTCCCACGATCTTTACTAATTGTTCACATTCTGGTAACTGCTCATGTATGGCTAAATAGGTTACGTTATATCATGTGATGAATTAAGGAAACTGCTTCTCGCCTAATAGCTCAAGCACTTGTGTAATTTGCCCATTCGTCCAAACTCCTCCACATCGCCATGCTATTAGTAATGAGCTCTAATGTTTTGGACCCCATGTTGGACCTTTGAATTGGGAATTCTTATGTGTCAATAATTATCCCCCAATATGGGCGTGTAATCATTAATATTGCCACATTCAAAGAATTATACATGCATCTTTCAATGCTATTTAACACAAAGAATAAATAAGAATGGACGTACACTTCTTACTCAATGCTTGGCATTCCATTATCCAAGCGTCGCGTACCATCATCCAAACGTCATGCACCATGATCCAAGCATCGCTACTACTCCTCGGGGATTCCGGATTTTACTCAGCACGTGTCTCCTTTGTCCTATAAAAGGGAGTCACATTTCTTCTCCATGTTTTACCTTTTACTGTCATCTCTTTAAAGCTTTTTAATAGACTCAATTCCTATGAATTCTTCCTTACAATTCCTTTTTTCTATTCATCATGGCACCAAAAACTTCCTCTTCCTCGTCCAAGACTATTTCTAAGATTCAAGGATTTTCAGAAAATCCTCAATTCACTCCATGTTGCATCTGACATTATGTTCACCTCGGCTTCAAATTTGAACGTGCGTCTAGGCCCTCTTTTTCGTAGATGCTGAAGCAATTAATATTTCACCAATAGCGCAAGCTTTTCCTCTTCTTTCAGGTTTGCCTTTCTCTGGCCCAATTTCAACGAGTCCACTCTTTTCTAGTGGTATCTGTACATAGCTGAGATCATTGGACTCTACAACTGCAAAAACTATTATAACTTTTTCGAGTTGGGCAATAGTCAGTTTAAGAGATGAGGATTTTAAGGATACTTTAAAAAGGGCTAGAGTCCTTAATGCCATTGAAGCCTCTATAGAGATTTCTAGTTTAGACCCAGTGCTATTTTCTATGGCACTTTAGTTTTGGTTTGATGATTACAATACTCTTGTCTTCCCCTTTAGTGCATTGACCATTACTTTGTGCAATCTTGGTACCTTACTTGATTTAGCAACTACGAGGCGTACAATCTACCCTCTTTTCAGTCCCTCTCTTACTTGCCCTTCATTTATGAGTTTTCCCTTAGTTCTTATTCTGCTCTCACAAAAACAAGTCTGAAGAACCTCACCAAACCTCCTTCTATGTCTGAACGTGTTGCCTTTTTTCATTATTGGTTATGTAAGTATATCAATCTTACTCCTAGTATCAAACTTTCAGGCAACTACCTCCCCTTGTCACTAGAAATTGCATAAGGTTGAATTTTCGATTTGCGCTCTTTTACTTTAGTAGTCATTTATAGGGGTATAGCTATGCTCATCCATCAACTTCGCACTAACCAAGGAACTCCCATAGGTTGCGGTCCTCTATGGATTGCCCAATTGTGATTAAGAGTATATTTCACCCACTTCGATAATCCATCAATGATTCCTCCTTCTCCATGTTATGCTCCAGTAATAGCCCGACTGTTTTCTGTGAGCCAAATTCATCAGGACATTTTTATATTTCTATAACCTCAATGAACATCATTCTTACTTCCCTTATCCATCATCTCATTGACCTGATTATGCATTAGCTGCTTCGACTAATGAAGATAAGACACTATAGGTCAAATACTTGACATGCAATGCATTGTTTCATGATTTTATTGGTACTGGTACAAATGTAAAGGCTGGGGTAGAAGTGTACTCCCCTCATTTTGTCACACGTCAATTCGGGCTGGTGTAAGCATGGGCAATTCCTTTCCTCGCCTGTACCAACATCAGATTCCAGGATCAATTCTTCGTCCTTTGCCCTGATGAAGCCAATGTGGTGGACTCCAATAATAGGGCCTTTCTAACCAATGTACGATGGATGTCTTTCATTTGGCTCCATTACTTCATCCCTTATTTGCTCGTTTCTAGGTGAGCGTGAAGGAAGGCTCTTTGGTGTGCCACTTTCTCAAGTTTTCAATGTCATTGATGCGAAAACCACACTAGTCTTTTAGAAATTGTCAGCTATGTTTTTCAAAGGCCGTCGAATACTGATTAATCTCTTTTTGGCAGCCTCGTTCAAACCCTGTTGATGTCACTTTAGGTTCTCCACTGAACCCATATGACCTTGATGTAGCCACGACAACTATTTTACCTACCTCTGAACTCATAGTAGAATCTCCTCTTTCTAGCCTTGAGGGTGGTCACGAGGATGATGTCGATTGCTCTATGGAGCCCCACAAGGTATGGGTATGGGTATGGGTATGGGTATGGGTATGTGTACAACTTTAGTTTCGAGTACTTTACCCCTTAGTATGATTTTCCCGGCTATTAACAAAATACCTTGTGATCATCCTTATTTTGAGTATAATTCTTTCCTTCTCCCTAGCCTTCCTATCATAGTTGAGCCAGATAGTCCTCCCATCATTGAATCCAATATTCTTTCAATTTTAAGCACTGCTATAATAAATCTGGATCCTGATTTTCCATTTGACCTTGATCATTGTTCTCTTTCAGACCCTTTGATTCCAGATCATGTGCGCAATGCTCCCATGAAAGCTTCTGATGATTTTGCATCTTTTATTCATTCAATAGTTCCTATTTTAGAGGCTCCCCAACTTGATCTGTTATCAACCTGACATGAATCTTTAGCTTTTGACGCTATAAGTATACTTTTATTCATAATGGTTGTCTTTGCTAACTGTTAGTTGATCCGCTTACTATTTATTGGGTTTTCGCAGAATGATTTGGGTCGTGTCTTTCAAACTTTCGGTCAATTTTTTCATTAATAGAAGACATGATAAGTGGCTCTATGGGCCATTCTTCTGAAATGGATCTACCATTGATAACTTCGTCTTCTAACCTTGACACTTGGCTTGAACTTGTGTCGAGTATGTTTTTTCACTAATTGAGAAGTGATTTTTGTTGCATCTAATAAAAACCTCTCCCAACTCCAAAGACTTAACAGTAATTTGCAAGGAGTCTTGGCTAATCCTTCCATACCAGTATCTCGTAATGCCATGATTATTTTGACAGGAGCTCATAGTGAACTTCAAGAGTTCCTTGATCAATCATTAAGTCTTCACAAAAGGAAAGGGAAACTACCAAGCATCAACCTAAACATGATCAATTTAATATTGGACTTCTCCAAAGCCAAGAAAATGGTAGAGAGATTAACTATTAAAGCAACACAAGTAGCCTCTTCTTTTGAAGATTCTCTCACAAGGCTCAAGGAAATTCAGACGAAGGTTGACAACTTGGAAATGACGAATGTAGCATAGACATGGGCCTTGGCTCAAGAAGTAGAACATGTTAAGGCACTTACCTCCCAGTAAACTAAATAGGAGAAAGCCTACCTAGAGAGGGAATCTACTGCTATAAAAGTAGAAGAAACACAACTTCATGAAGAATGGAATATAATCAAGAGTTCCATTCACTCTTTGTTGGAAAAAGCTGATTGGCCTTGAACCTTGTATATCTTTTCTTTTGTGATGTTTGGCCCTTGATACATCTTTTTAGCAATGATATCTTGATAGAAATTTTATCTTTCATGGTTTTCTTTATATGCTTCCGATATTCATCTTAAGACCAG
Source organism: Ligustrum vulgare (assembly GCA_963555705.1). Lineage (NCBI taxonomy): Eukaryota > Viridiplantae > Streptophyta > Magnoliopsida > Lamiales > Oleaceae > Ligustrum > Ligustrum vulgare. The sequence goes on from OY743186.1 coordinate 19,378,688, forward strand.
CATCTTTTATCAACAGTTGAATCAAAATTTGTAGTATGACGAGTAATGGTTGACTTTTCGCACTATACATTGACTCCTCTATCAGGCGAGATGAGGGTCAAATATTTGCCTTATCAATTTCCTTGACACAAATTAGAGTGACGGAATATTTAATCAATTTATGAAAATAAATTTATAGTACATGCCAAAATTAGGCCCTTAATATGGAAAATAAAGAATTAGGCAACAACTTTTCAATAACAGAATAACTGCATCAACGGTATATTTCCTTTCCTTCGCCCAACTAATTTCCTTTGGAGACCATTTTGGCTGTTAAATACTCACATAATTACCCCCCAAGTTTGTAGGATTTTTTCCTCCATGCAATCCACTTTGTTGACTTCACTTTGTAGATAATGCTTCAGGCCGAATACAACCATCTTATTTTTCAATAATACAAGTGCTTCTATTCTTTTCATATTCATAAACCATTATTTGGTTTTAAGGGCCGTGATCTCGGTCAAAGCATTTTATTTTTGACATTGCATTACACTTCTTTGATTAGTTCTTCACCAATTATTGGTTCTTCAAAGACTACTATTGTAACGCCTCGAATTCCGTAAAAACCCGGTTCGCCACTTTGTCCTTTTAAAGCTAATTTTATTGCGAAATAATTAAATTCTAAACATCACATTTATTATTTGAAAATTATCGACAGTGAGTAAATCAAATGAAAATTTGATGAATTCACAAAAACATTAAATCTCAGTTTTTGAAAGAAAAGTAATGACAAAATAAATTTATAAATCGAGACTTTCATTAAAAATATAACGTCATCTATTAGTTTGCCACCATTGCTCTTCATTCGCCACCATCTCCGAAATCTACAAAAGCTGTTAAAATAACGGAATGAGTATTTTGAAAAAATACTCAGTAGACTCATCGCCAATAATTAATTTAAAAAATAATTGAACACATAATTATGCAAGTAATACAGTGACCACATCATCATAATCATAGGCTCTTTAAAAATCATAGGGTGTGGGCAGTCTCGTCTCATTCATTTAAGCATTTAAGTTATGCATAACCATATCATTATCTAATGCATTAAAGCATTTAAGTCATGCATAACCACATCATTCTAATTTTATCTCATAAGAGATATTCTTATTTTGTCTCATGCATCAAAGCATTTAAATTATGTAAAATTCACATAATACATGAAATTATAATCTAAACTAATAGGTGATTCACGAGTTTGAATGTAGAGCGGAAAATATCACGTGAATCCTTTAAATTTACGAACGCTTCATCTAGCTAAAAGAAAATTAAACTAATTTAGTACTTTTAAAGATTAAAGTGACAAAATAAAATTTTAGGAACTAAATTGAGATTTTGAAGAAATTGGAATTTAAAGTTTAGGGCTTAAAAGTTTGCATTAAATTCATTTGAGATTTGGACTTAAAATCAAAATAATTTGGATAATCGTTTAAAATTGAAATTTGGACTTGAGAATAAATAATGAAATTGAGACACTTTTAAAAGTGTCTCAATATCTGATTTTATATCATAAGAGATATTATTGTCTTGTCTCATGCATCAAAACATTTTAAATCATGTAAAATTCACATAATACATGAAATTATAATTTAAACTAATTAGTGGAGGGGAGTCTACCTCAATTCACGAGTTTGAATTTAGAGTGAAAAATATCACGTTAATCCTTTAAATCTCTGAACGCTTTGTCTAGCCAAAAGATAATTAAACTAATTTAGTACTTTTAAAGATTAAAGTGACAAAATAAAGTTTTAGGGATTAAATTGAGATTTTGAAGAAATTGGAATTTAAAGTTTAGGGCTTAAAAGTTTGCATTTAAATTTATTTGAGACTTGGACTTAAAATCAAAATAATTTGGATAATCTTTCAAAATTGAAATTTGGACATGAGAATAAACAATGAAATTGAGACACTTTTAAAAGTGTCTGAACTAATTGGCCAACACATAATTATTAGCCATGTTTGGAGGTAGAGTGCCAAACTAGATGGTAGTTGATCGCCTGGCATCATCGTCATCTTTGCATTTCTGCCTATCAAATTTTTTTGATCTCCATACGTACTTACTTGATAATGCTTTTTTCAATTATTCTTTCACGCCATTACCTTGTTTGGCATCTAAAACGTCTTGATTCTCCACTCGAGCGGAGCCTGCTTGCTTATATTTTCTTATACCCTTCTACTGTTTTGTCATTTGTTCATAATTCATTTAATATCGCCTCTATTGAATTCTTATCATCTCATCAAATGGGGTTACTTTCCATGTGATTGTGTGAATGCCATACGTTTGGTAGATATAGTTGTGGCATGAACATTTTCAGATTCCGTGGAGGAGTTGGTGATCTCCCAAACTTCTTTTCATATAACCATGGGGTATATGACCTCCCTAGACCTAACCTTACTTGTTCCTTGAATTGTTGCTTAGCTTGATGCAATAGTTACTTGTTTGCTTTTACTTCTTTTGTAATCTTGACAATTTCTCTCTGGCATCTAGCACATAAATTCTTTTCTTTTTTGTCAATTGCTTTCCCTTCCAGTTACTCAAAAATACTGGGACATGGTTTGTCCTTTTCTTCATCTACCACCATTTTGAACTTCGGTAAATTCTTCTTTTTGAATTCAAGAATGACCATATCAATGTCAACAAAATGCAAGAAAGGATTTTCATTTGCTGCCATCTTTTTTTTTTTTAGAATCAAAGGTGATTTGCCCAAATCTAGTAGCATCATGTATTACATTACGGAATACCGTGCAGCTGTTAGTCATATTAGACCAAACATTATGCTATTTACAATATTTTTTGTTCTTAATTTGTTCAGGGTTTGGAAATCTATATTTGTCACTCAGTTTTATCTGCTCATCGTACAGCCAGTGGAATATTATGTTGGCTTTTGTCACATCAAATGAAAACGCTATGATAGTTTGGTTTTCTTCTGTTTCCTTTTTATTTTTATTTGATATTTTTAGTTTGGTCAATACAGGACATTCATAACTTGGCTAAACATACTTCGACTTTATCTTGGCCAATATCAATGGCATGTATCTCAAAATTAAGATCTCTATAATAAGTCACTTTACAAGTATTTTTCATTTGTTCCTCTTCTCTCAGCAGATGCTCATATCTAACAATAATCGCACCAAGTTGAAAGAGATCAGGGTACTTCCTATCTTGGAATTTCTTTTTTAGTTTAAAAGTAAAGCATCTTTGGGATATTCTAACAAATTATTTTTTAGGTAAGTGGACAAAGTATTTACTCCTAGCCATTTTAAATCTTTAAAGAAATGAGTTAACCCACTCATTTGTCGTTTCTACAAATTTGTTAAATCTGCTAAAGGGAATTCATATTCAGTTTTGTAAAATAGAGCGTGGAATAACTTGGGAACAATCTTGTTTTATGATGATCTATGACCTCGCATCACTGTAATGTGAAACGCCCAGTGTGCTCCAAAGTGTATACTTCTCCTAAACCTCATATAAAAAGAATTCTGGTCCTCTAAACCCCCTAGGCTCGGGATACGCTTGATTTATCCAATTTGGGTGAGGCTTTGTATATGTTAGAAGAATTACTAGTCGTGTTCTAAAGGTAATGAGGTCCTGTAGGATCTCCATTATTTGTTCCTTCTACATGGCATTGGAATCAAACGGAGGTCCTACTGGCTATTGTACGTAAGGCATTGATAGTGGTTGATAAGTGTATTTTGTACACTTATCTTAATCGTTAAACTAGAGTATTTATTATTGATTTTAATGAATTATAGCTTAATTTAATTATATTTTATGTATTAGGTGAAATCCGATGCGAAATGAAGGAATCAAAGGAAATTGGCAGCAAAATTGAGCTAAAATGAGATAACTCAAAGTTCGGGGACTTAAATGCAAAATTACAGAAAGATGACTCGAACCAATTGTATGCTCTCACATAATGCTAAAGATTAAATTGGAAGAGTTGGAAGTTAAAAATGCAAACAGACGAAAACAAAAGAATTTTAGCCGAACAAGTTATGCTCAAAACTTTCAGCTTTATATTAAGACTCATGTTTCATCCCATAAACGTTCGAATTTGAAAATGTCTTTGCTATATGAATTTTATCCCTTTGAGTTAGCTTTCCACATAATTTTGAATCGCATTGATCGGACGTTGGACGAATAAGTTACGATTAAATTACCGACTACTGGTCGGAGGAAAGATTTGCTGTGTGTCCAAGGAAGAGAGTTCAAAATCCGATTTTCTACATTATTTCAACCATTTTGAAAATTCATTATACAAAAGTGTGGAACAAAGGCTAGTGGGAACAAGACTCATTGAATTTAAAACAATTTGACACAAGCATTTGAGAGACAAAAGTTGGAAGTGAATGATAAAAGATGGTGAAAATGAAGAAAAAGAAAATATACAACGAAGAAAGTGGAATAATTCTTGCAATTTGATCATAAAGGAGTCAAAATTCATTACATGTGGGAGACAAAAGTGAAAAGAAATGGTGGAAAAGATGAGAATCCATGGTGTGATGAATGATGAAAGTGAATTATTCTTACAATTGGAGATTTCTTTAATCATAAAGAAGATGCTATTTCACTCTATAAATAGCAAGGGAAAATGAAGAAGAAGGGAGCTCTTACATACACTTCTTACATATTACAACAAGAGAGGAGAGAAAGAAAGAGGATAAACTATCCTCTTGGCTTGAAGATTCATTCGAAATAATGCCGGATTTTATCTATTTTTCCTGTTTTACTTTGATTATGTTCTAAGTATTTTACTACAATTGATTCGTACGCTTGCGACTATTTAAAATTTATCACAACAAGTTTTTGGCGCCGTTACCGGGGAACTGATTTTGAAAGTTAGTTTAGTCTTAGTTAATTTTACTAGTTATAATTTAGGATTTTTTTTAATTGTAATAATTTGTATTTTTGTATATTATTTTCTTAACATTTTGTTCTTTTTGTAGGAAAAGTTACGTGGTAATTGATAGAAAAGCTATTGGAAGGATTAAAAACGAGACATCCAAATTTATACTGGTGTTTTCTTTCTATTATCTTGATTGTTAATTAGTGATTTAATTTATAGTTCTTCTTTATCATCTTTAAAAAACTTCTAAAAAGAAAAAAAATTTAGCTAGCTTGTCTATGCGTGCTTGGAAAAGAAATTCACAAAATCGTCTGGTTAGGAGAAATTTATCAAGTGAAATTCAAATTGAACCATTAACACAAATGAGTGAAAATCTCGAAAACCCTGGAAATTTACAAGTACAAGAGAAAACCCTTATGGAGTACTTTTCTCCAATATCAAATAACTCTCCATCTTGCAAAATTTTACCCCAAACTACTGCAACACATTTTGAGCTAAAATCATCTATAATTCAACTTTTACCATCATTCTATGGTTTGGAGAGGGAGGATCCATACATGCACGTGAAAGAATTTCTAGAAATCTGCTCCACTTTTCGTTTTCAAAACTTCACTGATGAGTCGGCCAGGCTTAGACTCTTTCCATTTTCTCTGAAGGATAAAGCAAAAGCTTGGTTAAATGCTCTTCCTGCAAGAACAATCACCAGTTGGGAACTAATGGTTAAAAAATTCTTGTCAAAATTTTTTCCCATGTCAAACACTGATCAACTTAGGAGAGAAATATCGGAGTTTTATTAGAAAGAGGGTGAGGAATTCCATGAGTGTTGGGAAAGATTTAATGACATCATTTTGAAATGTCCCCATCATGGTTTTGAAATTTGGAGACTTGTAAAATACTTTTATGATGGTTTGACTCCGTCGAATCATCAACTGATACAATCTATGCATGGTGGAAAATTTTTGCATTTGAGAGGGCAAGAAACTTGGGAATCACTTGAAACACTATCTGTTAATTCTCAACAATGGAATTGTTTAGAGCCTAGAGGAAAACCCAATACACCTAAGAGAGGGGGAATTTATGATGTGAAGGATGACTTAGATGTGAAAACCACTCTAGCCAATTTGACTATGAAAGTTGAAGCACTAGTCCTGAATCAAACAATGATAAAAAATGAGGTACGTGCTTTGTGTCAAAATTCTTCTCATACTTCTCAACCATGTCTTTCATCTTCAACTCTCCAGACATCTTTTCTGAACAAGACAATGCACTTAACTCTTATGGAAAATCATTTGATAGCCATTTTGGATCCACATATAATCCAAAATGGAGGAATCATCCAAATTTTTTATGGAGACAAAATCAGCCTCAAATAAACCAAGGAGGGCAATAGTTCAACATGCCAAATCAACAAACTACTCATTTCAATCCATCAAATCCTTAGAATGTTCCTCAAACTTCTACACAATTTCAAAAGAAACCTTCTTTGGAGGAGACTTTACAACAATTCATGCAATCGACCCAACAAGTTTTACAATCCAATTCTCAATCCATTTTAAAACTTGAAACACAACTAGGTCAACTTGCAACTGCAGTAGCTGAGAGAGAAAAGGGAAAACTTTCAAGTCAACCTGTTCCAAACCCAAAAGGTCAATATAAGGTAGGGTCATCAAACTCTAATGAAGAAGTTAAATCCATAACCACACTTAGATCTGGAAAATCCATTGTCAAACCAAATCACCAGCTTGAACAAGAAAAAGGAAGTCCTGAGAGCCAACCTAGAAATTCTAAACCGAAAGACTCAACAGAAAATGATGATCAACAATTGCCTTTTGTCCCTAAAGCTCCATTTCCCCATAGACTTGTTCCAAAAGAGAGAGGTGTACCATATAGTGACATTTTGGAGGTGTTTAGGCAAGTTTGCATTAATATTCCATTCCTTGATGCAACAAAACAAGTGCCTTCCTATTCAAAGTTTTTAAAGGATCTGTGCAATGTTAAAAGAAAAAATTAATGTCCCAAAAATGGCATTTTTGACTGAACATGTAAGTTCTATAATCCAACATAGAATACCTGTCAAGTATAAAGATCCTGGTTGTCCAACAATTTCTTGTGTCGTTGGTGAGCATGTGATAAATCGAGCTTTATTGGATTTAGGGGCAAGAGTAAATTTGTTACCATATTCTGTTTACACACAACTTGGTCTAGGATAATTGAAACCCACCAATGTGACACTTCAACTTGCTGATAGGTTTGTCAAAATTTCGAGAGGTGTCATAGAAGATGTCTTGATACAAGTTGACAAATTTTATTTTCCTGTGGATTACATCGTTCTTGATACTCAACTTGTTGGAAACATGAATCAGCAAATTTCTGTAATTTTGGGTAGACCATTCTTAGCAACTTCCAATGCAATCTTAAATTGTCGTAGTGGTATCCTGAAACTATCATTTGGAAACATGACGGTGGAACTAAATGTAGTCAATGTTGCTCCTAAATATATGGAAATTGACGATTTATGTGAAGTTAACCTGATAGACAGTACAAACCATGATTTTTCTCTCTCAAATGGACGAACAAGATCCTTTGGAACTATGTTTAACTCAATTTGGAATGAACATGGACCAAAGTTCGATTAGTGAAGTAAATTCTTTGTTAGAATCAACTCCACTAATGGATACTGATAAATGGAAAGCAAAAATTGAACCTCTTGAACCTTCAGAGTTTAAACAATCACTTTTTGAACCACCAAAATTAGAGTTGAAACCATTACCTGAGACTTTGAAATATGCATTCTTAGGACCATCTAAAACCTTGCCTGTTATCATAGCATCCAACTTAGATAGTAAATAGGAAGGTAGGCTGATACATGTCCTTTAGAATCATAGAGAAGTTATAGGATGGACAATTTCAGACATTAAGGGTATTAGCCCGTCAGTTTGCATGCACAGAATTCATTTGGAGGACAATGCAAAATCCACACGTGAATTTCAAAGACGACTAAATCCCAATATGAAAGAAGTTGTTAGAGCTGAAGTGATCAAACTTTTAGATGTAGGGGTCATTTATCCTATCTCTGACAGTTCATGGGTCAGTCCTGTTCATGTAGTTCTTTAGAAATCTGGCATAACAATAGTAAAAAATGATGAAGATAAACTTGTTCCCACTCGAATACAAACTGGTTGGCATATTTGCATTGATTATAGAAAATTGAATGCTATCACTATGAAGGATCATTTTCCACTTCCTTTCATTGATCAAATGTTAGAAATGTTAGCCAGTCATACCTATTACTACTTTCTTGATGGTTATTCTGTTTATAACCAAATTCCAATTGCACCTGAAGATCAAGAGAAAACCACTTTCACTTGTCCTTTTGGTACATTTGCTTATCGACGCATACCTTTTGGATTATGCAACGCACCTGCTACATTTCAGCGATACATGATGAGCATTTTTTCTGATATGGTAGAACATTTTCTTGAAATCTTTATGGATAATTTTTCTGTATTTGGGTCAAGTTTTGATGAATGTTTACACCATTTGAATTTAGTTTTAATTAGGTGTAAAGAGAAAAATCTTGTACTAAATTGGGAAAAATGTCATTTCATGGTATAGAAAGGGATTATTTTGGGTCATGTGATTTCTGAAAAAAGGAATTGAGGTTGATAAATCTAAGATAGATTTGATTTCTAATCTTCCACCTCCAAGGACAGTAAAATAAATTCGATCATTTTTAGGTCATGCTGGATTTTATCGACGGTTCATCAAAGATTTTAGTAAAATCTCTAGACCTTTCTGTAACTTGCTTTCAAAAGATTCACCATTTGTCTTTGATGACTCATGTCTTCAAGCTTTTGAAAAGCTTAAAATGTTGTTAACCTCTGCACCTATCATCAAGTCACCTGATTGGAACATCCATTTTGAAATCATGTGTGATGCATCTGACTATGCCATTGGAACAGTTTTAGGTCAACGTGTGAATAGGTTACCTTATGTGATCTATTATCTCGCTGATGCACAACTGAATTACTCGATCACTAAAAAGGAATTGCTTGCAGTTGTATTTGCTCTAGACAAATTTCATTCTTATTTGATTGGCTCCTGAGTCATCATTTGTTCTGATCATGCTACATTAAAGTATCTTCTTTCAAAGAAGGATGCTAAACCTCGCTTGATCCGTTGTATTTTACTATTACAAGAATTTGATTTCAAAATTTGTGATAAGAAAGGTTTTGAAAATGTTGTTGCTGATCATTTGTCTAGACTCATAGTGGAATCTGCTGATCAAAGTTTGCCTATAAAAGAAACATTTCCTGATGAAAAACTCATGTTGGTATCTCAATCACCTTGGTTTGCTGATATTGTTAATTACCTTGTCACTGCTCATATGCCTAGTCATTGAAGTCAAAGTGATAAAACCAAATTTCTAACCAAGGTAAAGAAATTTTTTTGGGATGATCCATATCTGTTCAAATATTGTCCTGATCAAATTATCAGAAGATGCATCCCTGAAAATGAATAACAAAATGTGATTTCTTTTTGTCATGACCATGCATGTGAAGGTCATTTTTCTTCAAATAAAACTTCAGTAAAAATTTTACAATGTGGATTTTATTGGCCTACCATTTTTCAAGACACTCATGTTTATTGTAGCTCTTGTGATGTCTGGGGTATTGATTTCATGGGACCATTTCCTAATTCTTTTGGTAATTTGTACATCCTTGTTGCTGTTGATTATGTGTCCAAGTGGGTCGAAGCAATCGCATGTAAGCCAAATGACCACCATGTCGTAGTAAAGTTTTTGAAAGAAAACATTTTTTCCAGATTTGGCACGCCATGTGCAATCATTAGTGATGGAGGAAAATATTTTTGTAACAAAGATTTTGAACATTTGATGAAGAAGTATGGAATCAACCATAAAGTTTCTACTCCATATCATCCACAAACAAGTGGTCAAGCAGAAATTTCAAATAGGGATATTAAACACATTCTTGAAAAAAACGGTTAACCCTACAAGGAAAGATTGGTCTTTAAAACTTTGTGATGCATTATGGGCTTATCGTATTGCTTTTAAAACCCCTATTGGAATGTCTCCTTATAGGCTTGTTTATGGAAAAGCATGTCATTTACTTAGTTGAATTAGAACATAGAGCATATTGAGAAATAAAGCTATATAATTTTGATATGCAGAAAGCTGGATCAAAGAGAAAATTGTAGTTGGCTGAACTTGAAGAGATCAGGAATGATGCTTATGAGAATGCAAAGATTTACAAGAACCGGATGAAAGTTTTTCACTATAAGCACATTTTGAGAAAATCATTTTTTCCAAGTCAGAAAGTACTTTTGTACAATTCTCGTTTGCATCTATTTCCAGGTAAACTACGCTCTCGATGGTCAGGGCCTTTTCTTGTTCGTAATATATACCCTCGTGGTGCTGTTGAAACCGAAAATCCAAAAAATGGCGATGCATTCAAAGTTAATGGGCAAAGACTTAAACCATGTTTGGAATTAAAAAATTTAGATGTTGAGAACCAGCTTTTGGAGGATCTTCTTATTCAGGACTGACCTATTGAACTCGAAAACTTTCAAGTGTGATATTTATTTTGCTTTATTTTATTATTTTTATTATTTATTTATTTATTTTCAAGTTATTTTATTTATTTTTTTCTCAGTGTAAGTTATTTAAAAAAAAAAGGAGATAGATAAATTTCTCGAGCAGTGAGTGTAATCAATATTTTGATCAACATGTCAACCGACAAACTATCTCGAGCAGTGTAAAAGCAGTCAAAAGATAGAACTTTATGTGGAATCATGTGAGTGGAAAATGTTTGGGTTGAAATTTCGTTAGACACACTATTCTTTTGCTGATTGGTAGATTGAATAGTGTTGAAATTCTCTCTATATAAACGATCACTTTGAAACCTAGGCAACACACATCTCACTATTTGAGATTTCTTTGTATCTTTGGTACCACAGCTCACTACTTGAGATTTTCTTTCCTTCTTTGGTTCCGTAGCTCATTACTTCAGATTTTCTTTCTTTCTTCTTTAATCAACCATTAGGTATTGGTTTTCTTTCTTTATTCTTGGATATTCTCTTTTTAAGTCTTTAAAATCGTGTGTGTTTTTTTTTGTTTTGATCTTGTTTATTTTCTTAAAAAAAAAATGAATTCTGAAATTTTAACTCTTCGAAAATATTTTCCAACTTTGCATTTCATATATTTGAAAAATATCTACTTAGCTAAAAGAGAACGCTTAAGGATGTTAATATATGAAGACATCCCAGAAGATATATTGGTTAATCGAAGCAAAAGTTTGATTAGTTGGCGAAGCTTCTGATCTTTGTACTAAACATATGCCAGGTTTAGGTAAGAGTAATTTTGCAAAGAAAAAGAAGAGGAAAACATTTACAGGCTTGTTATAGATGTTCTCGATGGACCTGTAACACACAATGTCATTCACTGGGGTACGTGTCTATAAACCGAGAAGATAAAATAGCATTCATTAAGGATGGACTGAGTAACGAGTCTTAAGATGATATTCGACTGACTCTTGAGATGCATCCTAGTGGGCATGTACAAATGACACTTCTTGATTAATGGAATCAATTTAAAGCTGAACAACAACGTTATAGTCTTGGGAATCTGACTTAAAAAAATCCTGTTTGCCAATTTGTAAGAAAAGTTGATGGGAAGCATATCCCCAACTCATAGAAGGTGTTTAAGCCGTTTCTGGACGTAAAACCAGAGGAGGATGTGAGCTAAAATCACAACTACATGTTCATATTTGCTCTTTGATAATTTTTTATGTTTTATTTCAGTTTTTAGGTTCAAACAAGTCACAACTGCTGTAAATGGATAAACGCCCAGTTCGTGTGATCAAAACTATAGGTGTATTTGGTAGATCAACACTTGGAGAGGATTCCGAATACATTGCTACAATAGTTGCACTAGGAGTGAAAATCAGTGAAAGAAATAGACTCTTATCTATGGAGGAGGTCGTTGTGGATTGATAGGGTGTGTTGCACAAGCTGCACGGGTACATGGAGTATAAACTTTTGGTGTCATACCAATCCTTCTAACAAAAGTTTCTGGAAAAATACAGGGATATGAGGTAAAAACCAAATCCATTCATGAACGTATGGCCTTAATAATTACTGGTTCTGATGCTATCATTGCTTTACCATGAGGATTTGGTACACTCCTAGAACAAATTTTTAATGTAATCTCCTGGGCTCAAATGAACATGCACACTAAACTCATTGGACTCTTAAATGTTAATAATTTCTTTGATGGTTTATTAGCATTTCTTGATCATGTGATGACAAAAAAAAAAAAAAATTATTTCTCATGTGGCTCGAAAAATTGTGATTGCTGCATCATCTATTGACGAATTATTTGAGAAATTGCATACATATGTTCCATTAAGAGATCCAGACAGAGCCCAGATTGATTAGTCATTACCGAAAAGCAGCATGTGAAAAAGGAACTTGGATGAGTTAGTCCAGATTGGTCGGTCAGTACCAGAAAGCAGCAAGGGAAAAAGGAACTCAGATGAGTTAGATTTGGAGTTAAAATTGTGAAATGTGGAATTCTTATCTTTTGATTTTACTCACAACATTTTATTCTTATTTATTTTTATATTTTTCAGGCATATCTTATTATAGCTAAAAAATCAGATGATATCTCTCCTACTTTTTCTTTGGTGACATTGAGGACATTGTTAGATTTTGTTTGGGGGAGATTGTTTTTTATGTGTTTTTTAGTTTATTGTGTATTTTAATTTAATTATAGATGGCTGAGTACGGAGTTATTCACTCTCGAGACGCATTCTATATTATATTAAAATACTTGTTATATATGTTTTTATCTTATTTTGTGTCACTTTTGTATTTTAATTTAATCATAGATGGCCGAATACGGAGTTATTTACTCTCGAGACAATTTTATAATTAAATTAAAATATTTTGATTCAATATTAAAAAAAATGCTGTTTGTAAAATCATTGGATATGCTTATATTCTTAGAATGACTGAGTATGGAGAAATTTTTTCTCTTGAGACACATTCTCTTAAAAAAAAATAAAAATCCTTGAACCAATTGTAGGATAGTTTGGAGGGGTTGCACAGTTGGAAGGAGACATTGAAACAAATAAGGATTTCCTGTGTGAATTTTTGTGTGGATTTTCTAAACTAATAGGATGAAAGTGGGGTGAATTTGTTTGAAGGTTGACTTTGAAGACAAATGAGGGATATTGCACTAATCCTGGCTGAAAAAAAAAAGATGGTCCGAAAATTATAGAAGACGCACTAATGCCTTTCATTGTATTTTCATTTGTATCAATCTATTGTATTAAAAAGGCGAAAAAGCAGGTGCATGAAACAAAAGACGCACTAATGCCTTTCAAAAAAAAGAAAAGAAAGAAAAGCAGGTGCATGAAACAGAAGACACACTAATGTCTTGATTAAGTCCCGTTGGAGAGAATTAGACCTTCAATGTCCAGTAACCCAATTGATTCTTGGTGGTTGAAAACAATCAAAAATTTGGAGAATCCTTATTTGTTGACGTGTTGAGATACAATTTGTGAGGCCTATCCAAACTAGAGAGGGTAAGGATTAGTATATTATTTCAACATTAGGATTGCACCCCCGGTTTAGAGAGAAAATAACAAGTTTGGGGGAAGATATGTATCTTACGAGAGAAGAAAGGAAATATTTGACCATCAAGGGTTGGGAATTGAATCAATTTGTGACTTTATGGCGCTTTGTATAAATCTTCACACACACACACACACACACACACACATCAATTTTGCATTTAATAGGTATAAATTAATTTTAGCACTGAGGTTTTGAAGTTGTTTGTAGTTTTGACGCAACATTTCCAATCCTGAGACTCGTGGCAAGTTGTCTAACCAAAGATTGTTTTAACTTTTGTTTGAGTTAAGCTATATTTTGTTTGAGGACAAACAAATGTTCAAGTTTGGGGGTATTTGAAAAGTATATTTTGTACACATATCTTAATCGTTAAACTAGAGTATTTGTTATCGATTTTAATGAATCATAGCTTAATTTAATTATATTTTATGTATTAGGTGAAATCTGATGCGAAATGAAGGAATCAAATGAAATTGGCAGCAAAATTGAGCTAAAATGAGATAACTCAAAGTTCGGGGACTTAAATGCAAAATTTCAGAAAGATGACTCGAACCAATTGTATGCTCTCACATGAGGCTAAAGATTCAATTGGAAGAGTTGGAAGCTAAATTGGGTGAGGTAAATGCAAACTGACGAAAACGAAGGAATTTTAGCCGAACAAGTTATGCTCAAAACTTTCAGCTACATATTAAGGCTCATGTTTCACCCTATAAACGTTCTAATTTGGAAATGTCTTTTCCATATGAATTGTATCCCTTTGATTTAGCTTTCCACAGAATTTTGAATCGCATTGATCGGACGTCGGACGAAGAAGTTATGATTAAATTACCGACTATTGGTCGGAGGAAAGATTTGTTGTGCGTCCAAGGAAGAGAGTTCAAAATCCGATTTTCTACATTATTTCAACCATTTTGGAAATTCATTATAAAAAAGTGTGGAACAAAGGCTAGTGGGAACAAGACTCATTGAATTTAAAACAATTTGATACAAGCATTTGGGAGACAAAAGTTGGAAGTGAATGATAAAAGATAGTGAAAATGAAGAAAAAGAAAATATACAATAAAGAAAGTGAAATAATTCTTGCAATTTGATCATAAAGAAGTCAAAATTCATTACATGTGGGAGACAAAAGTGAAAAGAAATGGTGGAAAAGATGAGAATCCATGGTGTGATGAATGATGAAAGTGAATTATTCTTACAATTGGAGATTTCTTTAATCATAAAGAAGATGCTATTTCACTCTGTAAATAGCAAGGGAAAATGAAGAAGAAGTGAGTTCTTACATACACTTCTTACACATTACAACAAGAGAGGAGATAAAGAAAGAGGAGAAACTATCATCTTGGCTTGAAGATTCATTCGAAATAATGTCGGGTTTTATCTATTTTTCGTGTTTTACTTTATTATGTTCTAAGTATTTTGTACTAAGGTTGATGATGAAACCCATTTAATTTCATAATTATTTGGTTATCATATTAATTCCCTTTTATTTGAAACGTTTATGGTTCTTTCTTATTTGAATAATTAATTCAAAACGTTATTTCATCATTAATATCAAGTATTTTTTATAGTTAAAACTTTTGATTAATTAATTGATGCTTGGATTTTAATTTCTAAGTAATTATCTTTGATTCCTCGTTTTCTTTCATTACAAGGTCGATATGACAAATGCTTAGATAATTTGTTAAAGAAGTGAAAGAAGAATCTACATTAGAAATGCTAATCTAAATTGGGCTTAATTGTTAAATCTAAACGTAACGATGAATTGATTTTTATTTGTTTCTTGAATTCGGGAATTAATTGATAATTAAGTAATTGTGTTGTTAAATTGTGGTGGATTCTAAAACCTTAGTAATTTATATTTAATTAAATTTCTTTAAAAAAAACTGCATTCTTGTTTTATTTATGATTATTTAGTTTCAAGTAATTCAAACAAATTGATTCTTTTCCTCAACTAGCTAGAATAATAGTTAAATAAGATTAAATTACACTTTCTAAAAGTATTCAGTTCTTGTGGGTCCGACCTTGCAATTACTTTTCTTTACTACAGTTGATTCGTGCGCTTGCGAGTATTTAAAATTTATCACAACAGTGGTTTGATTGGATTGATCCCAACATTAGCCATGAATGGACCATTGTTTGCTTCATTAACACCATTAAATGGTTGGTTTGCTCCTTCACTTGGGCATGAAGCATTTGGTCCTATGTTTTGGATATTTTCCCTCATATTAAGGGTGCCCACATAGTGAATTTTCGAACACCTCCTATATTGGAAGGACCAAGACCCACCACGTTGGATGTACCAATATGTGACGTTTCTAAGCTTTGATTCATATTCATGGTTGGTAAACCAATGTTTATATTTAAATTTGGTGAGTTGTTACCTGTAAGGTACCTACTTTGGAAGTTATTACCCTCTCCCATAGGATTTGACTGACATATTTGACCAACCAATTTGTTCATTAATTCGTTCAAAGTACCTAATTGTCTAGCCATATTGTCGTAATGTCTATTTTTGTTTTAGCAATTTTTTTCTACAGTGTGAATATTATGTAAATTTACCTGCCCAAAGATGTCCTGAGTGAGTTCTCCTAGCAAAGAACAAATGGTACGTGGGATCAACTCCGTCGTTGGTTCATAACGACTTCGAGACCTCTTACATCCGAGCTTTGTTCAGCTTCTCGTTCTTCATTTATAGAAGGAAGAAATGGATGTGCAACTAGCTTCTTGTCAAAAAATTTGTGATGCATGATGCTTTAAATTTTCCTGCACCAATTATCCCACTAGGCATGCCAAATTGTTTCGCTCAGGTGTATTTTTGCTCGTGCTAACAATTAAAAGGTGTTTGCACTAAAGAAAACTTAATTAACATGATTCTTCCAAGGATCACAAGCACATAAATTAAATGATGATAGTTCTAAAATTTAAGATAAGAAAATTATAGCTCTATTTTAACAGTTTTGATTAGTTGGTTTTTCTAAACTTCAAACTTTCTGCTATATATTCAAATTGGCATAAAATTTCCTACTACTTCGAACTTTCAATTTGTTGCTTTCACTTGATAACTGGTTTGTAGTAACTGTTATCCTGCTTCTGAGGGGTTAACCCCTCTTGGAATCTTTTCAGGCTAGATGTGTATGTGCTTGATCAGGAGGAGCAGGTGGAAAGGGACACAAGTTAAATACCCATACCCAAGTAAAGGTGCATAACCAGAAGAATTTAAGAGAACAGTCGATGGGATCGATATCTACGATCTAGCTTCTTATCAATAGTGGGTTCATGTGAAGGACATCCCATGTTCTCCGTTGGCGACATGGCACCACTTGAAATTGCGTATTAAGGATACCACCATACCTACCTGTTCTCGAACAGCTTTTTACCTTGTTCCTGATTGGATTGCTTTCTCGCGTGGCATCCGCTGTCCCCTAGTGATATTATCATATATAATAGTATAATAGAATCCAGAGCAACTAAGAAAAGAAAATCGAGTAGCTTGCGGGCCGGTCGTCATTGCACACTCATCTTTCCCCCTATCGGTAAGGGCCTTGCCTTTTTAAATTAAAGGCTACATTCGATTCTGTAAATAGGTAAAGCTACTGCGCAGCCCTACCTTTATGCAGGAATTGACCAAATAAGGAAGATTGTGACCCCATAGCTAAGCTATAAGAAAACGGTGGAATAGCTTTCTCCAGGGCTTTCACTGAACCACCAACGGTATTCGTATCCAAGAATGATGCTTTTGAATAGTACCCCACCGCCCTGGGTTAGGAGTGCTACTATTGGTCTAGCTTATAGGTATCGCTGGATCGAAAAAGCCTCGGCCGGATCGAGGAGTTCTAGCTTCTGCCTGCTCTCTTGATTCTGTTTCTGCATCAATATCATTCCGGTCCAGTCGACTCTAATCATGAATGTCATAGATAATGTCCCCGTCCTGAGGGTGTCGTAGATTAAGCATCCAGATTCTGATCACGAAGATTATTACGAGGCAGCTCCCGCTGCTTTTTACGAAGAAGAAGTGCTAGGACTTAAGAAGAAGTAGTGTAGGGTAGTTCATAGATTTACTTCTCCATTTGATTGAATGGCATCAGTGTCTGGTGGTTTCCTCGTCAAGGGTGGTTGAAGGCGCTTCCGACGTCTTGTTGGTGTCAAACAAAGAAGGGCAGCACATGGTGCAACAAACAAGACGGTCAGACATTCCATTCTGTTGAAGCATGGTCGACGGGTGGAGAATCCATACTGGATGGAAGGATGCCTCTTTGGTGGCTGATATGATAGGTAACTAACTGGTATTCCAGTGAGACCGGACTGGGCTCATTCGTAATAATCGTATGAACCGGAACTTGATTCTTTATCCGCACGTAAAGGACCTTAAGATCGCCACACTCCCCAACGAAGTGATAAAGAAATTCAACATCTTTCGTTCAGGAGGGTGAACAGCCCTATGGAGTAAAGGGTGACACTGAACTGTTATTGTCACAATATAGTATAGAAGTGAAGGGAGAGAGAAACGAAGACCCAGATAGATATCAAAGCACGTAGGAAAGTCATAGGAGTATGGAAATGACTTCTTCGTTGCGAAACGAGTCAAGAAAGAAGGACTAGACCTCAAAAGCACTCGAGGTTGCTTGCAAGTCTGAGAGGGCCCATCCATACTAGTGAGTTAGTTCTGTATCAGAACTATACGAAATAACTAGTTCAAAATCAAGGCGACGGATCAAAAAACGGATTCTAAGCTCAGCAGCCAGAACAGACAGGCCCTGGAATTGTTGTTGTCCTTTTCGGATCGGGGTTGGGGCGTATGCTAGGTGACTTAGAAAGGGATAGGTAACCCGCTTCACATAGTGTGTGTGAGTTTTTTCATTCGGGCTTGCACTTACCTTACCGCAATTTGGTCTTGGATTATTCTGGGGGGAAGGTCAGATTTGATATGTTGGTTGTTATGTATGGTTACCCACTCTATTGTATAACCGTTGTCCACTTCCTTGCTTAACTTTCGTCTACTTCTTGCATCAAATATCTTCCCACGTTCTTCACTAAGTTATGGTAATTGCTCATGTATGGTTAAACATGTTCCCTTAGATCATGTGATGAATTGTGGAAACTGCTTCTTGCCCATTGCCCAAGTACTTTTGTAATTGTTCAGTCGTCCAAACTCCTTCACATCACCCTATTATTAATAATAAGATTTAATATTTTGGACCCTTATATTGGACATTCAAATTGGATATTTTGGTCAACAATTAAAAATAAAATTTAAAATTAAAATTAAAATAACTTCAATTCACTAGTTTAGAGAATATTCCATTGCCATGTGCAAATGCTACATGTATATTGGGATAGGCTTATAAACTTTTGTTTGGTAAAACTATTTGGTTTATAAATTAACTTATTTATAATTTTGAGGTAAAAAATAGTTATTAAAAATAAAAAAAATGTGTGTAATTAAAAAATAGTTTGATAAATTGTGTTATTTATAAACTGATTTATAAATTAGTTTATTTTGATTGCCAAACGAAGAAAGGAACATGCCCACATCGAAAGCAATTTGTTGCTCAATGAAAGAAACTGAGACTTAGCCTCTATCTGATAAATTGCTTATAAATAAGTTTTAAACAAGATAATTTTTAAACTACTTTTCTGTCATATATATTTTTTCAAATTACTTTTTAACCTCATATTTTATCTCGAAAACATTAAAAAAAAAATATCAAACAAACTCTTAAGAATGAGATATTTTGTCAAAACGATAGCTCATCATTGTCCTTCTCTTGTGCATAGTAATGTCCTATGCTATTTTTTATTTTTTTATTTGATCGGCACTTGACCCACCACAACCAATTAGACATGTCCTTGTCAACTTTTCAAAATTTCTCTAGATATTTTACAATACTAATATCAATTTTGATCCAGCCTATTGGGTCAATCAAGACACAAGCACTTGACGAATTGGCACTAAATTAATTTTTTTACTAATATATCGGGACGCTTGGTTAGATTTATTGTAACTATTATTTTTACCCATGCGATGCACGGAAATATGTTTGTAATAGTAATTTCGATCAAAAAATATATGGAAATATGTTAATTATACAATTATATCAATTAAAAACATAGTACAATAATATTTTAATACAAAATATTATCCAATTCAAAATATTTATACAATTGTTTATTTCTTTGTTTGTATTAGTAATTGATAAATAAAATTGTAATAACATTTCAAGTGTCTCTTCATTTTTCGCAATATTTATACAACTTTGATCGTGGTGATTGGTATTCGTTGAATATCTGTTTACAATTGTTTATTTGATTGTTTGTATTAGTTATAGATAGATATTTGAAACATAAATCTACATTTTCTAAAAGATCTTTCATTTTTGTGCCCCACTAAGATGGAATGTCTACGTCCGCCACTGAAGCTGATGAAGCTGAACTAACCCTACTCCCAGTCATTTTTTTTATACCATCCAATTGGAAAACTAATAAAAAAATACACAATATAAGAAATATTTTTATGTTCTTTAAACTAAAACATTTTTTGTTCTTTAAACTAAAACATATTCGGGTTATTTAAGTAATTTTCAACACATTTTATAATATAAATTTATATATATCTAAAAATAATCTAATATTACTTTACCAAATTACTTAAACTATGATTAAGTAGAATAGTTTTGAATAATTCTTTTTTTATATAAATTTAACAAAATTTCTAAATTACGGATTTTGAATACTTTTTTATAATAATTGAAAAGTATCTATTTATTTTTTAAATTAGACTTGATGTAATTTTCCACATTTTTCACAAAAAAATGAAGCATCTCGGTTTAACAATTAAAAAATCATTTTTTTCAAGAAAAATAAAAAAATAATTTCAAATTATCATTTTTTTTGAATTGGAACGAAACATCTCTGTTTGACAAAATATTTTTAAACTACTTTTTAATCACATGTATTTTTTCTCTCAACTTTTCAACTACTAATTTTATAGCGATCCAGAATTTTTATGCAATAAATAATTATTTTAATATTTAGAAAATTGTGTCGCTACTATTTCATTTATTATTTTGAAGTTAACGCCGCGACGAATTCGTCTAGCCAAGTCAAGAAATATCGAATTTGTTCGATTTTAAATTAAAATCCGAATTTCTAAAATTATGTTATATTAATTATTTATTCAAAGTATTATTTTCAAAATCATTTTTAAATTCCAAATACGTAATTCAATTTTTATCTCAATATTTATTTATTTTCAAAATTTATTCCACGTTTTTCTCCTCCTTTCTTTTCTCTTTATTTATACAAAATCCATATTATATTGTAAACCAAATTATGATTATTCCGCATGATTCCCCTCCCCAAATTATAATGTTTTTCCACTTTTCTTAATACCTAACTATCCACCATCTCTTCCTCTATTTTTATACGTTCTTCATCATGCTCATCACATCCTACATAGATTCCTCCCACATGTTGTTTTTTTCTTTTTCCACCTTATTGCATCCATGTTATCTTCACTTTCTTTTTCCAACCCATAACTCACCATCCACATTCTTAATTCATAACCATTACAACACCCACGTTTTGCTCATCCTTTTCTTTTCTTTACACCAAACCACTCAATGAATTATTCCCCCTCCCCAAATTATTATGTCTCCCATTGATCATTTTCTATGATTTTATTTCCCTCACTTCTTCAATTTAAGTCTCCTTTTCCTTCCTCACAATCCCACAAATTCAGCCTTTTCTTTCAACACCAAATTTATTTGAATCAACAACTGTGAGCTCAAGCAACCATAACCATCAACCAATTTGCAATCAACCACAGTATTCATCATTTCATCATCGATCCAATATCGACCAACCATGTTCAGCATTCATCAGAACACTACAATACACAAATCAATTTGCACCTCACCATAGCCAGGATCCCTTATCAACTCCACAAATCACTACTGCCCGACTGCCATAGCCAAGACCTCAACCTCAACCTCAACACCACCCTCTGCATTCATCATCACCAATTTTCATCAAACTCCATTTTCCAAGCCATCACCTCCATGCCCCAACTCCATTTCAGCCACCTCCAACTCACAGTCCGAACCACCACAATGCAATCCGGCCAACTGCCTGCGCAACCATACCACCTCCACACGCAAGATCACACAAACTAGCTCAAGTCCACCTCTGCCCCACACCAAATTTGAATCCCCAATTTGCAACTAACCGAACCTCCATCGACGCCACTGCCAAACTTCAATCGCAAATCAGAACAACTCCTAAAACAACCCAAAACTCAGGAATAGATGAAGCCCAGAAACTAACCTTCATCCTTGATCCATTTCGACCAGAGTTCCATCGGAAAACCTCGCAGCTCCAAATCCTCACCCAAAACCAAAATCAAAACCAAGAATCAATAGAGCCAATTACTTACCTCAATCGCCGCTCCCTTCGCCGGAATTTCAGACCCAAATCGCAACCCTAAATCTGAATCCAAGCCTCGTTTTATCTCTGATTTCGCACTCAATCCGCTCAAAAACCTTAACCACTCTCTGACCACTTCTTGCCGATACCCGCGACGACATTGCGCCGGTAAACCGCCGGCTATAGCACAGTTTTCCTAAAAATATCCCTCAGCTCGCGACTGTCGCCGATCGCCTTTCTCCGCCTCTCTGTGTGGTCTCTCTCTCTCTCTTCGATCTGAATGAGAAAAAGATATATTTGATATTATATTTTAATTTCAGAAATTTGCACTTTGGTCCCTACGTTTTCTAAATGATTTAAATCAGTCCCTACAGCTTTGAATAGTTTATTTCAGCCCTTTTAAAGTTTTAAAGTTATTTCAAATCAGTCCCTCAAGTTTTAAAAAGGTTTTATTTCAGTCCTTTCAGCTTTTAAACTTATCAATTTCAACCCTTAAGTTTTAAATGAGTTTTAATCAGTCCTATTGTTTTAAAATATATTATTTCAACCCTATTGTTTTGAGTTTCCGACTCAACTTTCAAAGTAATCATTTTAGTCCTTCAACTTTCAAAAGTATTCATTTTAGTCCCTCAACTTTCAAAACATCAATTTTAGTCCTCAAATTATAATTTATCATTTTGAACTATATATTCGATAGACTAAAGTGACTTATTGGCTAAGACGAAGCGTACGGAGAATTTAAAGAAATTGAAGTCATTCCCGCTCAACTTTGCACTCGTCGGATTTGAGGTAGACTCGCACTTATTAATTGATTTAAATTATGATTTCATATAAATGTCATGTGACTTGTGAAAGTCAATTTTCAAGAAAATTAAGTTATGTTTTTATGAAAAGTAAGTATACCCTATGTTTTTACGATAATGTTTTATATGTTTTGGATCATTGCTACGCATAAGAATTCTTACCACCTAAGTTCGGTAGAATTCTGTGTCTCCATAAGTTTATGAGGATTTACCACCTAAGTTCGGTAAAATTCCTGCCTTTCCATATGTTTATGAGGATTTACCACCTAAGTTCGGTAAAATTCCTGTCGCGTATGTTTATGAGGATTTCGATCCTATCTTATGTTATGATGGAAATGATCCCTATGAATTTCATGAATTATGTTTTGGTATACTTACTGTTATTATGATCTTACTGTTATTATGACTTACTACATAAGAATTCTTGCCACCTAAGTTCGGTAAAATTCTTATGTTTACGAGGATTTCGATATTATCCTATGTTATGATGAAAACTTACTGTTATTATGATTTTACTGCATAAGAATTCTTGCCACCTAAGTTCGGTAAAGTTCTTGTGTCTTCTTATGTTTATGAGGATTTCAATCCTATCTTATGTTATGCTTTCAAAAGAAATTATGCTTGGCATAATTAAAATGTTTTATAAGTATATGGTTTTCAAAGAACTGTTTTCAAAGAGATGTTTTCAAAGAGCATATGATTTGCAAAATATGTCCCGTGCTGTAATGCACAATATGAGTTTTATCAAGAGCAGTTTTATAAAGAAGCTCTATCAATGCCCGTTTTATAAAGAGCCGGGATTTATGTGTTTAATCATCTTATAAATTAAATTAATTTGCGATGAGTCTACTGAGTATTTCCCCCATGAAATACTCACCCTACTTTTAACAGTTTTGCAGATTTCGGAGACGGTGGCGAGCGATGAATGATGGTGGCAATAATCGTTGAACGGTTGAAAGTTTGACGTTAATGATTTCCGTATTTTCCAAACAATCGAATAATTTAGAGAAGTTCATTTATTTGAGAAATTATGATATTGGCAATTTCTTTACAATATTAATGGTTCGATTTACTATTTCAAATGGTTTCATAAATGTTTTCAATTTTAGCGGCCATTACAGTTTATTTAATGTTGCCAAAAATGAATTTCAATTATTTCTTCCGCAAAAATATTATTCGAAAAATTTAGACAGAAAATGACGTGGTGAATCGGGTATACGGAACTCGGGGCGCTACAAGTTGGTATCAGAGCTAGTCTGCGTTTCTGTAGACTGGTAAAATTTTCAAAAAGAATTTTAAGAAATATTTTCCATTATAAGATTTTTATTGATGAAGATTGCCACTGCCATCATTCGTTCCACCAACTCCGAGGTAAAGAAGTTTATGATGTTTAAAGTTATTTCAGTATTTCGAATACTCATTTTATTGATTTATGAGAAAGAATGAAGAGTATTTCGGATACTTATGATTTATGAGAAATAAGAATGTATTTCTTCGAAAATAATGATGTTATATGCTTTAATGTATGATTATGAGAAAATTTTTAAAGAAAACGAGTGTTGAGCATAATGGGAATAATATGATTTTATTGAGAATTAAGTAATGGATATTATGTTGAGTTAATTTATTATGCCTCTATGTTGAAGAGAAATTTATTATGAAGTTTGGCTTTGTGAATAAATTTTGGGAATATGATTTATGGCATATATTTATAAGTATGAGTAACTTTTGAGCCAATTAAGGTATGAAAGGAAGTAATATTGTGATATTGAAAAATATGATTTGAAATTTCTATGTTGAGGAATTATGAATTGAATTATGAGATATTTTTGATGATATTGAAGTGTTGGAATCATTTTCAATATTTTTAGATCGTTGTGATCAAATGTGGAGTTATTTATTATTGTGAGTTATGAAGTATGCTTATGGTTTGGATAAGTCCAAATTACAAGGGAGACTCTATCCAGAATTTTATCATTTGGAATTAAGAGCATAATATGATAAGCATCCACTAAAGGAATTAAGGTTAGACATGCAAGATCATTTACATCACAAACGAGATTTAGTAGATGATAGCAGAGATTTTATTATTTTCTCATAAGGAGAACACACGAAAGCATAAGAGAAAAACATGGAAAGATCCTCAGAATGAGAGATGTGTTTCCGGAGTAGCCGTATCCTACCACCTCTGATCTTTTGAGGAAATAGAGAAAACCTTCAAAGAGGTGTGTTTCGAGAGTAAGAATACTCCGTAATCTACCACCTGGAATCTTTGAAGTACACACAAGATTTAAACATTAAGGAAATCCTAGTAAATGGAGGGGTGTCTCGAGAGTGAGAATACTCCGTACTCTACCCCCACCTATTCTAAGATTCAAAGAGTTAAGTTTACATTAACCGGACTCCATTTTCGCTTGATTCCCCTTCCTTGCGACCAATCTATCTTAACTCCTGCTGGATCTTGTATTGAGATATATGACTGCAGCTTATCCAGTAGTTCATCAATAGTAGGAGCAGAAATAAGAAGCCTTCTGGAAAATGGAGAGATGAATCCCTGTTCCACAGCATAATCAAGAAAGGTTAACAAACCATCAAAGAAATTGTTAACATTCAGAAGCCCAATAGGCTTAGTATGGAGATCTAGTTGAGCCCACGAGGTAATGTTAAAAATTTCTTCTAAGGTACCAAAACCTCCGGGCAGGGCTATAAAGGCATCAGAACCATATAACATACAAGTTATGCGTTCATGGATGGATAAGGTTTGAACTTCATGCCCTCGTGTTTTGCCTGCAACATCTACCAAAGGGACAGGTATAACACCGATTACTTTTGATTTCTCTGCAAGAGCAGATTGGGAAACACAACCCATTAGACCACTGCTACCACCCCCATATACAAGAGTGATACCTTTTTCCCCCAGTTTCTTTCCAAGATCTACAGCCGCTTCTAGATAACCGAAGCCTTTCCCTACTTTTGATCCACAAAATACACAAATAGTTTTGATCTGTCGAAGTTTTGGTGCTTCCATCTTTGATAGTAAAGAAGGGAAAACTTACGAAGAAGATGTGATTTTGGGATGCCTGAACTATGAAATATGTTTGGCTATTTAAAGCCGGAAAAATTTACTGTTTTTGATTGATTCTGAAAAAGTAAAGATTTACTTTTGACAAAATCAGCCCACTTTTGAATATTTTTATCGTATCGAGGCTGTCACCTTTCGGCGATTTAATATTTTATTTCCAGCTTTATCAAAACTCGAGAAAAGGAAAATATATTTTATTTTCAAAACGCGTGAAAGTAAGCAGCAAAATATTTTAAAAGATTTACCTTATAACATTGCTGAACTGCCAGAAGCCTCATTTTGTAAAACAGACTGGCAAACAGGATCTTTTGCTATTATATTTTGGAGACTATAACGATTTTTGTCCTCGTTAAACTGAGCGTATAAGGAGAGAAGTTCACGTTGCACATAACCACTTGGGTGCGTCTCAAGAGTCAGTCGAATATCATCCAAAGACTCCTTACTCAGTCCACCCTTTATGAATTCGATTTTATCATCCCGATTAGTAGAAGAATATCCTACTGATTTGCAACGTGTATTACAGTTCCAACGAGCACATTTGTAGCAACCACCCAGTCTTTTTGCTCTTCGTTTCTTTGCGAACGTGCTTTTGCCTAAACCAGGCATATGTTTTGGAAATGTTGATGGTAATTCACCAGATAGTCGAACCTTTGCTTCTATCAACCAGCGAACATCTTCTGGAATATCATGAGCCATTAGCAACCTCAATCTTTCGAGCCTTATTTTATAGATCTTTCTCAGATCATTCATAGGAAGACTGGAATAATACTTGCGAATGTTAGAAAGAATGATATCCATTGTTTGATGATTCAACCTCTTCTCAGCATGAACTATTTAAAAGCGTAAAGGATCTGAGTGAATCCGCGTGATGTTGTGACCAGCAAGAAAGCGCAGGATTATTTTAATGAAAAGAGGAGACAAGAAGTAATGCGCTGTTAAATTTTATCGATAAAGGAGATTTGATTGGAGATTTGGAATATTTTCTTGGATTATGGGTACTGATATTTTGTTTTAATAATGATAATCTTGGTATTATGTGATGATACGTGGAAAGTAAAATGAGTACCGTATTGAATCAGAATTCATACGTATATACAAGTGAAAGAAATACTTTGCAGGAAATGTGGTGACATTTAAGTATAGAATCTTAGTTTTGGGAGATATTTGTTTACTGAATTTTGGGTTACAAATATTGGAAAGATAAGTTGATGATATTATGTTGATATGTTTGGGTATTTTACGTAGAGAAAATATTCAGGAATTGTTTTGATTATTTTGAGAATATTCGATGATAAGAAGAAGAGATTCTGATTAAGTATTCAGAAATTATAAGATTAAGTAAGTTTAATTTCGAGGACGAAATTATTTTAAGGAGGTAAGATTATAGCGATCCAGAATTTTTATGCAATAAATAATTATTTTAATATTTAGAAAATTGTGTCGCTACTATTTCATTTATTATTTTGAAGTTAACGCCGCGACGAATTCGTCTAGCCAAGTCAAGAAATATCGAATTTGTTCGATTTTAAATTAAAATCCGAATTTCTAAAATTATGTTATATTAATTATTTATTCAAAGTATTATTTTCAAAATCATTTTTAAATTCCAAATACGTAATTCAATTTTTATCTCAATATTTATTTATTTTCAAAATTTATTCCACGTTTTTCTCCTCCTTTCTTTTCTCTTTATTTATACAAAATCCATATTATATTGTAAACCAAATTATGATTATTCCACATGATTCCCCTCCCCAAATTATAATGTTTTTCCACTTTTCTTAATACCTAACTATCCACCATCTCTTCCTCTATTTTTATACGTTCTTCATCATGCTCATCACATCCTACATAGATTCCTCCCACATGTTGTTTTTTTCTTTTTCCACCTTATTGCATCCATGTTATCTTCACTTTCTTTTTCCAACCCATAACTCACCATCCACATTCTTAATTCATAACCATTACAACACCCACGTTTTGCTCATCCTTTTCTTTTCTTTACACCAAACCACTCAATGAATTATTCCCCCTCCCCAAATTATTATGTCTCCCATTGATCATTTTCTATGATTTTATTTCCCTCACTTCTTCAATTTAAGTCTCCTTTTCCTTCCTCACAATCCCACAAATTCAGCCTTTTCTTTCAACACCAAATTTATTTGAATCAACAACTGTGAGCTCAAGCAACCATAACCATCAACCAATTTGCAATCAACCACAGTATTCATCATTTCATCATCGATCCAATATCGACCAACCATGTTCAGCATTCATCAGAACACTACAATACACAAATCAATTTGCACCTCACCATAGCCAGGATCCCTTATCAACTCCACAAATCACTACTGCCCGACTGCCATAGCCAAGACCTCAACCTCAACCTCAACACCACCCTCTGCATTCATCATCACCAATTTTCATCAAACTCCATTTTCCAAGCCATCACCTCCATGCCCCAACTCCATTTCAGCCACCTCCAACTCACAGTCCGAACCACCACAATGCAATCCGGCCAACTGCCTGCGCAACCATACCACCTCCACACGCAAGATCACACAAACTAGCTCAAGTCCACCTCTGCCCCACACCAAATTTGAATCCCCAATTTGCAACTAACCGAACCTCCATCGACGCCACTGCCAAACTTCAATCGCAAATCAGAACAACTCCTAAAACAACCCAAAACTCAGGAATAGATGAAGCCCAGAAACTAACCTTCATCCTTGATCCATTTCGACCAGAGTTCCATCGGAAAACCTCGCAGCTCCAAATCCTCACCCAAAACCAAAATCAAAACCAAGAATCAATAGAGCCAATTACTTACCTCAATCGCCGCTCCCTTCGCCGGAATTTCAGACCCAAATCGCAACCCTAAATCTGAATCCAAGCCTCGTTTTATCTCTGATTTCGCACTCAATCCGCTCAAAAACCTTAACCACTCTCTGACCACTTCTTGCCGATACCCGCGACGACATTGCGCCGGTAAACCGCCGGCTATAGCACAGTTTTCCTAAAAATATCCCTCAGCTCGCGACTGTCGCCGATCGCCTTTCTCCGCCTCTCTGTGTGGTCTCTCTCTCTCTCTTCGATCTGAATGAGAAAAAGATATATTTGATATTATATTTTAATTTCAGAAATTTGCACTTTGGTCCCTACGTTTTCTAAATGATTTAAATCAGTCCCTACAGCTTTGAATAGTTTATTTCAGCCCTTTTAAAGTTTTAAAGTTATTTCAAATCAGTCCCTCAAGTTTTAAAAAGGTTTTATTTCAGTCCTTTCAGCTTTTAAACTTATCAATTTCAACCCTTAAGTTTTAAATGAGTTTTAATCAGTCCTATTGTTTTAAAATATATTATTTCAACCCTATTGTTTTGAGTTTCCGACTCAACTTTCAAAGTAATCATTTTAGTCCTTCAACTTTCAAAAGTATTCATTTTAGTCCCTCAACTTTCAAAACATCAATTTTAGTCCTCAAATTATAATTTATCATTTTGAACTATATATTCGATAGACTAAAGTGACTTATTGGCTAAGACGAAGCGTACGGAGAATTTAAAGAAATTGAAGTCATTCCCGCTCAACTTTGCACTCGTCGGATTTGAGGTAGACTCGCACTTATTAATTGATTTAAATTATGATTTCATATAAATGTCATGTGACTTGTGAAAGTCAATTTTCAAGAAAATTAAGTTATGTTTTTATGAAAAGTAAGTATACCCTATGTTTTTACGATAATGTTTTATATGTTTTGGATCATTGCTACGCATAAGAATTCTTACCACCTAAGTTCGGTAGAATTCTGTGTCTCCATAAGTTTATGAGGATTTACCACCTAAGTTCGGTAAAATTCCTGCCTTTCCATATGTTTATGAGGATTTACCACCTAAGTTCGGTAAAATTCCTGTCGCGTATGTTTATGAGGATTTCGATCCTATCTTATGTTATGATGGAAATGATCCCTATGAATTTCATGAATTATGTTTTGGTATACTTACTGTTATTATGATCTTACTGTTATTATGACTTACTACATAAGAATTCTTGCCACCTAAGTTCGGTAAAATTCTTATGTTTACGAGGATTTCGATATTATCCTATGTTATGATGAAAACTTACTGTTATTATGATTTTACTGCATAAGAATTCTTGCCACCTAAGTTCGGTAAAGTTCTTGTGTCTTCTTATGTTTATGAGGATTTCAATCCTATCTTATGTTATGCTTTCAAAAGAAATTATGCTTGGCATAATTAAAATGTTTTATAAGTATATGGTTTTCAAAGAACTGTTTTCAAAGAGATGTTTTCAAAGAGCATATGATTTGCAAAATATGTCCCGTGCTGTAATGCACAATATGAGTTTTATCAAGAGCAGTTTTATAAAGAAGCTCTATCAATGCCCGTTTTATAAAGAGCCGGGATTTATGTGTTTAATCATCTTATAAATTAAATTAATTTGCGATGAGTCTACTGAGTATTTCCCCCATGAAATACTCACCCTACTTTTAACAGTTTTGCAGATTTCGGAGACGGTGGCGAGCGATGAATGATGGTGGCAATAATCGTTGAACGGTTGAAAGTTTGACGTTAATGATTTCCGTATTTTCCAAACAATCGAATAATTTAGAGAAGTTCATTTATTTGAGAAATTATGATATTGGCAATTTCTTTACAATATTAATGGTTCGATTTACTATTTCAAATGGTTTCATAAATGTTTTCAATTTTAGCGGCCATTACAGTTTATTTAATGTTGCCAAAAATGAATTTCAATTATTTCTTCCGCAAAAATATTATTCGAAAAATTTAGACAGAAAATGACGTAGTGAATCGGGTATACGGAACTCGGGGCGCTACAAATTTTTACTTCGAAAACTTCACATTCTTTGTTTTTTTCTTAAAAAAAAATTAACTACAATTATTATTATTATTTTTTATCTAATTTGACGATGCTCAAAACTTTTATTTATTTATTTATTTTTTAAACAAATGTATGTAGTGCTCAAAAGTATAATTCAAATTTGCAATCATTACACTTTGGATTTTGAATTGTTCAACCATTAAATTTTGAAATGGTTCCAATTCCCATTACATTTTAATGAGTTTTTTTTTTTTTTTTGCAAAAACTTTTCAAATTTAACAAGTAATTTTCGGCGGGAATATGTGTGTATTTTTTTGTGACGGATACTTTGTTTATATATATATATATATATATATATATATATATATATATATATATATATATATATTCTTTACAATTTAAAGTTGAAGTTAATTAAATATGAATAATAATATTATTTTATAATTACTCTCGGACTTTTTATTTAGCCTATATTTGATAAAGTATTATTTATAAATTTTATTTATAAACAGTCACGTATCAACATTTTGTTAGACTATTTTTTTTTTTTTTTTGAAAAATCAACAATTTCGACTAATTAAATATTTTCGTTCAGCATTTTTTAACTTTCAAATAAAAATTGATCAGTAAAATAATGATATATCTTTCTTTATAAACAAAATTTATAATAAAAAGTCACTGACGATAGATAGCATATATAACTATTTCACAAATTAAAATGCTAAATATTTTGACTATTTGATCTTTACGTGCTAATATATATATATATATATATATATATATATATATATATATATATACAAGTATGAAAAGTAATTAATAATAAATGTCACTAACCCCGTCTAATCAAAGACCGTCTTTCAAATTTAATCAAAGATAATTTCCTCTAATCTCCTAATATGCAATGAAAATCAATAAAAGTTAAGGCCAATCGCTTTCTGATTTTGTTTTTATTTTTAAACCCAGTTTTCAACCACGTTCAACTATACGTTGCTATTTTAAGAGTTAAAAATCACAATGGTTTAAAATTTTTGATTTGTGACAAGGATGACAATTAAAGTAATTCAACGAAAAACGTTGTATTCAAGGAATTATTTCATAATTTGTAATTGCGTATCTATTTTTCATTCCATTTTTTTTAATTTTTAAAAATTAACATTCACTTTCTTCGTGAAGTTTTTTTAAACATCTACATATTTTTCCTCCAATATAAACATAAATATTGTCCTACTTATAAAATATCAACATTATTATTGCAAAAAATAAAAATTCGTGCATCGCACGGGTGAAATACTAGTAAATTTAAAAGTAAATAATTCTTAGAGTTAAACCAAGTCACAAAAGGCACTAGAATCCTAAATCCATCATTGTTAACTTACGAATCTTCAAATTATTTGTGACATTGATCATACAAATTTAATTTCACTTGAGTATTATACATAAGACCTTAATCCTGATCGAATAATGAATTTCAATTACTAACTTGAAGTTCTTTGATTTGTCAATGAGTGAGATCAAATTGTTGATCAATATCTCATACTTTGAGAATTAAAGTGAACTAATAAAGAACATATATTCGTAATATGGGATTCATCAAATTTTAGATCATGATCTCATCGGGTCTTCTAGTGAGCAGTTGAATTTGAGTTCAGTAATTAGATAATGATTGTTGAATTCTGTGATGTGATATGATCACATTAAACTCTCAGATAGAAGATGAGAGTTGAGGATTTGTGAATATTAAAAAAAATGACATTTTGATCATTTCACCTAATTTTGAATATTCGAGTTGATCGACATGGATAATATGTAAGAGTGATAAGTCATAGATTATAATTATTGATTAATATTTCTCTAATTTCAATTAGAATAAAAGTGCAATCTCGTTCTTTTAGTGAAATAGAACCTGATTAATAAATCATTTTAACTGATCTTTACCAGGTCAAAATTAATTATTAGAGCTTAACTTAATTAAGATCGATCAGGTTCCCTTAGTGACTTCACTATAATAGATCTATACAGGCTTATTACTTGTTTTGGGCTATGAAGATATAGTTCTGGGTTATGGTACTAGGATTGGTGGGTTTTAGAGTGTATGTGGGTTATAAATAGTCTCATAAAAATGTTTTTCTAACCCTACAAAGCGTAGAGGCGGGGCACAGACTAAAGTGTGCAGTGTATATTTCTCCCTTACAAAAAAAATCCTTTTCTTAGTGTAACCTAGAACTAAAGAGGTGACCATACATTGTTATTTGTGAAGAATAATTTAATCTAGTCAAATACATAAAAATAAGTAAATTATTTTGTGAAGAATAATTTAATCTAGTTAAATACATAAAATAAGTAAATTATTGTAGCGAGACAATCTGAATCACAAGAAACTAATATTTGTGATCAAAATATCCTGCTTGTTTCCCAACAAGAGTATCAGAGAGTTGTTTTTTTTTTTTAATACTATTTTGTATATTTAGTAATAAATAATTTGTCATTTTTTTTTGTTTTTTTGTGTTTTTTTTATGCTGATGGAGTAGTGTAGGATTCTATGTGATTTATTGTTATTGGATGAATGATACCTCTTTACACTAATTTAGAATTTACATTGTACATCTTATATTTGTTTTATCAAGTCATGTAACAAAGGGGATGAATTACAATTCCATGTTTTACCATTTAATTTTGATTTTTGCAATAGAATTAAAGTTTATATAAATTAATGTCGAAATTGTAAATCTCAAGGACCAAATCTACAGTTTCAGATTGAGGGGCTTTTGTTTCAAATTTGAATTAGCGGATTGAATTTCACCATCTTCATAGCTAAAGGAAGTGCATTGCAATTTCGCAAGAAAATATGAAAATCAGCAGAGGCACCCGTAGGTGTTATTATTGCGGTCATTGGTCGATGGCGTTGTCATCCCATCTTGACTACAATGGCAGCGGCACCATATGTGCGGATGAGGGGCGAGACACTCGTGGGTATTGCTCTTGCCATATGCGAGGTGTGGTCGTGTCGGTGGTGACTGTACCATAGGATTCTCCAACTTCCTCGCTATTTTCGATTTTCTCTTCGGTATCATGGATTTTCTATGAGGGCGACGATGGGTAGCTGCAATCCCGTTTCTAGTAGGGGTGGACATGGTTCGGTTTGGTTCTGGTTCCATTGGAACCAAACCGAACCATGAACTGATGGTTTTTTTATCAATGAAACCAATCGATTTTTATAAAGATATGGAACCAAACCGGAACCAAACCGCTCGGTTCTGGTTTGGTTTGGTTCCCAGTACATTACTTGAATTTTAAAATATAAAAGCAAATTATCATCACATACTATATCCATGACCATAAGTTAGTACTTAGTAATGATTAACAAAATTTATTTACCAAAGTCTAAACTAATACACAAATATCAGGTTACATCTTCATACAAAATGTTGTCTAATAACAATGATTTAAAAATGTAGACGAATGAGTCATTGATAGAGATTAATTATATCAAGCTTTATGACTACGTCTTCATGCTTACCCAGAAACTATTAGTATTAAAACAAACAAAATTAATGCACGAAACACAAGATGATGCCTATAATCTCATAATACCTCTTTGAACTACAAGCATCATATTTTAGGACGAGTTAACAAATGTCCAGATTTCATCAAAAATGTGAGGGATATGTAATGTATGAAATCTTCCACAGAGTAAAAGGAGATGTGAGAGCCACATTAAAATATTTGCAGTTACACAGTAAGCAAAACTTCTTGCAAGCTACATACCAAAAATGGAAAAGGAAAAATAAGAGAGGATTAAAGAAAAATAAATTTAGATTTCTGACAGCATAAACAAGCTAAGACCTAGATTACTAAAAGATTAGATAAAGTTAATTTTTTAACTTTTAAGAATAATTTGAAAAAAAAAAATTTGATCTAAAAGTGGACTTGGGCTTCGGTTCTTGGGTCTAGAACAAGAACCGGAATCAGAATCAAAACTGTTTGGTTCTCCATACTAAGAACCAAACTATTAATTTTTTTTTTTGCAAAACCGAACTAAACTACTCGGTTTGGTTTGGTCCGGTCATTTTGTCCACCCCTAAGTTTCTAGGTTACTCTATGTACAAGTAGAGAGAAGGAATGAAATGAACTTTGGGCCAATTTTTCGGGTGAATTGAAGATTGTGCCGAGTTTTTTTTTTTTTTTTTTATATCTAAATTGAAGATTGGGCTAGATTTGGACATTGGGATGAGAAATGGGAAAAATACATAACTACAATACTTTAAGATTCACTTTTCAAAATTAACAAACTTCACATTATTTTTTTTCAAAAATCAGGTGTTTAATAATTAAAAATAAATTTAATGTTATATTTAATATAAACATAATTATCTATTATATATTACATTAAAATTAATATAATATTAAATCAAAAACTCAAATCTTGATGTCACAACCTCCCTCATCCCAGCCCCTCCCCCCCACCCCACCCAAACCGATCCGATCCCACCCTAAAAACAATTTTTTTTCCCGCTCGATGTTTTCCTACCCTTCCACATCCCAACCCATCCCATCCCACTCATCCCTACACCACCTCATCACAAAGTGACAAAATTGATTTCGCCACAATCACAGCCCCCTGACCCCAAACCAACCACCCACCACCCCAACCCTACCCTACCCAAAAAATAAATTTTTTTCTCAATGTTTTCCCACCCCAACCCTCCCCACTCGACTCTACCCTACCTCATCAAAAAGGGACAAATTCATCTCACTCCAACCACAGACCCCGACCCACCCAACACGCCACCCACCCCAAAATGATTTTTCTTCTATTTTTCACACCTTGCCTAGAACCAACCAATCCCACCCACCCCCGACCTCACCACACCCCACCCCACTCTACCATACCCCCGCAAAGTCACAATTGGTCATACAAAGTCACATTTCAGTTACAATTATAAATGTAGATACAAATTTCATCCCGCCTCACCCCACCAATCCACCCCCACCACACTCCACCAAGTCACACAAAATCACAGTTCAATCACATTACAAATTTATTAGTTGTAAAATTCACCCCACCCCACCTACAAGTCACAATTGGTCACATAAATTCCCAATTTGATCACACAAGGTCACAATTTGTTCGCACAAAGTCGAAATTTGGTCACACAAGGTCACAGTTCAGTCACACGAGGTCATATTTTGGTCACATAAAGGCATAGTTCGTTCATACGAGGTTACAGTTAGGTCACACAAGGTCACAGTTAAGTCACATAGTTATATTTGACATAAGTGTAGGTCACATAGTCATATTTTATTGTTTATGATCACAAGTAACAATTTTTAAGGTCACAACTTATTATGGTCACAAGTTACAATTTTTAATGTCACAGCTTATTATGGTCACAAGTCAGAATTTATTGCTTGGTCACAAATCTCAAATTTCGTATGTCACAATTTTTTTCGATTGCAAATCTTGAGTTAATTGGTCACAGCCTAACAAATTATGAGTTACAATTTCTTTATTGGTCACAAATCACAAATTTCTTTGGTCACAATTTTCATAAATCACTTATTTTCTTGATCACAAATCATAATTTATAAAATTATTTGATCACAACTCATTTTTTGGTCACAAATTATTGATTTAGTTGGCCACAAGCTATTTCTCAGTCACAAACCATAATTTTTATAGGTCACAACAATTAATTGGTTGCAGCTTATTTCTCCGTCACAGATTATTCGATCACGAGTTATTTCTTGGTCACAACATATTTCTAGGTCACAAATCTCGAATTTTATAAATTACAACTTATTCTATGGTCATAAATAGCAAATTGATCATGGCTTACTTTCTCGGTCACAATTCTGAAAAGTCCTTAGATCACAACTTATTTTTAGGTTACAAATCTCAAATTTTATAGGACACAACTTATGTTACGGTCACAAATTTTAACTTAATTGATCACAACTTAAAATTTTGTAAAGTCACAATCTCAAATAGGTCACATATTATTTGGTAGTCACAATTTACGAATTTATTGGTCACAATCAATCTCAATTTATCTTACCACAAATTATAAATTAATTCATCACAAGAATTTTTAAGTCACAATCAACCACAATCCTACCCGGCCCCAACCCCCCCCCCCACATACAACCGGAAGAAATTCACCTCCAATTCGTAGCCTAACACCGCTGAGCACTGCCACCACCGCTGCCGACCTCATCTCCATAGAAATCATCAAACCTCGACACAGATATCATCTCTATCTCCACAGCGAACAGCCGCCATCAACACCAACACCACCGTCTCTACAGCACCCCTAAGACCAAGACAACCACCACCACCACAGCTTACGAACAGTACCACAACAGAAGCACAATACCAAAACGGTCCCAACCACGGCGCCACCACCGGAAAACACTTGCAGCACCACCCCAACACACCAACACCCGCAACACACAAACTCAAAAGCACCTACAACACACACCAACACAAGTGGCCACTGTTCTACTAGATGCAGACAGAGATCAGCGCGATTAGATCCATCGTCGATTCGCCTTGGAGCGACGATCTCTGCTTACTGCTTCGAGGAGGCGGCAACGAGATCTCGCTGATGTTACTTCGCTCCTCGTCGCCGGTGTGGTTGCCTTTGACGGATGGGAGAAGCAGATGGTGGAGTTGTTGAGATAGAGACGGTAGACCGCTAGAGAGAGGTGGAAGGATCTCTTTTTTATTCTTTGAATAAGATTGCACGTAAATGTTGGTTATATTGAGTTAATAATATTATTTTAATTTTTAAAACTAACCTGATTTTTGAACAAATAATGTGCAAACCTGGTTTTTGAAATTGCAACTTGAAAACTCTTTGTGTGTGTAATTTCCACATGAGAAAATTGTTTGCAGAGTCCAGATAATGGACTGGACACTTGCAAATGGGAATTGAAGAATTGGACCAACTTTTGGTTCAATAAAATCTTATCTATTTAGTATATAATAGTAGGAGTGTGGGAATAGTTTTCTCGCCCAAGAAATCTCAAGAAATCCCGCTCAAAGGAGTACCAGTGGGACCCACACTCACCTTTACCAATCTATTTAGTATATAATAGTAGGAGTGTGGGAATAGTTTTCCCGCCCAAGAAATCTCAAGAAATCCCGCTCAAAGGAGTACCAGTGGGACCCACACTCACCTTTACCAATACTAGCCTCATTTCAAATTTCAAATGGGAATTCATTTATCTAAATTGCCTCATTTTAAAAACCCACGGATTTTTTTCCCTTTGGTCGGTCTCCACCAAAAAACCCGTGGTTTGAGAGTTTCCAGCTTTTGGCGTCACCAGATTTTTCCGTCGTTAATGCCCAAACTCTGGTCGAGTGTTCCCCTGGAAGGCGTTGTCCTACTGGTGGTGGTTGGCCGATTGGATAGTCGGAGGTCAGAGATTGAGTTTTTGGTCAGAAACACCTTTTTCTTTTCCTTCAGTCGATCCACTGCCCTCTCTCACGATTGGCTTCTGGCTTACACTTGGATGCTTCAACTGAGTTTGCTTTGTTTAGTTTTGAGTTTTCTTCCATTTGCATCTACACCTTCTGCACAATAGCTTTTGTCTGGTTGTTTGAGTTTAGGTCGTTATCCACTTTATCAGTTTATAAATTTCCGGGGTTTGACATATTATTTCGTCTATACAGGGCTTCACACAGTAGCAGTGCTTGGAAATGTTGTATTTCTTTGTTCCAATATGCATATTTTGGGTGTTTTTTATTTCATTGTAGATGCTTTCTTTTCGATTGGCTTGAATTGATTTTTTGTTTATAAAATATATGATTTTTTATATATTATTAGTTTCGAAAATTTAGGTAATTTGGCTTTTGAAGCAATCTGAGCAGCTGCCTTTGGAACATAAGCAGCAGTGGCAATGGTAGCATTCCTTAGCTTATCCAACTAGTTCCAGCTGGTGATGGAGAGCGGGGAAGTAGGTTTTCAGTTATTTTTTCCGTGTGTTACATTGCTTTTTTTGTTTTTTGCTATATACCTATTTTTACTGGTGATGGAGAGGGGGAAAATAGTTTTACAGCTAGTGATGGATAGGGGGGAGTAATTTGGCATGGATGAAGGGGGAAGTAATTTTTACCTGTGATGGAGAGGGGGGAAGTAGTTTTGCAGTTGGTGATGGAGAAAAATTGTTCCTCGTTTAGGTTCTCAGATCTATTTTTCAAATTCTACAGAGCTTCGAATCATTTGGAGCCTTTGTAAGAAGACGTGAGAGAAGGCAGCTTAAAGCAACCACTCAAAAGCCCTTCACGCTCATACCATAGGTGTGTTTCGTTCATGCCTTTTGTGTTCATTGTTTGAGGATGATGGTAAAATGGAAATCAGATCCTTAATTTCAAGAACCTTGAGTTTCACCAAAATTTCACCCACTTCCTCTGCCAATTCAAATCCATATCAGCAGAGGTGTCGGAGGATTGCTAGTGACACCTGCCTATCAGCCTTCCTTGGTAGCCACCGCCATTCTTTTTGTCATGATAATATGGGGAGGGCTGCATCTGATACTTATTTAATTACTCGGCTTAGTTTCAAGTTGATGAGATATCTTGGGTAAAACTTCATTTTCTTTAACTTATTATCTTATATTTGTGAAAATGTTCTATCTTGTCATGTCCGATGTAAAATTTTTAAGGGACTAGTATGTTTAACATCACATTTATTTGGGAAATTATTTTATTTTTAGTGGTATATGTACAACAATCACTCTAATTGTTCCGAACTTGTGGCATAATCTAATATAGCATTATGTTATTTAGATTTTGATTTCTAGAATGGTCAACATTTCCTTATTGTGTATTATTTTTAGCAAAAGTGCAGTAATGAGTGAGCAAAGATGCAAATATCAAAAGAGGGCTGAGGGATGAGAATCACAAGAGAGGATAGTCTTGAGAGCGTGATTCTCTGTCCAGAGAAAGATGATGATCGTGCTCTGTTCAATGAAGTTCAGACCAAAGAAAAATAGAATTTCTTGCTTCAATCAAATGATGACTTTGAAACTGCCTTCTGTAATTTCTCATATTTGTTTATAAAGAATCAAAACCCTCTGCTATAGTGTGCAAAATGATGACTTTAAGAATCTAGCAAATCTATTACGTGTGATTGTTTTGATTTTATGTAGATAGGAACTGGAAATTTTCTAGATCCTAATTCACGACAAGAAAATTTTGGACATAAACTCACTTGTGAGAGTATTGGAGATGGCTGTAAATGTATTAGCTGAGATTTTTAATGCCTATGGTTCTTATTTTTGTCTTCCTATAATTTGCTAGATTCTTAAAAAATAAGTTTGTGATTGAGGATTTCTCTCATGATTTTCATAACAAAAAATAGAGAAGTCCTTTGCTAATTGTGTAGATGTGGAAAGTGAGGCACTGACTATGCTTTTAATCAACAAGCACCATGCTGGACTAAAGGTAATTGTTCATGTATTTGAATAATTTATGAGCCATTTATGATTTCATAAAGTGCATTCTTATATTTGTATTGGAAGTTATGATTGAACTTTATGATTTCTTTTGGATGTGCTGCTTCCAAGGGCCAACACCTTTATCCTAGAGTTTACATTCTATTTCACGGGGCATTGCAGGTTTGTGCAGTAAAAGCTCCTGCATTTGGGAATAACAGAAGAGCAAACTTAGAGGATCTTGCCATTCTTACAGGTGGGGAGGTGAGATAAGCTCTTAAAATTTACATTGCTAATCCTGCTTTCTAATAGCAGCAACTGATGGCGATTTATGCAGGTTATAAGTGAAGATCATGGCTTAAGACTTGACAAAGTTAATATTAATATGCTTGGTTCTGCTGAAAAGGTTTGTATTATTACAGTACTTACTAAAAGTGCACACTAAAAGTGCTTGAAGAAAAGGAATTGCAGCCTGCCACTCATTATTATGAAGTTTCTCAATCAACAGGTAAAATCTTAAGGTTTGGGATCTTGAAGTATGGACAATGACTCTGCATGTCCTATTCATTAAGCCCTTAGTTCATTCCTCTTTGTTCCCCATATGTAATTGGGGTTTTAAGAGGCTCGCTAAATGTGAGATTTCAAATTTAGAAAATAACTTATTTACTTTTAAATTTAGTCAAATATGCTCTTTATCCATGTATTTTTAATGGTCAAATGGCTGGTTTCATTCAATTGCATCATAACAGTCAATAATGTTAACTATTGAAAAAGTGAATTGTTTTCTGGAAGCAGTTGTAAATTCAAAAAGAGTAGACCTTGACATAATATTAGTAGTTTTGACACCTCAAAACCTACTAACAGAAATTGGCAGTGTTTTCTTTAGTTCACATTTTGTCTTTCTATTTTAGGAGAATTGTGGTATTGGGCAGGGATATTAATATGATTCAAATTTGATCATATGTTATTCACATTGTTGGGAAAAAAATCAAAGGCATTAACCGCTGCATTTCTGTCCAGTATTTTACAGACAAAAGGATATTTTATTTGTTTCTATACTACGTATGGGATGTTCCGTAGAATGATAATGAGTTACATTGCAATCAGTAATCTGGAACTGTCATAATTTATGTATTCTATATATATATGTATAAATATCACACCCGTGCGTTGCATGGAAGAATAATTTGGAATTGTCATAATTTAAGCATTCTATATATTTGTACCCACTTTTCACGGGCTATATTATTTTTTGATTGTTGGTGTATTTGCATATACTAAAAGCTATCTAGGATTACAAATCTACAATCAATTTTTGATTCTTTTATTTAACTAGATCCCAGACACAAAGCTTTGTTTAGACATATTTCATTGAAATAATGTTTTGAGAAAGAGACGGTGTGTAGGTTGGATGTAGGTCATTGAACTAGATAAAGGATTTAACATTGAATGGTGAATGACACCAAACTGTTATTGTTTATTAGCATTTACTTTAGTTAAGCAAGTGTTTAGAAGGATATAATTGTGTGTTCATTGTGAAATAAGACTGCTTAATTTGTTCCTAAATGATTTCTTTATAATAGAGAGAATATGCTCTACTCATATCATTAGGTAATTACAAATGGGTATTGCTTGAATTAAGAAGAGAACAAAATGCCTTGGAAGAACACAAGATTGGAGTCAACTTCCAAGAACATTATATAAAAAACTCTAACTTTTTTTTTTAGCTTTGTATTGGATGTTTATGTGCTGCCCGCATATAAATATGGATTCTTATGTAAGTATATTTATCAACTATATGCCCCCTTTTTTTATGTAACTTGCTTCTTGGACTTATTGGGAAATTTTGGTTTTATAAAGTGGGTAGTGTCGGAAATATAATTTGAATAAAATATTACCGTTGAAAATTACTTATTAGTATTATAAACTGTTTTGGTTTCAATTAATGGGAATTATATTTTGCATGTATGCAGAATGATGTTGTTGTTCAGCATTTGTATTTGGGAAGATACTATAATCATCCGCTGTGGTCATCTATATTATGGGCCGTCTTTGTAAAATTAAACGAGTTTTTTTTTTTTTTTAGATGGCGAAGCTGTTGAGGGTATTGATCGAGGTGGAGCCGCCAAACATACTCTTGATACTTGATCGGAGTGGCCATTATGATGTTGGGAGCAATGTTTCCTATGGGTTATACTTATTATTTTAGTGGTGCATGTAATTGCTTGCACTACACAAAATTCACCAAGAAAACTGTTACTTTTGCTCATGTTGCTGGTGTTAATGTGGTGAAGGAGGAGCTAGAAGAAATTGTGGTATGTTAGATGCTCCTCAATATTTTGGTTTTGCTTGCACAATGGGATTGTCGTTCTTTTAGATTTGGAGATGTATTTCTAATTCATGAATTTCTTTACTGAATTTGGAGATGGTATGTTAGAATAATTTCTTTTAGATGCCCCTCAATGATTTCTAATCCAACAAGTTCTACTACAAATGTTGTTTTTAAAAAAATAAAAATTCAAAACATAGTTTGATTTTGTCAATCTACTGAATTTGAATATTGATTATCAATGTCCAATTATATTGCTTTTTGTTCATCACTTTATTATGCCATTTTGTTCATCACTCTTCCCATTGCAAACAAACATGAAAATAATGTCATTCGTGCATCGCACGGGTATATACTAGTTTAATTTAAAGAGTGCTCACTGAATTTTAGTTATGTCACCAAACAATTCATTAGTTTACTCAATACTCGCCGTATCAAATTTTTTATCCACGGGGCAAACAAAAAAATGACGTAGGATAAAAGAAATTTGAATCATATCCACATCATCAACTCCTTCCTCTCTCTCATTCTTTCTAAGTAATCTCCTACTTTCGGCATAACCCATAAGTTTAGACAGGGTCAATACTACTGCAGCCTCTTTCTCCCCTATTGCTCTAATCAACTGTAGAAATTTTCACAATGGCAGAGATCGTTCATTCCTTAATTTCTTATAAAGAACTAGAATCCAATAAATGAACGAGTATTGGAACATTTCTATGGGCCACTGAAACTATTTTAGTCTTATTGTCTTCCTGTAATAGACTAATAGTTTGGAGAGAGTCAAGGGCAGGGATTTTGGACTCGACAGACTTGACTTGAAGAAGAGTCACCAAGTTCCACGACTCAGCTCGGTGAACAAGATACTGGCTTTCAATGGAGGAGGAGAGGGGAAGTGGAGTAGGTGTAGTGCTTTAGAGGAGGGAGAGAGATAGGAAGTGGCTTAAGCGGAGGAGAGAAAGAAAGGAGTTGAATACGTGGATATGTTTCAAATTTCTTTTATGCCAAGTCATTTTTTTGTTTGGCACGTGGATATATTTGTCCAATTATATAAGAGAAATTTAATGAGTAATACTCCCTGTACAGGAGATTTTGTACAGAGAGCCTTACATGCCCCTCACTGTAGAGTGGGGGGGTGGGTACCCCCCCTCTATAGTGAGGGGCCTGTAAGGC
This sequence comes from Ligustrum vulgare, assembly GCA_963555705.1. Taxonomy (NCBI): domain Eukaryota; kingdom Viridiplantae; phylum Streptophyta; class Magnoliopsida; order Lamiales; family Oleaceae; genus Ligustrum; species Ligustrum vulgare. Next base: position 19,422,341 of record OY743186.1, read on the forward strand.
CTTTGTAAGAATTCCCCTGTACAAGGGGAATTCTTCAAATTTGATATGGTGACTGGTGAGGATTGAGTAAACTAATGAATAGTTCGGTGAGCATCTGTTCTGTTCGATAAGTTTGGTTTATTTTGGTTTTTAAACCAATTTTTAAATTACACAATTTCTCAAATCAATCTCTAATCATACACATTTTCTCTATCTAATTTTTAAGTATCTATCTACCTAAAAAACAACAAAAAAACTATTTTTAATCTCCCCACAGTCTCCGAACAAGGGCTAATGAGCAAGTAGTAACATGATTAAAGTTGAGTGAGTACTCAATAAATGAACTCAATCTTTAATTGATTTATAAATTTCTGTCTAGGTTTGGGCCATAAATTACGTTCCTATTTATTTTGTAATTGCATTTATTTATTGTTTTCATTAAAATGTGAATGAATATTATTAAATAACATGTCATATAGATCTCATATACATCGCTCAAGGTACTATATTTTCCAGTGTTAATTTATAATTTATATTCTTTTTCTAAATGTTAGATTAGAAAATTAAATATCTTTATTAATAATTAAATCAATTTTAAAAGTTAAAATTGGTTAGGTAATAATTAAATAAAAACCTAAATATTCAAAAATATGAAGTGAGAGATAGTGCATTATTAGAACCCACATCCATTAGTAAACATTTATGTATACCTCGTGCTAATTTAATTAGGGGTATTAACACAAATATCCTTATTTTTGGACCATTTACAAAAATACACATTTGAAATTTTTAGGAAGTAAAAATACTTTGTAAATCTTGGGTGCCACTTTTTTAATACTTTTGTCACTTTTTAAATAATTTTGTCACTTTTTTTAAAAAGTGACATAATGTCATTTATTTTTAAAAAATTGATATATATATATATATATATATATATATATATATATATATATGTGTGTGTTACTTTCTCAATCAAACATAAATTAAGAATAAATTCATGATTTGTTAATTTTATTCAAAATATTAGAATAATTGTACCTTTTACATAATTTCATTTTTTATCACTTTTTCTTTTAACTAAAAAGTGACAATTTGTGATGTTAACAAGTACCTTGCATTCATCAACTTCACATAAACAAGTGGCAGGATGCGACTTTAAAAAAAAAGTGATAACATGACACTTCTCCAATGGTTAATGTCAACAAGCACCTTGCATTGACCAATTTCACAGAAAAAGTGGTAGGCTGCGACTTTAAAAAAAAAAAAAAAATTACAGAATGACACTTATCTGATACTTGATCTCAACAAGCACCTTGCATTTATCAACTTCTCATGAAAAAGTGGCAAGCTGCGATTTTTTTGTAAAAAAGTGACAGGATGACACTTCTCCGATGCTTGATGTTAACAAGCATCTTGCATTCATCAACCTCACATGAAAAGTGGTAGGATGCGACTTTTTTTTTAAAAAAAAAAGTGGCAGAATGACACTTCTCCAATAGTGATATCAATAAGGACCTTGCATTCATCAACTTTACAAGAAAAACTGGCAATATGCGACTTTAAAAAAAAAGTGACTGCATAACACTGCTCCAATAGTTGATATCAACAAACACTTTGCATTGATCAATTTCACATGAAAAAGTGACAAGATGCGACTTTTTAAAAAAAAAAAATGACAGAATGACACTTATCCGATGCTTGATCTCAACAAGAACCTTGCATTCACCAACTTCGCATGAAAAAGTGGCAAGCTACGACTTTTTTTGTAAAAAAGTGACAGCATGACACTTCTCCAAGGCTTATTGATATCAACAAGCACTTTGCATTCACTAATTTCACATAAAAAGTGACAGGATGCGACTTTTTTTTTAAAAGGGTGACAGAATGACACTTCTCCAATGGTGATGTCAACAATCACCTTGCATTGACCAACTTCACTTGAAAAAGTGGCAGTCTGCAACTTTTTTTTTTTTAAAAAAAGTGATAGAATGGTACTTATCCGATGCTTGATCTTAACAACCACCTTGCATTCATCAATTTCACTTGAAAATGTGACACAATGTCATTTTTTTTATCACTTTTTCTTTTAACTAAAAAGTGACAAAGTGTCACTTTCTTTTTCTATTTGAATGTTAATTTTTCAATTTTTGCAATATTCATCATTGACTAACAACTTAAACAAGTCCACAAATACTTATAGACACATTACACATTCTCCATACACAATGTCATTTTTTTACTTTTTCTTTTAACTAAAAAGTGAATCATGTAACTTTGTAGTGAAAAAAAATGACACTTTGTCACTTTTTTTTACTTGAACGTCACTTTTTTCAATTTTTGCAATATTCACCGTTGACGAACAAATCACATAATTCCACAAATAAAGAGTGATGTTGTAAGTTTTTTCTACTTGAATGTCACTTTATTTTATTTTATTTTTTAAAAAAAAAGATACATAATATCACTTTTATTACTTTTCTTTTAATAAATAAATGACATGGTGAAAAAAAAGTGACACTTTTTCTACTTGAACTTTTTCAATTTTTGCAATTATCCATTTAGTGAAAAAGTGATACAATGTCATTTTTTTTTTTTTAAAGGAACACAAACACATGCTAACAATTGGATATTTTATCCATCACATGAACTCCAAAATCAACAACCCCACAAAATCTCGATCATCTAAAGTGGCAAGGAAAGGAAGGATGGTAAACTAACAATTTTCACTAGTAGATACATCACAATGCAATTTTTTTTTTATAGAAAGTGACAAAATGACATTCTTCGTTCTTCGATGCATATCCAGCTACTTCTTTTACCATCATAGGTTGTTTCCTCTAATCCAGCAATGGTCGAGAGTTCCTGCATTTTTCTTTAATCCCAACTGTCTACACCTTCTCTATCCAAAAATCCAGCAAACCACACCTCTCTTTCCCCCAGCTCCTCCACTTTTTTCCACCATCCAGTTGTCGAACAGTACTCCTCCTCAAATCCTAATTCAATCGACCGCTATTGTTCTCAAAAGAATTCCCAACCTCTGATCACATGTTTATTTGACTTGTTAATTTTCTATAAAATTTGATCACATTCAGTCGGGCTGATGGTCTGAAGCTGAGACTTGTTCCTCAAAGCCTCCATAGCCTTTGCAACCTTATCTTTTAAAGCATTTGGTGATTCCAAATAGTGTAAAACTCCAGTCTGTTCCATTTCCAAAAGCATGCCCGTCACTTTAGCTGCAACCTCGAGCTCTAGTTGTTCAACCAGTGAGTTTAAGTTTTCGCCCAACATTTGTAGCCAAAACATGCAATTCAACATCCAGATTATGAACAAGGGTGCTCTTGTGTATACATATCTCAAAGAAGTGAAATTTTACCAAACAATGAACAAGAATTATTCAATCAATATCTAAAAGGATACTATTCCCCCGAGTTAAAGGATGAACATGTACATTCATATCCATATCGATATCTAGTGAACATTATTTTCAAACACACTATTCATAGCTGGAAAATAATTGAAATTTGGAAGGCCCACTTGTAAATGCTAGGAGGAGTCCTCTCAGTCACATCTTATAGAATATTTTTCTCAATAGAACTTTAGCAATAAGTGCCACATTTAGGTGAAGCGGTCACAGGAAAAAGGTTGTGCATTTCTTTGATCAACGTCCAGTAAGAAATTACTGAAAAATATAATCAGGAAAAACATAAACTTTTTCGTGGAATAAGGCCTCATAGATTTAACAGAAAATGCATCAAGACGGCTGCATAGAAAAATAAATTTTGAAAATGAACAAATAGACAAAGGCAGTCAACAAATAAATTGTCTCATTGACCAAGATGAGAGCCTAGAAACATTGATAAATGATTTCTCCCATATTAAATCTTAATTGAGATCAAAATTTTGAAACTAGAGCAGTTGGATTGACAATTACAATTTTCTCTGGAAGAAATATGATTGACACTGGTTACTGATGACATTGGATAGACATTGAGATCAGATATGAATTGACATTCAATAGTAGTATCCAAACTAAGGTTGAAACCCATCAATGTAAAAAGAACTAATCCAAGGACATGGAAGAAAATGCTTACAGTCCACTGTTTTGTGAGGGAGGAATTTACAAAAGTGGATGCCAAAGCCCCAACTGGCTGTGGCATTCTCACATCTCGTAGTGGCATATTACCCATTTCATATGGGATAGAAAGCATGCCCTCAACAACAGATCTCCAACATCGACAGGTAAACCATCAACCCTGTCAACCACACCTAGCACATCTGCTTCTGATCTATCTTCTTCTGCTTCAAGGGGACGAAGCAATGCACCTGCTACTCATATTGATTGGTACAATCAGAGATATGGAAGTAGAGTTTGCAAGAGAGGAAGATGAACGAGGGTTTTTCAATTGGGTTTTGGGATTTTTTGTTGAAGACCGTATTTAAGACAGGGTGTAAATGTTTTAATTGGATACAAAGGGTAGTTTTCAAATAGCCTCAATTCTAGGGGTATTTTGTGTAATTTCCTTTTTAATTAGTCTCCCTATTGGAGAGATGCACTATTTTGGTTACTAGATTAGGCCCAATTTGGAGATAATTATTTGGGGACTTTGCACTGATACCATCCAATGAAACTTATTTTTACCTTTTGACACAATGAATAATTTTATTTTGAAAATGACATCTTGAAACAAATTAATTGTATAAAAGTCATCCAAAATTAGAGCAACTAATTCAGTAACTTTTAAAATAGAAATAAAACGTTTCAGTTACACAATTAAGAAAAAAAAATCTAACTGATTATATCCAATCATAATTCAAATACTTTCGGAAGTAAAAGGATGTTTGAGATATTTGCAATATGGCGTCTCTGTGTCTCAATGTTTTAGGGTTTCAATCTTCTAATTTGGATCTATATCCAATGCATTCACCACTCATTTTTCTTTTTGGTAGAGAGAAGAGAATACCTTCGAGAGTTGAAAACACCTTGAGCATGAACATAAAAGCGGAAGGAAATCCGAGAAGCTAGTTTGTTTCTGTTGCAAACAAATCCTATAAAAGTTTTACAGTCCCTTAGCAATTATTGGTCGAAGGAGAATTGAATAAAGCAAAAGGAAAAAAAAAGACTGCTAGAATGGACATGGATTGAATAATGAAAAATTACCAGTCATTGAAACGAAATTAGTGTTGAAAACTTCTAGTAACTTCTCTCTGGTAAAGCTCTTGATTTTTCTATCATAACAAAATCTTAGTGGATGAGTGCTTCATCCACGTCAATAGCAAGGTTTTCGGTATGAGGATCAGCATGAAAGAAACCAACTCTAGTATCTGAAATGGAACCAATAAAGGGATAGATTTCATAAGCATACGTAACTTAACTTCAGGGAGCTCACCTAAATAAGTAAGCTTCAATAATCAATAGCACGTGAAGATATTCTAGATCGACTAAAACCTCGAGCATCTATTATGTCTAATTGATTTATCTTAACCTCTAATTAGATGGTAAAAAATACAAAGAAAATCAATATAAAGATTCAGGAAGAATAACCAGTAGTCCTTCCAAAGGAAACATACAGATACTTGAACCCGCTTTATAGTTCGAAATCGCGACAGAATGCGTGGAGACTAGAGCCAAGCCCAGGACATTGATTTGGTCATGACGAAAGCAGGGGTGTCCAAGGTCAAGGCTGTGGTAGAAGTTGGAAATGTGGGACTAGATAACAGAGAGACAGTGGTAGAACAAATACAAATTCCCCTCTACAACCTAGACGTAGTGGGAGAGTCATTAGACCACCCTTTTGATACTTGATCAATGGAGAGTATTTCAAGATATTATCTACTTAAAAAGAGGAGTTGTAAAGGATGTAGACATTAACCATTGGAAAAGTGCGATGGATTAGAAATGAAATCCATGTACACTAACTCTATCTAGGATCTTATAGATGTATGTAATGGGATAAAACCAATGGGTGAAAAAGGTCTACAAGAGAAAATTAGGGATATAAGGAAAGGCAAAGACCTTAAAAGTTAGACTGGTCGCTAAGGGTTTCACCTAGCGAGAAGGTATCGACTATGAAGAAACCTTCTCAATTGTGGATATGCTTAAATCTATTGGGTTAAGTTTCTAAAATTTTTAAATTTTGCAAAGGTAGTCTTTGATTTTGATTTATAGCTTTATAGGAATCTGTTAGAATCATGTTCATAATGCTGGGGAAGTTCTGCAATGATTCAACAATTCAAGGAAAAGAAGAGAATTCCGTTTAAATCAGAAATAAATTGCAGAATCAATTCCTCAAGTATTGGTACATGAACCAGGGTTTGAACATGTATCGATACTTTCATCAGTTTCAGAATAAACAGAAGTTTGATTTTTTTATTCTTTCTTTGTTTTCAGGTTCTAAACAAGTTAAGTAATATTGTAATATTGAAAATAGTCTTAAATGTTGCTACATGCAAAATTACTTGATATGGTAACTTGTTCTTGTCTTGTTAAAGTATTTTCTTGTATTATTACATTTATATGTTATCTCGCTTGATATTACGCTTTCCGGTGTTTGACTTGCTATACTTGAATTAACGAGAAGTTCTTTCCTGCTCGAAAATATATATCAGGATTTCAAATCCTGTTTGAATTCTTGCGCATGGATATGGGCCTACTTGAGACTCATATTTTAAAAGAAAAGCATGTTACTTGCTGAATACTTTTGTATTCATTATTTTCATGTTTTAAAAATTGCAGATGCTTGACCGTGCTACTTTCAAAGCTGTCTCTTGCAGGTGGAAACCTTTAGATGATAGGCTGACCTATATGTATATTATAGAGACCGAGATTTGGATTTACCCTCCACAGTTCCCTACCTTGTCTCGATATGAGTATACAAAAATAAAGATAAAATATTATGATGTAAATACTTTCGAGTTAGTATACATGTTTTTAACTTTACAAATATGTAGCTAGTTTGAAATACGAGATTTTATTTTGATGACTGCAAAAACCTCATATACGATTTTAGAATAAAATAGATATGAGAAATACGCGTCTTATAAAAGTTAATGTTTCCATGTATCGATACTTGTATTTATTGTTGTTTGACGAACAAACTTTCAAATACTAACGGTAACTAATCAACTGTCATCTATCGATACCATGCAGAGAGATTTATAAGATTTTATGTTCTTTAAACTTAGACTTAATGAATTATTAAAAGACTAATTCTGCTGCAAATTTTACTTATTTTATTATAATGCATATATGAATGTTTACTAGTTTCAAGTTATCTAAATTATTTACTATTTATATTTATTATTTCAGTCTTATATACATTAACCTATGTCAAAAGAAAGATTAACTCGACAGATGGAAGATTTATGGATAACTATCTAATTCAACAGGTATCGATACATGTATTGATACTTGCAGCAACATAAGACCAATATTTTATATTAAAAGCAACATATTGAAAGTAAAAACGAAAAACTAATAGAAGATTTTGCGCGTCACATTTTCATATTATCGTTAGTTTATTTTGTTTCTTCTAAAGTAAAAATGAATTTTCAGAAATAAATACTTATTTTCAATAATGTCAGATTATTTTTTAAAAAAAGTTCAAATTATGTCAGCTACATTAAAACTTCTATTTGACTTTTAAATGAGCCTCGTTAAATGTGAATAATAATAATAATAATAATAATAATAATAATAATAATAATAATAATAATAATAATAATAATAATAATAATAATAATAATAAGGCGAATTTCGGGGTATTACACATTTACTCTAGGGTAAGTGGGAGAATTGTTGGATAATGTTTGGTTTTCGAGTAAATTTATTTGCACTCGTGACATTTTGAAATAAGATGTTATTTATTAATATATTGATTAATAAATAAATATGTTGTTTTAAGCTTGCATTTGTCCATAGGTCGATTTTATATTACAAACTGAGTAACTAAGTTGTTAAACACTGAAAGACTCAATTCGTAACTCGATCTAAAATTAATGTTCACGACTAGCAAAAAAAAAATTGGAAAATTTATTTTGATAAGATCGTCTCGATTTTGTTAAGTTCTGTCTTTGACTTTGATAATAAAATTGAGAGTACATTTGGAATTTATTGGATGAGAACACGTGAAATTAATTTATGATATTGATCATACAAATTTAATTTCACTTGATTGTCATATGTGGAACCTTAATCCTGATCAAATAATGGACTTCGAACTTGAAGTTCTTTGAGGTGTCAAATGGTCAAATCAAATTTTTGATCAATATCTCGATACTTTGAGAATTAAAGTGAACAAATGATGAACATATGTTTGTAATATGACACCTTTTACCTTTTAGGTACAATCATGATCTCATCTATTTTGGTACAACGAGAAGGAGTTCTTCTAGTTGATAGTTGAATTTGAGCTTGGTAATTTGACAATGATTGTCAAATTCTATGGTGGGATATGTTCACATGGAACTGCAGATAGAAGATGAGAGTTGAAGATGTGTGAATATTCAGAAAAGACATTTTGGTCATTTACCTCACTCTAAATATTAGAGTTGATCGAGGGGGTAATATGTAAGATCTATAAATCAGAGGATGTGGTTATTGATTATTATTTTAGTAATTTCAACTGGATTAAGAGAGCAATTTCATTCTTTTAGTTCAATAGAGCGTAATTAATAAATTATTTTGACTGATCAAGAGTTAATCTTGGATCCGATCAGGTTCTTTCAGTGACTTCACTATAAAAAGAGCTATTCTTGCTTACTACATATTCTGGGCTATGTAGAAATGAGCCCAAGTTATGGTAATAGGGTTGATAGGTTTTGGAGTGTATGTGTGTTATAAATAGTCTCATCAGACTGTTTTTCTAATCCTACAAGGCATAGAGGCCGGACAAACACTAAAGTGTGGAGTGTGTATTTTTTGCTTACATGGAAGACATGTTCCTAGTGTAACCTTGATCTAGAGAGGTGACCACACACTTGTATAGCTGCTATTGGAAAACACCGACGAAAGTTTGAGAATTTGAATCTTTAATGAAATCAAGAAAATAATTGATATAGATAACTGAAAATCACAATATGGGGTAATCTTCTCTTCTCTGTTATTTGTGCAGAATTGTTTAATTTGTCAAATACATAAATATATGTGAATTCCTATAGTGGAACAATTTGAATCACAAGAGAATAACTTTTGTGATCAAGCAATCCCGCTTATTTCCTAAGACGTGTGTGTGGTGAGTACTTTTTTGTAGAACACCAATGTAACACTTAAAGATGAAGTATCATGGTTATTGTCTTCATCATTTGAATGATTGGAACACATAGAATATGAAAGCTAATATGCACATTGCAAAGAGTCATTTATAATACAAACATTAATTTTCTAAAGATCAGAAAATCCCCCAAGCTAAATTCTGAGTGTTGGTAAATATTGTATTTGTGCAGGATTTACGGATTAAACTCCACGTGACTACCACTACAACTTAGGTCCAGATGACAATTGTAGAGATGCTGATGAAAGGCTTGAGCTATGTAGGGGGACAGTTGAGTTATTGTATCTATTTTCCATTCGCTTCATTGTAACATAATTAGGAAATGAGAATGACATTGGTCATTGCTTGTGAACCTATTACTCATTGTAAATCCTAGCACAAGTGACCTTTGTTGAATTTTAGTATAATTCTCAAGATCTAAGTAATCATTTCTAGTAGACTTATTTACTTTGGACATGTTGACGCTATTACATACACAATAATTAGTACATCTCATGTATCGCACGGACAACCACTATTGTTAAATAAAAATGACGTCTCTTTTTAATTATTTATAACTCTTGTACTTACACAAGACTCTCAAGTAAAATCGACATTTCTTATATTCATTTTTAATAAAAAAAAAATCATTTTCAACCACATATTCTTCAATAAAGTTTTTATACCTAAATTAAATTTTTTTTTCAACTTTTAAACCATACATTCTCCTAAAATTCACTATTACAAAGTTCATCTTTTTAAAAATATAATGAGGCTCAAACAAAGACTTACTAACGATAATCTCTATTTGGAAACAAATTCTTATTTAGCCTCTAATTGGAAATTATTAAAAACAAAATTTTAATCCAAGCTAAAGCCAACAATAAATTTTAACCACATATTTCATGGATCTTACAGTTTTTCAACAACACATTTCATCAATTTCTATCAAAATCTACTAAAAATTTAATTTTAATCCCCACCAAACATGGGCATATAAATAAAGAATTTGTAATTTTTGAGATAAAATATATGGTTTAAAAGTGAAAAAGTGCGATTAAAAAGTTGTTTGAAAAAAATGTGTCGTTCATAATTTTACCAAACGTGCCCTGTATATACCCATTTTTGTAACTTCATTTTTTCAAACATCAATTTCAATTACATTCTTTAAAAAATTACCATTCCAAAATCTTATTCCAAATAATTCAAATAATGGATGTCAAACAAGGGTGGAGGCTAATGTATCCATTTGAGGTATAAAAGTTTTAATAAAATAAAAAGTAAGCAATCGATTGATAAATCAAATAAATTGGTTTAAAACCGCACAATTTTCAAACGATTTTTTAACTTCACATATTTTTACTCTTTATTTTTTAAACATATATTTTATTTTTATCTAAAAAATTATAAAAAAAAATCAATTTATAAAGCACGACATCTTTTAAGATATATGAAAGCAAAATATTTGATTAGGTAGGCGCAAGTGGAAGTGAGGATGCCTCGCCTCGACAGACATTGTGTTTGTGATGATAAATGAAAGAAAGAAAGAATGAATGAATAGTATGCAATATGGCAGGCAGCTGTCACCAGCCCATTCCCCTTTCTCTCATCTCAACCCTAATTTATTTCTCCCAACTCTCCTCTCATTTCCTTTATAACCAACCCCAACTGACTCTCAGATTCACATTTCCCTCCAATCATCTCACCGCCATGCCCCTGCCCATTATGTTGATCAATCTTTTATTCATATTATTTCTTGTAGCTCAGTCTACCAATGGCGCCAAATCTACAGCGCAGACACTTGAAGTACAACCTCAGTACTTCAACCCAAAGCTGCCACCCAAATCACTCTCTACTTCCGACAAATTCGAGGGTTCATCGGATCTCGTTAATCTACGCTACCACATGGGTCCGGTGTTGTCATCTCCGATCAACATATACCTCATATGGTACGGCAACTGGGCCGCATCACAGAAGCTGTTAATCAAGGACTTTTTACTCTCTATCTCCACCTTCAACCACCGTGCTGCACCATCCCCTTCTGTGGCGGACTGGTGGCGCACTGTATCCTTCTATACAGATCAGACGGGAGCTAACATTTCACGCTCTGTACTCCTTGCTGGTGAGTACTCTGACCATCTCTACTCCCATGGCACTCACCTCACCCGCCTCTCAATCCAGGAAGTCATAGCCACCGCAGTCCGATCCAAGCCCTTCACTGTCGACCACAAGAACGGCATCTACCTAATTTTAACCTCGGTTGATGTCACTATGCAAGATTTCTGCCGGGCAGTTTGTGGGTTTCACTACTTCACCTTCCCATCAATGGTGGGTTACACGTTGCCCTATGCTTGGGTTGGAAACTCCGGGAAACAGTGTCCCGAAGTGTGTGCCTACCCGTTTGCAGTACCGGGTTACATGGGCGGTGGTGGTCCAGGGTCTCTGAACCCACCCAATGGTGACATCGGAGTTGATGGGATGATAAGTGTGATAGGTCACGAGTTGGCTGAATTGTCGTCTAACCCACTGGTGAATGCTTGGTATGCCGGCGAAGACCCAATGGCACCGACGGAAATAGGAGATCTGTGCGAAGGACTGTATGGGACAGGCGGTGGCGGGGGGTACATTGGGCAAGTCATGAGGGATAAACAAGGACGGACTTACAATTTGAATGGGAGAAGAGAGAGAAAGTTTTTAGTGCAGTGGATATGGAATCCAGTTATCAAGGCTTGTGCTGGTCCCAATGCTTTAGACTAGTGGCGGAGAAATATATATACAAATTCTCAGTGAGCGACTGGCGGAAGTGGATGAGAGAAGAAGACAAAATTCACTGTTTTTTTTTTTTAAGACAAAATTCACTGTTTTTTTTTTTTTTTTTATAATAATATTTGTACATGTATAATATATATTTTTTTATTGAAGGTTGTATCCGATTCCTTTATTGGCAAAAGGAAAAAAAAAAAAAAAAAAAAAATCCAGTCCTTTTTAAAGTAAAAAGGAGATTCAAATTCAATTTGAGAATAGGAGAAAACTAATCAAGTAGCATTCATATTCATTAACAGCAAAAGCAGTGGTGAGTGGTCCTACAAAAAGCTAGCATCCACAATCAGAGGAAGAATTTCAACTATGAATAATATTTGATATATGAAGAATTTTATAATAATTATATTTGAATTCATGTCATTCTCTTCACATGAATGTGTGTGGAACTGACCTCATAATGAGTCACCTCACCGTTCTTCTGAGGAGGTGACATTTTCTATGTTCATATAACATGATCATTGACTTTTAAATTAAATTTCAACCATTATTATTTTAAAAATTGTTATTTATTTTAAAAAAAATTCATTTTAATTAGAATCAAATTCACTCTTAATTATTTGTACCACTTACAATCTCAAACATTTAAAATATTTGAGCCAAGAGGGACAAATGAACCACTTTTGTCCATGAATTTTTTAGTCAACCAAAAAAAAGTGAGTTTGACTTCACTATAGCCTCCATTTGATGAACGGTTTATAAATATTATACACATTTTCTTTTTTCACTTCTCAACCACAGATTTTACCTCAAAATTATAAATAAACAAGTTTATAAAACATTACAATGTTATCAAACAGAAGCGATCAATAAGCATATATATTCTATAATAATGCAATCATTACAATTACAATTTATAACAACAAAATTTTTCAAATCATTTTAACAACATATATTTTATTTCTCCACTTTTCAACCACACATTTTAATCCAAAAACATAAATAAATCAATTTTTAATTGATAGTGTTACCAAACAGAGTGTAAAAATGTAACTTCAAATTTTATATAAACTAGTTCAATACCCGTGCGATAAACGAACATATTATATTTACAAAAAATAAGGTACTGAAATAAAATTATTTTTTTTTAAAAAAAAAAGAAAAACTAACAAAAGCTAGTGTCAATTTAAATAATAATAAGCATTGAGTATTACAAATTTCGGAACCCCGTTATACACAACATTTGGCGTCACATTTGTAACTGTCCATGAATGAAAGTCGTTTTTTATTAACAGTCCACATGCGAAAGTTATTGTCCTTAACTCTTATTGATAGTCATAGCATAGACATAACCAACGAAACTGTCTTCGTTTGAACTTGAAAGAAAATCTCGTATCTGATGGAGTCGGTGACAACCTTGGGTTAAATGCTTGTCCCCTTCATGGCTCCTGGACAGATTCTAGCTTCAACAGCACTACGACCAAATTTTGTAATAATTAACCTTGTTCCATTACACAAATTTACAAAATGGTCAATGTTTCTCAAAAGCATCACCAGAACACAAACTTTTAGCATCAACTCATGGACAGACACACCCGAACACTTTATATTGCTCAAGAATTCCGTAAAATGAATATCTTCAAACAAACTTATACTGTTCTCTACTTTGCCCTGCACAAAATATCTAAACTTAAGTAAGTCCTTCCATCAGCCCGATTGACCGAAACCTTGTACTCATTTACGATTTCCACAAGATCAAGTGTTGGGGAAAATATAGCTCTCCCCTACAAACACGACATCATCATAGTTTTCAGAGAACGATGGATATGTACTTTCGACAATGGATTTCATGGGTTCTACAAGCATGTCATTTGATGCCTCTATTCTTGCATGATTATCATTATCACCCTTAAACATCTCCCATCTCCTATTCTCCAAATCCACACAAATAAGATCTTCAACTTGAATCCATAATCATAGTTGCCAAGATTTTGGAGTCTCATATTTTTCGTCAGTCTTAACCTTGCAATGTATCCATAAGTATGACGAATTGATGGTTGCCAATACATTGTATTGCCTAATCTCTTTCAGAATAACATGCAGAATCTGGCAGAAAATTGTCTCCAAAGACAACCATCTTCTCTCCAAAAGTTTGATTGCAGGGATTATCTAACCTTATTATGTCGTGTAAAGTTTTGTCAAGAACCTTAAAACAATATCTATGCATCATTGGTGTCTCGTCTAAAATTATAAACATTGTTTTGACTATAAGCTCTGCAAGTTCACTTCCCCAACAAATATTGCATGTCGAATCTTCATTGTAGGTTAAGGAATAGCAAATCTTGAGTACGTGGTTCAGCTGCTAGGAAACAGAAGAAAGCTATACCACTGGATGTAACATTCAACACTATCTCACCATTTGACCGCAAGACAACTGAAAGAATATTCCATATAAATGTTTTCCTATTTACACTGCAACCATAGAGGAAATACACACTTCCTTTGACATATTAAATGGATTGCATAAGTGTATTGTAAACAAATTTCTGCTCATCTGTCAACATCTGCAAGAGCCTTTTGTGTTCATCAAAAAAAGACATTTTGTTGTACCTCAATTCATCGTATGTAAGTCTATTAGCATTAATTGATGCACGATAATCATGTAGACTTTTTCCTCTACTGCACATAATCTTTTCAATATCTAAAATAATCAGATTTTGAATTTCTTCGTCAGTCGATTGCAATCCTAATTGACAAAGGAACATGAAACATATTGATTAATGATCGTAGAATTAGATATCACTAAACCCATTAAAAATTATAAAACTGTTGATTGATTTTAATTTTCACAATAAAAAAGCATAATTGAAATAGACGATACCGAATGCTACTTTGTCATGTTTCACTTATGAGAGGTAAAAGAGGAGTATAAATTACCTTCGTGCCCTATGATCCGTCTTCGCATGTAGAGTATGTCATCTGACATATAATGTTAATATGCCTGCCAAATGAACTCAGGTCGGGACAGAGATTATGAGATCAACAAATTTGTAAATAGACTCCTCAAAAAATAGGTCGAACCCCAATGGCAATGTCGTCTACGTACTCTTTATTATTATCCAGAAAACCTAGGGCATAGCAAGCATTTTTTAAAGACGTGCACTACACTCCGTCCACTCATATAATTTCTTCATATGAAGTCGGTCCTTGAATCACGTTCAGTAAAGTTCTTAAATAGTATATTTCTCCTTGATCAGGAGCGACATAAAAACATGGCCAATCGAGAAACTACACTTTCTTTGGTGCCACTCCCTTTTATCCGCTTTCCACACAAATTTGGTTGGAAATTCATCATATGTCAAGTCTTTAGCTTCAAAATATTTCTTGCTTGCATCCATATATGCATTAAACATACTTTTCCTGGCCGTATGATGATTCAAGACTTCCTAAATTTAATATTATCATTAAAGAAAATACACTGCTCATCGGGAAATTGGAAAGACAATCTCTCGGGGGTCCTTCAAGTGTTTATATTAATCAAACAACCCATGCAACCTCACATGCTGATATATATCTGCAATATAAGTACATCCTTATCTCATCTACTGTATCTTAATATCCATCATTATTTGCGCTTTTATAAGTCATGTCTTTTTGTTCGCATACTTGAAAAGATATGGACTGAGTTTGAATGCACCATTCAACGTTGATATGAGTAGCATACTCCATCACCAAATACTGGTTGTGAGGAACAACAAATCGATTATCAAGCTCTATACTGTTCTTATGCACAATCTTTCCATTATTACGACTTCTGTACATTGGATATCTAGCATCATCAAAACCTATGGATTCAATCAATTTTTTAGGTTAACTCTTGGTGCATCGACCATAAGATATGCATGGAGAGTCCTGTCTTATTGTACCACACGGACCATGAATTATAATATCTTTAACAGCTGCATAATAGTGGGGTTGGTCGATTTACCTTGTATTTCAATGAAATTATGTTATTAATGTGTTCCGCAGTTGGATAAATGACATCTTGAGTCAGGAGCATCAAAATATGTTCATTGGACATAACTCGCTTTTGAAACTCAATTGTGTAAATTGCTTAACAAAAATAGGAAAAAAAAATAGTGAATGTTGGTGAGACTTAAATAAATAGTCACACTAGAACAAAATGAGCAACCATATAAACTTAAAGGTTTGTATATCTAAAGATTACCTGATTTCACTGGACTTGTTGACCACAAAATCTGATAGGACCTTGGATTAACACGTCTCAGCTTATCCCTCTCGAACACGTAAACTCCCTATGCACTAAGACAAACGATCAACGTGCAAAGGGGGCAAGGATGGCTCCCTTTTGCACTCTCACACTCAAGTCAAGACCCATTTCAATTGAATATATGTTGAATGCGTGAAATATAAGTGTGTTAAAGAGAGAAAATGGAGTGAGAGTAGTATATTGAGTTATAGAATTGCTAACCCCTTTATTGAAGATGGTAGCAATATATTTGTGGTGGAAGTTATTGTCCTAGATAATGAAACGTGTTGTACTTTACACATGTCAAGCCCCTAACCGTTGGAGAGGTAAACCAATTGTTTGGCTATAATCATCACTATCTACTATAGGGGAGTAGCGACCATCACATCCCTTCTCAAAGTAACTGTCCTATCAAGCAGCCACTTGCATATGGGCTGCATCTCTGACATACTGTCTAGTCCTGTCACCGGTCTGGGGTGTAAACTCGGACGAAAAATGGTCGGACATAAAAGGCTTCGGGCAACATGATGCTTTGACAACCTATAGATCGATTTCTTTGGTGTCCTATCACACAGTCGGTGGGTCCCACAGGGTCCCTTACTGATGACTTATCAAGTCCATTTAAGCATGGTCGTAACACTAGTCCCTCAAGTATGGTTAGTTCATTCATGTGTGAACCATAATTGCCAAAGATGGATAAATGGGCTTACCTCGTGGGACGCAAATGTTTGTCCCAGAGGTGAGGTGTTTCTATTAAAGTCCAAAGCCAAATTGGTAGGAGGCAACTTTAGCTAAGTAGCATAATCGAAGCTCCAATATAAACACGACACATGGGTTCAAGAACAACTAATGATTATTCGCAAGTTTTGGGGGCTGTATTTTAGGCCTTCTATCTTTAAAGCATACGTGCGTTGCGCATAGGAAGATAGATAGTTTTCTCTCTTTTGAATTCCCACCGTTTGGCACTCCATTGTGTCAATCAATAAAAGCATCATTGAATGATAGCACGTGGAGGGCCAAGATCAATCTTGAGCTTCATGATCCGACGATCCAAGCTTGCAGTACGCCTTTGTAAAATCCTTGTCCTTTTCGCATCTCCAATACGTTTCCGGTTACTTCTTGGGATTTTTCTTGATTTTCTCACTATGAACTCTGTGGTGCTTTATTGATAGTCATTGATCGTTGTCTTTCCTTCTGCTCCACCGTGCATCTAAGGAACTTTTGCCTCTCGCTCGGTAGGTAACTTCTCATCCCCACTTGTGCTTTTTATTGATCCTTCTTTTACTTGCTTTTTCTCTTGGGAGTGTGTTGATTGTATTTCTATTGTGTCTTTCGCTTGGAGGTAAGTCTGGTCTTGGGGGACATGGAAGGATCTGAGAAAATGATTTTGAAGGAGTTGGCAGTAGTGGCTGACCCCATAAGGGGGTATTGCACTTTGTCCTACTTAGTATTTAGTTCTCACCTTTTTAGGGAGCGTAGGAAGAAATGGGAAAAGAATTTCTGTAGCGCACTATGTTTAGGTGATTCTGACAGCGAAGAAGATAGTGATCAACAGTACATGGAAAGCTATCAGTTGAGGAAAAGGTGTCATTGCGTGAAATCCAGAGTAAGTGAGAGACAGACATAAGAGGCGATGGGCTCCTCATCCGAACCCCAAGAATCTGGTCTGGGGATTAGGGCCCCTTTTA
This sequence comes from Ligustrum vulgare, assembly GCA_963555705.1. Classification (NCBI taxonomy): domain Eukaryota; kingdom Viridiplantae; phylum Streptophyta; class Magnoliopsida; order Lamiales; family Oleaceae; genus Ligustrum; species Ligustrum vulgare. The sequence goes on from OY743186.1 coordinate 19,440,286, forward strand.
GGGTGCATAGGGAAGAGATAGGTTTGTCAGAGGAAGAGATTGCTCAGGTGGAGGAATGGGTGGATTATATAAATAAGGTTTCGGAGTACAATGTGGACCCATCACCTAATCCGGGGTCATGGGAGTCTAATGAAGAGAAAACAGAGGTGAGGGGCAATGGGATTTCCGAAGTATCCTCCACATATAGAATGCCTAGGGAAATACATGTTATATACCCTAGTCCATCATGCAGACCCTGTTGTCCCCTAGATGGCCAAGTGGCTGTACTTCTCGATGCTTTTCAATGCGGGATGCGCCTGCCTCTTCATCAATTTCTTAAAGCTCTGCTCTAGAGCTATAATGTATGCCCTACCAAGTGGCCCCAAACTTCTAGACTCAGGTGGTGGGAATCTGGCTACTCTGGCAGGAGGTTAGTCCTGACTATTCGATCTCCCTCTACATCATTCTTACTTTTTACATCCTGAAGAAGGTTGCGAGGAGGGAGAAAGACAAGAAATATGATGTGAAGGATTGGTATTACCTAACTCCAAGGGGGAAATACCCTTCAGTCATTACAGGACATCCAACCTCACCTAAGAGTTGGAGGACCCAGTGGTTTTGGGTCAGCGTGATTGGCAGTATACTCCTTCGGATCTTGTTCCTGAAATAACGGTTCCTCGAACCCTCTCATGTCCTTATGCTTTCTTATATGGGCACATAATGTTCCTAAATTTGCATACTTTTAGTCCCCTATGCTTATGTATTCCTATGATTTCATAGGCCAAACATACGCCCACCAGTTGCCTAAGGAGGACTTGGAGGTGGTGAAGAAGCTATTCGATTACGAAGGTAATTTTCAGAAAATTATCACCTCCAAAAGGCTCTTTGTAAAACACAGTTTAATGCAGGAGATGGGTATGCTCCCATATCCCTCCTGTTTTAGCATATTTGTTTATGCTTCATTTTTTTATTTAGTACATTCCCTGTAGGATCAAGAGAATTCCCCAAGATATTGTTGAATGGCCTGAAGGCCAAGAAAATTCCTCCCATCATAGCTGTTGGGGGTGAGGAGGAGAGAAAACAAAAGTCCGTTTTTGCTGGCTTCCATTTGGAGGCATCCAAAAAGGTTGCCGACGCTTCAAAGAATGAGTTCGAGGATGTTTCTGCCTTAGTTCCATCTGGGCAACAGCTCCTTGCCATTAAGAAGGAACACGGCCATAAACTTGCTGAAGGCCGGGAGAAGAAGAAGAAGAATAAGAGGAAGGAGTGAGTTAAGTTCCAACAAGCTCCGTCTGGGGGAGTAGATGATGACGATGAGGTTGTAGAAGTGTTAGCAGAGGACCAGCCACCTTTAAAGAGGTTGAAGAGGGACATGAAGGGTTCGTCCCATGAAGTGAAGGCTTCTTCGGATATTCCTCCTACTGAGTTTCCAGAATCTCTCAAGGACGTGGAGCCATTGAATGTGCCATCTTCGGATTAGGTGGAGAGGACGAAGCAGGAGATTGCTTCAAAACTGGTTCAAATCAGGGATGGACTTGTTCCCAAAGCATCCATTTTGGATTCTGATGCTCTGGTGTCCCTCCCGAAGTATGATGCTAAAGCTGCCATTGCGATGGATAGTTACTGGGGTGAGGGGTGGGAGTCCTTTGCTGCTAAAAGCTAGCCAATTCAGAAGCTGGCAGCCATCAGGGCATTGAGTGCTAGGACTCTAGCCTTAGTTGATGAGGTGGAAGGGCCCGTCGAGGAACTGGAACAAAGGGAGGCGAGCATGAAAGTGGCTTTGCGCAAAGCAGATAGTATGGTGCAAGAGATTAAGGAACTGAAGGATGCCCTTGCTGAAGCTCGGAGATCTATTCATGAGGAGAAGAACTCCCAACAAGCTCTAAAGGAAGATAATGATTAGCTGAAGAAGGACCTTATCTCTTTAGAGGCAGACGTGGCCAATCTTTGCAAGAAGTATGATAACGCATGCCATGCCTAGGTGGTGACTGTCGAAGCCCTTGATGAATCTAAAGCCATGAAGGGCTAGAGATGGCAAAAAAACTCGATCTGTCATAGTGATCCTTCGACCCGATCCAATCCAAAAAAATCTTGATCCGCGGATCTGGGGGCATATCGGGTCAGGGCGGATCGGTGGTGACCCAATCTGCCCTACCCTGATTAAAAAAAAAAAGGAATTTTTTTTTTTCAACAGTACATGCCCAACAAATCAACCCAAAATGACTCAAACCCTACGCCTATTCACTTTCATTTTCACTCACTTAACTTTCTGACTCTCTCTCCCTTTCACACAGTCTGTGCCGCTGTCATCTCCCTCACTCTTTCATTGTCGATTTCAACTCTCTCCACTCCAGTAGCTTGTCTCCTGACTCGCCTCCGTCTCTGCTCTCTCTCTCAAATCTCCCATTCACCGAGACTCCCCTGAATGCTTTGCTCATAGCTCACTCATTCGGTCATACCCCAAATAATTACGCACAGTCAAGTCTATCAATTAATACATCAAGTAAAGTTGCGATGTTTTTTGCTTCAACAAAATCTGAGTTCACCTCCATTTTAGAGCCATTTGTGGCTATAATATTGCTATTTTCTTTAGTTGAGTGTTTTTTATTTTTTTGTATATTCACTTGTATATATGGACTCTGCTGTAGTATTTTGAGTATATATTCACCGGTATGTTTGGAGTACTCCATTGTTCTCCACTTTATTCTAGGGATAGCAACGGGGAGGGGAATACCCGAATCCGATGGAGACCGGCCTCGAACGGGGCCGGGAATCCCCGACAAAGACGGGGATGGGGTGGGGATGGGAATGAAAATGCATCCCCGAACCGGGGATAGGGCGGGGACGGGGATGACCGTCTTATCCCCATCCCCAATTAATAAGTTCCATTAAAATGTAAAAAGCCCAAAAAAAAGTCCTATTTTACCTGTAGAACAAGATTTCTTGCACCAAAAATTCATTACTTATCAAGTCATAAACTTTAAATACTTATTTTGAAAAAAATTAATTATTATTAGTTATTAAGCTTATCGAGTTGTATTTTCTAATCTAATCAAATATAAAATAAAGACACAAACAAAGATGAATATATATTCGATTAATGTCCAAATAATGTGTAAAGATTATTAGATATAGAAAATGTTAGGGTTGTTCCTGCATTTATCCTTATATTGTTTGCATAAAATTATTTTAAAACTTTTTTTTTAAAAAAATGGGAATGTAAACGGGGATTTTCCCATCCCATCCCCGCCCCGCCCCATCCCATCCCATCCCATCCCCGATTAAATGGGGACGGGGCAAGGATGGGGATGGTAAATCATTAATGGAGCGGGGACAGGGAAAGGCATCCCCATCCCATGCCCATCCCGTTGTCATACCTACTTTATTCTCTCCTCATGTAGTAAAGTTGAAAACAATTTCGTGTCTAATCTATGGGCATAATTCTTATTGGTATAAAATAAGATCTTTTTTTGGCTTTGTGCTTAGTGGAATTTTCATGCAGGCAACGGATCAGTGGACTGAAGGAAGGGGAAGAAGAAAGGGTCTCGGGAAAAAAGTACCACGGATTAGTCGGAAGATCTGGACATGATCCGCTTAGATCCGTGGTCCGATCCGCCTTGAGGATCGCAGGGCGGATCGAATCAACACAATTTTTGCGTAGGGCAGATTCGGGTCAGGGCGATCGGCTCTGAATCTGCCCTGTTGCCTGAAGGCAAACTTTTTTATGAGGTGGCCGATCTGAAGAAGGGGCTAGAGGTGGAGAAGGAGGCATGAAGAAAGAGGGAGGAGGCCTTGGCCCAAGAAGAGGATAGGTATAAACTTCTAGAGCAGAGTTTGGAAGTCAAGGTGGCCGAGGGTATCCAAAATTTTTAGGATACCTTCGAGAATACCGAGGAATATGGGCTGATGTAGAATATTTTTGGCAACATTGGTGCTAGGATGGCTTTGGGGGATGTGAATGAAGCTTTTCCTGATTTGGATCTTTTCAAGATAGAAGCTTTATATCCAAAGCCACAAGACGCCGCGGAGAGTGATTTTGTTGCCAATCCTGGAGATTCAACTCAAGGTGCAACTGGCAATGGTTCTTCCGCAAATGCTCCTCCCCTTTCTTGATCCTTACTGATCATCTTACATCATCTTACTATCTGTAATAACTCATTTATACAAGCGATATAACTCATGCTAACTCAATGTTTTGAACTTTCGAATTCATTGGCATTTATTATGTCATTTACATTTTTATTTAGCCTATACAAATGCTTCTTGGTGTAAAGACAATACTTCGTCATTCAAGGATTTGAATGTTGTTGTGATTATTGTATGATAGTCCCTTAAACCTGACTTTTTAAAGAATTTATGTTTTCCGGTGAGGTCTGCTTGATCAATGTGTTTTGAAGGCACTGCTTTGACGAAGTTCTTATTTTAGGGACAAAGTCCCTTGTTCGAGAGAGGGGAAAGGGGGTTAGTTCACACTTCTTAAAATAATCTGTGTATTTCTTTTTTATAATAGCATAGTCAAATAAGTCCGCTTCGGGTTTTGGATAGACTTAAATGAGTATAACTTATGAAATTGCAGAGTTATTTTCCTGGTTTTAACAAATAGCAACGCTTTCCTCTTCACGATGGACGACCATTTATATGATAGGTTATCGTGCACTTTCAGTGAATTGGCGTATAAGGTGAATTATCCGAAGTTCCATGTTGGGGAATTTAGCAAAAGCGGAAATTTAGAAGGCGCCTAGGAGTTTGACTTGATACAAACTCTCATAAAACAAAACTTGTGGAAGCTTCTTTTACTGATAATAACGATGAAGGTGATCGGTGTTCCAGGGGTTTGGGAAAGGCACTCCGGATAGATCCTCTATCCTGTAAGTCCCCAGCACTACTTTAGCAGTGATTCTATAAGTCCCTTCCAAGTTAGGGCCTAGAGTCCCTACTACTGGCTCTTAAGTTGAAAGAAGGACTTTCTTCAGGACTAAATCCCCAATTCTAAAAGCCCTTATTTTTACCTTCTTGTTGTAATAGCATGCCATCTTTTCTTGATAATGAGCTAGCACGACCTGTGATTTGTTTCTCTTTTCAAGGAGGAAATCCAAATATGCTCTTCGGGCTTCTTCATTGGCCACTTCATCCAAATGGATTTGGCAGGGCGAGGGCACCCTGATTTCTACTTGGCATACTGCTTCGGACCCATAGGTCATTGAAAACAGAGTTTCTCCTGTGGCAGTATGTGAGGTGGCTCGGATTGCCCAAAAAACTTGATGAAGTTCATCTACCCAAACACCCTTTGTTGATTGCAACTTTCTCTTCAATGTGTTCTTTATTGTCTTATTGACCACTTTGACCTGCCCATTCGCCTGGGGTAGTACGGTGAAGAGAATAGTTTGTAGATACCGAAATCATCACACAAATCATCCACCTACCAATTTTTGAATTGCCTGGTATTATAAGTTACCAAAGAGTGGAATTCTGAATATGTAGATAACATTCTTCCAGATAAATTTTGGAAGTGTTAGCTTCTGTGATCCTCATTAAGGGCTCGGCCTCGACCCATTTGGTGAAGTAATCGATTACCACAATCACAAAACAGTGATTCCTACTCCCTCTTGGCATGGGACCAATAATATTAATGCCCCATTTTTGCAAAAGGCCAGGGGCTGGTTACGACCTTCAACCCGTGGTGTGGCTGGTGAAGTATGGCGGTATGCCGCTAGCATTTGTAGCACTTGCGAACAAAGTCATGTGCGTCTTTCCACATTGTGGTCCAGAAGTACCCTTGTTTCAGGGCTTTCCAAGCCAAAGATAATGCTCTGGTGTGATTGCTGCATATGCCTTCATGCATTTCCATCATCACATATCTGCCATCCGTCGGGCCAATGCATCGCAATAGAGACATGGTGTAGCTTCGTTTGTATATTACTCTGGCCTTAAAGACGAAGTTAACTGCATATCTTTGTAAGTTCGAGCCCCCTCCAAATTGCTTGGCAGAGTCTGATGCTTCAGCTAAGCAAGGATGGGAGTCATACATGAGTTCTCCTCTTCTATCACATATACTTCTGCTCCTGGTTCGATTGATGGGACCGGAAGATGGTCAATTGGTATATGCTTAAGAGTTTGGCATCTTTGTCGACAAGGCATCTACATTTGCATTTGCATTTTTTAATTGGGGTATGTGGATCAACTCAAAGTTCTCAAAATGAATGGTTAGATCCTTTACCTTCTTCAAGTAAGCTATCATCGCAGGCTCTTTAGCGGCGAACTGCCTATTGATTTGACGAGACACGAGCTGGGAATCACTTTTTGCCATCAATGTTTTGATTTTTAGGGCTATTTCCAATTTTAGCCCTACCAAGAGCGCATCGTACTCTGCTACATTGTTAGAAGTTGGAAAACCAGAGCGGATAATACTATGTAATTTATGCCCCTCTGGGCTTATAAATATTATGCCACTCTGGATCTCCCTTCAGTGGAGGATCCATCAATGAGCAACTCCCACTCTTGAGTCTCTCTTATATTTTCAATCATTTCCACTTCGAGGGGATGTGTAAATTCTGCTATGAAGTCTGCCAATACTTGCCCCTTTATCGTTGTCCGAGGCATGTATTGGAGGTTGAACTGACTAACTTCTATAGCCAATTTCATTAGTCTCCTAGATGCATCTGGCTTTTGCAATACTTTCCTCACGAGGAAGTTGGTGAGCACTTGAATCGAATGTGATTGAAAATATGGTCGAAGCTTACGAGTTGTTGTGATTAGTGCTAACGCGAGCTTTTCCATGTTCGGTATCGCATTTCCGCATCTAACAGGGCTTTGCTGACATAGTATACGGGGAGCTAGCTCCCCCCTCTTCTCTGATTAGGACGGAACTCGCCGCTTCTTTAGTCACTGCCAAGTAAAGGAACAAAAGCTCTCCGACCTTTGGCTTCAACAGTAATGGGGCTCACCCCAAGAAGTCCTTTAATTTGCAAAGGACTCTTTGCATTCTAGCGTCCACTGGAACATCTTTTCTCCTTCGAGGACTTTAAAGAAAGGCTAGCATTTTTCAGTAGCTTGGGAGATAAATCTGCTTAATGCTGCTACTCTCCAGTTAAGCCTTGTACCTCTTTGGGATTCCTAAGGGACTACATGTCAAATAATGCCTTGATCATGTTTGGGTTGGCCTCGATCCCTCGACGGTTCACCATGAACCCAAGAAATTTTTCGGACCCTACTCCAAATACCACCGTGCTTTTTATTAACGTATCGTCCACATATACCTCCATGGTAACCCCTAGCTGTTTGGAAAACATATGATTTACCAACCTCTGATAAGTGGCCCCAGCATTTTTCAGCTCGAAGAGCATAACCTTATAGCAGTAAAGTCCCCCGTCTGTGATGAAGGACGTGCTCCTCATCAGATGCATGCATGGAGATTTGGTTGTACCTAGAATAGGCATCTATGAAACTTAACATCTCATGTCCTGTCGTGGAATCAACCAGTTGGTTAATCCAAGGCAAAGGAAAACTGTCTTTCGGACATGCCTGATTTAGGTTCGAAAATTCGATGCAATCCCTCAGCTTTCTAGTATGCTTTGGGACAAGCACTGGATTAGAAACCCACTTCGAATACCTGGATCTTCGAATGAAGATATTTTTCGATAGCTTCAATACCTCCTCTTTCAAGGCTTCGTAATTTTCTGGACTCATTGGTCTCCTTTTCTGCCTATGTGTCTGCGGTGATTTGGATGAATTTGGAGTCAATGACGGTGACCTTTAGGTCAATACCCACCATATCATCGCGTTTCCAAGCGAAGACATCAAGGTTCCGGTATAGGAAATTTTTTAACTTTTCCTTAATTTCACTCAAGGAATCTTGTCCGATCTGTAGTTCTTTCATGAGGTCTACCAAATCGACTGGGAAACATTCCAATTTTCAGCAGGAGCAGTTTTGCAATCGACCCCCTTATCTATAACATCCTTGTCTATATCAAGCTTGGCACCCACTATTTCAGGGTCTGAAGCCGCGTCGGTCATGGCCACATCACTTATCATATTGACCTTTCGGTCCTGGAACTTCTAGATTGCATTGGTGTAACATGAACATGATTCGATCTGGCTTCCTTGGATAGTTGCTACCCCATTCTCAGTAGGGAATTTCATGCAAATATACTTCGTATGGGTAATGGATCCCAGGTCAATAATACTTGGTCTTCCAATAGAACCATGATAGGATGAACTCTTGTCCACTATCATAAATTCCATTGGGATTCTGGCAACAGTAGGTGTTGGTCTCATTTCCTCCATTGAGACCAGCACCTACTGTTGCCAGAATCCCAATGGAATTTATGATAGTGGACAAGAGTTCATGCTTGTCATATCCAGGCCTCTTTTTAAGGTGGAGAACATTTCTGCCTCAGTGATGTTTTCATAGTTATGCATCTCCTCCGTAAATCTAGCCATGTAGCCTTTCAACAACTCATTCCTTCCTTACCTTAAATATTACAGGCGCTAGATTAGGAATTGTCCTGGTGTGGACAACACAAAGCCGTTCTTAAAGACTATTTTCAAGTCTCTCCAATTGTAGATGATATCAGGTGGGAGTCTTTTTGACCATCGTATGGCACTACCCTCCAGTGTCAAAGCAAAGACTTTGCACGTTATTGCTAGATTAGCTCTAGCCATCTCCATACTGGAGTGATAGTTTAGGAGATGATCATTGGGGTCACCCCTTTCTAGAATACTTCGTTATTTCTGGCATCTTAAAATCAGCTGGTAATGGATACCTCCTTATACCCTCTGATAGGGGGCTTGCCTCCTCATGATCTTCGATCTCATACGAAGGAGGTTTGTTATTAATCTCGTCATTATCTGACCTTACATCTCCATAGTGATGAGTTTGGTCATATGGCCGTTGGGCCTATTTTTTATGCGGGGTGATATGGCTCGACCATACTATTTCCTAGGACATTGTGCAGGCTTCCTTGAATTTGGGAGGGGGCCTCTACAGTCCTCCTTTCTCGCCTATTTCTAGGCTCTTGTTGGGATGAATTAGCTTCTTTAGCCTCCTCTTAGTTCCTTTTTCTATGTACTCTATTCTGCTTCTGAGCCTCAGCTCTCCGCTCTTGCCTATTCCTAAGAAATTGAGCTTGAGGGGGAACTCCTTCAGCCCTTCTTCCACGTCTATTTCTAGAATAGAGGCCCCCTACCCTATCGAAAACATTTTCGACCTGGACGGAGCCGCCTCTTGGCGATGTTCAGGAGGAAGATCAAACTTCGATGCCTCTATGATGAGCCCTCCACATGGGGTTGCAAAATTTATTTTCCGCATTTTCTGAAGGTGGATGGTAACAGCTCGTTGTATTCACAGCGGAAAGTGAATATTGTGGTTGAGTTTGGGGGTAATGTAGCGGTTCGACCGGATTTTTTGCCATATATCCTCTTGCCATATAGGCATTCATGGTAGCCGTTTGTTTGATTTTCTGCCTCTGCAATTCTATCATTTGGGCTACCATGTAAGTCATGTTTCTCATTAGATGCCTATTCCAATGCCTGCGAGGGGGATTAGGTTTAGGGACCTCCTCGTCAGCATTTTGAGGTTGATTATGTGGGTGCATTCCCTCATTAACATCATATTGCTCATCCTTGCTTCTCCGGGGGTTCACGTCATTCTCACTTTCATTCATGGTTGTAGTGATCTTTGTGCTGTCCTATCTTCAATGCAATCGAGCTTGTGTTTCAGAGTCACAAATCTTTTTTCAAGGTGGGTAGACTTATATTTCAAAGTTTTAAAGCTCTTTAAATGAACTTATGTTTCAAAGTTCTAAGCCTTTTTCAAGGTGAATAAACTTATGTTTCCAAGTTTTAAACCTTTTTCAAGGTTTCTCTAGGTATTTTCACCACTTCTTCAGGGCGGGGGGGGGGGGGGGGGAGGGGGCTTGCCGGTTTTTTCTCCATTTTTTAAGAGGTTTTTCACCTTTTTTCAAGATTTTATCTACCTTTTTACCACATAATTTCCGGTTAGAAGTGTGGTTTCCCACAGACGACGCCAAAATGTTGACCACAAAATCTAGTAGGACCTTGGATCAACACATCTCAGCTACTCCATCTTGAACACGTAGACTCCCTGAGCACTAAGACAAATGATCAGCGTGCAAAGGGAGCCAGGATAGGTCCCATTTGCACCCGACTCTCAAGTCAAGACCCATTTTGAGTGAATATATGTTGAATGTGGGAAATATAAGTGTGTCAAAGAGAGAAAAGGGAGTGAGAGCAGTATATATTGAATTAGAGTATAGAATTGCTGGCCCCTTTATTGAAGACGGTAGCAATATATTTATAATGGAAGTTATTGTCCTAGATAATGACACGTGTCAAGCCCCTAACCGTTGGAGAGGTAAACCAATTGTTTGGATATAATCATCACTACCTACTACAGAGGAGAGGTGGCCATCACATCCCTTCTCAAAGTAACTGTCCTTTCAAGTAGCCACTTGCACATGGGCTACATCTTTGACATACTGTCTGGTCCTGTCACCGGTCTGGGGTGTTACCCTCGGACAACAAGAGGTTGGAAATATAAGGCTTAGGGCAAAATGATGCTTCGGCAGCCTATGGCTCGACTTCTTTGGGGTCCTATCACACAACCAGTGGGTCCCGTAGGGTCACTTACTATGAGTTGTCAAGTACATTTAAGCATGGTCGTAACAGGACCAAAAATCTAATTACGCCGAAGTTCATAAGTACATCTAGTTTCATCTTAAACACTCTACAGAAAATATTAGGTCTATCCCCTAGCTTTAACCCTCCATTTTGAAGATACGGAACAACCTCCGGACATTTCGGGTTATAAGTAAATATAATAAACAAATTAGGATATCCAGTTCAATGACATATAGCCATTGAATCTTGGTATTCTGGAACTTGTATCATGCACTACCTTTATATGATGACGATAGGTAAACTCTCATTCTGTGCAAGGAAGGATTTGTTTCACCGCTTAATAATGCATCAACTAATCCGTAATACATATGACAGCTCATTTCTTTTTTATGGAGCTGTGAAGTCTCGACCATTGAGTATGCATCAACCAAGAAATGCTGGAAAAGCCTTATAGAGAACAAAATATTAGGTGACTTGGTATCTCTTTTTGTAGTCGATACACGAAATATTCTCTCATAAACACATTTTTCGACCCACGATTGAGCTAGAAGGTGAGTCTTCTAGTAAAATGTCTTCTCTATAACCTCTTGACCAAACAAAAAAAGGATATTATAAACCTATGTATGACGGATACTGTTGATGTCATTCGTACATGGAAACTTTTCAACAAATAGTTCATTCAAAATTTGAAATATTTAGATTTTAGTAGGAAATTTAAAGTATTCAGATTGTTATTTTCAACTAGCAACGAGCTGAAAAAGAGAGTAATAAAAATATAGATGGAATGAGGCTCAAATCGCCAATGAGTTTGTTAAATATAGACCAAGGGTTTAGTTGGTATTCAATCCGAGATTCAGTTCTGGATGTTAGATCTTTATATGTAAAACTTGAGAGGGTTTTTATAATTAATTGCTCTTTTAACGAGCATTTAACTCTTTTATTTATGGGCAAATGGGAGGTAGAGACATAATTATTATATTTTTCAGACATCAGGTCTGATTGGACAATTCTGACAAACACTTATCATTTGATCACTTGTACATTTATTAAGTAATTATGACGAATTAAAGACATAAAATTTATGGATTTGATAGGTTTGCAAGTTCTCTACAAAGATTAGGGTTTTTTCCATTCCGTTCGATTTCCTTATTCGGCTTATCAACTTGTACTGTGAATTGTTACCGCATCACTGTTATGTGTATTGTTTTGCCATTGACTGTTACTCAAGTTCTTTGTTCAACGTTGACTGTTACTCTTGTTCACTGTTCAACCGTTGACCGTTACTCCAGTTCTCCTCAGTTTGAAGACTCATACGTGGACAATTTGACCTTTAACTTTTGCAACTCAATTCTGTTGACAACAATTTTCCCCTCGAGATTAGTTTGAAATATTGAGAATTGATCTTGAAGAAATGAGTCCTTACCTACTCTTTATTGCTAAAACCTGTAAGTTCAAATCCCAAAAATTGGGTACACCACGTGTCTCTAAACCATTGATGAACACATATCTAGGTACAGTCACGACCACAATCATTATTGTCAGTGTGTCTTTTTGATGTGACCACTAAGTATCCTTCATGCCTATTCTTATATAAGGGCTTCATTTTCGCTCTAATTCCTCCATCTAAAAATCTGAAATTCTCATAAATCTTTGCCGAGACAATAGTCACTACAGCCACCGAACATGAACTCAATTCAATCTTCTATTTTCATTTCAATTTGCTTTCTAAGGTAATATAAATCATTTCTTTACTTCATTTCTTCTCCTTTTTCTTCTTTAGATTATTCCAAATTTGATGTTCATCTCTACAAATTTATATAAGAGGAGATAAGTAACAATAGTGAGAGTAGTAGTGAAGGGCATGTCAGATCGTATGATAGAGTTGAGGAGCTAGATTCAACTGTGTCTTGGAAGGAAGTTGAAGAGACAGAACAAGTTTTTGCAATGATTATGATAAGGAGTAGTAACTGGCCAAATCCCATTAACTATAGTCGCCTCATCTCCCTCTATTCCATCCAATTCAATTCGTAAACATTCATCCTATACTTTCATTCGTTCTTCGCCATACTCACATTATACTTCAAATTTTTTATGCAAACATTTCAAATCCTCCACCACTAAGGAGCTAGTTGAATGGAAGAACAAGTACCACATCCCTGATTATGTTAATTTCTTTTTGCCGGAATATTTTGAATGAGCTGACAATCTACCTTGAGGATGTGTGGCCATATATTTTCAGATCTTTGATGTCGACTTAAGGTTTTTACTCCCACACATCATCATTGACTATTTGAGAGATTGTGGAGGAGCTCCTACGTAGATCCATCCCGACAGTTGGCGAAACATTATTGGGTATAACGTTCTCTTCAACGGGATGGGGTACGATCTACTCACAATGGATGAGTTCAATTATTATTTTCACTTCCGAGCTGATGGCAAGAATTCAAGGTGGTGGTATTATATAATGATAAGACCAGTCCTAAAATTCAAGCTGATCCGGGATGCACTAGAGTCAGTCTGATTCTGGAATGAAAATTTGTTTCTTGTTGGTGGGGATTAAATGAGTCCGTTACGACTTGATAAATTATCCTCTTCTATCCCTATTCATTATAAGGCAAAAATAAGCAAGTGTTCACTTCTTTAAAGTTTTGATCTGAAATAATCTAACATTAATTTTTTTCTCTTTTCAGAAAATAGAGAGCCCGAGGTGAGCGAATACTTCCTTCAAAAGCTTCAGACCATTAAAGATAAACCTGAGTGGTTTAGGTCGTTTAGAAAGTTAATCACTGAGGAGCAACTTACACCGCTGGTCTCGTAGTTGTCAGCCCTTCTAATTATTACTCTCCTCCCATAAAGTGTAAGTGACTTTTAGTTCATCTCTTACTATTTTGAACTTATTCATTGATTTCTTACCACTATTTCTCCTTTCAGTTCGTAAAGGAAAAAGAAAAATGCAGACTATTCAAGAGAGAGAAATATGTGGCCAAGTTATCTGCAAGGACAACCATTAGGGGGGAAATGCCTAATGAAAAAAACCACCACCTCCTCCGGACATTTCCCCTTTTCCTTCGCAAGAAGAGGCCAAGAGTTTCACCTCCTCCTCAAACTGAGCTCCCATCTCCTTCTAATGCACCGGAAATTATCATTGCTGAGGAACAACCTGAAAGCACTTCCCAACATGTAAGTGCACTTGAGATACTGTATCTTGGGCTTGAGAAAGGAAGAGCTAAAGTGGTGAGACTTCTCAAGGGCTGCAGGCCCAAATCTTTCAGAGACTTCCTCACTGTTACAGGTCCATCAAGTGTTGGGTATAAAAGGTTGCCCCAATGAACAAGGGATGCGATGAAATATCAAGCTCGGTCTTGTACTTACGTCTAGAGCACTTTATTGAAGACATGCATGTAGTGGACCTGATGACTACGGGGGACGCCCTGATGTGTAACGACTTGAGTTCCAAACACCCAAAACGTCACTTCATCATCTCAAACTAACTTTCAAAATGATAATTGAGAGGAAAATAAACGAAATTTGAATTTGTGTAGTTTTATAAAATTGACTCAAAAGGTCAACAATTCAGATATGAAATAAACTTGACAAAACAAAATAAATGAGTTTATAATTTAAAATAAAAATATTTTTAAAGACTCATTAATAGCCACCATCGTATGCCTTGTCACCAACTCCACCATCTGCAAAAATGGTTTTAGGAAGACATGAGTATTTTATAGAAATACTTAGTAGACTCGTGCATAATAATAATTTGATATTATAAATTAAAATGCATAATCATGATATTCAAGTCTCACATGTCGAAATGATCACCAATAGTCTCATGAACAAGTAATAAATACACGTTCAAGTCTCATGCATTTAAGCAAGTAAATTCTAGTAACATAGTCTCGCGCTTAAACAAGAAAGAAATTCCCAAAACATTGTATCATGCTTAAATAAGCAAGTAATTCTCATGAACAAAATCATATATGCTAAACTAATAATCCAAATAATTATTTATGAGCATTTTTGAAAAGATATGTTTGCAAATAAGAGTCTACCTCAAATATAATATGTTAGAGTTTTGTTTGAGCGGGAAATAGGTCACTTTCCTAATTGTCCAAGTGTCTCGTCTGGCCAAAAGAAAATAATTATAAAATTAGAATTTTGCATTGGAAAATAATTGGTTTTCTACTTCAGTTTTATATGTCGTAAACATATTCAAAGCTTCATCTTTGTTATGTATCAAATATATGCAACAATATTTATTGTTATAGTCTATATATGTAATGTAATAATTCTTTCTTTCTCGACTGGGTGATGATTTGAAATCATCCAAATATGTATGAGTTAATTCATACAATTTGTTTGATCTATTAACCACAGGCTTATAAGGCTTCCTAGCAAACTTTGATTCATATAACATCATAACTTCTTAATTCATTTTATAAAAGTAGCCTCGTCTCGTCTCAACATATAGAGACAATCACGTCATCCAATTCATATGCAACCATAGCATAATCAACTAAATAGGGGCGAGTCTACCTTAATTTCATTGAGTTTGAGTCTAGAGCAGGAAATAAAATCAACCTTCTAACTGTCCGACCACCTCGTCTATCCAATAATAAAATTTTTTAAATAAGCATTTTGGAAATTAAAAGTTTACAATGAAAAATAAAAGTTCGTGGATTAAATGAAATTTTAGAATTGTTGAATTTGAAAGTATTTGGGATTGAAATAAAGATTTCAGAAATAATTGGACTGGCTCTAGGATTCAGAAACTGTAAGGGTTGACTAATTTATTTTTAGAAATTCAGGGGCTGGAAAATAGAATATTTCTATATTCTGTAGGGACTGAAATAATTAATTTTCAAAATAAAATAATGATAAGGTAATAAAAAAGATGAAAAAAATAACTTGCATATTATGAAAGAGATTACATGTACATTACAGATAAGTGGATGTGGCGTTGCGTTGTTACGCTTCATTGGCACTCTTCTAGAAAAGATAGCCTTTTTCTACCATAGTCCAACTCCTTTTCATGTCCTTGCACTAGTACAAAAAGGCATAAAAAAAATGAGGAAAATACGTCGGTTTTTCAAAAAAATGACGCATAAAATAGGACGGTGGCATTTTCGTAATTAAAATTTAGGAATAGGCGTCGGTTTCAATTTTAAACCGACGCGCAAAGTCGGACCGCCGACTTTGCGAGTCGGTTTTGGCAAAAACCGACGCGAGAAACGCCGGTTTCTCGCGTCGGTTTAAGGTGAACCGACGCGCAAAGCCGGACGGTCCGACTTTGCGCGTCGGTTCTCCATGAACCGACGCGAGAAACCGGCTGTTTCTCGCGTCGGTTCACCTTAAACCGACGCGAGAAATCGGCGTTTCTCGCGTCGGTTTTTGCCAAAACCGACGCGCATTCTCATAATTTATTCCCGGTATTTTCATAACTCTCGCGCCTCTTTCTCTCTTTCAGTACACTTCTCTCTATCTATACACTCACGCCTCTCTCACAATTCACTCTCACAACTTCTCTCTACTCTCACGCCGGCTCTCCCTCTCTTGTGAACGTCGCCGCCTCTACCGCCCTCACTCTTCTACCGCCGCCGCCTCCACCGACATTGTAAGACCCGATTCCCATTTTTGTTTATAAGTATGTATATGTATTTGTATATATATATGTCTGCGTGTATATATATATACATATATATACATATATATATAGATTATATATATATATATATATATATATAGATATGTATGTATGTGTGTCTATATATATATATATATATATATATATATATATATATAATCTATATAGATATGTATGTATGTATATATATATATGTGTGTGTGTGTCTATATATATATATATATATAATCTATATATATTTGTTATTATATAAATATGATAATTACATGTTAATATGTATAAATGTGTTAATTAAATTTTAATATATATAAATTTGGGTGTTAAATTTATATTGTTGATTTTAAGTTAGTAAATAGATAAATTTTAATATTTTAATTATTAGAGTTGAAATTATGAGATATTAAGTCATGAAATCTTAGCTTCACTTTTTAGGAATTGAGAATGGATTTCAAATTAAACTTGGAGTAGTTGATGATATATGTATTAGATTTTTGAATATGTCGAGGATGAACATTTTGGTTTATTGTGATATGTTGATTATTCCTATAGGTTGGTTAAGTCCAATTTTTAGGGGAGGTTGTGTCAAAAGTTTTGTAAAATTTTGTAAATAAAAAATGAGAATTATAGTTTAAAGTGATTTTCACTATTACAGAATTGACCGTACTAAATAAATATTTACTCAAAACTAATAAAATTTTTTAATTATATCTTCACATATAGGTCATTGATATGGATCGGGGTTGGATGTATGGCAGACGTAATAGACATGAATATGTAAAAGGTGTTGAAGAGTTTATGAAATGTGCGGATGAAAACAAGAGAAAGAAAGGTGAAACAATGATTTTGTGTCCTTGTTACGATTGTAAGAATTTGAGAAAGTTTCGTAGTTTTGATCAAGTGAAGAGTCATTTGATTCGTCGTGGGTTTAAAGAAGGTTATACACGATGGATATGGCATGGTGAGAGTATGCTTCCCAGGACGAGCACTGGTGACGATGTTGGTGATCAGCAGCAGAATAATTCAAGCAATATTTGTGAGAATGATTTGGAAAATGATGAGAATGATATGATAGACGATATGATGCGTGATATACAAGGGGAATACATTGAAAAACCTCATGTATTAGATAACTTGTTCAATGAGTCTGAGAAGCCTTTGTTTTCTGGTTGTAATAAATTCACTAAATTGTCTGCGGTACTAAAATTGTATAACTTGAAAGCAAGCAATAGGTGGAGTGATAAAAGTTTCACGACATTATTGGGGCTGTTACGAGAGATGCTTCCGGAAGATAACGAACTTCCTAGTTCAATTTACGAGGCAAAGAAATTGTTGTGCCCGATGGGTATGGAGATTGAGAGGATACATGCATGTCCAAATGATTGTATACTGTATCGAAATGATTACAAGGACTTGCGTCTATGTCCAAAGTGTGGGGTATCACGATATAAACGGAAGAACGTGAATAATAATTGTGGTGATAAGAAAAGCCCTCCGGCAAAGGTGTTATGGTATTTACCTGTAATACCAAGATTTAAACGTTTGTTTGCCAATGCAAAGGATGCAAAGAACTTGCGGTGGCATGCCGACGGGAGAAAAGAAGATGGAAAACTAAGACACGTGGCTGATTCTCCTCAATGGAGGAATATTAATAGGTTGTTTCCCGAGTTTGGGGGCGAAGATAGAAATCTTAGGCTGAGACTATGTACAGATGGGATGAACCCACACGGTAATATGAGTAGTCGACATAGCACTTGGCCGGCTCTTTTGACTATTTACAATCTTCCTCCTTGGTTATGTATGAAGCGCAAGTATATCATGTTATCTTTGTTAATATCAGGGCCCAAACAACCGGGTAATGACATAGATGTTTATCTAGCCCCACTAATTGAAGATTTAAAAGTATTGTGGGATGAAGGCGTGTCTGTGTTTGATGCATATACCCAGATGAATTTCACCTTACGTGCTATGATATTTTGCACTGTAAATGATTTTCCAGCTTATGGTAACTTGTCAGGTTATACTAACAAAGGACCTAAAGCATGTCCCATTTGTGAAGAAGACATGATTGATCTTTGGTTGAAAAACTGCAAGAAAAATGTCTTCATGAGTCATAGAAGATTTCTCCCTATTGACCACCCTTATCGCAAGAAGAAAAAGCCATTCAATGGAAAAATCGAGGCTCGAACAGCTCGCTTACCATTAACAGGAGGTGAGGTATATGAACGAGTTAAAAATTTTGATGTTTCATTTGGAAAAACTTTTAAACCTCCTCAAAAGAGTCTTTGGAAGAAAATGTCCATATTCTGGGATCTACCTTATTGGCAACACTTATCTGTAAGGCATTGTCTTGATGTAATGCACGTGGAGAAAAATGTTTGTGATAGCATCATTGGGACACTGTTGAACATTCCAGGAAAGACAAAAGATGGTATTAAAGTCAGGAAGGACATGGTAGAAATGGGGATAAGGGATCAATTAGCACCGCAAGAGTCGAAAAAGCGTACTTATTTACCCCCAGCTTGCTATACTTTGTCGAGAAAAGAGAAAACAAGTTTTTGTGAGTGCCTGCATACTATTAAGGTTCCATCTGGGTACTCATCAAACATTAAAAGTCTTGTCTCGATGAAGGACTTAAAATTGGTTGGTATGAAGTCTCATGATTGTCATGTCGTAATGCAACAATTGTTACCAGTTGCAATTCGAGGCATTCTCCCAAAACATGTTAGACAAGTCATTATAAAACTTTGTTTTTTCTTCAATGCAATTTGCAGCAAAGTTATTGATCCGGAGGAGTTGGATGATTTGCAGGCCGATATTGTTATCACTCTATGTCAATTTGAAATGTATTTTCCGCCATCATTTTTTGACGTTATGGTGCACTTACTTGTTCACTTGGTGAGAGAAATTAAGATTTGTGGTCCAGTATTCTTGAGGTATATGTATCCATTTGAGAGATACATGGGTATATTGAAAGGATATGTGAGAAATCGATTTCGACCTGAAGGTAGTATCATTGAAGGTTATGCTGCTGAGGAGGCTATTGAATTTTGTACTGATTACTTGGATGACGTTGAGACTATTGGTGTTCCTAAATCTCGGCATGATGGAAGACTTGAAGGTAAAGGTACTATTGGATGCAAGTCAATCGTCCCCAATGTTGAATTGCGATACAAAGCACACCTCCTTGTATTACAACACCTTCCTGAAGTTCATCCATATTTGGACGAGCATATGTCCATCATAAGGCAGCAGAATCCTTCAAAAGTTGAAAGGTGGGTAACTAATGAACATAATCGTTCATTTGCAAAATGGTTCAAAGATAAAGTCATGAAAGAATTGTCACAAACACCGAATACCATTGTTGAAACGGTAAAGTGGTTAGCTTACGGTCCTACCACGATTGTGAGGTCATATGAAGCATATGACATTAATGGGTATACGTTTTACACTAAACGTCAAGATGATAAGAGTGCAGTGCAAAACAGTGGAGTGACACAAGTAGCACTATCAAGAGATTTTTCAAATGCTAAAGATACCATGCCAGTAGATGCCTCGATGTCCTATTATGGTATTATTGAAGATATTTGGGAACTTGATTATAGGGAGTTCAAGTTTCCTCTCTTCCAATGTAAATGGGTTGATAACCGCCGGGGTGTTCGGGTGGATGAATTAGGATTCACTATGGTGGATTTCGGCCGGTTGGGTTATCTAGACGAGCCATTCATACTTGCATCACAAGCCAAACAGGTATTTTATGTTCTTGATCCTGCCGATACTAAGTGGTCAGTCGTCCTTCAAGGAAAGAGACGCATTGTTGGGATTGGTGATGTAGTAGATGAAGAAGATTATGATCACTTTGATGAAACCCCTCCATTTTCTATCGGTATACAACTGAGTGCAACTTTAGGGGAAGATAACATTGAATCAAATTATATGCATTGGGATCATGAAGAAGGATTATGGATTGATCGTCGTTCCTGATTATTAATTGTATGAGTTTATTTACACGGTCTTTGCTTTTAACTTTCTTTTACTTTTCATATATGCTCTATACATTTTTAACAATTTCTTTTGTCGTTTTGATAACAATAATTTATTAATACGTTGTTATATGTGCAGGTACGTTAAAAGTAGTCTCAATATAATGGCCGAGTCTTCATCATCTTCAGGTGATCATCGTGCTATCAGTACCAAAAGGACTAGAGGGCCAACAATGTGTAAGAACATGAAGAAGGCCGGTGAAGTGAATGTCATCGAGTTCGATGACAAACATAGGCCAATCGGACCAGGCAAGGGGAACTTCAAACACTATGTTGGGTGTTTGGCTCGTATTCACGTTGACATTAACATCAGTGATTGGCACAAGGTTGATTCCGGCCTTAAGGACTTGATGTGGGAAGAAATAAAGGTACCTGGGCTTAAATGTTGAGGCCGAGGTGGATCCACAACCCCGACCACCAACTCGTAGCAGTTGCCACTCCGTGGATCCAGATCCATTTCATGGACTTCAGGTATTTAATGTTATGTTATTTAGAATTTTTAACATTATTTATGTTATTTCAACTGGAAGTTGCTAACATATATGTTCAATGATGTTATACAATAGAAGCCGTCTCCTTGTCGTCTCGCCATTAGTCTTAATGGTGAGAAACAAATAGTAGCGAGCGGGATGGTTTATCCAGCCGGACCCGACACGGTGGTGCATCATCAACCTCTTTGGCCTGATCATGCTAAGGTGTCCATTGACCACATTGTCGATGGTGCAGAAGCGTGTTGTATTCCAGTGCCTTCTCAATACCACACCACAGTGGGGGAAGCTATTGGAAGCTTCTTGCAATGGCCCAAGGAGTTGGTGATTTTTGGAGAGGTACAAACATTTAGTTATATAAAAGATTCTGTCAATATTAATTTCTTTTAAATTTGTATAACTGAAGATGATAAAAATTATCTTGTTGCAGGAAGAGGCACCACAACAGGCAAAAAAATTTAATGAAGGAAAAACACCCCAGAGTTTCGAAATGTCATCCACTCAGCGACCTGCGATTGTTGACGATGAGACGTTGCAACGTCTGGGTGATGATTGTAAAATGTTACACACTCTGGTCATTCAATTGCCTGTTGGTGATGACTTCTACCAGGTACCCGTTGATGCCGCCGTGTTCAACTTTGCATTCGATGATGGTTTTTATGTTACAGTCGGAGACATCACCGACTTGCTTACGATGCAATGATTGGATACATCAATCTTACAAGTATTTTCATTGTAAGACTTCTGATCAAAAAGAAAAACTTCAATTTAAATCATTAATTTATTTCTATTTATTGGCATTATTATTTTTTAGGTACCTCCATGAGCTGTGTCAGGAATACGGTATTGAATCGATTGGATTCATGTCTCCGACACACATTGCATCGATTTCAGTAAGAAGAAATGCAAATGGTGTTATAAATTACTTGGCCAGCACAATGAAGGCAATGAAAACTAAGAAATTCATTCTAGCACCGTATTTTCAGGAGTAAGACCGTTGATATTCTCTAATTTTTAACCTAATTTGAATGATATGATATTTAAAGTTGTATTTACACGTTCATAATACGTAGGAATCACTGGATGTTGCTAGTTATTTCTCCTGAGAAGAATACGGTGTACTTCTTAGATTCAGCTGCTGCATCTAAGCGTGACTTGGATATCAAGCCGATATTGAACACGTAAGTTAGGAAACTTTTAATGAAATAATTGTGAAGTTGTGGTGAAATTGATTGTGGAGTTGTGATTGTTGAGAAGTTGATAGTTTTGAATAGCAGGGTCCCCCTACAGGTTGGATAAGTTCAATTTATAGGGGAAACTCTGCCAAATTTTTTGTAGGATGTTTGAGTCTTAATTTTTTTGTAACTTGTTGATATAATTTATTAAAATTTTAGGGCTTTCAAAACGTATTGGACAGTTGGAGGCATGAGGACAAAATCCAATACAACGTGGAAAAACGTAAAAGTATGAAAACACGGATTTAAACTTTTTTAAAAATCTTTGAATTATTTCTATATTTTATTTAGTTTGATTATTAATATTGTTATTTTTCAATGTGAATATTTCAGTGTCCTCAACAACCTGGAGGGTCTGAGTGTGGCTACTACGTTATGAGAAATATGTATGAGATAGTCACAGAACACTTTCAACTTACTTCGTTAGAAAATGTATAAGTCATTGAAAATGAGAATTTTAATAATGACTTTATATTTTATGAAAAAATAACTAATAATTCATTTTGATTGTTTGTAGGCATTTAAAGAATATTATTCAACGGAGGAAGTAATCGAGATTCAAAACTTATGGGCAAAATACTTCGTTCATAGGTTTGTGTAAATCGAAGCGTAATCAAAACTTGCACTTACATATATATTTAATTTGTATCATAAATTAACAATTTGTAAGTATAATTGTTGTTAATTTAATTTTATTACGTATATATCTATTATATATATTTATTTGGTGATGTGCATGTTCAGGTTATCGCAGACCACGTCTTGGTCACTGCAGGTCACGACCTGCAGTGGCCTGGGTCATTGCAAGTCACGTCCAGGTGATTGCAGGCCACGACATGCAGTGACTTGGGTCATTGCAGGCCACGACGTGCAGTGGCTTGAGTCATTGCAGGTCACGACATGCAGTGGCCTGGGTCATTGCAGGCTACGTCCAGGTCACTTCAGGCCACGACGTGCAGTGGCCTGGTTATTGCAGGCTACGTCCAGGTCACTGCAGGGCACGACGTGCAGTGGCCTGGGTCATTGCAGGCCACGTCCAGGTCATGTAATATATATTCAAAAAAAAAAAAAAAAAGTTTAGGCGTCGGTTCTAAAGATAAAACCGACGCCTAAAGCTGTTTTGGGCGTCGGTTCAAAAATTAAAACCGACGCCCAAACCCGACTTTGGGCGTCGGTTTAAACCAGAAACCGACGCCCAAAGTGTATTTTTTTTTTTTTTGACTTTAGGCGTCGGTTCAAAAATTAAAACCGACGCCCAAAACCGACTTTGGACGTCGGTTTT
Organism: Ligustrum vulgare; assembly: GCA_963555705.1. Taxonomy (NCBI): domain Eukaryota; kingdom Viridiplantae; phylum Streptophyta; class Magnoliopsida; order Lamiales; family Oleaceae; genus Ligustrum; species Ligustrum vulgare. Next base: position 19,463,592 of record OY743186.1, read on the forward strand.
AACCAGAAACCGACGCCCAAAGTGTATTTTTTTTTATTTTTTTTTTAACTTTAGGCGTCGGTTTTAAACTAGAACCGACGCCCAAAGATGACTTTGCGCGTCGGTTTGCAACCGACGCCTAAAGTCGAGACTTTACGCGTCTGTGTCATATGCGTCGCCGCTACAACCGACGCGTATTCCGTTTTCCAACCGACGCGAATTCCTATTTCTGTACTGGTGTTGGATGGTGAGACAACTATGAGAAAGTCCATAAATGTTTTTGGAAACTTATTTATTAGCTCATCGAGGTTAGGCTTTCGCAGGTTAGGATAAGAATGTTGAACTAGTTGAGGTTAGAAAAGAGGCAACAAAAATACCATGACAAAAGAGGGGTTGGACTTTCTCGAAATGGAAAGGTGAAAGTAGAAGGTGGTGGGAGATCCGTCTAGGATAAACTTACAATATGAGGTTGCCTCACCAAGGACGCCTCAATCTCGGGTTGGTCCTTTCTCTTCTAGCCCTCATGTTAATGGATGCTTATGTAGCTTCTCTGAAGAAGACCCTAAAATGTTAAGAAATTGCACAACTACAGTCTTGGCGAATAGCTCGAACATAATATGTTCTCTCATTAACCACTGGACTGATGCTAACCGAAAGGTAATCAGCAAAAGGAATCAAGCAAGTGAGAAAACACACAAAACGTAAAGAAAGCTTCTCAAGAGAACCTTACTAAAATACTAAGAATTATTTGGTAGCAAGTGAGAAACATATCATCTCTGCTAACCTCCAAAGTTTAACTATCAATCTCCCAAGATAAAGAAAAAATCGTCTTTCGGCCTCCTGACTAAGGAATGAGAGCCACTACCACTACCCCTTACTCTAGTTCAAGCTTTAACTCAGAGTCTCTCTTGTTGATGAGAATCATGGTGACCTACTGATAATTACACAAATAGATCAGTCAACCAGTTGACCATGTTGAAATGAGACGAATAATATATGTTTTCCAAATAAAAATGGGTCATTGAGTGAAACTTGTGGGCTAAAGCCCTTGAGCTATTTAATTTTATGACTTAATTCTATTGTTTGGGGTGTCAAATTGGGAATTTAATTATTCTAAAGGGAATTGTAATTTTCATAGTTTTAAGAAAATCTCATTATTATGTATTTTTTTTATTATTATTATTTCCAATTAAATTAGGTCTCTTTTGTTAGAGGTTTTATTTATTTCCTAATTAGATTAGATTTTATTTAGATCTCTAAGATTAATAGGATTTTTATTCTTGTAGTCTATATAAAGGCGTTATTGCAACTTTAGTTAGATTTTGATGGTAAAACATTATTGAGTGATTCAGTATAATTAAAGGTCAAGATTCCCTTTATTTCTTAGAACTTCTCAAGAAAAATTTCTTGTGGCGTTCAAACAACTAGGTGAGATTCCCAAGTCTTGTGATCAAGAGGTCAACGTATTGTCGGCTATCGTTGGTTGTTTGGTTCAATATTTTTTAACCAAACTCAAAAACTGAACTTATCGAAGACGTGGACAACTTTTGTGGCGTTCTCCCATGTTTGTTCACACCCAGGCCAGGAAAGTACAAAAGAAACGATAGGTACTACTCATACAAGGTGCACCTTCTTTTTTGGAAGTCCATCGTTAAAAACTCCAAAGTTAAGCGTGCTTGGCTTGGAGAAATTCTAGGATGAGTGACCTCCTAGGAAGTTTTCAGTGGGAGTGTATGAGTGAGGACAAATCATGCTGAAAAGACTCGTGTTAGTACAGTGGGGACAATACGCCGTTATCTAACAGTTGGGACAGCCCGTTAAGTGGGACCCGGGTTGTTACAAATGGTATCAGAGACGGCTGCCAGCTGGAAATTGGAAATTAAGTGCTACGCCATAAGGCGGGAGCCACCTCTAGAATCCCAATGCCTGGAAACAGATCCTCAGATGTGTTAAGCATGATGAGGATGTCGAGAGTCTAACAGGGGGTGATTGTAATACCCCGACTAAGAAAACTTAAAAGAAATGATAGGTGCTAATCATACCAACAAGGTGCACCTTCTTTTTCAGAAGTCCATAATTAGAAACTCCACAGTTAAACGTGCTTGGCTTGGAGCAATTCTGGGATGGGTGGTCATCCTGGGAAGTTTTTCTCGGGGAGCGTGTGAGTGAGGACAAAGCATGCTGAAAAGACTTGTGTTGGTACAGTGGAGACAGTATGCCTTCATCTAACGGCCGGGACAGCCCGTTAAGTGGGACCCGGGTCGTTACAAATGGTATCAGAGCTCGGTTGCTAGCCGAAAATCGGGAACTAAGTTCTACGCATAGGGTGGGAGCCACCTCTAGAATCCCAACGCCTGGCAACAGATCCTCAGATAATTTTTCTCGGGGAGCTTGCGGTGAGGACAAAGCATTCTAAAAAAACTCGTGTTGATACAGTGGGGACAGTACGGCATCATCTAACGGCCGGGACAGCCCGTTAAGTGGGATCCGAGTCGTTACATCCACATCTCAACTGGTCTAAGGTTTAATATACCTTAGGTTCTTGTGTCGTAAGGCTGGAGTCATCGTCTTATAGTCTATACAACCTGAATTTGAAACTTTCCAAGCATTCTTCAATTAATTCCACGAGTTTTCACATAATTCCTGCACGGGTTTACATTTGATATCAGAGCTTGGCATTAAATTCAGGTTTTTGTTTCTTTTTTTCTTCTTCATAATTTTAGTTTGATTCCTCGTATTTATTATCAAGTTCGTCACTTGTAAATCATCCATATTCAGTTTGTTTCTTTGTGTTTGTTTTCGTCGTTAATTTTAATAGTTTTACTTTTCTTGGGAAAAATCGAAGTTGTTCGAGACAAGATTTTTTTTTGAGTTTCGTTATTGTTAGGTTAATTATCGTCAAAAAAATTATTTTTATACCAAAAATTCAAAAATATTTCAAAAATTCCATAAAAAAAAGTTAATTTTGAAAATTCAAGAACCACTTTCTTGAATTTATTTGAACTCATAATATTCATTTTCTTCAAAGTAAAAAAAAAAATTAATTAAATTCCTTCTTTATTCAACAATGTCTAGATCATCTTATTCTTGATTTTTCTTGAATTCTTGAAAGTCTACATAAAAGGATGGATGATGATCCGCGTTCTAATTTTAAAACTAGATGTTTTGGGAGTGATAAGGTGTGTGGTTTTGCTATTGATAGGGAGTACATCTCTAATTTGGTTAGTATCACCATGGTGGAGATATTGGGAATGCCTCTAAAACAACATCCTAGGCCTTATATGTCAACATGGTTAAAAAGTGTGGGATGGTGAATGTGACCAAGATGGTTCTAGTGAATTTCATCATTGAGAGATATAGTGATGAAGTCTGGTGTGATGTAATTCATCTAAAGTCTTGTCATATCTTGTTAGGTAGGCCATGGAGGTATGAGATGAAGGCAGTCTATGATAAGGGTAGGAACATGTACAAATTTCTTAAGGATGGGAGGTCAATTACCTTAGTTGATTTAACCCCAAAACAAGCACTTGAAGATACAAAGAAGTTGAAGAAAGAGAGTGATCCAATGTTGATTTTAAGGGGGCAATTAGAACGTCTAGAACAAAAGATTGTTGAATGAAGCGTAAAAATGTAGGTGAGTTACCAGAAGAGCCTTGGGATAGGAATGTTGAAAAGGAGGAAGGAGAATTAAATAATGAAGTAGAAGTTTAGAATCTTAACATTGGTCTAGGAGGTGAAAACTCAAGTAGTAAAGAGGAGATGCATGAACATAGGGATAAAAATATAGAAGATGAGGAGCACGGGCATAAGAATAAAAATGTGAAAGAGGTGGTTGAGCATGAGAATAAAGAAATAAAATACATGATTGAACAAAAGAGTGAAAGTATTAAGGGAGGTGAAGAGAAGAACCTCATTATTGTACATGATGAGGTGGTGATGATATATCATAAGTATGCGGATCCATACCTTGTACTTGGAGAAACTAAGGGGACATTCTCTTTGTGTCTCAGCTTTTTAGTTTTTTTTTTTTTGGAAAACTTTTTTCCAAAACAGAAAACCGAAAATATGCGTTTACATACTCATAGCTTCTACCTTTTGAATATGATCTTTTAATGTTTCCGGGTCCTTCAAAAAGCCAACTTCCCTCATCTTCTCCCTCTCCTTTTTATTCTACATTATAAGATCAATGACAATCTCAGAAGCTTCACAATGCACAATTATACAGCTATGCACATTGAAATAACTGGTTTACTCCTGCAGCTCAACCACAAAATAAAGAATAAGTAAAGAATAAGAGTGATTATATAAAGTATCCACAAACTTGTGCACAAATCCACATGACAAGCTCTATCCACCATTTAAGATATCTACAATCTACAGCAGAACCACAGCTCAAAAGCCTATTGTTGCATCACCTCACGAAGTTCTCTCAGAAAACATAAAAAGAAATGATACCGAACGACACGTCTATAAACATAAAAACAAAATTCCAAAATAATCAATAAATATATGCACCAAAATTCAAGGCAGGAGGGTGGATTAAAGCTGAGAAACTTGGGGATGGAAAATTGTGAATGCTAACAAATCATTGATCGGAACATGGTATAGTAAAAAATTAAGTTCAAACTCATTGTTACCTTTGATTAAAATTTAATAATTTTTTAGCTAAATAAGAGAGACATACTGTTTTTTATGAATACGGGCACTAGATCAAAAACTACATTTTCAAGCTTCACACACACAACAATGGAAGCTTTCAAGCACATCTTCTCTCAAACCTAATGCCACTACTTTTGCAAAATGCCTCTACCTTACCACCTCTTTTACCTCCTATTCTTTTTCTCCATCGAACCTGACCCAGATGTCAATTCCAACTAAGGTAAACCTCTCCCTATCCAACCCCTTTCCTACCCATCTAGGACTCAATCCCCTCCATCCCAAGAAACCCAATCACAATCACAATCCCAATCTGAATCTCCACCAGAATAAACCCCACCTTAAACCGACTAGGGAACCCCAAACGTACACTCGAGATGAAATGTGGTACATCAAGGATGCAATGGTGACATCCCCAGTTTCTTAGCCATCACGGGTTGCCGTGCTACTTGAAGACCATGTGAAAGTAGAGGAGCGTAGTAAAAATGAGAGTAACGAGTTAGAGAGGGAGAGGAGGAGGAGGAGGATTGACAATGAAAGGAGATGAAGCCAAACTCTGGGTATTAGCTACAATGACCACGTTTTTGTGTTTTCCACTTTTGTAAATTTTGTAAAGAATGCATTTTTCGCTGTTTTAAAAATTGAAAATAAAAAATAGCCTGAAAACATTAAAGAAAACAGGGCTTAACTTCCCTACCTTATTTTACGTAAAAAAAAATTCTTGTAGGTTGATAATTATATTTGGTAGATTAAACCACACCAGTTATGGCCAAGGAATTTCTTGCTTCGATACGCCCATGTCACCCAAGTAAAGGATTGCTATTGGACGGTTCTATGTAATGGAAGCAAAAACTTTCTGTTTGACCCTGGTGGTGAATTTATACACTATGAACCAAGTTATGATTCAGATGAATCATCTTGAAGAAATAGGAAATGATGATAATCATGGTCGATCATGTCAGAATGTGACGAATAATATATGTTTTCCAAGTAAAAATTTACCACTAAGTGAAACTCATGGGCCATTGCCCTTGAGCCCCCCGATTTTATGTTCTAATTCCATCGTCAGGGGCGTCGAATCGAGAATTTAATTATTTTGATGGGATTTGTAATTTTCATAGTTTTAAGAAATTCCATTTTTTATTTATTTATTTTTTATTATTGTTTATAATTAAATTAGGTTTCTATTGTTAGAGTTTTTATTTATTTCCTAATCTGATTAGATTTTATTTAGTTTCCTAAGTAGACTAAAATTTTTATTCTTGTTGGCAATATAAAGGCTTCTTCATTGTAACTTTAATTAAATTTTGATGGCAAAACATTATTGAGTGATTCAATACAATTAAAGGTGAGGATTCTCTTTATTTCTTAGAACTTATGAAGAATTATTTGTGGCATTAAAACTAACTGGGTGATATTTGCAAGTCTTGTGATCAAATGGTCAACATATTGTCGTCGATTGTTGGTTGCTTGGTTCAATATTTTTGAATCAAACTCGAACTTATCAGAGGGGTGGACAATCTTTGTGGAGTTCCCCCATGTTGGTTCTGTTTCCATATCTCTGTAGGTCTAAGATTTAATACACCTTAGGTTCTTGAATCTCAGGTCGGCGTCATCATGTTAGAGTTTATACAACCTGAACTTGGAACTTTTCGGATGCTCTTCAATTAATTCCTCGAGTTTCCATGTGATTCCGGTAGGGGTTCACATCACTTGTTCTCCTCAAGAGTGTATACGAAGTGGAACTAATCTACGTTAACTCGAGATACGACAACATAAGCAATAACAATTGAGTACGAGAAAATTTCCAATAAATAGAGAAACCTACGAATTATTGGAATGTAGGACAACTTCAATCCAGTCGCAAACACGATCAGTATCAGGTCTACACAGCCTTCGTGGGTTCAATAGAGCAGTAATCAGTCAAAGGTATGAATATCTCGGTCAAACTAATAAATGATAAGTCCAAAAACACCCTCATGTTTTTTATTCGAAATATATTCTAATTTCAGACGCATTCACTTTAGCCTATTGGTTGAACCAATCTCACTCTAATTATTAATATTTTCAGCTTGTTGAAATAAAATGAGAAAACAAAGGTAGAGAGAAGCCAATTTGGGAAATTTTCCAGCTTTAAATTTGGGTGATCGTGTGGCCCTCCTAACGCAGGGCAGAAGGTGACTGCCCTGATTTGTCCTGAGAAATTAAATAGGTTTCTTCTCGAATTTTATTCCAAAATTCAGGAACTGTCTTTTTTTTTTTTATGCATTACCATATATTGTAAATTATGTTTTCCAAGTTTTGTATATATATTATATTCTTAGTTGATTATATTTAGGCGAGAAATAAGGTGATTTACTAATAATAGACCAGAATTAATTGTAAACATGTAACATTACCGGAGATGAATGAATTATCATAAAATATTCTTCCAATTGTACTTTTGTTTTGTGACATGGTATCAAAACCGCTTTCAATCTCCTTTCCATTACTCTAGGAATTGAAGTTTAGTTTCTTGTGTTCACAATTGCTGTTTTTTTTTTTCGTATTATGCAATAAAAAAATAAAATCATATCTTATAACTATGGCTGAGAGTGATGATTCTCCAAAGAAGAATAATTCTGCTCGAATGGTTGGGTTCCACGTGCAAGAAAATCCTATGCTAATTACTCTAGAACGACTTGATGGTACCAACATATTGAATAGACTTTGAACACTCAAATAAAATTATAGGGAGAAAACATTGGGGTTATAACTTAGGGACCAAAGTTGCACCTAAAGATGTCCAGGTAGAAGAATATAAAGCTTAAGATGATGAAGATTGCTTGGTAAAATTATGGCTCCTTGATGTAACGACAAAGAATGCCATATCACTCTTTCTCTAAAATTATGGCTCCTTGATATAACGACAAAGAATGTCATATCACTCTTTCTCTAGTTGTCTACAACAAAGAAATATGAGAAGCGGTCAGGGAAACATTTTGAGTCGAACATGATGCATCTAAGGCCTACCAACCACACTACGAGGTAATTCTTGTTCGTTAAAATGGGGTTCTATTTCTCTTACTTTGGAAGACTGTAGAAAATTTGGCAACAACCTGATAATATTGATGATTGTTCTACGGAGAGTGCTAATGACATTAAGATATATTCCACAAATGTTAATTCTCAACAGGTGTATATGTTTTTTGTTTGGCTTGGATTCTCAATTAGATGGGATAAGAGGTCAAGTACTTGCTTCCAAACCACTCCTAAATATACAACCAATTTATGTTGTGGTTTGTACGAGAACTAATCGTCCAGAAGCCATATTTGGAGGAAAATTTGGAGAATGGTCTATAATGGCCTCTAAGAAAATGCCTATATCAATGAAAGATAAAAGTGTACTCACTGAAAGTGTACGACTCATACATTAGACATCTGCTTTCAAATTTATGGATATCGGATTGGCATCCAAAAGATAAGAAAGCATATCAGGTGTAGCGATTGAGAATTTTCGTGACTTATTTAAATGAATATTATTTAAATTAAAAACACGCCACTTCGAATTTGTCCATTTATTTTAAAAACGTATTTTCGTCTAGCCATTGTTAAGTTAAATTAAATTTATTTTAAAATCTTTGTCCAATTTCAGTTTTATTAAAGGTGTCCAAATTTATTATGGTTTATATCTAGATTTTATTTATTTTGAATTCAATTTACCTTTTTCTAGTTCAAAATTCTCAACTTTATCATCTTATTCCACTTTAATTTCAATCCATTTAAATCAACCCTTATTCCACTTTGGAATAACCAATTCAATTAGCACCATTTCCCCGATTTCTTTTTCACATGTTTCCCCTCATTTTTTGCAAATTTTCATTGCCAGCTTCCTTCATCTATTTCCTCTCAATCAACCAATTTATCCTCCCTAATTCACACAATTCCCTTCTCATGATCACTCCGTAATCCCATGTCTAGCACCACAACCCATTAAGTAAATCCATCATCTCCCCATTCGTACACCGGCACAAAAAAAAAAAAAAAACACTTCAGTAAGGTATTGATGAGTTCCGGAGTGGCTCGAAGAACGTTGACTCGTTGCACGTGCCCGCTGGACCAATAACGAGGCAAAGAGCCAAAAGAATCAAGCAGGCAATGCAAGGATTCATGCAAGCGTGGATGGATGAGTGCTCGAGTGGAAAGACCTCATTTACGTTGCATAACAAAGTGGAAGAGGAACCAAAGTTGTTACTAGGCATTTGGATCAAAGAACAACAAGAAATTGGGGCAGAAGCATTCTCACGGCCGTAACACCCATTTTTACGACCGTAAAATCATCTTGGCTAAAATTGTGCAGAAAGGCAGTCATGGCCGTAAACCATGATCTCACGGCCTTAACATCATCAAGACAAAATTATGCAGAAGAGGACTTACGACCCTAAACCAAATCCTCACGGCCATAAATATAGTTTAGTAGTTTTGTTTTTTTGTTCAGAAGGTCACTTACGGCCGTATATAAATTTGTCACGGCCGTAACATATGTTTTTAATTTTTAATCCGTAGCTTACTTACGGCCGTAAACTCATAAGTCACGGCCGTAACTTAGGTGCCGCAATTTAAGATAATGTTAGGCGGTTTGGTTTATTTACAATTCTAGTTTATTTATGTTGTTTTATTTTGTTAGCCTATTTATAGGACTTCATACAGGCATTGTAAAATACACAACTTTTATTCTTGAGATTAATGATATTGAAGGTGAGATATTCCCTTAATTGTTCTCGTTGAACAAATTTGAACTTATCAAAGGATTTGACAACCTTTGTGGTGTTCCCCCTTTGTGGTTCTTATCTCCGCATCGTAACGGGTTTTGGGTTTAATATATCCATAGTTCTTGCGTCTGAGGTCGGGGTTGCATTGTTATCGTCTACTATCTTGAATTTTAGAGCTTTTTGGTGTTTAATTCCACGTGTTCTTGGTGATCCCCATATCGGATCACATCATCTGGTATCAGAGCCTGTCTCTAAATCCGAGTATTTAGTATTCCAGTTCTTTTTCTTTTATTTCCAGTTATTTTCATTCCAAAAACAAAAAAACAAAAAATTCATTCCAATTCTTGTTTCTTGAAATTTCGTCAGAAAATTCAAGATTTGCCAATTTCTGTTTCTTGTTCTTGTTCTTGATTATTTTTGTTGAGTAGCAAAAAAAAAAAGTGCTGTTGATTTGATTCAAGAAATCAAGAAAATAATCTTTGGCAAATATTTCCAACAATTCTTGTTTCCATTAAATTCCTTATTCCATAAAACTTCTTTTTGCAACAAAATTCTTGTTTCCATAATTCCATCTTCAAATTTCCTAATTCCAATTTTTCCATCAACTTTCCTTATTTGCACTTTGGGGTTTATTGCACAAGGACCAAATCCGTGACTAGTTTGGTGGGTTCTTTGAGAACGTGGGAAAAAGGGAGTAGAGAGGAAAAAGGCAGAGTGGTGAGATTAATAGAGGGAAAAAGCCAAAACCGAGTGATACACGAGTGATAAAACACGTGAGGATCTTTATTTAATTTTTTTTCTCTTTTCTTTAATACTAACCATGTCGCAGAAGGATGCTTCATCGACGGAAAAGGATCTTCAAGACATTAAAATGCTTGCAATGATGGAGGAACGGTTTGCAAAATGGGAGGCGAGGTTGGATGCCAAGTTGGAAGCAAAATTTGGTCCACAATCCGGCGTGAATCTGGAAAGGGCAAATAATCCGGGGGAGACACGTGGTGCGGGAATTGCTCAACCACGTCAGGATCAACCGCGCAATTTCCCTAATTTACGGAGGCCACTCAGGTATGACTTCAACCCACAGTTTAGAGCTAGGAATGAACATGTTGAGGTTGATGATAGTGATGAAGATAGTGGTGAATTGTCTATTACTAGTGTTGGTAGGAGACGAGATCGGGGAGAAAGACGTGATAGGGGATATAGGCGTGATCGTAGGGATAATGTAGATGGGCATGTTGGTAATATTAAAATGTCCATTCCCTCGTTTCAAGGTAAAAGTAATCCGAAAGTTTATTTTGAATGGGAAAAGAGGGTAGAATTAATTTTTGATTGTCATAATTATTCTGAAGCTAAAAAGGTTAAATTGGCAGTCGTAGAATTTATTGATTATGCTATAGTATGGTGGGATCAATTGGTTACTAGTAAAAGGAGGAATGGGGAGAGGCCTATTGAAACTTGGGATGAGTTGAAGGCCCTTATGACAAAACGATTTGTGTCTGGACATTACTATAGGGATCTCTACCAAAAACTACAAACCCTTTCCCAAGGTAGTAAGAGTGTGGAGGATTACCATAGGGAGATGGAGGTTTCCATGATTAGGGAAAATATAGAGGAAGACCCGGAGGCAACCATGGCTAGGTTTCTAAATGGTTTAAATCGAGATATTGCTAATGTTATTGAACTGCAGCATTATATCGATTTGGAGGAGATGCTTCACATGGCCATGAAAGTAGAGCGACAATTAAAAAGGAAGGGAACTTCAAAATTCTCTACAAGTTCCAATTCTTTTGGTAAGTCTACATGGAGCGGGACTTCTAAAAATGATGGAGTTGTGCAGAAAAATAAATTTGAGGCACCGAAGGGAAAAATAGAGCCACCCAACAAAGTTAAAATTGCTTTTGATTCTCAAACTCCTTGGACTAGAGATATTCATTGTTTTAAATGTTCCGGCTTAGGACATATTTCTTCACAATGTCCAAATAAACGAATATTGGTTATGCGTGACGGGTATTAAGTTCGGAGGATGAGAAAGAGGGAGAAGTGGAGGATGAGTATAAGGATATGCCAGCTCTAGAGGATGTTAGTGAAAATGATGATGCGGACTATGCAGTAGCTAAATCACTTGTCACTAGGAGAGCCCTTAGTACTCAAGTTAAGGTGGAAGAGTCTGGTGAGCAACGAGAAAATATATTTCATACTAGGTGTTTTGTGAATAACAAGGTGTGTAGTTTGATAATAGATGTGGTAGTTGTGGGAACGTTGCTAGCACTACTCTAGTGGAGAAATTGTACCTACCTATACTAAAACACCCTAGGCCATATAAGCTACAGTGGTTAAATGAATCGGGTGAGATTAAGGTGAATAAACAAGTGGTAGTTGATTTGGCGATTGGGAAGTATGAAGATAGTGTGGTTTGTGATGTGGTACCAATGCATGCGGGGCACATCTTGTTGGGCAGGCCACCGAAATTCGATAGGAAGGTTATTCATGATGGTTTTAAAAATAGGTATACCTTCACTAAGGATGGGAAAAATATCAAACTAATGCCTTTGTCACCTCAACAGGTCTATGAAGACCAACTGAAATTAAAAAGTGAGGAAGAGAGAAAGAGGGTCGGGACTACGATCCCGGAAAAAGGAGAGTTGTGTGAAAAACCGAGAGTTGGGACCACGATCCCAGAAAAAGGAGATGGTGTGAAGAGTGCCAGTAAAAATAAAAGAGAGAAAACAAAGGTGAGCTTCTACGCAAAACAGAGTGATATCACCAAAGCTATTTCTACTAATAAACCCATGATTTTACTCATGTATAAGGAATCTCTCCTTGTACTTGATGAAGCTAACCACTCCCTCCCCAGTTTAGCTGTGTCTCTTTTGCAGGAATTTGCAGATTTATTTCCCGAGGAGATTCCTAGTGGGCTGCCGCCAATTCGTGGGATTGAACACCAGATTGACTTCGTTCCGGGAGCAGTCATCCCAAACATGCCAGCTTATAGGAACAATCCAGAAGAGACCAAAGAGCTACAAAGGCAAGTTGAAGAGCTGTTGAAAAAGGGCTATGTTCGTGAAAGCATGAGCCCATGTGCAGTACCAGTTCTGTTGGTACCCAAAAAGGATGGGACTTGGAGGATGTACGTGGATTGCAGAGCAGTCAACAATATTACGGTAAAATATCGTCATCCCATACCTAGACTTGATGACATGCTTGATGAACTATATGGTGCTTGTATGTTTAGCAAAATAGACCTTAAGAGTGGTTATCACCAAATTCGAATGAAAGAAGGTGATGAGTGGAAAACCGCCTTCAAAACCAAATATGGTTTATATGAATGGATGGTTATGTCATTCGGCCTCTCAAATGCACCTAGCACTTTTATAAGACTAATGAACCATGTTTTACGTGCTTACATTGGTAAATTCGTTGTGGTATACTTTGATGACATTTTGGTATATAGTAAGAACTTAGGTGATCACATTGAACATTTAAGATCTGTTTTGGAAGTCTTGAAAACTGAAAAACTATATGCTAATTTTAAAAAGTGTACTTTTTGCATGAAAAAGGTAATTTTTCTTGGGTTTGTTGTTAGTGCTAATGGTGTAGAGGTGGATGAGGAGAAAATTCATGCTATTAAAGAATGGCCAACTCCCAAAAGTATTCGGAGGTTAGGAGCTTCCACGGGTTGGCTGGGTTTTATAGGAGATTTGTTAAAGACTTTAGTACACTTGCAGCACCACTCATAGAAATAGTCAAGAAAAGTGTAGGATTCCATTGGGGGAAAGCACAAGAAAATGCTTTTAAAGTACTTAAGGATAGGTTATGTTCTGCATCGGTTTTAACTTTACCTAACTTTAACCAAACCTTTGAGATTGAATGTGATGCATCAGGAATAGGTATTGGAGCTGTTCTTATGCAGGAAAAAAGGCCGATTGCATTTTTCAGTGAAAAGCTGAGTGGGGCAGTTTTGAATTATCCTACCTACGACAAGGAGCTTTATGCTCTTGTTCGTGCTTTGGAGACATGGCAACACTATCTGTGGCCAAAGGAATTCGTCATACACACTGACCACGAGTCACTGAAACACCTCAAGGAACAAGGTAAGCTAAACAAAAGACACGCCCGTTGGATGGAATTCATTGAGACTTTTTCATACGTCATTCGTTATAAGCGAGGTAAGGAGAATGTGGTAGCAGATGCCCTTTCTCGCAGGTACGTACTTCTAAACTCTTTAAATGCGAAGTTACTTGAATTTGAATATATATAAGAGGTATGTATGCTAATGACCCTGATTTTTCTACCATTTATGCTTCATGTGAAAAAGGTGCAATTGATAAATTTTATAGGCATGATGGCTATTTATTTAGAGAAAATAAAATTTGTGTGCCTAATTGTTCTATGCGTGAATTGCTAGTGCGTGAGGCTCATGGTGGGGGGTTAATGGGACACTTTGGTGTTATTAAGACGTTAGAGACTTTACAAGAGTACTTTTATTGGCCTAAAATGAAAAGGAATGTTCACCATATTTGTGAAAGGTGCATAACTTGTAAACAATCTAAGTCTAGGATCTTACCACAAGGTTTGTATACACATTTGCCCGTACCTAATGAACCTTGGGTAGATATATCTATGGATTTTGTGTTAGGCTTGCCTAGGACAAAAAAAGGGTAGAGACTCGATATTTGTGGTGGTAGACAGATTTAGCAAAATGGCGCATTTTATTCCTTGTAATAAAACTGATGACGCAACAAACATAGCTGACCTATTCTTTAGGGACGTTGTAAGACTCCATGGGGTACCTAGGAGTATTGTGTCTGATAGGGATGTTAAGTTCCTAAGCTACTTTTGGAAAGTCTTGTGGGGGAAGATGGGTTCTAAACTGTTATTTTCTACTACATGTCACCCGCAAACTGATGGTCAAACGGAGGTAGTTAATAGGAGATTAATCCAACTTTTGCGCACTATAATAAATAAGAATTTAAAAAGTTGGGAGGAATGTTTGCCATTTGTAGAATTTTCTTATAATCGATCTGTGCATTCTACTACTTCATGTTTACCTTTTGAAGTTGTTTATGGTTTCAACCCGCTAACTCCTCTTGATTTAATTCCTTTACCTGTAGATGAAATGAGTAGTTTGGACGGGGCGAAAAGGCTAAGCTTGTGAAAGAACTTAATGAGAAGGTGAAAGGGCAAATTGAAAAGAAAAATGAGCGTTATGCGACTCATGCCAATAAATGTAGGAGGCAAGTGACGTTCGAGCCGGGTGATTGGGTGTGGGTGCACTTGCGAAAGGAGCGATTCTCAACCCAAAGGAAGTCTAAGTTGCAGCCAAGAGGCGATGGACCTTTTCGGATCCTGGAAAAGATAAATGAGAATGCATATAAGCTCGATCTTCCAGGTGAGTATAATGTGTCTGTTTCTTTTAATGTTGCTAATCTCCCTCTGTTTGATGCAGGTGGTGATTCGAGGACGAATCCTTTTCAATAGGGAGGGGATGATGAGTTCCGGAGTGGCTCGAAGAACGTTGACCCGTTGCACGTGCCCGCTGGACCAATAACGAGGCAAAGAGCCAAAAGAAAGCAGGCAATGCAAGGATTCATGCAAGCGTGGATGGATGAGTGCTCGAGTGCAAAGACCTCATTTACGTTGCATAACAAAGTGGAAGAGGAACCAAAGTTGTTACTAGGCATTTGGACCAAAGAACAACAAGAAATTGGGGCATAAGCATTCTCACGGCCGTAACACCCATATTTACGGCCGTAAAGTCATCTTGGCTAAAATTGTGCAGAAAGGCAGTCACGGCCGTAAACCATGATCTCACGGCCGTAACATCATCAAGACAAAATTATGCAGAAGAGGACTTACGGCCGTAAACCAAATCCTCACGGCCGTAAATATAGTTTAGTAGTTTTTATTTTTTTGTTCCAGAAGGTCACTTACGGCCGTATATAAATTTGTCACGGCCGTAACATATGTTTTTAATTTTTAATCTGTAGCTTACTTACGGTCGTAAACTCATAAGTCACGGCCATAACTTAGGTGCCGCAATTTAAGATAATGTTAGGCGGTTTGGTTTATTTACAATTCTAGTTTATTTATGTTGTTTTTTTTTTTTTGTTAGCCTATTTATAGGGCTTCATTCAGCATTGTAAAATACGCAACTTTTATTCTTGAGATTAATGAAATTGAAGGTGAGATATTCCCTTAATTGTTCTCGTTGAACAAATTTGAACTTATCAAAGGATTTGACAACCTTTGTGGCGTTCCCCCTTTGTGGTTCTTATCTCCGCATCGTAACGGATTTTGGGTTTAATATACCCATAGTTCTTGCGTCGTGAGGTCGGGGTTGCATTGTTATCGTCTACTATCTTGGATTTTAGAGCTTTCCGGCGTTTAATTCAGCGTGTTCTTGGTGATCCCCGTATCGGATCACATCAGGTATCCCCATCCTCCTCATCAATTTCGCACAACACACACCCAAAACCAAAATTTAAACTAAATCGAGCCACACTCCTACGATCCGCAAACTTTTCACTTCACACCATTACCCCTATTCATTCCAATCCAAATTAATGGAGTTGGGGCAATTGAAGGTAGTTTTCTTCAATCCAAACAATGGATTCGAAGAAGGCAAGAAATTCATATTTCACAAACACGCATTCACATCGAAAACCTCCCTCAATCCGCAAGAATTTAACTTCCCAATGACACCATATACACAAATCACAGGCCTCCAAACCAATGGCCAAATTTAAAACACCCCACATAAACCCAACAATCATCAACTCAAAAGTCTCCATGGCCGCCCCTTCCCACTGCCACAATCCAAACTCTATCACCACGCTGCTAAACTGAGTTATCAACCATAGTTTTCGAAATCAATCCCATGATCTTAACACCATAGCAAAGCCACCTCATCCCCACCCGAATAACCACGACCACCACCAACTCAAAAAACGCACAATGCCACCTCCACCACCACACGAAACCTGCCACTCCCCAACTCCAGTTACATATCATCGACACCCAAAACAACTAAGAAACTAGAACGTAAACAAAACCTAAACACTTACCTCAATAATCGACCCATTTCAACCAGAGTATTTCCTGGAAATCATCGAACCCGAGTCAAAATCTTCTCCTTTCACACACCCACTCCCACACGCCATCGCCGCCATGAGACAGCGACGCCATCGTCGGCAGGGTGGATCGGAGGACCCTTCCTATCGCCAACTCTCTCTGCTCTCTTCAAAAGAGAGAGAGTTGTTATATATATGTATTCAAAAGTTTGCTCTTTTAGATCCTCTAAAGTTTACATATTATTCATTTTAGCCCCATGATTTATAATTCTTTTAATTCTTTTATTTTAGCCCCATGATTTATAATTCTTTTAATTTAGTCCCCCAAAAGTGGTTTTAAATGCTAAACTTTCCCAGTCCCAAGGTTACAAAAATTAAACAGATCGGTCCCTAAATTTTCTTAACTCCTACAGTTAGCCTCACTGTTTTCGAAAAGTCTATTTCGCCCCCTAAACTTTTAAATTTCAATTTCTTTAAAATTTCAATTTAGTCATAAACTTTATTTATCAATTAAATCCTGCAAATTTTTGAAGTACTAAATTAATTTAATTTTCTTTTAGCTAGATGATGTACTTGGTGATTTAAAAATTGACATAATATTCTCCCTCTATTTTCAAACTCGTGAATTTGAGGTAGACTCACCTCACTAATTAGTTTAAATTATAATTGAATGTATTATGTGAGTTTTACGTGATTTAAATGCTTTGATGCATGAGATAAGATAAGAATATCTCTTATGAGATAAAATGAGAATGATGTGGTTATCCATAACTTAAATGCTTTAATGCATGAGATAATGATGTGGTTATGCATAACTTAAATGCTTAAATGCATGAGACGAGATTACCCACTCCCTATGATTTTTAAAGAGTCTATGATTATGATAATGTGGTCACTGTATTAGTTGCATAAGTACGTGTTCAATTATTTTGTAAATTAATTATTGACAATGAGTCTACTGAGTATTTCTTCGAAATACTCATTTCGTTATTTTAATAGCTTTTGCAGATTTCGAAGACGGTGGTGAATGAAGGGCATTGATGGAAAATTAATAAATGAAGTTATTTTGAATGTCACGATTATGAATATTGTCAAGTCATTCCTTTGTCATTATTTTTTCAGAAATCGAGATTTAAGTTTTTATGAATTGTTCAGAATTTATTTGATTTAGTTTCCCCTATAGTTTTCAAATAATAAATGTGATGTTTTAAAATTCAGTTCTTCCGCAAAAATACTTGTTCAAAATTTAGTTCTTTTTCGCCAAAATTATTATTTGAAAGTTAGCTTTAAAAGATGAAATGGTGTCTCGGATTTATGGAACTTAGGGCGTTACATCAAGTATATACTAGTAGCAAAGGAGAGGACATAAGTCCAATGGAGAACACCGTCACAACTTAGACATTCATTGCTAAGTCGGGTATGCGTTTTACTAGAAATAGGGATTGGGTAATTGACTATGGTTCAATAGATCATATGACTTGTGACCATTATATGCTTTGCCTTTTATCATCTAAATGTCCCAAACATGCTATTACCAATGCCAACTAGATTTCATCCCCAACTGTTGGTGTATGTATAATCACATTATGTCCTACTTTGACTGTCAAAGTTGCCTTGTTTGTATCATCATATAATTGCAATATCATTTCTACTTCTCAACTAAACACATTTTATAACTATCCAGCTATATTCTTCCCCGGTCAATGTGTTTCAAGAAATCCATAACAAGGAGAGGATTGGCACTAATAAAGAAAGTGGAGGATGGTTTTCAACAATCCAAAAGATAAGGGCAATCTCAATTGGTAAAATAAGTTTTAGTGAATAAGAAAATGAGGATATTTTTCTAGGCGTCTAGAATTCAAACATTCATTTGTATATGAGAAAATTTTCCTTCCGTTATCATAGAAGATTATTTTCCTCTCTATTTCATGAATTTAGTTTTCCATACTTTATTTGCGAAACTTGTGTTAAAGTTAAATCTTACTACATTTCATTTGAATGATAATAAATCTAATATCCTTTTCTCACTTGTTCATTTAGATGATTGGGAACTACCAGGTATTCCTATTCTTAATAGGATGAGGTGGTTTGTTTATTTTGTGGATGAATGCATTTGAATGACTTGGGTTTATCAGTTAAAACACAAGTCATGTAAGTACTAACTTTTATGAATCTTTCATGAAATGATGACTACCCAATTTGGCATTCCAATAAAAGTTCTTGGTTCTAATAATTGGAGGAATACTTTAAGCATGGGTTAATAGAATTCATACATTCAGTAGGCATTAAACATCAAACATCACGCCCTTATTCTTCACAAGAAAATGGTGTAGCTGTGACGACCCGAATTCTCGACCATTCGAGTGCCACTAAAAGTGACTCATATCATATTATCGAGACTTAAATAGAAATGTAAAATTATTCAAAAAAATAATTAGAATCCCATAATTTTATTTGTGAATAAAAAATAGAACATAATTTTCTTACATAAAGTTCAACATAATTATCTCATCAATCTTAACCACTTTTGCCACTTCCATGTTGACCGCCTCGAACATATTATCGAGACTTAAATAGAAATGTAAAATTATTCAAAAGAATAATTAGAATCCCATAATTTTATTTGTGAATAAAAAATAGAACATAATTTTCTTACATAAAGTTCAACATAATTATCTCATCAATCTTAACCACTTTTGCCACTTCCATGTTGACCGCCTCGAACCTTCAATTATCTGAAAATGGTAAATATCGTGGAGTGAGATTTATAAAATCCCAGTAAGTATACCAAGCATAAATTTTCTTTTGAAAGCATATGGATCATTTTCATCATAACATAGGATAGGATCGAAATACTCATAAACATAGGGAGACACAAGAATTTTACCGAACTTAAATGACAAGAATTCTTATGTGTAGCGCTACTAAACTCCGGTCCCCTTAGCATAATCATAAACATATCATATGGGACCCATAGCAATCTTGTGAGATTGATTTCATAGCAATGATCCAAACATTTTCGTAAAAACATAAGGTATATTTACTTTTCATAAAAACATACTTACTTTTCTTAAAAACATAAGGTATTTTACTTTTCATAAAAACATACTTACTTTTCTTAAAAACATAAGGTGTATTTACCTTTCATAAAAACATACTTACTTTTCATAAAAACATAAGGTAATACCTTTCATAAAAACATACTTACTTTTCATAAAAACATAAGGTATATTTACCTTTCATAAAAACATACTTACTTTTCTTAAAAACATAAGATATACTTACTTGTCATAAAAACATACTTACTTTTCATAAAAACATAAGGTGTATTTACCTTTCATAAAAACATACTTACTTTTCATAAAAACATAAGATATACTTACCTTTTAAAAGATTAAAATGAAGTGTAGTAGTAAATGGACCAAAACTTTCTTGACCACCTTGAATTTCTCTTACTTGTGGATTTTGTCAAGAGATTGGAAATAAGTGTATATGTGTAGAGTTGTGTGTAAAAGAGATGGGTTTAAATAGATGTATAAAGTTGGCATATTGTAAACATAATCATTCAATTCTATTAATTTTAACACATCCTTTTCTTAAAGTAAAGCACCATTCATATACTTTTCCATATTTATACAAATAATATGCTCTTCATGATTATATATAATGGAGTATATAAATCATTCATATACTTTTCCATATTTATACAAATATTATGCTCTTCGTGATTACATATAATGGAGTCTTATCAATCATTCATATACTTTTCCATATTTATACAAATATTATGCTCTTCATGATTACATATAATGGAGTATATAATTCATTCATATACTTTTCCATATTTATACAAATATTATGCTCTTCATGATTACATATAATGGAGTATATAATTCATTCATATACTTTTCCATATTTATTAAATTAAGATTCTCATAATTATTATATATAATGGAACCTCTCATGCTTGCATATATTTTCTTAATTTCAATAATAAAAATAATTTTTGTATAAATAAATATTGGGATAACATTGAATTAAGTACTTGGACTTAATATACTTTAAATCAAGAGAATGGAGGTATTTTTAGAAATTCGGAATTTAATTTAAAATCGAACGATCTCGATTATTTCTTGACTTGGCTATACGAATACGTCGTGGCGTTAACTTAATAAAAATGGGTGAAATAGTAGCGACACGATTTTCTATTAAAATAATTATTAATCGCGTAAAAATTCTTGGTCGCTACAAACTTACCCCCTTAAAATAATTTCGTCCTCGAAATTAAACTTACTTGATCTTATGATTTCTGAACACTTAATCAGAATCTCTTCTTCTTCTTCTTATGTAGCATCATCGCTACCATATTTAACCCAACCATATTTAACCCACTGGACTTTGACTAAATGCATCAATTTGTTTTCTTAAGACATGAACTTTTCTATCAATAATAGACATATGTCTACTCATAAATTCTTCTGAATCAAAATGAAAATTCCCAATCGTATGTGATATTTCATCATATCTTGTAGTACTCATGTAACCTGTCACTTATCATCGTATCATGTAACCTCAAATATTCGTATTAATATCTCTAAAATTTCAATAAATCTTTACTAACATATCATACCATAATAATTTGTCATTTCTTCTTATCACCAAATGTCCCAAAATAATTAAAACGATTACCTGAATATTCTCTATGTAATATACCCAAACATGTTATTCACATATCAACATAATCATCAGTTTATCTTTCCAATATTTGTAACCCAAAATTTCTGCAAAATTCAATAAACAAATATCTCCCAAATAATTAAAATTCTTAACTCAAATATCATAACATTTCCCGTAAGGTATTCCTTTCACTTGCACAAACTTATTAATCCTGATTCAATACAGTCCTTATTTCACTTTCACGTATCCCCGTATTATTTCTATACCTTGATTATTATATCAAAATATCAGTACCCAAAATCCAAGAAAATATTCCATATCTCAAATCCCGTCATCATCAAATCTTCCTTTTATCAAGAAAGTAAACGGCGCATAACTCTTGTTCCCTCTTTTCCATTATTCTATTCCGCGCTTTCTTGCTGGAATCAATATCACGCGGATTTCCTCCGATCCTTAATGCTTTTAAATAGTTCATGCTGGGAAGAGGTTAGATCCATCAAAAACATGGATATCATTCTTACAAACATTCGCAAGTATTATTCCAGTCTTCCAATGAATGATCTGAGGAAAATTTATCGAATAAGACTCGAAAGATTGAGGTTGCTGATGGCTCATGGTGTTTCAGAAGATGTTCGCTGGTTGATCGAAGCAAAGGTTCGACTATCTGGTGAATTACCTATGACATTTCCAAAGCACATGCCTGGTTTAGGCAAAAGCACCTTCGCAAAGAAACGAAGAGCAAAAAGGCTGAATGGTTGCTACAAATGTGCTCGTTGGAACTGTGATACTCGTTGCAAAACAGTAGGATATTCTTCTACTAATCGGGATGATAAAATCAAATTCATAAAGGGTGGACTGAGTAAGGAGTCTTTGGATGATATTCGACTGACTCTTGAGACGCACCCAAGTGGTTATGTGCAACGTGAACTTCTCTCCTTATACGCTCAGTTTAACGAGGACAAAAATCGTTATAGTCTCCAAAATATAATAGCAAAAGATCCTGTTTGCCAGTCTGTTTTACAAAATGAGGCTTCTGGCAGTTCAACAATGATATAAGGTAAATCTCTTGATACACATTTAAAATATTTTGCTGTTTTCTTTCACGCGTTTTGGAAATAAAATATATTTTCCTTTCTCGAGTTTTGATAAAGCTGGAAATAAATCACCGAAAGGTGATATCTTTGGTAAAACAGTCAAAAGTTGGCCGATTTTGTCAAAAGTAAATCTTTACTTTTTCATAATCAATCAAAAACAGTAAATTTTTTCGGCTTTAAATAGCCAAACATATTTCATAGTTCAGGCATCCCAAAATCACATCTTCTTCGTAAGTTTTCTCTTCTATACTATCAAAGATGGAAGCACCAAAACTTCGACAGATCAAAACTATTTGTGTATTTTGTGGATCAAAAGTGGGGAAAGGCTTCAGTTATCTAGAAGCGGCCGTAGATCTTGGAAAGAAACTGGGGGAAAAAGGTATCACTCTTGTGTATGGGGGTGGTAGCAGTGGTCTAATGGGTTGTGTTTCCCAATCTGCTCTTGCAGAGAAATCAAAAGTAATCGGTGTCATACCTGTCCCTTTGGTAGATGTTGCAGGCAAAACACGAGGGCATGAAGTTCAAACCTTATCCATCCATGAACGCATAACTTGTATGCTATATGGTTCTGATGCCTTTATAGCCCTGCCCGGAGGTTTTGGTACCTTAGAAGAAATCTTTAACATTACCTCGTGGGCTCAACTAGATCTCCATACTAAGCCTATTGGGCTTCTGAATGTTAACAATTTCTTTGATGGTTTGTTAACCTTTCTTGATTATGCTGTGGAACAGGGATTCATCTCTCCATTTTCCAGAAGGCTTCTTATTTCTGCTCCTACTATTGATGAACTACTGGATAAGCTGCAGTCATATATCTCAATACAAGATCCAGCAGGGGTTAAGATAGATTGGTCGCAAGGAAGGGGAATCAAGCGAAAATGGAGTCCGGTTAATGTAAACTTAACTTTATGAATCTTAGAATAGGTGGGGGTAGAGTACGGAGTATTCTTACTCTCGAGACACCCCTCTAATTTCCTAGGATTTTCCTTAATGTTTAAATCTTGTGTGTACCTCAAAGGTTCCAGGTGGTAGATTACGGAGTATTCTTACTCTCGAAACACACCTCTTTGAAGGTTTCTTTATTTCCTCAAAAGGTCAGAGGTGGTAGGATACGGCTACTCCGGAAACACATCTCTCAATTTGAGGAATTTCCCATGTTGCTTTCTTTTGATTTTGCGTGTTTCATGTATTTCTTTCCAATGTGACTCTTGTGTGTTCTCCTTACGAGAAAATAATAAATATCTCTGTTATCATCTACTAAATCTCGTTTGTGATGTAAATGAATTTGCATGTCTAACCTCAATTCTCTTAGTGATTGCATACCATACTATGCTCTTAATTCCAAACGATAAAATTCTAAGCAGAGTTTCCTTTGAAATTTGGACTTATTCAAACCGTAAGCATACTTCATAACTCACAATAATAAATAATTCCACATTTGATCACAACGATCTAAAAATTGACCACAATTTCATCAAACTTCAATATCATAAAAAAATATTCCAGAAAATCAATTCATAATTCCTCAACATAGAAATTTCAAATCATAGTCGTCAATATCACAATATCACTTCCTTCAATACCTTAATTGGCTCAAAAGATTACTCATACTTATATTTATAAGTCATAAATCATATTCCCAAAATTTAATCACAAGGCCAAAGTTCATAATAAATTTCTATTCAATATAGATGCATAATTCACTTACTCAACATAATATCCATTACTTAATTCCCAATAACCAAATCTTTAAATCTCTAACTTCATAATGCTTCTCATAAAAGTCTCATTAAAATCATATCACTTATAATCTTAACATCTCATAAAAATTCATAAAATTGGCTCGCTATTTCTCATTAAATCTAAATGATAGATAATCTGAACATATTTCTAATCATTTCTGTTGACTTCTCATACTTAATGCCATGTCTAAAATCAATTATGCAAAGTCCATTTAAGGTTTATCATTTCTAAACTCGAGGACAACAATTATTTTGAAAATCATTCTTAAGTCATATTATTCCCATTATGCTCAACACCCGTTCTCTTTCTTTCTTTTCTTTCTGAATTTTTTTTTTTTTTTTCAGAATTGAAACTTGAAGAGTGGTACCAATAATCATCCACAGTTTTTCCTTGCTTTTAAGCAAATGTAGTGATAAAGGGATAAATTATTGAACCGAAAATTGAAACTTGAAGAGGAAGTACTAATAACCATCCACAGTTTTTCCCTTGTTTTTACACAAAGGTAGTGATAAAGGGATAAATTATTGTACGAATTCATTATCAATTTTGTTTGTTTAATATATTATTCCATATATTTTGGGCAAAAGTTACAACCCAACTTAATTTCTAATTGAGTCAATCTTACTAAGCTTAATATGCACCAAAATTCATATAAATGTCCTCTCTGTCTCATGATTCTACATTGAAAAGAATAAAAAAATTGAGTCTTCTATCAATTTATATCATACTTGACATGTATATTATGTGTAACACATAAAGATTCATAACATATGAAGATTTCATACTTAACATGTCTTAATAAAATCGTAAATGACTTGCAAAGCATATAACATACCTGGTTCGAGGAGTCAATACGTGGAGAGTGACACAGTAGAGTGATGAGTTAAAATATTTCATATAATCTTATTTTCCTTTAATCAACAATAATTTAATGTGGTTGTATCCAAATCAACATTTTCTTGAATCATAATTCCTAATTAATCACAGTCTTCAAAACAAATCCAATATCGATATAGTAATTATCTCCCCATCAATAATTAATAACTTAACCCAAATAAAATTTATCGTCAAATCTTATTTTTCCTTTAGTCCCCGAACTTCTAGAAATTTATCAAAGACATCAATATAAACATCATATCACTAACTAATTATATTCCATAAAATTTTCAGGACATTACAAACTCCCTTGCTTAAAATGAATTTTGTCCTTGAAATTCGCACATCAAATTTCATCATGCTTTTCAAAATCATAACCATACTTGACATGTGAAAATTCAACTTTTTTTTTTATAATGAATAGTGATTTCGTTCACTGTTCATCATGAATAGCACGTCGTTTACTGTTCACGTGAATAGTGATTTTTTTTTTTTTTTTTTTTTTAAAGAAATAAAATTTCAAAAATCTACAGAATCGTTTTTAAAACTCTTTGCTCTGATACCAACTGTGACGACCCGAATTCTCGACCATTCGAGTGCCACTAAAAGTGACTCATATCATATTATCGAGACTTAAATAGAAATGTAAAATTATTCAAAAAAATAATTAGAATCCCATAATTTTATTTGTGAATAAAAAATAGAACATAATTTTCTTACATAAAGTTCAACATAATTATCTCATCAATCTTAACCACTTTTGCCACTTCCATGTTGACCGCCTCGAACCTTCAATTATCTGAAAATGGTAAATATCGTGGAGTGAGATTTATAAAATCCCAGTAAGTATACCAAGCATAAATTTTCTTTTGAAAGCATATGGATCATTTTCATCATAACATAGGATAGGATCGAAATACTCATAAACATAGGGAGACACAAGAATTTTACCGAACTTAAATGACAAGAATTCTTATGTGTAGCGCTACTAAACTCCGGTCCCCTTAGCATAATCATAAACATATCATATGGGACCCATAGCAATCTTGTGAGATTGATTTCATAGCAATGATCCAAACATTTTCGTAAAAACATAAGGTATATTTACTTTTCATAAAAACATACTTACTTTTCTTAAAAACATAAGGTATTTTACTTTTCATAAAAACATACTTACTTTTCTTAAAAACATAAGGTGTATTTACCTTTCATAAAAACATACTTACTTTTCATAAAAACATAAGGTAATACCTTTCATAAAAACATACTTACTTTTCATAAAAACATAAGGTATATTTACCTTTCATAAAAACATACTTACTTTTCTTAAAAACATAAGATATACTTACTTGTCATAAAAACATACTTACTTTTCATAAAAACATAAGGTGTATTTACCTTTCATAAAAACATACTTACTTTTCATAAAAACATAAGATATACTTACCTTTTAAAAGATTAAAATGAAGTGTAGTAGTAAATGGACCAAAACTTTCTTGACCACCTTGAATTTCTCTTACTTGTGGATTTTGTCAAGAGATTGGAAATAAGTGTATATGTGTAGAGTTGTGTGTAAAAGAGATGGGTTTAAATAGATGTATAAAGTTGGCATATTGTAAACATAATCATTCAATTCTATTAATTTTAACACATCCTTTTCTTAAAGTAAAGCACCATTCATATACTTTTCCATATTTATACAAATAATATGCTCTTCATGATTATATATAATGGAGTATATAAATCATTCATATACTTTTCCATATTTATACAAATATTATGCTCTTCGTGATTACATATAATGGAGTCTTATCAATCATTCATATACTTTTCCATATTTATACAAATATTATGCTCTTCATGATTACATATAATGGAGTATATAATTCATTCATATACTTTTCCATATTTATACAAATATTATGCTCTTCATGATTACATATAATGGAGTATATAATTCATTCATATACTTTTCCATATTTATTAAATTAAGATTCTCATAATTATTATATATAATGGAACCTCTCATGCTTGCATATATTTTCTTAATTTCAATAATAAAAATAATTTTTGTATAAATAAATATTGGGATAACATTGAATTAAGTACTTGGACTTAATATACTTTAAATCAAGAGAATGGAGGTATTTTTAGAAATTCGGAATTTAATTTAAAATCGAACGATCTCGATTATTTCTTGACTTGGCTATACGAATACGTCGTGGCGTTAACTTAATAAAAATGGGTGAAATAGTAGCGACACGATTTTCTATTAAAATAATTATTAATCGCGTAAAAATTCTTGGTCGCTACAGTAGCATAGCAAGAAAATAGTTATCTATTGGAGGTTACTAGGTCTCTTTTGTTTGGAGGACATGTGGCTTCTTCTTTGTGTGGTGAGAAACTAAACTCAACGGTCTAGTTGATAAATCGTACACCATCTAGCGTTCCTAACTCTATAAGATCATTAGATGTCTTATTTAACCACTGTACCCTTCCACCATTAGTACTTTAGGAACCTAGGATGTCACATCCCAAAATTTAACATTTTATAGGAATGAAATTTGGGTTATGTTTGGAAGTCAAATCATTTTGTTAGAAACTACTTATCTAATTAAATTAAATTCAAACATGGAATAAGGCCTCCAATAGGCATGTTAGAGTTGAGTTTGCCCTAAACCCTAGAACATAGAGGACACTTAAGAGCCCAAATAGCTTATTAAGGTTGTACGTGGCATTAAGTTAAGTAATGATTAAGGAGACAAAAATTAAATAATTAAATCCCCAAAATACATCTATAAATATGTGTATGGATTGAGTCTTATTTAAAAAAGGTCCTTATATATCAAAAGAAGCATCCCTAGAAGCCGTAAGGCACGAATTTAAAACAAAATTTTAGTAATTTCATCAGGGGATCAACCTAATTTTCGTTGAGGCAAGGGTCGACCACTATTTCAACCCCTTCGGCATATTTGTAGTTTTTAAGCATTTTTTTTTCCACGTTTTCAGGTGAAATATTGTCTAATTATTGAAGGTAAGTGATCTTTACCCTCTTTTATTCATTGAAAATATATATCGTATGATGCACGAAAGTTGCTTTTCGTAATATCTATTTCAATAAATATTCGCAAAATTTTAATGATTTTACATAATCAACACAAATAAAAAAAGTGGCGACAAAGAAATATTCAAATTTAGAAGTTAGTTTTAACGAACTTGTCGCTACAACTCTCCAATATCAACGATCACTATTTTCAAAATAAGCACTCTCGTCTAGCCCTATTAGTTATTTTGAGATTTTAAGAAAGAAATTGAAATTCATAATTTTAATTTTAATCTGCAATTTTAAAATTTGTCAAAAAGCATTATCTCATTTTTAAACTCAAATCTTTATTTTAATTCAATAATCAAATTCTGATTTTAATAATAATATTATTGTTGTGAAACTCTCAATCAAGACAAAGTGTAACTCCCAGCCAAATCCAAATTCTTAAAAAATGAAAAACGTCCATCATCACCGAGCCACCCCAAGATCTGCCACTGCCCACTACAAAGTTGCCACTTCCCACCTTCAAAACATCAACCACCAACACCCATGCAACCCAAAAACCAAGGAATAAACAAGCCCAAGCACTTATCTCGACCCATGGCTAAGTTGTTGCCGGAAAAATCAAAAAATCAAAAACCGACTGCAAGTCTCAGTTCCACATTAAATCTGCACCAAATCGCCACCCTTTACCGACCCAGTCTCCGCCATATAATGGCGGCACCACCGCCGATCGAACGTCGACGTTTGGCGTCTAGCAGCCTCTAGTCGGAGATGGCCGATCACCATCTCTCTCTCTCTCTCTCTCTCTCTCCCCTCTCTGTCTCTCTCTTATGAAAATGAGAGGGGAGGAAAATGATTTGTTTTTATTAAAATTTGATTTTTGATTAATTTCCTATTAAGTCCCCAAATTTTAAAATAATTACTTTGGCCCCTATCTTTGTGAAGTCTTTTAATTCAGGCCCTGAAATGTTTAATATTTTTTTATGTTCAGCCCTAGTTTTTGAATTGTCAATTCAATCCCCAATTCCACCTATTCGCACAAATCAGTCCCTCAATTCATTTAATTACATGAATTAACCTTGTTTTCTCCAAATTTCACAATTTAGTCCCCAAAGCCTTTTAAAGATCTTATTTTACAAAACTGATTCTTCCTAGACTTGATTATTCCAAAGTCCAATTTTAATTGTCAGTTATTTGTTTTATAGGACTAGACGAGGCGTGAAAGAATTATAAGTTTTATCCTGATTGCTCAAAACTCGAGTTAAGGTAGACTCTTATTTACAAATTATCTTTTCAAAAGTGTCCATTAATGATTATTTGGATTATAAGTTTAGCATGTATGATTGTGTTCATGAGAATTACTTGTTTTTTCAAGTATGAGACTATGTTACGAGAATTTACTTGCTTAAATGCATGAGATTTGAACTGTATTTATTACTTGTTCATGAGACTACTGGTAATCGTTTAGACACCTCAGACTTGAATTTCATGATTATATGTTTTAATTTATAATATCAAATTACTATTGTGCGCGAGTCTATTGAGTATTTCTATATTTACGTTTTTCAAAAACAATTTTGCAGATGATGGAGTTAGCGACAAAGCTTACAATGGTGGCTACTAACAAGTCTTTTAAAAATGTTTTATTTGAAATCACAAACTTATTAATTTTGTCAAGTTATTTCCATTTTCGTTATGTTTAAATATTTTTTTATGAAGTAGTCATTTTCCACTTAATTACCATTTTGAAAGTTAGTTTGAGACGATGAAGTGACGTTCCGGGTATTTAGAACTCAGGGCGTTAGATAAAATTTATAAAATAATAATATTCTATAATAATAATTATTAAAATCTTAAAAACAATATAATTAACCCAAAGTATTAAAAACTTATTTGGATAGTAAATGCCGGTTGATACATATTTTAATAATAAACGATTATAGATTTCAATAATTTCTGTGTGTTATTGTTAACTTCATTTAAAATGCAAATTTACATAATTTCTTTCATCCAAAAAATTTATCACAATAATATAAATGCATGTTTGATCTCGACTTAACAAATATTTATATTTAACTAATTAAATTATACTTTTATTTAAAAAATCATTTAGTCATAATAATAATTACAAAAATCTCTAATTATCATGACACGACAATCAGACAATATGGGAGATCAAAAAATTATATCGAAGATCTTATACTATAAAATCTTCACACAATTATTAAGATTAAGAATTATTTAAAATATTAGTATCTATCTGATAATTTTGTCTATAAATTTATTTGCAAACAATACATTTTCATTTACTTTTTAACTATACATATTTTTCAAAACAACTTTTTAACTATAAACATTTTTCGAAATTGCTTTTCAACTACAAAAACAAAGCAACAATATTTTGTTTATAAACAAAAACATAACCTTCAAATGTAGGTTTAAGTATTTTCTATAAATTTATTTACGAATAACACATCTTTTATCCATATTTATCTAAAGGATTTAAAGACGGCATTAACCTACACATATTTTTATTTTATTCTCTCCTCTCTCTCTCTCTCTCTCTCTCTCTCTCTCTCTCTCTCTCTCTCTCTCTACACACACACACACACAACACCTATCAAATATGGCATAATTTAGACAAACTTTGTGTATATTTTTACTAAATTTTACGTATTGCATGTCTTCTTGTTTACGTATTTCATGTCTTCTTGTCATTTTAAACCTTTCCAAAAGCAGGAGATAAAAATAACAATAACTCTGAGTCTGGGGGTTGACCCCTTGTGAGAAGAATTGATAAGCTCTCTTCAATTTCAGGGTTAGACCCCCTGTAGAGGGGTCAATAACCTTGCAGCTACCATATTTTGGCAGGGTTGACCGTCGACTCTAGAGGTTGACCTCTGCTAACATTTTTTCGAAAACCTTTGTTTTAAGTCAATTTTTCCACTCCCTATCTATTAACCTTCAAGACATTTGAAATGTATTGTGGGGTGTGATGAGTGTGGTATCAGAACGAAATTTTTAAATGTGATCTTGTGACACGACATACATGCAAAATCCCATCATGAACATCTACTCCATGAGGTATATTTTTGTTTTTATGTGATTCTATTTTAATATGTCTCATAGATAGGAGAACTAACAAACATTGTAAGATAAAAACATTGATAAAATTCAAAAAGTAATGTTTTAGATTACAACGCATAAAGGAAGGAAAAGAAATACATTGTAAAAGGGAAGAAAATAAGCATCGTCATCACGTTTGCCATCATCATCCATGTCCCACAAATCTTCAGGGGTTTGAGTGGTAAGTTTCCCTACTCTTTGTTTTATAGAATGCAAAAAGATAAAGTGTAACAACACACTATCTCGGGGTAATGCGGGAGCATCAAAACATGGAACCTCTTACCTAGAATTTTCGTAAACAACTCTTGATGCTTCAAGCCTACTAAGTTTACCAGCATACATCGACCCCTAATTAAGCATGCCATACATTGAAGATAAGTCTTTCCACCCTAACCCAAAAATGTTTCTTTTTCACATAAGTATTAAAGTACCAATAATTTCATTAGGTTAGTTGGGAAACCCACCGCTAGCATCCACATTTGCATAAAATAGTCGTACCAACCTTTCACTTACCCTTAAATTTGAACCCAAAAATCCCAACCTTTTCAATTTCTCAAAATAAGGCAAGAATTCAAATAGTAGCCTACAGAGAAATACTAAATAAACCTCCCTACCCGGAACTACATCTATTTTCTTCACTTTCTCATACATTGACCTATTATTTCCTTACAGAAATAGATCTCCACTATTATCATTTGAGTTGTCACTCTCCTCAAATTCCTCCATAGGTGCCTTGTCCGAACGCCGAGTGGGACGTGAAGATGTTCCTCAACTTGAACCATTCCTAGGTCAAGCACTTCTCCTTGAATCTTTTTCATTCTTAAATAAGATTTTCTATGTTTTGGATCTACAAGAAATGTCTCTTCCTCATTCTCACTTGAAGAAATTTGCTATCAAATTTGGGTGTTTATTCTCAAGATTCAATGAAGTTGTATTGCGACAATATTTGGGCTATTGAGATTGCTAATAATCTAGTTAAATATGATAGGACGAAACACGTAGATGTTGATAAACAATTCCTTGAGGAGAAGCTTGAAACAAGCATCATACATAGTATTTCCTTTTGTGAAGTCTAACGATCAGTGAAGCCATAGGAAGCAGAGTACGAATCCTTAGACAAGTTAGGCATGTGTGACATAGATACACCAACTTGAGGGAGAGCATTTAAGAGAGAGAGAGAGAGAGAGAGAGAAGTTGAGCTAGGAATGTGGGAAATCGTCCAGTCCTCTTAACACGAGGAAGATCACCTAGGCCAAACGAGATTCTTCTCAGATTTTATTCCAAAACTTTGGAATTTTCTTATTTTTTATATGCATTACCATGTATTGTAAATAATGTTTTCCTAGTTTAGCACTTATTATATTCTTAGTTGATTATTTTTAGGCGGTATGCAAGGTAAGTAACTGAGAATAAAATAGAATTAATCGTATTTATGTAACATTACTCGAGATGAATGAATATCATCATTCTTTGTTTTTTGACACAACCTAGTTCAAGTTATACTTTACTTCAATAAGGACCAACATAATTCTCTTGCATAAAAGCACGTATACATTGAGTAGAAAGATTAGATAATACTTGCATACGGGGCATTGTTAGTTCATTTACATTGATTTAGCATTCAATCCAACATTGTCGTACCAAATAGGGAAGGGAGTTCTCTGAGCCTGTGGCAGTTAGTTCCAAACCTAACACTAAAACTTATGGTCCAAACTCTTTGAAGGCATAATTTAGACATTAAGTAATAATTTTCAGTTTTTGACCTTAAGAGGCTATCTCAGATCAAATATGGTCCATGTTAAGATAGTCAAAGAGGCCAATTTGATAGGAAGGTGAAGCATTTAAGGACGACCACTTGGCTTACCTGGTCATGATGTTCAAAAGAAGTCACCATTCAAATACATCATTATGATCAAACTGGAGAAATTCTCCACTATGACATCAACACCACCATTACAACCAAGATTTATCCAACATGGCGATGTACTGAAATTCGAAAGTACGCATCATAGCTTGACAAGACAGAGAGTGGAAAGCTTCTGTCTTGAAGCCTATATAATGAAGTAGAGGCCAAATTAGTGGAGTCGAGCACACTTCAATAAAATCACTTGTTCTTATTTACAATATTTCATCAATTATTCTACCAAGTTTTTCCTTAAATTGATCTGGAATTGCCATGTCCATTTAGTCATCAACAGATAACATAAGATTTTACCATCGAGTTGTTGTTTAGCCATATAATCCCATAATATCAGATTTTGGCTTGGCAGAAATGGGTCCATCAAAAATTCAATCACATGTTATAACATGGGTCATGAAAACATATGCTTATGCTGCTATCGAATACCTCCTCCACTAGTAATAATATGACAAATCCTTTGATCTTCCACATCAGTAACATGCACCAATACAATATATGCTCGGATTTTAGTGTCATTCTTACTATGTCTATGTGTGGTAACTTTTTGATAAACAATATTTATAAATAACACATTTCTCTAAACCACTTTTTAGTTACACATTTTTCTAAATTACTTTTCAACCACATATTTTACATCGAAAATAACAAATGCTTTATTTATAAATAAAAAACTTTCACCAAAAAGAGGCTATATCTTGCCCTTGTCTATGAATATCGACATTTATGGTTTTGGTGTTGTTATGATAGAAATTCTTACAGGGTTATGGGAACTTGACACACTTTCCAAATGAAAAGCATATCCTAGTGTATTTATGTCAAAACAAGGAAGTTGATACTTGAAAGAAATGCATCATTTGAAAGTCACGTGAAATAAAGCTCAACTTTCTCTTAATGTCTCAAAAATGACCATAAAAGTAGACCATCAATGCAAGAAGTTGTTGAGAAGCTGGAACAAATTGACTATAGAAACAAGAAACCTAGAGAGCATAGAGTAAGTTCCACTTCTACAAGACATGATGGTTATCATCAAATCTAGCAACATGTGAGATATAAATACCCTCTTCATCCAAGACAAGATGTAAATCGAGCCTATCCACCGCCATCGCCACCGCCACAGCAACCATCATGCATATAATACATAAGTAGTCAAGAGATACTGATATAGATCCAAAAGCAATGAAGAAATCAATTGATAAATTTATGCATTACCGAGTATTTGGATTAACTAGTTATGAGAAAAAACTAAGCCTCTACTTAATGACCATTACTTTTAACTCATTTTATCATATTAATCAATTTTAATCACATTTTAACAATAAATATTATGCACATAAAACAAAAAAAATTTCCTCATTTTCAATAACACAATCTCCTATCAATCACTATTCAAAAACCATTTTTTGCCAATAATGGCAGTCAAATAGATGCTAACAATTTCACTACTTTTTTTTTTTAACTAAACAATGGCAGTCAAACAGAGGGTACATCAAGCCTAGGATATAGATTTATAGATGTAACAAAAAAATTAAAATGTAGAGAGGGGTCTTATGTACCTGACCTCCAATCTAGTACGAGATGAAAATAAAATAGGCTAACTGAAATGCAATTGAAATTAACAAACAAACATCTTTAGGAATTAACAAATGTAGAACTTAGTTGGATACAAGTCTAATGAACCCCAAACTTATTTTATCAAGTCTAATCAAACCTCGTATTTTACCTATGATCTCTTCGGCATCTACAAACTTGAAGCATTTATTAGGTGATCCTTTGTTGGCAAAAAAATCGGCCTCCTGATTTCCTTCTCTAAAAATATGGGTGATGACCACTTCCATCTTGCCAAGATGATGTTTGATGCGATCCCGCTCGGGAAACGCGACGAAAACATGCAGAATAACACAAACTCAATTAGGAAATATCTAAATCAGATTCAACACAAGAAACAAGAAATAAACAACGGAAATAAAGATAGATTTTGACGGTAAATCTTTGACCCAATATTCACGATGCAAGAACGATATGGAATATGAACCAAAATTGGTGAACGCCACAAGAGATGTCAATTCCTTGATAAGTTCGTTGTATGAACGCCACAAAGATCGAATCTTCAATAAGTTCTAAGAATTAAAGGGACTCCTCAACTTTTAATAAGAGAAACTATCTCTCAAAAAAACAATAATCATCCAAAACTCTTTTTACAATGAATGAAATTCCTAATATAAAGTAAAAATTGGAATAAACTAGGTCTAGTCACAATTAGGGTTCAAAATATAAAAATAAATAATTAAAAACGAAAAACAATTAAAAAATTCGCGAAAATCCGGAAAAGATAGTTATGGCCGTGATCATGTCATTTACTGTCGTAAATGTGTTTTTGTCGAGGTTTAAGGCCGTGAGAACCAAACTTACGGCCGTAAGTATGGTTTCATTGGAATTCTTCAATTTCGCTTGAGAGAGTATTACGTCTGTGACATATATTACTTGCAGTCGTAATATTAGTTCTGGTCCTCAAACTTCACCCCTTTGATTCAACTTGATCCATTCGTATCTTCCATTCGACTCCAACATGAAACTTGTTCCATTTTCCACGTAGATCGTTGTTGTATCGCCGATAGCTCGACTTCTCCTTTGGGCTTCCACTTCGGATCACATCATTCCCCCTCTCTTGAAAAGGATTCGACCTCAAATCAACTTCTAGCCTACCTTTCAAACCTTTCATGCTTTTGTTGGCTTGAGGGTCATGTTTATGCCTCGTGAGATCCTTCAAACTTTTGGGCTGCTCATCTATGCCAATGAATTTCTTCCCCGCCTTAAGATCATGATTTGATTTAGGTACCTGCAAAATAGATTTAATAGAACTAGGAAGGGGTTTGTTAGCTCGGCTAAATACAAGGGATGGTGCCTTGTAACTCAACCGTTGTTCAAATAAGCTCATTTTGTGGGTGGACCCTCTTTTCTTTTTCTCTCTACACTCATGCTCACCTTTTTTCTGAGGTCGTAACTTCAACTCTCTTATTTACATTTTTCTCTACCTCACCTTTTTCTGTGGTCGTGGCCTCAACCCTCTTATTTTTTCCCCTTAAACTTACCCTTCAACTTCAATTGATCATTTTGTATTTGGGTTGGGGATAGCGGCATAAGTGTGAATTTCTTTCTACCCTTCACAAAACTATATTAATTTTTAAATCCATCGTGTACTACCCTCATATCATGTTGCCATGACATTCCAACAAGATATGTCAAACATGCATAGGCACTACATCACAAACCACTTCATCAGTATACCCACCACAAAAGACTCACCAAAACTTGTTTGTTCACATTAATTTCACCCGACTTAGTCAGTCATTGTAACTTATAAGGCTTAGGGTGTTTCATCAAATTTAAACCTAATTTTTCAACCAACATTGTACTAGCCACATTGGTATAACTTCCTCCTTCAATCACCATTTCACAAACCTTTTGTAATGCCCCAAATTCCGTTAACTCGGAACGCTACTAAAGTCAAAATTTACTTAAAATAAGTATTTTAAATAAATGCCAAAATGCATATATTTAAAAAAAAAAAAACATCAAATTTGAAACAAAATGCGAAAGCGTAATTGATTGAAATAATTTAAGTTCAATATCAAACATAACGAACGAATCATCAAACTTTCAAAATAATAAGATTCGAAATTATTTTGACAAATATAGAATGGTTGCTAAAATAATATATTTTAGAAATAGAACGCGGAAACATCATTTATTGAAATAGTTTACTCGAATCAAATTGTCACTACCAAACATAATAATAAGCAAAAATGTCAAAACTTGTAAAATACTAAAATTCAAGATTTAATTGACAAAATAGAAACTAACTATTAAAATACTTATTTCAAAAGTGTATAAATTAGATGGTCTATCATTTAATCAAGATTGCCACACTCATTGCCTTGCCTTACCGAGCTCCTTAACCTGAAAGGGGGGAAATATATTGGGGTGAGCATAACCAATTATACTCAGTGGAGACACAGCAATTAGTTCAAGTTAAATCCAAACATGAAATCAAATTATGAATATAATACCAATAAGAAATTTCCTTTAAAATATGTACTGTGGGACAACCCCAAGAACCCACTTTCGATCTTGGGCCTATTTAAGATCCCTGGCAACATTTTCATACATAGAAGCATTATATCATAATTAAAATCACACATTAAGAAATAATATTGACAAAATAACCATAATTGCTTTAATGTAAATTCCACCTCAAAGTCTTGAAATTGAACGAATTTGAAGTTACCGTGCTTTAAACTTTTCCCACGACCTCGTCTAGCAAGAACAAAATTAATATAATTTAGGATACTAAGCCCTAATTAATACTTTAAAACTTTTAGAAACTTGATTGAACTTTTTTTAAATAAAGGGGATGGGTAATTTGATAAATCTTTTTAGGGTCTAATTATCAAAATTGGAAAGTTTGGGGCCAAGTTGATGAAATCAAAAAATACATTAAAATTTAATTTGAGGAATACTTAAACTTTGAGGAAGTTGAGGGTTTTTAAAATGGAATAGGGGACTAACTTAAATATTTCGCAAACTTTTAGGATTTATAAGTGAATTTTGACTTTATAAAACAACCCGCACTCCAAACTTTCATTCTGCACGGCATTTTTGACAGTCTTCAGCTGGGTTTTGAAATCGACTCAGGGGTTTTTACGTTTAAATCATTTTCGGCCAAGAAATGAAGTCGACGGTGGGGGTTGGGGGTCGACGCATGTAGTTGTTCGGAGGTAGAGGTTCCAGGCGAGAAAGAGAGAAATACAGATTGGGTAGTGACTTTTGGGTATAAAATTAGATGGAGCAGAGGTTGCTCCAGCCAACTAATCGCCGGAAAACCACGGGTTGTTGGAGTATCAGTTAAAAGAAAAACAAATTTTGGTGAATATGGGAAAGGAGCTCACTGCCTAGCTCGAGATTTCCTTTTTCCTCATTTTTTTTTCTTCTGTTTTTATTGAAAAGAACAAGATCATGGAATTCAAAATGAAATCTGAAAATTGTTTTGAAGAAATTACCTGCAGAGATTTGTCGAGAATGATTTATTTATCTTGAACTTGGAATTTCTTTGGCTGGAAGAGAACTGATGAAATGTATTTACGTGAGACTAATGATCATGGTTAGATTAATGGAAGGAATTAACCTGATTGAGAGATTTACCAAGTTGAAATGCGCAGATTTTCTTGGTGAAGTTTGTTCTGCTGAGAGTGAAATTTTTGGAAGTGGAATGATTTGTTTTGTTTTGACACTGCTGAAGAGCTTGTTTCCCTCGCCCCTATAACCCAGCATTTTTGGATTTGGACAACTGATTTGGACTGATCATGAGCTTAAACTTGGGCTTAGGCCATCTCCAATCAGGAACTCTAAAATGCAGTCAGTTTTACACTAAAATACAGTTTCTCTCACTCTATCTTCATAACTCATCTCTAACCCAGAACTTCAAATTTCACATCAAATAAACATAATATAACTCATATCAAATCCAAAACTTCAAATTTCACAACAAATAAACATAATATTTTTATTTTTCTTTTCTAACATACTTTTTATTATTATTATACTTGAAATATTTATTTGATCATTAAAATAAAACGAGAAATACACCAAATATATTTATTTCACTAATTTAATTCTCGGAATTTGAATGTTGTTCCCACAAATGTTCAATTAAAGCATTTCGGAGTGCAATGTGAGCCTCCTTATCCTTAATTTGACGATGACGAGTGAGAAACTCCTGGAAACGAACATTTTCATCTACAACCATCTCAATTCGTGGGCTCGGTGCTTCTACCCAATCTCGAATAGGTGCTTAAACATCACATTCATCCTCTATGATCATGTTGTGCACAATGATGCATGCAGTCAAGATATCGTGTAAGATGCTTTTCTTCCAAAATCGTGACGGTCCTGCAATAATTTCGAACCTAGATTGTAAAACCCCAAATGCCCGTTCAACATTTTTTCTATAGCTTTCTTGTTTCATTGCGAAATATTTTTTATTTGGTCCATGTGGCTCGTGAATTGTTTGTACGAGAGTGGCCCACTTCGGATATATACCATCAGCTAAATAGTAACCCATATTGTATTCACGTCCCTGTATGATGTAATTAGCTGGGGGAGCAATACCTTTAGCGAGGTTGGAAAATAGATGGGAGGCCTCTAAAACATTGATGTCGTTGTTTGAACCTGGCATACCAAAGTATGCGTACCATATCCAAAGATCATAATCGGCTACGGCCTCTAAGACAATGGTTGGTGATCCACTCCGTCCTGCGTATTGGCATGCCCATGCAGTTGGACAATTTTTCCACTTCCATTGCATACAGTCAAGACTACCCAACATTCCTGAAAAACCACGTTGTTGACCAACGTGAAGAAGCCGTGCAATGTCATTAGTGTTGGGTGAACGCAAATAACGGCTTCCAAATACCTCCACGACAAAACCTTTTCAAACTTTCAATAGTTGTTGACTCACCAATCTTGCAATACTCATCAGTTGCATCCGCCGCAATGCCATATGCCAGCATCCGAAATACGGCAGTAATCTTTTGGAGAGAGGACAACCCTAGCCTACCCAGTCCATCCCTTTTCTGAACAAAGTAACTATCATGCGCCTCCACAGACTGCACTATGCATAAGAATAAATTTCTTGACATGCGATAACGTCGTCGAAACAACTTTTCGTCGTACTGTGGGTTCGGTGCAAAGTAGTCGTTGAACAATCGTTCATGGGCAGACTCTCTATCGCGATTTATGACAATGTGTCCAGGAAGAGCCGCCGTGTGTTGGTGGAGTTTGTTGCTGTTCGACCATTTCAGTTAGAAGGATGTTGTTATTCAAATACATGCGAACCACATCATCATGACGGGCCTCAAGTGCCTCAAGGTCTTTCATGATCTGTTCGTCTTCGTCATGAACACTGTCGTTTACATTGGAAGATCCGCCAACATTGAAATTCATTTTTGCGAGATGTAAAATTGATATATGAATTTTGAAGTGTTAGATATAAATGATGAATTGTATATTAGGTACTCACCTTTTATAATTGCATTTTCATTGATAAGGTTAATTTGTGTGAACCAATCTCAATGGTAGATCAGATTACGGGAGATATAAGCCGTTAGATGAGAATATTTTCATCTGATTCATTCAAGATAACTTCGTTTTGCGTACTTCAATCCTAGCCATTGACCAGAATGCATGAAATATGAACCGTTAGAATGGATTCCTTATCTATATCATGCCGAAGAACTTCGATTTGTGAGATCTGAACCATTAGATTAAATCAAATATCTCTGTCGTGTCAGCCTTACTTTGCTTTACGTACTTCAATCCCAACCATCGATCAGAAAGTACAAGATCTGAGCCGTTAGATTAGATGAAATAATTTACCATGTCAGGATAACATCGAAGATCACAATTTAATCCCAGCCATTGATCAGATTACAAGATATCTGAGCCGTTAAATTAAATTAAATATCTCTGTCATGTCAGCCTTACTTTGATTTACGTACTTCAATCCCAGCCATCGATCAGAAAGTACAAGATCTGAGCCGTTAGATTAGATGAAATAATTTACCATGTCAGGATAACATCGAAGATCACAATTTAATCCCAGCCATAAATCAGATTGCAAGAGATCTGCGTCGTTAGATGAGATCGTGTTATCAAATCAATCCAAGACATCAATTGCATTATAAATAAACAAGTCTCCAATTCATATTTCCATAACAATATCACCATTTAGCAATTACAAAATAAAAAATTAGTATCAGCAAGCGGAGTGCCTCATACAATGTTGAAGAAGACATTCATTTGTATCGTGTATATTTGGATATTTCTCAAAACCCGATTGTTGGTATTAATCAGTCAAAAGATCGTTTCTGGAGCCGCGTCGAGTTGGAGTATAATAGTTCATTACCAACACATATTACTCAGTCCCGACCTTTAAGATCACTGCAATCCCGTTTCACATTGATCAATGCATCCATTAGTAAACTACGTGGGTGCATACGTCAAGTGGAAAATTTAAACCCAAGCAGAGCATCCGAACAAGACATTGTAAGTGCATTTATTACAAAAAGTTCAATTTGTATGTTACAATTAACTTTAATGTAATAAATTTATCATATCAATTTGCAGATAGATCGAGCTAAAATATTATTATGCCAAGACGAAAAATTCAAGAAAGGATTTAAATTCGATCACGTGTGGCATATCCTTAAGGATAGTGAAAAATTTGGAAAAGATGTTCAAGTGGAGTTACCTGACTTTCATAGCCAGAAAACATACTCTGGATCGGCACACGTGGATTCTCCAATTTCTGATTCCCCAACATCAGGATATCAAGGATTGTCTTCATTTTCTCTAGATATTAATGAAGATAATGCCAGTGACAGTCCAAGCCAACGACCCATTGGGATAAAAAGGCTAAGGGGAAAAGGAAAAAAGAAGAAGATTCCTCAAAAATCATTGTAAGTATCATGGAGGAGCAACGGGAGCTTGCGGAATTCATCCGCAAGGGGAATGAGGACAGACTGAAAAACTAGGAAATTCAAAGGGATCGAATGCAATCGACTGAATATTGTTCTGATAATACCATTCTAGCTAAAGACTTGAACTCCATTGCAGATTCGGAGCTAAGAGAGTTTTTTCGAAATGAACAAAAAAGAATCATGCTGAAAAGAAGTGAAGAAAGTTCAGCAACTCCATATGGTCGTTTTTTTGATGATCTTGGAGGATCTGGATCCGATCTACCTGATTATTAGATTGTTATCTTTTAAGTAGCTTCC
Organism: Ligustrum vulgare; assembly: GCA_963555705.1. NCBI lineage: Eukaryota > Viridiplantae > Streptophyta > Magnoliopsida > Lamiales > Oleaceae > Ligustrum > Ligustrum vulgare. The sequence continues at coordinate 19,505,365 of OY743186.1, forward strand.
ATCGTATTTTAATTTTCAATGTCTATGTCACCATACTAATTATGGTTCCAAGTTCCTAAATATTGTTGAGTAATCTATTTTGTTGTCATTTAATTTTAATGTTTTGATTTATAATAAGTTAATTATGTGGTAAAAATAATGGACAAATAAGAAACAAAAATTAAAATAAATTTCAATATAGATGAAATAACCATTGTTTTTACTACAACAAAATAAATTAAATTGCAATTTCTAAATAATTTTTTTGGGGCCAAAATTGAATTATATTCATCAAATAACTATGTGTTCAAAATAAGGGGAAAAAAAAGGTCAAAACTGAAATTCAAATCAATATTTGGGATAAAATTGAACAAAAATAAAGTTTGGGACAAAATTGGGGCAACAGCATAGTTGCCCCAATTTTTATACAGTCTGCTACAGTGGCACACCATATATGGCGTGCCACTGTAGCACACTCCATTTTACCGTCGAAGATGAAGTCCCGGTTGGAGCAAGAAAATGGCACTATTTTGAAGTTTCACTCTATTTTGCAGCACGGTTGGAGATGACCTTAAGGAGTATTGGGCTGAAGAATAATTTTAAGGGATAATTGCATTTTGGGCTAATTAGATTCATTAATACTTTTAATTAGTTAATTTTTAAAATCTGGTAAGTTTAAGTTATTTTTTATAATCTGGTATATATATATATAAATAAATCAAACACAATTCAACCCCTTTCCTCTATCTTTCTACTTCTTCCCTCTCACTCTAAGCTACCCCCAACTTTAAACTCTTATTTTCTTTATTTCGTTGGAAAAATCATCTCCTCTACATTTATCTATCACTAGCACGGACCTTTTAGGAATTGAGGGGATCATAATTCGAGACGAGGACGAAGAGGCAGGGGAAGAAGATGTCGAGGACGCAAGTGATGCAGAGGTGGATGCAAAACCGCTCCGATGTTCGATCAGGTTTTGAAATCTCCACTTCCACCGGGTAGGGCTGTTAATATGCAAGAATTATTATGATTGTGAAATTGATTGTTCGATTTATAGCTCGGAACCGAAACCGGAGTCGGAGAGGAGGATTCAAAGGGAATGTCGAAGGTTTCTTGTTCTGTAAGCTCGAACGAGATTGAGGTAGTGGGCGAGCCCTTACGGTGCATAAGCGATCTGCTGAACAACATCAAAGAAAGGTATACCATTGTACCACACGACCACCCTACTCTTCCGTCTGCTGCGGCTGAAACTTCTAATCTGCAACCATCCAATCTTCCCAAGCTTGTACAGGAGAAATTTGAGCAATTGATAGAAGCACTTGATGGTGAAGATCACTCATGGACAACACTTACACTAAACTATGCTCTATTATAGTGGTCTTCGGTGGTTTGTATGTGCAAGTGATTGTTTTGGATTGAGTGTGTTGTAGGCGGCTCAATGGTGGTGGCGATGGTAGAGTGGTTGTGTTGTTGAGACGCTGGTGGTGGTGGTGGTGGTGGTGGTGGTGGTGGTGGTGGTGGTGGTGAGTGCCCAACGGCGACGGGCGGCAGTGGTGGTTGGTGGTGATTAAAATTACAAATTGCAATAAAGTTACAATTGTAATTAATTACAAAATTGAAATAAGGTGGTGGTGGTGACTAGTTACAAATTAGGTGGTGATCGGTGGTGGTGGTGGTGGTTGTAATTAATTACGATTTTAATTAAAATTACAATTGTAATAATTACAAATTGAAATAAAGTTACAGTTGTAATTAATTACAAAATTGAAATAATGCGGTGGCGGTGACTTGTTACAAATTAGGTGGTAATCGGTGGTAGTGGTGGTGGTGGTGGTGGTGGTAATTAATTACAATTTTAATTAAAATTACAATTGTAACTAATTATAAATTGAAATAAAGTTACAACTGTAATTAATTACAAAACTAAAGTAAGGTGGTGGTGGCAACGACGACAGTGGTAGTGACTGGTTACAAATTAGGTGGTGTGGTGGTGATGGTGGTGGTAATTAATTACAATTTGAAATAAAGTTACAATTGTAATTAATTACAAAACTGAAATAAAATTACAATTGTAATTAATTATAAACCCTAATTTCTGATTATAAAAAAATACCTGATTTTGAAAATTATTTTGATATTTATGTAATTATTTGCAAATCACCTGAATTTAAAAAATTTCATACTTAAATGTGTGTAATTGTGTACTTAACCTTGCATTTTATACTATAATTTTAGGGCTAATTGCACAAATAACCATTTGAAGAAAAAATTGGAAAAATACGTTCATCATCTTTTTCCCTCTTCCTGTTGCTACAGTGCTACCTTCTCCGACCGCACAACCACCAAGCCACCACCCAAGTACCACCACCATCATCTTCATTATCATTGGAACGGTCGGAGAACATGATGTCGTCGCTGCTGCAATCTTATTGGAGGCGAAAAACATGGCTGAATGTATTGTTGTCTGTGCAATGGGTGCGCGATGGTTGTGCAGTGGTGGTGCTGGTAATTTGAAGGTGGTGCAGTGGACGTGTGACACTGTTGGTGGTGCGCGGTGGTGGTGCAACCAAGCAGATCGAAGTCGACTATTATGTTGTGTGTGTGGTGGTTGTGCGATGGTGGTGGTGGTGATTTAAAGGTGGTGGGGGTAGACGTGAGACAGTGTTACTGGTATGCAACGGTGTTGGTGGTAATTTGAAGCCATAAACCTTGGCCACCGTCACCTGTTGTGGCTAATTTGCAACTAGTTGGAGGAGACTCGTTGGTTGTATGGAAGCGGCATGGTGGTGATGATGGAAGCGGCATGGTGGTCCGATGATGATGGAAGAGACCCATTGGTTGTATGGAAGTATCATAACTATTTTGTAAAGTATCAAAGTGTGATACCAAGATTTCGCCTTAAGTATCATAAAAAAATTGAAAAAAGTTTCAGAATATGATACTAAAATTTCAAAGTATCACAAGTATCATGTTGTGATACTTTAAAAGTAACATAAAATACATTTAAAGTATCACAATATGATACTGGTATGAAAACAATATTTTTCAAAAAAAAAAAAAAAATTGAAGTATTTTTCAGTAACTTTTTAAAATGAAGTTTCAATTATGATACCAAAAGTAGGGTATTTGTACAAACCCCTCAAATTTTAAATAGATTGATCTCAAAATGAGTTTTTGAAACGAAATACTAAGTTCAATAATTTGGTCAAGAATAATTTGAATTTGATGAATGGTGTAAAATTCGCCCCTATAGAAAAATTGAATTTGTCAAGATTAAAAATCATTCTTAATTTCTTATATTAAACGTTTTGCTAAACAACTCGATGGATGTAAAATAAATTCTAAAATTTACAAGGGCAACACAATTTAATTTATAAAATTGACATTTAAAAATTCGGGTCGCTAAACCTTCTCACCTAAAACATTTTATATTTCTATCCTTACTAGATTGGGGATCAGCAATATTTTTACCTCTAATTGTTGCTTCCTCTCTCCCTTTCGGGACATGATCGTCATTGACTTCCCGTTTTGGTTGAGAAGTAGGATAAGAACCTTTTGTTGCTCCCTTTTGCCTCAACTGTCTTTCCACCTTCATAGCCATGTGTACCATTTCATCTAGTTCCACATAATGTTGTAGCTCAATGACATTGGAAACATCCCTATTCAACCCGCTCAAAAACCTCACCATTGTAGCTTCCCGATCCTCTACCACATTAGCCCTAATAATTGCCACCTCCATGTCTTTATGATAATCCTCTACACTCTTCGACCCCTGAGTCAAACCTTGCAGCATCTGATAAATATCCCTATAATAATGAGTTGGCACAAATCGCTTCCTCATTATAGCCTTTAAACCACCCCAAGTCTCTACTGGCCTCTCAAGGTTCCTCCTCCTACCCTTCACCAATTGATCCCACAAAATAATTGTATAATCCATAAATTCAGTCACTGCTAATTTCATCTTCTTCTTTTCAGAATAATTATGACAATCAGAAAGCAGTTCTACTTTTGTTTCCCAATCCAGGTACGCCTCGGGATCACTCTTACCTTGGAACGAAGGTATTTTCATTTTAATGTTCCCAAGGTCTCCATCTACAACATCCCTACTTCCACGATGCCTCCTAGCATCATGATATTCCTATCATACCTCCTTCCATACATATCTCATCTATCCCTCCTTCGCACACTTGCCACCGAAGATACACTACCACTCTCACTACCTATGCCCTCATCATCCATACCAACCTCACGCCTATTACCTCTCCTAGCCCGAGAACCATTATGAGATTGATCTCGATGTCGTTGATCACGTTCTACATCTTGTTTCTCCATCTGAGCCATCAACCTTTCAAATTGTACCCGCATCGTTGCAATCTCATCATTACCCTGCTCAACTTTCCTATCCACATCTTGGGTTGTTTGTTGTCACCCACAAAAGATGATGATGTAGATTCCTCTCTATAAGACATCTTAATAACAAAAGAAAAATCTCCTCACGTATATTTTCACTCGTGTATCACTCTTTATCCTTTCAAAATTTACCCAAGAACTAATCAAGAATCAACAAATAATAAATTTATGGAAGACATGAAGAAAAAATAAAAATTTGAGAAATTCTCGAAGTTTGGGATTTTTCTGGAAATTTTCAGAATTTTTTCGGAACTGCTAGAAAATTTGATTACGAGTATGGCGGAAAAAAGGGAGTTAGATTTGGATGAGAAACTAACACAAAACACACTTTTGAAATTTTTGGAACGAATTTTATGGATAAAAAACTAGAAAATTTACGGCACGAAGAACACAATGAATAAGGAAGAATTAAGAAACAAGAAAAATAAAACAAGAATTTAAAATAGATCTAAGCTTTGATACCACCTGATACGATCCCACTCGGGAAACGTGATAAAAACACGCGGAATAACATAAACACAACTAGGAAAGTTCTAAATCTGATTCAACACAAGAAACAAGAAATAAACAACGAAAATAAAGATAGATTTTGAAGGTAAAACCTTGACTCAATATTCACGACGCAAGAACGATACGGAATATGAACCAAGATTGGTGAATGTCATAAGGGATGTCAATTCCTAGATAAGTTTGTTGGGTGAACGCCATAAATATCAGATCTTTGATAAATTCTAAGAATTAAAGGGACTCCTCAACCTTTAACAATAGAAACTATCTCTCAAAATATCAATAATCATCCAAAACTCTCTTTACAATGAATGAAATTCCTAATATAAAGTAAAAAGTGGAATAAACTAGGTCTAGCGGCAATTAAGGTTCAAAAGATGGAAATAAATAATTAAAAACAGAAAACAATTAAAAAATTCACGAAAATCCAAAAAAGATAGTTACAGCCGTGATCATAACATTTACGGCCGTAAATGTGTTTCTGTCAAGGTTTATGGCCTTGAGAACCAAACTTATGGCCGTAAGTATGGTTTCGTTGAAATTCTTCAATTTTGCCCGATAGAGTATTACGCCCATGACAAATATTACCTACGGCCATAATATTAGTTCTGGTCCTTGAACTTCGCCCATTTATCAGCTTGATCCATTCGTCTTCTCAACTCGACTCCAACATGAAACTTGCTCCATTTTTGTAGCGCCCCGAGTTCCGTATACCCGATTCACTACGTCATTTTCTGTCTAAATTTTTCGAATAATATTTTTGCGGAAGAAATAATTGAAATTCATTTTTGGCAACATTAAATAAACTGTAATGGCCGATAAAATTGAAACATTTATGAAACCATTTGAAATAGTAAATCGAACCATTAATTTTGTAAAGAAATTGACAATGTCATAATTTCTCAAATAAATGAACTTCTCTAAATTATTCGATTGTTTGGAAAAAATACGGAAATCATTAACGTCAAACTTTCAACCGTTTAACGATTATTGCCACCATCATTCATCGCTCGCCACCGTCTCCGAAATCTGCAAAACTGTTAAAAAGTAGGGTGAGTATTTCATGGGGGAAATACTCAGTAGACTCATCGCAAATTAATTTAATTTATAAGATGATTAAACACATAAATCCCGGCTCTTTATAAAACGAGCATTGATAGAGCTTCTTTATAAAACGGCTCTTGATAAAACTCATATAGTGCATTACAGCACGGGACATATTTTGCAAATCATAGGCTCTTTGAAAATAGCTCTTTGAAAACAGCTCTTTGAAAACCATATACTTATAAAAACATTTTAATTATGCCAAGCATAATTTCTTTTGAAAGCATAACATAAGATAGGATTGAAATCCTCATAAACATAGGGAGACACAAGAACTTTACCGAACTTAGGTGGCAAGAATTCTTATGCAGTAAAATCATAATAACAGTAAGTTTTCATCATAACATAGGATAAGATCGAAATCCTCATAAACATAAGAATTTTACCGAACTTAGGTGGCAAGAATTCTTATGTAGTAAGTATACCAAGCATAATTTTCTGAAATTCATAGGGATCAATTGCATCATAACATAAGACAGGATCGAAATCCTCATAAACATATGCGACAGGAATTTTACCGAACTTAGGTGGCAAATCCTCATAGACATATGGAAACGTAGGAATTTTACCGAACTTCGTGGCAAATCCTCATAAACATAGGAGACACAAGAATGTTACCGAACTTCGTGGCAATAATTCTTATGTGTAGCGCTACTAAAACTCCGGTCCCCTTAACATATCATAACTTATCATATGGGACCCATAACAATCTTGGTAGATTGATTTCATAGCAATGATCCAAAAAAACATTTTCGTGAAGCATAGGGTATACTTACTTTTCGTAAAAACATAAAGTATATTTTCTTTTCATAAAAACATACTTACTCTTCATAAAAACATAAGGTATATTTACCTTTCATAAAAACATACTTACTCTTCTTAAAAATTGACTTTCACAAGTCACATGACATTCATATGAAATCATAATTTAAATCAATTAATAAGTGCGAGTCTACCTCAGATCCGACGAGTGCAAAGTTGAGCGGGAATGACTTCAATTTCTTTAAATTCTCCGTACGCTTCGTCTTAGCCAATAAGTCACTTTAGTCTATCGAATATATAGTTCAAAATGATAAATTATAATTTGAGTACTAAAATTGATGTTTTGAAAGTTGAGGGACTAAAATGAATACTTTTGAAAGTTCAGGGACTAAAATAGATACTTTGAAAGTGGAGGGATTAAAATGAATACTTTTGATAGTTGAGGGACTAAAATGAATACTTTTAAAACTTGGGCTTAAAAATAAATCAGCAGGTACTGAAATAAAAGAGTTTAAAGTTAAAGGGCTGAAGTAAATCATTTAAAACTTTGGAACTGAAATTGATAAGTTTAAAAGCTGAAAGGACTGAAATAAAACCTTTTTTTTTTAAAACATAGGGACTGATTTGAAATAACTTTAAAGTGAAAGAGGCTGATTTGAAACAATTTAAAACGTCAGGGACCAAAGTGCAAATTCCGAAAATTAATAATATATTCAGATCTTTACTTCTCTCTCTATTTTCGAAATCAAAGCATTAGAGAGAGACCGAGGGCGGAGACGACGAAAGAGAGACGCGAGGAAGAAATCCGATCCTTACGACCGGCGATTCGCCGGCGCAACGCCGGCGCTGGTTACAGCAAGAAGGCGGCCAAGGAGGGTTTCTGATTTGAGGGCTTGGGTGCGAGAAACAAGGGCGAAACCGAAAAGAAATCAAATCTTAGTTCGCGATTTGGGTCTGAAATTCCGGCGAAGGGAGCGGCGATTGAAGTAAGTATTTGGGCTTGGCTTAATCTGGGTTTTGGGTTTTGATTTTGGATTGCGATTGGAGTTGGGTTTGATGTTGAGCAGTAGGCAGTGGGTGTTTTGGTGGTGATTCTGGGCTGATTGGGGCGTGACCGTGGCTAAAAGCAGTGCTGGATTGAGGATTGTTGGTTGACAGTATTTCAGTTGGTGATGAAAGTGCTGCAAAATGGTGATGAATGGAAGTGGTGGTGGATTGCTCGATCCTTGGTTGAGGCTTGGTTCCTTGAAGATGGTGGTTCAAGGGACTGAATTATTACATAGTAGGTTGATTGTTGAAGTTCTGTGATATGAATAAGGTAGTGAATGAGAGGTGTTGCAGATGGTAGTTGATGGTGGTGATTCTGATGAGTGCTAAGTTGATTATGGTGATGAGGATGATGATACCGGTGGTGGAAGTTTGCTGCAGTGATGATGAAGATGGTGATTGCGGTGATGGTGGTTGCAGGATATCAGAATTGATGATAATGGCTGAGATTGTTGATCTTGCAAATTGGAATTCTGAAGATGGAAATTGAATTGGATGTAGTTGAATGGAGGAAAACTGGGAGGAAGCTGGCCGGTTATGGAGGTTTTGATGTTGATTTTGATATTGAATGTTCAATTGGCAGTGAGGGTGATGATACAGATTTCTTGGGTGATGGAGCTGCAGGAGTGGTGATGAACTGTGGTGGTTGGACTGTGATTGCAGGTGATTGTGTAGACAATGGTTGCAGTGGATTGGTTGAAGTGATGATGATGAAGATGAAGATGAGGAAAGGAGGTGAGTTGGGCAATGTTTATAACGTCTGGGCTGTGAGGTTGATGATGATGAGGATTCCAATTGTATATAGAAAGAATTGTGGTGTGTCCAATCTAGAAGGTAGTGATGATGATGGAGAATAAAAATCATTATGTTTAGTAGACACATGGGGTAGGATTGAATTGTGATAGCTTTGATTAATTGGTAGTGGAGTTCTTTGTTAGGTATAATAATAATAATGATGATAGTTTGTGTGTGCAGGACGGAAGAATGCAAATTGAGTTTTATGTGGGTGAAGATATTGATTATTCAAATGATGGTGATATAGTGGATTGAAAGTATGATAGGTGGAGTTGGTGAGGATGTGATGAGCATGATGAAGAACGTATAAAATTAGAGGAAGAGATGTGGATAGTTAGGTATTAAGAAAAGTGGGAAAACATGGGGAATAATTAGTTGGTTTGGTGATGATGATGTTTTGAGGATGAAGGTGGCGGAAATGGTGATGATTTAAAATTGGTGTTTGATAAAAATGTGGTGGAAAAGAAAAAAAACATGTGTGGAGAATCTATGTTTAATTATTGGACTAACTTTGATTTAAGAAATAGAATTAAAATTGATATATTTTGGACTGAAAATAAATAAATATTGAGATAAAAATTGAATTACGCATTTGAACTTGAATTATTTTGAATAAGGAAAATTGAGATATTTTAAATAAATTTGGAATTCAAAAATGATTTTGAAAATAATAGTTTGAATAAATAATTTAAAATAACATAATTTTAGAAATTCGGATTTTAATTTAAAATCGAACAAATTCGATATTTTTTGACTTGACTAGACGAACACGTCGCGGTGTTAACTTCAAAATAATGAGTGAAATAGTAGCGACACAATTTTCTAAATATTAAATAATTATTAATTGCGTAAAAATCTTGGTCGCTACAATTTTCCACGTAGATCACTGTTGTATTGCCGATAGTTCGACTTCTCCTTTAGGCTCTTACTTTGGATCACATCAATGTTGAATAGATTGTAGTACATATTGGACATCCCAAGGGCCACCATTATTTTGTTGGATGAGTATCACAGCTTCTTTGGAATTAGTTTTGACATAAATCTTCCTTGTATCATTCTTTCAACAAGGTTGAAGACCTGTATCAATAGCTCTTGGCTCAACCTCTAATATGGAACATTCATTGTATAAATCATAATATAATAAGTCTATTTGGACCCAATCCTTACCCAAGTTTTACACCACTCACATGAGGTGCGGACCCCATACCTTATGTATCCGGACCCCACATCTCATGTGAGTGGTGTGTCAAACATGGGAGCAAAGATACCCGCAAATAGCATTCCCTATTGTAAAATCCCACACCACTTCACCGAAGTTGTTTCTCAGCACACCCCCTCCTGCAGCCAAATTGTTAGAAATAAAAAATTTACTTGGTGACTAGTATAATAACTCAAAATTCGTCAGCATAGTTCACTACTAAAATTGAGAGTATTATAGGCATTTAGAAGTGCACCAATTAACGTTATTAGGGGAGGAAAATAAAGTTAAAATGCCCCCAAGTGAAGGAGGAGCGGATTAGTAAATATCTCTATAAATGGCACCCCTAATAATAAATAGGGAGAATTGAACACTAAAAACGCCCCTAATATTTATGTATGCCACGTAGGATTATTATTCTCGTAATTCTACTATGGGCACTTAATTAAATGACCCAATTAAACTTAAAACAATAGGGGCGCTTAATTAAATGTTCCAATTAAATTTAAAACAATAGGGGCACTTATAAATACCCCTATCATTAACTAAATCGTAAATTAATATAAATTATAAAGACACATCTATGTGCCCCTAATACATTTAAATTCAATTAAATAAATAATAAATTCAACACATATAATTTATTGTAAATATAAATATTGAACGTTCAATCAAATTAAATATTTTCAATTTAATAAAAATTGAAGAGTACATAAAATTTTTAATATTGAATATAGAAATTTTAATCATATGCCAATCTGTCCCCAAGAGTACATAACAAAACATCACACTAAATGAAAAAAAGTAGATACCAATTAATAATAAAGTCATTAATTAATAACATCAAAATCTCTCCTAAAAATGCATAACAAGGACAATATATGCTAACTATTATCATGTTGATTATTCCTTTGAACCGGAGACATAAATTGTTGTTTGAAGTCTAGGTCATTGAGCATCCTTGTCAACTCTCCGCGAGGATAAGGTACCGACAGGTATAAGGGAGGATGGTATGGTTGAGGATAGTAGAACTGGGATAATGAAGGAGCGTTGTAAGGCGGAGGCTGGGGATAAAGCAGATGTTGATGAGAAGATGGATTATTTTCATAGTGTCAATGTTATTGTGAGAGTGAATGCTTAGAGGAAGATCTTTGTTGGGTGGGTGATCGGTGTTGGGATGGAGAATGTTGTGACTCTGAATTCAGAGACTGGTGTTGAGATGGTGACTAGTGTTGGGATGTAGAGTACTGAGACTGTGAATTTGAAGACTAATGTGAAGATAAAACCATATGACGTAACTCATTTATCTCCTTCCATTGTTTCTCATTAGCCATTTGTTGTCTATCATACTTAGCTTGCAAATCCAAAAAACTAGACTCCAAAGAAGAATAATCTCGTCCTCTACATGATCTATGAATTGAAGATGTTGGTTGAGTTTTGTACCCAAGGTACCATGTTTGGTGTCACAGAGTCTCCATAGCCACGAACTCTACCACCAGTCTCAAAGCCCCTCACTGTTACAGAAGCTTGCAACCTCAGTTCTTGAGTCTCTTCACCATGGATAGCAACTAGTTTTATTATCTCCTGCCATATCTTAGCCTACAAAATATATTTTATCTCTAAGTGTGTGCTAGATATAAGAAATAAAAAATATTGCCTGAGAAATAAAAAAATTACCCCCATTTGCTCAGATGCATCATCAATCCAACTTTTGTGTTTGTCATTTCTCTTGTGAACCAAATTAAATGCCTCAATAGGATCAGGTGTGTGTGACCCTGCTTTTCCTCCTACTCAAATGAAATATACAGAATAAAGCAAAGAGAGAATATTCTATCTAATACAAAATATAGATAAGCTATTTTCTATATCAATAAGCTAATCATCAATTACCATTTCTAACACCAAATGTACAAATAATTTATACAACCTATAGAACACATAACAAATTTAACCAAAAAAACTTATCATTTACTTACCAATTCGGCTAGGTGTCATCTTTTCAACCTTATTCTATTATTCATAATTGCTTACTAACATCGTCGTCGCCTTTATTGACTTTGTATCTTAAAAATATAAAAAATTCTCCTAATTACTGGGAAAAGTCCTTGATTACAATAATTATCGGTTTTTTTTTTTTTTTTTTGAAAATACTGACGATTTGAAAGACTCATTTTAGATGCTTTTTTTTTTCGTAAAATAAAATTAAAAAATTCCTATTTCTAGAGGGCGTTTCTTCTACACCTAATTATAATAGAGAAATTTTTGGCGCCAAATTTCCCACTCATGTGAGAGAATTTTCGAAAAAATATTAGGGACATTTTTATCTGCCCTAATTAATGTTAATAGAGGTCAAACACATTTTTGCTTCTAATTGATTTTCGAGAAAATAATAGGGACATTTTTATCCGCCTTAATTAATGTTAATAAAGGCCAAAAATATTTTTGCCCATAATTAATTATTAATAGGGGCGTATAACTTATTTTGCCCATAATTTGGTACTCCTAATACTCTTAATTTTTGTAGTTGTAGCGACCAAGAATTTGTACGCAATTAAATAATTATTTTTAAATTATGAAAAATCGTGCCGCTGCAATCTCACCCATTTTTAATTTAACGTCACGACGTGTTCGTCTAGCCGAGTCGAGAAATATCAAGTCCATTCGATTTTAAATAAATTTCGAATTTCTAAATTTTATTATTTTATTTATTTAATTAAATTATTATTTTTAAAACCATTTTAAATCCCAAATTAGGTCAAGCTCATCTTATCATATTCTTTTCCGACCCAGTTGATTCACGCGTATTATTTTTCTCGAATTCCGTACATTGCTTGTCTAGGTCTCCAAACTATCCTATATCAATCTATACTATCACCAACTTCCATCTATGACATCAATCACATACCTAGGTCTACATCACCAACCCCTCCTACTCATCAAATCTGATCCCAGCCTCTCCTCTCAACCCAATCTAGCTTCCTCCCAGCTCCATTTCAACACCATTTTCACCAATCAACCTCTCCCTCTCAGCAGCCACTCTGGTTCTCCCAGCACCCAAACTCACGGTAAGAACCACCACCGCCACCACCTCCTTCACCATCACCACCATCATCATCATCATCATCATCATCATCATCATCACCTTCACCTCCATAGCTCCACAACACTGATTTTTCCTGCAAACACAGCCTGGTCCTCACGCAGCCAACCTCTCCCAGTCATTGCAGCTGCCTCGTCGCACCACCACCACCCAACCGCCTGCAGCACCAAGTCTATCATCATCACCACCACCGGACTCCATCACTGCCCAATGGGGTTACACCACAATTCCATCACAACACCACCGCACAACCCATCACCTCCTGATGAGTTCCGGAGTGGCTCGATGAACATTGACCCGTTGCACGTGCCCGTAGGACCAATAACGAGGCAAATAGCCAAAAGAATCAAGCAGATAATGAAAGGATTCATGCAAGCGTGGATGGATGAGTGTTCGAGTGCAAATACCTTGTTTACGTTGCATAACAAAGTGGAAGAAGAGCCAAATTTATTACAAAGCATTTGGATCAAAGAAGAACAAGAAAATAAGGCAGAAGTAGAATCACGGCCGTAAAATCATCTTGGCTAAATTTGTGCAGAAAGGCAGTCACGGCCGTAAACCATGATCTCATGGTCGTAACATTATCGAGACAAAATTATGTAGAAGAGGACTCACGGCCGTAAAGGACATCCTCACGGCCGTAAATAAAGTTTAGTAGTTTTCATATTTTTATTCAGAGAGTCGATTACGGCCGTATATAAATTTGTCACGGCCGTAACATGTGTTTTGCTTTTTAGTCCGTAAGTCACTTACAACCGTAAACTTAAAAGTTACGGCCGTAAATTAGGCGGCGTATTTTTAACCTAGTTTCAGCGTTTAGTTTATTTGCAATTCTAGTTTATTTAGGTTTCTTTATTTTGTTAGCCTAAATATATATGGCTTTATTCAGCATTGTAAACAACAACTATTATTCTTGATATTAATGATATTGAAGGTGAGATATTCCCTTAATTTCTTCGTATTCTCGTCGAACAAATTGAACTTATCAAAGGATTTGACAACCTTTGTGGCGTTCCCCTTTGTGGTTCTTATCTCGGCATCGTAACGGGTTTTGGGTTTAATATACCCATAGTTCTTGTGTCGTGAGGTAGGGGTTGCATTGTTACCGTCTACTATCTTGGATTTTAGAGCTTTCCGGCGTTTAATTCCGCGTGTTCTTGGTGATCCCCGTATCGGATCACATCATCTGGTATCAGAGCCTGTCTCTAAATCAAATTATTTAGTATTCCAGTTATTTTTCTTTTATTTCCAGTTATTAATCATTCAAAAAAAATTCATTCCAATTCTTGTTTCTTGAAATTCGTCAGAAATTCAAGATTTGCCAATTTCTGTTTCTTGTTCTTGATTATTTTTGTTGAGTAGCAAAAAAAAAAAAATCCGAAATTTACAAAAAAAATAAAAAAAAATAGACAAGAAGTGTTGTTGTTTTGAACAAGAAATCAAGAAAATAATCTTTGGCAAATCTTTCCAACAATTCTTGTTTCCATTAAATTCCTTATTCCATAAAACTTCTTCTTGCAATAAAATTCTTGTTTCCATAATTCCATCTTTTTTCATCAACTTTCCTTATTTGCACTTTGGGGTTTATTCCACAAGGACCAAATCCGTGACTAGTTTGGTGGGTTCTTTGAGAATGTGGGAAAAAGGGAATAGAGAGGAAAAATGCAGAGTGGTGAGATTAATAGAGAGAAAAAGCCAACATCGAGTGATACACGAGTGATAAAACACGTGAGGATCTTTATTTAATTTTTTTCTTTTTTCTTTATTACTAACCATGTCACAGAAGGAAGTTTCGTCGACGGAAAGGGATCTTCAAGATTTTAAAATGCTTGCAATGGTGGAGGAACGTTTTGCAAAATTGGAGGCGAGGTTGGATGCCAAGTTGTAAGCAAAATTTGGTACACAATCCGGCGTAAATGTGGAAAAATCTAATAATCCGGGGGAGACACGTGGTGCGGGAATTGTTCAACCACGTCAGTAACAACCGCGCAATTTCCCTAATTTACGGAGGCCACTAAGGTATGACTTCAACCCAAAAATTGGAGCTAGGAATGAATGTGTTGAGGTTGTTGATAGTGATGAGGATAGTGGTGAATTGTCTATTACTAGTGTTGGTAGGAGACGAGATCGGGGAGAAAGACGTGATAGGGGATATAGGCGTGATCGTAGGGATGATGTAGATGGGCATGTTGGTAACATTAAAATGTCCATTCCGTCGTTTCAGGGTAAGAGTAATCCTGACGTTTATTTTGAATGGGAAAAGAGGGTAGAATTAATTTTTGATTGTCATAATTATTCTGAAGCTAAAAAGGTTAAATTGGCAGTCGTACAATTTACTGATTATGGCTATAGTATGGTGGGATCAATTGGTTACTAGTAAAAGGAGGAATGGGGAGAGGCCTATTGAAACTTGGGATAAGTTGAAGGCCCTTATGACAAAACGATTTGTGCCTGGACATTACTATAGGGATCTCTACCAAAAACTACAAACCCTTTCCCAAGGTAGTAAGAGTGTGGAGGATTACCATAGGGAGATGGAGGTTGCCATGATTAGGGCAGATATAGAGGAAGACCCGGAGGCAACCATGGCTAGGTTTTTAAATGGTTTAAATCGAGATATTGCTAATGTTATTGAATTGCAGCATTATATCGATTTGGAGGAGATGCTTCACATGGTCATGAAAGTGGAGCGACAATTAAAAAGGAAGGGAACTTCAAAATTCTCTACAAGTTCCAATTCTTTTGGTAAGTCTACATGGAGCGGGACTTCTAAAAATGATGGGGTTGTGCAGAAAAATAAATTTGAGGCACCGAAGGGAAAAATAGAGCCACCCAACAAAGGTAAAATTGCTTTTGATTCTCAAACTCCTAGGACTAGAGATATTCGTTGTTTTAAATGTTCCGGCTTAGGACATATTTCTTCACAATGTCCAAATAAATGAATATTGGTTATGCGTGACGGGGTATTAAGTTCGGAGGATGAGAAAGAGGGAGAAGTGGAGGATGAGTATAAGGATATGCCAGCTCTAGAGGATGTTAGTGAAAATGATGATTGTAACGCCCCGAATTTCGCGGAGCCCAGGACGCCACTTCGTCCTTTAAAATTGACTTTATTGCGGAAAATAAATTTAATTCAAAGCATCACATTCATCATTTGAAAACTTTAGCGGAAACTTAATTGATTTAAATAAAGAACAATTCGTAAAAATTTAATCCCAATTATTTAAATGAAATTAGCGATAAATAATTTAAAGAGTAACATTCATAAAATTTTCTAATAACATCATCATTTATTCAATTTGCCAAAGCTGCCCCTTTCATTCGCCGCCATCTCCGAAATCTGCAAAAGCTGTTAAAATGGAATGAGCATTTCGAAAGAAATACTCAGTAGACTCATTGTCAATAATTAATTTACAGAATAATTTAACATGTAATTATGCAATCATACTGTGACATCATCATCATCATCATAGGCTATTTTAAATAAAACCAAAGGCTCTTTAAAAAAATCATAGGGTGTGGGTAGTCTCGTCTCATGCATTTAAGCAAGTAAGTTATGCATAACATCATTTCTCATTCTTATCTCATAAGAGATATTCTTGTCTCGTGCTTCAAAACATATAATTCACGTAACTTCACATAAGGCATGTAAATTATAATTTAAACTAATTAGTGGAGGCGAGTCTACCTTAAATCACGAGTTTGAAAGTAAAGCTGAAATCACGTCAATCTTCTAAATCACCAAATGTATCGCCTAGCCAAAAGAAAATTAAATTAATTTAGTCTTTTGAAAATTTGAAATATTAAAGTAAATAAAGTTTAGGGGTTGAATTGAAATTTTAAAGAAAGCATGAATTTTAAAAGTGTAGGGGCTGAAATGGACTTTTCGAAATTAGTGGGCTGACTCATTGGATTTTAAAATGCTAGGGCTCAATTAACTCATTTCAAAAGTGTAGGCATTGAATTAAGGGACTTCTAAAAACAAGGGATTGAAATAGACACATTTCAAAGTTTGGGGCTTAAAAGCAATTTCAATAAAAATCAAAATATAACAAATTTAACTCTCTCTCTCTCTCTCTCTCTCTCTCTCTCTCTCTCTCTCTCTCTCTCTCTCTCTCTCTCTCTTCATTTCAGAAATCATAGGAGAGGCGAGAGAGAGGGGTGCGACGGAAGAGGGCCTCTTCCGTCACGGCCGGTCTCCGGCCAATACACCGGCAATGGCACCGCCGGAACCTGGCGGTGATAAGGGTGGGATGGGCGTGCGAAGATTTATGAAGTGGGGCTCGATTTGGGTGCAAGAAACCGCGACGGGAAGTTTGGGTTTCGAAGTTTTTTCGGTGATTTTTCAGACAATAATCTCCCATCCAAGACCTGTAGTCGAGGTAAGTATTGGGTAAAGCTTGTTTTTGGTTTTGTGGTTTGGGATTTTGATTGTGGCTTTTGGGTGAGGCAATGGCGGTCGAGCATGAAGGTGAGTTTGGTAGTGATGATGTTGGTTTGCAGGGGTGAATATTTCGAATTGGTGCAGCAGCGGGGGAGAGGCGATTGTGGGGGGTGGTGTTGATAGCGGTTTGAGAGAGAGGCGGCGGCTTTGGAGTCGCGAGCAGTGGTGGCTGGTGGCGTTGGTATTTATGGGAATTGGTGGTTCGAGTTTTGCAGGCGATGAAGGTTGCGGTTGGGCAGTAGGTGTTGGTTGGTGGGTGGTCGTGTGGTGGTGACTGGTTGAGGTTGGTTGGAATGGTGTATCGAGACTTGGTTTTTGGTGATATAGAAATGGGCGGTTGGAGGACGAAGGTGGAGGTTTAGGTGCGGCCGTGACTCGATGATTGTGTGTTGGTGGTTCTACGCTGCCGTGATGATGGTTCAATTTGGCTGCTTACAGTTGAATGGGGTTAACGGTGACTGAAATTGGTCAGGGATGGATTTGGGTTGAGATGATGGATTCAGGCTTGTGGTTGGCATGGTGATGGATGCAGATACCAAGCTTTTGGCTATGAAAGAAATAGAGAGAAAATTATACCTTCGCTGGAGGGTACCGTGTGCGTGTGTCTGGGACTCTGGACAGTGTGGTGAGGGGTTTAAATTAATGGTTGATTTAGGTGTTAAACATGGTAGTTTAGGTTAAATCTTGGTTTATGGAAAATTGTGAGAATTTTGGGAAGTGAATATGGTTGTGTAAGGAAATACTTGGAAAATAAGTTGTTGATTTAGTTGGGCCAAGAATTTATTGATTGGGTTGTTAAAAGGGCTTGAATGATCGGTAAAACATTTGGGCTCGAGTTGTTGGATTGGATTAAAACAGTCGAAACTTGGACTTAATATAATTAAAGCTTGGGCTTTTGAAAATAAACTGTGATATTGAAATATTTTTGATAAGATTTGACTTTAAATTAAATAACAAACTTGGACATAAAATCAGAATAATTTGGATAATCTATTTAAAAATTGAAATCTGGACTTAAGGATAAATACTGAAAATGATTCACTTTAATTGGACTGGAATTTGACTAAGATAAATTTAAAATAAAATTTTACTTCGTTGACTAGACGAACACGTGTTTTAAAATAAATGGACAAAGTCGTAGCGACACGTTTTTAAAATAATTATTTATTTAAATAAGTCATAGAAAATTCTCGGTCGCTACAATGATGGGGACTATGCAGTAGCTAAATCACTTGTCACTAGGAGAGCCCTTAGTACTCAAGTTAAGGTGGAAGAGTCGGGTGAGCAGTGAGAAAATATATTTCGTACTAGGTGCTTTGTGAATAACAAGGTGTGTAGTTTGATAATAGATGGTGGTAGTTGTGCGAACGTTGCTAGCACTACTCTAGTGGAGAAATTATGCCTACCTATACTAAAACACCCTAGGCCATATAAGCTACTATGGTTAAATGAATCGGGTGAGATTAAGGTGAATAAACAAGTGGTAGATGATTTGGCGATTGGGAAGTATGAAGATAGCGTGGTTTGTGATGTGGTACCAATGCATGCGGGGCACATCTTGTTGGGCAGGCCATGGCAATTCGATAGAAAGGTAATACATGATGGTTTTAAATATAGGTATACCTTCACTAAGGATGGGAAAAATATCAAACTAATGTCTTTATCACCTCAACAAGTCTATGAAGACCAACTGAAATTAAAAAGTGAGGAAGAGAGAAAGTGGGTCGGGACCACGTTCCCGGAAAAAGGAGAGTTGAGTGAACAGAAGAGGGTCGGGACCACGATCCCGAAAAAAGGAGAGTTGTGTAAAAAACCGAGAGTTGGGACCACAATCCCAGAAAAAGGAGAGGGTGTGAAGAGTGCCAGTGAAAATAAAAGAGAGAAAACAAAGGTGAGCTTCTACGCAAAACAGAGTGATATCACCAAAGCTATTTCTACAAAGAAACCAGTGATTTTACTCATGTATAAGGAATCTCTCCTTGTACTTGATGAAGCTAACCACTCCCTCCCCAGTTTAGCTGTGTCTCTTTTGCAGGAATTTGCAGATTTATTTCCCGAGGAGACTCCCAGTGGGCGGCCGCCAATTCGTGGGATTGAACACCAGATTGACTTCGTGCCGGGAGCAGTCATCCCAAACAGGCCAGCTTATAGGAGCAATCCCGAAGAGACCAAAGAGCTACAAAAGCAGGTTGAAGAGCTGTTGAAAAACTTAGGGAAAGTATGAGCCCATGTGCAGTACCAGTTTTGTTGGTGCCAAAAAAAAGATGGGACTTGGAGGATGTGCGTGGATTGTAGAGCAGTCAACAAATTACGGTAAAGTATCGTCATCCCATACCTAGACTTGATGACATGCTTAATGAACTATATGGTGCTTGTATTTTTAGCAAAATAGACCTTAAGAGTGGTTATCTCCAAATTCGAATGAAAGAAGGTGATGAATGGAAAACCGCCTTCAAAACCAAATATGGTTTATATGAATGGATGGTTATGCCGTTCGGCCTCTCAAATGCACCTAGCACTTTTATGAGACTAATGAACCATGTTTTATGTACTTACATTGGTAAATTTGTTGTGGTATACTTTGATGCCATTTTGGTATATAGTAAGAACTTAGGTGATCACATTGAACATTTAAGATCTGTTTTGGAAGTTTTGAAAACTGAAAAACTATATGCTAATTTTAAAAAGTGTACTTTTTGCATGAAAAAGGTAATTTTCTTGGGTTTGTTGTTAGTGCTAATGGTGTAGAGGTAGATGAGGAGAAAATTCGTGCTATTAAAGAATGGCCAACTCCCAAAAGTATTACGGAGGTTAGGAGCTTCCACGGGTTGGCTGGGTTTTATAGGAGATTTGTTAAAGACTTTAGCACACTTGCAGCACCACTCACAGAAATAGTCAAGAAAAGTGTAGGATTCCATTGGGGGGAAGCACAAGAAAATGCTTTTAAAGTACTTAAGGATAGGTTATGTTCTGCACCGGTTTTGGCTTCACATAACTTTAACCAAACCTTTGAGATTGAATGTGATGCATCAGGAATAGGTATTGGAGCCGTTCTTATGCAGGAAAAAAGGCCGCTTGCATTTTTCAGTGAAAAGCTGAGTGGGGAAGTTTTGAATTATCCTACCTACGACAAGGAGCTTTATGCTCTTGTCCGTGCCCTGGAGATATGGCAGCACTATCTGTAGCCAAAGGAATTCGTCATACACACTGACCACGAGTCACTGAAACACCTCAAGGGACAAGGTAAGTTAAACAAAAGACACGCCCGTTGGATGGAATTCATTGAGACTTTTCCATATGTCATTCGCTATAAGTAAGGTAAGGAGAATGTGGTAGCAGATGCCCTTTCTCGTAGGTACGTACTTCTAAACTCTTTAAATGCGATGTTGCTTGGATTTGAATATATAATAGGTATGTATGCTAATGACCCTGATTTTTCTACCATTTATGCTTCATGTGAAAAGGGTGCAATTGATAAATTTTATAGGCATGATGGCTATTTATTTAGAGAAAGTAAACTTTGCGTGCCTAATTGTTCTATTCGTGAATTGCTAGTGTGTGAGGCTCATGGTGGGGGGTTAATGGGACACTTTGGTGTAATTAAGACTTTAGGAACTTTACAAGAGCACTTTTATTGGCCTAAAATGAAAAGGAATGTTCACCATATTTGTGAAAGGTGCATAACTTGTAAACAATCTAAGTCTAGGGTCTTACCACAAGGTTTGTATACACCTTTGCCCGTACCTAATGAACCATGGGTAGATATATCTATGGATTTTGTGTTAGGTTTGCCTAGGACAAAAAAAAGGTAGAGACTCGATATTTGTGGTGGTAGACAGATTTACCAAAATTGCGCATTTTATTCCTTGTAATAAAACTGATGACGCAACAAACATAGATGACCTATTCTTTAGGGAGGTTTTGAGACTCCATGGGGTACCTAGGAGTATTGTGTCTGATAGGGATGTTATGTTTCTAAGCTACTTTTGGAAACTCTTGTGGGGGAAGATGGGTACTAAATTATTATTTTCTACTACATATCAGCCGCAAACTGATGGCCAAGCGGAGGTAGTTAATAGGTTAATCCAACTTTTGCGCACTATAATAAATAAGAATTTAAAAAGTTGGGAGGAATGTTTTCCATTTGTGAAATTTGCTTATAATCGATCTGTGCATTCTACTACTTCATGTTCACCTTTTGAAGTTGTTTATGGTTTCAACCAGCTAACTCCTCTTGATTTAATTCCTTTACCTGTAGATGAACAGAGCTGTTTGGACGGGGCGAAAAAAGCTAAGCTTGTGAAAGAGCTTCATGAGAAGGTGAAAGGGAAAATTGAAAAGAAAAATGAGCGTTATGCGACTCATGCCAACAAAGGTAGGAGGCAAGTGACGTTCGAGCCGGGTGATTGGGTGTGGGTACACTTGCGAAAGGAGCGATTTCCAACCCAAAGAAAGTCTAAGTTGCAGCCAAGAGGCGATGGACCTTTTCAGATCCTTGAAAAGATAAATGAGAATGCATATAAGCTCGATCTTCCAGGTGAGTATAACGTGTCTGCTTCTTTTAATGTTGCTGATCTTTCTCTGTTTGATGCATGTGATGATTCGAGGACGAATCCTTTTCAACAGAGAGGGGATGATGAGTTCCGGAGTGGCTCGACGAACGTTGACCCGTTGCACGTGCCCGTAGGACCAATAACGAGGCAAAGAGCCAAAAGAATCAAGCAGACAATGCAAGGATTCATGCAAGCGTGGATGGATGAGTGTTCGAGTGCAAAGACCTTGTTTACGTTGCATAACAAAGTGGAAGAAGAGTCAAAGTTATTACAATGCATTTGGATCAAAGAAGAACAAGAAAATAAGGCAGAAGTAGAATCACGGCCGTAACACCTCTTTCACGGCCGTAAAATCATCTTGGCTAAATTTGTGTAGAAAGGCAGTCACGGCCGTAAACCATGATCTCACGGTCATAACATTATCAAGACAAAATTATGCAGAAGAGGTCTCACGGCCGTAAAGGACATCCTCACGGCCGTAAATAAAGTTTAGTAGTTTTTATATTTTTATTCAGAGAGTCGATTACGGCCGTATATAAATTTGTCACGGCCGTAACATGTGTTTTGATTTTTAGTCCGTAAGTCACTTACGACCGTAAACATAAAAGTTACGACCGTAAATTAGGCGGCGTATTTTTAACCTAGTTTCAACGTTTAATTTATTTGCAATTCTAGTTTATTTAGGTTTCTTTATTTTGTTAGCCTATATATATATATGGCTTTATTCAGCATTGTAAACAACAACTATTATTCTTGAGATTAATGATATTGAAGGTGAGATATTCCCTTAATTTCTTCGTGTTCTCATCGAACAAATTGAACTTATCAAAGGATTTGACAACCTTTGTGGCGTTCCCCCTTTGTGGTTCTTATCTCGGCATCGTAACGGGTTTTGGGTTTAATATACCCATAGTTCTTGCGTCGTGAGGTCGGGGTTGCATTGTTACCGTCTACTATCTTAGATTTTAGAGCTTTCCGGCATTTAATTCCGCGTGTTCTTGGTGATCCCCGTATCGGATCACATCACCTCCACTGCCCAACTCCACATCCTCACCAATCACTCAAAATCACACCCAAATCGCACCCCTCACTCTCAATTTCCACACAAAACCCAACTCATTTCCACCATCACCACCGGCACCAACATCACCATCACCACACACACAGCTCGGTAGCAAGCCAACCCCAAATCAAACCCAAAACCCAAAATCTTACCAAGAAAATCCAATCACTTATGACAACCACCGCCGGAAAATTGCAGCCCAAGTTCGAACTTTGAGTCTCGTTTGCCTCGATTTTTACACCCATCTCGCACCAAACTCTCACATAACCGGAACCCCTCCATGGTCGCCTCTTGCTGCCACCCTGCGGCGGCGTTCCGCTGGCCAATTGCCGGCTGTGGCATCGGATTTGATGAGGGGCCTCGCAGGCCGTTGCTGCCTTTGAATTTCTCATTTTGAGAGAGAGAGAGATATATATACATGTATATATTTGTATATTTTTAAACTTTTCAAAATCAGCTATTTCAGTCCCTAAATTATAATTTATCATTTTTAAACTATAAATTTCAAAAGACTAATTTAACTTATTTTTCTAATTGGCTAGACGAAGCATACGGAGATTTAAAGGACTGAAGTCATTTCCCGCTCGACTTTGCACTCGTTGAATTTAAGGTAGACTCGTCCCTATTAATTGATTTAAATTATGATTGCATGTGAATGTGCATGTTATGTGACTTATGTGAAAGTAATTTTTATGAAAAGAGACGAGAATGTATTTCTTCGGAAACATTTATGTTATGCTTGTCATAACTTATATGCTTTTATGTATGAGAAAGAAAGAAGAGAATATCTTGCAAGATAAATGATGATGTTATGCATAACTTACGGCTTAAGTGCACGAGACGAGACTACCCACACCCAATGATTTTAAAGAGCCTATGATTTTTCAAAGAGAAGCCACGTACTTTAATGCATAAGAAGAGACTACCAACACCCTATGTTTCTAAAGAGCTTGCATTTATGTGTTCAATTATATTGTAGATTAATGAATTGACGATGAGTCTACTGAGTATTTCTATGAAATGCTCATATCTATTTTTAACAATATTTGCAGATTTCAGAGAGGGTGGCAAGTGATGGATGATTGTGGCAATAGTCGCTAAATGGTTGAAAATCTCATTTTAATGATCCGTATTTTCAAACATTGGATAATTTTGAGAGTTTCAATTATTTGAGAAATTATGACATTGTCAATTGTTTTACAATATTAATGACTCGATTTATTATTTCGAATTGTTTCATAAATGTTTTAAACTTTATCGAGCATTACAGTTTATTTAATGTTGTCAAAAATGAATTTCAGTTATTTCTTCTGCTAGAATATTATTTTAAAGTTTAGACTAGAAAATGACGTGGTGAATCGGGTATTTAGAACTCGGGGCGGTGCAGTAGTGGTTACTCAAAATTTATCATTCTTTTATAATTTATTATATATAAGTAGATGTGTCAATCCGGGTGGTCCGGGTCGGGTTGGCCTGTCAACATAAAAGCCCGGTAACAGCCCGCTTGAAAAAAAAAAGTCTGCCCGCTGCGTGTTCCTGGCCAGTTCCGAGTCAGCCCACAAATTTCGAACTACAACCCAGGCCCGCCCGTTGGCCCATGCGGGTCGTGGTTCGTTCTGATTTGGCCTGTATGAATAAAAATATAGATTTTTTCATATTAATAGCAATTTTTTTGTCAAATTTCTAAACACAAAATGATTAAATAGATAAGTTCTTATTTATACCATGAAAAATTTACATTGAATTTAAATGTATATTTTATATTACATGAATTACTTCTAAATTTGCAAATTTAAATAAAACATAAACAAATAACAATTAAATGCTAAATGTATTTCTAATTATTGTTATAAAAGAACATTACGTTTTTTAGCTATTAGGGAGAAAAAAATAAAATTTTGCTTTAAAAGTTGTATTAGAATTTATAGAAGAAGAGAGATTTTTTTTTTTTTTTCACGGGTCAACGGGTCAATCGTGGCCCGCGAAATTCGCGATTCACAACTTCTTAACTTGTGAACCGTCCGTACGGGTCGATCCGCGATCTCGGATCGATTTGGACCGATTTATCCATCGATCTTGACACCTCTATATATAAGTGAGATGAGAGAAATTGAAATGAAAAAGAATTTTTTGAAGTAAGAGTGACAAACAAAAACGACAATGGAACAATTGTACTTGCAGCCACGGAGAAAATGGCCGATAGTAACCTGAACCGCATAATTACCAGAGTCCCAGATCAGGGGTCAGGGGGGTCTCTGATCATAATTTACCACCTTTTCCGCTCATCCCAAAACTTACTATATCCATTTAACAATGGAACAGGCAAAAAAATTGGCAAAAGCTCTGATCAACAACTCAAATAACCCAACATTCGCATGGCAACTCTTCAAGCGTACTCTCTATAACAACTATAATAACTTATTGGAAAATGATGACGATGATAATCTGTACTCCCTCCAAAATTCTCTCCCTCTCATTACACGCATTCTTATTAGCGCCCACATGTTCCCAGAAATTGACACTCTTCACAATCATCTCCTCCTCTCTCAACCCCTAAGGAACCCGCAGAGTTCTTTGTATTGCATCGTCAAAATGTTAGCAAAGTCTGGTTACATTGACAAGGCCATGTCTAATTTTCAATCTCTTCGAACCCATTTCCGGAATTCACCCCCTTCCATATCGTTATACAATCTTCTTATTGAAACGTCTTTTAAACAAAATTATTCAGATTATGTGTCCTGGTTGTATAAAGACATGATTTTTTCTGCAGTGAAGCTGGAAACTTACACTTTCAATCTTTTGATAAGTGGGATGTGTGATTTGGGTAGGATAGATGATGCCCAGAAACTGTTTGATAAAATGCGAGACAAAGGTTGCGAACCTAATGAGTTCAGTTTTGGGATTTTGATACGTGGGTATTGCAGACATCGACTTTTTTCTAAAGGACTGGAGCTTTTGCATTTTATGAAGAAAGTGGGTGTTTCTCCTAATATGGTGGTGTATAATACTTTAATTGCGAGTTTCTGCAAGGAGGGTGAGAATGATGAAGCTGAGAGATTAATAGAGAGAATGAAGGAGGATGGCCTTACTCCAGATGTTGTCACGTTTAACATTAGGATTTCTGCTCTTTGTGACACTGGAAAGATTTTAGAAGCCTCACGAATTTTTAGGGATATGCAAATTGATGAGGAGTTAGGATTGCCGAAGCCTAATGTCGTGACATATAAATTGATGTTGAAGGGTTTTTGCAGCGAGGGGATGTTGGAGGAAGCAAAAACTTTATTTGAGTCTATGGAAAGAGATGGTCATTTTCCAAATGTGGAGAGCTATAACATATGGCTGTTGGGTTTGGTGAAGAATAGGAAGCTTTTGGAGGCTCAAAGAGTCCTTGAAGAGATGATGGACCATGGTCTGGAGCCAAACTTGTGCTCGTACAATACTTTGATTGATGGGCTCTGCAAGAATGATATGCTTGCTGATGCCAGAGCAGTTATAGGTTTGATGATTACGAGCGGAATTTCCCCAGATACAGTAACTTATAGCACTCTTCTTCATGGGTATTGCAGAAAAGGAAAGGTAATTGAGGCCAATAAAGTTCTACATGATATGATAAGGGTCGGATATGTTTCAAATACTTACACTTTCAACATACTGCTGCACAGTATGTGGAGAGAAGGTAAAGTAGCCGAAGCAGAGAGGTTACTGCAAAAGATGAATGAAAGAGGGCATGGATTGGACCCTGTGAGCTGTAATATTGTGATTGATGGTCTGTGTAGAAGTGGGAAGGTTGACAAAGCAGTTGAAATTGTGAGTGAGATGTGGACTCATGGAAGTGCTGCTCTTGGCAACTTGGGAAATTTGTTTATTGGTCTAGTGGACAACAGTGGGGAAAAATGCTTACCTGACTTGATCACTTACTCAACTGTTATTAATGGGTTATGCAAGGATGGTAGGCTTGATGAAGCTAAAAAGAAGTTTGTTGAGATGATGGGGAGAAACTTGTGTCCTGATTCAATTATTTATGATATATTTATACATAACTTATGTAAGAGGGGAAAGATATCATCTGCATTTCAGGTTCTAAAAGATATGGAAAGAAAAGGTTGCAGAAAGAGCTTACAAACTTATAATTCACTGATCCTTGGTCTTGGAAGTAAGAATCAAATATTTGAAATGTTTGGCATGCTTAATGAGATGAAAGAAAGAGGTGTTTCTCCTGATGTTTACACTTACAACAATGTTCTTCGCTGTCTATGTGAAGGAGGAAGAAGTGAAGAAGCTACTTCTCTTTTAGATGAGATGTTGCAAAAAGGAGTGACACCCAACATATATTCCTTTAAATTGTTAATAAAAACTTTCTGTGGGACTGGTGAGTTCAGACCAGCACAGGAGGCATTTGAAATCGCCCTTAGTTTATATGGTCACAAAGAAGTACTTTATAGTCTAATGTTCAACGAATTGATTTCCGGAGAGGAGATCTTGGAAGCTAAGCAGTTATTTGAATCTGCAATAGACAAATGTTTTGATTTAGGAAACTTTCGTTATGGAGATCTCATAAATAGACTATGTCGGGATGAAAATAAAGAATATGCTCTTGAAATCCTCAATAAAATGATGGAGAAAGGATTAAAGTTTGATCCTGCATCATTCGTGCCAGTGATTGATTGTTTAGGTGAAAGCGGAAATAAGCACGAGGTTGATGAACTAACGGAGAGGATGCTGTTAATGGCTTCAGAAAGTGAGATGGGAAATAAGATTAACCAGCATCATAAGGATTCAAATAATGGGAAACAAAATAGCAACAGTGGAAGTGAGTGGCAAAACATTCTGCAAAGGTATGGTACTGAAATAGATGCAGACTGTTATTACATGCCATTAGATGGTATTTCATTTTTTCATTAAAATTCAGTGTGTGAAAGGCTACAACTTTTGTCTTCTCCTATAAAATCCTTCCAGTACATCTCCAGAAAGGCATTACTATGTTAGTATGTTCTTTAAAATTTAACATTTGCTGGCTGACCATACTACATAAATTATATTAGGCTCGTAGATTTAGACTGTTCCATAATTGTTAAACACGCTGCAGAGAGGCAGGTCCCTTTTTAGTTGTTTCATGATCCATTTTCCCTATCATTTTTCTTATGTGCTATGTTGATATGGTGTCCACCAGAGATGATGGCAGTGGGATAGCCATGAAAACCCTGAAGCGTGTGCAGAAAGGGTGGGGTCAAGGAAGTTTTTCGTATTTGCAAACCCAGAAAAATGGCTTTATTGATTATTGGGATGCAACTGGCTAAAATTTCTAGGCACCTGCTCAATTTTTTTCCCCAAGGTAAGGCAGTTGAATGATAACAATGTTTCTCTTTCATAATGTGTTGAGCGTGATTTATTGTCTCTTTCCTACTGTTCTGGCAAGCTTATAATTTGGATTCTTTTTGGGGTCTCCTTCAGTCTACGTTATCACAGAAAACAAGTTCTGGAACATTAGTCAGGTGTAGACACCTATCACCTTGGGGACAAGTTATGCTTTAGTTGTAAGGTGTCTCTCTCTCTCTCTCTCTCTCTCTCTCTGTGCGTGCCCCTCCACCCGATCTATTATGTTTTTCTCATCTTTCTTTCTTCATTTTTTCTCTCTGTCATTCCTCCCATTATAACTTGGTAAATGTGTTAATGGCTTAATGCTGAATGATCATAATTGTTCTGGTACATCATGTCTTTCAAATGTTAATGCATGCTCCCGATCAGCCTAATAATGTGGTTGCAATTTTTATATGGGCGAATTTGTTCTCCAAGCTTTGAAACAGTGTTGGAGTGCTGAGACAGCTTCTTCTTTTTGTTTCTCTACTAATTTGCTCTGAAAAACTTTGATTTAATCTCTTCTCAACCTTTTTCATTCAGTCAAGAGTTGAAACTATCTAATGTCGTGCTCCAGACCAACTTACCATTGGTTGAAACGTTCTTAAGAATTTAGATATCTTTAGAAGGCAGTCGAATGCTAGTGTTGAAGATGCAATGATGGCGAGCTGATGGCTTTTATGGGCAGTCAGAGTGGGACTTTACTTGGGAATAAGCTTTGTTTCGCTGAAGGAGTCGTTATTTTCTATCATGAAGGCTATGTCATTTATAACCCTGTCGTAATTTAGAACAAATCAAGATTAGGCCTCTGTTTGGTAAAAGTTTTTTGTTTATAAACAAAAAGAATGTGATGTTTTCGAAATAAATATGTGGTTGAAAAGTCGTTTGAGAAAATATATGTAGTTGAAAAGTGGTTTGAGAATACAGTTATACTTATACCAATCCTCATTACTATAAAAATGTTGAGTCTATTCCCATCCATGATGCAAAAAATGAAAGGGCTACATTTAATGACTTGATGATCCACCCCCACCCCCCAAAAATAGGAAAGAGATTGTTTTTTCCTGATGCATGAGCTCTTATTGTTGTATTTGTTTGATCATTGAGTTGCCTGTAGCTACAAATGCTCCCAGAATATAATAGGAGCACTTCACGTGTAATGAAGTGGATCTTCCATATCGGGTTAACTGATTGCAAAATACACTCAGAAAGGGGGGGTGGGGATTTGATTTTTGTCCCCTACCAGTTTATTAATATAGAAACAAAGCACTTTTCTAACTTTTTCTATTTAGTCATTTCCAATATTGTGCTACATTAGAAGGATGAATGTATTTTCTTGTCTTAATTACCTGGTATATGTTCTTCCTTGATAGTATAATAAGACATTAGTGTTTTTGTTTTATAGAAATTCTATCCAAAATCTGTACCTATCTTCTCGATAAAGTGAATTAGACAAAACTTATGGGATAGCTAAATACATTTACCTGGCACGATAGAGTTGTTTATGTTCTCAGTTAAAGTATTCAGTACCATTGTCACTACGCAAGACTTGAATTTGAGTTTGAAATTGAGAGTTATCTATGCTGTCATATTCTTGTATAAAGTTCGCTTTCTTGGTTTTTCTACACGGTAGTATTGGTTTGCAACACTTTTCGCTGTTATCCTAAATTTTTTGTTCTGCTCTGGACTTCACTTCTTTACGATGGGTCTATAACTAGAATAAAACACTAATTATTTTATGTTTGAGAGAAAAGAATATAAAAATAGATGCCAGATTATTAACAACTCATCAATTCCATATATATATACAGGTCTAAATTATATGCTAACAGATGCTCAATCTGAGCAGAAAAACTAACAAAAATAAGTTGCAATTACTACATCACTCTGTATAAGTGATCATATTGTTACAGCAGCAGTAGTCTTCAATTCCACACATAATTTTGAGAAAGAAGTTGAGGAATCACCATGAACATAAAATTCCCCAGCCTCAGGAAAAGGGGAACGAAGACCCCCACAAAAGAAAATAAAAAGATTACTAACTAATAACATCAACAAATTTTTTAGCAAACCAATCTTTTGGCTTTGAAGTTAAAGTCCAATTCAAATCTCGTAGAAGTATTTTCCTTCCAGTGGAAGTAGATTATGCCTTTAGAATGGGCCACCATCACTGCCAAATGAACTTCCAAGAGTTGGTTGATAAGATTGATTGACAGAAAGTTTAATTGTGTGCATCTTGTATGATTTGTGTATGTCTATACATTCTTCAAGATCTGCATCACATGTCAAAAGCACCCATTCAGATTCTTCATCCAAATATTTTAGGTCAACCTTATTGACATCGTCCATATTAAAACGCCTGAAAATTTCTTGTTGTAGATCTCCAAAACCCCAGTTTGGTTGCAGACTGAGCCGGATCTTTTCTTCCCCAAAACTGGCTTTTACTCTAAAAAAATTGCTCGCTTCACTCAACGTCTTGCTTCTACTCTTTGGCAAGTGAGGTGGAGCCTCAATAGATGCATGCTCACTGATTATCTTGTGGCTTTGGGATCTAACCAGAAGCTTTGTTTCATCTTGACCTAGATCGAGCAATTCTGCATCACTCCGTGCTCTCTTAAGCGTCCCTCCAGTTTGTTCAGCTAATAAAGCATCTCCACTGCTAGAGACATTGACAGGGAATGATGATTGCTTCACACCTGTAGAACAGCAGAAACTTGAACTGGAGCTATGACTACCGGAAGAAGGTGATTTTGAAGCAGTGTTTCCTGGGCTGCTGCCCTCGGGTTGTCTGTTCAACTGTTCTAAATGATCACTCATCTTGGACGTTGATAAGTGGCTATGTCCTGGTAAATTTGGGGATACAAGTTCAGGGAAGTTGTTGTAGAAAGAACTAAGTTGAATAGAACCCTCAGCACCTTGGACTGAATCTATCACAAGTTGAAGTTTCCTCAATGAGTGTCCAACTTTTTTGATCTTCCGAGAGGGCCACCTTGTGATTCCATGCTGTCTGCATATTCTTTTCAAGGTAGTAGGACACACTGCAAGAGGGAACAAAATGGTCATTTACACTGGGATGGAGATGCCTTTGTGATAAATCATGTAATACTAACATCTCATACCAGAGTACTGTTAGATTCTCAACGAAATAGCCTTTTAATTCTACAAATTCTCATCAAAGTTCACATAATACTCGTAGACAGCCAAATGGCAGTGGATGCAAAGGGTTTTCTATCAGCTAATGCCGTCCTCATATAGTTCATCTGAAAGCTCAAAATGGAGGAATAAAAGCAAAGTTTTCCGACACAACTGAGCTTCTAACTTATTCATCATTTATATATGCAGGGAAGCTTATCAAAGAAATGAAAGCCGGAACTTGAAATGTAGGTAAGTAACCATTTTGGAAAGTGAGTATCTGCACTAGTTGGATATTACTAGAAGAAAATCTCAACTTTATCCAGCACTTAGAAGACTTTTGTGCAGAAAGGTCAACCTTACTGAACTCAGAGAATAAGCGATCAGTAACAATTTGAAGTTTTCTTGGAAGCTATCTACACTAAATATACTCTTTTTATTGAACAAGGGAGAAAGTCAAATGACATGTCATTGAAACATTAATTAATGAAATTCATTTTATCTACTTGTGATGGTGTTTTCATACCCCCTATATTCTTGGCAGCATCTTTTAGACTCCCTGCAAAGTATTGCCGAAGTACTTGTAAGTTAATAGTCTTCTCAGCCTTGGTCCGCATCTTTTCACTTGTTCTTTTAGAACCCGAGGACACTTGCTCACTAACAAAAGAGAAGTCTCCAGTACCTTCACCGGTTCCTTTGGATATAGAATCTTGCTGGATGTTATTCTCTGAGGATTCTGGCACATAATGTAACTCCATCCCGGAGTTATCCCATTGTGTTGTCACCTGGAATTCTTCTGTCGGCTCCTCCTTGTGAGATTCCAAAGAACCAGACTTTGGAAATGATGTTTCTATGGCCAACTCTTGATCCATAACAACTCGTAAACTCTCACAAGTTTGTTTTATGACAGAGGACAGTGAGTTGAGCATCTCTCTCTGATCTTCAGAATCTTTGCAATCTGGAGGCAAGAAAAACTCCAAAACAAAATCAGCTGTTCCGGTGTATGTACTCCTGAGGCGTATTGCTACAGAAGCACGCAAGTCAAACATCCTTGCATGATGCGAGAGAGGATACTCTGTCTTGCAGAAAACTGTTATGTCCTCAGCAAAGCATGGTTGATTTGTCATGAATGCTTTCCCAACAATGCCTTCTCCTTTAAGTAAGTGATGCTCTGAGCATGCTTCATGGAAGCCAACAACTTGTGGATTAGCCACATAGCAAGCAGAGTCGATTGTGGAAACACAATGAATATAGTTCTTGTCAGAGTGCCGACATCCACCTTTACCCTGTTGAATACATGGTGCCCAAGCCTGTGCCAGAGGCAATTTATGTGTAGTGCACACACATTTCAAGACATCTTCAATCTCCGTCAAAGCAGCTCGGTAAGGCTCATTGCAATCCTGATACAAAATTGCAACTACAGTATTAGGAACTATTGTACAGCTGTAGATGATATAATACTCAAATGTGGAAAGATTTTAACTACCTCTGCTTTCATTGAACTCGGGATTTCAGAACTCTTTAGATCAATAGCCTGTAAGAGAAATTTTAGTTAGATGTAGAGAAATTATGTCCTTGAATTTAGTACATGGATATGCTGAACATGAAAGAGAATATATGAGTACATAAGGGTGGAGATGTACCACCTTATCTCCATAAATACAAAAGAAGGAAATATATATATATATATATATATATATATATATATATATATTGCTCTTTTTCGTATCTCTTAGGTGACTCTCCATTGAGAAAACTTGGGAACAAGAGTTATCATGACCTATTGAACGACCTCATTTAAGGGTTTAAGTGGATAAAGAGAAGGCAAAATTATTTAGTTAAAGTTTTTCTATAACAATCCCTCTTGAGTTAGCTGATACATGTATAGTTTCCTTTTGCCTGACCTGATATTGTATTGAATCCCTTCATCAAAAATCTTTAAGCGGTAGAAAGGAACAACTTTATATTTTGAATTTCTGTGGTTAAGGACCATTGTTATTCAACTAAGTTTACTGGGAGTTTTAGGTGGCATTCTGTTTGTATTTTATTTTGTATTTTTATTTTCGAAAATGTTTTATGTTTTCATTTTTGTTTTCAAATTTCCTGAAAACGCGTTTGGTTAGTCATTTCTGAAAACTGTTTTTGAAAATGAAAAGCTGGAAAACACGTTTTGTTTGAAATTTTGCAGAACACTATTTAAACAATTTTTAATTAATTTGCTTGCAGAATACTACTAACTCCAACTCAAATTTTCTTTCACAATACACTAAAAATATAGTTACATGCAACACACTAATGTGAGCATTAAATGTCTATATTAACACAGCTTGATCAGATTCGGGACTTGAGAAAGCTCTACTTCTATTAAAATCCAGAAAATGCAAGTTCTTTCAAAACCACCAGAGTCCATTTATCATTTCATGTTTTGAAATATAACAAGAATTCTCATTTAAATTTTTTTTTTGTAATGTTGATATTGAATTTAATAAAACTTTATTTAAACTAAGTTCCAAGTTAGGATAATTCTCAAAAAAAAAAAAAAAAAAAAAAAAAAAAAAAATCTTTATTTAAGCAAGCTAGGATAATTCTAAAAAAAATAATAAAAAAATAAAAACTTTATATTAAGCTTAGTTCTAAATTAAGATAATTCTATTAAAAAAAAAAAATCCCAAAACACGTTTTCCGCGTTTTGGACATTTTTTGTCGAAATACACACAAAACGTCCAAAACGATGTTTCGGGCGTTTTCCGTTTTGTTTACAAATTTTTTTTTTTTGTTTTTCAAAATGCGTTTTCGAAAATAGTAAAGAGAACGCATTTTTAGCGTTTTCGAAAATAAAAATAGAAAACGACCTCAAAACAGTAAAGAGAACAGGAGCTTAACTTCTTTTGGATTTGAACAGAAAATGAAAATGAAAATCAAGTTAGAAGAAAGAAGAAGATAGGACCTCCAGAGCTTTGCAGACGTTTTCAAGTTCAGGGACTCTATGACTTGTGGTCAGAATCTCGACGACTCCCAAGCAATTTCCACTGCCTCTTTCGAAAATAGGAAGTGCAAGTGATCCGCTAACACTGTACTGTTGTGCATGAGCAACGCGTGGATATTCCTCTGTTTTGAAAAAACGAACATCTGGAGTCCATTCTGGTAACTTATTCAAGAAGACACGACCGGGCAACCCAAAGAGATCCTTAGAGTCCTCATCTGCTGCAAAGTTATATTTTTGGGAAATCTCTCTGTATTCTGCAAGACTCTGGCTGTTTGAATTCAATGAAAATGGTTGATTGTAAGTTGTGAGGACTTGCCTACCTCCTCTTTTTATGGGCACCCAAATCTGAATAAGGACGTCTTTATCTCTTGTGGAGTCTTTCAGGCACTCAATAGCCTGCACCAATCTCTTCTTGGGTGAGATAGTACGAGTTGGATTTCTACTTGGTCCAACCCATAACCTTGTGTTTGCTTCGGTGCCAGATTGGGTTATAATAGTAGATGTTGAAGAAAAAGTAGGCTGCTGGTTTTCCACTTGACTTGCAAGAAATTCATCCATCTGGGAACAGTTAAAAGCTGGATTATCAATGAATTCAGTCTCCTGATGTGGGATGTCTAAGTTGATATCTGAAGTAGTAAAGTAGAATGGAGGAGAAGTAGAAGATGGGTGGGATCCATAAGTAGTAGTTGTAGTAGTCTCTAACCAAAAACCGTCATACAAGAGTTCATCCATGAGATTGAAATCAATACTGTTGTTGGATGCACCATCTTCCATGATGAATATTTGTCAAACTTCAATTCCATAAAACCTAGAATAAAAAAATGGAGACAGCAAAATTATGATCTGGTTAGCATAAATATGGAGAACAAGAAGAGGAACTTCCAGGAAAGATTCCTTTCTGTTGTTGTCTTCCAAAATTAGTTTTCTAAAAAGCATGCGCGACAAATCACGCTCAAGTAGAGTGCATAAACCAATATTATTTTGTCACATCAGGGAAAGAAGCATCTGGGTTGGTTTATGCTGAAAAAGATTTGAAACAAAATCGAATACATATTTCTAAGTGGTAAAACCAATCCAACCCATCCCAACACAAATTCAGATACATGTAAACAAAAGCAGATGAAAGAAAAATGGCTAAAAGAATGAAAAAAGCATATTAAAGCCAGTCCCACTCACTCTGAGTATATTCTTGTGATTGATAGATATGATGATTATTGGTAATTGTTCCCTTCCAGTCTGAGAATCTCATCCAGAATAAAAGATATATATTCTTCTGTTTGGAATATTGTTTCTTGGATGTTGTTTTTCAGGAAATAATGGGTGGGAGAGGACTGAATCAAATATTGATTGAATGAGAAAAGTGGGCAAAGCTCTTATTATGGAAATGCTGCTGCTGATGCTGATGATGATGGAAACCATGAAAGGGACATGGTTAACAAAACTGTGAGAGTTAAAAGTTGAAGTTGAAGTTCCAGAAGCTTTTATGTATTGAAGGTCATGTTGTAACAATGGGACGCCTCTTTAAATCTTTGAGGGACATTCCCAGTCACTTTAGTTTCGGATCGCCGCATCCCCTCAAACATGAGTTTCTTCTTATTTTTTAACATTATTCCATCCTCTAGACAAAAACAAAAGAATCAGGACCACCACTTGTTGCTTATGGGGAAGCACCTAATCTTTAATTAATTGCAAAGTAATTTTTATTATTTATTATTTTTAGTGGAGTTTACCAATATTGGTGGTACAAATGAAAATCTAGATTTTAATTTAAGACAAAGTCAATAATCAATTTTAATTACATATTTCACGATACTCACAAATTTTCAATAATACATTTCATTAGCTTTTATCAAAATCTACTAAAAATATAATTTTAATCTCCAACAAATAGAGACTTAACTTCAAAGCTCATCGTCATCATCATATATTCAACTTAAATCGACAAAGAATTATTTATAGTGTATTTGATAACTCGTTTATAAAAAAATTTATATAAATATTTATAATCAGTGATGTGTCAATATTTTTTTAGAGATAAAAAAATAGTAAACGAAAATATTTGACCAGATAAAATTGACTTTTTATAAAAATTGTTCAATGAGTTATGGTGACCGTTTATTAATAAAATGTTGTCATACAAAGATTAATTATATGTGTGTATATATATATATATATATATATATATATATATATATATATATATATATATATATATATATATAGTGTGTGTGTGTGTGAGAGAGAGAGAGAGAGAGAGAGAGAGAGAGAGAGAGAGAGAGAGAGAGAGAGAGAGAGAGTTAAAAAGTCATCCTTATTTGTTATTGGTAATGATTTGAAATGTGTGTGTGTGTGTGTGTTAATAAAATGCCAAACTTATGTGTGATAACACTAATAAATTTCAAACTGTGAATATATTGAGTTAATTTCGATAACTATCACAAGAAATTTGAAGCCAATAAGCAAATTGGTCAATATAGTTTTTTTTTTTTTTATTCATTTATTCTCTAAAATTTAAAATATGTTTTATAATTAATTACTTTATTATCCTTATTAAACATGTATCTAATATTTATAACCGTTAAACTTTCACATTTACTAACAATCATAAGCAAACAATTCCTTCCAAACTAGTCAACTATTTTAGATTAGTTGCGATATACATACTATTTTTTTAGTTATAGACATTAGGATTTAAGTTATGGTTAGAAAGAACAATATGAAATTTTATTTTTTCCCTTAGAAAAGTTTTTCCCTTTAAAGATAAATAATGTTTTTCCCTTTGGTAACATTGTTGGATTTATAAACTGGTTTATTTATGATTTTGAGGTAAAAAATGGTGATTGAAAATTGAATATAGAAAATTTGTGTAGTAATTTGAAAAATTGTATAATTTATAAACTGATTTATAAATCAGCTTATTTTGTTTTCCAAACACTTGCTAATAGAATGACCAATTTAAAATTTCACTCAAACTTTATTGACCACTTATGAAATTATATTTATTTGTCCCTTTTATTCAAGGGCTTATGTCAGACAATGTTCTTTAATAAGTGGAATATATATTAATAAAATAACAAAAGCTGACTGCAATTTGCGTATAAAATATTGGTTTGTATTATGTTACGTGCATTCCTCACTAAAGCTCAATGGTATCTTCTTCTTCTCACATCAGCATCTCGTCGGATTCCACAAATTTCCATCCTAATTATTTTATTACATAACTTGTCGCCAACCTTTCTACTCCTGATATTATACGTCATTTTTCTATTTATTTTATTTTATTTTTCATTTTTAATAGGGCGGGAATTTGAATTCTCAACTTATTAAGCTTATTAGTTTTGTTTGAAAAAGAAAAAAAAGCTTACAAGTTGTGATTCATAGCCACTCACATATAAAAGTCATTTGCTCTCCAAACATGGCACATTAATACATTTAAATCTAATCAAATCTGAACGTCTTAAAGTTGATGATCACTTTAAAAAGAATCTTATATCATACAAAAACATTAACATCACTTAAAATATTATTCAAGATGACAAAACGCCCCATCTTAACTCAACGTGTCCTACCTCGCCAATCGCCCCACCTCCCAAAAGTCCATAGTAGAAAGGGATCATGACTCAATCAAATACAATCGAAAAAATGTATCTTAAAATTTGGTTGGCCAATTCACAAAGTCAGAAATCAATTATTTAGAGATTCTAGATAGGATAATAAACTAATGGGCCAATGTTTACAATCCAAGATCCCCCCAAAGCATCCATTTGATATTGCATTATTGTGGTATATACAATCAAGATTCTTTGACAAATGGATACCACTAAAACAAATATAAAAATACACGTAAACGAAGAAGAGTGAGTCTACAAAGCCTGTAAGAAATTGATTGATTAATGAATTTATAAAGAGAAGTGTGACGTGGGATGTGTGCAAAATCAAATAAACTAATGCACATGTAGCTATAGATTGCCTAACAAAAACATTTCTCTTCATCCAAAGTCTTGGTATCTTAACCCGAATAAAATTAAGAGAAACTAGTATTTACCTGCGATGCACGAAAGTTATTTTCCATAATATCTATTTCGATAAGTATTCGTAAAATGTTTATATTTTTACATAATTAAAACAAATAAAAGAACCATAAAATAATAATATTTTATTGCAATAATTATTAAAAAATTTAAAAATAATGCTCCTATTTGATAGGTGTGGGCGCGGTTCAGTTCGGTCCGATTCCTAAAGGAATCGAACCAAGTACAAATGAGAATCTTAGTAATGAAACCATTGGTTCCAAATTTGATTATGGAACCGAACCGGAACGAAACCAATTGATTTTGATTCGGTTCGATCCGGTTCTTTACATTAAAAAAGTTAAAATAAAATGTCTCTTTTTTTATACAAAAATAAAATATTCTTTAGTATTGAAAATTAGAAGTTGTCTGTGACAGATAATGGAAACTGCCTACACTTTTAAGAGCATCTCTAATGCATTCCGTGTATTGGGGAAATACACAAGACACGTCAGCAAATCGACGGAATATGATAACATTTCATCTCCAACGCACAACGTGAATTAGGATATTAGGCTGACGTGACGTTAAAAAAATAGACATTGTGGGGTAGAGCGTTTACATCTAGACTCTCCGATAGACATACTGACTCAGCATTAACTTTTATTTTTTAATTATTTAATTATTATAAATAAGGACGTTGTCCAATTAGGCTTTATGATATAAGTTATTTTTATTTAAATTCTTTATGCAATGAGAAATTTTGTAAATAAGGCTCAATCTTTACATAGTAATTAATTTTAAATTTAAATAAAAATGCCACATAATCAATAGTATTTAAATGTAGAAGGAATCTTTGGAAAGTAAATTTTTTACTTCTCCGTCTATTTATCCACGTTCTCTAGAAGTCCGTCTATTTTATTGTCACGTCAACCCCAATCATGTAGTGCATTGGAGATACTCTAATGTAACACGCAAGGCATAATATCAAAAAATGTGACACGCCATATTGCACCCACTTAAGATTAAACGTAAAACAAAAAATCATGCATGTATAGATGAAGAAATAATTAAAGAAATTAAGGAATTGGTATTTGGTAATTGCAAATTAAAGAAATTAAGAAATTTCTATTTGGTAAATAAAGAAATAATTAGGCAGTACTGGCGACTTGATTTGGTAATTGGTATTTGAGAATTGATAGGTAATAGGTTAATTGATTTGATTATAAGAAATTAAAGAAATAATTAAAGAAATAAAGAAGAAGAAGAAGAAGAAGAAGGAATCTGTTGGAGATAAAAAAATGAAACAAGATCCTAAATTGGAGGAGGACAGAAGACGTGAATCCTGATCTTTTAATATTTTACCCAAAAAAACTAAAAAATTAAACAATCTCCCTGAGAACCGAATTAAATTTCGGTTCTAAAAAAGAACCGAGAACTGGACCAGAACTATTCGGCTCCTACCAATAAGTCCAAAAATTGATTTATTATTTGGTCGAACCCGATCCGGACCAACCGGTTCCGGGAAAAAATGCCCACTCCTACTATTTGGTAGGAAATAAAATTAGATTGTTATTAGATTTTGATAAAAGTTGATGGAATATGTGGTTGAAAGTTGTATGACCTACAAAATATGTGATTAAAATTAATTGTTAACTTTAAATTGGATTTTAATCAAAAGTTTTAGAGTTATCAAATATGAGAAATATAACTAATCCAAATTATTAACAACTTATTTGGACAGTGAGTAAATGCTAATTCATATATTTAAATAATAAAATGTCAATTTATATATTTAAATAATCAATGATCGTAGGTTTCAATAATTTTTATGATTTATTGTTAACTTCATTGAAAATACAAATTTACATTATTTCTGCATTTGTCTTTTCTATTTAACATATTTTTTCAACTTTCATTCAAAAAAATTATCAATGTATGTTTATTCTTAACAAATAAATATTTATAAATATTTAATCAATAAAATTTTACTTTTATTTACAAAATCAAGAAGTTAAAATAATAATTTATTTATAGAAAATACATTTTTCACTTACTTCTTAACTGTACACATTTTTTGAAACAATTTTTCAACCACGTATTTTATCTCGAAAAAAACAATGTTTTTGGTTATAAACAAAAACAAAGTCTTTAAACAGAGATTTTAATTTATTAAATATTTAATAATAATATATATAATATATATTTTATAAAATATGATTTATTATTTAAAGGATAATAAATATTATCTATACGAATTTTTATTTTATTCTACTTTTATTTTAGTTATTTTTTTCCTAAAATTGTAAGTACATTTTGAAGAGAAAATGACATTTAATACTTCTCTTTCCTCACTTCTACTTTATATATGTATAGATATAGAGGCAGCAAGGAAAAATACCCAAAAAAAAAAAAATTACAGTATAAAAAACAATAATTCTTTTGTGATCCATCTACATCTAAATGGCTTACTGGGGATTAATGAGGGTCCAATCCAAAAACACAAATATGTTATGTCCAGGAGACGATCCTCGGTAGTCCATTGCTTCCTTGCCTGCTGTAACCGATCTTACTCAGCTGAGGATGCTCTCAAGTTCTTTGGACGTTTCCCCAACAGGTCAAACAAGTGAACCCGTTGCATCTCTTTCGTTGAACCAGAACAAAACGAATTGCAATAATTAAAATAATCGCATGTGACAGACATGGCTAACCTCTAGAGTAAACAATACAAGGGACAACTCCAGAAAAGATACAAAACTATAAAATTGAGAGAAAACTACTAAGCATATAAATGATCAAAAGATGAACTTAAGCAATTGTATAATCAACATATAACATGATCCAACAAAAGATGCCTCCGTTTGGTAGCCAAAATAAACTGTTTTATAAACTACATATTTTCTCAAACTACTTTAACCACACACATTTTCTTTCCCTATTTTTCAATCACTACTTTTTACCTCAAAATCATAAATAAATCAGTTTATAAACTAAACAGTGTTACCAAACAACGTGAACAGTAACTATGCATATTTAACTATAATAAATAAATAGTTTACAGCAGTCCAAATTGCAGTGAATATTATGTACCACAAAGCTTAAGTTATGAGAAATCATTAAATCAGAGATAATTCACAATATTATTCAACGAGAGAACAAAAAACAGTGATACTTATACATATCCTCCTTACTATAAAAATGTTGAATCTATTCCCATCCATGATGCAAAAAATGAAATGGCTACATTTAATGACCTGATGATCGACCACCCACCCCCCCGAAATATGAAAGATATTGATATTTCCTAATGTATGAGCTCTTATTGTTGTATTTGTTTGATCAATGAGTATCCTGTAGCTACAAATGCTCCAAAAATATAATAGGAGCACTTTACATGTAATGAAGTGGATCTTCCATATCAGGTTAATTGATTGCAAAATACACTTTTCTGAGAAGCGGGGGTGGGGGGGTGGGGAGGGAGGATTTTTGTCCCCTACCAGTTTATTAATATAGAAACAAAGTATTTTTCTTACTTTTTCTATTTAGTCATTTCCAATATTGAGCTACAGGGAAGTATAGAAGGATGAAAGTATTTTCTTGTCTTAATTACCTTGTATCTGTTCTTCCTTGACAGTATTAGACATTAGTGTTTTTGTTTTATATAAATTCTATCCAAATTTTGTATCTATCTTCTCGATAAAGTGAATTAGACAAAACTTATGGGGTGGCTAAATACATGATATAGTTGTTTCTGTTCTCAGAGTTATCTATGCTGTCATATTCTTGTATAAAGTTTTCTTTCTTGGCTTTTCTAAATTTATTTATTTGTTTATTTTTTAGCAGAGTTTACCAATATTGGGGGTACAAATAAAAATCTAGATTTTAATCTAAGTCAAATTCAATAATCAATTTTAATTACATATTTCATGAGACTCATAACTTTTCAATCATACATTTCATCAGTTTTTATTAAAATCTACTAAAAATATAATTTTAATCTCCAACAAATAGGGACATAACTTCAAAGCTCATCGTCATCATCATATATTCAAACTTAGACCGACAAAGAATTATTTATAGTGTATTTGATAACTCGTTTATACACAATTTTATATAAATATTATTTATAAATAG
Source organism: Ligustrum vulgare (assembly GCA_963555705.1). Classification (NCBI taxonomy): domain Eukaryota; kingdom Viridiplantae; phylum Streptophyta; class Magnoliopsida; order Lamiales; family Oleaceae; genus Ligustrum; species Ligustrum vulgare. Next base: position 19,547,944 of record OY743186.1, read on the forward strand.
TGACGTGTTAGTATTTTTTTAGAGAGAAAAAAATTGTGAACGAAAATATTTGATCAAATAAAATTAATTTTTCATAAAAATTGTTCAATGAATTATTGTCACGTGACCTTTTATTAATAAAATGTTGCCATAAAGATTAATTATATGCATGGAGTGAGTTAAAAGTCATCCTTATTTTTATTGGTAAGGTAATGATTCGAAATATATATGTTAATAAAATGGCACACTTAGTGATAACACTCTAATAAATTTCAAATTGTGATTCATAGGCTCAAACTTACATGAAAGTCACTTGCTCTCCAAATATGGCACGTTAATACATTTAAATCTAATCAAACCTGAACATCTTAAAGTTGATTATCACTTTAAAAAGATTTTAATGTCATACAGAAACATTAACATCACTTAAAATATTATTCGAGGTGACAAAACGCCCCATCTTAACTCAACGTGCCCTGCCTCGCCTCACCTCCCAAACGTCCGATTCATTACCATCCCTTGATAGTAGAAGAGGATCATGACTGATCAATCAAATACAATAGAAAAAAGTATCTTAAAATTAGGTATTATTTATGTATGTCCAATTCACAAAGTCAAAAATCAATTATTTAGAGATTCTAGATAGGATAATAAACTAATGGGCCAATGTTTACAATCCAAGATCCCCCAAAGCATCCATTTGATATTGCATTATTGTGGTATATACAATCAAGATTCTTTGACAAATGGATACCACTAAAACAAATATAAAAATACACATAAACGAAGAGTTGGTCTACAAAGCCTGTAAGAAATTGATTGATTAATGAATTTATAAAGACAAGTGTGACGTGGGATGTGTATAAAATCAAATAAACTAATGCACATGTAGCTACAGATTGCCTAACAAAGACATTTCTCTTCATCCAAAGTCTTGCTATTTTAACCCAAATAAAATTAAGAAAAATATAGAGGGAGCAAGGAGAAATACCAAAAAAAATTAAAAAAAATAAAAAAAATTACAGTATAAAAAACGGTAATTCTTTTGTGATCCATCTACATTTAAATGGCTTACTGGGGATTGATGAGAGTCCAATCCAAAAACACAATTATTTTATGTCCAGGAGACGATCCTCTGTAGTCCTTTGCTTCCTTGCCTGCTGTAACCGATCTTACTCAGCTGAGGATGCTCTAAATTTCTTTGGATGTTTCCCCAACACGTCAAACAAGTGAACCCGTTGCATCTCTTTCGCTGAACCAGAACAAAATGAATTGTAATAATTAAAATAATCGTGTGTGACAGACATGGCTAACCTCTAGAGTAAAAAAATACAAAGGACAGCCACAGAAAAGATACAAAACTACAAAGCTGAGAGAAAACTACTGAGCATATAAATGATCAAAAGATGAACTCAAGCAATTGTATATAATCAACATATAACATGATCCAACAAAAGAGTTGCCTCCGTTTGGTAACCAAAATAAACTGTTTTATAAACTACACATTTTCCCAAACTACTGTAACCACAAACATTTTCTGATGAGATCTGAGAAAGTTAAAACTTCGATGCACGTGTCAGTGGGACCCATGAAGAGATTCGATGTCAAGGAAGTTCGAGATTCGAAACTAAACTTAAAAAGTGATTAAGTCGAAAGGAAAGCCAAGAATCAAGTTAGAGTCAAAATCATGCGAACTTAAATTTACTCCACGCGGCCGCGTAGAAGGAAGGACCCGTGGCCACGCGCTCCTCAGCTAAAACAACAGAACGCGAAAACGGCGACCTACACGGCCACGAGATTTTCCCCTGCTTGGCTGCCCGCTTGACCCGGAACCAGATTTTCTCAAAATTTGAACTTACTTTCGAGTTTTTTATTTATTTCCCAATATTTTGTATTATAAATACATTTCTCTCTTCAAACCCTAGAGATAACTCGGTAGTTCATTTGCTCTCTTCATGTGTGAAAACATTTGTGAGGTAAATCCTCCTTTAATCAAGCCTCTTTGAGGTAATATTCTCAACTACATTAGAGTATTTTTATTCTTGTGTTATTGGAAGAAATCTATGAACTTGTTTATTTCTCTCCATTGAGTTAGGGTGTATACCTTGAAATTTTGGTTGGATTAAACTTGAGTTTATGTTTATTTTACCATTTTAGCTTTCTTGAGTTAATTAAAAAATGTTATGAGAATTTTTTGTTTAAACACCAAAGGGGTTCGCATCACTTGGTATAAGAGCTTAGCTCTAAAATTTGTTATCCTATCTTTACATTCTTGTATTGTTGTTCTTCATATTCACAAAAAAAAAAAAAAAAAAAATTGCGAAATATTGTTGTTCTTGAGCTTTGTTAGATTCCTAAATATTGGGTATATTGATTGTTGAGTTTGTTAGGGGTTTTCATTAGCTAAACACTTACATTCTTACACTATCCAAAGTTTGCACACAAAGTGTTTGATAAAATGCCTCAATGAAATCTACACTATTTGTGCCCGTGTTCAACCTCTATGTCTTGCTAATTACTTGTGGCTATTCAATCCATTGTTGAGGTTGTGTTCTTAACATCTTATCTCACATATCACTTGTACCTTCTATTGAGTATTATTGAACATTCATTCTTTGTCACATTTGAGTTGTTGGGGATTTTTTTCATCTATTCACAATATACACATTCAAGACCATTTAAAGATTGGGTACAAAGTGTTTGGTAAATTGCCTCAATGAAAGCTACACTACTTGTGCCTATTTGCTCTACATCTATGCCTTGTCAAATACTTGTGGTTGTTCACTCTCATTGTTGAAGTTTGTTCTTAACATCTATCCTATAAATTCAAAGTCATCTTCTTGTTATAGCAAGCAAAGAAATTCCACTTGCTATTTGTCTATTCACTTCTAAATTCCGTTTTGCTTGTTTATGGTTTTTAACTTCACAAGGATTAATTTTCTCGATTTAGTTGATTACCATCCTTGGAGAGCTTGAGAAAGGAAACTCTGAGTGGAAAAAGGCAAGAGTGGTGAGCTCATTATCGGGTAAAAGCTTAATTGAGTGAAACACGAGCGAAAATATTACTTGTGAGTTGTGAGGACACTACTACACTTGCACAACATGTCCAAATTCAATACTCAAAGTGGGCAAATTTCCAATGCTCAAACTCAAGACTTGAAGGAGATGTTTCAAAATCTTTCAATCACCATGACTAGACAAATGGAGAAGTTTGGGGGAAGGTTGGAAAGGTTAGGAACAAGTGGGGAGAAGCCAAGGAAAAATAGAAGAAGATTGAAGGATCAATTTGGGGATGTTTTGGCCAATGATGGGGATGGTGAACAAAACGGGAGCAAAGGTAGGAATAGAGGAGAATGGTTGAATGCTAGGAGAGATGGAGTTGATGAAAATATTGGTAGTATGAAAATGAAAATTTCATTATTCCATGAGGAGAGTTGCAGTGAGAGAAAGGTGTAGATGTTTGTTAATCTACCAACATACATGTCCAATGCTAGTGAGATGGAGAGGCATGAAAAAAGCATTTTCCAAACTAGGCGCCTAGTGAGTGATGAAGCATGTAGCATCATTATTGATTGAGAGAGTTGCACAAATTTTGTAATTGCTAATAGGCTGGAAAAATTGAGGTTATAGGTAATGACGCATTCTAAGTGTTTTGAATATATTAGAGGGCTGTATGATATTGATGTAGATTTGACAAGTGTATTTTTGACTTATGGAAATGTTGCACGTGGTAAAGATCATTAGCATGATGGGTGCTTAATTTGTAAATCCAAGTTTTTGTGTGTGCCTAATTGCCTAAATACCAAATCGTCTTGTTTTGAATGTATTAAGGACATGAATGTTGACAACCCAAAATTTTCTTACATACATGCCTTATGTGATAAATTTTATAAGCATGATGAATTCTTATTTTGTGAAAACAAATTTTCTATGCCTAATTGCCTAAATGTCAAATCTTTTTGTTGTAGATTTATTATGAGCTTGAAAGCTAATAATCCAAAATTGTTTAACATTTACGAGTCATGTGGTGAGCGAGATTTTGATGAATTCTATGAGCATGATGATTATTTGTTTGAGAAAATTGGATTGTTTGTTCCTAAATGTGTCATGCTAGAGTTGCTAGTTAGAGAGGCACATGTGGGGTGCTTGATGGGGACATTTTGGGATTAAGGGTACCTTAAGTGAACATTCTCATTGGTCTAAACTGAAAGTTGGTGTTGCACATGTTTATATTCGTAGTACATACATCACATGCAACGGGGCCGAGTCCAAGTTTTTGCTTCAATATTTATGCACACCATTACTCACCCCTAGTAAACCTTGTATTGATATTTCTTTGAATTTTATGTTGGGTTTACTTAGATCAAAGAAAGAAAATTATGCTAATTTTGTGGTCGTTGGTAGGGGTTTTAAAATTTCACTTTCTATTACATATCCTGAACCCAACAATGCTACCAACATGGCAAGTCTTTTCTTTAAGGAAGTAGTGCATTTACTTGATGTCTCTAACGGCATTGTGTTAGGTATAATTGCAAAGTTTCTTAACCACCATTGGAAGGGTTCTTTGGGAAAATTGAGAACCAAACTTTTGATTTTAATCAATTATCATTCACAAACCGAAGACCAAACCAAAGTGGTTAATCATGTTGTAACACAATTCCTTTGCACTACCCTTGAAAATGACCTAAAGAGATAAAAATTGTCTACATTTTATTAAATTTGCTTGCAATGGAATTGTTCATCCTAGTAGTAAATTTTTCCCGCTTGAGGTTGCTTGTTACTTTAACCTATTAACTCTTTTGAACTCTATGCATTTGTTTATTTATGAAAGAGTTAGTCTAGGTGGGCACAAGAATGTAGATTTGGTTAAGCCCCTGAGGGAGAGTGAGCTTCAATTTGCGGAGCATGGTGAAAAATGTACTTCCAATCCAAGTCAAGGTCGAATGCGAGTCGTATTTGATCCGAGGTTGGATGTGGATCCTTTGGAGGAAAGAACGGGTTCTCAATCAAATAAAATCCAGAGTGCTACCCTTTTGAGGGGAAAAACGACCATGCCTACAAGCTAGACTTATCGGTAAGTACAAAATTTCAGTTACAATTATTGTGCCTGATTTTTCTCTTTTTATTGTAAGTGTCGATTCGTGGTCAAATTGAAAAAGTCCAACTTCATTGCACGAACCCGTGGTCCAAAATGCAAGATCAAAGGTCAAGGAATCTCTAGACAATGCAGTCAAGCAAGATTCGAGGTCGAATTCTTTTCAAGAGGGAGGGGATAATGCGATCCGAAAAAGTTAAAACCTCGATGCACGTGCCAGTGGGACCCATGAAGAGATTCGATGCCAAGGTGGTTCAAGATTCGATGCTAAACAAAGTGATTAAGTCGAAAGGGAAGCTAATAATCAAGTTGGAGTCAAAATAATGTGTGCTTGAATTTACTCCACGCGGCCGCGCAGAAGGAAGGACCCATGGCAGCACGCTCCTCAGCCAAAACAACAGAATGCGAAAACGGCAGCCTATGCGGTCAAGGGATTTTCCCCTGCGCGGCCGCGCGCTTGACCCGGAACAAGATTTTCACGAGATTTGAACTTACTTTCGGTGTTTTTATTTATTTCCCAATATTTTGTACTATAAATATATTTCTCTCTTCAAACCCTAGAGATAACTTGGTAGTTCATTTGCTCTTTTCATGTGTAAAGACATTTGTGAGGTAAATCCTTCTTTAATCAAGCCTCTTTTAGATAATGTTCTCAATTACATTAGGGTATTTTTATTCTTGTATTGTTGGAAGAAATCTATGAACTTGTTTATTTCTCTTAATTGGGTTAGGGTTTATATCTTGAAATTTTTGTTGGATTAAACTTGGGTTTAGGTTTATTTTACCATTTTAGCTTTCTTGGGTTGATTCTAAAGTGTTGTGGGAATTTTGGTTTAAACACCAAAGGGGTTGTCATCATTTTCTCTCTCCATTTTTCAATCATTACTTTTTACCTCAAAATCATAAATAACTCAGTTTATAAACCAAACAATGTTACCAAACAAAGTGAACGGTATCTATATGCATATTTAACTATGATAAATAAATAGTTTATAGCAGTCCAAATTGCAGTGAATATGATGTACCACAAAGCTTAAGTTATGAAAAACCATTAAATCAGAGATAATTCACAATATTATTCAACAAGAGAACAAAAATCAGTGATACTTATACCAATCCTCATTAATATAAAAATGTTGAGTCTATTCCCATCCATGATGCAAAAAATGAAAGGGCTACATTTAATGACCTGATGATCCACCACCCACCCCCCCCCCAAAATAGGAAAGAGATTGATTTTTCATGATGCATGAGCTCTTATTGTTGTATTTGTTTGATCATTGAGTTGCATGTAGCTACAAATGCTCCTAGAATATAATAGGAGCACTTTGCGTGTAATGAAGTGGATCTTCCATACCTGGTTAACTGATTGCAAAATACACTCTTCTGAGAAGAAGAAGAAAAGGGGGGGGGGGGGGATTTTATTTTTGTCCCCTACCAATTTATTTTAATATAGAAACAAAGTACTTTTCTAACTTTTTCTATTTAGTCATTTCCTCACATTTTCTATTTAATCATTTCCAAATCTTATTTCTCCTCTTCTTCATCTTACAGTACAACTGAATGAGCAATAATACTCATTAATTCCGACATAAAATTGTAACGATCACGAACTTTCTCCCATCTTTCCCTTTATAACTCAACGCCTATCCCGTGCGCTATTAACTTATGTACTATCCCCTATAGGTTATGTCCTAGCTGGATTTCAGACGCGTCTCCAGCGATTCGAACTTAAGAGACCTCTCCCTTAAGAGGGACTCAAGTTGAATCCTGGTATCAATTGGTACCAAGATTCAACTTAAATTGGCATCAGGATTCAACTTAAATTTCTCACAAAGCAAAGGTTTTGAGTTCGAATTTTGGAGACATGTCAAAATCCTTGAGGGGTAAGATGGACAAAGGCTTTCCTAAAGTAGATAGTAGTATGTTCTAATTGATTGGGTAAAGAGGTTGGGTTATTGCAATTGGTACCAGGATTTAACTTAAAGTTTCTCATAAGATAGAGGTTTTGGGTTAGAATCTTGCGGGCAAGTCGGAAATCTGCGAGGGATAAAAGGGTCTGGGCTCTCCCAAAATGGACAGTACGTATGTTTTAACGGCTTGGAAACAGAGGCTGATTCACCATAAATAAGTAAAAAAAGGCGCATTTTTTTTATTTTTTGGTAACGACCACGGACTCTCATATTTCCTTCTATGACTCAGGGGCTATTTCGTGTGACATTAACTTATATATTGTACCCTAGAGATTAGGCCTGACGGGATTTCTGATGCGTCCCCAGTGATTCGAACTCAAGACCAAATAGAGAAACTTAAGTTGAAAATTGATACCAATTGAGCAACTTGTCCAATTGGTAACAGTATTTAACTTAAATCTCTCATAAGGCAAAGGTCTTGGGTTAAAATACTGGGAACGCATCAAAAAGTCATAAGGGGTAAGATGGGTCTAGAGTCTCTCAAAGTGGACAATATGTATGTTCTAACGGCTTAGGCACATAAACTGAGTCGTTACAAAAATAGCTCAATAATTCAATGAATATATGAAGTAACCAATATGAAATAACTATTTTCCACTACTTCGACTGCAATTAGAATGTAACAGAAGTACCTTGCCACATACCTTGATCTGGCTACTTGGGCCTTGTAATTGTGATGATGTGAGAGACTAATGAGAACACTCAAGGTCTCAGGAAAATGAGTATTTCCCATTCTGAATTAATTTCTATTAATGAATGGCTGAGGCTGAGAAATTACAAAGGATTTCCCAGCTTGTGTATGATATATTTGCAAATTTAACTCCCAATCATTGATGTATTATACCTATGGGACTGATGATGAATGTCAAAAAGAATTTTTGAGAACAGTAATATTGACCAGCACCTAACCCATTCAAGGAAAGGGACAAACTTACAAAATGATCACTCTTGTTTATGTTCACACATTACTTTCAGTATAATATCTTAATGTTGCTTTAGAATGTATTGTAAATCATGTACTCGCAGTATGGTTTTGATGATATTACCACAGTAACCGATTAATAAAAAGGAGAAAAGGAAAAACTGAACCTTCAATAACACATAACGATTCCAACAATAACATATTATGCCAGCTTCTTGTTTCTTTAATTATTTATTTATTTATCTATCCCGTATAAGTGGCAGTGTTCTGCTCAACTCTCCTTACAAGCTCAAACACGAAGTAAAGATTTCCCTGCCCACCACAAAGCAATTGCAGAAGTATTTTAGAGAAAAGAAAAGAAGACGAAAGAAAAGCCTGCCAGTAGGACTAGCTTTCTTGTTCATTTCTTTTTCTTTTTTCCATCTTGAAACAAATACTTCACATCACTATTTCCCTGGTTAAAAGAATCATTCTAGAAAGCAAGGATTTAGCACCCTGTCGATCGTACTTAGCACAAAGAGATGAATTAAAACTTGAAACGTTCTAGATGACTTCGCAGTGGTTCAAGGAGTCAAGTTTGAACAGACACCGAAACCAATCCAAGCGGTGGTTAATATCCATATTTAAGGAAAAGTGAAATGATTAATTAACAAGCAATATTGCAATAACTTAGCAGCAAAGTACAAAATGATATTTTACAGGACAGCATACAATAAATGCTCTCAAAATATGGAATATGGATCTGCATGACAGAATCTATTTATTCATTAACATTGACACAAAAAAAACATTCAAGAAATCGGGGAGGGGGGGGGGGGGGGGGGGGAAGGGAACTGGTTGTTACCTTCCTCCATGGAAAGATGAATTGACCTTTTCTCCAGCTCAACAGCATGCCTGCTGAGCTCAACTGAAGAAAGTGATCGAAGCACTATCCAATTGAAATAAGAAAATTAGTTAAAAATACAGAATAAAAAAAAAAAAAAAAAAATTAAAAGTCTGCTTGATTAGAACGAAATGTCATACTCTGAACATAATCATCTTGATCTGATTGATCCACTATTGTTAATAACTTCTGCAATTTGCAATATTGCTCTTCCCAGTGCTTAACATTCACTCTCTTTGGATTGTCTAACAAAGAATTGGCAGAATTAAAATGAACATAACTAATATTTGCTGGAGATGAGCTATTATTTGACTTTCCACGAGGAGAAACAAAATGTTTTGCAGACAAGCCTGATGCAGAAACTGTCTGAATTGATGGAGAATTTGAGATAAAGGTTGCAGGTTCCTTCATCTCAGCATTTTGTTGAGTTGTTTCACCCGGGTCGTTAGATTTCCTTCCATGTTGACGAACAGCATCACTTTGATTGCCACAAAAACTTGTTTTACCCAATTCAGTTTCAGCTTTTCTACGAACATAGACAATATGTCCATTCCCAGAAGTACTTTTGGGAGATTGCTGATCAGGTGATGTCAGCATACACTGGGGTATGGGTCTTTCGGTGGCAGAAATTTCAGCATGTTCACCTGTAAGTCGGCTCTCCATCTTAATTTCAGGGTCTTCAATGGATTTTGACTCCACCATTGTATTATATTTCTGTGGGTCCAGATTCAGAAAGGATTTTTCTTTGTAACTACTGGCACTGAATTGCTAATCATAATTGTGCAAACAAATTTCAGCATCATAAATTCATATTCACAGTTCACTAAATATAGAATCTTTTGTGCTGAACTACCTAAAGTTACTCATTCTTTAAGAGCAGATCTTAATATGAACTTGAAATACAGTTACTAAAATCAAAACAAAAGTTTCAATGTAAGTGAAAATATATGTTACTGAGAAATAGAGAAAACAACCAGAGTCATAAAGGATGAAAGTTTAAACGTGTTCATATAATCTCTATGTAGCCTTCAATTTTAAGTTTGTTTTAATTGGATTTTATCTTATCTCTATGTACGTGTGCTGGGGGATGGTTATTAGTGTAAAAATGTCTTGAAAGTCGAAACCAAGACATTGGGGAAGTTATTTGGCATGTTTCAAAACAATAACTCAGGCAATGTTCCCAATAACAAGTCTCAACGACAGATAAAGAAGGTTGTGGTAAGTTGACAGCCAACCTACAATTTTATCACATCTTTGACCTAAATCCTTCATATAATGTTAGGCAGTCAATACCAGTTACGCATTTCGTCGAACCCCGAGTATAGTGAGGAGTTGGCAAGTATCAACTAGGGCATACGCATTAAAGGAAACAACACACAGTACCTGGATATACCGAGAACTAATCCTGGGATGGTAAAAAGGTAAACTTAGGTAATAGATATTCAATAGGAACTTGGTGATATAGGGAAACTAAAGAATCCTAGAAATAGTAGATGTGATTCATAAAATACAGTCAACATACCTTGCAAAACAACATGTGGTATAGGTAAAAACTAAAAAGAAGGCAAAAACTTTGGGTATACCTATAAACTTCAGTATAGATGTATGGAGAAAAGAAATAATAAGAAGATAATGTAAATGGAGATATGAAAGAGCACATATTATTTTTGAAAAATATAGGATCAAGTGGCTTATTTAATTAGGAACCTAACAAAGAAAGTCATAGAAAAATTTCGAAGGTAAAAAACCTACCTAATTAAAAAACATGATGGTTTAACTAGAAGGTTCTAGTGGAAATCAAGGATTATGTATAGAGGCTTTTACAAAATATAAGCTAGCAAAACGGGAAACAAAGAAGGTAATTCAGGAGCCCAAGCGAGGAACGTTTGAGAAGTAAAATGATTTACTTGGAACCAGGGATTACATGAAAATATAGATCCAGATCAAGTTAAAATAAATATATTAAGGATAGAAACTAAAAGTATTACTTCATTGTTACTTCAAGAAATTCAAATTACTTAATAGACACATAGAGTATATCTTGAGAAACAGCATAACTCTATTGAAGTCTGAAGATCAAAAACGTTAATTACATCAAAAGCATCTGGATTTCGAAAGTGAAGATTATGAAATGATTTCATAAAGAAAAGAAAAACAATCGGTTTGGATTAACCCTGTCAAAGTAAGTCTTTATGAATGGTGGGTATTATTTATATTTGACAAAAAGTTTTAATGGGATCTTAACGAGTACAAAAGTGTTTGATGAATGGAGGAAGTATATTATAAATATAATGCTTATATTACAAAACAATTAAGGTGTTATTCACAAGTTCACAGATTATATTTAAGCATTGAACTCGAAAGCCCTACTATAACCAGTTTGGTTTTATGCCGTGAGGTTTGTTGTAATGGAGTATCAGATGAAAATCATGTAAGGTACCACATTTAGTGTCATGAAAGTGATCCTTATAACATAAATAGCAGGGGAAGCCAAGCATGTATTTCCTTGTACAATAATGAAGAGCTTGTGTGATTCCGTGTTAACAACAATGGAGAAAAAAGTTGTGCATACGGTCATATCTTGTAAATCAAAAAAGGCGAGACTTGGTTATAGCACAAGATTGTAGGATCTAATATTTCCAATTGAAAGCAACACTCTAGATTTTTTTCACATCCCTGCAACAATCCCTCCCGAAGTTTAGCATATCAATGATTACAAAATGTTCAACATTCAGTGTGAATAAGAACTTTTTTTCTTTTTCCTCCCAATGGATATCTATATGGAACAATAAGATAACTCAAAAGTTGCAATTTATGCAGATAATTTTCAAAAAGAAGTAGAATGCTATAGATGCCATACATAGGCATGGATGGTTTGGTTTGACAAATGAGTGCCACAGCCTAATATCAAACGTCATCTGAAACTTTGTCCTTAGTTATTAATAACCAGAAGACTATTTGATAGAATTAAAAGATACCTTGATTAATCAGTAAAGCAGGTGAAAGAGTAATTGAAGTCATCTTGACTACTTAGATGTGTGATCCAACGAAAAGATTTTGTTTCTAGTTCCGAAAAATAAGTAGATGATGATATGATTTGACCATAATGACAAAGGAAAATAATTAATGAATAGACTTAAGCTATGTAGTGGCCTTAAATAAAGCGTGGTACTTGGAATTCATCAAAAATCAATTAGATCTGAAAGATACCATTCCTAAATCCAATTCCAAAGCCATAATTCGATCTAATCAATGCAGCTTCAGAGAAAAACATGAATGCAAGTATTACATTTTCAACAGAAAGTGCAAGGTGAAACAGAACTTCCTATAAAATCCAATGACTGTAAAATTATGTTCAGTTCCCATGTGAACTGTTGGTCAGTTATCCCCAGGTAGTGTGGGTACATGATAATTTTGATTTTGAAATGGCCATCGATCAGACTGGATGACTTCTGCGGTTCTACCGCTTTATAAGAGAATTAGCAATTTTTATGGATACATGGTACAGTAGTCCATGGGAAATTCTAGTTATCAAGTATAAATTATTGCACTTATGAAATTCTAAGTTTCAAAACGATCTGAAAGTCATTAGTTCAGCTTACAGACAAAATTAAAAATGAAATCGACCCATGCCATAGCTTGGAATAAAAAACATGACACCGTCAATTAACAGGTTTTAGTAATCTAAATATTTATTCAATTCGAAGAAAAAAAAATACCTGAAATTGTATGAATAAAATGAAATTGATGTGAAAGCATACAAATACTCTCTGCAACCCAAGTGGGCGGTAGTAGAGTCCTGTCCTGCAAGCCCCAGGTGTGTCGACTGTGATTTTCCTGAGTAGATAGCAATGAATCCAGAGGAGTTACAGTCAGACGATCATGTTAGCCTGAATCCACCATGATTGAGAGTAACTTGGAAGATTGAGGCGAAAGGGTCACACACAATCTGTGGAGAGCAAGTACCATAGACAGCGGGATCTCTCCGGTGGAAGATCATGGTTCTTTTACTACACACATCCTGAGGCCAACCGAACTCTAAAATACAGTCATCTCTGTGCTAAAATACAGTTTTGCTTACTCCATCTTTATATTTCATCTCCAAATCAAAACTTCAAATTTCACACCAAATAAATATAATATTATTCATATCCAATTCAAAACTTCAAATTTTATACCAAATAAACACAATATTTTTTTTTTCTTTTTGAACATACTTTTATCATTCTTTTATTTGAAATATTTATTTGATCATTAAAATAAAACGAAAAATACACCAAATATATTTATTTAAATAATTTAATTCTCGAAATTTGAATGTTGTTCCCACAAATGTTCAATTAAAGCATTTCCGAATGCAATGTGAGCCTCATTATCCTTAATTTGATGATAACGAACGAGAAACTCCTGAAAACGAACATTTTCATTTACAACCATCTCAACTCGTGGGCTCGACGCTTCTACCCAATCTCGAATAGATGCTTCAACATCACGTTCATCCTCTATGATCATGTTGTGCATAATGATGCAAGCAGTCAAGATATCGTGTAAGATGCTTTTCTTCCAAAATCGTGACGTTCCTGCAATAATTTCGAACCTAGATTGTAAAACCTCAAATGCTCGTTCAACGTCTTTTCTACAGCTTTCTTGTTTCATTGCAAAATATTTTTTCTTCGGTCCACGTGGCTCGTGAATTGTTTGTACGAGAGTGGCCCACTTCGGATATATACCATCAGCTAAATAGTAACCCATATTGTATTAACGTCTGTATGACGTAATTAGCAGGGGGATCAATACCTTTAGCGAGGTTGAGAAATAGATGGGAGGCCTCTGAAACATTGATGTCGTTGTTTGAACCTGGCATACCAAAGTATGCGTGCCATATCCAAAGATCATAATCCGCTACGGCCTCTAAGACAATGGTTGGTGATCCACTCCATCCTGCGTATTGGCCTGCCCATGCAGTTGGACAATTTTTCCACTTCCAATGCATATAGTCAAGACTACCCAGCATTCCGGGAAAACCACGTTGTTGATCAATGTGAAGAAGCCGTGCAATGTCATTAGTGTTGGGTGAACGCAAATAACGGCTTCCAAATACCTCCACGACTGCATGACAAAACCTTTTCAAACTTTCAATAGTTGTTGACTTACCAATCTTGCAATACTCATCAGTTGCATCCGCCGCAATACCATATGCCAGCATCCAAAAAACGGCAGTAATCTTTTGAAGAGAGGACAACCCTAGCTTACCCAGTCCATCCCTTTTCTGAACAAGGTAACTATCATGCGCCTCCACAAAATGCACATGCGTAAGAATAAATTTCTTGACATGCGATAACGTCGTCGAAACAACCTTTCGTCGTACTGTGGGTTCGGTGCGAAGTATTCGTTGAACAATCTTTCATGGGCAGACTCTCTATCGCGATTTATGACAATGTGCCCATGAATCGAGCCGCCATATGTTGGTGGAGTTTGTTGTTGTTTCACTATTTCAGTTAGAAGGATGTTGTTATTCAAATACATGCGAACCACAGCATCATGACGGGCCTCAAGTGCCTCAAGGTCGTTCATGATCTCTTCGTCTTCGTCATGAACACTTTCGTTTACATTGGAAGATCCGCCAACATTGAAATTCATTTTTGTGAGACAAAAAATTGATATATGAATTTTGAAGTGTTAGATATGAATGATGAATTGTATACTAGGTACTCACCTTTTATAATTGCATTTTCATTGATAAGGTTAATTTGTGTGAACCAATCTCAATGGTAGATCAGATTACGGGAGATATAAGCCGTTAGATGAGAAGATTTTCATCTTATTCATTCAAGTTAACTTCGTTTTGCGTACTTCAATCCTAGCCGTTGACCAGAATGCATGAAATATGAACTGTTAGAATGGATTCCTTATTTATATCATGTCATGATAACTTCGATTTGTGTAATTCGCTCCTAGCCATTGATAAGATCAAAAGAGATCTGAACCATTAGATTAAATCAAATATCTCTATCATGTGAGCCTTACTTTGATTTACGTACTTCAATCCCAGCTGTTGACCACAAAATCCGGCTGGACCTTGGACCAACACGTCTCAGCTCCTCCATCTTGAACACGTGGATCCCCTGCGCACTGTGACAAACAATCAGTTTGCAAAGGGGGCCAAGGTCTCCGATGCCCAAGTCAGTACTCATTTTAGGCGAATATATATTGGGTGTGGGAGATATAAATGTGTAAAAAAGAGAAAAGGGAGTGAGAGAAATATATCTTGTTAAGAGTGAGAGAAAAATGCTAACCCCTTACCAGGCGGGAGGAGTGCCGTATTTATAGAGGAACTCGTTGTCTCGGATCATGACACATGACATACTTTACACTTGTCTTCACCCTAGCTCTTAGAGGTGACAACCTTGCTTTTTGACTGTAATCATTGCTACATTTCGTAGGGGATGGGCGTCTGTCACATCTTGGTAAAGGCGGTGTCACATCTCTGACTTCACGTCTTGTCCCATCCTTACGTCTGAGGCGTCATCGTAAACACCTCGGCAAAGCATGAAGCACCTTGGATAGACACAGAAACAGTTCGGCCAGAGGGGCTCCTGTGCCTTTCCACCTCGGCCATTAGTCCAGGGTGATATTTAAAACTTTGGTTATGGACGGAAGTCCAATGGACCGGGCCTTCACTGACGGCCCAATGTGCCATATTTTAGGTGCAATCTCAACTGATGCAAACCACGTAGCAATTGTAGCTACGCAACCCACAAAATATATAAATCGACCCAAGAACGCAAAGAACCACGATTTATGGATCCAATTAAAATTAATTGAATCAAGCAACCAATACAATCACTGGGATATATTGACCTCTTTATTACAAGAAATAATAATTCTCACCGAGATTTGAACAAACAAGAATAACTCGCAAGTTCGGGATTTATTTAATGAAGAATAAGATTGTGAAAGCAGAATAGCCTCTCAATTATAATATCGAAGTTGTGTTTTGAATAATGAAAATTACATCCCTATAAATAGGGTCAAAATCTAGGTTAAGAGTTCTAATTAAACTAGGAAACAAATACCTAAAAATAAGGAAATAAATAAACCCTAAAATTCACGCGTATTCGATTTTACGGCCGTGACTAATTTACTTACGGCCGTAAGACTCATTCTGTTTCACCGTTACGGCCGTGAGACTCCTTTTACGGCCGTAAGCCTTAATTCTGAAATTTCTGTTTTTGATCCGAGGCTGCGTTACGGCCGTGATTAATATTAGTTACGGCCGTAAGTCCAATTTCTTTAAAAATTCAGTTTTCAGCAGCAAGTTAGTTACGGCCGTGAGAATTATGAATTACGGTCGTAATTCTTGAAATTTGGCAATCTTCTTCGACGGCTTGAATGAGGTTGATCCACTCGTCGTCTCGACTAGCTTCCAACATGGAAATTGTTCATTTTCCTATGTCGAATGTTGTTGCGTCGTCCGTGACTTGACTTCTCCTTTGAGCTCCTATCCAGGATCACATCATCAACACTAGTCCCTCAAATCCGATGTGGTCATTCATGGGCGGATCGAATTTGCCATGATCTCGTAGCAGTAACTTTGACCCAGTTCCATCGCCTGCTACACCCAACATTTCGCAATTGCTTCTCCATCCTCTAACTAGGAGTCGCTATGTAGCGCAGCAACTTTAGGGGGTCAATAATGGCATTCCTTATGTGAGGTTCGGATCCATATTATAGCCGACCTTCTACTTCGGCTTTTCCCTCCTAAATGAGGGCTGGGATCGCACTAGCGCGTTTCTTAGGCGGCGCATTTAATACAAAGGGGGTGCTGGTATCTGTTTCCAAGAACAATGAAGAGTATGGAGGAGGACACGTCACCACGCGTGGTAAACACTTTGGCAGCTGAAGGGTTTCTCTCTTTCTCTCTGCAGTTGGCGCCGTAATTAACCCTCCCCCCAAGAGACGCAGGTTTATCAAATTAATCATGAGGCTCAAAGACCAAGGATTTGGGACTATTGGGTTCTTTATAAAGCCTCCTTCATTCCTGCATTTCTCCTTTACCAATTTCTCAGAATTTTCGCAGTAGTTCCTTGTTTCACAAGAGATAGTAGAATTCTTCCTTCTTCTTGCAAGTCTCCCAGCGTTTCTTTAGGATTCTTCACCAGGAAAATTGTCTCCACTACCCAACATTCTCCCTTGGCGTGTTTTTCCTTTCGAGTGCACAACCTAGAACATCCATTTTTCAAAGGTAAATTTCTTTTCCTTTGCATGCGCAAAACTTTTCTATTTTTAGTTTCTCATTGTGGGTTTGAAAATTTTGTCTTTTGCACTTTGTTTTTCTTTTGATGAGTCTGATCCATCTTTAAAACAAAAGAAAAAATGGAAAAAGTTGGGAGAACGGGTTCTCAGAAAATTTAGCAATGACGGTTCCCGTCAGAGGTTTCTGCCCCATCTCTTTATCGATTTTTAGTTCCCGCTTCTTTAGGGAGCAGATTAAGAGGAGAAATAGGAAACCAGTGGCATAATTTATTTGAGTGATTCTGACAGCGAAGAAGAAAAACATCAGAACTACATGGCTCATCTGTCATCCGAGGAGGAGGCATCTTTGAGAGAGCTTCGGAGCAAACGAGACAGGAATTTGGGGAGAGAAGAGGCGGTAGGCTCTTCTTCAGGTCACCAGGACCTCGGCTTAATTGTTAGGGCCCCGTTTAGGGCACATAGGGAAGAGTTGGGTCTGACTGCAGAGGAGATTGCCCAAGTAGAGGATTGGGTTGACCAGGTTAACAAAGTTTCGGGCTATCACGTTGATCCCAACTCAAACCCAGAGTCATGGGAGAGTAGTGAGATTGCTACTGAAATCTGAAGGGTTGATTTGGCCGGGGCTTCGGCAAAATACAGGTTGCCCGAAGGGGTCCAATTGGTGCACCCCACACCCTCCTGCCGACCTTGTAGCCCTCCTCCAAGCCAAGCGGCCCTATGCTACGATGTCATTTCTTGCGGGATGAGGCTCCCCCTGCACCCCTTCTTCAGGGCATTGCTTAAGAGCTATAACCTGTGCCCCTACCAGCTGGCCCCCAATTTCTGGACACAGGCTGTGGGCACTTGGTTGGTGTGGCAAGAGGTCAACCCTAATCATCCCATCTCACTGCACATCATTCACACTCTCTATAATTTGAAGAAATCAGTTAGAAGGGAGAGAGACGTGAGGTCGGACGTCAAGGATTGGTATTACTTGTCTCCCTGGGGCTCTTATCCTCCTATTATCACCAGTCACCCCACCTCAATAAAGAACTGGAGGAACCAGTGGTTCTGGGTTGCCGGGAAATGGCAGAGTTCCCCTGTGGACCCTAGTCCAGAAATTACAGTTCCCCGAACTCTTTCCATACCTAGTGAGTCTTATACTTAGTTTTAGAGTCTTTAAGTGTCATGCATCTTTTGCCCTTTTAATTTCCATTCACTTTTCTTGGTTGCTTACTAACATGTCATCGGTTTATGGCAGGGGACACCTTTTCTCGCCTCCTCCCCGACGCAGACCTAGCGGCAGTGAGACGTTTGTTTGCTTACAAGGGCACTTTCCAAGGGGTCATTCAGCAAAACAAGCTATTTTTTAAACGCTGTCTTATGCGAGCCATGAGTAAGTTCGCTTCCCTATTACTGTTTCACCTTATGTTTTTTCTATTTGTAGCCTCATTTTCCTCTCTTTCTTGTTAGGTTCCAAGGAATTTCCCAAAATTTCTTTAAAGGGTCTCATGGCTAAGAAGATCCCTCCTGCCCTGCGCCACGACAGCGAAATTGAAAGAAGGCAGAAAACGGTCTTGGCCAACCTGCAAGTTGGGGTGGCAAAGGAAGTGTCCGAGGCGTCTACAGCCCAACTTCAGGGCCCTCTTCCAGCCCTACTTCCACTGCCCACTCTGTTTCCTGTGGGCCCCCAGCAGCCTAGCACAGAAAAGGAGGCTGATCCTAAAGGAGTCCTTCCAAAGGGGAAAGGAAAAGGTCTGACAGAGGGGCCTCTAAGAGGGAGAGGGAGAGGAAGGCTAAGGATGTTTCTGCACCATCCTCTCTATCCGAGGACATGCCTGAGCGCGTATTCAAGGAGGATCCCGCTCCCTTGAAGAGGCTAAGAAGGGGTAAGGGCAAGGAGTCCACCTCCGTACCTCCGCCGTCGATGATTGAGGACTTGGAGGACGAGCCGTCTGTACCCATTCCAGGCTTGGCCTATGAAGTGACACCGGAGGGGGCAGAAGAGCTCAAGTATATTAAAACCAGCATTCTCCCTAGAGATGTCACTTTCAGCCCTTCACTGTTTGACTCCCCCAGTTCTCCTCCAGCTCGGGCCGCATTTATAACTGAGCAATTTTGGACGGAGAGTTGATCTGCCTTCTCTTCTAGTGCCAGTCCGTCCCGGAAGCTGCTCCCCCACCAAGGCCATGAATGCTAGGGCGCTGGCCCTTATTGACGAGGTGGAATCGTCCGTGGACGAGGAGCAGCGGGACAAGAAAAATGTTGAAACTGCTCTCCGGCATGCGGACAACATGCTAAAGGAGATTAATGATTTAAAGACCTAGCTGGCCATAGCCCGGAACTCTTCCTCAGAAGAGAGGGCTAATGCAAAACGCCTCCAGGAGGACAATGATAAACTGAAGCATAACCTCCAGTCCTCTAAATCAGACTTGGCGGCTCTATGCAAAAAATTAGATGATTCCAACCATGCGCAGTCCATCACATCTGAGGCTCTGACTGCTGCTAATGCAGCCAAGTCCAGGCTGGAAGCTGAGGTGGCAGCAGCTAATGAAAAATTGGGGAGGGAGCTGGAGGCTAAGGTAAAGGCGGAGGAGGACCTTGCCTCTTTGGAGAGGCTTATGCAAACAAGGATCACTGAGGTTCTGGAGCAGACCGTCACAACACGGGTGGAGAATGCTTTAAGTACCAGAGTGTTTGAGGCTGTCCAGAACTTCAAAGACACTTTTGAAGAGACCCCAGAGTACGAGGCTATGCAGAGGGTCTTTGGGAACTTAGGGGCCAGGATGGCTTTAGGGGAAGTGAAGGAAGCTTTTCCGACTTTGGACCTGTCCTCCATTGAAGTCTTGTACCCCGAGTCTCAAGATGCCCCTGTGGATCCACTGGATGCATCTGGCAAGGGCTTTTCAGAAGATGTCCCTTCGCAATAATCCCCTTCTGTATTTACCTTATTGTTGGGTTTTTGTTTGTTTTTTTTTTTTTTGTAAGTGCCCCGACACCTGATATTGTAACATTCACTCAATTTGTAAATGCCTTAATTTTATGAATGAAATGACTTATTCATATTTTTCCCAGTATTTTGGCAGCAACGTTTCAAACTGTTTAAGCATGAGTGTTTCCAAGCGCGGATGCCTTGTAATTGTAAATGTCTTGTATGATGATGTAAAACGTCCTTGAATTGTATGATAATATGTGTCCTCTAGTCCCTCAGATCTGCCTAGCTTAACGCATCCACGTTTGCTGGTTAGATCTGATTTTGACCAGCTTTTGAGCCATTTTACCTTATACTCTGTAACAACTGCGTTTATAAATTTGTATGAACTCCTGTGGATGGCGTGATCACTTTCAATCTATACGCAGTACTTAGTACACATGTGTCTTGCAAACACTTTGCTTGAATATATGTATGAAAGTATTAAACACTTTGCGGACACGTTTAACACTTCGTAAAAGAAAGCGCTATGCATGTATGAACTAGCTTAATGCACCCACGTTCGCTGATTAGATCTGATTCTGACCAAGAGTTTTGGTTTATATGACAACATTTGGTTAAATTTGAATGCTTCCAAACGCAAATGTCTTTTCAAACGTATTGCATGGTGAATGAGTATAGTCCCTCAGATCTGAGTGGTTCGAGGCATTCATGTTTACCAGTTAGAGTCCTTTGTTTTTAACTTATTTTATGCAAAGCGTGGATGTATGGTGTTATAACCAAAATAATCTTGGAACTTGCGTTTGGTGTTTATCTAATTAGAAATTGGCATAATCTTCAACGTAGCTCACCCATGATTTTATGAAATCACATGATAATGCTGCAATCATAGAGGAGAATATTTGGTTTATTGAAAATAACGACGAAGGTAGTCCGTGTTCCAAGGATTACATAGAGGTACTCCAGATAGGTCCTCAATCATGTACGTTCCGGGTACCACCTCGACAAAGACTTTGTAAGGGCCTTCCCAGTTAGGACCTAATGTGACGACCCGAATTCTCGACCATTCGAGTGCCACTAAAAGTGACTCATATCATATTATCGAGACTTAAATAGAAATGTAAAATTATTCAAAAGAATAATTAGAATCCCATAATTTTATTTGTGAATAAAAATAGAACATAATTTTCTTACATAAAGTTCAACATAATTATCTCATCAATCTTAACCACTTTTGCCACTTCCATGTTGACCGCCTCGAACCTTCAATTATCTGAAAATGGTAAATATCGTGGAGTGAGATTTATAAAATCTCAGTAAGTATACCAAGCATAAATTTTCTTTTGAAAGCATATGGATCATTTTCATCATAACATAGGATAGGATCGAAATACTCATAAACATAGGGAGACACAAGAATTTTACCGAACTTAAATGGCAAGAATTCTTATGTGTAGCGCTACTAAACTCCGGTCCCCTTAGCATAATCATAAACATATCATATGGAACCCATAACAATCTTGTGAGATTGATTTCATAGCAATGATCCAAACATTTTCATAAAAACATAAGATATACTTACTTTTCATAAAAACATAAGGTGTATTTACCTTTCATAAAAACATACTTACTTTTCATAAAAACATAAGATATATTTACTTGTCATAAAAACATACTTACTTTTCATAAAAACATAAGGTGTATTTACCTTTCATAAAAACATACTTACTTTTCATAAAAACATAAGATATACTTACTTGTCATAAAAACATACTTACTTTTCATAAAAACATAAGGTGTATTTACCTTTCATAAAAACATACTTACTTTTCATAAAAACATAAGATATACTTACTTGTCATAAAAACATACTTACTTTTCATAAAAACATAAGGTGTATTTACCTTTCATAAAAACATACTTACTTTTCATAAAAACATAAGATATACTTACCTTTTAAAAGATTAAAATGAAGTGTAGTAGTAAATGGACCAAAACTTTCTTGACCACCTTGAATTTCTCTTACTTGTGGATTTTGTCAAGAGATTGGAAATAAGTGTATATGTGTAGAGTTGTGTGTAAAAGAGATGGGTTTAAATAGATGTATAAAGTTGGCATATTGTAAACATAATCATTCAATTCTATTAATTTTAACACATCCTTTTCTTAAAGTAAAGCACCATTCATATACTTTTCCATATTTATACAAATATTATGCTCTTCATGATTACATATAATGGAGTCTTATCAACCATTCATATACTTTTCCATATTTATACAAATATTATGCTCTTCATGATTACATATAATGGAGTCTTATCAACCATTCATATACTTTTCCATATTTATACAAATATTATGCTCTTCATGATTACATATAATGGAATCTTATCAACCATTCATATACTTTTCCATATTTATACAAATATTATGCTCTTCATGATTACATATAATGGAGTCTATAATTCATTCATATACTTTTCCATATTTATACAAATATTATGCTCTTCATGATTACATATAATGGAGTATATAATTCATTCATATACTTTTCCATATTTATACAAATATTATGCTCTTCATGATTACATATAATGGAGTATATAATTCATTCATATACTTTTCCATATTTATTAAATTAAGATTCTCATAATTATTATATATAATGGAACCTCTCATGCTTGCATATATTTTCTTAATTTCAATAATAAAAATAATTTTTGTATAAATAAATATTGGGATAACATTGAATTAAGTACTTGGACTTAATATACTTTAAATCAAGAGAATGGAGATATTTTTAGAAATTCGGAATTTAATTTAAAATCGAACGATCTCGATTATTTCTTGACTTGGCTATACGAATACGTCGTGGCGTTAACTTAATAAAAATGGGTGAAATAGTAGCGACACGATTTTCTATTAAAATAATTATTAATCGCGTAAAAATTCTTGGTCGCTACAAACTTACCCCCTTAAAATAATTTCGTCCTCGAAATTAAACTTACTTGATCTTATGATTTCTGAACACTTAATCAGAATCTCTTCTTCTTCTTCTTATGTAGCATCATCGCTACCATATTTAACCCAACCATATTTAACCCACTGGACTTTGACTAAATGCATCAATTTGTTTTCTTAAGACATGAACTTTTCTATCAATAATAGACATATGTCTACTCATAAATTCTTCTGAATCAAAATGAAAATTCCCAATCGTATGTGATATTTCATCATATCTTGTAGTACTCATGTAACCTGTCACTTATCATCGTATCATGTAACCTCAAATATTCGTATTAATATCTCTAAAATTTCAATAAATCTTTACTAACATATCATACCATAATAATTTGTCATTTCTTCTTATCACCAAATATCCCAAAATAATTAAAACGATTACCTGAATATTCTCTATGTAATATACCCAAACATGTTATTCACATATCAACATAATCATCAGTTTATCTTTCCAATATTTGTAACCCAAAATTTCTGCAAAATTCAATAAACAAATATCTCCCAAATAATTAAAATTCTTAACTCAAATATCATAACATTTCCCGTAAGGTATTCCTTTCACTTGCACAAACTTATTAATCCTGATTCAATACAGTCCTTATTTCACTTTCACGTATCCCCGTATTATTTCTATACCTTGATTATTATATCAAAATATCAGTACCCAAAATCCAAGAAAATATTCCATATCTCAAATCCCGTCATCATCAAATCTTCCTTTTATCAAGAAAGTAAACGGCGCATAACTCTTGTTCCCTTTTTTCCATTATTCTATTCCGCGCTTTCTTGCTGGAATCAATATCACGCGGATTTCCTCCGATCCTTAATGCTTTTAAATAGTTCATGCTGGGAAGAGGTTAGATCCATCAAAACATGGATATCATTCTTACAAACATTCGCAAGTATTATTCCAGTCTTCCAATGAATGATCTGAGGAAAATTTATCGAATAAGACTCGAAAGATTGAGGTTGCTGATGGCTCATGGTGTTTCAGAAGATGTTCGCTGGTTGATCGAAGCAAATGTTCGACTATCTGGTGAATTACCTATGACATTTCCAAAGCACATGCCTGGTTTAGGCAAAAGCACCTTCGCAAAGAAACGAAGAGCAAAAAGGCTGAATGGTTGCTACAAATGTGCTCGTTGGAACTGTGATACTCGTTGCAAAACAGTAGGATATTCTTCTACTAATCGGGATGATAAAATCAAATTCATAAAGGGTGGACTGAGTAAGGAGTCTTTGGATGATATTCGACTGACTCTTGAGACGCACCCAAGTGGTTATGTGCAACGTGAACTTTTCTCCTTATACGCTCAGTTTAACGGGGACAAAAATCGTTATAGTCTCCAAAATATAATAGCAAAAGATCCTGTTTGCCAGTCTGTTTTACAAAATGAGGCTTCTGGCAGTTCATCAATGATATAAGGTAAATCTCTTGATACACATTTAAAATATTTTGCTGTTTTCTTTCACGCGTTTTGGAAATAAAATATATTTTCCTTTCTCGAGTTTTGATAAAGCTGGAAATAAATATATTTTCCTTTCTTGAGGTTTGATAAAGCTGGAAATAAATCACCGAAAGGTGATATCTTTGGTAAAACAGTCAAAAGTTGGCCGATTTTGTCAAAAGTAAATCTTTACTTTTTCAGAATCAATGAAAAACAGTAAGTTTTTCCGGCTTTAAATAGCCAAACATATTTCATAGTTCAGGCATCCCAAAATCACATCTTCTTCGTAAGTTTTCTCTTCTATACTATCAAAGATGGAAGCACCAAAACTTCGACAGATCAAAACTATTTGTGTATTTTGTGGATCAAAAGTGGGGAAAGGCTTCAGTTATCTAGAAGCGGCCGTAGATCTTGGAAAGAAACTGGGCGAAAAAGGTATCACTCTTGTGTATGGGGGTGGTAGCAGTGGTCTAATGGGTTGTGTTTCCCAATCTGCTCTTGCAGAGAAATCAAAAGTAATCGGTGTCATACCTGTCCCTTTGGTAGATGTTGCAGGAAAAACACGAGGGCATGAAGTTCAAACCTTATCCATCCATGAACGCATAACTTGTATGCTATATGGTTCTGATGCCTTTATAGCCCTGCCCGGAGGTTTTGGTACCTTAGAAGAAATCTTTAACATTACCTCGTGGGCTCAACTAGATCTCCATACTAAGCCTATTGGGCTTCTGAATGTTAACAATTTCTTTGATGGCTTGTTAACCTTTCTTGATTATGCTGTGGAACAGGGATTCATCTCTCCATTTTCCAGAAGACTCCTTATTTCTGCTCCTACTATTGATGAACTACTGGATAAGCTGCAGTCATATATCTCAATACAAGATCCAGCAGGGGTTAAGATAGATTGGTCGCAAGGAAGGGGAATGAAGCGAAAATGGAGTCCGGTTAATGTAAACTTAACTTTATGAATCTTAGAATAGGTGGGGGTAGAGTACGGAGTATTCTTACTCTCGAGACACCCCTCTAATTTCCTAGGATTTTCCTTAATGTTTAAATCTTGTGTGTACCTCAAAGGTTCCAGGTGGTAGATTACGGAGTATTCTTACTCTCGAAACACACCTTTTTGAAGGTTTCTTTATTTCCTCAAAAGGTCAGAGGTGGTAGGATACGGCTACTCCGGAAACACATCTCTCAATTTGAGGAATTTCCCATGTTGCTTTCTTTTGCTTTTGCGTGTTTTCATGTATTTCCTTTCTAGGGTGACTCTTGTGTGTTCTCCTTATGAGAAAATAATAATATCTCTGTTATCATCTACTAAATCTCGTTTGTGATGTAAATGAACTTGTATGTCTAACTTCAATTCTCTTAGTGATTGCATACCATACTATGCTCTTAACTCCAAACGATAAAATTCTAGGCAGAGTTTTCCTTTGAAATTTGGACTTATCCAAATCGTAAGCATATTTCATAACTCACAATAATAACTAATTGTACATTTGATCACAATTTCATCAAACTTCAATATCATCATAAATATTCCAGAAAATCAATTCATAATTCCTCAACATAGAAATTTCAAATCATAATTTCTAATATCACCATATCAAGTCCTTATTTCTCAATAATTAAGAGCCTAAACTTTAAATCTCCAACTTCATAATTCTTCTCATAAAAATCTCAATAAAATCATATCACTTATAATCTCAACATCTCATCATAACTTCATAAAACTGACTTTCTATTTCTCGTTTAATCTAAACAATGAATAATTCGAAAATATTATCTAGTCCTTTCTGTTGACTTCTCATACTTAGTGCCATGTCTAAAATCAATTATGCAAAGTCCATTTAGGGCTCATCATTTCTAAACTTGACGACAAAGATTATTTTGAAAATCATTCGTAAATCATATTTTTTTTTTTTTTTTCAAAATTGAAACTTGAAGAGTGGTACCAATAATCATCCACAGTTTTTCCTTGCTTTTAAGCAAAGGTAGTGATAAAGGGATAAATTATTGAACTGAAAATTGAAACTTGAAGAGTGGTACCAATAATCATCCACAGTTTTTCCTTGCTTTTAAGCAAAGGTAGTGATAAAGGGATAAATTATTGAACCGAAAATTGAAACTTGAAGAGGAAGTACTAATAACCATCCACAGTTTTTCCCTTGTTTTTACACAAAGGTAGTGATAAAGGGATAAATTATTGTACAATTCATTATCAATTTTGTTTGTTTAATATATTATTCCATATATTTTGGGCCAAAGTTACAACCCAACTTAATTTCTAATTGAGTCAATCTTACTAAGCTTAATATGAACCAAAATTCATATCAATATCCTCTATGTCTCATGATTCTACATTAAAATGAATAAATTAAAATTTAGGCTTCTATCAATTCATATCATACTCAACATGTATATTTCACTTAAAGATTCATAACATATGAATATTTCATACTTAACATGTCTTAATAAAATCGTAAATGACTTGCAAAGCATATAACATACCTGGTTCGAGGAGTCAATACGTGGAGAGTGACATAGTAGAGTGATGAGTTAAAATATTTAAAAAAAAAAATTATTATTAATCATTTCGCATCTTTACATAAGATTGGGCCTAATTAACCCAAATAAAATTTTATCGTCAAATCTTATTTTCCTTTAGTCCCCGAACTTCTAGAAATTTATCAAAGACATCAATATAAAAATCATATCACTAACTAATTTTATTCCATAAAATTTTCAGAACATTACAAACTCCCTTGCTTAAAATGAATTTTGTCCTTGAAATTCGCACATCAAATTTCATCATACTTTTCAAAATCATAACCATACTTGACATGTGAAAATTCAATTTTTTTTTTTTTAATTGAATAGTGATTTCGTTCACTGTTCATCATGAATAGCACGTCGTTTTACTGTTCACGTGAATAGTTTTTTTTTTTTTTTTTTTTTTAAGAAATAAAATTTCAAAAATCTACAGAATCGTTTTTAAAACTCTTGTCTCTGATACCAACTGTGACGACCCGAATTCTCGACCATTCGAGTGCCACTAAAAGTGACTCATATCATATTATCGAGACTTAAATAGAAATGTAAAATTATTCAAAAGAATAATTAGAATCCCATAATTTTATTTGTGAATAAAAATAGAACATAATTTTCTTACATAAAGTTCAACATAATTATCTCATCAATCTTAACCACTTTTGCCACTTCCATGTTGACCGCCTCGAACCTTCAATTATCTGAAAATGGTAAATATCGTGGAGTGAGATTTATAAAATCTCAGTAAGTATACCAAGCATAAATTTTCTTTTGAAAGCATATGGATCATTTTCATCATAACATAGGATAGGATCGAAATACTCATAAACATAGGGAGACACAAGAATTTTACCGAACTTAAATGGCAAGAATTCTTATGTGTAGCGCTACTAAACTCCGGTCCCCTTAGCATAATCATAAACATATCATATGGAACCCATAACAATCTTGTGAGATTGATTTCATAGCAATGATCCAAACATTTTCATAAAAACATAAGATATACTTACTTTTCATAAAAACATAAGGTGTATTTACCTTTCATAAAAACATACTTACTTTTCATAAAAACATAAGATATATTTACTTGTCATAAAAACATACTTACTTTTCATAAAAACATAAGGTGTATTTACCTTTCATAAAAACATACTTACTTTTCATAAAAACATAAGATATACTTACTTGTCATAAAAACATACTTACTTTTCATAAAAACATAAGGTGTATTTACCTTTCATAAAAACATACTTACTTTTCATAAAAACATAAGATATACTTACTTGTCATAAAAACATACTTACTTTTCATAAAAACATAAGGTGTATTTACCTTTCATAAAAACATACTTACTTTTCATAAAAACATAAGATATACTTACCTTTTAAAAGATTAAAATGAAGTGTAGTAGTAAATGGACCAAAACTTTCTTGACCACCTTGAATTTCTCTTACTTGTGGATTTTGTCAAGAGATTGGAAATAAGTGTATATGTGTAGAGTTGTGTGTAAAAGAGATGGGTTTAAATAGATGTATAAAGTTGGCATATTGTAAACATAATCATTCAATTCTATTAATTTTAACACATCCTTTTCTTAAAGTAAAGCACCATTCATATACTTTTCCATATTTATACAAATATTATGCTCTTCATGATTACATATAATGGAGTCTTATCAACCATTCATATACTTTTCCATATTTATACAAATATTATGCTCTTCATGATTACATATAATGGAGTCTTATCAACCATTCATATACTTTTCCATATTTATACAAATATTATGCTCTTCATGATTACATATAATGGAATCTTATCAACCATTCATATACTTTTCCATATTTATACAAATATTATGCTCTTCATGATTACATATAATGGAGTCTATAATTCATTCATATACTTTTCCATATTTATACAAATATTATGCTCTTCATGATTACATATAATGGAGTATATAATTCATTCATATACTTTTCCATATTTATACAAATATTATGCTCTTCATGATTACATATAATGGAGTATATAATTCATTCATATACTTTTCCATATTTATTAAATTAAGATTCTCATAATTATTATATATAATGGAACCTCTCATGCTTGCATATATTTTCTTAATTTCAATAATAAAAATAATTTTTGTATAAATAAATACTGGGATAACATTGAATTAAGTACTTGGACTTAATATACTTTAAATCAAGAGAATGGAGATATTTTTAGAAATTCGGAATTTAATTTAAAATCGAACGATCTCGATTATTTCTTGACTTGGCTATACGAATACGTCGTGGCGTTAACTTAATAAAAATGGGTGAAATAGTAGCGACACGATTTTCTATTAAAATAATTATTAATCGCGTAAAAATTCTTGGTCGCTACACCTAAAGTCCCTACTCCTAGTTCCTGTGTTGAAGGAAGAACCCTTTTGAGGACCAAGTCCCCAATATTAAAGTGCCGGCTCCTCACCCTTTTGTTGTAATAGCGAGCCATTTTCTTATGGTATCTGGTCATTACCACTTAGGAATTATCCCGTTTTTCCATGAGGAAATCCAAACTGGCCCTTTGTGCTTCTTCGTTTCTCACTTTGTCGTAATGAATTTGACGAAGCGAAGGGATCCCAATTTCAACAGGACATACCGCCTCGGTTCCATATGTCAATGAGAAAGGTGTTTCACTAGTAGTGGTATGCGAGGTGGTTCGAAGCGCCCATAGCACTTGTGGAAGTTCATCTACCCATGCACCCTTTTTGGATTCCAACTTCTTTTTTCGGGTATTTTTTATGGTCTTGTTCACAGCTTCGACTTGTCCGTTGGCCTGTGGGTGATGTGGAGATGAGAATAATTTCTTAATTCCCAAATCCTCGCACAGCTCATCGACGCTTCTGTTCTTGAACTATTTCGCATTATCACTAACCAGTGAGTGTGGTATTCCAAACCGACATATGACATTCTTCCAAATGAACTTGGTGGTGTTGGCCTCGGTGATTCTCATCAAAGGTTCCGCTTCGACCCACTTGGTGAAGTAATCAATTGCCACTATCGCAAAGCAATTGTTACCAGCACCCCTAGGCATAGGACCGATAATATCAAACCCCCACTTTGAAAAAGGCCAAGGGCTAGTCACCACAGTCGGTTTGTGATGCGGCTGATGTGGTATGGTTGCGTGTCTTTTGCATTTATCGCACTTGCGCACGAAGTCATGGGAGTCCTTTCGCATAGTAGGCCAAAAATATCCCTGTTTGAGTATAGCGACCCAGAATTTTTATGCAATAAATAATTATTTTAATATTTAGAAAATTGTGTCGCTACTATTTCACCAATTATTTTGAAATTAACGCCGCGACGGATTCGTCTAGCCAAGTCAAGAAATATCGAATTTGTTCGATTTTAAATTAAAATCCGAATTTCTAAAATTATGTTATTTTAATTATTTATTCAAAAGTATTATTTTCAAAATCATTTTAAATTCCAAATTTATTTATTCTCAAATGTATTTTCAGTCCAAAAAACATATCTGTTTTAAATACGTTTTCTAATCAAAGTTAGTCAAATTTTTAGTAATTATACCTAAACTAATTCTTACTAAAATAATTCCCGTTCTTCTTTTCTCTCCCAACCATCCATCAAAATATTTTGAGACATAATCATTCACACGCACAAACCAAATTTCTCATACTTTACTCCATTCTTTTCCACTAATCTAAATTTTTTTCCTTTTCTTTCCATTACTTATTCATTATCTCCACCATTTCCGCCACTTTCATCCTCAAGACATCATCATCACCAAACCAACTAATTATTCCCCATGTCTCCCACTTTTCTCTCCAATAAATCACCATCACAACAATCACTATAATCATCATCAATCCACAAGCTTTGCCTCAACTCCAAAACCGGCCATTTCTATAAGCACCTATGCTGCAACCACCAATGCAGCCACCACAGATGTTGCCTTCCATCCTCACCACCCCAATGCAGCTCAATCTGCAATCAGTCTCCAACCATCAACAAAAGGGTAATGTTAAACACCCAATTCACCACCACCGAATCAAGCAGCAACCATCATCCACCAACGCTGCTATTATCAATACCACCTTCACCCAATCAGTATTTTCCATCATTATAACAATACAACCATCACTGTATTCTCACCTGAGCCAAACAATCTGACATCACCACCGCAAAACTCAACCATCAACACCATCTTTAAGGAATCAAGCCTCAACCAAGAATCGAGCAATCCACCATCACCTCCATTTTCCACCAACTTCATCACCAATCAATTACACCGCAATTCCATCACTGTCATTACTCAATTTTTCAGCCATGAACTTTCATCATCATCGTATTGGCATCAACCTGCAAGACAACCCACAGCCGCAACCTTCATCATATACATCAATCTGTAATCAATCATCATCACCACTATCAACCAGCATCATCATCAGATTTTCACTAACTGCACAACCCATGATCATCACTGCCAAACCAGTTCACTGCCATGGCTCGCAGCCACCTCTATTGCCGATCGAACCTCAGTCACTGCCCCAGAATCACCACCAATCTGTATCACCTCTTCCACCAACACCACTGCACGATCAAATCCCTCAATCTGCCATAATCGATACACCAAAACACCCACTGCCTACTGCTCAACATCAAACCCAACTCCAATCGCAATCCAAAATCAAAACCCAAAACCCAGATTAAGCCAAGCCCAAATACTTACTTCAATCGCCGCTCCCTTCGCCGGAATTTCAGACCCAAATCGCGAACTAAGATTTGATTTCTTTTCGGTTTCGCCCTTGTTTCTCGCACCCAAGCCCTCAAACCAGAATCCCACCTTGACCGCAGCTCGCCGCCTCTATGCGCCGGTGTTTCGCCGGCCAAATCGTCGGTTTTTGGCGAGGCAGTCTTCTCTCCGGTCGCGTCTCTCTCCCTGGCTCTCTGATCTGAAACGAAGAGAAAGAGAAATAAATCTGATTTAATATATTTTTGATTTTCAAAATTTGCAGCTTGGTCCCCCAAGTTTTAAAAGGTTTTCAAATCAGTCCCCAACTTTTTAAGTTATCCATTTCAGCCCCAAAGTTTTAAATGAGTTTTAATCAGCCCTTTCATTTTCAAAATCTATTATTTCAGTCACTGTTGATTTACTTTTAAGCCCAAGTTTTAAAAGCATTCATTTTAGTCCCTCAACTTTCAAAGTATCTATTCTAGTCCCTGAACTTTCAAAAGTATTCATTTTAGTCCCTCAACTTTCAAAACATCAATTTTAGTCCTCAAATTATAATTTATCATTTTGAACTATATATTCGATATACTAAAGTGACTTATTGGCTAAGACGAAGCGTACGGAGAATTTAAAGAAATTGAAGTCATTCCCGCTCAACTTTGCACTCGTCGGATTTAAGGTAAACTCGCACTTATTAATTGATTTAAATTATGATTTCATATGAATGTCATGTGACTTGTGAAAGTCAATTTTCAAGAAAATTAAGTATGTTTTATGAAAGGTAAATATACCTTATGTTTTTATGAAAAGTAAGTATACCCTATGTTTTTAAGATAATGTTTTATATGTTTTGGATCATTGCTATGCACATAAGAATTCTTGCCACCTAAGTTCGGTAAAATTCTTGTGTCTCCATAAGTTTATGAGGATTTACCACCTAAGTTCGGTAAAATTCCTGTCTTTCCATATGTTTATGAGGATTTACCACCTAAGTTCGGTAAAATTCCTGTCGCATATGTTTATGAGGATTTCGATCCTATCTTATGTTATGATGGAAATGATCCCTATGAATTTCATGAATTATGTTTTGGTATACTTACTGTTATTATGATCTTACTGTTATTATGATCTTACTGTTATTATGATTTTACTGCATAAGAATTCTTGCCACCTAAGTTCGGTAAAGTTCTTGTGTCTCCTTATGTTTATGAGGATTTCAATACTATCTTATGTTATGCTTTCAAAAGAAATTATGCTTGGCATAATTAAAATGTTTTATAAGTATATGGTTTTCAAAGAGCTATTTTCAAAGAGCCTATGATTTGCAAAATATGTCCCGTGCTGTAATGCACAATATGAGTTTTATCAAGAGTCGTTTTATAAAGAAGCTCTATCAATGCCCGTTTTATAAAGAGCCGGGATTTATGTGTTTAATCATCTTATAAATTAAATTAATTTGCGATGAGTCTACTGAGTATTTCCCCCATGAAATACTCACCCTACTTTTTAACAGTTTTGCAGATTTCGGAGACGGTGGTGAGCGATGAATGATGGTGGCAATAATCGTTAAACGGTTGAAAGTTTGACGTTAATGATTTCCGTATTTTTCCAAACAATCGAATAATTTAGAGAAGTTCATTTATTTGAGAAATTATGACATTGTCAATTTCTTTACAAAATTAATGGTTTGATTTACTATTTCAAATGGTTTCATAAATGTTTCAATTTTATCGGCCATTACAGTTTATTTAATGTTGCCAAAAATGGATTTCAATTATTTCTTCCGCAAAAATATTATTCGAAAAATTTAGACAGAAAATGACGTAGTGAATCGGGTATACGGAACTCGGGGCGCTACAAGTTGGTATCAGAGCTAGTCTGCGTTTCTGTAGACTGGTAAAATTTTCAAAAAGAATTTTCAAGAAATATTTTTCATTATAAGATTTTTATTGATGAAGATTGCCACTGCCATCATTTCGCTCCACCAACTCCGAGGTAAAGAAGTTTATAATGTTTAAAGTTATTTCAGTATTTCGAATACTCATTTTATTGATTTATGAGAAAGAATGAAGAGTATTTCGGATACTTATGATTTATGAGAAATAAGAATGTATTTCTTCGAAAATAATGATGTTGTTATGCTTTGTCATAACTTATATGCTTTAATGTATGATTATGAGAAATTTTTTTTAAGAAAGAAAACGAGTGTTGAGCATAATGGGAATAGTATGATTTAAGAATGATTTTTAAATAATTTTTGTCCTCGAGTTAGAAATGATGAACCCTAGATGGACTTTGCATAATTGATTTTAGACATGGCACTAAGTATGAGAAGTCAACGGAAAGGATTTGATTATATGTTCAGATTATCTATCGTTTAGATTAAACGAGAAATAACAAGCCAGTTATGAAGTTGTGATAAGATGTTAAGATTATAAGTGATATGATTTTATTGAGAATTAAGTAATGGATATTATGTTGAGTAAGTGAATTATTTCCTCTATGTTGAAGAGAAATTTATTATGAAGTTTGGCTTTGTGAATAAATTTTGGGAATATGATTTGTGATATATATTTATAAGTATGAGTAGTCTTTTGAGCCAATTAAGGTATTGAAGGAAGTGATATTGTGATATTGAAAAATATGATTTGAAATTGTTATGTTGAGGAATTATGAATTTAATTATGGGATATTTTTGATGATATTGAAGTGTTGGAATCATTTTCAATATTTTTAGATCGTTGTGATCAAATGTGGAGTTATTTATTATTGTGAGTTATGAAGTATGCTTATGGTTTGGGATAAGTCCAAATTACAAGGGAGACTCTATCCAGAATTTTATCGTTTGGAAATAAGAGCATAATATGGTATGCAATCACTAAGAGAATTGAGTTTAGAATTGCAAGTTCATAAGCAAGATTGAATAAATGATAAGTTATATTTTGAAAGACGAGTGAAGACAAGTATAATGGCATTATTGGGAAGAATCTTAATTATTCTTGGAAATGGATTTATCATTTGTAAGGAATGATCACTTGTATTGGAGAGTATTATAAGGATATGAATTTTGAGGAAAATGGTGATAAGATTAATCAGAGTATTGTTCATAAAGTGTGACATGAATTGAAGTTTGGGAGAATAGAAAATTTTAATTTTGAATTTCAGATTTGGGAAATTAGTGAAGTTTCTTAAGTTTGAGAATAACATATCTGATCCTTGTGATGCTGTTTTAAGTTAGTATCTTAACTCTCAGCTAGAATGAGTATTTGATACCGAGTACTTGATGTATGATTTAAAGTATGGAATAGAAAAATGGAAAGTGGAAACAAGAGTTAATGCGCTGTCATTTTTCTCGACAAAAGAAAATTTGATGATAAGATTGGAGATATGTAATATTTTATTGGATTTTGGTACTGATATTTTGGTATAATAATCAAGGTATAGTGAGATGATACGGGAATACGTGAAAGAGAAATAAGGACCGTATTGAATCAGAATTCATAAGTATGTATAAGTGAAAGAAATACTTTGCAGGAAATGTGGTGACATTTAAGTAAAGAATCTTAGTTATTTGGAAGATATTTGTTTACTGAATTTTGGGTTACAAATATTGGAAAGATAAGTTGATGATATTATGTTGATATGTTTGGGTATATTACGTAGAGAGAATATTCAGGTAATTCTTTGATTATTTTTTTTGGAATATTCGATGATAAGAAGAAAGGAAAAATTATTATGATATGATATGTCAGTAAAGATTTGTTGAAATTTTAGAGATATATACGAATATCTGAGGTCACATGATACGATGATAAGTGACATGTTACCTGAATACTACAAGATATGATGAAATTTTTACATTCGATTGGGAATTGTTTTGATTATTTTGGGAATATTTGATGATAAGAAGTTTAGAGATGACAAATTATTATGGTTTGATATATCAGTAAAGATTTATGGAAACTTGAAGAGATTTTTTTTTTATGGAATTACAGAAATTAGTAAAGAGACATGATGTTGTTTGGGATTATGTGAGATAATGATGATGAACGTAAGGTTAGTTGAATATAAAGGTACAATAGAAAATTTTAAGGAATGATATGATGATGATAATTGAAGGTGATAATGTATTGAGATTATGAAATAAGTTGATCATCTATGAATAAGTTATATTGTTTTTGGTTCATAATAATGGAATTCAAAGAATAGTGAACTTTCAGTCACTTACGATTCAGAAAATTTTTTGAGTAGACACATATGTCTATAGAAAAGTCCATGTTCTTGAGAAAACAAAGTGATGCATTTAGTCAAAGTCCAGTGGGTTAAATATGGTTGGGTTAAATATGGTAGCAATGATGCTACATAAGAGAAGAAGAAGAAGAGATTCTGAAAGTATTCAGAAATCATAAGATGAAGTAAGTTTAATTTCGAGGACGAAATTATTTTAAGGGGGTAAGATTATAGCGACCCAGAATTTTTATGCAATAAATAATTATTTTAATATTTAGAAAATTGTGTCGCTACTATTTCACCAATTATTTTGAAATTAACGCCGCGACGGATTCGTCTAGCCAAGTCAAGAAATATCGAATTTGTTCGATTTTAAATTAAAATCCGAATTTCTAAAATTATGTTATTTTAATTATTTATTCAAAAGTATTATTTTCAAAATCATTTTAAATTCCAAATTTATTTATTCTCAAATGTATTTTCAGTCCAAAAAACATATCTGTTTTAAATACGTTTTCTAATCAAAGTTAGTCAAATTTTTAGTAATTATACCTAAACTAATTCTTACTAAAATAATTCCCGTTCTTCTTTTCTCTCCCAACCATCCATCAAAATATTTTGAGACATAATCATTCACACGCACAAACCAAATTTCTCATACTTTACTCCATTCTTTTCCACTAATCTAAATTTTTTCCTTTTCTTTCCATTACTTATTCATTATCTCCACCATTTCCGCCACTTTCATCCTCAAGACATCATCATCACCAAACCAACTAATTATTCCCCATGTCTCCCACTTTTCTCTCCAATAAATCACCATCACAACAATCACTATAATCATCATCAATCCACAAGCTTTGCCTCAACTCCAAAACCGGCCATTTCTATAAGCACCTATGCTGCAACCACCAATGCAGCCACCACAGATGTTGCCTTCCATCCTCACCACCCCAATGCAGCTCAATCTGCAATCAGTCTCCAACCATCAACAAAAGGGTAATGTTAAACACCCAATTCACCACCACCGAATCAAGCAGCAACCATCATCCACCAACGCTGCTATTATCAATACCACCTTCACCCAATCAGTATTTTCCATCATTATAACAATACAACCATCACTGTATTCTCACCTGAGCCAAACAATCTGACATCACCACCGCAAAACTCAACCATCAACACCATCTTTAAGGAATCAAGCCTCAACCAAGAATCGAGCAATCCACCATCACCTCCATTTTCCACCAACTTCATCACCAATCAGTTACACCGCAATTCCATCACTGTCATTACTCAATTTTTCAGCCATGAACTTTCATCATCATCGTATTGGCATCAACCTGCAAGACAACCCACAGCCGCAACCTTCATCATATACATCAATCTGTAATCAATCATCATCACCACTATCAACCAGCATCATCATCAGATTTTCACTAACTGCACAACCCATGATCATCACTGCCAAACCAGTTCACTGCCATGGCTCGCAACCACCTCTATTGCCGATCGAACCTCAGTCACTGCCCCAGAATCACCACCAATCTGTATCACCTCTTCCACCAACACCACTGCACGATCAAATCCCTCAATCTGCCATAATCGATACACCAAAACACCCACTGCCTACTGCTCAACATCAAACCCAACTCCAATCGCAATCCAAAATCAAAACCCAAAACCCAGATTAAGCCAAGCCCAAATACTTACTTCAATCGCCGCTCCCTTCGCCGGAATTTCAGACCCAAATCGCGAACTAAGATTTGATTTCTTTTCGGTTTCGCCCTTGTTTCTCGCACCCAAGCCCTCAAACCAGAATCCCACCTTGACCGCAGCTCGCCGCCTCTATGCGCCGGTGTTTCGCCGGCCAAATCGTCGGTTTTTGGCGAGGCAGTCTTCTCTCCGGTCGCGTCTCTCTCCCTGGCTCTCTGATCTGAAACGAAGAGAAAGAGAAATAAATCTGATTTAATATATTTTTGATTTTCAAAATTTGCAGCTTGGTCCCCCAAGTTTTAAAAGGTTTTCAAATCAGTCCCCAACTTTTTAAGTTATCCATTTCAGCCCCAAAGTTTTAAATGAGTTTTAATCAGCCCTTTCATTTTCAAAATCTATTATTTCAGTCACTGTTGATTTACTTTTAAGCCCAAGTTTTAAAAGTATTCATTTTAGTCCCTCAACTTTCAAAGTATCTATTCTAGTCCCTGAACTTTCAAAAGTATTCATTTTAGTCCCTCAACTTTCAAAACATCAATTTTAGTCCTCAAATTATAATTTATCATTTTGAACTATATATTCGATATACTAAAGTGACTTATTGGCTAAGACGAAGCGTACGGAGAATTTAAAGAAATTGAAGTCATTCCCGCTCAACTTTGCACTCGTCGGATTTAAGGTAGACTCGCACTTATTAATTGATTTAAATTATGATTTCATATGAATGTCATGTGACTTGTGAAAGTCAATTTTCAAGAAAATTAAGTATGTTTTATGAAAGGTAAATATACCTTATGTTTTTATGAAAAGTAAGTATACCCTATGTTTTTACGATAATGTTTTATATGTTTTGGATCATTGCTATGCACATAAGAATTCTTGCCACCTAAGTTCGGTAAGATTCTTGTGTCTCCATAAGTTTATGAGGATTTACCACCTAAGTTCGGTAAAATTCCTGTCTTTCCATATGTTTATGAGGATTTACCACCTAAGTTCGGTAAAATTCCTGTCGCATATGTTTATGAGGATTTCGATCCTATCTTATGTTATGATGGAAATGATCCCTATGAATTTCATGAATTATGTTTTGGTATACTTACTGTTATTATGATCTTACTGTTATTATGATTTTACTGCATAAGAATTCTTGCCACCTAAGTTCGCTAAAGTTCTTGTGTCTCCTTATGTTTATGAGGATTTCAATACTATCTTATGTTATGCTTTCAAAAGAAATTATGCTTGGCATAATTAAAATGTTTTATAAGTATATGGTTTTCAAAGAGCTGTTTTCAAAGAGCTATTTTCAAAGAGCCTATGATTTGCAAAATATGTCCCGTGCTGTAATGCACAATATGAGTTTTATCAAGAGCCGTTTTATAAAGAAGCTCTATCAATGCCCGTTTTATAAAGAGCCGGGATTTATGTGTTTAATCATCTTATAAATTAAATTAATTTGCGATGAGTCTACTGAGTATTTCCCCCATGAAATACTCACCCTACTTTTTAACAGTTTTGCAGATTTCGGAGACGGTGGCGAGCGATGAATGATGGTGGCAATAATCGTTAAACGGTTGAAAGTTTGACGTTAATGATTTTCGTATTTTTCCAAACAATCGAATAATTTAGAGAAGTTCATTTATTTGAGAAATTATGACATTGTCAATTTCTTTACAAAATTAATGGTTCGATTTACTATTTCAAATGGTTTCATAAATGTTTCAATTTTATCGGCCATTACAGTTTATTTAATGTTGCCAAAAATGGATTTCAATTATTTCTTCCGCAAAAATATTATTCGAAAAATTTAGACAGAAAATGACGTAGTGAATCGGGTATACGGAACTCGGGGCGCTACATTGAGGGCTTTCCAAGCTAGCGATAACGCCCCGGCATGGTTGCCACATATGCCTTCATGGATTTCTCTCATTACATACCGTCCTTCCTCTGGCCCCACACATCTCAGTAAAGGGGAGGTGTAACTCCGTTTATAAAGTAGGTCATCCAAGAGTACGAAATTCGCAGCGTATTTTTGCATTTTCGAGCTTCCTCTGGCTCGTTTGGCACTGTCTGATGCTTCAAATAGGCGATCAGGGAATTCAGCCAGGATCCCTCTTCTTCTACTGCCAAAATCTCCGTACCTGGCTCAATAGAAGAAGCCAACATGCGCTCAACTGGGATTAGATTATGTAACTCTGAATCACTGCTGCTTGCTAGTTTGGACAAAGTATCGGCGTTGGAATTTTCTGTTCTGGGGATGTGCTGTAACTCCATTTTTTCGAAGTGTAAATCCAAATCTCTTACTTTCTTCAAGTAAGCGACGTAGAAGGTTCTTTGGCAGAAAATTACCCATTGAATTGACTCACAACAAGCTGCGAATCGCTATTCACCACTACGGACTTAATCTTCAAAGCTTTTGGAAGTCTTAGCCAAGCTAATAACGTCTCGTACTCAGTAACATTGTTTAAGGCTTTGAATTCAAAGCGGATCGCACTATGCAGTTTAAACCCCTCTGGGCTTATTAACAATATTCCCGCACCGGATCGTCCCTCAGCCGAGGACCCATCAACGAACAATTTCCACTCTTGGCTGTCATCTGTGCTATCAACCATCTCGACCTCCGGTGGATGCGTGAATTCGACTACGAAGTCCGCCAATGCTTGACCCTTCACAGCAGTCCAAGGCGCATAATGTAGGTCGAACTGGCTGATTTCTATCGCCCATTTCAATAATCTCCCAGATACGTCTGGTTTTTGCAACACTTGTCTCATGGGAAAGTTGGTGAGCACGCGTATGGAGTGTGCCTGAAAGTAGGGACGAAGTTTTGTGAGAGGCCGTGATTAACGAGAGAGCAAGTTTCTCTATATCTGGGTAGCGTGTCTTGGCATCCAGCATGGCTTTGCTCACATAATACACTGGGAACTGGTTCCCATCCTCCTCTCTGACCAACACCGAGCTAACAGCCTCTTTGGATACAGCCAAATATAGGTAGAGAGGCTCGCCAGCTTTCGACTTCGATAGCAATGGGGGCCGTCCCAAAGATGCTTTCAGGTCGGAAAAAGCCTGCTCACATTCCGGTGTCCATTGTAATCGCTTTCCCCCCTTTAGGACCTTGAAAAATGGCAAGCATTTGTCTGTGAATTTTGAGATGAATCGATTCAAGG
Organism: Ligustrum vulgare; assembly: GCA_963555705.1. NCBI lineage: Eukaryota > Viridiplantae > Streptophyta > Magnoliopsida > Lamiales > Oleaceae > Ligustrum > Ligustrum vulgare. The sequence continues at coordinate 19,588,829 of OY743186.1, forward strand.
CCGCAATTCTCCCCGTTAAGCTTTGCACTTCTTTTGGATTTCGAGGCGATTGCATGTTTAAAAAAGCATTGATTTTGTCGGGATTAGCTTCGATTCCCCTCTTATTCACCATGAACCCAAGAAATTTTCTAGATGCTACTCCAAAAGCACACTTCGCTGGGTTGAGCTTCATTCGATATTTCCTCAAAACATCGAAGACCTCTGACAAATGGCAGATATGATCCGTGGCGACCATGCTTTTGACCAGCATGTCATCAACATATACCTCCATAGTGTTTCCTAATTGTTCTGAAAACATGCGGTTTACCAGCCTCTGATAGGTAGCTCCCGAATTTTTCAAGCCGAATGGCATAGCTCTGTAGCAGTAGAGTCCTCTATCTGTAATAAACGAAGTATGCTCCTCGTCCGATTCCCACATGGGGATTTGATTGTACCGGGAGTAAGCATCCATGAAGCTTAGCAGCTCATGTCCTGCCGTGGAGTTGACCAACTGATCGATCCGAGGTAATGGAAAGCTGTCTTTGGGACATGCCTGGTTCAAGTTGGAAAAGTCAATACACACCCTCAGTTTCCCATTGTGTTTTGGTACCAAAACAGGGTTTGATACCCACTTCGGATAGCGGGACTCTCTGATGAAGCCATTTTTCAATAGCTTTGTGACCTCATCTTTCAAGGCCTCATACTTGTCAGGACTCATGGGCCTTCTCTTCTACCTATGCCCAGGGCTTCGGGGATCCAGCTGGAGTCTGTGGCAGGTCTCTTTAGGATCGATCCCAACCATGTCACCCTGCTTCCATGCGAATACATCGAGGTTTTGAAGTAAGAAGCTCTTCAATTGACTCTTGTATTCGGTCAGTGAGTCCAATCCGATCTGCAATTCCTTGATTGGATCAAGTGGCTCTACACCGAAGCATTCTAACCTTTCGGCCGGGGTGGAGCAATTATCACCCGCCATTCTTGGACATATATGCTAAATCCTCTTCCAATGTCATGGTAACATCCTTATTTCCAGAAGTCCCTTCACCCAATCTTTCAGGGTCTGGAGCAGCCTCGACCATGGCTACGTCACTGATCATGTTCAAGCTTCGATCTTGAGATATTCGTATTGCATTTGTGTAGTAGGCCCGCGATTCAGTTTGGCTTCCCCTTACAGTTGCAACGCCATGCTCCGTGGGGAACTTCATGCAAATGTATTTCGTATGCGTTACATCCCCAAGTCAATGAGACCGGGCCTCCCAATTGAGCCATGATAGGAGGACATTTTGTCCACAACCAAAAATTCCATGGGGATTCTGGAAAGAGTTGGTGCTTTCCCTACTTCAGTCATGAGGGTTATAGACCCCCTGGGGGTTATGCTATCCCCAGTGAATCCATAAATTGGGTCCGGGACTGGGATGAGTGGAGTACTGATCCCCATTTTATCGAAAGTTACCCCATAAATTACATTTACCGAGGAGCCATCATCCACCATCATTCGTGATAACCCATTCCTTGCCACCACTACCCTGATAACCAACGCATCATTGTGTGGTAAGTGTACCCCAATGGCATCGTCTTGAGTAAATGTGATAGATTCTGTCCAAGGCACCCCAACAGGGTGCGAATGGATATGGTAATTCACGTTGGCGGGCTGCTTGGCCTCTCTGATGTACCTATTTTGGGAGTTATTTGTGCTCCCACCTGGATGGGGGCCCCCCAAAATTGTGTCGATTTCGCGAATAGGGAGGTCGGCCACAAGCACAGGTGGTTCCCGTGTATCTTTAGCATGCGCCGAGGCGGTATCCTGGCCCTTGTTCCTGTCTCTTTGACGATTTTCAGCCCTTTCTTTAGTTGAGTTCTTCCACGGAGCTCTCCTATCAGCTCGGTTGAACTTCTGACCACCGGGTTTTTGAGTTCTCCCCGTGTCGGGGGAGAAGTCACTTCCCCTTCTCCCCTGCGCCTTTTGGTCAGCTAACATGTGGATTTCTCTGCAATCTTCTGTTGCGTGACCTAAGTACCTGTGGTAGGCGCAGTAAGTCTCAATCATGGGTTGTTTCCCACTCCGGCCACTTTCCATCCTTCCTTGAGCCGTGGGAGGATTTTGAGAAGGGGTGTTGGAGTGTAAGTGAGGGATAGCTTCTGTGATTTCTGCTGCAAAGCTAGATCCTGTCCCTGGAAACGGACGCGGCGCTCCACCTCGGTTGCCGCCGATCCTATCCTTGTTTCCTCATTTCTTGAGGTTTCCCTTATTAGAATACCCAAGATTGTATCTTCCTTGGGGGTGGTTGTCCCTGGCCCTTGCCATTTCTTCTGATACAATCTCTTCCTTCATCAGGTCTACGAGGGCATTGTAATCCCTTGGTTTCCTGCTTCGGACATCCCTCCAGAACATGCTGGTCATATCAAGCCCCCCTTTCAAAGCGGAAAACATCTCTGCCTTAGTGAACCGAGCTAGGTAACTTTTCAGAGATTCGTCCCTTCCTTGCCTCAGATCCTGAAGGCGTTGGAGTGGGAGCTGGCCAGGCCTGGAGGAAACAAAGCCATTTTTAAAGGCCGTTTTCAAATCTCTCCAACTGTGGATGCTTCCAGGGGGGAGTTTTTTATACCATCGTATTGCACTCCCCTCAAGGGTTAAAGCAAAGACTTTACATTTCAGTGCCGGAGTGGCCCCGGCTATTTCCATGCTAGCACGGTAGTTTAACAGGTGATCGTCTGGATCACCTCGGACATAATATTTTGCTATTTCTGGCATTTTGAAGTCGTGAGGCATTGGGCACCTACGGAGGCCCTCTGTGAAAGGACTTATTTCCTAGTCGTCATCCAACTAGTATGACGGCAGTTCACTGTTCTCGTCGTGACCGGAGTACATTTGGTCACGATATTGGTCATAAGGTGGCGGAGCGTACTCCTGCCTTTGTGGTGGCAAAACGCGGCCGTAGTTCGGCCTTGCAGGGGTTGGTAACTCGTTATGAGATTTGGTCCGAACTGCTTCGGCTCTCATTTCCTGCCTATTCCTAGGCTCATGCGTGGGAACTAACCTTTCTGCCCCCGTACCATGTTGGTCTCTATGCATTTGACTCTGCAACAAGGCTTCTTCAGCGCGTCGCTCCCACCTATTTCTAGGCTCAGTTGAACTGTTCTGACCTCCTTGCCTGCCTCTGAATAGCCCTCCTATCCGGCTGAAGACACTGCCAGATTTTGCGGGCGAGGCCTCCCTATGTCTAGCCGGGAGCTGGTCTTGCTCTACATGTGCTTCATGCTCCGAGCCGTCCTCGTAGAAGGGCTCGGATTCCACCTCCGCATATGCCTGTGGATCTTGATAATAATACGAGGCAGTGGCCGCCTCGGATGGTGAGTAATGTGGCTGTGGGTATTGTGGAGGCATCATGGGCTCGTTCCCGACATACCCTCTGTCCATGTAGGCATTCATTGCGGCAGTCTGTTCTATCTGCTACTTTTGCATTTCTAGCATTTGGGCCGCCATGTGAGTCATATCTCGCAACATACGGCGATTACGGTGCCGGCGTGGTGGGTTAGGTTGTGCCGCCCCCCTTATTGGCGTTCTCATGAGGCCCTTGAGGAACATCCTCCTCGCTGTGCTGGTCATTTCTACCCCTACGGGGGTTAACATCGCCATCGCTTTCATTCATGTTTTAGAGAGATTTCTTGGTTTTAGTTTATCTTTCAAGTATAAATAGACTTTTATCTCAATGCTCCGAGCCTTTTTCAAGGTTGTTAAACTTATGTTTCAATGTTTTAAGCCTTTATCAAGGTGAATAAACTTATATTTCAAAGTTTTAAGCCTTTTTCAAGGAGAATGAACTTATATTTCAAAGTTTTCTACCTTTTTCAAACCCAACTTATATTTCAAAGCCTTCTACCTTTTTCAAGGTTACCAAACTTGTGTTTCAAAGTTTTACAGTTCTCCGCTCTTTTGCAAGAGGTTACCCGCCCTTTTTCAGGACTTCCTTTCTATGTGTGGCTTTTCATCATGTGTTTTCGTGGTTAGCAGTATGGTTTCCCACAGACGGCGCCAAAATGTTGACCACAAAATCTGGCTGGACCTTGGACCAACACGTCTCAGCTCCTCCCTCTCGAACACGTGGATCCCCTGCGCACTGTGACAAACAATCAGTTTGCAAAGGGGGCCGAGGTGGCTCCCGTTTCACTCCGATGCCCAAGTCAGTACTCATTTTAGGCGAATATTTATTGGGTGCGGGAGATATAAATGTGTAAAAGAGAGCAAAGGGAGTGAGAGAAATTTATCTTGTTAAGACTGAGAGAAAAACGCTAACCCCTTACCAGGCGGGAGGAGTGCCGTATTTATAGAGGAACTCGTTGTCTCGGATCATGACACGTGGCATACTTTACACTTGTCTTCACCCTAGCTCTTGGAGGTGACAACCTTGCTTTTTGACTGTAATCATTGCTACATTTCGTAGGGGATGGGCGCCTGTCACATCTTGGTAAAGGCGGTGTCACATCTCTGACTTCACGTCTTGTCCCATCCTTACGTCTGAGGCGTCACCGTAAACACCTCGGAAAAGCATGAAGCACCTCGGATAGACACAGAAACAGTTCGACCGGAGGGGTTCCTGTGCCTTTCCACCTTGGCCATTAGTCCAGGGTGATATTTAAAACTTTGGTTATGGGCGGAAGTCCAATGGACCCTCGTTGGGCCTTCACTGGCGACCCAATGTGCCATATTTTAGGTGCAATCTCAACACCAGCCATTGATCAGATTACAAGAGATCTGAGCCGTTAAATTAAATTAAATATTTTTTTCATGTTAGCCATACTTTGATTTACGTACTTCAATCCCAGCCATTGATCAGATTACAAGAGATTTGAGCCGTTAAATTAAATTAAATATCTCTGTCATGTCAGGCTTACTTTGATTTACGTACTTCAATCCCAGACATTGATCAGATTACATGAGATCTGAGCCATTAAATTAAATTAAATATCTCTGTCAACAATCGGGTTTTGAGAAATATCCAAATATACACGACACAAATGAATGTCTTCTTCAACATTGTATGAAGCACTCCGCTTGTTGATACTCATTTTTTTTTTTTTTTTTTGTAATAGCTAAATGGTGATATTGTTATGGAAATGTAAATTGGAGACTTGTTTATTTATAATGCGATTGATGTCTTGGATTGATTTGATAACACGATCTCATCTAATGACTCAGATCTCTTGCAATCTGATTTATGGCTGGGATTGAATTGTGATCTTCGATGTTATCCTGACATGGTAAATTATTTCATCTAATCTAAGGGCTCAAATCTCGTACTTTCTGATCGATGGCTGGGATTGAAGTACGTAAATCAAAGTAAGCCTGACATGACAGAGATATTTAATTTAATTTAACGGCTCAAATCTCTTGTAATCTGATCAATGTCTGGGATTGAAGTACGTAAATCAAAGTAAGCCTGACATGACAGAGATATTTAATTTAATTTAACGACTCAGATCTCTTGTAATCTGATCAATGGCTGGGATTGAAGTACGTAAATCAAAGTAAGGCTAACATGACAGAGATATTTAATTTAATTAACAGCTCAGATCTCTTGTAATCTGATCAATGGCTGGGATTGAAGTACGTAAATCAAAGTAAGGCTGACATGACAGAGATATTTGATTTAATCTAACGGTTCAGATCTCTTTTGATCTTATCAATGGCTAGGAGCGAATTACACAAATCGAAGTTATCATGACATGATATAGATAAGGAATCCATTCTAACGGTTCATATTTCATGCATTCTGGTCAACAGGTAGGATAGAAGTACGCAAAACGAAGTTATCTTGAATGAATAAGATGAAAATCTTCTCATCTAACGGCTTATATCTCCCGTAATCTGATCTACCATTGAGACTGGTTCACACAAATTAACCTTATCAATGAAAATGCAATTATAAAAGGTGAGTATCTAGTATACAATTCATCATTCATATCTAACACTTCAAAATTCATATATCAATTTTACGTCTCACAAAAATGAATTTCAATGTTGGCGGATCTTCCATTGTAAACAAGTGAACGATCTTGAGGCACTTGAGGCCCGTCATGATGCTGTGGTTCACATGTATTTGAATAATAACATCCTTCTAACTGAAATGGTCGAACAACAACAAACTCCACCAATACATGGCGGCTCGATTCCTGGGCACATTGTCATAAATCGCAATAGAGAGTCCGCCTATGAACGATTTCTCAACGAGTACTTCGCACCAAACCCACAGTACGACGAAAGGTTGTTTCGACGATGTTATCGCATGTCAAGAAATTTATTCTTACGCATAGTACAGTCTGTGGCGGCGCATGATAGTTACTTTGTTCAGAAAAGGGATGGACTGGGTAAGCTAGGGTTGTCCTCTCTCCAAATGATTACTGCCATTTTTTGGATGCTGGCATATGGCATTGCGGCGGATGCAACTGATGAGTATTGCAAGATTGGTGAGTCAACAACTATTGAAAGTTTGGAAATGTTTTGTCGTGCAATCGTGCAGGTTTTTTGAAGCCGTTATTTGCGTTCACCCAACACTAATGACATTACACGGCTTCTTCACGTTGGTCAACAGCGTGGTTTTCCTGGAATGCTGGGTAGTCTTGACTGTATGCATTGGAAGTGGAAAAATTGTCTAACTGTATGGGCAGGCCAATACGCAAGATGGAGTGGATCACCAACCATTGTCTTAGAGGCCGTAGTGGATTATTATCTTTGGATATGATACGCATACTTTGGTATGCCAAGTTCAAACAACAACATCAATGTTTTAGAGGCCTCCCATCTTGTAACACCCCAAGTTTAAAATCTAAAACCTAGGCGTGTTAACTTTTCTTTACTTAAATGCGGAAAATAAATCATTTAAAACTTCAACATTTTCATTTTCTATTATAAAAATTTTACAAAAATTTCGACAGAGTCTCCTCTATAACTGGGACATAGCCAACCTGTAGAGGGACATCATACCCATATTAAAAATACAATTCTCAACTCATTCAAACCCAACATTCAAGATCCAATCACAATTCAATATTAACTCCCACATCACCACATTTATCCGAAACTCCTCAACATAAAATTTCCAAAAACAATAGACATTGACAAATGAAATGGTAAGTAGTTAAATCATTAATGCGACACCATTCTTCATTCGAAGCTAACTTCAACCAAACTATAATCAATAAAATGAATAAGAAATAATTTAAATGGTAACTTAAGTAAATTTAACTTTATTTCAAAAGTGACAACGGTACTGCCTGAGCCTGCCGCCAAGTGCTCTCCTCATGTCATCTAACTTTCATCACCTGAAATATTGGGGAGGGATTGGGGTGAGCTAAAGCTCAGTAAGTAAACTTTATGCATGAAATGCACGCTTATGACATGAATGCTTTAAAATTTTCATATATGTATCCCCATTTACTTTACTTTCCAGAACTTTCAAACTTTTCAAACTTTCACTTAACATTTCAAAGCTTTCACTTAACATTTCAAAACTTTCACTTCATTTCCATCGTGAGATCACTTGATGTATCTTCTAGTCTGTCAGATAATAGTGGGCAATTCTTATTTAGGACCAGGTTATCATTTTTCCACCGTATAGCGGTTTAAAATTTGACACCGTCAAGCGGTTTAGCAATCGTCAGCGCAAAGCGGTTTAATATTTGTCACCGTCAAACGGTTTAGCAATCGTCACCGCAAAGCGGTTTAATATTTGACACCGCCAAGCGGTTTGGCAATCATCACCGCAAAGCGATTTAATATTTGCTACCACCAAGCGGTTTGACAATCGTCACCGCAAGCGGTTTAATATTCACCACCGGAACAACGGTTTAATTCGGGTACGCCGGTCTCCCACGCCCCATTTCCCACTCACACCTTTCATGGCATAGAAATACACCCATTCTTTCTTAAAACTTGGGGTACATGCATTTTGAGAAAACTTAAACTTACCACATTCTTCATTTAAAAATCATTTGACTTCCCCAACTCAATGAAAAAGCATGCTTGACGATGCAACGACATGATAACATGTATGCTTAAACCTTCTCTTAATAACACATACATGTATAAAGTTCATAGAAAGCATCATAAGCAAATAAATTCCAAGAATATAATTTAAGCTCATTAATTACACCTTAACATTTAACTTCAATGAAAATGGGGGAAGTTTACTTACTTGACGTCCTTAGTATTTACCGTCTTTCTTAAATAGCAAGCGGAGGTGTCTTGGTTGCACGTGACGTCAATGTACCAAATATCCTATGTATTCACATTAATCAGTAAAGTGCAACTTCTAACTCAAAATGTGACCTCACAGTATAACAATTACCTTGAACACCACATTTGAGACAAACAATCAATTTCAATGTACATAAAAATTTGCTTACCCTTTTTTTTTTCATCTAGAAATCAAAATTTTATAGTTTGACTTTACTAAATTACAAAAATCAAAATTTTAACTATTAATAAATCTGAAAAATTAAATTGAATTTCCACTTTTAAGAATCAAGGTGAACTAATTGTTAAGCTCCTACATTTTGAAATTTGGAATCAGTACACATTTAAAATTTTACTCTAAACTTTGAAATTATAAAGATAATTCTAAATTAATTAACCGAAATCAATTATCAGTTACACTAATTAGAACTAATTTTCCTGAACTTGAAAATACATTACAATTCCAATTTAGTTATAAACTCAACAAAACCAATTAATTCAATGAATCCACAAATCTGAAATTATACAATATACATATATAATATTACATATCTCCAATCTCAAATAAAAATTTAAAAATTCAAAAATCTAATTAAGCCCCAAATCTGAAATTCATTCATATACTGTGCAAGACCCATATTCATATATTGAAATCTGAAAATCTACTATGAAATTACACGTCCATATACATATATATATATATATATATATATATATATATATATATATATATATATATATATATATATATATATACATCAATACACATATCCATAAGCATTACTAACCCCCAAATTAACGGTATAATTCGAAATTAGGTAAGCTTAAATCTGAAAACTATGAGAATTAACACACATTTACACACACTCACAATATATACATACATATACATATACCTATTACCCAATGTAAAAATCACATATATGTATAATAAATAGATACAAACACATCATTATATACATGTTTTCAAGTGTGTGTGTGTGTGTGTGTGTGTTGTGTGCAGTCCACGGGTTTGAGGAGCCCGAGCATCTGCGTTCGAGAGGGAGGGGAAAGGAAACTTACCATGGCAGGGGGTGGCGGATGCTGAAGCTGTGGTCGGTGGCTACAGCTTCTACCGGCGATGGGGTGGCTGGGAGCGTGAAAGGCGAGAGAGACGAAGAGGCCTAGAGAAGGAAACTGAGAGTGAGAGAGGCAGAGAAGACGAGCGTGAGGATGAGAGAGGGAGAATCGGGTGAGAGAGTGGGATCCGGGTTTGGGAATAGGGTAGGGTTTTAAATTTTAACTTTCGAAATTTGTAACTTAGTCCCTCACTCTCCCCATGCGCATAGGTAGGTCCATAACTTCAATTTAGTGTACAATTACCACCAAATTTTCTCCAATTTTAATTTAACACAATTTAGGTCACTTACAACTTAATCAATTAGAAATTATAGAATGCTTAGGTAATAAAATAATTAATCACATAAAATTGCACGTGAACAATTTATAAACTTTCTAATTGGCACATTGATCGAAACGGCGTCCAAGTCCTTCCACTGCAAATTAATTCAAATTATAGACATTAAAGATCATAAATTTATAATTTATAATAACATTAACATAAATATTACGTGAAATTTAAAATTGCACATAAAAATGAAAAGTGGTCTTACACATCTATTTGCCAACCTCGCTAAAGGTATTGCTCCCCCCGCTAATTATGTCATACATGGACGTGAATACAATATGGGTTACTATTTAGCTGATGGTATATATCTGAAGTGGGTCACTCTCGTACAAACAATTCACGAGCCACGTGGACCGAAGAAAAAATATTTCGCAATGAAACAAGAAAGCTATAGAAAAGACGTTGAACGAGCATTTGGGGTTTGCAATCTAGATTCGAAATTATTGCAGGACCGTCACGATTTTGGAAGAAAAGCATCTTACACGATCGCTTGACTGCATGCATCATTATGCACAACATGATCATAGAGGATGAACGTGATGTTGAAGCACCTATTTTAGATTGGGTAGAAGTGCCGAGCCCACGAGTTGAGATGGTTGTAGATGAAAATGTTCGTTTTCAGGAGTTTCTCACTCGTTATCATCAAATTAAGGATAAGGAGGCTCACGTTGCACTCCGAAATGCTTTAATTGAACATTTGTGGGAACAACATTCAAATTTCGAGAATTAAATTATTGAAATAAATATATTTGGTGTATTTCTCGTTTTATTTTAATGATCAAATAAATATTTCAAATAAAATAATAATAAAAAGTATGTTCAAAAAGAAAAATAAAAATATTATATTTATTTGGTGTGAAATTTGAAGTTTTGGGTTGGATATGAGTTATATTATGTTTATTTGGTGTGAAATTTGAAGTTATGGGTTGGAGATGAGTTATGAAGATAGAGTAAGAGAAACTGTATTTTAGTGTAAATCTGACTGCATTTTAAAGTTCTTGGTTGGAGATGGTCTAATCCTAATCCTAATCCTAACTTATATTTTATATCCTATCATATCCTACCATATATAAAGACTAGGCCTCTTCAGTGTTCACGGTTCATAAGGCATCATGGTGATGTCATTATTTTTTTAATTTTTTTTCTCCGAGTGTGCTTGATATTGTTTAAAATGGTTTTTTTTAAATGAATAGTGACTTTTAGGAGAAATGATAGATGAGATTTGATTGAAAAGTAAAAAAATGTGGGCTTGACTTTTGATTGATAGTTGAAATTGAATACTGTAGAAAGATGAAAAAAATTTAATGGAACCAAACGGGGATAAAGTCGTAATAATAATATTTTAATATCGATGTGAAATTTTTGTAAAATGCTTTTACATTATTTTCGAATTACTAAAACATAATAAAAATTATAGCCATTTAAGATGATCCGATAACAATCTATTTAATCTTTCAATGATTTTTTTTGTGTGATTAATTTTCTGGGTTCAGATGAAGTCGTAATAGTAAGATATTTATATCAATATGAATATCTCATATAGTACTTTATTACATTATTTTCGGATTACAACACCGTCAATTGTAACAATTTCAAATGGTCACCTAACATTTATGTTATTATTATTATTATTATTATTATTATTATTATTATTATTATTATTATTATTATTATTATTATTATTATTATTATTATTATTATTATTATTATTATTATTATTATTATTATTCATTTCATTCGTCTGGTTAATTTTGAGAACTCAAATAAAGTCGTAATAACAATATCTTAATATCGATGTGAAGCTTTCACACAATACTTTTACATTATTTTCGAATTACTAAAACATTATAAAAATTATGGTCGTTTAAGATGATCCAATAACAATGTATTTAAACTTTCAATGTTTTTTTCCTTCGTATGATTGATTTTATGAGCTCAGATGAAGTCGTAATAGTAAGATCTTTATATCAATATGAAGATCTCATATAGTACTTTATTACATTATTTCGGATTACAATACCGTTAATTGTAGCAAAAATTGTAGCTGTTTCAAATGATCCCCTAACATTTCTGTTATTCTATTTTATTTTTTTATTCCTTTCATTCGTTTGGTTAATTTTGAGGACTCAAATAAAATCGTAATAACAATATCTTAATATCGATGGGAAGTTTTCGCACAATACTTTACTACATTATTTTCGCATTACTAAACCGTAGCAAAAATTACAATCGTTAAGGATAATTCATTAAAAATGTATTTCATCTTTCATTGATTTTTTTCTTTCGTTTGGTTGGATTTCTTAGCTCAAATGAAGTCATAATAACAAAATATTTATATCAATACGAAGATCTCATATAGTATTTTATCTCATTATTTTCGAATTACAAAACCGTCAATTGTAGCAAAAATTATAGCCATTTAAAATTGTATCTTAACATTTTTTATTTTATTTTTGGTTTATTTCCTTCATTTGGTTAATTTTGAGGGCTCAAATAAAGTTGCAATAGCAATATCTTAATATTGACTTGAAGCTTTCGCACAATATTTTACTACATTATTTTTGAATTACCAAACTATAGCAAAAGTTATTGTCTTCTAAAATGATCCATTAACAATGTATTTCATCTTTAAATGATTTTTTTACTCATTAAAAATTTAATTAACTCATTGTTATCTGCTGTGATATTTATTTACTTTCCATTAAGTTTTGGAATCTCGGTTAATTGGATATGTTATTCTTCAATCTTGCAAGTTCAAAATAACAATAGTAGTGGTATGAGTAAATCTCAAATATTGACGCTATTTTATACGCAATTTTTATCTCATCTCGTGCTTCGCACGGACCACACTAGTATATATATATATATATATATATATATATATATATATATATATATATATATATATATATATAAAAGAGGAGAAGCCTCTTTACTGTTCATAAGGCTGATGTCATATATGTAATTTTGTTTTTTATTTTTTTTTTATTTTTAAAATCCTACCTATTTTGTTCACGATTTTCATTTGGCCAAACCGACATACTACTTTTCTCTGTCCACAATCATCGTTTCTTCATCGAATACACATGCAACCTTCCTCGCTTTTCCCCAAGTTCATTCACAGATTATGTTCACAATTTCATTTTCAGCAGTTCTTTCGTCTCCACATGATAAGTTCTTTAATAGCACTTATTTAGTCCACCTATTCTCGTATTTTGTTGTTAGTTTAGTTTTATTTAAGTATTGTTAATGTATTTCTATGTTTTGTGTTGTATAGGATCATGAAGGCAAGAAAAGAGGAAGAAAGGACTAAAATGCACTAAAAATGAAGTTTGGGGATCAAGGAAGCAATTTAACTTACGGCCGTAAATATTAAATTCACGGCCGTATATAATTTCTGGGCGTAAGTGGGAAAACTTCAGAAATCCACTTACAGCCATAACATGTGAATTAGTAAGGCAGTAACCTTCAAACCCAAAAAATTGTCCAGAAATCCACTTACGGCTGTAACCTCCAAATTTATGGCCTTAACTTCGACGTGGAATATTTTCCTATTCTAAATTAAAGTCTATCTTTGGTATATCTTATGGGCAACCCTAGGGCCGATTTTAGAACTATAAAAAGAGAAAAATCACTATAATGGAGGCTGGAAAATTAGAGATTAAAGAGAGATTCTTAGAAGATTTTCAAGCAAGAAGCATCAATGGAATTCGTGAAGTAAATTAAAGATTTCTCCGCAATCATGCTGGGCTAAATTCCATGTCTTGTTCAAGGGGGAAGTTGTGTTGACCAATTTATTGTTATTTCTCTTTTCTCACAAATGAGTAATGTTGTATCTATTCCTTTTGTTTCAATTGTTGGATTATTATGCTTTGAATGTTCACTTGAGTTTATTTGATTAATAGTTTAATTTGAAAAATTGGATTATTAATCTTTGGATTCATGAATATGCTATATTTCATGAATATATTATGTTTAGATTCTTGATCCGTAATTGTCATTGAACCTTTACTTTAGTAGCAAATAAATCTCATGCAGGTTTTGTAATAATTTAACTTGGATTGATTAATTCGAGCTTGTGAAATTAATGATCCAATTCAATCTAATTCTTCTTGTTTTTCATACTTGCCTTGCATTAAATCCTAAGAGCTTGTTTAGAATTATCCATTGGCTAGAATTGAATCAAAGAGCTTATTTTGATTTAATTGCCATAAGGAAGAATTGTGATAATCAGAGCTTGTTAGTTACTTGTGATTGATAATTTGAATAAGGAATAGAAACACGTTACGTGGAAAGAGTGTAACAATAATTGGGGGCATAACCGAAACCAAGAACAAGATTGTCTCTCATATTAATTCTCTACGCATATTTATTTATTTATTTTATGCATATTTTTCATTTAAGCAATTCCAAACAACAAAACCCCCAATTCCATTCTAATTTCTTGAGCAACTAAATAAGTTTATTGTTCCTCATGAGATCGACCCTTACTCTCGCTACTACATTATTAATAGATATTTGGCGAGTAAGGAATTATTTATTATTTTGGTGCATCGCGACACGCATCAAATTTTTGGTGCCGTTGCCCGAGAACGGTTAACCGACTTAGTTGTTTAATTAATTAGAATTTTATTTTCCTACATTTATTTTATTTATTTTATTTTTCTTTACTTCTCTATTTTTCATTGATTATTGCTTGCCTACTTCGCTTTCATGCGTAAAAATTGATCAACTAATATTGAATATTTTTTATTTTAATTCATAGATCGAGAGAACTTTTTGACAGCAAAGATGGACAGCCCAACAACCAATGGCAGCGGCTAATAATAATCTGTCTCTTAAGAAACTAGCTACCCCAGATGTTGCTCAACAACCATTATGCATCGCTTTTCCGATAGTGGAAGAAGGAAAAACTTTTGAGCTAAAATCCGGTATGATCCATCTTCTGCCAACTTTCAGAGGACATCCCGCTGAGGACCCATACAGATGTCTTAAGGAGTTCCATGTGATTTGTGATAGCATGAGGCCAACGAGTATTACTGAGGAACAAATCGAGATGAGGGCCTTCCCATTCTCGCTGAAGAATACTGCTACTGATTGGTTGTATTGCCTACCATCCGGATCAGTCACCACCTGGAACGACATGAAGAGACTATTCGTAGAAAATTACTTTCCTGCATCTAGAGTTGGGATGTAACACCCCAAGTTCAAAATCTTAAACCTAGGCATGTTAACTTTTCTTTACTTAAATGCGGGAACAAATCATTTAAAACCTCAAAATTTTCATTTTATATGATAAAATTTTATAGAAATTTCGGCATAATCTCCTCTATGAATTAGACTTAACCAACCTGTAGAAAGACATCATAACCAATTTACATATACAAATCTCAACTCATTCAATATTCAGAAATCACCCAAAACCATTTCAATAAATCTCATACTCCTCAACATAATAATCTCAATTCAATAAACTTTGACAAATGAAATAAGAGGTAATTTAACCTCAAATATGATACCAATACTTATTCGAATCTAACTCCAACCAAAACAATTATCAATAATAAATGAATTAAGAAATAATTAATGGGAAACTTAAATAAATTCTAATTTAACTTTATTTTCAAAAATTGAAAGCGGGTATAGCCTGAGTCTGCCACCAAATGCTCTTCTCGTCTCATCTAGCTTTCATCACCTGAAATATTGAGGAGGGATTGGGGTGAGCTAAAGCTCAGTAAGCAAATTTCGTACAAGTGATGTATGCTTATGACATGAGATGCTTAAAACAATTTGAAATATGTTTCCCCATTTACTTTACTTCCCAAAACTTTCAAAAACCTTTCAATCTTTCACTTAAACATTTCGAGACTTTTACTTCATTTCCAGCGTGAGCTCACTTGGTGTATATTCTAGTCAATCAGAGAGCAGTGGACAATTCTTATTTGGAACTAGGTTAAAATCCACATTTCCACAGCAAAGCGGTTTAACATTCACTTTTCCACCGCATAGCAGTTTAACAGTCCACCGCAAAGCGGTTGAACATTCCGTCGTAAAGTGACATAATTCGGGTTCGCCGGTCCCCCGCGCCCCATTTCCCACTCACTTCTTTCATGACCTAGAAGTACACCCATTATGTTTCTTAAAATATGGGACACATATCTTTTGAGAAAACCTCCACTTTTCTACATTTTTCATTAAAAAACTGACTTATAAATTCAATGTAAATGCATGCTTGATGATACAATGACATGATAATATGCATGCTCGAACACTTTCTTAAATGAACATGTACATAAAGTAACGAAAGCTTCAAAGCAGGTAAATTACATAACACTCACTGAAACACATAAATTCCGCATTAACTTTCCACTTTACTGAAAATAGGGGAAGTTTACTTACCTGTAATCCTTAGTATTCACTTTACTTTAATACAGGTGGAAGTCTTGGTTGCCCGCGACTTCAATGTTCCAATTGTCCTAGTAATTCCCATTCATCAAAAGTATAACTTTCAGTTTATAAATAATATCGTTTTTCATTTTAATACTTAATCAAATGTTAACCAAGATTAAAACTTCAATTTAACTCAATTGTAACCTTACGGTATGACCAAAACACATAAAAAAATTTGAAACAAGTAATCAATCTGAATGCACATTAGAAGGTCTTGTCATTAAATTCACACTCAAACTCAAAATTTCATAGCCTAACTTTATGAAATTACCAATTGCAATTCTAATTATTCATAATCTAAATATTAGCAGTTTAGCTTCGAAATTTAAGCCAAGTCTAAATCTGAATTTACAATTATAAATCTTAATCATAGATAAATCTAAAATTTGAAAATTCAATCAAACAATTTAAGAAATCTTAAATTTATACTCAAAGACGATATTTACGTCAATACATACATATATAAACATTACCCATTTATTAAATTTCACATTTAAGCTAAATAGCAATCTAATTTCCCAACTTCGAAAATCTGAAATTTTGTTTCTCAGTGGTTGAAAAATTTGAAGATTTCACATACAAGTAATATATATACCCTAATATATACATAAAATTTCATATATACATACAATAATGTGTGGGTGTAAAACCGTGTTTGTGTGAGTGTACGTTCAGCAGTGTGTGCGTGCATGTGCTATTACAAAGGGAGGGAAATAAGGGTGTTACTGTGGGGTAGGCGGTGGTGATTGGTGGTGTGCCGAAAAAGGTGAGGGCGGTGGCAGCGGTGTCGTGAGAGAAAGGGAGAGAGCGAGAAAGCTAGGGAGGTGAGCGAGAGACAAGTCTAGGGATGTCAACGAGCCGAGTCGAGCCGGCTCTCTAGCTGAAGATCAAGGCTCGAGCTTTTAGGGGTCGAGCTTTTTTTGGCTCTATCCGAGCCGAGCTAAAGCTCGTCTCCAAAAATAAGGCTCGACCCGAGCTTTAGCTCGAGCTTTTTTCGAGCCGAGCCGAGCCAAGTCCCGAGCTTTTAATTTTATTTTATTTTTATAGCAAAAATTCATAAATCTTTATTGAAAATGTATATATATAGCAAAATGAGCCGAGCTCGTGGTCGAAATTCATTGATCAAGCTTCCATCGAGCTTTTAGCCCGAGCTTTTTCCGAGCCGATCCCGAGCGGCTCGAGCCGACGAGCCGTTTTGCCATCCCTAGACAAGTCTGAGATTTAGGTTTAGGATTAAGATTTAATCTTTTGAAATTTGCAAATTACTCTCTCAAGTTTCCTCCTCTGTCTAATTAAGCCCATAAGTTCTATTTACTCTCCAATTAACACTAAACTTTCTTCCTCAACTTTCAATTTAAAAAAATAAAATAGCAAGTAGCATGCTTAGGCAATAAAACAATTAATCACATAAAATTGCACGTAAACAATTTATAACTTTCTGATTGGCACATTGATCGAGACGGCGTCCAAGTCCTTCCACTGAAAAAAATAATTTCAAACCATAGACATTAAAAGTATCAATTTACAATTTTATAATAACATTAACATAAATATTACGTGAAATTTAAAGATGCACGTAAAAATGAAAAGCAGTATTACATGGGACAACCCAGAAAGAAATCTGTGGGTGCGCCAAAACAATGGAGAAACACTGTACGAGTATTAGGAGCGCTTCAACAAGCTCATCTCGAGCTACCCCATCACCAGATTAGGGAGCAACTCTTAGTGCAGTACTTCTATGAAGGGCTATTACTGATGGACAGAAGCATGATAGATGCCGCAAGTGGAGATGCACTGATGGACAAAACACCGGAACAAGCAAGGGCTCTGATATCCACTGTGGCTGAGAACACTTAACAATTCAATTCAAACATGGATGTGCAAGCCCTCCGCGTGAATGAGGTAAGTGGTTCCAATATTGAAAATTTATTATCTTAACTAACAAATCTTGTTAAAAAATTTGCTATAGGGAACTCACAATAAGTCAAGGTATGCAGGATATGTGCGAATTTTGGACATCCAACGGATACTTGTCTGGTGTTGCAAGAGGAAAACAGTTCCCAGGTGAATGCTGCAGAAGGTTTCCCATTCCAAAGACAGCTGTACAATCCGTACTCTAATACCTACAATCTAGGATGGAGGGATCACCCCAACCTAAGCTATGGAGCAAACAAGCCCCCGGGTTTCGTCCCCAACAAACCTCAAGGGCAATTTCAGCAACAAGGGACCTTCCAACCACAGGGGTAGTATCTGCAAAATCCTCAAGTCTCAGGTATGTCTCTTGAAGACATGGTAAAAACACTTGCAACTAACACATTGCAGGAAGGAGTATGCAGTTGATTTTGAACTTAGAGAGCATCCAGTTAAAGTTTCACATTATATGACCTTCAGCATCTTCAAAACAATTCTAGATAGGCTTGATGAGTATCATTAAGACATGTTGAAGCGGTCTTGCCTATGGCTATTAAAAGAATTGAGTACGACGCAGTTTTCACTGCAGCTTATACTGCGACTTCTGAACCAGTCGAAGGTGACGTGTTCGATTTTTGCTTTGGGGATGGGAAGATAGTCACCTTCTCGATTTTTGAGTTTGCCCTCATCACGAGATTAAAGTGTGGTGACAGGCCAGCGACATGGTCCTGGAATCCCTCAAAATCCAGGCTTTATCTCAAATACTTTGAGGGAAAAAGGACCGCTACAAAGGGGGAGCTCGAGTAAGCTTTACGGACTTGTCCCGATATGTTGGACAAATTAAAATTGAGCATGGTCTATGTTTTGGAGAGCGTCGTGAGGGACAAGAAAAAAAAGACTCGTATCGACTTATATGCTTTAGAACTTGTTGATGATATTGACATCTTCAACAACTATCCATGGGGATCTATATGATTTGTCGATACCGTCAACATATTCAAGAAAAAGCATTCGATGCCCAATACGGCGAAGGGCGAGCGGAAGTATGATGCATACGGCTTACCATTGGCTCTGCAAGTAATCATTTTAAAGTTTTTAGTTTGAAATTATTTATTATGTTTTTCATCGTCATCATAATTGTAAGTTTCATAGATCTGGGCATACGAGGTTATTCCCACCGTGAGTGACAGGTGGGCAGTTAGGATGGAGACGCGATTCCCTCATATCCTGTATTGGAGATCAATGGAGAAGCCAAGCGCTGAGGAACTTTCCATTATCCTCTATGATCCTTAGGTGAGCGTACAATTTGATCATAAATTATTATCAATGTAATATATCGGCTTGACACATGATTTATAAATCGTTCGAATGTTAATAGCTCGAAGTCCATCACGAGTTGATGGCTTATACCGAGGAAGAGGAGCATGAGTACATGCGTGGACTGGTATGTAATGTAATTTTAGATTGTTACTCGCCTTTTGGTCTTGTATTACACTGAAAAAAGCAATTAATTTTTATTTTCATTTATTTATATACGATCAGCATGCTATCCGAGATCTCCTTCACTGAGGAGATCGCCTTCACCTGAGGATATCTCCCGTACTTCTGCCATTCTCCCATCCTACGGTATGTTCATTCAAAAAATATTTTTTAAATTTATCTTTTTGTGTTGTAATTTAGGTTAAATAATTAATTTTCATTTATTTTTATTTATGTAGGATCAGCACAGTCCAGTACGAGGCATGTGCCCGCCGTTCATGACATCTCATTCACCGGGGAGATCTCACGTACTTATACGCTCTCCCACTCCCCCGGTATGTTCATGAATTTAGTTTTTAATAAGTTATAGTAATTTATTAGGGGTTAGTTTATTTCCTATTATAATAGTTGGAGTTTAATATTTGAATTTGTTATGTTTATGAGTTGAGAATTATTTTTGGACTAGTTGGTGAACTGGGAGTTTTATTGAGTTGTGGTTGATGTTTTGAATTGTCGTGGTTGAGTGTTTGCATGTTTTTGTTTTATTGTGGCATTTTGATGTTCCTTTACAGGGTGACTAAGTAAAAATTTTAATGGAGACTTTGTCGAGATTTCTTTAAAATCTTAAATTAACACGTCCTCACCACTCATGAGACCCCATTCACACGGTATGTTCATGGTTTTAGTTTTCAATAAACTATAGTATTTTAATGATCACATTTACATGTTATAATATTTGAGTTAAATAATTAATTTTCATTTTTTTCAGCACCCAGCACCTCACACTGATGATTTGTTTGAGCGTCTGGTGGGGGTCATCCGTGGTGAGATCTGTGCCCTTCGGGATGAGCTCTGAGGTAAGGTCGACTCCCTAAGGGATGATCTCCGAGGTGGGCATGGAGTATCAGATATGATGCCAGAGCACGATGAGCTGGATGATATGACATCTCAGATGATGGAGTAGGGTTTTGGCATGGGTGGCGGAGGAGGTGTCTCAGGTGGCTGGGGATGTGACTATGGGGGTGTCAGTGTGGGTAGATGGTGAGGCGTCGCAAGCGTCGATGGGAGTGGAGAGGAGGTGCTTCGAGTGGAGGTGGAGGAGGTGCCTCGGGTGGAGGTTGAGGTGCCTCAAGTGGCAGAGGAGGTGCAGGTGGAGGTGCCTTGGGTGGCGGAGGAGGTGCATGTGGAGGTGCCTGGGTGTCTGAGGATGTGACTGATCCGCATGTGTCGACTGAGATGTCGACGGGGGTGGCGAGGAGGTGTCTCAAGTGTTGAAAGAGGTGCCTCAGGTGTCAGAGGTGCCGGAGGATGAGTCGACTGAGGTGCTTGCGAAGATTGTCGAGAAGAGAGGACGGAAATGTACTGTTGTGGTAAAGGAGCAAATTGTTAGTAAGAGGTCAAAACAACCATCACATCATGTTCTTTCTCCGTTCACGACTGAGGCGAAGAAGAGGACATTCTTGGAAGGAACTTATGTCAACTTATTCTGCGAAGTCGATCCGGATAAGAAAAAGACTTTCGATATGTGGTACCATAAACTTGAGTCGAAGTAAGCTTCTTATGATTTTGTTTATTTATTTTTATATAGTTAAAGGATCGTATATGATTTTCTAATTCTTTATTCATTCATGTTTTGCTTTGCCATTTGGAAGATAATCATATCTGATGCTAAAGATTGGTTTGGAATAGATCTCAAGAGCGGAGCTTGGCTTTCCGATGATGTGAGTGCATAATCGCAATTATGTGAACTCACTATATTATTTTTTGATTGATAATATTTTGCTCGCTTATGTTTTATATTGTAGCACGTTGATCTTGCGATGGAGTTGCTGCGCAATTGGGTAAGGAGGTACCCGAGATTGTTCGGCTTCCTTGAGCGAGTCATCTTGTGCTGCGGCTTCAAAAAAGTTTTCGACATCGAGTATGCAAATTACAACAGAAACCCTACCTCGTACATGTTTCCAGATTATATGTCAGACTACGTGGCAGGGGTAGAGCCGATGTGTAGCCAGTCGTGGACGGGTTGTACACACCTCTATATTCTAGTGATCATGAATTCACACATTATTGCTGTTGAGATCGTGTTCGCTCAATCGAAAAATGTATGTGTACGACTCCAATCATGGTTGTCTCGCAACGTCCCAGCTGCAAGAAGCTCTACTATCGTTGGCAGTCATCATTCCCCTTATCGCTAAGCGTGCCGGAATTGCTATAAATGATATAATAGTCATAGAGAGGATCAAGGGGACTTCCAAACAAAATGTCAAGTAAATCTTTTCTTACAATCGTATTCTAATATTTAATTAAATTTTTAACTACGTTCATTTATTTCACTAACTTTTTTTTAAACATTCAGTGGTGATTGTGGCATTTTTACAATCAAGTATATTAAGTTCTTGAGCATCAGACGAGATGTCAGGATGATCAATCAAGAACATATACAGAAATGGAGGATTAAATTTTGGCTGCTGATTTGTATATGTCAAATTGTGATCCATGATTGTATATATAATTGCATATATATTTAATTGTCAATTTTTTTATTACTATTAAAATTACGAGTGCATACCTGTATAATATTAAATTACATTTCAATTGATAAGATTTAAAGTTCGTGTGGATTATGTAAAAGCATTGAAAAATATATGAATAATTACAGTCAGTCTAGAACGGTAAAAAAGTTTGTCTAGCCGAATGGACTGTCCGGTTGGGGGTTCGGTAGGACGAACTGTTTGGTCTGACCGGTGGGGTTTAGGATTTTAGGTTTTAGGGTATGAAATTTTAATTGTTTAATTAAGTAATTACGTGAATTTCCTCACAAGAAATATGATAAATATTTTTTGGAATTGCTATCCCAAACGTGTGATTATTAAATAATTGCGAAAAGAATTATGCATTTCACCTTCTCGGGAATGCTTTCACAGAAGTCTACAAGGCACGTACCACACAGATAATCAAAAATCATTTTCATCTTCGTCTGATTCTCCACATTTACAGCTTCACTTTAGCGGAACCAAATATTAAAATAGAAAACTAATTTACTAATGGCATCATCAAAGTAAATTTCCGTTTTAGTGTTTGATTCCGTGGAAATAAAGTTGTAAAGGTGGAGATTGTAGGAAGTTTAAAATGGATTCCAGTAATCTATGTAGCTTACGCCTTGACGACTTCTGAGAAAGCAATCCCACGAAAGCGAAATATTCATGAATTGCTTATCTCACAAGGGAATATGATAAATGTTTCTTGGAAAAACTGATATTGTGGGGCACCACAAACGTGTAATTATTAAATAATACCGAAACAAAAAATTTATGCATTTCACCTTAACTGGATTGCTTTCACAAAAAGGTCGAGACGCATACTACATTGACTATCTGAATCCATTTTCATTTTCCTTCGATTCTCCACCTTTACAGCTTTACTTCGACGAAAATAAAGATGTAAAGGTGAAGAATCGAAGGAAGATGGAAATGGACTCAGATAATCAGTGTATCATGTGTCTCGACTTCTTTTGTGAAAGCAATCCAGCAAAAGTGAAATACATAATTTTTTTTCGTAATTAATTAATAATCACACGTTTTGCATAGCCTAAAATATCTTTTTTTCCAACAAACGTTTATCATACTTCCTTGTGAGATAGCAATTCACGAACTTTAATATCATCTAGAAAATAGGATAATTTATTATCAACCAATACTACAATTCTAATAATAGTTTTAACAGTAATAAAATTAACTATTAAAAGGCAACTGACTAGTACAAGTTTGACGAGTATGACCGACTGCGTTGCACCTGCCGTACTTTCGCGATCTGGGAAACTCTCCAGTAGATGGTATTCTAGACGTACGTACACGTCCAGGAGTACGTCGATGGACATCTGGTGGCAATAAATTATCAAGCAGGAGTAGGTGTTCAGGAAGGTCCCACTCAGCCTCATTTGGTAGAGGAAATTTAGTTTCAGAATACCCTTCTCTCCAAGAAGCAGTCATATAGTAATCAGTTGATAATGAATGTGGTGAAAAGTCTCGATGTCTAGCAACTGCAACTGCATGAGCGCATGAAAAGCTCTCAAGCTGAAACTATCTACATGTGCACGTGTTGTTATTCAAGTCCACAACATAACCAACATTAAGTTCGCATGTGACGTTGAATCGAAACTGATCTAGTGGCTCCACGCACAACCTTCTAGCCAGGTCTAATGTTTTGAAGAGTTTGGTGTCCATGGCAGGGGTGTGATAAGATGTGCATGATTGAGATTCCTCGCATCTATAGTGAAACCAAACTTGCAACTTCTCCCTAACATTCTCAATTATTGCTAGAATTGGTAACTCTCGATCATTCTTAAATAATGCATTTAGAGATGAAAATCTCTATGCAAATTGTTCATGATGTCTCTAGGTCTGTGAATAATCATTGTGTCTTCAAACTTATGCATTATCTGTTGTCCGATAAACCATGAACTCGCTTGTCTATGATCATTTCAATGAATGCCCAATTGACAAGTATGTTCTCGTGCATACTTGCGAACTAAAAAGAACTGATTTGTGGCCATCCTCGTTGCTCGCCTACCCCAACTAAAATTTTTGTTTACACAGAAAATTGTGTATGTACTTATGTCTGACTTCTTCACTTTAAACTCTAAATTATGCTTAAGTGCAATACCGTGCACTGCTTCTTGAAGATCTTGCTTAATATTAAATAATTGGCTGAATTCCAAATCTTCATCATCTGGAACCACACCTGAATTATTAGTTGATCATGAACTTGGCCGAGCCTGTGAGTTCTCAAAGTGCTCATGTCGATGTCTAGATAAAGCAATCAGATCATCGTTTTTAAATGGAATGTCTAATGTGTCCCAAATATCATTCATATTTTGATCCCCACAATCGAATTCTTCATTCTGATTATCGGGGATATCCTTCCTTACTAAAGTTACGCAAAGAGGAATAGTTTCCTTTTTGTTCGCCTCAATTAACCACATAATTTGAACATCAAAAGTAACAAACACAGGTGGTAATGTAACTTGAGAATTCGAGTTAAATAGAAATCCAAATTTAATATCATATTTGGATTTATCAATTTAGAGTTGTTCTTGTATTTTGCAGTACAAGTCTGTAAATGAAGTACCTGGTGTTATTAAAATTTCAGAAATGTTTTGATCACTTATATATTTGCATAACCATCGCAGATTATCGTCAACTTCAAATTCACCAAAATATGAAACTGGGACAAAAGTAATATCTGCATTGATAAAAAATGATAAATATTCAAAACAACAAATTAGGAATAATGACAGTAATTTTAATAAAAAAATAATTAAAAAAAGTCCTTCCAGCTGGACTTCAGTCGGTTAGACTGGACCATGTTATCGGTCCGGTTAGACCGTGACCGAAACTTTTGGTTTGTCCAACTCTTCCTTCCGATTTTGTTTACTGAACAGACAAATTTTTCACACTTCGCCTTATTAATTTTTCATTGTTTATCTACATAATTTTAGATCTATAGAACAATTTAAAATTATTAACCAAAAAAATAACAATAAATGATTTAAGATAATTTTTGGTTACTAAAATTATAGATCTATTGAATAAGTTTAACACAAGGAGAACAAAATTAAATACAGTATTATAAATATTGCTAAATCAACTTACTGATAAGTAGTGGATGAAATCTTCCAATTGAGCGCTGAAATTTTTTTGCCGATTTTTTGAGCACAAACAATGAAAATGAGAAAATAATTTATCTGTCTATTTAGCACAAGCAGATGAAAAAAATAGATAATAATGAAAAGTGAGACTTGTTAGTTTTTTAATGTGACTAGGAGGGTATTATAGACTTTTCATGTATAATTATTTTATCAATTTAATATATGAAAAAGGGTATAAAGGAAATATGGTTATAAGGACATTCAAGTCTTTTTATAGAGAAAAGGCTATTGTGGTTAGTTTTTAAAAATATGAGGTATTTTAACTTGGCCTTTGTTTGACTTTGGCATTTTGACAATTCTTTCCAAGTAAATTCTATTTTTTGTGGATAATCGTTTAGCCATGGCTAAGTTCACAATTTTTCAAATCGTTTTTTAAAAACACACATTTTCTCCTCCACTTATCAACCACACATTTTATCTTAAAATCATAAATAAATCAATTTATAAATCACTATATTTACTAAACAAAGGGTTGACCTTCTGAAAAGATGGTGTTTGTCAGATATAAGCAAAGTGCAAGGTGTAGGGCTATTGTGATTTGGGCACTATTCTTTAATGCAAGGGAAATTTAAGTAAATAACTTATTATAATGTATTTTAATTGAAAAATATCAACTTTTTATACTATTTGTAATATTATACAATTTTGTTTCAATAGTTTAGAAAAATGTCGAATTTGATGTGAGAGAAAATATTAATTAATAAAGATCATTAAATATTGTAATCTTTTATTTAGGATATTGTTACCTTAAATTAGGCAATTTGTAATTATCAATAACTAGTTACACACCCGTGCGATGTACGGACATATTCCATTAAAAAGGTATAATGTGTTGAATATGCACGAGAATATACATATGTGACTGCTTTTGCAGCTTGAGAAATTGTGAAATCTATAGATTTAAAAATATCACTATAATTTTTTGTATATTAGGAAACGATAACGAATGCCAATCATTCATCAATTTAATAAATCTTATAAAATGTGTAAAAATTTCATAACAAACGAAGATGATTTTGGCATCATATACATTACATATGATCATTGTATGCTTAATTTTCTTCAATAACATCTTGAAAGTGTATGGATGTGTTTAATTTATCGACTCACTTCTAGCTTTTCCATAGCCCCTTTTTGGCAAATGATAATTTTTTTACAATACTCCCATCTGATTGAAATTAAAAGATAGACTTTTGATGTAGGTCAAATCAACTATTATTTTCATCCACATACTTCATGTAATTCGCAACTTTTCGACAACGTATATTACCAATGAGGCAAGATTCCTTAAACATTTCAATGTTTAAATCATTTCGTATTGGATGTCTACAGTTACATTTTCATAACTTTAGTCGACATAACTGAACAATAACACAAATCAAAACATCCATTACTATAGATCCCAGTTCATTTTGGCACAAATATAGGCAATACTCCTTGAACATTTCCATGTTTAACCTAGCACGCACTACCTAAGTCAAAGCTTCTTCCACCTATCTCAACGAAGCATTCAAGGTCAACTCAAGGGAAATTTCCACAGGATTACATGAAAAAAAAGTTTGCCTATAAGTTAATCAAGGATTTTCTAATAATAAGTTCCTTTTTGATAGTAATGTAAGAATAAATTTCAAAAAAGTAACTTCTTTCAAGTAAAATATAAGCATGAAGTAACTTGTACCTCTTTCCAGAACTTAACAAAACATGCTCTAAGTAACCTTCTTCAAAAAATAATAACAATAATAATAATGGTCTCTCTATCGAATGGCGACGAGATCCTCCAAAAAATCTCTATGGATTTTATGTATTCTGATGCATTGTTTTCTATGATAAAAGCGTCTTCAAGTTCACATACAATGTCAGTCATGCTTGGGTGATAAGCTGAGTAAGGTTCAATACATGCTAGAGCTATCTCCACCACTCTCCACATTGCTTCGGCATGGTATCCTCCCTTTACGTTAAGGTCTACAATTTCTTCGATCCTTGAATTCTTTATATGGGGCTTGGCCTGTATTAAAGAAAAGTTGATTGTGTGTGGTCAAGCATGAATAGTTTTAAGAAATGTACTGTCACGACCCGTCCCGAATCATCCTAGTGGACCCGAGATGTGACGTGTGCCAATGATGAAAGCTAGCTGGACACCAGATCCACCACCAAGGCAAAATGACCTGTTTTTTACCGTAAAAAATTAAAAAAAAATTGACAGAGTTTCCCTTATAACTTTGACTATACCAACCTGAAAAGCAACAAAACTCCCAAACAAAACGTATATATAACATCAATTAGAAGCTATTTGTTCCAAAATATGCATAACAAAGTAAAATGCAGCGACCTGTTTGGTATCATTTACAAATTAACCACAATATGTGTAAACCCCTCCAAAAGGGCAACAAGCCCATCAACAATGAAATGTCACATGTGATGCAAAATACATACACAAAATACTCGACATGTGACCCATGAATAACAAGGACTTGTTAGACGAATGGAATCATAAAACTATTAGGTCACGTGGCTCTGGTTCTCTTCACTGCAGGTTCTTCCAAAACGGCTGCTTAAAACACAATGCGTCCTAAAATAGAAAATTAATAAGATATGAGTTTACAAACTCAGTGAGTGGATAGTTCGAAAATATGTATACTTTTCTCATTTATACATATTTCCTGAAAATCTTATTTACTCGGTTATAACTTGAAAGAATTTTAAATTTTGATATTTACCTTCATTATTGAACGTACTAGTATCATAAAATCATTCATTTTGGATTCTAAATGATGTAACTTAAGCATAAGGATAATAAGTAATTTGACATCAATAAAATCATAACTGTCATTTCACCATATTATAAGCTGAATTCTTCATTCTGTAAACTTGATAAACTGAATTCTGTTATTTGAAATCAAATAAAATGAAGTAATACTGAAAATCACACCAAAATGTACCCAATGAATAGTCTCGTTCTTGTACAGAGTAATCTCATGTACAATACAAAGTCATTCAAATCTGATAACTAATAAACTGAGTCTGATGATCTGATAATCTGGTCATACGCGCGCAGAGCTGCTCGAAGGCTATAAACTGGTCATACACTATGGAAACGCATTCACAATAGTGCAGAGCGGGTAAAATAACATATCTGGTCATACACTGTGGAAACAGATTCACGACAGTGCAGAGCGGGTAAAATCACCATATCTGGTCATACACTGTGGAAACAAATTCACATCAGTGCAGAGCGAGTAAAATCACTGTATTTGATCATACACCGTGGAAACGAATTCACATCAGTGCAGAGCGAGTAAAATCACTTGGGTACTTTCTGGTGGTTTTTAAAATAATTTAAATATAATCTAATGCTGATAAAATGTCAATGAAATCCTTTAACTGAACTAATTCTAGCTTTAAAAGAACTGTTTATAATAAACGTCACTTTATTCTTAAAATCTTACTGTAAACTGAATAGTTAAAAATAACCACGTTCTGCAATTTATATCATTCAATATAAGCACTATAATAAATAAACGTTCCATAAATGTTTTAGAATTAAGATAAATTAAATAAGTGCTTATTTTTTTTAAAAAAAATAAAGTTATCCACTCACAAAGTTAGAGATTGTAGCTAGTTCGGCTGGTAAGCTTTTCCTATTTCAATATCACCTCCTAAAATATAGATAAGAGTTTGCATTAACTTAACTCATCACAATTATAGTGTACATGTCCAATTAAAATAACATCCTATAACATTTCACAAATCTCATATACTTCCAACATTATAATTAACCAACATCTCTTTCATGAAATATAATCTCATTATCGTTAATATATCCTTCAATTAACCAATTTTTCAAATAAATGTACCATAACACCAAAACCCCTTTCCAAAGAAAATAGTAATGGACTAAATCTTCAACTTAATTACATGGGTAATTTAACCTCCAAATAAACTTCACCAAATTAAGCATTTAAGCATGAAATAATTTAACATAGGCTCCAATAACTTAATCTTACACAAATCATGAATTTATTCCACTATTATTTCAAACCCTAGCATGTAACAACAATGAATTCAACCAAACTTGAATATTTAGCTCAATATCTTCTAATGAATCATAAATCCATCCAAAAATCTAACATTTAACTCAAAAATCAAAACCCTAAAATCAACACCATATCTCAAATAAATGGGTATTGCTTACCTCTTGAAGGTGAAAATGAAGTCTTGAGGGTTGAATGAAAATCCCTCCCCCCCCCCCTTTTTTTTCTTTTTCTTCCTTCTTTTTTTTTTTCTTCTTTTCTTTCCACCGATTTTTTTTCTTCTCTGCCGAGCTCTCTCTCTGGTATTGTGTATATGTATCTTTTGAGTTTGTCCCCTAATATCAAGACAATTTAAGTTTGATAGAAATTGCATAGTTGGTCCTCCATTTATACATGTATATATATACCCATTAATTCTTAACTATACATAATGATAAGTAAAACCTTCAACTTATCATAAAATTTAAATGATCCCCAAAAATTCTACTCATTTAAATTGGTCCCCACTTGGACTAAATTAGTCAAAAATAAATGTTGACTTGATAAAATAATTTTTTGACTTGTAAAATCAAAAGTGGGTTGTAACAATCTTACCTTCTTAAAGAATTTCGTCCTCGAAACTCAATCAACTACCATCTTAGAAGGTCAGGATACTTGGCTCGAATTTGATCTTCATTTTCCCATGTAGCTTCATCCACTGAATGATTCTTCCAAAGAACCTTGACAACTGGAATAATCTTGTTGTGTTGAATTTCTTCTTTCCGTTCAAGTATCCCTTCTGGCTCCACCTCGTAAGATAGATTCTCCTTAAGTTCAATTGGTTGTGGCTCGAGAATATGAGATGAATCTGGAACGTACTTACGAAGCATCGAAACGTGAAATACATCATGAATCCTAGATAACTCAGCTGGCAAGGCTAAACGATAAGCCACTGGACCAATTCGTTCAACAATCTCATAAGGTCCAATATATCTCGGACTCAATTTTCCTCTCTTGCCAAATCACAGCACACCTTTCCAAGGAGACAATTTAAGGAAAACTCTATCTCCAACAGTAAATTCAAGATCCTTCCTGCGTCTGTCTGCATAACTTCTTTGCCTGTCTTGTGCTGCTTTTAACTTCTCTTTAATAACCTTTACTTCTTCTGTTGCAATCTGGACAATTTCAGGGCCTACTAATTTTCTCTCACCAACCTCACCCAAACAAACAGGTGTTCTACATCTTCTACCATAAAGGGCTTCAAATGGAGCCATCTCTATGCTCGACTGATAATTGTTATTATAGGCAAACTCCATTAAACGTATATGAGCATCCCAACTGCCTTTGAATTCCAGAACACAAGCTAGCAACATATCCTCTAAAGTTTGTATAGTTCTCTCTGATTGACCATCTGTCTGTGGGTGAAAAGCTGTACTAAAATGAAGCTTAGTACCCAGAGCACTCTGTAGGCTAGGCCAAAATCTAGAAGTAAATCTAGGATCCCTGTCTGACACAATGGATACTGGAGTCCCATACATACTGACTATCTCATCAACATATAACTTTGCCAATTTATTTAAGGAAAATGTTGATTTGATTGGCAAAAACCTTGCAATCTTTGTCAAGCGGTCAACAATCACCCAAACACCATCATGACTATTCTGAGTGCGAGGAAGACCAAATACAAAGTCCATAGTAATATGTTCCCATTTCCACTCTGGAATAGGTAACGGCTGTAGAGGCCCCGCTGTCTTCTGACAAACTGGCTTTACCCGTTGACAGGTAAGACACTTAGATACAAAATCTGCTATCTCTCTTTTCATACAGACCACCAATAATGCTCTTTCAAAGTATGATACATCTTGGTACTTCCCGGGTGTATTGCATAGGCTGAACTGTGTGCCTCTTCTAAAATCTCTTGCTTCAATTTTGGTATATCAAGAACATACAATCTGCTCCCCATAACTAATACCTCATCTCGGATTTCATAGTCTGATCGTAAACCAGTATCGATTTCTGCCTTCAAAATCCTCAATGTCAAATCTTGAGATTGAGCTTCTTTAATCTTGTCAATCAAGGTAGGCCGTACCTGAAAATGAGCTAGAAGTGCTCCGGTAGTAGTCGCTGACAACTGAGCATGCAAGTTCTTGAACTCGCAAATCAAGGAAGCACATACTGCATTTAGTTGAGATGAAGAATTACTATTCTTTCGACTGAGAGCGTCTACAACGACATTAGCCTTCCCTGGATGATAATCAATTTTGCAGTCATAATCTTTAATCAATTCTAGTCATCTCCTTTGCCTCAGATTCAATTCTTTCTGATCAAAAATATACTTCAAGCTTTTGTGATCTGTAAATATCTGACATTTTTCACCATACAAATAATGCCTCCATATCTTCAATGCCAAAACCACTGCATCCAACTCTAAGTCATGGGTTGGGTAGTTTAATTCATACTTCTTTAATTGTCTTGAAGCATAAGCTATAACTTTCTCATTCTGCATCAAAACACAACCCAGACCCTGATGTGAAGCATCACTGTAAATCACGAACTCTTCACCTGGAGATGGAAGAGTAAGTATTGGGGCAGAAACTAATCTATTCTTCAACTGTTGAAAACTCTTCTCACATTCTTCAGTCCACATGAATTTAGAGTTTTTTCGAGTCAGACTGGTCAAAGGAAGAGCAATTTTTGAGAAACCCTCTACAAATCGACGGTAGTAACCTGCTAATCCCAGAAAACTCCTTACTTATGTCACATTTGTAGGCTGGTCCCAATTCATCACTGCTTCGGTCTTGACTGGATCTACATAAATACCCTCGGCTGAGATAACATGACCCAAAAATACCACCTTGTCTAGCCAAAATTCACATTTGCTAAACTTAGCATACAACTGCTTATCTCGTAAAATTTGCAAAATGATCTTCAGATGCTCAGCATGCTCTTCATGATTATGAGAATAAATTAATATATCATCAATAAAAACAATAATGAATCTATCCAAATATGGTTGAAATACTCTATTCATCAAATCCATAAAAGCGGTTGGGGCATTAGTTAACCCAAATGGCATCACAAGAAACTCATAATGGCCATATCGAGACCTGAAAGCAGTCTTCGGCACATCAGAATCCCTGATCTTGAGCTGATGATACCCCGAACGCAAGTCAATCTTAGAGAACACGGTGGCACCTCGGAGTTGATCAAACAAATCATCAATACGGGGCAAAGGATACTTGTTACGGATTGTCACTTTGTTCAACTATCTAAAGTCGATACATAATCTCATTGTGCCATCCTTCTTTTTCACAAATAAGACCGGTGCTCCCCATGGAGATGTACTGGGCCTAATAAAACCCTTATCGACTAATTCTTGCAACTGCACTTTCAACTCTTTCAACTCCACTGGAGCCATTCTGTAAGGTGCCCACGAGATAGGAGATGTCCCTAGAATTAAGTCAATAACAAACTTAATGTCCCTATCTGGTGGTAGCCCGGGAAGATCTTCTGGAAACACATCCTGAAATTCTCTTACAACAGAAATATCTTCAAGCCTCAACTTAGTGATTTGAGCATCAATCACATGGGCTAGATATGCATGACACCCTTTTCTAATAAATCTCCTGGCATCAAGTGCAGATATTACACAAGAAGGCAAAATTCTTTGCTCACCATAAAGATAAATTTCAGGTTCTCCAGGCTTTCTGAATATAACTTCTTTGCGAAAACAATCAACTGCAGCATGATTTGTAGCTAAGAAATCCATGCCCAAAATAACATCAAAATCATGGATGTCAAGTGGAATTAGATTAGCTTTCAACTCCCGATAATCTCCTACTGGGGTCCCCACAACTAAATCACTGTCTAATGGTTCCAATGCACAATCCACATGAATAGCAAGACCATATGAAATAAATGAATGGGTGGCACCTGAATCAATGAGTGAACGAGCATTTCTACCAAAGATAGATAACATACCCACGATTACATCTGGTGACTCCTCGGCATCCTGCTGAGTCATCGAAAAACGCTCCCCCTGGGACATGGGACTTCCTGACTGGCTCTTCGATCGAGTACCCCCACTGCTGGAAGCATTCGGCTGTACTCCACTAGATACACCAGTCTTATTTGTTAAAGGACCCTGATTCTGAATCTGTCTAGTAGCAATAACATTTGATTGTTTTGCAACACTCCCTTGAGATTGATTCAGACAGTCCCTCTTCATATGCCCAACTTGGCCGCACTGGTAACACACACCAGCTCCTCTAAGGCACTCTCTTGGATGGAATCTTCCACATAACTGACATTGTGGAAATCTAGTATGACTAGAACTCCCACATGGGGTAGAAATAACTGGTCTCTAAGAAGAACTTTGAGTATGAGGGCGATGGTGTGTTGGTTGCTGAACTGAACTCTAGCTGAACCCAGAACCCTGACTCCCTTTAGTTTTATTCTTGAAACTAGCTGCATTGGCCACACCAGGCCACAATCCACGTCTATTTTTTTGAGATGATGTGCCTCTAGAAGTCCGTGTCCCTGGCTGTCCACTCGTGTCTCTGACTGTAGTCTAATCCCTGTGACCCCCTGATTCTGAAATATATTGCTCAACCCTCAACGCAGCTTCCACTAGTTTGCCAAAATCCCTATGATCTGAAGATGCCACTGCTGTTTTAATCTCTCTCCTCAAACCACCCTCAAACCTTCTGCACCTGTCCTCTTCATTAGCTATCAAAACTGTAGCATATTTAGATAGCTCTACGAACTTTTTCTGATAGTCAGCAACTGTCATATACCCCTGTACTAAACGTAAAAATTCTTCTTGTTTGGCATTCTTGTAAGCTTGAGGGTAGTAGGATTTATTGAAGGCACTCTTGAAATCTTCCCATGTAATAACACTAGGATCTGTATATCTGCTTTGAATTTTCAACCACCAATCATATGCCCCTTCTTCTAACAGGAAGGTAGCCAAGTGTAATTTCTTTTCATCAGGACACTCCATGACATTGAAAACTCTTTCCAATTTGGTCATCCAGTTATTTGCATCTGCGGGGTCACCCTTACCATTAAAAACTTTTGCTCCCAATTTCGTTACTCGCTCAATACTATATTTATCCGTGTCTTGCCGCCTTTGCAATAAGGTATCAAGAGTAGCAACAAATATCTCAGCATAAGGATCGTTCTCAACTTCATTTCTAGGTCCTGGATTCTGAGAACCTTGATGAACTGGCTCCTCAACTCTACTAGTGTCTCTATCAGGAGCATTATGAGTTTGAGGCATTCTACTTGGAAGTCTGCGTGTCTTTCCACCACGAGCCATGACCTATATGAAGTATAACATGGTTTATAACAAGTTTAGGGTGTATGCAATGCAAGCCTATAGACCTATGACCATGCACTGATACCAATTGTCACGACCCGTCCCGAATCATCCTAGTGGACCCGAGACGTGACGTGTGCCAATGATGGAAGCTAGCTGGACACCAGATCCACCACCAAGGCAAAATGACCTGTTTTTTACCGTAAAAAATTAAAAAAAAATTGACAGAGTTTCCCTTATAACTTTGACTATACCAACCTGAAAAGCAACAAAACTCCCAAACAAAACGTATATATAACATCAATTAGAAGCTATTTGTTCCAAAATATGCATAACAAAGTAAAATGCAGCGACCTGTTTGGTATCATTTACAAATTAACCACAATATGTGTAAACCCCTCCAAAAGGGCAACAAGCCCATCAACAATGAAATGTCACATGTGATGCAAAATACATACACAAAATACTCGACATGTGACCCATGAATAACAAGGACTTGTTAGACGAATGGAATCATAAAACTATTAGGTCACGTGGCTCTGGTTCTCTTCACTGCAGGTTCTTCCAAAACGGCTGCTTAAAACACAATGCGTCCTAAAATAGAAAATTAATAAGATATGAGTTTACAAACTCAGTGAGTGGATAGTTCGAAAATATGTATACTTTTCTCATTTATACATATTTCCTGAAAATCTTATTTACTCGGTTATAACTTGAAAGAATTTTAAATTTTGATATTTACCTTCATTATTGAACGTACTAGTATCATAAAATCATTCATTTTGGATTCTAAATGATGTAACTTAAGCATAAGGATAATAAGTAATTTGACATCAATAAAATCATAACTGTCATTTCACCATATTATAAGCTGAATTCTTCATTCTGTAAACTGGATAAACTGAATTCTGTTATTTGAAATCAAATAAAATGAAGTAATACTGAAAATCACACCAAAATGTACCCAATGAATAGTCTCGTTCTTGTACAGAGTAATCTCATGTACAATACAAAGTCATTCAAATCTGATAACTAATAAACTGAGTCTGATGATCTGATAATCTGGTCATACGCGCGCAGAGCTGCTCGAAGGCTATAAACTGGTCATACACTATGGAAACGCATTCACAATAGTGCAGAGCGGGTAAAATAACATATCTGGTCATACACTGTGGAAACAGATTCACGACAGTGCAGAGCGGGTAAAATCACCATATCTGGTCATACACTGTGGAAACAAATTCACATCAGTGCAGAGCGAGTAAAATCACTGTATTTGATCATACACCGTGGAAACGAATTCACATCAGTGCAGAGCGAGTAAAATCACTTGGGTACTTTCTGGTGGTTTTTAAAATAATTTAAATATAATCTAATGCTGATAAAATGTCAATGAAATCCTTTAACTGAACTAATTCTAGCTTTAAAAGAACTGTTTATAATAAACGTCACTTTATTCTTAAAATCTTACTGTAAACTGAATAGTTAAAAATAACCACGTTCTGCAATTTATATCATTCAATATAAGCACTATAATAAATAAACATTCCATAAATGTTTTAGAATTAAGATAAATTAAACAAGTGCTTATTTAAAAAAAAAATAAAGTTATCCACTCACAGAGTTAGAAATTGTAGCTAGTTCGGCTGGTAAGCTTTTCCTATTTCAATATCACCTCCTGAAATATAGATAAGAGTTTGCATTAACTTAACTCATCACAATTATAGTGTACATGTCCAATTAAAATAACATCCTATAACATTTCACAAATCTCATATACTTCCAACATTATAATTAACCAACATCTCTTTCGTAAAATATAATCTCATTATCGTTAATCTATCGTTCAATTAACCAATTCTTCAAATAAATGTAACATAACACCAAAACCCCTTTCTAAAGAAACTAGTAATGGACTAAATCTTCAACTTAATTACATGGGTAATTTAATCTCCAAATAAACATCACCAAATTAAGCATTTAAGCATGAAATAATTTAACATAGGCTCCAATAACTTAATCTTGCCCAAATCATGAATTTATTACACTATTATTTCAAACCCTAGCATGTAACCACAATGAATTCAGCCAAACTTGAATATTTAGCTCAATATCTTCTAATGAATCATAAATCCATCCAAAAATCTAACATTTAACTCAAAAATCAAAACCCTAAAATCAACCCCATATCTCAAATAAATGGGTATTGCCTTACCTCTTGAAGGTGAAAATAAAGTCTTGAAGGTTGAATGAAAATCCTTTTTTTTTCCTTCTTTTTCTTCCTTCCTTTTTCTTTTCTTTCCACCGATTTTTTTCTTCTCTGCCGAGCTCTCTCGTATTGTGTATATGTATCTTTTGTGTTTGTCCCCTAATATCAAGACAATTTAAGTTTGATAGAAATTACATAGTTGGTCCTCCATTTATACATGTATATATATACCCATTAATTATTAACTATACATAATGATAAGTACAACCTTCAACTTATCATAAAATTTAAATGATCCCCAAAAATTCTACTCATTTAAATTGGTCCCCACTTGGACTAAATTAATTAAAAATAAATGTTGACTTGATAAAATAATTGTTTAACTTGTAAAATCAAAAGTGGGTTGTAATATGTACAATGACTTAACTGAGGGGGTTGAGGGAGGGAGAATGCTCGGAAATTAGATCTTACCTATTCAACTAAGCTCCACTCATTTCGTGGTATTTTTATATTGAGAGGTTCTCGACCACTTACAATTTCCAATAAAAAAACCCCAAAGCTAAAGACATCACTTTTGTGGATAAATGTTGCGTGGAGTAGTACTTGAAAGAAACAAACTTAAAAAAAAAAAAAAAAAATCAGAGGTAGTGGTGCATGCATAATTCTTGAAACCACTTTGGGTCGTAGGAGATATTCATAAATTGTTTCCTAGCATTCTTCTACGAAAATCAATATAATATGAAAGCACACTTTGTTTGTAACGCCCCGGGTTCTGAACATCCGAGTGCGTCACTTCTTCGTCTCAAAATTGACTTTAAAGAAAATAATTTAACGAAAAATAAATTTAATTGAAATTTCATTTCACATAACTTTATAAAAATTGACTCAAACTGTCAAAATAGTTTAAACATGAAAAAATAACTTGAACGTAACATAATAAAATAAGTTTATAATTTAAATATAAAACAATTCATAAAACTTGTGTCTCAATTATTTAAATGAAATTAACGATAAATAATTTAACGAGTAACATTCGTAAAATTGTCTAATAACATCATCATTTATTTAATTTGCCACCGCTCCCATTTCATTCGCCGCCTTCTCCGAGATCTGCAAAAACTGTTAAAATAATGGAATGAGTATTTCGAAAAATACTCAGTAGACTCATCGTCAATAATTAATTTACAGAATAATTGAACACGTAATTATGCAATCATATAGTGACATCATCATCATATTCTTGGGCTATTTTATTTTTAAAATCAAGGCTCGTAAAATCATAGGGTGTGGGTAGTCTCGTCTCGTGCACTTAAGGCACATAAGTTATGCATAACATCATCATTTCTCATTTATCTCATAAGAGATATTCTTTTCTCGTCTCATGCATCAAAGCATGTAAATCACGTAATTTCACATAAAACATGCAATTATAATTTAAACTAATTAATGGAGGCGAGTCTACCTCAAATCACGAGTCTGAAAGTTGAGCAAGAAAATTCACGTTGTTCTTCTAAATGTCCAAACGCCTCGTCTAGCCCATAAGTTACATTAGCCTTTAGAAATTTATGGTTTATTAAAATTTGAGGACTGAAATGATTATTTTAAAACTTGGAGGACTAAAATGAATACTTTGAAAATTGAGGAACTAAAATGAGTACTTTGAAAGTTGAGTTGAAACTCAAAACGAAATATTAAATTATAGGGTTGTAATAATAGAATTTTAAAAATGAGAGGGCTGATTAAAATCATTTAAAAACTTAAGGGCTGAAATTATAAGTTTTAAAACATAGGAACTAAAATAATAACTTTTCAAAAACTCAATAGGGACTGATGGATTCGATTCTCAAACCAAAGGACTGAAATAAAGAGATTATGAAAACTGGGGACTAAAGGGATAAATTTCAAAACTTAGAATTTTAAGAATATATGTATATGTCTCATCTCTCTCTCTATGTATATTGACAGAGAGAGGCTGGGGCGACGAGGCCCCCTTCCTTCGCTGAAATCGCCAGTCAGGATGTCGGCGCTCTTGCGCCGGCGAGTCCGCGCGGTGCTGCCGCCATCACTTGGCGGTGGCGGAGGTGGTTTTTGGTGCGGTTCAGGTGCGAGGAAAGAGGTGTGAAACCGAGGGGAAACCGAGACTTGGGATTTGGATTTGGTTTTCCGGTGATAAATCTGTCGCAGTGGTGGACTGAGGTAAGTGATGAGTTTTCTTGTTTTGTTTCTTGGTTTGGAGTTTGATTTTTGGGTGAATTTGGCTGTCGGTGGTTATTGGTGATTTTGGTGGTTGAGATCGATTTTGGCTATGGCAGGGGTGATGATGGGGTTGCGGATTTGGTGGCTGCCGATGTCGGTGGTTGTGAAATTGGGTTTGGCTCGTGGTGGTGTCTGATTTTGGTCTGGGTCGGATGCGTGGTGTGCGCGGTGTTGAAGGGGCAGTGACGGTGACTGGCGGATTTGTGGTTCAGTGTTGCGGGTTGGGTCTGGACCGTCTGGTCGATTGGTTTGCAGTGGATGGATTCCGGTGATGGTTATGGTAGGATCTTAATGGTGGTTTGTGATGCTGGTTTTGGAGTTCAACCGGGGCAGTAGTAACATTGCGTGATTGTGAGGCTTGGTTCTGATGGATTTCGATGTGTCGAGGGGAAAGAGGTGAGGGATCTATTTAATAGCTGATTTAGGTGTTAAACATGGTAGTTTAGGTTAAATCTTGGTTTATGGAAAACTTGCAAGGATTTTGGAAATAGTATCGATTGTGTAAGGAATGACTTAGGGAGGAAAAAGCCATTGAATTGGTTGGGCCAAGAAATGACTTATTGGATTTTTAAATGAGCTTGAATGATTGGTAAAAACATTTGGGCTCGATAAGTTGGATTGGATTAAAACATTTAAAATTGGGACTTAATATAATTAATACTTTGGCTTTCAAATAAATTGTGACATTTGAAATACTTTTGATAAAGATAGAAATTTGACGAAGATTTTGAATAAATTAAATTGAAATTGAACTACGATAAATTTAAATAATTTAAATTTTAACTTAAATGACTAGATGAAAATGTGTTTAAAATAAATAGGTAAAGTCGTAGCGACACGTTTTAGATAATATTTATTTAAATAAGTCATGGAAAATTCTTGGTCGCTACATTGTTCCTTAATGAGGTATATGTAGGGGTAGCAAACGGTCCAGACAGTTCGTGAGTTCGGCTCGTTAAAAGCTCAGCTCGGCTCATGAAAAACAGACTTGGGCTTGAACCGGACAGAAAATTTTTGGTGTTGGACAGTTCGGGTTCGGCTCGTGAAGCTCGGGGACCGACTCGTGAAAGTCCAACAAGCCACGAAATGGGGCGGCTCGTGAGCCGGCTCGTTAAAAGCTCGTCAAGTTCTTGTACAATTTTAAGTTTTAATATTTTAAATTATTTTAGTATTAGTAGAAAATTACTTTAAAAAAAAAATATCAATAACCGAATCCAAAAGCTGGCCCACGAGCCGGACTTGGACCGGATATGTGGGAGACGGGCCGACCCGGCTCGTCTCCCACACGAGCCTCTAACGGTCCGGCTCGTGGGCCGGACCAAAACCACGAGTCACGAGCCGAGCCGAGCCGGCTCGGCCGTTACTTCTACTGAAGGATCAAGATTTAGGGGACGTTTGCAAAAATACCCATATTTTTGTATCATAATTGAAATTTACTTCATTTTAAAAAAAAAACTAAAAAATAATTCATTTTTTTTCTTGGAAAAAACACTGTTTTCACAAGTATGCAAGTATCACAACATGATACTTTGCAAGTATCTTATGATACTTTACAAATTTCACAACAGCATACTTAAAATATCACAAGATACTTGTAAAATATCACAACATGACTTCAAATTTTTAATATCAAAATATGAAACTTTATTAATTTTTTATGATACTTTGAGTGAAATTATAGTATCATAGCTCGAAACTTTACGCTTTTAATTATGAAACTTTATCTCAAACTAGAATCAAACGATTTTCATGCAATATTTTCTTATTTTTAGCCAAGCAAAATCGGAGTAGGAGATATGCTACAGTAGTACAGCTGCATCTTTCAACATTATTCCCAACAACCGCAAGCAAAAAAAAAAAATCAATAAAAATAACATGGAACTGAATCAGAGCATTGGTGGAAAGTGAACGGAAATTTGATAGCAGCCTTATTTTTTTAGCCATGGGTCGGTGGAATTGAATTAGAGCGCCGGTGGAAATTGAACGAAATTCTGACAGCTGGGCATTTGTGGTGGTTCTTTACTGGCTGTTTGTGGTTGGGTTCTTGATTGTGGTGGCTGCTGGCGATGATTGGTGACTGGGTGATCTGGTGGTGGTTCGGTGGTGTCGTGGTGGTGATTCGGTGGTGTCGCGGTGCTGTGGTGATGGTTTGGTGGTGTCGTGGTGGTGATTTGGTGGTGGCGCAGTGCTGTGGTGGTGGTGGTTCTGTGGGGGAGAAGATGGAATAAGACCCGCAACATAATTGAAGCAGTCAGGAAGAAATGAATGTATATTTCAATTTTTGTTCTTAACACAGTAATTATGCATTTCATCTTCAAAACACGGTAGAGGGTGCAATTAACCCAAGATTTAGAGCAAGGAAGAGCATACTTATACTCTGGATCCAAGTAACCAGCACTGCATCTTACTTCTAAAGAAGTACCACTGGCCCCTTCTTGAGGTGCATATTGTTATATATATATATATATATATATATATATATATATATA
The DNA here is from genome assembly GCA_963555705.1 of Ligustrum vulgare. Lineage (NCBI taxonomy): Eukaryota > Viridiplantae > Streptophyta > Magnoliopsida > Lamiales > Oleaceae > Ligustrum > Ligustrum vulgare. The sequence goes on from OY743186.1 coordinate 19,630,319, forward strand.
TTGAAAGAAATAAATAAATTACGTAAAGTGACAAAGTGGTGGAAAATGTGAAATTTATGTGGGAGGTCGGTGGTTCGATTCACATTCCACGCGCATATTTAAATAGTCTGGGCTTCTTTGATTAAAAAAAATTATATTTTTATTATTTATTTTAATCATTTCAGAATTAATTTTTATTATTTCTGACTGTTGAGACAGTTTCTTTTGAAGTAATGAAATCCATAAATTTTCAGTTGTTCTTCATTAATCATGTGGAAGTTATAAATATTTTCTCTATAAATTCTAGTTACTTTTTCAGAATAAAACACAGAAAAAACAACTTATATGAAAAAAAAATCTTCTTTTCTTATTCATCTATTTTATAATACGCTATTCTGGAGTAACCTTGAGAGTTCTAAAATCACTTGTGATTACTGCACATAGTGATTCGATCGTTGTATCCTGTGAGTGATTGTCCAAAGAGGTCGCAGCAAATTACGGCGGACAATTTCACTTTAGGACATCGTACTGTCACGAGTCTCGATCAATAAGTTTTTCTTTTCTGAAATATTATTGTTCAAAATAACACTTTCTTCAACTAGTTTTGATTAACACATATTTAGAAAATCCGAGGTCTGCAACCTTTGCGAACATACGACGTTACTCAATTTCACATCCCTATGCATGATAGCACTCGAAGAATACTACACAAATGTGCCTCAAAAGAATAGAGGAAACTCAGTCGACTCATATGAACGACAAATTGAACAAAAAAAAAAACCTTAAATTTGATAAACAAATGCATAAAAACAATAAATAATAGAATTTTAATTCTAATTGTAATAAAAAAAAAAGGAACAAAAAAAAATCCAACCTGCCTCCAAAAAACATAGTTAATTCCAAAAGCCAAGTCACCGATAGGCTATATCCCAAGAGTCACCGACTATGAAAACCTCACAGTCTCCGATAGCGTGGAAATCATCTCGAGCCACGTGGAAACCGCCAGAGCTGGATGCCTAGCCAGCCGCTTCTTTGCGGATCTACTCTTCGATTTCGAGTACTCACTCCATTCGTAATCTTCCTCCGCCACTGTCGATGACATCCGCTGGCCTAGCACGTAGTAGAAGAAGATTGGAAAGAGACTCAGAAACAAATAAACCACAAATGGACGACACCCTATGTAACGCAAACACCCTAAGAAGAGAGATACAGACGATGAACAGAGAAGAAAATGAAAGATCTAGAAAGTGGGCCTAAATTAATTGAAACATAAAATTGGAATTGCATGGACTCCTACATTGGAAGGAAGTCAGCTGATGCATTAAAAATTCTGGGGTCAGGAGGAGTTTTTTTGGGGGTTATTGGAGTGGAGGCTGGGCAGATTAGAGAAAGAGAGAGAGGAGGTCGACTGGTTGTGAAAAACAGAAAAGAGAATCGGCTGGGCATGAGTGGCCAATCTCAAAACCAAGTGGCACTCATACTGACACGACCCCATCTCGAATCACCCTATGTAGATCCGAGACGTGACGTGCGCCGATGATGAATGCCAGCTAGATACTGGACCCACCACCAAGACTACTGAAACTTTTCAAATTCTATAAAACTTCTCGTAATACCCCATGATTTTAAAAAAAAAAAATTGACAGAGTTCCTTTTAAATATTGGATATAACCTCCCTGTAACAAATCAACAAATCCTCAAACCACCACATGTAAAATACTGGGAATCCATATCCCTTCCCATCATCATATCAAAAATCAAAAGAACTTATGCCTGCCCATCTAGTTCTTACTACATATCATCCATTCCACTTATATTTAATACATCAACATATAATTCTAATCAACTAAACACTTGACAAAACAGTAACTCGAGAATGGACCGAGTTAAATATATATATACATGGATCCCAAAAGAATGATGAAGACTAGAAACATACAACTAAATGATCTTTGGCTCTTTGGCAGGCTTTCTAACTTCCTCTCAAAACTCAAAAGTATCCTGGTAAGGAAAATGTTACAAAAATATGAGATTTTAACTCAGTGAGTGGAGTGTTTGAAAACTAGTCATACTTTTTCTCGTTTATAATTCTTTATAAAATCACTATTTGTTTTGTAACTATAATTTTTTATTGACATAAGAAAAGATTTTACTTATCTGAAAAGCACATCTAGCTAAAATGAGAATTTATAAATACTGAAACCATGGCATAAATTGTGATAACTGTCTGATAATACTAAAAATTCGTTGAACTGTAATGAGAAGCTGAAATATTTTTCTATGAATAAATATATCATACTGTACTGAAAAGAATCACATCAAAGTGTACCCAATGAACAACTTTACTCAAGTACAGAGTACTCTCGATATACAAGGCAAAGCCATTCAAATCTGATAAGCTGATAATCTGATAAACTGTGTCATATGCGCATAGACTGCCCCAAAGGCTAAAGCACCCTAGTACACGGCCCAAAGCCTATATGTGCACAAGAGTGGGTCCCAAAGACCTCTGATAATCTGATAATATGGTCATACACCGTGGAAACGAATTCACATCAGTGCAGAGCGGTTAATATCACATGGGTACTTTCTGATGATTTTTCACAATAATAATTTACATGTAACAAATTCTTTTATAGAATAATGTACTAAATTTATAAATTGGTTAACTTGAAATTTTAAAAGAAGAAGTCTAAAATCATGCTTCTAAACTTGTATTTGCGAAAAGTAGTACTTTTCGTAACTTGTCTACTTAATTGAAAACATGAATCGTATGGAAAATTTATGCCATTAAATATTAAAATTTAACTTTAAGGAAAAATAAGTTTCTCCACTCACAGAGATTGCGACTGAAACCTAGTTTGGCTGATAGGCCTGGCCAATCTCTGTGTCGCATCCTGAAAATTAAATTAAAACCTTGGATCAACTCCAATAATTACTAATATTTAACAAATGCCCAAAATGAAATAACATCATATACAATAACCACAAATTTCATATGACTCCAACATTACATCCAACCAACCTTCTCTTATGTGAGATATAACTTTATTATAACTAATATATCATTTATTTAACCAATACCTCAATGGAATGCTCATTGACACCGAAACCCCTTTCCAAGAAACTAGTAATTGACTAATTATTCAACTTAATTATATGGGTAATTTAATCTCCAAATAAACATCACCAAATTAAGCTTGAAATAATTTAACATAAGCTCCAATAACTCAATCTTGCCCAAATCAAGAATTTAATCCACTATTATTATAAATCCTAGCATGTAACCACAATGTATTCAACAAAACTTAAATATTTAGTTCAATATCTTCAAGTGAACCATAAATCCATCCAAAAATCTAACATTTAACTCAAAAATCAAAACCCAAAAATCAACACCATATCTCAAATAAATGGATATTGCCTTACCTCTTGAAAATGAAAATGAAGTCTTGAATGTTGAATGAAATTCCCCATTTTTCCTTCTCTTTCTTTCTTCCTTTTCCCCCCCTTTTTTTTTTTCTTTTCCACGTTTTTTTTTTTCTCTCTGCCGAAGCTCCTCTCTGGTAAGTGCAAGTGTTTTGTTTTGGTTGAATTTGTTTTGTCCCCTAATATCAAGACATAGCAAAGTTTGATAGTAATTGCATGCTTGGTCCTTCATTTATCATTCCAATAAAATCCCAAATATAAATGATAATAAGTTAAGCCCCTCAACTTATAACCAAATTTAAATGATCCTCAAAATATCCATTCATTTAAATTGGTCCCCACTTTGACTAAATTGGTCAAAAATAAATGTTGACTTGATAAAATAATTATTTGACTTGTAAAATTAAAGTGGGTTGTGACACATACATTGAAGGAAGCTGGACTGAGGAGGAGGTCGGCAGATTACATTGGGAGTAAACAAGGAGATTGGGTAGAGAAAAATAGAGGTGGTCGGCCATTGCTGATTGGCAAATAAAGCAGAAGACTCCTCTAAAAAAAGAAAGTAGTTGGCTGTTAAAAATTGTTGGAGCAAGAAAGGTGGTCGGTTGCTGGAGAAAACGGACAGGATACATATAGTTGGACATTTGAATTTTAAAACCCACTTATCAAATTGTAACACCCCGAATTCCATGAAATCCGGAACACCACTTCGTCCTTTCAAAATAATTTTTGAATAAAAATTTATGCGAAAAATAACTAAATTTCAAACATCACAATTATTGATTGAAAATTTTAACGACAACTCGAATAAATTCATTTAAAACAATTAATGAAATTCTAAATCTCGAAACAATGAAATAACATGTTCAATAAACGTGACTTTCAAAAAGTTAATCTAAATTAATGCTTTGCCATCACTGCCCTTCATTTGGTCACAATTTCCAAAATCTAAAAATATGGTTAAAATAACGGGGTGATCATTTCAATGAAATACTCAATAGACTCATCGTCAATAATTAATTAAAAAGATAATTGAACACGTAATTATGCAAATAATATAATGACATTCTCTGATTCTCATCATAAGCATCACATAATAAATGCAAATGAACATATTCTGGTCTCATCCAATAAGCATATAAGTTATAAGGTGCATAAGAAATAAATTTCTCAATTTATCTCATAAGAGATATTCTCGTCTCGTCTTGTACAATTAAGCATATAAAGTACGTAAGTTCACATAAAACATGCACTTATAATCTAAACTAATTAGTGGAGGCGATTGATGACCTATGTATCATATTATTTTTTATTTTTTTGTACATATGTGCTTTGTTAAACACCATAAGCAATTTAAAAGAGCATATTTAAGCTATCAAGTAATACAAATAACAAGGGCATAAACCAAAATTGGAGAAGCAATATTTCATTAAAATTAGCCTTTGGCCAAGAACAAAATTTGATGTTCAATAATTAATTTTGCAAATTGATGAAAAAGGAGCGCTAGAAGGCTTCCTTGTTACATTAATAATACAAAAACTCCCCCAACTTAGGAACCAAAACTTTCTAAGCAAAACATCTTAATATCAATTAAGCTAAAAATCCATTCCTCAAATCAGTATCGGTATCGGTATAATAAAAAGAATCTACCTCTAACTCATTTCCTATCTTAGTCTCCGCGGTGATGCCTTCCACACAAGCAACAATAAACAAGGTGCCAATCCAAGAAACAATTTCGGATACCAATTGAAGGAATGGTAGTAATAATCTCCCTAAGTTTCAACTTGTATAGTATAGTTGTTTTGCCAAAAGCATCAAGTCCCACCTTTAGTATCCTCATTTCTCGCTTGGGAAAAAGTATTTTCACCATTCAAGGTATCGCCATACTCATTGATGCAACTAATGCAAACAAAATACATAACATAATATGCAAATATGGGGAAAAACATAAATTAGATGAATTTATATGAACTTACCAGGAGGATAAAAAGAGCCAAGAATAGAGACAAACTAAAACAGACAAGTTGCATTTATATTTTGAAAGTTACAATTAATTTTTAGATATTCACGTCCATTTGGAAAAAAACTATGGCATTGGAATCAAAATGGCAGACAACAAACAAGGAAATATTTGTCAATGTTGAATATCAGTTACCTAGTCTATCGAATATGGAATTCAGAATAAAAATAAGATTTATGTGATTAAAATAAGTAAAGCTGACCATATGGTATTTTCATAGTTCAGAAAATGTAAAACAATTTGTATAATCATATTGACAAAATCTCTGATTGTTTTGCCAAATGATTCGAGTTTTCTACACTAAAGCAAGAACACCAGTACCACATGATCTGAATCCAAATTTAATCACGTGTTGTATAATCAAATCGGCTGATGCTCGGCTTCGTGCACTAACTAATTTGATATCGGGCTTGATGTCAAAGTTATGCTTGAATAATATAAAAAAAAATCAGTACAGGCTTCATAAAATGCCCTGATCAGTCCAAAACTAGGATTTAATTTTTTATTTTCCTTTTGTTGGTAAAACTTCGAAAAACAAAGTTGTAAAATCCTATCAGGAAACATACAAAGATAGCACTCCTTTGTTTCAGATACTGGAATTTGTTTTTGCTGAACATACCTTGGATATAGTAAGAGTTGATAAAGAACACGAGCTTTTGCTGAGAATTGCAGCTAAATCACTAATTTGGGAATCCAGAAATAGATAGAAAAATCAAAATCATTTCAGTTTCACTTGATTACAATGTGTGAGGAACCAATATTCTTGATTGAATATGGGAGCAGTAGTCATACACCAATCGTATTTGTATTTGAATATGTATATAAATCTTCCCAGATAAAAACCAAGCTGTTTTGTGGTGAAGTCTTCGGTGGAAAATGATGCCAATTAATTTGATACAGTGATGTGGCGCTTTCGGTCGGTGAATTTTAGGATATGATTCTCTAAGAGACTTTTGTTGCAATGACAAACCTAGTAAATGTTTTGAAAAATTTCGGGGATCGTTTGATTTGTGTGGGGGCGAGAATCTCTCTAGGTTGTTATTGAATATCTCTTAGTTTTAATGTTTTATTTTTTATTTTTTTTCAATTCTATATATCCGTATTTTTTTATGATACTGGTATATTTCCAAATATATTTTCATGTGGTCTATAATTAAGTTTTCAATGTTGAAGTTGGTACAGCACCTAATTTCCTCTTCAAAAAAAATATATAGGCTTAAAATTAGAATGTGTTTTATTGCGGGTTAAGAACACAAATAAAAAAATTTAAGGTACCTATTTTTAAAATTCAAGTTTTTTAAAAGAAGTTTTAAGAATATAAAACATATTATCAAAATCAGGTTATCAGCCAATGAAAATCATATTGACGGTTTGTAGTTTATTACTATTGTGACTTAATTTCAATTTTTTAATCAATTACAAATATAACTAACTAATTAATTGCAATTAAGTTGAAACTGGAATTGTAATAAACCACGAATTGTAATTAATTACGATTGTGACTTAATTACAATTGCAACTTAATTACATTAATCTATAATGAAATACAGTTTGTAATTAATTCCAATTATAACTTAATTTCAATTTCATAATCAATTACAGATGTAACTAATCAAATACTATTTTAACTTAATTACGTACACACACACACACACACGCACACACATATATATCTTTGTGTGTGTGTATATATATGTGTGTGTGTGTGTGTGTGTGTGTGTGTGTGTATTACTACTTTCAGCCCTTCTGCACATACTTTGTCACATCTTTTCATGACCCAAATGAATTCCAAATGTGATGAATTTTTGATATGTTGTAGACCAAGTTTACTTTCATGTGCCCGGGACATGTCTTTGGAAATTTTCATTTTTTCGAGGCAATGTTAAGAGCTGAAAGTCGTGGTCAACCACTTTTCAAGATTTTCAAAATTTCTCTAAGTTCTAATTTGTGTATGTTGTGTTGATTTATTTCAGTTCCTATGTGATATTTATGCATTCTAATGTTATTTATCTCTCTTTTGCATGGAACATGATATGAAAACACTTTGGACCAAACTTGGAGAAGCTATCATCCAAGTTAAAAGAAGATCAAAGCTTCAAAGTGGGAACACCATCTCTCCAAACCCAAGAAGTACCTAAACCCTCTTTGTTATTTTGTGTTGATTTTATTTATTTGCTTTGAATACATAGAGGACAATGCATATTTCTAGTTTGGGGGTGAGAATCTCATTCATGTTACTTGATTTAAATATTAATTCGATTTTGGGATAAAAAAAATCATAAAAATTTGAAAATTTTGAAAAATTATGTTGATTTATTTATTGCTTATGATATGTTTTGAATTGACTTTTGTGCTTTGGTTAGGAAATTGGACAACATGTGAACTTAATTTCTCTTAACATTCATCCATGTAAGACTTTGTTAAAACTTAAGCACATAGCCATTGTCAAATAATAACTTATGTAGGAGATGCTTGATACATGTGAGGTAAACTTGTACAATTTGAAAATAGGAGACTGAAAAATACCAAACCTTAAGAATTTAGATCCCGATCTAAAATGTAGAACCAAACTGTTCAAGAAGTAGTTTGGGGATGAAAAAGGTAGTATAAGTAGGCATTGATGGATTGAGGGTCTGAAAATTTTGATCTTGCATCTTTGGTGTAAGGGATTTTAATAAACGGGTATAAACTATAACCAGCATAAAAATAGAAAAATACTAAAGGTCTTATTCTACTCTTTAAATACCTTTTTGACTCAATTAATTAAGTCTAAGGGGTTTCTGAACCTGGTACCCTAAACTCAACTGAGTTGGGAGCTATCGACTTAAAGCTCGTGTAAAGACCCGGGTCCCACTTAACGGGCTGTCCCGACCGTTAGATAACGGCGTACTGTCCCCACTGTACCAATACGAGTCTTTTCAGCATGCTTTGTCCTCACTCGTACGCTCCTCGAGAAACTTCCCAGGAGGTCACCCATCCCAGAATTTCTCCAAGCCAAGCACGCTTAACTGTGGAGTTTCTAACGATGGACTTCCGGAAAAGAAGGTGCACCTTGTTGGTATGAGTAGTACCTATCATTTCTTTTAATCTTTCTTAGTCGGGGTATTACAATCACCCCCTGTTAGACTCGTGACGTCCTCGTCGTGCTTAACCCATCTAAAGATCTGTTGCCATGCGTTGGGATTCTAGAGGTGGCTCCCGCCCTATGGCGTAGCACTTAGTTCTCGATTTTCGGCTGGCGGTCGGCTCTGATACCATTTGTAACGACCCGGGTCCCACTTAACGGGCTGTCCCGACCGTTAGATGACGGCGTACTGTCCACACTGTACCAACGTAGATCTTTTCAGCATGCTTTGTCCTCACTCACACACTCTCCGAGAAAACTTCCCAGGAGGTCACCCATCCCAGAATTTCTCCAAGCCAAGCACGCTTAACTGTGGAGTTTCTAACGATGGACTTCCGGAAAAGAAGGTGCACCTTGTTGGTATGAGTAGTATCTATCATTTCTTTTAATCTTTCATAGTCGGGGTATTACAGCTCGCTACAAAGGTCAGCTAGAAAGCAAGTATAGAGAGTGGACTTACACATAAGACGCTAAAACTTCTTTAACTTTTTTGTTACACCTTTATGACTTGGGTGATTAAGTTCTAGGGAGTTTTTGAACCTAGTGCCCTAAAGTCGTCTGGTTTGGGAGTCACCAACCTAAAGCTTGCTATAGAGGTTGTATAGAAAGAAAATATGAAAAATTCTGTACAAAGATGGTAAAAGACAAGGATATGAAAAGAAAAAGTCGTCCAAATAAGCAAAAAAAAAAATGAATGAAAATGGTATAAGCCTATTTTATTAGGATTTCTAACACTGGAGTGTGAGAATGGGGATGGATTACTTTTGGTCTGTTGTGCATGCTTATCAAATCCTAACTGCCTTGTGTGGAAAAATACAACATATAAATGCTTAGAAACCACATAAATAGCAAAACCCTCAGGAAATGAGAGAAAAACAATAAGGTTCTGATCATCCATGAGAATGCAAGAAAAATCAAAAGAAAATCATTTTTGACCACATGGGATTCAGGCTTATGTCTGCATGATTAGTCACACAATATTAAGTAATTTTTTACATGAGTTTGCATTTGGTTTTTGTCTATTCACACACAAACAATGAAGTCGAGCATTGAATGAATGAAAACATTTTTTTTTTCATATTTCTTTTCTAAAGAAAATCGTTAATTTGGATAGTTGAAGCGCATGGTAAATAAGTTGGCAAAAACAAAAACATTTTGTTATTCGTATTTTTATAGTTTAGTTTTATTTTGTTCGAGAACGAACAATAGTTAGTTTGGGGGTGTTGATAAGTGTATTTTATACACTTATATCTATCCTAAAAGTAAGATTTTATTTGTTTGTTTAAGAATATTTGCTATTTATTTTGTTAGTATTTGTTTATATTTTAGGAATAACCCTAAAGTCTAGAAAAAAAAAGGGAATTGAAGTCAAAATCAAGCAATTGGATGATAAAAATGTCAAAGTGTGCAAATCAAGAGTTGATTGTGGGTCCACTTGGAAGAAAATTCGAAGAAAAAATCAAATCTGGAAGAAATCAGAAGTTCAGGGGCTAAATTTCAACAATTGGAAGTTGAGGGACATGCTGTGCAATAAAAGATCAAGGACCAACTTAAACTAAATCAAAAGATGAAAATTGCCTTTAACAGTAAACGCACGCGGTCACATGGAGGAAGAGCGCGCGGTCCCATGGGCTACTCTGCAACAAACTAAGGCCAATCTTGTAATATCGTGCGGTCGCGCAACTCTATATTGTGCTGTCGTATGGTAATATTCTGGGCAGCGTAGCTGGGCTTTTTTCGCTGATTTCAACATTCTTTTCCCCTAAGCAACCTAGACTTTGAGCATATCTATAAATACCAGACTTGGGGCACGAAATTAGAGATTCCCAAGTTGTGAAATTGATGCCAAAAGTTGTCGAAATGCCAAGGGATCCATGCAACATCAAGAGCACAATTGAAGACCAAAGATCAAGAAGATAAACAGGGTGACATCCTTTTATTTTTTTGTGAATTCTATTCAATTATGTTTCTAGGCTAGGTTCGTAGTGTTAGAATTGTGATGAAGGTTTGAATTCTTGAATCCATGTTTTAATCTATTATTTATTTCATGCAATTTATGGTTTTAAGCAATTGATTCATACTTTTACTATTATGCAATTACTTGATCACTAGTTGTATGATTTTTGTTATGATTTCTTAAGTTTGAAAGATTAGGATTTCATTAGACTCGTTTCAATTGTCACATAGTCCAATAGGGAATAGAAGTATACCCTTATACTTTGTGTTATTTGTTATATAGTATTCACAAATCTTGTAATGCTTTTCTATACATTTGTATTTGTCATAGAAATATAGTCGGGTCGTGTATAGGAAAATGTGTTAATTCTTGTCCGAAAGGGAGTTTTAACAATATTTGGAATATGGATTTTCAAAACCCATGAATTGTATTTAAATAATTTGGTTAAAATATGGATCATAGAGTCAAAATGGATTCATAATTCTAACGTGTCTGTTTTTCATAGTTTAAATAAAAGTTTCATGTTTTATTTAGTTTAGTTTTCAAAACAAAATTCTCAAAATTCAAGTTTTCTTAGTTCCCGTAATCTAAAATATAATTTGCACAATCCCTATAGGAATGATATTAGGACTTAAAACTCACTTTATTACTTGTGAGATCCGTAAACTTGCGGTCAGCGAACAACATCCATTACAGGGGAATATGTTTCTTCATAATCGACACCAAGTATTTGCGAAAATCCTTATGCTACAAGTTGTACTTTATATCTCACGACTTAACTTTTCTCATTCCATTTTCGCACGAATACCCATTGTATCCTACTGGATTAACTCCTTTAGGAGTTTGAACGATATGTCCAAAAACTTTACGTTTCTCCAATGAATCTAATTTTGCCTAAATTGCACTTTTCCATTTTAGCTAATCACTTCTTCGTTTACATTCCTCAATGAATTTTGGTTCATCCTCACTTTCATTAATAATTTCGAGTGCTACATTATATGAAAAAATGTTTTCGACAATTGTTTCTTCTCGGTTCCATTTTTACCTTGTACAGACATAATTTATCGAGATCTCTTCATTTTTATCATTTTAAGGTACTTGTACCACTTCAGGGGTTTTTAGTTGAATTATGTCTTTTGAATCTTCGAGAGATTTTGCCTCCTTAATATGATTATTGATAAAATGCTCCTTTTTCTTTCAAGAATTTTTATCCTTGGAACCGATTGGTCTACCATGCTTCGAGCGTATCTTAGACTCATTTGCCTTGTTTTGTCCCTCTGGGATATCAATTCTTACCAGAGCATTCTCAGCTAGAATGTGTGATTTAGTTACTCTTTTTAGGCCATTGAATGCATCTAGAAGTTGATTGGCTACCTTTTGAACTTCTTGTTCACATTGCTTTAAACGAGGATCTAATTTGAATAAATAAGATGCATTCCATGTTATTTCTTTTTCTAGCTATTTAATTTCTCTCCCTAATATTGGGAACATTGTTTCATCAAAAGGACAATCAGCAAATCATGCAGTAAAAACATAACTCGTATTGGGTTCAAGATACTTTATTATAGAAGGAGATTCAAACCCAATATACATTCTCGGTCTCCTTTAAGGACCTATCTTTGTTTGTTGTGGTGGGGCTATTGGTACATAAATCGCACAACCAAAAATCCTTAGATGGGATATATTAGGCTCCTAACCATAAGCCATTTTCAATGGAGAGAATTTAAATAAGATGTTGCTTTGATGCGTATAAGTGCTACAACATGTAGTATAGCATGTCCCCAAGCAGATATGGGGAGTTTTGTTCTCATAAGTAATGGTCTAGCAATTAATTGGAGACGTTTAATAAAGGATTTTGCTAGACCATTTTGAGTATGAACATAAGCAACCGAATGTTCAACCTTTATCAAAATTGATATACAATAATCATTAAATGCCTGAGATGTAAACTCACTAGCATTATCAAGACAAATAGTCTTAATCGAGTGATTCAAAAATTGTACTTTATAGTGAGGACAGACAAAATATACACGAGCTTCATGACCTTCAAATGTATACTGCTTGTGACTAGCAATAGCATCCCAAACCAGTAACACAATAATAATACCTTTAAAAACTAAGAAGTAACATGCTATAAAAAGTATCAAGGTTAAGTAAATATACCTTAATTGTCTTGTCATCACCATATGTAACTATGCTTAGCTGCTTATTCGGATGAGCAAAGGTAATATCATTAACACCACCAATTTGAGCATCAATCTTCCAAAACATAATAATAGTAATATCACTAGGTCGCGCTAAACTACTAAAATGATCAAACCCACTTAAGGAAAAATAGTTACCAATAATAACATAAGTCATTCAAGTTTCAAAATATCAAATAAAGCAACCAAATATTATAGGAGGCAATCACTTGGGCAAAGATGACAAAAGTTTTTAAAATGAGTATAGATTACTCATGTTCTTGCTTAATTACAGCCTTATGTTTCGATCACCCTACATGTATAGATTACTCATGATCTTCCAAAAGTCATAAAATAAATTTTCTCATAATAAGCCTAAAATTAATCATCAAAATAAATCATGGCATGCAAACAATAATGAAAATAAGTTTCTAGCAAAATTCAGAAGCAAACTAAAAATGCTTGTGATATCATTAGACACCACATATCAATATACATCATCATTTATGTCAATCATCAATACTAAATTTCAAATAAACATCATCATATGGGTCGCTATTTTAAACATGCAAAAATTTATATTCAAGTAAAAAGATAAGTTAAACGTAAAAATAAGATGAAAGGAATTATCTATATTGAGTACTGTCCACATAGCAATAAAAGGTATAGAAAATTTCTTCTAGTTATTTTTTATGGAAAAGGAAAGAAATAACATCATTTTATGTAAACTAATGCCATTTTATAGTGAAAGGTATCCTTAACTACAATCTGATGCTTGTCCAACGGCATATAAGTCTCACGGTTGCAATGTAGTAACAAACTAAAAATGATAAATTGATGGCGTACAGGACCAGGCTCTCGCATTTATGGACCGTTGGAATCGCCAAACGTGAGGTGTTGGGCTTCGCGACTTTAAATGGCCATTACTTTGTCATACGGTGTCCGTTTTGGGCCCATAAGTACTTTCCGGAATCGTCTCTACGAGCCCTACAAGACTAACCGCTACACTTTGATGACGATGGATTTTAGCCGTTTGAAGTCGTTTACTAAGTGAAAAACTGCGTTTTGTCCTTTTTTTATCACTATTTTGTTCGTTTTACTTGTTTTCGGCGAGTCTAGCCCATTGTTGGATAAAGCCCATTAGATTTTCTCTATTTAAACGTTTCCTTCATTGTTCTAGGTTTCTTGGTTGAATTCAAATAAAAGTTTGGCGTTTTTATGAATTGCAATCCTTTTCTTGAGAAATTGACGATTGTTTGAATCGTGAAAATTATCGTAGGCGAGCCTACATCAGTTGGTATCAGAGACAGGCGATATCTCGGAAGCATGGTTCGTGGAAGGGGTAGAGGGCGTGCAACCGTTAACAGAAGAGATGAGGAGTTGGCTGAAATTAGGCAGCAGATGCAGATCCTGACTGAGCAGATGGCAGGTTTGATGGATCTGGCTGATCACTTTCGAGGGGAGGCTGGCCGTGTAGTGCCTAATGTGGGTAGGGCTCTGCGTGGGCAGCGGAATCAAGAGGTAAATAATGATAATAATAGTGATGGTGAGGGAGGCAGCCTTCTTGCATCAGATCCAGAAACGGATGAGGATCACAATCCCCCTCATCCGCGACGGATCAGGCAAGCTGCACGGAGAGAATCACGAAGCTGGGAGGCTAGATTTCGAGTAGAGATCCTAGAATTCAATGGTAGCCTCGATGCGGATGAGGTTTTGGACTGGTTATGTTCTGTGGAGGAGATTTTTGAATTTAAGCAAGTGCCGGAGAATAAAAGGGTATCATTGGTGGCGACCCATTTTCGGGTCGGGCGGCTACATGGTGGCAGCAGGTTAAAACAAGCAGTGAGCGTCAGGGAAAGAGCAAGATTAGAGAATGGAGCAAATTGAAGAAACACATGCGTGAAGCGTTCCTGCCTTTTAATTATTCGCATTCATTGTACCAGCATCTTCAAAATCTGAGACAGGGCGCGCGATCTGTGGATGAGTATGCTACTGAATTCTTTTAGTTAATTACTCGAAATGACCTTGATGAATCGGAGGAGCAGTTGGTTGCACGTTTTATTGGGGGGTTGCGCCTTCCCTTCTAGGATACCCTTAACATGTTAGCTCTGGTTTCAATTTCTGAGGTGCACCAGAGGGCCTGGAAAATTGAGAAATAGTTGAATAGGTGTGGAAATCAAGGAAACATTCCTAGTGGGGGAGGACGAGGGCAGCCACCAGCGTCTCCGAATACGCCTGCGACAATGAAACCTTGACAGGCGCCTGGTAGTGGGTTTGGAAATAATGGGGGATCTGTAGCAGTAGGCCATGGGAATGGGGGTTTGAGGTGCTATGCTTGTGGAGGTTTAGGGCATAGGCAAGCAGAATGTCCCTCGAACATGCAGAACAAGCCGCGTCAAGGCTTGTTGATCGATGAGCACACCCCTGATGTCGCGGTTGCTCCTGACAATACTGCAATTCGAGAGGCTATTGGAGGGTGATATGGGTCCAATGTTGGTGGTTCGTCGCTCTTGTCTAACTCCCAAGAATTCTTCGAATGACTGGCAGTGAGGTAACATTTTTCAGTCCACTTGCACTATTGGGGGGCGGGTGTGCAAGTTCATAATTGACTCTGGTAGTTGTGAAAACGTCATCTCTGAGGAGGCTGTTTTGAAATTGGGGTTGACGCCGGAACCACATCCTCACCCTTACACTTTGGCATGGCTTAAACGGGGCACGGACATCACTGTAAGTCATCGTGTTTTGGTTACACTTTCGATTGGTGCAGTGTACAAGGATAACATCTGGTGCGATATAATTCCCATGGATGCTTGTCATATATTGTTGGGGAGACCATGGCAGTTTGACAGGCATGTTTCTCACGATGGGCGGTTGAACACTTACAGTTTTACATTCCATGGGACGAAGGTGGTACTACTACCCACGAAGGGAACAACGTCTCCTCCTTCACCTGGGGTTAGTAACCACCTTCTCACTTGTGCGTTGTTCGAGCAAGAGATGGTTACGGAAGGGATTGTGTATTTGCTTGTGGAGTCTGGGCATTCTGGGGCACCCAGGCATGATGTGGCTTCGGGGACAGAATTGCATCCTTTGGCTTTTTTACCGTTAGTCGAAGAATTTTCGGATGTTTTCTCGGCGGAATTACCTGAGGGTCTACCTCCATTGCGTGACATTCAGCACCATATAGACCTGGTACCTGGTTCATCTCTACCGAATAGGCCCCATTATCAGATGAGTCCGACGGAACATAAGGAATTAAGGAAGCAGGTGGAAGAATTATTGGCTAAAGGGTACATTCGCGAGAGTCTCAGTCCATGTGCAGTTCCAGCCTTGCTTATTCCTAAGAAAGACGGCACCTGGCGTATGTATGTGGATAGTCGAGCCATTAATCGCATCACCGTAAGGTACCGTTTTCCGATTCCAATGCTTGATGATTTACTTGATCAGTTGGGGGGTTCGACTGTGTTTACCAAAATAGATTTGAAGAGCGGATACCACCAAATTCGTGTTCTCCCTGGAGATGAATGGAAAACAGCCTTCAAAACTCGCGAGGGGTTATTTAAGTGGTTGGTGATGCCTTTTGGGCTTTCGAATGCGTCGAGTACTTTCATGCATGTCATGAACGAGGCACTACATCCTTTTATTGGACGATGTGTTGTGGTTTATTTTGACAACATTCTGGTTTTTAGTAAAAAAGTGGATGAGCATGTTCAGCATCTGAGGGAAGTTTTGACGGTATTGCGTCGGGATTCATTCTTTGCAGCAGAAAAGAAATGTGTATTTTTCTTCGACTGTGTACTGTTTTTGGGTTATATTATTTCGAAAGCCGGAGTCGAGGTGGACTAGGCTAAGATTGAGGCCATACAATTGTGGTCACGACCGCGTACAGTGACTGAGGTGCGGAGCTTTCATGGTTTGGCGTCATTTTACCGACGCTTCATCCCTCATTTCAGTTCACTGGTCGCCGCTCTCAAAGATTGTATGAAGGGTTCCACTTTTCAGTGGTCGGCAGAAGCGGAACAGGCCTTTTCGTGTATTAAGGAGCGGCTAACTTCTGCTCCAGTTTTGGTCCTCCCAGATTTTAATAAACCTTTCACCTTGCATTGTGATGCTTCAAAGGTCGGCATTGGGGCTGTTCTGAGCTAAGAGGGGCGTGTAGTGGCATATTACAGTCAAAAATTATTCGGTGCTCGTGGTCGGTATAGTAAGTACGATGTCGAACTTTATTCAGTGGTGCAGGCTGTTCGCCACTGGCGACATTATTTGTTTCAGAAGGAGTTTGTGTTGTATAGTGATCATGAGGCGTTGAAGCATCTTTCGACACATGATTCCATTTCTTCTCGTCACGCCACCTGGATATCTTATCTCCAGAAGTTCACATTTGTCCTCAAACACCAGTCTGGTGTAGTGAACAAGGTGGCAGATGCCCTCAGTCGGTGACATTCGTTTTTGGGACAAATGCGGGTGGTTGTTCCGGGTTTTGATACGTTTGCTGACCTTTATGAGTCAGATCCATTTTTCGGTCCGGTTTTGAAGAAAGTCCTGAGTGGTTAGACTTCAGAATATATATTGGATAGGGGTTTCCTTTTTAGAGGATTGTAGCTTTGTGTTCCAGATTGTAGTTTGAGGCTCAAGATCATTGGGGAATCTCATGGGGAAGGCCATGTAGGCCGTGACCGCACCTTTGCGTTGATCTTAGCGTCATTCTACTGGCCTACTCTTCGGCGTGAAGTGTCCAGGTATGTCGAACGTTGTCGCATTTGTCATATGGCCAAGGGTCGCGCTACCAATGCAGGGTTGTATAGGCCAATTCCTATTCCCGACATGCCTTGGACAGATGTGAGCATGGATTTTGTGGTGGGTTTGCCACGGACACAGCGTGGTAATGATTCAATTTTCGTTATTGTCGACCGTTTTTCTAAGATGGTCCATTTTGTTCCTTGTAAGAAAACAGCGGACGCGGTGCATGTAGCACAGTTATCTTTTCGGGAGGTTTACAGATTGCATGGTTTTCCCGCTTCCATTGTTTCTGATAGGGATACTCGATTTTTGAGCCACTTCTGGCGCAGCCTGTGGAAGCTTGTGAATACTGCCCTGAATTTTAGCAGTGCCTACCATCCACAGACGGATGGGTAGACGGAGGTTGTAAATCACTCCTTAGGAGAGCTACTGCATAGCCTAGTAGGTGATAATATTCGGCCTTGGGATCGTTGTTTGAGTTAGGCGGAATTTGCTCACAACCATGCAGTTTATCGGAGTACAGGCTTTAGCCCTTTTCAGGTGGTTTACAGCTTGGTACCCCGCGGTCCCATTGATCTGATCACACTTCCTAGTAAGGTCCGTCCTTATGGCAGTGCTGTTGATTTTGTTGATAGTCTGCAGTAGATTCATCAGAAAACTAGCGAGAAACTTTTGGAGTCCACTGCTAATTACAAACAGTTTGTTGATCGCAAGCGGCGTCATGTGGAGTTTGAGGTGGGGGATTTTGTGTAGGCCGTTTTGACTAAGGACTATTTCCCAGCTCATGAGTACAGTAAGTTGGCCTCCAGAAAAATTGGTCCAGTGGAAATCATAGAGAAGATCAACCCTAATGCCTACAGATTGAATCTTCCCAGTCACATTCGGACAGCGGATGTGTTTGACGTTAAGCATTTGGTTCCTTTCGTTGATGATGGGGATATTGATATTGTCCCTTCCGATTCGAGGGTGAATCTCTTGGACCCCAGTGGAGATGATGGCGTACAGGACCAGGCCTTCGCATTTATGGACCGTTGGGATCGCCAAACGTGAGGTGTTGGGGTTCACAACTTTAAATGGCTATAACTTTGTCATACGGTGTCCTTTTTGGGCCCATAAGTACTTTTCGGAATCGTCTTGACGAGCCCTACAAGACTCACCGCTATGTTATGACGATGACGGATTTTAGCCGTTTGAAGTCGTTTACTAAGTGAAAAATTGCGTTTTGTCCTTTTTTTATCACTATTTTGTTCGTTTTACTTGTTTTCGGCGAGTCCAGCCCATTTTTGGATAAAGCCCATTAGGTTTTCTCTATTTAAACGTTTCCTTCATTGTTCTAGGTTTCTTGGTTGAATTCAAATAAAAGTTTGGCATTTTTATGAATTGCAATCCTTTTCTTGAGAAATTGGCGATTGTTTGAATCGTGAAAATTATCGTAGGCGAGCCTACATCATAAATGCAGCAACTGGGATCCTCATGCTAGAAAGAAGCAACATGCATTATACGTTATATAGTAACTTACATGTCAAATAATTCTGGATCAACTGTAGAAATTAAATTAAATGGTTCATATAAAGACAATCAATTCAGTTAGCCTTCAAGTTCTTTTCCGTTCCCAACAGAAAAGCTTGAGATATCTCACGAGTACAAAACTCTAATACCCTGGCAAGATTGCAGGAGAGGTCAAATATGACACTACATTTTCTCTGCTAGAAAGTCCATCACCTGAAAATTATGCATTCATTTAAATTCTGATTCTAAAAGCAAAAAAGAACTTAATGAAGTGACTCAGCAACTATATATATATATATAAAACAACACAACCTGAAAGGACTAATGAAGACGATGACTCTCCATGCTTTGCAAAATCAAACCTAGAACCCTTGCATAACCTCAAAAGTATATTGGTCACAGGGATCCATGATCTATTATCAAATGGTGCCAATAAAGCTTTTGGCATCTCTTTGGTTGTGATGAGATCCCAGTCGGGTAATCTCATCGAACATGCGGAATAACGACAATTAAAACCTAGGAAAGATCTAAATCAGATTTGACTCGAAAATAACAAGAACACGAATAAAATAACGAAAAATCAAAAGATAGATTTGACGGTAAAACCTTGACCCAACAATCACGACGCAATTAATGACGATGCGGACTGAAGAACCAAGATTGGTGAATGCCACATTGTCAATTCCTTGATGAGTTCGTTGGATGAACGCCACAAAGATCGAATCTTTGATAAGTTCGAAACAAAAGGGAAAAACTCAACCTTTCAATTTTGGAGAATCCTCTCTCAAATATTATTAATCTCAAAACTTCTGTCTTTACAATGAATTGAAAAAGCGTATAAATAAGTAAAATAACCTAGCATCTAATTTACTCAAAATAGAATTCTAATTAGACTAAAATTCTAAAATAGGAAAATAACCAAAAACTAAAAAGGAAATTAAATAATTGAAAATCCCCGGAAATCTGGCACTCCTCATTTACGACCGTGAGGAACTCTCTTACAGCCGTAATGGCCTTTCTGATAAAAATCTGATTTGTTAGTTACGGCCGTGACGAAACTCTTACGGCCGTGAAATGCCCCTTTTACGGCTGTAACTTCCAGGCTTACGACCGTAAGTCTCATTCTGCTTAATTTCTGCCTTTTCCTTCGATAATTTGTTACGGCTGTGATAGTAAGTGTTACGGCTGTGAATATATATGTATTACGGCCGTGAAGATCCTCTTTTACGGCCGTAAGGTATTTTCTGCCCAATTACTTCTTTTTCTTGATTCGGCTCGATCCGTCCCTCTTCTTGGCTCGACCCCAACACGGAACTTGCTCCGTTTTGCACGTAGATCACTATCATATCGCTGATGGCTCGACTTCGCCCTTCGATGCCTTGTCTAGATCACATCATACTCCCTCTCTTGAAAAGGATTCGACCTCGAATCCATTTTTGGTCGGCTTTTCAAATTTCTCCTGCTTTCCTGGGCTCGATGATCACTTTTAAGCTTCGTGCAATCCTTTAGACTCTTGGACTGATTATTTTGGCCAATAAATTTCTGCCCCGTCTTAAATCCATGGCTTGATTTATGTCCCTGCAAAACAGATTTCGTAGAACTGGGGAGGGATGTGTTAGCAAATGCAAATAAACTCATTTTTGTGGTGGACTCTCTTTTCTTTTTCTTTTCACTCTCAAGCTCGCCTTTTTCTGAGGTCGTGGCCGCAACTCTCTTGTTTTCAATTTTCACACCCTCTCATTTTTCTAAGATCGTGGCCTCAACGCTCTTATTTTTCCTCTCAAATTCGCGCTTTATTTTCAATTGGTCCTCTTGGACCTCTTTAGGAGATAGCGGAGCAAGAAGGACCTTTTGTCCACCCTTCACGAAAGAATATCGATTTTTAAACCATCGTGCACTACCCTCCTATCATGTTGCTAGGGTCTCCTGATGTGATCCAGACCACGGATACAAGCCCGCACAAAGATCCGTTGAAGATCCGAGGAGGGCCGATGACTCGATTGCAGAAAAAGAGGGCCAAGGAAGCAATGGACAAGTTAGTTCAAGAAAAAATGGCCAAAACAATGTTTGTGTCATCGAAAGAAGCTTCCATGTTGGGACCGAGTCAAAACGACGAGTAGATCAACCTCATTCAAGCCGTCGAAGAAGATTGCCAAATTTCAAGAATTACGGCCGTAATTCATAAATTCTCACGGCCGTAATCAACTTGCTGCTGAAAACTGATTTTTTGAAGGAATTGGACTTACGGACGTAACTAATATTAATCACGACCGTAACGCAGCCTCGGATCAAAAACAGAAATTTCAGAATTAAAGCTTACGGCCGTAAAAGGAGTCTCACGGCCGTAACGGTGAAACAGAATGAGTCTTACGGCCGTAAGGAAATTAGTCACGGCCGTAAATTCATATACGCGTGATTTTAGGGTTTTAATTATTTCCTTATTTTTAAGTATTTGTTTCCTAGTTTAATTAGAACTCTTAAACCTAGTTTTGACCCTATTTATAGGGATGTAATTTTCATTATTAGATAGACAACTTTGATATTATAATTGAGAGGCTATTTTGCTTTCACATCTTTATTCTTCATTGAATAAAATCCGAACTCGCAAGTTTAATTCTTGTTTGTTCAAATCTTGGGTGAGATTTATTTTCATTGTGATCAAGAGGTCAGCATATCTATTGATTGTGTTGGTTGCTTGGTTCAATTAATTTGAATCAATCTCTAAATCGTGGTTCTTTGGGGTTCTTGGGTCGATTCCAATAATTTGTGGGTTGCGTAGCTAATATTGCTACGTGGTTTGCATCATCTGGTATCAGAGCTTAGGCTCCAAAAATCAAGGTTATATCTTTGTTTTGTTTTCTTGAGTCTTTTTTAATCTTGTTCTTCGTGTTCTTCCAGTTCTTGAGTCTTTAATCCAAAAAGTGTCACAAAAAATTCAATAGTCGTTATTTCCTTCGTTTGTTATCCAAATTAAATTTCGTTTGTTTCATCTTTCTCGAAGTTGAATTTTCGAGAAATCCAAAAAAAAAAAAACGAAAATTCTCAGTCCAATTATAATAGCAGTTATTTGATTTCCAAAAAAAATATATTCTTGACTCAATCCTAGTTTCCATAAAAGTGTCAAGTTCTATATCGAGTCAAATTTCATTCTCTAAAGGTCTTCTTCAAGTTTTCCAAACAGTTCATAGAATTCTCACTCTTACTCAATTTGAATCATTCGGGCTTAAACTTGTTTGAGTTCGGGTTCGTTCTTTGAAGCAATTGGGGTGAAAGTCATTGAGTGGAAAAAGGCAGAGAAGTGAGAGCAATAGAGGGTAAAAGCCAAATTTGAGTGATACACGAGCGAAATACACGTGAGACATATAATATTTAGTTTTAGGATGTCTGAACAATCTGCTACTACAAAAAACAACGATCGAGTCCACATGACGGAAGAGATGGTACAACGGTTTGAGCGGTTGTTTGGGGATGTGTTAGGGAGGTTAGAAAGACTTGAGCAACCTCGGGAAGTGCCTAATGCCCGCAGGAAAGGTGGGCAAGGTCGTAGAGTAGATGGGGTCGATGAGAATGAAGAAGGTAGTGATTTTGACGATGGGGTAATTGTGGATAGAGTAGTTAGGCATGGAAGAAGGGATAGAGATCTTGGTGGCGATAGGATGGATGGTAGTATGAGCAACATCAAAATGACAATCCCGTCATTCAAGGGTAGGAGTGATCCGGAGGCATACCTAGAATGGGAAAAGAAGATGGAATTAATTTTCAATTGCTACACTTATTCGGAAGAGAAAAAGGTTAAGGTAGCTGTACTTGAATTCTCCGATTACGCTATTACTTGGTGGGATCAATTGGTGACTTCTAGGAGGAGGAATCGCGAGAGGTCCGTTAGTACTTGGGATGAGTTAAAAGCTATCATGAGAAAGAGGTTCGTTCCTAGTCATTACCATCGGGAGCTGCATCAAAAATTACAAAGTCTATACCAAGGATCAAAGAGTGTGGAGGATTATCATAAGGAGATGGAGATGTTGATGATTAGAGCTAATGTAGAAGAGGATAGGGAGGCTACGATGGCTCGATTTTTGAATGGGTTGAATATGGATATAGCTAATGTGGTTGAACTGCAACATTATTTGGAGATGGAAGATATGTTACACATGGTTATAAAGGTGGAGAAGCAAATAAAGAAAAAGGGAACAGCAAGGTATCAATCTTGTTCTAATTCTTCTTGGAAGCCGAAGTGGGATAGTAAAGGAGATGAGACTGTTTCTAAAGGAAAATTTGAAGCACCAAAAGGGAAGTTTGAGGCACCAAAAGGGAAGGAGGAACAAGCTAATAAACTCGTACCTAAAGGGGAACCTCAACCATCTAGGAGTAGAGACATTCAATGCTTCAAATGTTTGGGGAGAGGACATGTGGCATCTCAATGTCCTAATAGGCGAGTGATACTTGTGCGAAAGGATGGAGCCATGGAGAGTGATAGTGAGGAAGAGGATTATAGCGATATGCCGGCGTTGGAGGAAGTATGTGATGATGAGGATGTGTTATCCGGGGAGCATGGCGAGTTATTAGTGGCAAGGAGAGCTCTTAGTGCTCAAATCAACACGGATGATTTGGAACAACAACGGGAGAACATATTCCATACACGATGTCGCATTAATAACAAGGTATGTAGTAAGATTATTGATGGTGGTAGTTGCACTAACGTCGCTAGTACTATACTTGTTGAAAAATTAGGATTACCTTTGTTAAAACATCCTAAACCTTATAGGCTTCAATGGTTAAATGATAGTGGAGAAATTAAGGTGAATAGGAGGGTGTTGGTGAGTTTTTCTATTGGTAGCTATGTGGATGATGTTATGTGTGATGTGGTTCCTATGCATGCCGGGCACATTTTGTTGGGTAGACCTTGGCAATATGATAGGAAGGTAACGCATGATGGGTATAAAAATAGGTATAGCTTTACCAAAGGGGGGAAAACCATTACACTTGCACCATTGATACCATCACAAGTGTATGAAGATCAAATAAAATTGAAAAATGACGAAGAAAAAAGAGTGAAGGAAAATGAGAGAAAGAGAGTTGAGGCCACGACCTCAGAAAAAGGAGAGGAAAAGAGAGTTGGAGCCACGACTCCAGAAAAAGGAGAGGCAAGAGAAAAAAGGAGTGTTGGGGTACATACCTTAGAAAAAGGAGAGGGAGCGAAGAGTGCCAGAAAAGAAAGAAAAATGAGTTTCTACGCAAAAATGAGTGAAATCAAGAAAGCATTCATGGAAGAACGGCCAATGGTCCTTCTGCTATACAAGGAATCATTCCTTGCATTTGATGAAACTAACAAATCCCTCCCTAGTTTGGCTATTTCTCTCTTGCAGGAATTTGACGATGTATTTCCGGATGGCATACCTAGTGGATTACCACCCATTCGAGGTATTGAACATCAAATTGATTTTGTACCTGGAGCAGTCATTCCGAACCGCCCCGCTTATCGAAGTAACCCCGAGGAGACGAAGGAGCTCCAAAGGCAAGTGGAGGACTTGATGAGCAAAGGGTATATAAGGGAAAGTATGAGTCCATGTGCCGTCCTCGTGTTACTTGTACCCAAAAAGGACGGGACTTGGAGAATGTGTGTCGATTGTAGGGCCATCAACAACATAACGGTAAAGTATCGTCATCCTATTCCTAGGTTAGATGATATGTTGGATGAATTGCATGGCTCTAGCATATTTAGTAAAATTGACCTTAAGAGTGGTTATCATCAAATTCGAATGAAAGAAGGAGATGAGTGGAAAACTGCTTTTAAAACTAAGTATGGCCTGTATGAATGGTTAGTAATGCCTTTTGGACTTACTAATGCACCTAGCACATTTATGCGTTTAATGAATCATGTTTTACGTGCATTTATAGGTAAATTCGTTGTAATTTACTTCGATGATATCTTGATATATAGTAAAACTTTGAATAAGCATGTGGAGCATGTTAGGTGTGTGCTTGTGGTTTTAAGACAAGAGCAACTTTTTGCTAATTTTAAAAAGTGTGATTTTTGTATGGAAAAAGTTGTGTTTCTTGGCTATGTGGCTAGTGCTAAAGGAATAGAAGTAGATGAAGAAAAAATCAAAGCTATTAAAGAATGGCCAACACCTAAAAACATAACTGAGATTAGGAGTTTTCATGGCTTGGCTAGTTTTTATAGGCGCTTTGTTAAAAATTTTAGCACGATTGCCGCACCACTCACAGAAATTGTCAAAAAAAGTGTAGGTTTTAAATGGGGAGTAGAACAGGAATATGCATTTGAAACAATCAAAAATATGTTGTGTAAAGCACCGGTTTTATCACTTCCTAACTTTGACAAGGCTTTTGAGATTGAATGTGATACCTCAGGGCTAGGCATTGGAGCTGTTTTAATGCAGGATCAAAGACCAATCGCCTATTTTAGTGAAAAAATAAAAGGGGCTGCACTTAATTACCCCACATATGACAAGGAGTTATACTCACTTGTGCGCGCTTTGGAGACATGGCAACATTACTTGTGGCCAGGGAGTTCGTGATACACACTGATCATGAATCCTTGAAACATTTGAGGGGTCAAGCTAAGCTGAGTAAGAGACATGCAAGGTGGGTAGAATTCATCGAAACATTTCCCTATGTCATCCGATACAAACAAGGTAAGGAAAATGTGGTGGCAGATGCATTGTCTCGAAGGTATGTTCTTTTAAATTCTTTAAATTCTAAATTACTTGGATTTGAATACATTAAGGACATGTATGCTAGTGATCTGGACTTTTCTAATATCTATGAATTATGTGGTAAAGGGGCTGTGGATAGGTTCTTTAAACATGATAATTATTTATTTCGAGAAAATAAATTGTGTGTCCCTAGGTCTGTTCAATGAGGGAGTTACTTGTGAGAGAGGCCCATAGTGGAGGTTTAATGGGTCATTTTGGGGTTAAAAAGACCATTGAAATCCTAAGTGAACATTTCTATTGGCCTAAGATGAAGATTGATGTGGTTCGGGTTTGTAATAGATGCATTACTTGTAAGAAGGCTAAATCTAGGATTAAACCCCATGGGTTATATATGCCTCTACCCGTCCCTAGTGAACCTTGGGTCAATATCTCTATGGATTTTGTTTTGGGACTACCTAAGACTAAGAAGGGAAGAGATTCAATTTTTGTGGTAGTAGATCGCTTTAGTAAAATGGCACATTTCATACCATGCCACAAAACTGATGATACTACTAACATAGCTGAAATTTTCTTTCGAGAAGTCGTACGCTTACATGGGGTTCCTAAAAGTATTGCCTCGGATAGGGATGTTAAGTTCCTTAGTCATTTTTGGAGGGTCTTGTGGAATAAATTAGGTACAAAACTACTTTTCTCTACAACTTGTCACCCACAGACCGATGGGCAAACCGAGGTAGTAAATAGGACAATGATTCAATTGTTGCGCACGATAATCAATAAAAATCTGAAAATTTGGGAAGTGTTTACCATTTATTGAATTTGCATATAATAGGGTTATACATTCTACTACTTCTTATTCACCATTTGAAATTGTTTATGGTTTTAATCCGCTAATACCATTGGATTTAATTCCTTTACCTGTGAATGAACGTAGTAGTTTAGATGGAAAGAAAAAGGCTGAGATGGTTAAAGCACTCCACGACAAGGTGAGGTTGGCGATTGAAAAGAAAAATGAACATTATGCTTCGCAGGCTAACAAAGGAAGAAAGGGCGTCATATTTGAACCCGGTGATTGGGTTTAGGTACATTTGAGAAAGGAGCGGTTTCCAGAACAACGCAAGTCAAAGTTACAACCGCGAGGAGATGGTCCATTCCAAGTGATTGAAAGGATCAACAACAATGCCTATAAATTAGATCTTCCTGGTGAGTATAATGTTTCGGCTTCATTTAATGTTTCTGATCTATCTCCGTTTGATGCAGGTACAGATTCGAGGTCGAATCATTTCGAAGAGGGAGGGGGTGATGTGATCCAGACCACGGATACAAGCCCGCACAAAGATCCGTTGAAGATTCGAGGAGGGCCGATGACTCGATTGCAGACAAAGAGGGCCAAGGAAGCAATGGACAAGATAGTTCAAGAAACAATGGCCAAAACAATGTTCGTGTCATCGAAAGAAGCAAGTTCCATGTTGGGACCGAGCCAAAATGATGAGTGGATCAACCTCATTCAAGCCGTCGAAGAAGATTGCCAAATTTCAAGAATTACGGCCGTAATTCATAAATTCTCACGGCCGTAATCAACTTGCTGCTGAAAACTGAATTTTTGAAGGAATTGGACTTACGGCCGTAACTAATATTAATCACGGCCGTAACGCAGCCTCAGATCAAAAACAGAAATTTCAGAATTAAAGCTTACGGCCGTAAAAGGAGTCTCACGGCCGTAACGGTGAAACAGAATGAGTCTTACGGCCGTAAGGAAATTAGTCACGGCCGTAAATTCATATACGCGTGATTTTAGGGTTTTAATTATTTCCTTATTTTTAAGTATTTGTTTTCTAGTTTAATTAGAACTCTTAAACCTAGTTTTGACCCTATTTATAGGGATGTAATTTTCATTATTAGATAGACAACTATGATATTATAATTGAGAGGCTATTTTGCTTTCACATCTTTATTCTTCATTGAATAAAATCCGAACTCGCAAGTTTAATTCTTATTTGTTCAAATCTTGGGTGAGATTTATTTTCATTGTGATCAAGAGGTCAGCATATCTATTGATTGTGTTGGTTGCTTGGTTCAATTAATTT
The DNA here is from genome assembly GCA_963555705.1 of Ligustrum vulgare. Classification (NCBI taxonomy): domain Eukaryota; kingdom Viridiplantae; phylum Streptophyta; class Magnoliopsida; order Lamiales; family Oleaceae; genus Ligustrum; species Ligustrum vulgare. Next base: position 19,658,021 of record OY743186.1, read on the forward strand.
GAATTAATCTCTAAATCGTGGTTCTTTGGCGTTCTTGGGTAGATTCCAATAATTTGTGGGTTGCGTAGCTACAATTGCTACGTGGTTTGCATCATCTCCCCAACAAAATATGACCAATATGCATAGGTACCACGTCACAAACCACCTCATCCTTATAACCCCCGATGGGGAAATTGACCCTAGCCTGCTTATTTACCTTAATTTCTCCCGACTCGGTCAGCCATTGCAATTTATAAGGGTTTGGATGTTTTATCAAGCTCAAACCCAATTTTTCAACCAACATGGTACTAACCACATTAGTACAACTTCCCCCGTCAATCACCATACCACAAACCTTTTTGCCCACTAAGCATCTAGTATGAAAGAGATTATCCCTTTGCTCACCAATTTCATCCACCCTGACCCTAGTACTAAGGACACGCCGATTAACGAGTGAATCTTTAACAGCATAGGTTAACCCTTCCTCATCACTACTACTACTACTAGCCCCAACATCTACTAACTTAGGCATTCCCTTAAATTCATCCTCGGAACTAATTTCACCATTATCACGCAAGATCATTAGCTTCCTATTTGGACACTGGGATGCAATATGACCCATACCCAAGCACTTAAAACATTTAATATTTCTATCCCGAGTAGTTTGAGAATCAGAAATATTTTTACCTTTCGTTGTAGGCTCCTCATTCCCTTTCGGGTTATGTTCATCGTTGGATTCCTGCTTAGATTGTGATGTAGGATAAGATGGTGAGTGTCTTGCTGCCCCCTTTCGCCTTAGCTGTCTTTCCACCTTCATGGCCATATGCACCATATCTTCCAGCTCCACATAATTTTGCAGCTCAATGACATTGGCAATATCTCTATTCAGCCCACGCAGAAACCTAGCCATCGTAGCTTCCCGATCCTCCACCAGTTAGCCCGAATCATCGCCACCTCCATATCCTTATGATAATCTTCTACACTCCTCGACCCCTGAGTCATACCCTGTAGCCTCTGATAAATATCTCTATAATAATGAGTCGGCACAAACCGCTTCCTCATTATGGTTTTTAATTCACCCCAACTCTCCACCGGCTCCTCAAGGTTCCTCCTCCTACCCGTAACTAGTTGATCCCACCAAATATTTGCGTAGTCGGTGAATTCAATCACGGCTAATTTCACCTTCTTCTTTTCCGAATAATTATTACAATCAAAAAGCCGTTCGACCTTTGTCTCCCAATCCAAGTACGCCTCTGGATCACTCCTAACCTGGAACGATGGTAATTTCACTTTAATTTTCCCAAGGTCGTCATCAAAAACATCTCTACCCCCACGATGTCTCCTAGCATCACGACACTCCCTATCATGCCTCCGCTCATACCTATCTCCTCTATCCCTCCTTCGCATACTACCTAAAGATATACTGCCACTTTCACTGCCCATGTCTTCATTATCCACACCAACCTCACGTCTATTACCTCTCCTAACCCGAGAACCATCATGAGATTGATCACGAGGTCTTTGTTCACGTTCTGCACCTCGATTCTCCATCTGTACCATAAACCTCTCAAATTGTGCCCTCATTGCTGCAATATCATTGTTACCCTGTTCATTCCTTCTATTCACACTCCCAAGCTGTTTTCTATCTCCAATAGAAGATGAAGATGTGAAAACCTCTCTATCAGACATTTTTAAGATACGAACAAGGAAATTCGAAATATTTGGGGAATATTTGGGAATTTTCGGATTTTTTTTAATCTTCTAGATAATTTGACTACGAGTATGGCAGAAAAAACGGGACTGGATTTGGACGAAAAACGAAGAAGAAAAACACTTTTGAATTTTTGGAACTGACTCTTATGGATCAAACTGAAGAAAATTATGACTGATACGAAGAACGCAAAGAACACGAAAAAAATCAAGAAAAATCAAGAAACGCAAGAATCTGAAATAGATCCAAGCTCTGATACTAGATGATGAGATCCCAGTCGGGGAATCTCGTCGAACACGCGGAATAACGACAATTAAAACCTAGGAAAGATCTAAATCAGATTTGACTCGAAAATAACAAGAACACGAATAAAATAACGAAAAATTAAAAGATAGATTTGACGGTAAAACCTTGACCCAGCAATCACAACGCAATTAATGACGATGTGGACTGAAGAACCAAGATTGGTGAACGCCACAAGGGTTGTCAATTCCTTGATGAGTTCGTTGGATGAACGCCACAAAGATCGAATCTTTGATAAGTTCGAAACAAAAGGGAAAAACTCAACCTTTCAATTTTGGAGAATCCTCTCTCAAATATTATTAATCTCAAAACTTCTGTCTTTACAATGAATTGAAAAAGCGTATAAATAAGCAAAATAACCTAGCATCTAATTTACTCAAAATAAAATTCTAATTAGACTAAAATTCTAAAATAGGAAAATAACCAAAAACTAAAAAGGAAATTAAATAATTGAAAATCCTCGGAAATCTGGCACTCCTCATTTACGTCCGTGAGGAACTCTCTTACGGCTGTAATGACCTTTCTGATAAAAATCTGATTTGTTAGTTACGGCCGTGACGAAACTCTTACGGCCGTGAAATGCCCCTTTTACGGTCGTAACTTCTAGGCTTACGGCCGTAAGTCTCGTTCTGCTTAATTTCTGCATTTTCCTTCGATAATTTGTTACGGCTATGATAGTAAGTGTTACGGCCATGAATATATGTATTACGGCCGTGAAGATCCTCTTTTACGGCCGTAAGGTATTTTCTGCCCAAATTACTTCTTTTTCTTGATTCGGCTCGATCCGTCCCTCTTCTCGGCTCGACCCCAACACGGAACTTGCTCCATTTTGCACGTAGATCACTATCATATCGCCGATGGCTCGACTTCGCCCTTCGATGCCTTGTCCGGATCACATCAGGTTGTAACTTCATTACACTCAAAAGCAGCTAAAAACTCCTTGTATTGTACCAAGACGAAAATTGATTGGAGAAGAAGATCCCTCAGTTCACCACTGGATATCCTCAGATCATTGAAGTGGGAAACTACGAAAGTAAACTAATAACCAAAATAAAAACCAATAAAACAAATAAAAGTAGACCCTTCAATGGAAAGACTTGAATTTTGGGGCTAATATAAGTTAGAAAAATAATGTTATAACAGAAACGTTTCAGCATCTTGTTCAGAAAATAATGTTACAACAGAAACTTTTCAGCGTCTTGTATAAAATGACTTCTGAACAAATTTTGTATACACTTTATAATTAAAAGCAATTAGTTCTCCCAGTTTGCAAGTTCAACAAACTGGTTAGTAGATAAACTGTTAACATGGCTCAACTCCAGAATCATATCTTTTGTTTTTCATCTGTTTCCAAAGTAAGAAATTTCTTCGACTTAAATAACAATACATACAGGAGAAACAGAAGTTCATAACATACAAAAGAAGCAAGTCCTTGCTTAATGAACATTGCAGCAGGTACAAATGGAGGGTTACTCTTACGCAGAACATGAAAGTAGTCAACCTAACAGCATAAACATGGCAGAATCAAGTATATTCAAGTTATGGATAAGATAGACAATGGTTAGGGATCAAAGATATATGACAAATGAGGTTTTGAAGCAAAAGCAACATTGTTCCCCAGATATGTTTTAATGAATGTATCAATCAAAGACCTGAAAAAAAACCAGAAATACCTGAAAACATTGTAAAAAATCCAACTGTATTGTGAGATCTGCTTATGTCGTGGTACACAAATATGGCATCCGGTCCTAGGTTGTTTGCTGCATTCAACAAAAAAATGTTAGTTGTGGTGAAGCTTAAACACTTGAATATGCAGGGATTTCTTATAGTCATTGTTGCTCTTGTTAGTTCGTCAGTATCATTAATATTTTGCTATCATGATGCCATCAGAAGCCTCAACAATTTCGTCCAATTTATCAAGGACTTCCAAACTCTCTATCTTTGCCAAAATTAATTGATCTGTAAATTTGACAATCAAAATCATATACAGAATTCTAAAAGATGCCAATAGCATATAGGAAATAATTTGCACAAAAAATTAAGAGAAAAAAAATTAGACACTCTAGTAGTGCTTATGCTCCACCTATTTATGCATATATATATGGACCTTATGAATAGTGTTGCTTGAAGTGAAATTTATATAAAAATAGTGATAAGAACGAACTTCAAATAAACTTGATCTATTCACAACCTCTTCAACAGTTAAAATGGGAGGATCTAGACTTTCGGTATCATAATCAACCTGAGCAATTTTTGCAGCCACGTTTGCATGATCTTTTTGTCTCTGTAACATAGAGAAAATTTCTTCTATACATTTTAGTAAAAGCTACACCAGTTCATATATCCATTTCAGTAAAAACTTTTGACATTGTGCTAAAATATGAACATAATCCTTAGCAAATAAAGCAATAATAATCTTTAAAGTAGTTCAAACTTTATACATTTAATCATGTTGTAGTTTCTCTCCTCCCTAGCTAAGATAAAACAATTGAATACATTTAACAATTTTGCTCCTGAATAGACATTCCAGGTAGATAACCAATTGGAAAATGGAGACCTTGTTGAGAGTCTTACTCCATACTAGGAAGAATATCATCCTTACTTAGCAAATAAAATGGGCAAATAGTAAAGATGAAAGTTAGATAACAGTCAACCTTATTGCAGATCTGTCATCAAACTATGACACGTAATACTCAGTGCAATCACGAGCAGCCACATTGAATCATTTTCCACTATTCAAGGCATTATTGAATTTATCTTTAAATTTTTCCCTCACTTTCTTGGTACTGCAAAATATGAGGTGGTAGGAAGCCAAGAGGTGAGCAAGGTAGGAAGGGGGGATAACTGGAGATGTTTGGCTAAGCTTTAAAAAGAAAAAAAGTACTTTCCCGATGAGTAAGCGAGGATTCGCTTTCCACAAATAAGCTCTTGAACTAAAACCCCGCCAAAAAAGTAAATTCTACAAAAGCTTAGCTGAACATGCCAAATTCCTGAGTAACACGGACAACAACTACTCTACAAAAAAATTTGCTTGAGATGTAAATATTTGACAAAAACGCGTTAAAAGGACGTTTTTCCAGTCAGGAAAATGGTGGGGTAAAACAATAAGAGAAATGAATTTTCTTGATGTGAAAGTGCATTCTTACCTCTTTCCAGGAGCAATTTTCACACTTTCGAGGTTTGCTCTGTTTGCATTAGTACTTGCTCCTCTTCTTTGCCTGTTTAATGAAATGAAAGTCACTTCTAAGATGGCCCTAAGGGGATTTAGACAGACCAAAAAACTTGAACCATGGAATGATTGAACTCAACATCCTCTTAATTGAACTTGCATTTTTATTTTTATAGTTCTTTAGCCTTTTTTCCTACCTTTGGTTGACCCTAAATCCCTAATCAAAGAACCATTTTGGCTTCAACAATAATGAATCGATGATAATAATGAATCAATTGCAGACATGAGATAAAACCCATTTGTAAGAGTGAGGTGTATTTAGAAAAGGTACTTACTTACCGTTACCGGCGATTGGTTTGCTACGGTGCTTCTTAGTTTCCTCATCCGAGTTCTGGCACTTCGACAGTTCGATCATCTGGACTTTGGGTGTGAAGGAAAAGGGTTATTATAAACTTAGGTTTGGACATTTCAGACTTGGCCTATGTTTTCTTCAGGAATCCTCATCGTCATCGGAGTCAGTGGCATCTTCATCCGTGAGTATGGTCCTCATCGCCTTATGCCAGAGTTTTGATGGACGCCGATGATTGATGAGGAGGATGTGCTTTTTATGGGGGGAAAAAGCGAAGGAAGGAAGAAGAGAGTTGAGAGCTTTTGTCTGAACGAAAAAGTGAACGGAGAAACTTCCTAGAGAAAATTCCTTGGATTTTGAAATTTGAATTGCATTTGACTACCGTGCTTCAGAAAATCTGCAAATGCAGCCATTGGTTACTGTGCAAATGACAGGCACACATTATCCATGAGTTTTAGGCGGGAGAACTGGGCGGTAAAAATTGACTGAACTCTTCTACTTTTATAGAATAGAGATTTTTCCAAAACAATTGGTTAATACCTAGTAGATAATGTAGCATCTGTTTGATAACTTGTGTTGTAAACATGTTTATAAACAATACGTTTTTCAAACAACTTTTTTAGTCACATACTTTTTTCAAAATCACTTTTATCTCGAAAAACAACACATCCATTTTTTTTTAACATTACAATGTACAATAAACCCCTCCCAAATCTCCCCCAAAGCTCGAACTCAAGTATGGAAACTCGTAAGGTGGTGGCCTCCCCCAATTGGCTAGCCCCCTTGACTTAAAAACACCACATTCTTTATTTATAAACAAAAAATTTTACAAAATAAAAACGTAAGCAATTGGACCTATATTAGGTAATGACTAATATCATCGTAACTTCTCATGGAAGCTACTTATTTGGCTCAAAATTATTGACACATTAAAAAAACTGTTTTATTTTGTGTTAGGGGTATAATGGACATTTTGATACCAATTTTGGCCATTTTTGCAATAATTATAAAAAAAAAAATGATACACGTTTCACTTGGCAAGCATGAAATTGGACATTTTTGTAAATCCCCTTTAGTATATCATAGAAAATAATTCTACAAAAGAATCATTTAAAATCTGTAGATAATAATGATTACGTTAATTTAATATGTAGAAAATAATCTATACACAATTTTTTTGTTTACGAGGAATTAAACTAGCTAATCCTACTGGGGATAATATGCCAGCCACGTATATAAATATGAAAAAGTAGAGGCTCGCTTTGATTGAGTGGGAGGAATAAGCTAGAGTACTTAATCTGATTTCGATATAAAAAAAATCTTTTTATATCTTGACCAGTGTTCTTGCATCAATTTTTTAAAAGATATAACATAATATCATCGTGTGACACTTTAGATGAATAATATGAGCTCAACTTAGGATGAAATGTATAATAATACTCATTGAGAATGTTGTTAGTATAGGATTTCTTAAACAAAAGCAAAGCAATAATTTAGGCCATATTCTTTTTGCTGTTTTCAGGTCATTTTTAATTTTGAATTTTTGAAAATACTAAAAACGCGTTTACTTAACTATTTTTGAAAATGGAATTTCCAAAATGCGATTTTTTTTTGAACAAAGAAAACCCAAAACGGCAAAGGCCGTTTTGGCTATTTTTAATGGAAACATACCGAAATATCAAAAACACGAGAAATGACTATTTTTCATATTGTAGTTTCCTAGCTCAACTGGCACAATTCTTGCATCCAGAGATTGTGTGTTCGACTCGGCCTAATGCATTATAGATGAAATGTTTTTTTTCCCTTTTCCTAAAATGCATATTACAAAAATTTTAACTCTCTAACCATTGTGGTTGCAGACGCGACATGTTATTTATCTACATAAAGTATTATTTCATCAATTATTCTCAGTTTGATTCCAAATTTATATAAATGATAATTGCACGATTATTATTTGTTAATTGTTTTTTTTTTTTAGGATATGAGATGAAATATTACTAGAGTAACAAAATATTAGTTCGATATAACACTGACTGATATATTAAAATTAAAATTATTATAATTAAACAAAACCAATTTTTACAGACAAAATATCAAAAAAATAATAATTCTCAAAATTTCAAAGTAAACGTATTTTTCCGTTTTGGAAAGCAGTTTTTCAAAATCACAAAAAGAACAAGTTTTCTACAACCCAAAATAAACATTCAAAACAGAAAACTCAAAATAAAATCAAAAACTTAAAACTAAAAATCGAAATACAAAGAGAACGGCATCAATCGAGTGGCTATGTATTACAATGATCCTAAGCTTCGAGCTATTCTCTCGATTAGGCCTATTTTGTGCTAACTTTTTCTGGATTCATTGTTGTAGCGATCAAGAATTTTCCATGAATTATTTAAATAAATATTATTTAAAACGTGTCGCTACGATTTTACCTATTTATTTTAAACACATTTACGTCTAATTATTTAAGTTAAAATTTAAATTATTTAAATTTATCGTAGTTCAATTTCAATTTCAATTTCAATTTTTATGAAAGTATCTTATTTTCATTATTTATTTATTTATGTATTTTAACCCAAATTTTAATTATTTAAGTCCAAAATGTTTTAAATCCAAAGTCCTAAAATTAGTATTTTTTTTTTTACCATTCCAGATTTCTATCAAAACCAATTCATTGGCAACTTCCCATTTTCCCTCAATCTCTTCTCTCGATCCAACCATTCTACAATAAGCCTCCCAAATTCACACAATTTTCCTTGCCCAAATTCTCCCCTTCAACCCCCTCAATCAGCCCAAATCCCTTCAATCCTCCCTCACCCAATCATCAACCATCATGCATTTACCAAAATTTAAACACAACCTACATGGCAATAATTTCCCATTCACTTCATCATTCTCTTCACCCCCTACAATCAATCACCATACTTTACACCACTTTCCACTTCATTCCAACATAATTCCCACTATTATCTCTTATAATTCCTAACCAATACCAACTCACGACCTACAAGAAACACAATTTATTCACCACTCTCAATACCACCACAGTTTTTCCATCATTATATCAATCCACACAATCACAGATCACAATCACGGCCAGCTCCTTCCAGTCCCCCTCCAATTCAGCTCCATCCAATACAATTTCCATTTCAAGATCATTACCACCGTCAATGTACCACTCATCACTGCATAAATCAACCCTCAGTCCACTACAGCATCACCCAAAACCATAACCAAGACTGCAATCAACTTCATCATCACCAGTTAGCCAAATCAGCCATGCCAAGCCACCACCATAAACATCATCCTCAATTCACCAACCACTGCTACTGCAGTTCTCATCTGCATCACCATCGTCTGTCTTCCATCATCACCACCCCAATGCAGCTTATTCAATATCTTCACCGAATCAAGCGTCATCACCACTTACTCGATAGAACACAACCACCTGCAATACACATCACCACCTCCATAATCGGAAACCATTCAAACCGCCCCTGCCCATCATCACAATCCAAAACCGAGCCTGCAACCACCATGGCCGAACCGTGCAAGCACCACCACAAGACGACCAACACCAATTCCACCATTGGCTCCAACCATTACCGTAACCCAAACAACCACCCACATTCGAACCACCATTTCCCATAACCACAACCGCAACCATCACCACCCAATCAATCGACCATAGCCAAACCCTTCACCACCACTACTACTGCTACGCACCATCTTCAACAATATCAAAACCACCTCAACCGCCCACTGCCCTCCTCAAACGCCACTCAACCAACACCCAAATCCCAATCCCCAATCAAAAACCCATCATCATCATCGCTGCCCAAAACCAAAATCAAAACCAAAGAGGAGAACCCATTTACTTACCTCCACTGCAGAACCTATTTCAACCGGATTTGTCATCGGAATTCGCAGCCAAGATCGAACCTTAAACTTCGTCGCAGCCTCAGTTTTCTCCCTATTTTGACACCCAAGGCCGAGCCCATAACCTCCCCACCATCCGCCTTCGGCGCCGCCAAGTAATGGCGGCGATTTCCGTCGGTAGTGAAGACCCCGGCGGCGTGTGCCCGTCGCAACCCTCTCTCGCCTCTCCTCCCTGTTTTCACGCAAAATGAGAGAGAGAGAGAGAGAGGAAAGATTCTGATAATATAAATCTGATTTTAATATTTACAATTTAGTCCCCTGAAGTTTTAAATGTTTCAAATCAGTCCTGTTAGTTTTAAAACATATATAAGTCAGTCCCTTCTGTTTCAAAATGTTTTATAAGCCTCCATTAAGTTTTAAACATGTTTTAGTTCAGCCCCCTTATTTTAAATCCGTGATTTCAGCCCCCAAGTTTGAAAAGTGATTTGTTTTAATATTTTATTTTTCGGAAATTGCGTTTTAGTCCCCTAAGTATTAAACTCTTTTATTCCAGTCCCTACAGCTTTAAATGTTTTAAATCTTACTTTAAGTTTCAAAAGTTATTTATTTTAGTCCCTATTGATTTAAAAATGATATATATATTTATAAACCCCAAGTTTTAAAATAATCATTTCAGTCCCTAAAGTTCAAAGTCATTTAGATCAGTTTTAAAGTATTAAATTGAATTTATTATTTTGAGTTATGCTGGACGAGGCGCTTGGACATTTAGAAGAACAACGTGAATTTTCTTGCTCAACTTTCAGACTCGTGATTTGAGGTAGACTCGCCCCCATTAATTAGTTTAAATTATAATTGCATGTCTTATAAGAAATTACGTGATTTACATGCTTTGATGCATGAGACGAGAAAAGAATATCTCTTATGAGATAAATGAGAAATGATGATGTTATGCATAACTTATGTGCCTTAAGTGCACGAGACGAGACTACCCACACCCTATGATTTTTAAAGAGCCTTGATTTTGAAAGTAAAGTAGCCCAAGAATATGAGAATGATGTCATTGTATGATTGCATAATTACGTGTTCAATTATTCTGTAAATTAATTATTGGCGATGAGTCTACTGAGTATTTCTTTCGAAATGCTCATTCCATTTTTAACAGTTTTTGCAGATCTCGGAGAAGGCGGCGAATGAAAGGGCAGCTGTGGCAAATTTAATAAATGATGAAGATTTTTAGTCAATTTTACGAATGTTACTGATTGGATTATTTATCGTTAATTTCATTTAAATAATTGGAATTAAATTTTTATGAATTGTTCTATATTTCAAATTAATTAAGTTTTCCGCTGAAGTTTTCAAATAATGAATGTGACGTTTTGAACTAAATTGATTTTCCGCAATAAAGTCAGTTTTAAAGGACGAAGTGGCGTCCCGGGCTCCGCATGGAATCTGGGGCGTTACAATTGCTATGACCTTGAATCCACTTTTATTTGGTAAAGGGAAATAGGGAATACGTCTGCGAAAATTAAAATGAATTAACAAATAACAAAAATGTTGAGATGGCATACTTCCATTAGTTTCCCACATTTTGATATTGAAAACAAAAAAATTATAATTTTGCCTATACTTTATTAGCCCCGTTCGAGACTCATTATTTGAAATATTATGGTTTGTAATAGTAAATTTTTTGAGGATGTGTAGTTAAAAAATAGAGATTTTTTTTTTGATTTTATGCGTAAATTATTTTATTGATATAATGTATGGTTAAAAATAATTTTTGAAAAAAAAATAATGTTTTAAATAATAGGTACAAAACAGGAGCTTGCTATTTATAAGCTTGAGATATATTAAAATTAGGCCTCTGTTCGGCTACTAATTATAATGAGCAGTCATTGTATATTTAGGTGTTCGAGGTAAGATTTGTAATTAAAAATTGGAGAGAAAAAATGTGTATAGTTAAAATGTGATTTGAAAATTTTTGTAAATTATAAATTGTAATCATGACCGATTATAATGAGTTGCCAAATCCACTCTAGTTTTTTTTTTTAAATGTACTTTGAAATAGTGATTTTTTATTGTAAAGAATGTATAGTTAAAATTTGAAAAAAGCAAAATATATTGAAAAATATATATATATGTAAGGAGGTCAAACAAGGCTAAATCAGTCCACAAATAAAAGAAAATTGTTGTTTAGCCCCTTCATTTCATAGCAGTTGCCCTACTTTATTTATTTATTTATTTTATTTACTTATTTGTCAACAATTCAATAAACATACACACAAATTATCCTTCTACTATAGTAGTCATCTATACTGCGATTGCAGAATTATTTCAAGGGTTTGGGCTCTGATTGATTCATACATAGGTAGATAGATCGGTTGGGTAAATTGTAAAAGATTCAATGGGTGCCGAGGGTGATTCAAGCGTGACTGTGAGTGGTGGCGAACAGGTGAATCTGAATATCAGATGCTCCAACGGCTCGAAATTCTCCGTACGGACGAGCCTCGAATCGACAGTAGGGGATTTCAAGGCTGTTCTGGCCCAGAATTGCGACGTTCCAGCTGAACAGCAGCGTTTGATTTACAAAGGTCGGATCTTAAAAGACGACCAAACCCTAGTTAGCTATGGTATGCCAAACAAATTTGTGTTTTTCGTTCATGCTGATTTCATTCTATTATCCCGTTCTTTTGTTAATGGGATTGTGTAAATTATAGGGAACTTGAATTAAAAATAATTGAAAAATATGAAAGAATGAACCTTTCAAATTGAAACTGTTTTGATGATAATTTTGGGAAATGTTCATTACATTTTTTGGTTTCTTTTGGGTTTCCTCAGATGATCTAATCAGCAAATATTTAGTTTCTACGATCGGTTCCTTCTTTTATCTAGCCTTGGATTTTCTTTCTTTCTTTCTGCTTTGGCGGTTAGATTGTTGATCTGGGCTCTCTCCCTGTATTTTACTGCATACTTCTAAGATCAACTGGCAGGGAAACAAGGTCGGCACAAATTGCATTTGATAGTTGACAAAAAAAAAAAGATTTCATTGGGCCATTTGAACGATGTAGCAAGCATGTTATTGGATGGCCTATTGGCTATTGTATAAGGATTCAGGCGACATGTTTTTTTCTTTTCTTTTTCCTGGAATGATTGCTTTTAATAGGACATGAATTTTGTATTGATGGGAGAAAATACCAAGTGAAGATAAAGTGGGAATATGTTTTAAATAATGAAAAATGAAATGTTTAAGTATATTCATTGAAAACAGTAAAGCGAGAGACATTTGGCACGGTTACGTTTCTAGAATGAGAATATTTTGAGGTCTACTTTCTTGGGAAATTTGTCCATTTTGTCCGTCTATGCAACCTGACACAATGGAAATCATTATTTTTGGTAAGATAAATCTCTGGATTGTAACGACCTGGGTTCCACTTAACGAGCTGTCTCCACCGTTAAATGACGGTGTACTGTTCCCATTGTATCAACACAAGTCTTTTCAGCATGCTCTGTCCTCATTCGCACGCTCCCGAAAAAACGTCCCAGAAGACCACCCATCTCAGAATTTCTCCAAGCCAAGCACGCTTAGTTGTGGAGTTTCTAACGATGGACTTTCGGAAAAGAAGGTGCACATTGTTGGTATGAGTAGTACTTATTATTTCTTTTTAAGCCTTCCTGGCCTGGGTGTTACAATCACCTCTCATTAGACTCGCGACGTTCTCGTCTCGCTTAACCAATCTGAGGATCTGTTGTCAGGCGTTAGGATTCTAGAGGTGGCTCCCGCCCTATATCCACAAGACACATGTACATATTGCATTACATCCTTTTCAATTAATATTTACGGTAAAAAGTGAACTGGTTTCGTCGGCTTAAGAATATATTCCCAAGTAGATAAAAGCTAAAGTTAGTCTTCTACCTGTGGAGAACACGAGGCTATTTAATGTAATAGAGATATTAGTAAATGTTTCACTACAGAAGATACCTGAAATGGACATTCGTCAGATAAATAATTTGAATGTGTGATATACTATTAATCCTTTGTTTTTATGTTCTTATCTTTTATGATCTATACTGTGAGATCGTTATGACCTTTCTCGTGCAACTTAATTGTACAAAAAAAAAAAAAAAAAAAAAACCTTGTTTTGGAGGTTGTACTTCTTTAATTTACTCTATTTTCATTTTGTTTATCACTCTTCTGCATGTTTGTGTACGGTTATTTTTATTTTATTTTTTTTAACTAATATAAGAATTAGAATTACAATATAGAGGGAGGAGGGGGTGGGGAGATAACGAGAAAGAGAGAGGGATGGATAGATAGATATAACTTAGCACAAGTAGCCACCCCAGCTAATTGGAAAAACTGAATATAGATTCCAATTGCTGATTGTTTATTGCCTTGGAGGTTCTACATTTCGTGATCAAAAGAAGTTTTAATAAGATCATGATAAAGAAAATTTTACCTGAGGAAAAGAGAGAGAGAGAGAGAGAGAGAGAGAGAGAGAGATGGATAAAAGAACTACCACCAGTAGCCACCCCTGCTAATTGGCAATTTGGATAGAGATTTCAATTGCTGATTGTCTATTGCCTTGGAGATTCTACATTTCCAGATCAAATGAAGTTCAGTTGAATCGCGGTAAAGGAAAATGTACCTGTATATGAAATAAAGACACCTACTAGGGTGACGGATCTTGACACTCCTCGGGATACTCTAGAAAGTTGAAATTTGCAAGTACTAGAATACTCGTCTAAAAAGTTAAAATAATACAAGAAAATTTCTGGGGACTTACATGTCTGCGACCTACATTTTTTTATTTTTGAAAAATCACGTATTGGTATGTCCGTGATTCTTAGGAACCGGTTAGTTGTATTGTTATGCTACCTCTTAACCATTCTTGATTAGAACTTTGATCAGTTGAACTGTTCTTCATCACTCTTGACATGGCCCAAGAATAACTTTGCACTTGCTTTTGGAGGCAGGTTTGTACTTTGTGCATGAATTGTATTGGATTATTTATTGTGTGACCCCAGGCTGGAGTCTTCACGATTTTTTCCGGTATAAAGGTACCAGCAATATACGTGTCCATGGGGTGGAAAGTCTTTGACTATATGATTTCACTGTTAGGTGCCAGTATTTTATACTTAAAAGGCTGTTGAGATTTGGGTCTATTGGTCTATTCCAAGTCAAATCCTTATTGGCTAAATATTACTTCCGAGTGACTTCATTCTATAAAGTATTAATTGTTCTTGAATTTCCGTTTTAGTGTTAGATAGCCTCACCTAATTGGATGTATTGAATCATCCTGGTTGATTCCCGTAGAAGTTTACGATTGATAAGATCGTTTTTGTGTTCTATATTTGAGTAGGTCATCAAAAGTACATATTTACTATTCCTCATTTTTGGTAAATGTGATTCTTCTTAATTACCTATTAAGCATTCACGATTCGAGGACTGATGTTCATCAGGGTGTAGTAAACTAAATACTAATAACATCATGGAAGCTTGCCTCCTGATCTTGGTTAGTTAATTGCTGTTAGATGTAGAATTCTACAATAGAGAACAATAGTCACGTTTGGAATCCAAGCATTAAAAGTTCTTTTTTTGCTTGTCAATGCACTAATAACTCACTACCCTCCGCCGCCGCCGCCACCCCCCCCCCCCCCCACCAAATCCCACTCGGAACTCTCCCCTTCCCTTCCTCTGAGGATGTTCTTATAAGTTTTAACTGTTCTGTTAATTTCATGAAGGTTTGCAGGCAGATCACACGGTTCATATGGTGCGTGGTTCTGCTCCAGCTGCATCACAGCCCTCAACTGGTGCTGCAGCAAGTGCTGAAAATGCCAATAATTCTGGCGCCACACAAGGTGCTAGTCCAAATGTTGGGGGTGCTGGGGGCACTGGTTTAGGGGCTTCTCTGTTTCCAGGGCTTGGTTTGGATGCTCTTGGTGGTGCTGGAGCACCTGGGTTGTTTGGAGCTGGACTTCCTGAGTTTGAACAGATGCAACAACAACTAACCCAGAATCCTAACATGATGAGAGAAATAATGAACACGCCAGCCATTCAAAGCATAATGAACAACCCTGAGATCATGCGCAGCTTAATAATGAATAATCCTCAAATGCGAGATATTATTGACCGGAACCCTGAACTTGGTCATATTCTTAATGATCCTGGCATCCTTCGGCAAACATTAGAAGCTGCTAGGAACCCTGAGCTAATGCGTGAGATGATGCGGAACACTGACAGGGCGATGAGCAATATTGAATCTTCTCCCGAGGGATTTAACATGCTCAGACGTATGTATGAAAATGTCCAAGAACCTTTCTTGAATGCAACGACGATGGGTGGAGGCACAGCAAATGATACAGCATCAAACCCATTTGCTGCTCTATTGAGTAACCAGGGCATTGGGGCCCAAACCAGAGATGGACCTAATCCTTCAACTGCTGGCTCTGAAATGGCCTCAGGGGATTCTGCGCCAAATGCTAATCCACTTCCCAACCCGTGGACTAATGCTGGAGGTAAGATTAGATCTTTTAAAATATGCATACAGTAATGTTATCATCTGTTTTGCTTGATAATAACTCCTGTTAGTATTTTGCAACTAGTTCTTATAGATATTTATAAAATTCGGGGAATGTTATTGAAGGCCGTGTCTGGTTCAGGAAGAGGGTTTGCTATTGTTATTTGTTTCTCATCGTAGATGGATGGATGGAGGGTGGGTTTATAGGTTTTTTCTGGGAACTATTCTTTTTATTCTGTAACACATGTTGAAGGAATGGAAGAGGAGAGAGATTGAGAGGAAAGTTGTGTGGAGTTCTTCCTTTTTTTATTTTACTGCCATTCCCTTTTTTATCTCATGTTTCACAGTTGATTTGTGTTAATTTTGTTTTTACTGGTCATTTACCTCATTACCACTTTCCCGTTGCATTCTCCTGTTTATCGAATAATGCAATCTTCATTTCAGTTTTCCCCTAAACTTTCTCCTATCCCCTTCCTTTTAATTTCACATTTCATCCATAAGCATCCAACATTGTTCTGATCTAGTTGGAAGTATTCATCTCTTAGCTTTCCGTGCTAGTCTTTTATTGATTATTTGATGCTCACTGTAATGGTCAATGAATTTGCATATTGAAACTTTTAGTTACTATGTTAACTCTCTGTTGTACAAACACAATTTTCCATTTTTTTAGCTAGATGTCAATCAAGGCCATGCTAATCATCTCTCATTTTTTCTGGTTCCTTGGCTTCAAACAACTTTAACAAAATATATCTGGATCTCTTACATAAACTTATAATTTCAGGAGGTTCTCAAACAAATAATGCTACAAGAGGTAATGCTGCCAGTGATGCAAGGCCACCTGGTGTGGCCGGTTTAGGAGGGCTTGGGCTCCCTGAATTGGAGCGCATGGCTGGCATGTCGGATCCCTCTGCCTTCAGTCAATTTTTGCAAAATCCAGCCATGACCCAGATGATGCAAAGCTTGTTTTCAAACCCACAGTATATGGATCAAGTATGAATGGGACTATATTGAGTATATTATAGCTCTTACTTTGACTTATATCTAATTCATAACTTTGATTGCAGATCCTGGGCTTCAATCCTCAGCTACGCAGCATGCTTGATATGAACCCTCAACTGAGAGAAATGATGCAAAATCCCGAAATTCTTCGCCAGCTGACCTCACCTGAGACAATGCAGGTAGAACTCTGTAGAGAGTCCCCCCCCCCCCCCCCCCCCTCCCCGCCTTGTTGGACAGTTTGTCCCTTTATTTCAGTTAATAGATTGATTAGTCTAATAGATGGGATTCTACCTTAGGTTTTTAGCTAGATACTTTTTGATAAGGAGCTAGACAATGCTTTGTTGAAGATAATTTACCACACCACCTTCTCATAACACCTTGTCAATTTTATAATTTCAGCAAATGATGACTCTGCAGCAGCAACTGTCTCAGCTTGGTCAGCAGCAATCAACAGCGTGAGTGAGAGAAATAATTGCTTCTTGCTTGCCTATTATTTTAGATTGGTTTTTTATATTTAACCACAGTTAGTTACTAAACTGATTATCAATTTACACGGTTCAATCTATAAGGAAACACTTGAATGGTTCACAAGATTTAGATGGTGCCTTTATATTTCAAGTGGCATATCTTTTTCTTTTTCTTCTCTTTTCTTTTTTTCTTTTTTCCCCCACCCTTCTATAGCAATAGATAATTAAATATCATTGCAGTTTCTTGCTTTGTCCCCAATATTACTTGCACTTGTGTTCATCTCATCCCCCCCCCCCCCACCCCCCCCAACAAGTACACTGATGAAAGTTAGTTTAAGTGCGTCTTGTCTTTTTCCCCAGTCCACACCTGATGAAAATTAATTTTAGTGGCAAGAGCTGTCTGATGATGTGTTGGAGCCTAATTTCTATATTTCATAAATGAGCTTTCTGCTTCGAGAATTTCAACAACTATATACTAAGTTAATTGCCATAAATATTCTTGTCCTAAGATTTGACACAGTTACATGGTTGTCAACCTACTGCAACCCCCTTCTTTAGCCAAGCTTGAGGCTGGTTATAAAAACATAGGCCTAGTTGTTTAAAGGATCTCAACAGCTTCCAGAAATGGATTATGTGGTTGATTGGTAGAGCCATATTTTTTGGGGACATTGTTTGCCTTTAATCAGACAAGGTTTGAGAGGTCACTTGATTTCTCTTATTTGCATTGGTGATGTTAATTTCTCAAATAAATGCATTCATCAGCATTTATGAAAACAAATTTCAAAGGATGAAATTTCATGACCATACTATAAATGAATTCTTCCATCACCCCCTGCTCCCCGCTCTGCAAACCACAAATGCAGTTTGTGATTGATGCTGCTTTTGGTATCATAGTTAACGAGGATCATGCTGTTGGAATAGTTGATAGCTGGCCTATCCAGAAATCTGAGGCCTAAATATACTCAGTCACAGTACATATGTTTAGAATGGAGAAGTTATGTTGAGTTTTTCTAGTGTTATATGGACTGACTGATAGCACTAGGTTTCTTATTTGGCCCATTGGCTTTTGAAGCAACTTTTTGCCACGTTTGTAATGAAATTTGACTGTTAAAACCAAAAAGATCCTATATACTTGTGACTTGATTTCGACATCCCTTTGATCATATATTAATCAGACTTGGACCCTGTATGCATTCTAATAAACCTTTACTTGTTTGTTTCAGAGAAAGAACTCAGGCCAATCAGGGTACAGGTATGAAGCAGCAAAATTGGAAATTGAAAAACTATACACAGATGAATAATAAATATGGAGGGATTGTGTTTTAATTTTGTGTCAATAATTTCTTATGTCAATGCAACTGTTTTATTAGCATTCCCAATAGCAGGAACACAAAATAACGCGGGGCTGGAAATGCTGATGAATATGTTTGGTGGACTTGGAGCAGGCGGTTTGTCCGTCCCAAGTAATCCTAATGGTAGATATTTATCCTTCCTCAGTATTTGATTGATAGTGTTTTTCCTATTTATGGTTGATTACTGGAAATCTTAATCCTATTATGTTTGTGTTTCAGTGCCCCCAGAAGAACTTTATGCAACTCAACTATCACAGCTTCAAGAGATGGGTTTCTTTGACACCCAAGAGAATATCAGAGCACTGCAGGCTACTTCTGGAAATGTTCATGCAGCAGTGGAACGACTTTTGGGGAACCTCGGACAATAGTGTCTTGCTATTCCTAAAACTTTTATGAGATCCAAGTATTTGTAAAACTATTCCAGTTTCCTTTACAGAGGACGAATGTGCGATAGAAGTATTCTCCATTGTGGGCATAAGAGCAAGGATACTATGAACATTTGTAGTGAGAACTGTGAACTTGTTTGTGTTGAAGGATTTATTATTTGCTAAAATACTATTGGATTCTCTCTCTCTCTCTCTGCCATGCACGCACGCACGCGTGCTGTGTGTAATCCAAATGATACATACAATACAATACAAAGTGTTCTAATTTATAGTTATTCAAAATTCATGTTTTTATTCTTTTCCTTTTTATATAGTGGTCTGGCAAGGACCGGTTGAGATGCGTTCTATTGATTTTCTCAAGTGGAAACATAAAAACCTACCATTTTCCTATTGCTTAAAATTCATATTAACCGCACGTTTATTTTTCCTACATGATCATTGAAATATGTGGATATTACAGGTACAAATTTTATAGGAATCAAATTTAAAAATGAGATCAAACCTACATAACTTCAAAAATCAAGTTGTAATTAGGATTTTTAACAATTAATTAATATATAAGTTAAAATAACAATATTTTAAATCTAAATTAATTATCAACCCTATCCTTACAACACCTTAGCAACTTCAAAAAAAAAAAAAAGGTTAAACCCCAACCTTAGGGCTCCTTATCTGCCCTGTCCTAAGCCTTGGTATACCTCAGCAACTTCAAAGTGCCGTAATTGTTCTTTCTCTGAACTACGTATGTTCTCTCTCAGTGTGAATAGACAAAATTCATGGCCAACCATACTTTTCCTCAATCTAAATAGACCAAATCCATGGCCACACGATCTTGGATCTGATGAGATGGATGTTATCGACGATTTCAAGATAAGGGTAAGCAGCGGCATCGACGCATACCTCGAGGCATCGACGTCGTCGTTGCTTTGATCAAGCAATGGCCCCACCACGTCAATCTAGCAGCGACCATTAGAAGTCAAATCTCAACAGCTGCTTCATTTTGCCCAGTTGGAGAAGCCAAATATTGTGTTGTCGTCTCATGTGCGTGTACTATGTGTAAAATGGGAGATTAGTTGGGTTTCTTTGATTTTGACCCTATATTTGCAAAAGACTGTAAACATCATTTATGAGATTTCATGTGGCTCTGTTTTCTTCTTTATTTTTCAGTTAATTTTGGTTAATCTCTAGATATTTGGAATTTCGAATTTGGAGAAGGGAGGGGAGAAGCGATGGTGGTGCAGCAGAATTGAAGTGGTGGTAACGATGACTGGCGACGGAGTGGAATTTCGATATTGAAATTAGAACATTGCTAGTAATGGAGGAGGCCTGGTGGTGGAGGTGGCGGTATGGTGGTGTGTGAGATGTTGTGACCTACAACTAATAATAAATGTGACCTAAAAATATGTGAATTAATAATTAATTAGTTGTGACGTAAAAAATCAAATAATTGTAACCTAACAATTTGATAATTTGATTTTAAAGATTCGTAACCTAATAATTTGATCATTTGTAATCTATAAATAAATCATGATTTGTAACTTTAAAATCAATCGTGATTTAAAAAACTGTTATTGTGACCTAAATATATGATCAATTCGTGATATGATATTTTGATAATTTGTGACATTGAAATCATCTATGACCTAAAAAAATTGTGTTATGTGACTTGAATTTATGCAATGTTGTGACCTTAATATATAACATTAATAAAACATTTTTAATTATTTAATTAATTTGATTAATTTTAATTACAACCTAGTTTTTGACATTTGAAAATTATTTTGTCAATTTTGAAATTAACATTTCAAACAACCTTATTTATGTAATGTTCCCTTAAAATATGCAATGTTGGTCTACCCAGTCGATGGAGCCCACCCAATCCCCAAAATAAAAAAAATAAAATAAAATTTAAGGGCTTTTTAACAAAAAAGAAAAGAATTTAAAAAATACATTTAGGGGGTGTCCCCAACGTGGAATTTGAGGAATTTTAGACTTCCATAATAACATTCCAAATATTCTCAATTTGGAATTTTATAGAGTTTGTCAAAATCCAAGGTTCTCAATATAGATTTCAATTTATTTCATAAAATTTAGGCATCCTAAAAAATCCATGAATTTCTAATATGAATGAAATTGAAAGATTTTGATGGCTTTAAAACCATAAATATGAAGGGAAACTTCATCAATAAATCCGACCATGACCCCTCGAATTTTTAATTCCTTGACCCCTAAATATATTTCCATCACAAATTCTACTAAATACAACGCATTATATTACCATCACTAATAATACACACACACACACACACACACTACAATACATATACCAAAGTATTCTTATGTAATTATAAAATAAAAGATTATAAAGATTGGTACACCACAACCCCGAATTACTCATAAGTTCCCTTCTCCCTTGATCAACCCTTACCATCAACCCAAATTAATTTTTGCACTATAAAATGAAATTAAATTTTAAAAATTAAATTAAAATATTTTAAAGGCTACATAAATAAAAACAAAAATTATTTACACTTTGAAAATAAAAACATAATTAAAAATAAATTAAAAAAATATTTTAATATTATTACAAATTGACCTCATGCTATAATTGAGGTCTTGATGTGGCATATGAGAATAGTTTCCTTGAGAAATTTCATTATCTTTCATGTAAAATGACAAGAGGAAAGAAATGAACATCTTGTATTAATAAATATGGAAAAGTATATGAATGAATTATATACTCCATTATATATAAATTATGAAGAGCATAATATTTGTATAAATATGGAAAAGTATATGAATGGTTGATATACTCCATTATATGTAATCATGAAGAGCATAATATTTGTATAAATATGAAAAAGTATATGAATGAATTATATACTCCATTATATGTAATCATGAAGAGCATAATATTTGTATAAATATGGAAAAGTATATGAATGAATTATATACTCCATTATATATAATCATGAAGAGCATAATATTTGTATAAATATGGAAAAGTATATGAATGATTGATAAGACTCCATTATATGTAATCATGAAGAGCATAATATTTGTATAAATATGGAAAAGTATATGAATGAATTATATACTCCATTATATATAATCATGAAGAGCATATTATTTGTATAAATATGGAAAAGTATATGAATGATTGATAAGACTCCATTATATGTAATCATGAAGAGCATAATATTTGTATAAATATGGAAAAGTATATGAATGAATTATATACTCCATTATATATAATCATGAAGAGCATATTATTTGTATAAATATGGAAAAGTATATGAATGGTGCTTTACTTTAAGAAAATGATGTGTTAAAATTAATAGAATTGAATGATTATGTTTACAATATGCCAACTTTATACATCTATTTAAACCCATCTCTTTTACACACAACTCTACACATATACACTTATTTCCAATCTCTTGACAAAATCCACAAGTAAGAGAAATTCAAGGTGGTCAAGAAAGTTTTGGTCCATTTACTACTACACTTCATTTTAATCTTTTAAAAGGTAAGTATATCTTATGTTTTTATGAAAAGTAAGTATGTTTTTATGAAAGGTAAATACACCTTATGTTTTTATGAAAAGTAAGTATGTTTTTATGACAAGTAAGTATATCTTATGTTTTTATGAAAAGTAAGTATGTTTTTATGAAAGGTAAATACACCTTATGTTTTTATGAAAAGTAAGTATGTTTTTATGACAAGTAAGTATATCTTATGTTTTTATGAAAAGTAAGTATGTTTTTATGAAAGGTAAATACACCTTATGTTTTTATGAAAAGTAAGTATGTTTTTATGACAAGTAAGTATATCTTATGTTTTTATGAAAAGTAAGTATGTTTTTATGAGAGGTAAATACACCTTATGTTTTTATGAAAAGTAAGTATGTTTTTATGACAAGTAAGTATATCTTTATGTTTTTATGAAAATGTTTGGATCATTGCTATGAAATCAATCTCACAAGATTGTTATGGGTTCCATATGATATGTTTATGATTATGCTAAGGGGACCGGAGTTTAGTAGCGCTACACATAAGAATCCTTGCCATTTAAGTTCGGTAAAATTCTTGTGTCTCCCTATATTTATGAGTATTTCGATCCTATCCTATGTTATGATGAAAATGATCCATATGCTTTCAAAAGAAAATTTATGCTTGGTATACTTACTGGGATTTTATAAATCTCACTCTACGATATTTACCATTTTCAGATAATTGAAGGTTCGAGGCGGTCAACATGGAAGTGGCAAAAGTGGTTAAGATTGATGAGATAATTATGTTGAACTTTATGTAAGAAAATTATGTTCTATTTATATTCACAAATAAAATTATGGGATTCTAATTATTCTTTTGAATAATTTTACATTACTATTTAAGTCTCGATAATATGATATGAGTCACTTTTAGTGGCACTCGAATGGTCAAGATTTCGGGTCGTCACAGTTGGTATCAGAGAAAAGAGTTTTAAAAACGATTCTGTAGATTTTTGAAATTTTATTTCTTTAAAAAAAAAAAAAAAATCACTATTCACGTGAACAGTAAACGACGTGCTATTCATGATGAACAGTGAACGAAATCACTATTCATTATAAAAAAAAAATTGAATTTTCACATGTCAAGTATGGTTATGATTTTGAAAAGCATGATGAAATTTGATGTGCGAATTTCAAGGACAAAATTCATTTTAAGCAAGGGAGTTTGTAATGTCCTGAAAATTTTATGGAATATAATTAGTTAGTGATATGATGTTTATATTGATGTCTTTGATAAATTTCTAGAAGTTCGGGGACTAAAGGAAAAATAAGATTTGACGATAAATTTTATTTGGGTTAAGTTATTAATTATTGATGGGGAGATAATTACTATATCGATATTGGATTTGTTTTGAAGACTGTGATTAATTAGGAATTATGATTCAAGAAAATGTTGATTTGGATACAACCACATTAAATTATTGTTGATTAAAGGAAAATAAGATTATATGAAATATTTTAACTCATCACTCTACTATGTCACTCTACACGTATTGACTCCTCGAACCAGGTATGTTATATGCTTTGCAAGTCATTTACGATTTTATTAAGACATGTTAAGTATGAAATCTTCATATGTTATGAATCTTTATGTGTTACACATAATATACATGTCAAGTATGATATAAATTGATAGAAGACTCAATTTTTTTATTTTTTTCAATGTAGAATCATGAGACAGAGATGATATTTATATGAATTTTGGTGCATATTAAGCTTAGTAAGATTGACTCAATTAGAAATTAAGTTGGGTTGTAACTTTTGCCCAAAATATATGGAATAATATATTAAACAAACAAAATTAATAATGAATTCGTACAATAATTTATCCCTTTATCACTACCTTTGTGTAAAAATAAGGGGAAAACTGTGGATGGTTATTAGTACTTCCTCTTCAAGTTTCAATTTTCGGTTCAATAATTTATCCCTTTATCACTACCTTTGCTTAAAAGCAAGGAAAAACTGTGGATGATTATTGGTACCACTCTTCAAGTTTCAATTCTGAAAAAAAAAAATTCGGAAAGAAAAGAAAGAAAGAGAACGGGTGTTGAGCATAATGGGAATAATATGACTTAAGAATGATTTTCAAAATAATTGTTGTCCTTGAGTTTAGAAATGATGAACCTTAAATGGACTTTGCATAATTGATTTTAGACATGACACTAAGTATGAGAAGTCAACAGAAATGATTAGAAATATGTTCAGATTATCTATCATTTAGATTTAATGAGAAATAGCGAGCCAATTTTATGAAGTTTTATGAGATGTTAAGATTATAAGTGGTTTTAATGAGACTTTTATGAGAAGCATTATGAAGTTAGAGATTTAAAGATTTGGTTATTGGGAATTAAGTAATGGATATTATGTTGAGTAAGTGAATTATGCCTCTATATTGAAGAGAAATTTATTATGAACTTTGGCCTTGTTATTAAATTTTGGGAATATGATTTATGACTTATAAATATAAGTATGAGTAATCTTTTGAGCCAATTAAGGTATGGAAGGAAGTGATATTGTGATATTGAAAAATATGATTTGAAATTGTTATGTTGAGGAATTATGAATTGAATTATGGGATATTTTTTTGATGATATTGAAGTGTTGGAATCGTTTTCAATATTTTTAGATCGTTGTGATCAAATGTGGAGTTATTTATTATTGTGAGTTATGAAGTATGCTTATGGTTTGGGATAAGTCCAAATTACAAGGGAGACTTTGTCCAGAATTTTATCATTTGGAATTAAGAGCATGATATGATAAGCATCCACTAAAGGAATTAAGGTTAGACATGCAAGTTCATTTACATCACAAACGAGATTTAGTAGATGATAGCAGAGATTTTATTATTTTCTCATAAGGAGAACATACAAAGAGTCACACTGGAAAAGAAATACATGAAACACGCAAAAGCAAAAGAAAGCAACATGGGAAATTCCTCAAATTGAGAGATGTGTTTCCGGAGTAGCCGTATCCTACCACCTCTGACCTTTTGAGGAAATAAAGAAACCTTCAAAGAGGTGTGTTTCGAGAGTAAGAATACTCCGTAATCTACCACCTGGAACCTTTGAGGTACACACAAGATTTAAACATTAAGGAAATCCTAGGAAATTAGAGGGGTGTCTCGAGAGTAAGAATACTCCGTACTCTACCCCCACCTAATCTAAGATTCATAAAGTTAAGTTTACATTAACCGGACTCCATTTTCGCTTGATTCCCCTTCCTTGCGACCAATCTATCTTAACCCCTGCTGGATCTTGTATTGAGATATATGACTGCAGCTTATCCAGTAGTTCATCAATAGTAGGAGCAGAAATAAGAAGCCTTCTGGAAAATGGAGAGATGAATCCCTGTTCCACAGCATAATCAAGAAAGGTTAACAAACCATCAAAGAAATTGTTAACATTCAGAAGCCCAATAGGCTTAGTATGGAGATCTAGTTGAGCCCACGAGGTAATGTTAAAGATTTCTTCTAAGGTACCAAAACCTCCGGGCAGGGCTATAAAGGCATCAGAACCATATAGCATACAAGTTATGCGTTCATGGATGGATAAGGTTTGAACTTCATGCCCTCGTGTTTTGCCTGCAACATCTACCAAAGGGACAGGTATGACACCGATTACTTTTGATTTCTCTGCAAGAGCAGATTGGGAAACACAACCCATTAGACCACTGCTACCACCCCCATACACAAGAGTGATACCTTTTTCCCCCAGTTTCTTTCCAAGATCTACGGCCGCTTCTAGATAACTGAAGCCTTTCCCCACTTTTGATCCACAAAATACACAAATAGTTTTGATCTGTCGAAGTTTTGGTGCTTCCATCTTTGATAGTATAGAAGAGAAAACTTACGAAGAAGATGTGATTTTGGGATGCCTGAACTATGAAATATGTTTGGCTATTTAAAGCCGAAAAAATTTACTGTTTTTGATTGATTATGAAAAAGTAAAGATTTACTTTTGACAAAATCGGCCAACTTTTGACTGTTTTACCAAAGATATCACCTTTCGGTGATTTATTTCCAGCTTTATCAAAACTCGAGAAAGGAAAATATATTTTATTTCCAAAACGCGTGAAAGGAAACAGAAGAATATTTTAAATATGTATCAAGAGATTTACCTTATATCAATGCTGATTTGCCACAACCTCATTGTGTAAAACAGACTGGCAGACAGGATCTTTTGCAGTTATATTTTTGAGACTATAACGATTTTTGTCTTCGTTAAACTGAGCGTATAAGGAGAGAAGTTCACGTTGCACATAACCACTTGGGTGCGTCTCAAGATTCAGTCGAATATCATCCAAAGGCTCCTTACTCAGTCCACCCTTTATGAATTTGATTTTATCATCCCGATTAGTAGAAGAATATCCTACTGTTTTGCAACGAGTATCACAGTTCCAACGAGCACATTTGTAGCAACCATTCAGCCTTTTTGCTCTTCGTTTCTTTGCGAAGGTGCTTTTGCCTAAACCAGGCATGTGCTTTGGAAATGTCATAGGTAATTCACCAGATAATCGAACTTTTGCTTCGATCAACCAGCGAACATCTTCTGGAATACCATGAGCCATCAGCAACCTCAACCTTTCGAGCCTAATTCGATAAATTTTTCTCAGATCATTCATAGGAAGATTGGAATAATACTTGCGAATGTTTGAAATGATGATATCCATTTTTGATGGATCTAACCTCTTCCCAACATGATCTATTTAAAGGTATAAAGGAACTAAGTGGATCCATCTGATATTGATTCCAGCAAGAAAGCGCGGAATAGAATAATGAAAAGAAGAGACAAGAATTAATGCGCTGTTTAATTTTATCGATAAAGGAAGATTTGATGATAAGATTTTGAGATACAGAATATTTTCTTGGATTTGGTACTGATATTTTTGGTATAATAATAAGTAATTAAGGTATGGTGTGATGATACGGGAATACGTGAAAGTGAAATAAGGACCGTATCGAATCAGAATTCATAAGTATGTACAAGTGAAAGAAATACCTTGCGGGAAATGTTGTGACAATTAAGTGAAGAATTTTAGTTATTTGGGAGCTAATTATTTATTTGAATTTTGCAGAACGTTTTGGTTACAAATATGGGAAAAGATAAGCTGATGATATTATGTTGATTGATGAATAATATGTTTGGATATATTACATAGGGAATATTCAGGTAACCATTTTATTTACTTTGGGATATTTGGTGATAAGAAGAAATGACTAATTATTATGGTATGATATGTTAGTAAAGATTTATTGAAATTTTAGAGATATTAATACGAATATTTGAGGTCACATGATACGATGATAAGTGACAGGTTACATGAGTACTACAAGACATGATGAAATATCACATACGCTTGGGAATTTTCCTTTTGAGTCAGAATTTATGAGTAGACACATATGTCTATTATTGATAGAAAAGTCCATGTTTTTAAGAAAAACAAAGATATGCATTTAGTCAAAGTCCAGTGGGTTAAATATAGTAGCAATGATACTACCTAAGAGAAGAAGAGAAGAGATTCTGATTAAGTGTTCAGAAATCATAAGATCAAGTAAGTTTAATTTCGAGGACGAAATTATTTTAAGGGGGTAAGTTTGTAGCGACCAAGAATTTTTACGCGATTAATAATTATTTTAATAGAAAATCGTGTCGCTACTATTTCACCCATTTTTATTAAGTTAACGCCGCGACGTATTCGTATAGCCAAGTCAAGAAATAATCGAGATCGTTCGATTTTAAATTAAATTCCGAAATTCTAAAAATATCTCCATTCTCTTGATTTAAAGTATATTAAGTCCAAGTACTTAATTCAATGTTATCCCAATATTTATTTATACAAAAATTATTTTTATTATTGAAATTAAGAAAATATATGCAAGCATGAGAGGTTCCATTATATATAATAATTATGAGAATCTTAATTTAATAAATATGGAAAAGTATATGAATGAATTATATACTCCATTATATATAAATTATGAAGAGCATAATATTTGTATAAATATGAAAAAGTATATGAATGGTTGATATACTCCATTATATGTAATCATGAAGAGCATAATATTTGTATAAATATGAAAAAGTATATGAATGAATTATATACTCCATTATATGTAATCATGAAGAGCATAATATTTGTATAAATATGGAAAAGTATTTGAATGAATTATATACTCCATTATATATAATCATGAAGAGCATATTATTTGTATAAATATGGAAAAGTATATGAATGATTGATAAGACTCCATTATATGTAATCATGAAGAGCATAATATTTGTATAAATATGGAAAAGTATATGAATGAATTATATACTCCATTATATATAATCATGAAGAGCATATTATTTGTATAAATATGGAAAAGTATATGAATTGTGCTTTACTTTAAGAAAATGATGTGTTAAAATTAATAGAATTGAATGATTATGTTTACAATATGCCAACTTTATACATCTATTTAAACCCATCTCTTTTACACACAACTCTACACATATACACTTATTTCCAATCTCTTGACAAAATCCACAAGTAAGAGAAATTCAAGGTGGTCAAGAAAGTTTTGGTCCATTTACTACTACACTTCATTTTAATCTTTTAAAAGGTAAGTATATCTTATGTTTTTATGAAAAGTAAGTATGTTTTTATGAAAGGTAAATACACCTTATGTTTTTATGAAAAGTAAGTATGTTTTTATGACAAGTAAGTATATCTTATGTTTTTATGAAAAGTAAGTATGTTTTTATGAAAGGTAAATACACCTTATGTTTTTATGAAAAGTAAGTATGTTTTTATGACAAGTAAGTATATCTTATGTTTTTATGAAAAGTAAGTATGTTTTTATGAAAGGTAAATACACCTTATGTTTTTATGAAAAGTAAGTATGTTTTTATGACAAGTAAGTATATCTTATGTTTTTATGAAAAGTAAGTATGTTTTTATGAGAGGTAAATACACCTTATGTTTTTATGAAAAGTAAGTATGTTTTTATGACAAGTAAGTATATCTTTATGTTTTTATGAAAATGTTTGGATCATTGCTATGAAATCAATCTCACAAGATTGTTATGGGTTCCATATGATATGTTTATGATTATGCTAAGGGTACCGGAGTTTAGTAGCGCTACACATAAGAATCCTTGCCATTTAAGTTCGGTAAAATTCTTGTGTCTCCCTATATTTATGAGTATTTCGATCCTATCCTATGTTATGATGAAAATGATCCATATGCTTTCAAAAGAAAATTTATGCTTGGTATACTTACTGGGATTTTATAAATCTCACTCTACGATATTTACCATTTTCAGATAATTGAAGGTTCGAGGCGGTCAACATGGAAGTGGCAAAAGTGGTTAAGATTGATGAGATAATTATGTTGAACTTTATGTAAGAAAATTATGTTCTATTTATATTCACAAATAAAATTATGGGATTCTAATTATTCTTTTGAATAATTTTACATTACTATTTAAGTCTCGATAATATGATATGAGTCACTTTTAGTGGCACTCGAATGGTCAAGATTTCGGGTCGTCACATGCACTATGCATATCTACTGAGTTCTTAACCTTCCCAAACTTCGCATCAAAATTCGCTTCCAATTTTGCAGCTACCTCCTCAAACCGTTTCTCCATCATGACAAGCAGAGAAGATTGATGGTTATCTTTCCTACATGATGAAATTTCGTGAAATTTGGACATTGTGGAATGGAATGGATTAATAGTTTGACACAAGGACTAATAATGAATTTTAATTTTGACTTGGAAGGCAAGGAATATCAATTAAGGAAATTCAAGAAAGTGGTTCTTGAATTTTGATTAGAAAGGAAAGAATATCAAGAATTTTAATTTGACTTGGAAGGCAAGGAATTATCAAGAATTTAAGGAAATTCAAGAAAGTGGTTCTTGAATTTCGGAGTGACTTTTTTTTTTTTTTTTTTTTTTGTGAATTATGATGAATTTTCGGAATTAATAAAAATAAAAATAAATAATTTTTTTTTTTAATAAAATCCGAAAATTCGACCCGAACGCAACAAAACAAACGAGACAGGATTTGGGAAACAATCGAATAAGAAAAACATTTTTGATTTTTTTAGGAAGACTCTTATGGATCAAACTGGAAAAATATTTACTGGCAAGAAGAACAAGAAAAATAGAAAACAAAGACTCAAATAACAAAAATAGAATATGGATGGTTTTTATGGGACTCGATGATAAACATAAAAATCAAACTGGATAGAAAAACACAAGAACCTGAATTCAGAGTCCAGCTCTGATACCATATGATGAGAACCCGGGAGGGGGTCCTCGTCGTAACTCGCGGAATAACGCTTAGAAAGTTCCGAATCCAGGTTGGAACGGACTATAACACTACAACCCGAGCCTCACGACGTAAGAACCATGTGTATATTAAATTCAAGACCCGTTACGATGCGGAAACAAGAACCGTAATGGTTTGAATGCCACAAAGGATGTCCACGCCTTTGATAAGTTCGATTTGTTGAACGCCACAAATATCCCACAATATTTGAGAAGTTCGAAGTTTGTTCAATTCCAGAACAATGTTGAGAAAACACTCAATATAATTTTTATTCATCAAAATATTCTGTTTTTACATTGAATGGAAAAACATATAAATAGGCAAAATAAACCCTAATCGCTAACTGACTCTTAATAGAATTCTAATTAGGCTAAAATAGCTAAAATAACCAAAATAACCAAAATTAATTAAAAACCAATAAAGGAAATACAAATCAACTGAAATACTAAAATCCCGAAAAATCTGATTTGCACCGCTTACGGTAAGTCCTTCTCTGATCAAAATGTCACCATATTAGTTACGGCCGTGAAGATTGATGTTACGGCCGTAAATCTCCTTCTGAACAAAAATACCAATTTTCATTTACGGCCGTGAGGAATGTGATGCGGCCGTGAAATCCATAAGTTACGGTCGTGAGAAACAATGTTACGGCCGTAACGCATCTTCTGCCCAATTTTCTGATTTTCTGATCCGTTGACGTGATTTGAATCTCGACTCGAGCCCAACACGAAACTTGTTCATTTTTCCATGTAGAATATTGTTGAATTGCCCGTATCTTGATTTCTCATTTTTGACGCCTTTTCCGGATCACATCAAGTTGAGTTGCTGTTCTTACTACTTTGATCTGGCTTTTTTCCCATGAATCTCTCATCATACCTGTTGAAGCACCAAGCTGCAGAGTGGTTATTCATTCCACATATTTTACAAGATCCTCAACCTGTTGAGTTGTTGTTCTTACTACTTTGATCTGGCTTTTTGCCCATGAATCTCTCATCATACCTGTTGAAGCACCAAGCTGTAGAGTGGTTATTCATTCCACATATTTTACAAGATCCTCAACCAGCATTTGATCTACCACCTCTACCTCTGCTTCTTCCACTTCCAGGAGTGTAGTTTTTTGCAGCATTACCAAGTCTTCTGTTTCCATGAAAGTTAGGTCTCTACACATAGCTGGCAAAAGGATGGCTTAAATTCACTGACATCAGTTCATTTCTCATTGACTTCAAGTGCTAACTCTACTCTCATAAGTCATTAGCAGTGACTGGAGTTCAGGCCATGATATGTTGTCTCTACCGTTGATCTGAACCACTATTGGGGTGTACTCTTCATCTAAACTGGCAAGGACATGAGTCACCAAGTCAGGTAGTGAAACCGTCTTACCAGCAATTTCAAGATTGTCTGCAAACTGCTTGATGGTATTCATGTATTGATCAATTGTCATTGATCCCTTCCTTGTCCTTTGTAACTCTGTTGTGAGGAAAGTGACTCCGGACTTGTTGAGAATGCCAAAGCTCTCCTGAATAGCACTCTAAAGTTTTGTTGATGAGGTAGAACCCATGACTCTAACTGCAATGTCTGGTGATATTGAGGAGTAGAGCCACCCCATCAATAGTTGGTCAACTGAGATCCACTTCTTGTATTCTGGATTTTGTGCCATTTCAACGCTAGTTCTAACTTCAGTTGTGGTTTGGGTGGCAAGAAATTCTGCTGGACACTGGTTAGTCCCAAGTATGAAGCCTTCTAGATTATGCCCTTTGATAATGGACATAATCATGTTCTTCCACAATAGAAAATTGTTTTTACCCAACTTGACAGATGGCATTTGAGTGAGGCTGACACCGAAAGGAGTAAAATGATTACCTCCCAACGTTGGAGGTACCACCGGAGCTGGAGTTGCATTAGTGTTGCTATCTGTTATGAAAATGTTGTTCAAATATATAAATAAAGTTGAAAAAGTGCGAGAACCGGTCCAAAATATAAGGAACCGGTCCAAAAAGTGCAAAAACCGGACCAAATACAACTGGACGGACCAAATGGTCCGGACCGGACCTAAAGGTCCGGCCAGAATGAAGAACCACGCGATCGCGTGGTTGATGGTCCGGCGATCGCGTGGTTGAGTGATATTGGTCACTGGTCATTTTTTTGAGGCATCACGCGATCGCGAGTGCCTCCTATCTCGCGATCGCGTGGCCTTAAAATTCGACCGTTGGGAATTTTTTCAGAATTTCTCAAGCACCTTTTCAACCAATTTTGGCACTCTTTCGTGAAGAGTTGCATGAACAACGAATAGGGATGATAGAATTCTATAAATAGGTATAGAATTCATGGTTTGAACTACCTTTTAATCAATATACTTACAATATTGAATATCATCCAAAATCTTGAAACTTAGAATCTTCAAAATTTGTTCTTCTTGTTCCTATTCTCCAAGTTTATGAATTGTGCTATTTGATACTTGGTTTGAGGCTTGAAATCCGCTAAAGCAATTTGCTTGAAGGCCATTTAGCATTCTCATTCCGAGAGGGCGCAAATTTAGCTTTTAGGACAGCATTCCTTGCGATTCAAGTCATTTTGCATTTCTGAATTCTTCTTGATTCTTTGTTTAAGTTTTGTGTCAACTTCACATATTTCATAAGAGAAAGGAATTTTCTCAACAATCTAAAAGCGAAAACTTCTGCGATGGCAACCGAAGGAGACACAACCATGGCTACAATCAAGTTGATGAATCAAGATTTGGTTCGCTTGGATCGTTTTGATGGCACCAACTTCACAAGGTGGCAAGACAAAATCAAGTTTCTACTAACGGCGCTGAAAATCTTCTATATCCTTGATCCCAATTTGGAAGACTTGCCCGAACCTTCCGATAAAGATACCGAACAAGCAAGGATTGATCGTAAGAAGCGAGAAGAAGACGAACTTATTTGTCGTGGCCATATCTTGAATGCACTTTCGGATCGTCTCTACGACTTGTACACCAACACTAAATCTGCAAAAGAGATTTGGAATGCACTTGAAAACAAGTACAAGGCTGAAGAGGAAGGAACTACAAAATTCCTTATAACAAGGTACTTTGATTTTAAATTTTTGGAAAATGTTCCCCTATTACCCCAAGTTCATGAATTGCAAGTGATTGTCAATAAATTAAAAGCGGTGAAGATAGAACTTCCGGAATCATTTCAAGTAGGAGCAATTATTTCTAAATTGCCTTCTACTTGGAGAGGATATAGGAAGAAAATCCTTCATAACTCCGAAGACTTTTCAATGGAGAAAATTCAAAAACATCTCCGAATTGAGGAAGAGTCGAGGGCAAGAGATGGGATTGAACATTCCCATGTTGGTACTTCTAAAGCCAATGCCTTGGAGAACAACAAAGTGACCAAAGTAAACAAAAGAAAGTTTACTAGCAACAACAACAACAAATTCAAAAAGAAGCCCAAGGGAGAATGCTTTGTATGTGGAAAATTCGGCCACTTTGCGAAAGATTGCCGACATAAAAAACAAAGCAATTTTGGAGGCAAGGTTAATTCCATTGACAAGAATGAAATTATTGCTACTATAAGCGAAGTAAATTCTGTCAAAGGAAAAATTCCGGGATGGTGGTATGATACATGCGCCACCGTTCATGTTTGCTATGACAAATCCCTATATAAGACCTATCAAGAGATTGATGATGGTCAACAAATTCAAATGGGAAATGAACATTGTTCGAAAGTCATAGGCAAAGGGAATGTTGATCTTCAATTCACATCCGGAAAGGTTGTAACCCTTACAAATGTCTTACATGTGCCGGATATGAATAGAAACCTTGTAAGTGGTGATTTGTTGGGAAAACCGGGCGTGAAATGTATTTTTGAGTCGGGAAAACTTGTATTTTCCCGAAATGGTTTCTTTGTTGGTAAAGGCTATTCCACTAATGGAATGGTCAAATTGTGTACTATTGGCAATGCAATGAATAAAATAAATTCTTCTTACTTTGTGTGTTCCTTAAATTTATGGCATGATAGATTAGGACATGTTGGATATTCTACTTTGCATAGAATGATTAAAAATGGCATGCTATCTTGTGATTTTACAAAGAATGAAAAATGTGAAATTTGCACTAAGTCCAAGATGATTAGAAAACCTTTTCAAAGTGTAGAAAGATCATCTTATATTCTTGACTTAGTTCATACCGATATTTGTGAACTTAATGGCATGTTAACAAGGGGTGGTAATAAATATTTTATTACTTTCATTGATGATTATTCTAGATTTTGTTATGTTTATCTAATGAAACATAAAAATGAGGCCTTTCATATGTTTAAAGCATATAAAAATGAAGTAGAAAATCAAAAGGATAAAAGGATTAAAATTCTTAGAAGTGATAGAGGCAGTGAATACTTTTCTAAAGAATTTGATATCTTTTGTGAAGAACATGGTATTTTACACCAATGTAGTGCACCTAGAACACCGGAACAAAATGGCTTGGCAGAAAGAAAAAAAAATAGAACCTTAGTTGAGATGATAAATGCTATGCTAACAAGGTCTAAATTGCCTAATAACTTATGGGGTGAGGCTTTACTTACCGCGTGTCATATAAATAATAGAATTCCTTCTAAGAAACTTAAAGTTTCACCTTACGAATTGTGGAAAGGTCGGAAGCCTAACATTGGATATTTTAAAGTGTGGGGGTGTTTGGCTTATTATAAAAACACCAATCCTAGTAGAACAAAACTAGGACCAAGAGGGATCAAGAGTGCCTTTGTTGGATATGCTATAAATAGTAAAGCATATAGGCTACTTGATCTAATATCCAATATGATTATAGAATCACGAGATGTGGAATTTTTTGAGAATTCATTAAGCGTTGATGATATTCCTCAAAATTCAATAGAAATTCAAAATGAATTTTCGGCTTCTAAATCACTAGAAACATCTACTCAAGATGTAATTGAGACTAGTGAACCGCGAAGAAGCAAGCGATCTCGTAAAGAGAAGGTATTAGGACACGATGAGATTGATTCTCAAAGAATTTCCTTTTACTTGGTTGAAGCAAGTAAGGAAGATATAGTAAGAACAATTCCATATGTTCTTCAAATTGATAGTGATCCTAAAACCTATAAAGAAGCAATGACTTCTAGAGATAGCACATTTTGGAAAGATGCTATCAATGATGAAATGGATTCTATAACATCCAACAATACTTGGAAGATTGTTGATTTACCGGCTGGATCAAAAGCCATTGGTTGCAAGTGGGTATTTCGAAGGAAATACAATACCGATGGTTCGATCCAAACCTATAAAGCAAGATTAGTTTCTAAAGGTTTTCGACAAAAAGAAGGAATTGATTATTTTGACACTTATGCACCAGTGGCTAGGATCACTACTATTAGAATACTATTTGCACTATCTTCTATATTTGATTTGCATGTGCATCAAATGGATGTAAAGACTGCATTTTTAAATGGAGAACTAGATGAAGAAGTTTACATGGAACAACCGGAAGGTTTTGTTCTTTCGGGTAATGAAAATAAAGTTTGTAAACTTATTAAATCGCTATATGGTTTAAAACAAGCTCCTAAAAAATGGCATGAGAAATTTGATAATGCAATTATGTCTTTTGGTTTTTCACACAATGTGCTAGATAAATGCTTATATATCAAAAGTTGTGATAAACTTGTTATATTTGTGTGTTTGTATGTGGATGACATGTTGATTATAAGTAATCACATGAATGGCATAAAAGAAACGAAGAGGTTTCTATCATCAACATTCAATATGAAAGATCTTGGTCAAGTGGATACCATATTGGGTATAAAAGTGATCAAGAATGAATTGGGGTATGCATTAACCCAATCACATTATATTGAGAATGTGATTGAAAAGTTCAAACATTTGAACATTAAAGAGGCAAATACTCCATTTGATTCAAGTATTAAACTTGTAAAGAATGTTGAAAGGGCTATTGGACAACTCGAATATGCGAGTGCAATTGGGAGTCTAATGTATGCAACTCAATGCACAAGACCGGATATTGCATTTGCCGTGAGTAAACTTAGTAGGTTTACTAGCAATCCAAGTGTTGAGCATTGGAAAGCAATTGGAAGAGTTCTTGGTTATCTAAAGAGAACCAAAAACCTTGGACTTCAATATTCCAAGTTTCCAGCAATACTAGAGGGATATACCGATGCAAGTTGGATATCAAACGCTGGAGAAAATAAATCAACCTCGGGATGGTTGTTTACACTTGGAGGTGGTGCTGTTTCTTGGAGATCAAATAAACAAACAATTATAACACATTCCACTATGGAATCCGAGTTTGTTGCATTAGCCGAAACTGGAAAGGAAGCGGAGTGGCTTAAGGATCTTCTTTATGAAGTTCCATTGGATACGAAGAAGGAATCTTCAATATCTATACTATGCGATAGTCAAGCTACTCTAGCAAAGGCTTATAATGAAGTCTACAACGGAAAGTCAAGACATATGAGTCTTAGACATGATTATATAAGAAAATTAATAAAGGATGGAGTAATATCACTTACCTATGTGAGGTCAAGTGAAAATTTGGCTGATCCATTCACAAAACCACTTACCAAGGAGTTGGTAAGACAAACATCGAGTAGGATGGGGCTAAAACTCCTATTATAAATTCACCAATGACGGCAACCCTACCGGTCATTACGAAATGAGTAATTCACGGGTTCAAAGGGTAACAACAAGTCATTCGATAAGTGAATTGTTGCAGCACTTGAAATTTATTTTAAGGCCCTATCCTAAGGATACAAGTGCTGGGGTAACTGTTTGAAGGGTTGAACAAATTTTAAAGAAATCCAGTACTTAGTACAAGTGTCTTTAAAAGTTACCCAGACACTGTAAGAATTTCTCCTATATGAACTTAGAAGTGGTGCCGCTTCAAGGAAAGTTTTGGAGTTACTTTCTGAAAAGTTCATGAACTCGGATGGACGCAAGGCTATTAACGCGTCAAAGTAAATTGTGTGGAACGTATTGAGCAAGAATGTTCACGTGTGCGATATTGCCGGTAATGTCATAAGGGATAACTGGTTCAAAGCCAAGGCTACCTGGGATCTTGATATTACTTTGCAATATTAGCACTAATATAAGGTTAAAATCGAAAGATACCTTATTTTATGCGTGGCATCGTTTATGATTCTAAGTTGTGTTCATATATTTGAACAAGTGGGGGATTGTTATGAAAATGTTGTTCAAATATATAAATAAAGTTGAAAAAGTGCGAGAACCGGTCCAAAATATAAGGAACCGGTCCAAAAAGTGCAAAAACCGGACCAAATACAACTGGACGGACCTAAAGGGGACCAAATGGTCCGGACCGGACCTAAAGGTCCGGCCAGAATGAAGAACCACGCGATCGCGTGGTTGATGGTCCGGCGATCGCGTGGTTGAGTGATATTGGTCACTGGTCATTTTTTTGAGGCATCACGCGATCGCGAGTGCCTCCTATCTCGCGATCGCGTGGCCTTAAAATTCGACCGTTGGGAATTTTTTCAGAATTTCTCAAGCACCTTTTCAACCAATTTTGGCACTCTTTCGTGAAGAGTTGCATGAACAACGAATAGGGATGATAGAATTCTATAAATAGGTATAGAATTCATGGTTTGAACTACCTTTTAATCAATATACTTACAATATTGAATATCATCCAAAATCTTGAAACTTAGAATCTTCAAAATTTGTTCTTCTTGTTCCTATTCTCCAAGTTTATCAATTGTGCTATTTGATACTTGGTTTGAGGCTTGAAATCCGCTAAAGCAATTTGCTTGAAGGCCCTTTAGCATTCTCATTCCGAGAGGGCGCAAATTTCGCTTTTAGGACAGTATTCCTTGCGATTCAAGTCATTTTGCATTTCTGAATTCTTCTTGATTCTTTGTTTAAGTTTTGTGTCAACTTCACATATTTCATAAGAGAAAGGAATTTTCTCAACACTATCTGTTGTGTTTCCATCCGCCATTTTGGTAAGCTCTGATACCAAGTTTGGAAACAATGAATTCTGGGAGTTTTTCACATCTCAACAGTGCGTGTTGTTTCAATATATAGACAAATTTACATAGATGAATCCAACAGAAAATATTCCTAACCAATGAGCTATTACCACCTATCATTTACAGCCTAAAAATAAGGAATCTGTACTGAGGATTGTTACAAGGGTGAAAATGGTAAAATGGCTGCCAACTTATGAAAATGTAAATTAAATAAAAATGTAATGTCAAAAACTACACTTTCTCCTATATGTGCAATAAGGCTTGGATTATCAGTTCGAATCCCAGTGAGCTCCATTATGTCTGTCTTCAGCTAACTTTACCTTGGCCCAAATCGAATTTGAATAAGAATTTAAAGACATAAATAATAAAAAAAAGAACCTCGATAAATTTGTGAGAGATGATACGTTGAAGATCAAACATCAGATTTATGATTTATCAGCCATGGACGAATTTCTCGTGCCACCATCATCATCAGCCATATTATGCAAAGCAATAGACTGACTTGTTGCCGCCGTCTTCACTGACATTGTTGCTGAACTGGATGTGGCGGCCTGCATAAAGCCCAAGATGAGCCCGGATGATGGAGATGACTGCTAGCTGCGACTGGTTCCATCGCCTCCTCTTCATCCTCTTCCCTGTGCAGACTGATTTGTAGAGAGAGAATGTGTGGAGTGCGGAATTGGGAAGAAATCGGCTCACTGGTTTTTAGAGAGAGAATGTGCGAAGTGGGGAATTGGGAGAAACCGCTCTAATTTTGTGCTTTATCGTTGGTTGGCTAAAATTTAGAATAACTACCCACTAATTTCAAACTCACTTAATTAATAAAAAAATTAAAAATGTAATTTCAGATTCTATTTACAAGATTCTGGTCAAAATTAATTTAACAGAATCTCAATTATCTTTATCAATAATTTAATATATAGATATAGATATATAGATTTAGAATTACCGTATTACACAACCTACAACAACGCTCATCCCAAAAGTACGGGCACCAAATGCTTTTCTGCTTTAAAGGAACTAAAATTGAAGAATTGTTTGTTTCCTAATTTTCAGGATAATCGTCATGGTGAGGTATTTTCTGTGCAATGCCAGAGGAATTTAAGTGTCACTTCCTAAAAGACTTATGATGGATCCTGTTATTGTTGCCACCGGATAAGTTTGAAAATTGCTTTCATTTGGTTCATAACATTTTCTGTGAAATTGATTGAATATTAGTTAATGTGTGTCTTTCGAGTGTTGGATTTTGTAAAATAAATAAATAAAATGTAATTGTATCGGTACTCCAAGATACGAAGAAGGAAGAAAGATAATATATTTGTACTTTATGCATATGTTTTGCATTCTCAGGCAATAAAAGAATAAAGAAAATTACGAAAGAAGTGGAATAATTTGTAATCAGCATATAATTAGAAAAAGAATAAATAAAGGCAATGGATGTTGGTAACGGAGAGATTTGTTGGAATAGCCTTTCCAAAGGTATAGTTTTTCTAAATGCCTTTTTTTATGTAAAATGTCTTTATTATCCTTAATGAATTGCATTATTTTATTTGTAAGATATATCCCATAATTAGTCATGTTGATTTTATTCAATACTTTTTATTATATTCATATTCTTTAATCTTTTAAGTTCTTCTAAAAATGCTCTATATTGTGATAATTTCTCAAAAGATTTATGATGTTCTTTCTTTGTTATATATCCTAATGCTATTCCATCTGAAACTTCATCTTCTATATCTTCGTATTCTTCTATAATTTTGTGAACCGTATTTATATTTTTTGCTATTTCAACAGAATTAAATTCTATTTTATTTAAGATAGCATAGTCAATATCTTCGTATATTTCTTTTAATTTAGATTGTCAAACAGAATGTATATTTTTAGATTTTTCAGCAATAACTAATAAAAATGAAATTTCTTTATTATCTAAATATAGTTTATGATCACAATTATTAGAAGTTGATGCTTGTGAAGTATCCATAGATTATCGGGTTGGTAAATTATTATACAAAATTCTCTAGTATAAGTCCATTCTTTGATCTAGTAAAATACAATAATCTGTAATATATTGTTCGTATTTTTCTAAGAATTTATTATATTCTTGAGAAGATATGTTTTCATTTTCCATTTGATATTTAGTATTTTCCATTTTATCTTTCAATTTTTCTAAAAGGTTATCTAGTCCTTCTATTGTATATCCTGACATTAGGTTTGGACTGTATTTGTCATTATTTTATTTTCTAAATCTATTTTAATCTCTAATATGTCAGAATAATCTATAATGTATTGATCATGATTGATGTGATCCCGGGAGGGAGTCACAACGAACACGCGGAATTAAACGAAACAAAGATAAGAAATATCCAGATTCAGCCAAGAAACACAAGAACACAATAATTAAAATACTGAAAAAGATAAAAATTGACGATAGGACCTGGACCCAACAATCATGACGCAA
The DNA here is from genome assembly GCA_963555705.1 of Ligustrum vulgare. Taxonomy (NCBI): domain Eukaryota; kingdom Viridiplantae; phylum Streptophyta; class Magnoliopsida; order Lamiales; family Oleaceae; genus Ligustrum; species Ligustrum vulgare. Next base: position 19,699,459 of record OY743186.1, read on the forward strand.
TAAATTGACGATGCGGATTGAAGAACCGAGGTTTTCGAAACACCACAAGGGATGCCAAACTCCTTGATAAGTTTCTGATTGGAACGCCACAAATATTCAAGAAAAAATTTGATAAGTTCTATGAATTGTTCTTCAAGAACAAGAAAAAAGGAATCCTCCTTTTCGAGAGAGAAAATTCGCAATATAATGTAAAACTGACCTAACTAGATTTTGCCGCTAATTTGGGCCCAAAATATAAAAGTAAATAATAAAAACGGAATTAAATTAAAAAAACGCGAAATCTGAAAAATTAGATGTTATGGCCATAAAAATGTCACTTACGGTCGTAAGTGACACTCTGTTAATGAGTTACGGCCGTAACAAGAACTCTCAAGACCGTAAGTTTCAATTTTTCTGAATTAATTCAATTCCACCAGAGAAGGAGTTACAGCCGTGAATTATAGTCTTACGGCCTTAAGTATAAAAATCTTGGAATTCTTGTTTTTTACCCGAGGAGCTGTTACGGCCGTGAACAACTGGTTTTACGGCCGTGGATGTGCCCTTGGCCTCCAAACCTTGCCCATTTGGTTCGGCTCGACCCCTTTGTCTTCTCGGCTCGATTCCAGCATGAAACTTGTGCCGTTTCCCACGTAGATCACTGTCACATTGCCGATAGGTCGACTTCTCCTTTGGTCTCCTTCTTCGGATCACATCATCCCCCCTTTCTTGGAAAGGATTCGACCTCGAATCCGTATATGGCCTCTCCTTTATGTATCTCTTTTTTTCGTTGGTTCGAGGGACCTGTTCATGTTTTGTGCTATCCATCATCCTTTGGGGCTGTTCTGTCCGGAAATTAATTTTCTTTTTGGCCTTAGTTTTGTAATCTGGTTGTAGTACCTGCAAAACAGAATTAGCCAAATTAGGGAGGGATGTGTTAGCAAATGCAAATAAACTCTTTTTTGTGGTGGACTCTCTTTTCTTTTTCTTTTTACTCTCAAGCTCACCTTTTTCTGAGGTCGTGGCCTCAACTCTCTTATTTTCAATTTTCACACCCTCTCCTTTTTCTGAGGTCGTGGCCTCAACGCTCTTATTTTTTCCTCAAACTCGCTCTTTATTCTCAATTGGTCCTCTTGGACCTCTTTAGGTGATAATGGAGCAATAGTGATCCTTTTTCCACCCCTCACAAAGGAATATCGATTTTTGAACCCATCATACATCACTCTCCTATCATGTTGCCATGGCCTTCCCAATAAAATATGTCCAACATGCATAGGGACCACATCACACACAACCTCATCTCTATAGCTCCCAATGGTGAATTTAATATTAACCTGCTTGTTCACCTTAAGTTCTCCCGACTCGGTTAACCACTGTAATTTATAGGGGTTGGGGTGTTTCACCTTAGGCAATCCCAACTTCTCCACCGATAATGTACTAACCATATTAGTACAAATTCCCCCGTCAATTACCATCCCACAAACCTTTTTCCCCACCAAACACCTAGTGTGGAAAAGATTATCCCGCTGCTCATCAATTTCAACCATCTTAGTTCGAGAATTTAGGACACGTCTATTCACAAGGGACCCTTTCACCGCATAAGTTAACCCCTCTTCATCCCTACTACTAGCCCCAACATCCACTAACTTAGGCATTCCCTTAAATTCATCCTCGAAACTAATTTCACCATTATCACGCAAGAGCATTACTTTTTTATTTGGACACTGTGATGCTATATGGCCCGACCCCAAACATTTAAAGCATTTAATATTTCTATCCCTAGTAGGTTGAGAATCGGAAATATTTTTACCTTTAGTTGTAAGTTCCTCCTTTCCCTTCGGAACGTGCTCATCATTGTGACCCTTCCTTGGTTGTGATGTAGGATAAGTTCCCGGTGATTGTTTAGATGTCCCCTTTCGCCTTAATTTCCTTTCCACCTTCATTACCATGTGCACCATGTCTTTCAGTTCCACATAATGTTGTAACTCAACGATGTTTGCAATATCTCTGTTCAGCCCACTCAAAAATCTAGCCATTGTAGCTTCCCGACCCTCCACCACGTTGGCCCTAATCATGGCTACCTCCATGTCTCTATGATATTCCTCTACACTCCTAGAACCTTGCGTAAGCCCCTGCAACCTTTGATAAATATCCCTATGATAGTGGCTTGGGACAAACCTCTTCCTCATGATGATTTTCATCTCACCCCATGTATCCACAGGCCCCTCACCATTCCTCATTCGATCCTTCACCAACTGATCCCACCAATTAATGGAATAATCGGTGAACTCAACAACCGCTAACTTCACCTTCTTTCCTTCCGAATAGTTGTGGCAATCAAACATCAACTCTACCTTCTTCTCCCAATCTAGGTAAGCCTCCGGATCACTCCTCCCATGAAAAGGTGGAATAGACATTTTTATTTTACCTAGATTATCATCTATCTCATCCTGATCACCAGAATCTCTTCTATTATTTGCCCTTTCATTCCTATCTCCTCTACCCCTTCTCCTCCTTACACTAGCCACAGATGATTGGACACTACTTCCTTCACTCGCAAACTCTTCATCATCAAACCCATATCCAACCCTTTGATTATGTCTCCCCCTATGATCTCTCCAGTCTTCCCTCCTAGCTCAAGGACCCACATGAGTTTGTTCCCTACGCAACTTATTAATAGTTTCTTCCTCCCTATCCATCCTAGTCATCAAATTCTCAAATTGCTCATGTAAAGCCTCCATCACACCTACAACATTATTATTCACCCTATTCATACCTTCCGGTCGTTTGTTGTGGCTCATTGATGAAGCTGCTGGCTCCCTTCTGTAAATTCCTTGGTTGTCCCCAATTGATGAAGATGATGAATCCCATCTGCTAGACATTATTAGTCTTTACAGAAATAAGTAGTATATACCTCACAAAAATATATCGCTCATGTATCACTCAAAATCCCCCTTCCAAGCACTTCAAAAATAGTCCAGGAACTCAAGTAAGGGTAGGACACGATAAGACACGAGTAAGAACAGGAGAATTTGGAAATTGAGACAAATTCGAAATATTCGAGAAAATAATGAAATTTTTTTTATTTTTTTTTATTTTTTATAAACTACTAGACAATTTGACTACGAACATGGCTGAAAAAACTGAATTAGATTTGGATAAAAATTGACTAAGATAAACAAGTTTGATTTTTTTTTTTTTGTGGAATTTTATATGAATCAAACAAAGAAAATTTTTTACTGGCACGAAGAACAAGAAAATCAAGAACTGAATCTAGATCCAAGCTCTGATACCAGATGATGTGATCCCGGGAGGGGGTCACAACGAACACGCTGAATTAAACGAAACAAAGATAGGAAAGATCCAGATTCATCCAAGAAACACAAAAACACAATAATTAAAATACTGAAAAAGATAAAAATTGACGATAGGACCTGGACCCAACAATCACGACGCAATAAATTGACAATGCAGATTGAAGAACCGAGGTTTTCGAAACGCCACAAGGGATGCCAAACTCCTTGATAAGTCTCTGATTGGAACGCCACAAATATTCAAGAAAATATTTGATAAGTTCTATGAATTGTTCTTCAAGAACAAGAAAAAAGGAATCCTCCTTTTCGAGAGAGAAAATTCTCACATTCATTCAATAATATCAAAGTTGTTGTTTCATAAAGAAAAACCCAGCAATATAATGTAAAACTGACCTAACTAGGTTTTCCCGCTAATTTGGGCCCAAAACATAAAAGTAAATAAAAAAAACGAAATTAAATTAAAAAAACGCGAAATCTGGAAAATTAGATGTTACGGCCGTAAAAATGTCACTTACGGCCGTAAGTTTCTCTCTGTTAATGAGTTACAGCCGTAACAAGAACTCTCATGGCCGTAAGTTTCAATTTTGCTGAATTACTTCAATTCCACCAGAGAAGGAGTTACGGCCGTGAATTATAGTCTTACAGCCGTAAGTATAAAAATCTTGGAATTCTGTTTTTGACCCGAGGGGCTGTTATGGCCGCGAACAACTGGTTTTACAGCCGTGTATGTGCCCTTGACCTCCAAACCTTGCCCCTTTGGTTCGGCTCGACCCCTTTGTCTTCTCGGCTCGATTCCAGCATGAAACTTGTGCCGTTTCCCACGTAGATCACTATCACATTGCCGATAGGTCGACTTCTCCTTTGGTCTCCTACTTCGGATCACATCAATGATTTTCTGAAAGTATATAATATTGTTCAGATGATTCATCCATATCTATTAAATGAGATATAATGTTATCTATTTTTTCCATTATTTTTTCTAACAAATTGTCTAATCCTTCAATAGTATATCCAGGCATTATAAACACAGAGATAAATAATTTATAAAGTTTCAAGTAATTTTCCAAATTCTATGAGTGTTTGAGAATTGATAATATCTATGTCAGCCATGATATCTATACTTGGTTCAAATGTTATATTATATTTTGAAATATTTTTCTTTCTCTTTTCTAATTTATCAATTATATCTTGAATATCATGTATCATTATAGATCTTACAGTTCCTCTAACAAAGTTTTCTATTAAATTTTCTTTAAAACTTTTTAATATCTCTTGTGATGCGTAGAGTTGCTCTTGGTATCCTATTTTATCAATTTCATTTTCATATTCAATGCCTTTTTTTACTTTTGATATTCTTTTTAACTTTATATGGACCTCTCTTAGTTCTGGGTTTTTTCATGATATAATTATTTTCATTCATGATATTAAGATTTTCAAAAACTGGTAAAGAAAGATTCATCTCTTCCATCACTGTCATAATCTATTACAGGATCATAATCATTATCACTACTAAACACATATCCTAAATATAATTCATTATTTATTTCAGTGTTATCACTATCAAGCCAAAAATAAATAATCGATTTTGTCATTTCTAATCCTAATATTCTTTTTAATGTTGGAAAGATAGCTAACAAACATGGCATATAGACATGATATAACTTTTTTATTTCATTATTTGATCTAGTAAACTGTTTATGCATGAATAAATGTTCAATTATGCTATGATATTCGTTATTATAAGGACTGTTTTGATAATTAAATTTAAGAATTCTGAATTCTGTCATGTTAAAAGCTCTTCTTCCTCCTAATTCCGTAAAGATAGATATATTAAGAATACTGACCTCTTTTCCTATTCTCAGTACCTTTGTATTTTCCTTCTATTGTTAGTGACCTTCAAGCTTATAGGTTTCTGCTCCACACCCTTCAATGACTTAGCCTTCACGGGTTATTAGCTAAACCTGGATGCCTTCACTGTATAACTCTTTAGATGAAAAATATTTTAGAACAGAGTGTAGGGAGTTTTCTTAATAATATATCTTCGTTTTGGAAATAGGATTTAGAAGACAAGAATTTAGAAACTCATCATAATATGATAAGTAACTTGGGATTTTATTGATAATATGAAGATTGACAAGGGATTGGTATGAGAATTTTTCAAAGACATAAGATTTTTGGCTTTCTCACAAACGGAGTGCTCAAGAGAGTTCTGTCTTTCAACTAGCCCGAGGCCTCTATTTATAATACTACATTGGACACAATTACATCACTGCTTACATCATCGACCTAACAATTTCACAACTTTTTTCACCTAAGGACACACCTATCCCTCTATTATTTATTACATCACATGACCCTTACATTATAGGGACACTTATCCTTCTATTTTTTGGTCTTGACATGGCCCCTACATTGTTCTGCATTGTTGAATTAAAGTAGATCTATTAAACAGCTTCCACTTGTCCATCATTTTTGTTGGCATGTAAAGCGGATACATCAAGTGGCTTTCACCTGTCCATCAATTCCTTTGGCATGTGGGGCAGTTCCTGGCTATGCACGCCTCTTGCAAAGTGGCAAAGCTTCCATGGATTTGATGAGTATCAAATTTATTGATGTATTCTTGCAAGATTGTTGACTTTTCTTTTCCTCCATTAGTGAGTAGGGTCCATCCATTGTACTGGCATATGCATTTGAATTTTTTCTCATACAGGTTTTTGGCAATGTTGTAGAGAACTTTAATTCCCAACACCCTTCCGGATCTAAACCATGATCTTGTAATATTTGGTACTGGCTTGGTATTTTTTCCAACTTCAATTTGAAAATTTCGAGCAACATACCCAATCGTGATAATATGCTCAGTAGAATAATATATCCTTCCATCAATTTCAGGACTGATCGAATAAAATTTTAAATATATAGGTTTTCCTTGAGCAAACTTTGAAATTTCTCCTTTTAGTAAATCATCAAAATTTTCGATTTCTTTCAGATCTTTTCCTGGATAGATAAGATCCAAGAATCCATAATCAGCTGTCATTTTTGTCATGACGTGATCTCCTCCCTGAGTAACGATCAATCGTGGGTATACATGGTCTCTAGACGAAATGTAATAGCAATCACATTCTTGAAGTTAATATATAACTTCAACAGTAGTTTTATATTCGTTTTCTTTTGGTAAAAAGGGGAATCATCTTCCTTTTCAGCACGAATTCTGACCACCCTTATATGTTCATCTTTGGCATTGATTGTGATTTTTCGAGGACTGGCTTCATTTATAACAACTTTTTTGGGACTTGGTTCATCTCTTTTAATTATTGGTCCACCACTGCTTCCAGAAGATGTACCTGTTTGTATTTTTGATATAACCTGTTTGGTATCAGCCTATTTGGTAATCAACGATTAAAACTGAGATTCAATCTCAATTATGTTATCGCTCAATTCTTTAGTATAATTGTGATGAAATGTTGAGATTTCAATCAATTGCTTGAAACTTCCTTGGAGAGTTTCTGCAAGTTGTTCAATTCTAAGCTTTATATCTTCAGCTTCCTCCATGAGGAAGTTCATTCGCTTTTTGACGTCTATCAGAGATTTTTTGATATTATCCATCTTCAAATTCAATATTCCTGCTTAAAAAGTCTGCAAGATAATTATTAACACATTTAATATGAACTATATCAAAATTATAAAATGCCAAATAGGCTTGCCATCTATGGAGCCTTCTATATTGAGGTTTTGGTGGTAATTTATTTTTTACTAAACTTGCAACTTGAGAATTATCAGTTTCAACAATGAATTTCTTAGATAATAAAAACAATGAAAACTTCTTTATTCCTCTGATGATTGCTAACAGTTCTTTGTCATGAGTAGTAGAATTTATTTCTACTTGATTAAACGTTCCACTTGAGTATCTACAAATTTCATTAAGATCTGTTTTTAATATTGCTGCCCAATACTTATTCGAGGCATCAATATTAACTATCCGATTATCTTTTTCATCCGGTAATCTTATTTTTGGAAAATTTTTACATTCTTCTTTTAGTGATTTGACAATTTCTGTGTGTTCATCACTCCATCCTTTGGTATTTGTTTTCCCGAGTAAAATTTGAATTTTATGTCTCTTTTTTGATAGATTTTCAATAAATCCTTCTGCATAATTTAAACATCCCAAAAATTTTTGTATTTGTTCTTTTGATTCTAATTTGTCTGGAAAACTCTCTATCTTCTTAGATATATGAGTTTGTAATTTTATCCCTCTTTTATCTATTGATATTTCAAGAAAATCAATTTCTTGTTTTTCTATTATAGCTTTATTTTTTGAAAGAACAATTACTTCTTTTTTGCATTCATTTATAAATTTAATTAAATGGTGTCTATGTTCTTCTCTATTATTAGAACATATTAATATATCATCGACATAGACAATTAAGAATTCATTAAATTTTCTAAATATGTTATCCATTCTTCTTTGATATATTTGTGGTGCATTTTTTAAACCAAATGGCATAACCATCCATTCATACTTACCTTGTGGTGTACTAAATGCTGTATATTGAATATTATCTTCTTCCATTTTTACTTGTCAAAATCCTGATTTGCAATCAAATTTAGAATAATATTGCTTTCCTTTTGCAAGATTTATTAGTACCTTTTTATTTGGTAAAAAGTATCCATCAAATTTAGTATATTTGTTTAATTCTTTATAATTTATCACCATTCTAGCTTTTCTTCTTTTTTGTTCAGAATGTTTCATGACCATAAAAGCTGGACTACTATGGGGTCCATTACTAGGTCTGATTATTTTTTGGTTAAGTCATTCTTTTATCTGAGTTTTAAATTCTTATGTATCTTGTATAGTATACATTATTGGTCTAACTCTAATAATAACATTTTCTGTTAATTCTATTTTAGCTTTTGGATGATGTGGTTTCCAAAATAATAATGGATTCTCTCCATAAATTTTTTCTAGTTGATCAATGATTTTTTTTCATGTTTGTTTGTATGTTCGTTTTTAAAACTTTTTTATACATTATTCTTTTATTTTTTATTTCATTTTGTGTAATTGGTTTTTTCTCCCATTTATCACCACGCTGTATTGGCTGAACTCTGTAAGGTCTAAATTCTCTTGACATTTTTAGTAAATGTGCACAAGGTGTTTGTAACATTATCATGTAATTATTTTGTTTATAATATTGAAATTGTTGTATAAAGTCATTTTCTAGTAATGTATCACATTCTAATTTATTATAATTATATATTTTATTTACAACTATTTGTTTACTCCCAAGTATTATATCAATTTTATCAGCACTATTAATTATATGAGTACTTTCTCCTGTTCCTCCTGTAATTTTTATCTTTCCATTAGTACTCCATGATTTTATTAAGAAACTTTTTAATATTGTTATATCACTTCCCGTGTCAATTAATGCAAATGTTGTTATATTTGTTTCAACAATTGTAACTTGTATATAAACGACTAATGGAAAACTTATTTGGTTATTCATTTATTCAGTTTTTCTGCACAGTATAGTTTGACCATTATGAGTTATATATAATCCTTCACGTTTTATACTATAATCTTCTAGTCCATCTAGAAAGCTCATTCCTAATAATACATGAGGATTTACCATACTACTATCTACATGACATGGTACTAGGAGATTTATTCCTCCTATTTTTATTGGTACTTTTACTTCAAGTTCAGTCATATGTACATGTCCATCAAAATTTATATATCTATATGGATCAGTTTTATGAGATATTAATCTTTTATTTCTATTTGAAGCTATATGACATTCACTAGCTCATGTGTCAATTAATATATTTGATCCTTTTATATGTTCTATTCCATTAAAATATTCGCCTTCTATTTTCATATTCCAGCATTTCTATTAAGTTTTATTTCTTTTGTATTACTAGTTTCTCCTAATTGTTTTCTATTAGGTAAACTTGCTGATCTCCTAATTAATCTTCCATCTTCAAATGTTATGTTATTATTAGGGTATTCTTCTTCTCGTAACTCTATGATTTCTGATTTATTTTTTCTTATAATAAGTTCATAGTTTTTTGGAACTAAACTTATTTGTTTATCTGGTTCTACAGCTTTACCAAAATCTTTACATTCTTTATGAATTTCAATATATGGTTTTTTAGAATAAATGTTTCCATAGTTAGAATTAGTAAATGTGTATAATGCCTTGTATTCTATAGTCATAATTTTATCTCCTGGTTCCATTATATCATCTTTATATAATTTGAAATGTAGTCCTAAAACTTCATTAACATTTCTATCTTTTAATGATATACAATATTTTGGGTAACATGTAAATATTAGTTTCTTATATGCTAGATTTCCTTCTACTGTTCCTTAATGACTGTCTTTTAAATTTATAATTCTTCCATCATGCAAACTTACAGTCAAAGGCGAATCTAATCCTTCTCTAAATAGGGATTTAAACATTATTTGGATACCTGCTAAGTAAACATATTGAGTCTTTTCACTTTGTTTTCTATTGATCTTTGTTAACAATTTTGTAACTGTATTTTTTGTTAAAAGATTTAATTTGTGTGTTCCTTGAGTGGTTCTAACATCTATTACCCTTTCAATTTTATGATATTCATTTATTGCTACTTTTTCTCTTTTTCATATTCTATCTAATATTTCCCATTTTCCTATTTTCAAATCTAAAGATAATTTTTGTATTTTTCTGAACTTATTATTATTATCAAAAGTTACTTTTAATCCATAACCTTCTATTCCTTCATATTCTTGTTTATCTATATTCTTATTTGTTTCTATTTCTTCTATTTCTTTATTCTGGTTCTGATTCATTGCTTTCTGAATCTGTTTCACTTATATAGACTTCTTGATCATAGTATTCTTCAATATTTGATATTTTACTTAGTTCACTTTCTATTTCTAGACATTCATTTTGTATTATTTCAACTTTTTTTTGTTACAATCAGGGCTTATATGTCCCATTTATCCACAATTCCAACATTTGCATTGGTTTTTATCTTTCTTATAAGTTTTATTTTTCTGTTTTTTATTTGGATTATATCTTCTTTTGTAATATCTCCTCTTAGGTTTTATGTATCTTTTTCTGAAGTTTCTGAATTTTTTAAACTTTCTATTTTTATATTTTCTTTTATTATTATTTTTTTCTTTCAGGGTTACATCCCTATTGGGTAGATTTTTCCATATCTTCACAACATATTCTAGTTAGTTTTCCTGATTTCTTTAATAATTGTCTTTATTGACATATATATGCTAATCTTTCAAATATGAATTTTATCCTTGATTCTAATGGTCAATGTGTTCCAGGGTTATCTCTAATAAATTTTTCAAATTCTATTTTAAAGTATATTCCCCATGAACCTGGTAATTTATTGTAATACATATCTCTATATGCTTCTTGATTTTCATTACTATAGAATTGGACATAATAATATTCTTTAAATTCACAAGTACATTCTTTGATTTTACACATATCTCATATTGTTAAATTTATTAATCTTATTCTTGTATTATCTTTTTCTCTTATTGATTCTTCTTCAGAATTACTTATCCAGTTTTCTCCTAAAAATTCATCCGCAATATAATCTACTAACTTTTCTATTCCCTTTCTATCTGATTTTATTAGTTCTGTCTGTACATTTCTTCTTATTAATGCTTTTGTATCACTACTTATTCCTTCCCACCAATTTCTAACATGTCCTTCAAAAGATGCTACTAAAAAATTTATCATTCTATCAGTATTTTTCCATGTATTATCTTTATTGTATAAAAAGAATAGTATCATTGAATCTGCCCAAGTTAATAAGGCTTTTTTAGTATCTATTTTACAATCTAAATCTAATTTTGTTCTTCCATGATTAATAGGTTTATCATAATTATCATTTGGTTCAAACCTATCTTTATATTTATTCCCTCTAGGTGGTTGTCTATCCCTGACTCTATCATAATATTGCCGGTGTGGTTTACTATATAAGGGTGCATAACTTTCATCTGAATCTGGTAATTCTTGTTTGGAAGTTCCTATTGGAGCAGGGTTAGGTGCTCCTCCAGTATTCATTAAAACTTGATATTCATTAAAATTTTTTATACTTAACTGGTCAAGATTTTCTATAAGCAAATGTAACTCTTCATTCATTTTTGTCTTGTTCTTCTTCAATTTTTTCTTCAGCTTTTAATTTTCTTAAAGTTTTTTCTATAGATTTTTGTAATTCTAATTCTTCCTCTAGTATTTTTGGTAATATGTTTCTTCTAAATTCATCATCCATACTTCCTACTTCTATTATATTTTTTTCTTGTTCGAAATGCTTTTTTCCTATTCTAAGTATTTCTTTTTCTATGAGTTTTTTGTCTATTTTCTTATCTTTGCTTTTATTATTTTCTTTGAATTCTCTAATATCTAGTTTTAGTATATTTATATCATTTCTTACTTCTTTTAATTCATTTTTTACTTCTTGTACATCACTTATTAATGTTTTTATTAATATTTTAAGATCTTCAATAAATTCACTTATCGACATTTTATACTCTTGGTTTTTGAGTTTTTTGTACCTTAAATAGTCTGTCATATATATCATCTATTTTTATTTCTAGTTTTTTGATTCTTTCTTCTATTGATATGATTTTTTTTGTTTTCATTCTTTCTTATTTTTTTCATTTAACATATCTATTTTTTCTATAATTATTCCAATTTTATCTTGATTAATTAATTCTCCTGATTTTCTTTGGAATTCTTTTAAGATTTCTTCATCTATATTTTTAACTTCTCCTATCATTTCTTTTAATTCTTTAAATTGTATTTTAGTTTATTTTGAATATTTTGTAATTTTTCTTTGATATTCATGTCCTGCATATTTAATTGTTGTAATTATTCGATAGCTAATTTATCTTGTAAAATTATGTTTTTATATGTTTGCCATAAAAATGTACTTATCCAATTTAATTGCATGTTAAGAAATCCATCAGATTCTCCCCATGAGCTTAATGGTTGAAACATAGTTATATTAACTCCTTTTATTTGGTAAGATCCAACTGAAAGTCTTATATTTTCTATTATTTGTTTTTCAAATTTTATTTCTGGAAATTCTGTCATTAAATTCTTCCTTCAATATGTTCGATTTCTAGAATAAGTTATGTTTCATATTTTGCTTCTTTATAATTCATTATTTGATATTCATAATATTCTTTTATTGATCCAATCATTAATTTTCTATGATATATTCTATAATATTTTAGACAGTCTTCCAATGTGTTTGTTTTATCATATTTTTCTTTTCTAGTTTTTTCTTTGTCTTCTAAAATCGTTTGAATTTTTGGTAATTGTTTTAAAATTCTATCAAAATATTCTTTTTTTTTTTCTCTAATAATTTTAATCTTAATTTTTCTTGTCGTTTTATATTTCTTTCTTCTCTTATTTGGTCCATTAAATTTCTTCTTTGTTCTACTATTAAATCTAATTTCTCATTTGTTTCTATGTCTAGATATCTAACTAATTGAGGATCCGCTCTATGATAATCCATTTCTATAATCTTTATATAACTCTTCTAGTATATCTTTATGGATTAAATCTAATATTTCGTTTATGATAAAATCTTCTTTATTATATCGAAATTTATTAGATCATATATTTCTCTTCTTACATCTTTATCTAAATCTTTTAAAGTGTTTAAGATTTCTATTTTATAATTATCGGGTGGTATTAATGTATGCATAATTATAAATCTTGATGTATATATTATATATTCATTTTTATTTTTTGTCATATAATATTTATCTTTTAGATCTGCCATATAAATCTGATACCAAGTAAGGGGTGCTACTATGAGCGAAAAAAAATTAAATAAAATTATAAACAAAATTAATAAAAGTATATAAAATTTCAAAGACTAAGTTGTAACTTTTCTAAATATTAATGAGTTTAGTTGAAATATGATATATAAGGGTATTTATGGTAATTTATAGTGTTTAAGACTATTTTTAAAAGATATAAAATTGTTAGGGTATTTTCAAAAATTGATAAGTTTTTAAGGGTATTTTCATGTATTTCCTCGTTGGTGACGTTAGTTGGAGTGTTGCTGGATATGTGTTCGACATAATGTTCGTGAGGAATGTCGTGTCGTGGAATGGGATTATTAACACTTTATCAAGATAATGGATAGGTAGACGACTTTTGAAGCAAGTTAATTGCTAGATTGATAAAGAGTACTATGTGCTTTGTAGACTAAACAAGAGTATCATTTTTTTTTCATCAATTTTGTCATTTTTATTTTTCAGAGTTTATCACAAGAGATTTTTTTTTTCTTTCAGTTTTTGTAACTTTTTAAATATTTATCACTTTTTTTTATTTGACGCTTTATTTAATAACTTTTAAATTCAAGTTTAATAAAAGTAAAATATAATCATAAAGAGACAGTTTCAAAGAAAATCAACTATTATTTGAATATATTTTAAGTTTTAACTTGTGTTTAAAGAGAGTGACATACTGTTCACTTTATTTTACGATGCAAAATATACTTGCAAGTGTACAGATCGTGAGAAGTAATAAAGTGGATAAATAAGTTTGGATTATCGTTCTTACGAGGATTTCTATTAAGTAACAAAATATTTTATTTTTTTATCACTATTTGATCAGACGAATGAGTTTGATGTTTAAAATCTAAAATTAAGAAAATTAACTAAATAATCAAATTTCGAAATTGGTTTGTTTTTAAAAACGACTATAAAGTAATTGGGATTTACGATTTCACCTAACCAATTAAATTAATTTCAATTTCAGTTTTATATCCTAAATATGCATTCGGTCGAATTCACTAATGTATAACTCATTAAATAATGAATTAGTGGCTAATTAATTTACCCATTAAATACAATAATAAATCAACACATGCAACGAAATTATAAAACAACAGAACTTGGAATTAAAATAATATAACTAGGTTACATCGTTCATCCCAACATGAAATTTAGTTACACGTCATGAATAAACAACAAAAACAATAAATAATAGCGTTCATTGAAAATAACATAAGAGAATGGAAAGCTTGCATTAAATATCGATTCTCCACGTGATCTTCAACTCTCACCCCTTTACTATATTTGATCTCCCAAGAATTTGACATGAAAAGCTCAATTGTATGATATTCTTAGGTGAGGGAAATGTTCCTTTTTCATGTCTCACAAGTTGTATTTATAGGTGTTGGAGAAACCTGGATGAAAGAGAGGAGAAAATCGAATGAAAATCGCGAAAAATCTACACTCGCGGCCCAGTAGACGTATTGCGCGATTGTGGGGTTAAGTGGAAAACTTTCAGTTGAAGAAATTAGCCATTCGTGCGATTGCGCGCTTTGGAAGGCCATGATCGCGTGGTGTTGCTATTTGGTGCAATTTTCCAATTTGAATTCCGTGTTAGTTGGTCCCTGCCTTTTAATTGCAACTCATGCCTTCCATTTTCAATTGACGTGATTTAGTCCCATATTTTGGAATCTTCTTGATTTTCTTGTTTCAGCTCTCAACTTCATCTATTGCGTCCTCCAACACTTGATTTATCCACTTTGGCACCATGCAAGTTTCCCGATTGACATCATTAACTCATCAATGGCTCAATTTAGCTCCAATAGTTGTCCAATTGTGCATTTTCCCATCAATTTCTTCATTCTTTATCTTTTGGGATATTTTTAAAAGTAAACAAATAAACACAAATTAAATAGTAATTATTCTAAAACGACAACATAATATTCTAATTTATACATACAAAGAAGTGTATAAAATAAACTTATCAAATACCCCCAAACTAGAATTATTGTTCGTCCTCGAACAATGTAAAATAAAACTAATGAATCAACCAACAAGTAAAAATATTTTTGTCATGTCAACATGTTTACCATATGCCTCAATAATCCAAATCAATTCATACCTTATCATAGAGTCTTAAACAACAAAGTAAAATAATTCTAGTTATCTTATGTCAGATTTTTAAGTGTGTGTATATTCATTGTCAATGCAAACTCATGCAAAGATATTGATAAGTGTATTTTGTACACTTATTTTATATCGTTAAACTAGAGTATTTGTTATTGATTTTAATGAATTATAGCTTAATTTGATTATTTTTATGTATTAGGCGAAATTCGATGCTAAATGAAGGAATCAAAAGAAATTGGTAGGAAATCAAGTTAAATTGAGATAACTCAAAGTTCGGGGACTGAAATGCAAACTTTCAAAAAGATGACTCGAACCATTTTTCTACTCTCTCATGATACTAAAGATTCAATTGGAAGAGTTGGAAGCTAAATTGGGTGAGATAAATGCAAATGGATGAAAACGGAAGAATTCTAGCGGAACAAGTTATGCTCAAAATTTTCAGCTTCGCATTAAGGCTCATGTTTCATCCCATTAACGTTCTAATTTGAAAATGTCTTTTCTTGGTGAATTGTATCCCTTTGAGTCAGCTTTCCACAGAATCTTGAATCGCATCGATCGGACATCGGACAAGGAAGATACGATAAAATTACCGACTACTGGTTGGAAGAAAAATCTGATGCGTGCGCAACGAAAACAATTGAAAATTGTGGAAAAAAGGCTAGTGGGAACAAGACTAATTGAATTTAAAACAATTTGACACAAGCATGTGAGAGATAAAAGTTGGAAGTGAATGATAAAAGATGGTGAAAATGAAGAAAAAGAAAGTATACAATGAAGAAAGTGGAATAATTCT
This sequence comes from Ligustrum vulgare, assembly GCA_963555705.1. Classification (NCBI taxonomy): domain Eukaryota; kingdom Viridiplantae; phylum Streptophyta; class Magnoliopsida; order Lamiales; family Oleaceae; genus Ligustrum; species Ligustrum vulgare. Next base: position 19,715,474 of record OY743186.1, read on the forward strand.
TGCAATTGATCATAAAGGAGTCAAAAGTCATTCCATGTGGGAGACAAAAGTGAAAAGAAATGGTGGAAAAGATGAGAATCCATGGTGTGATGAATGATGAAAGTGAATTATTTTTACAATTGGAGATTTCTTTAATCATAAAGAAGATGATATTTCTCTCTATAAATAGTAAGGGAAAATGAAGAAGAAGACATCTCTTACTTACACTTCTTACACACTACAACAAAGAGAAGAAATCAAGCTTTGTGAGAATTCAATAGAGGAATTCAAAGGAGGTTTCTTGGAGGAATTTATAACAATTCCCATCACTAAGCTTTCTTTACTCTTTCTTTTGTATTTTTCTCATGCTTGTATTTCTTATACTTGATGTTTACATTGAGTAATATGAGTAGCTAAATTCACCTTTGATTGGGGAAGAAGTTGAAGCATCTAGACATGGATTTCTAGTTTATAAAAACTAAGTTTATTTCATTATATATTTTGATTGTGTTTACATTCCATTGATTTCATGCCATATTGTTCTTTCTTTCTTTATTACTTTGGAGGCATCCTAAGTAATAGATTTAGAATGATTAATGTTATATTTTGGTGCTTAATCCGTAATTGTTAAGTTACTAAGATAGTTTGTAACAAATGCAAGAGTGACTTGAATAGAGCAAATCTCTATCTTGCATGTGGAATCTGACCTAGGTTAAATAAATCGAGCTTATGAGTTTGTTGCCTTGAATAATTTATCCTTAAGAGTTTAATCTTTCAGTTAGTTAATTTAGAGAGCTTATTCTAAATTGTTAATTGGAAAAATATTGAATAGAGAGCTTGTTCTATCCAACGACTAAGTAAGAAGGATTCCGATTAATTGAAACTGATCTATTTAATTGAAATGAATTTGTTTATTTATTATGACCTAATGTCAAGATGTGGATACTAATTCCTCAATCATATATTTTTTTCGCACTTTACAACTTTAATTGTTTCACTTTAAATGGAGAGAGGTACCAGGTTAGGAGGTGTTTAAAGAAGAAAAACTCATATAATTAGTGAAATGTGTTCCGAATGGTTTGGCTGGTTATGGGATAATAATACTTTTATATAATTTAGCATCAGATTCATTTCATTACTTGTGCACATATCATTTGTGAAATGTGTTCTAGTTGTAGTTGCAATATGATTTGTGTGTTTTCCGGCCTTCGGAGTTCTAAACATTTAGCTGAAATACACAAAAATTGCCTTTATGCAGTTGAGATGACTAAATCAAAGCGTTGAGTACTTTGGAGAGCAATTGTCTAGTTTTGCCTTCATTGCTATAATAGGAGGATGCAATCTTATTGATCTCATAGTGCGAAGCCACCAATCACCTATGGCGATGTAAGTCGTCCCAACCCAATGATTGCACTTAATAATTATAATTCAGATTTAGAAATGGACTTTCTGATTTATTTATTTTTTATCACAATATAAGTTAATTCATAGACTGATATTCTATAGTTTTGTGTATCTACCTTTTTTTTTGGTACTTTGAATGGTGTTTCTGATTTGGAAATATAAGCTACTGTGTTAAAGTGGAAGTGGAAGTTAAAAACATAATAGCTTAGGTGGCGTTATGTTTATACTTTATTTTGTATTTTCATTTTCATTTTCGAAAATGTTTTGTATTTCCTATTTTTATTTTTGTTTTCAAATTTGCTGAAAACGCGTTTGGTTTGTCATTTCTGAAAACAGTTTTTGAAAATGAAAAGCTGAAAAATACTTTCTGTTTGAAATTTTGCAGAATACTATTTAAACTATTTTTAATTAATTGCTTGCAGAATAATACTGACTTAAACTTAAATTTCATTTCACAATACACTGAAAACATGGTTACATACAACACATTAATATGAGCATTAAGAGTCTATATTAACACAGTTTGATCAGGTTCGGGATTTAAGGAAGCTCTAGTTCTATTAAAATCCAGAAAATGCAAGTTCTTTCAAAATCATCAGAATCTATTTATTAAGGCATTTTTTGAAATATAACAACAAGAATTTTCACTTAATTTTTTTTTGTAATGTTGATATTGAATTCAATAAAACTTCATTTAAGCTTAGTTCTAAGTTAGGATAATTCTCAAAAAAAAAAAAAAAAAAAAAATCTTTATTTAGGCTTAGTTCCAAGTTAGGATAGAAGGAAAAAAAAACTTTATATTAAGCTTAATTCCAAGTTAGGATAAAAAAAAAAAAAAAAAATCCCAAAACGCGTTTTCCGCGTTTTGAACATTTTTTGCTGAAATATATTTTGGGCGTTTTGCGTTTTGTGTACAATTTTTTTTTGTTTTCCAAAATGCGTTTTCGAAAATGGTAAAAAGAACACGTTTTTAGTGTTTTCGAAAATAAAAACAGAAAACGACCCCAAAACAGTAAAGAGAACAGGGCCTTAGTTTTCCATTTAAATTCAAATTTGCAGAAAATAATTACCACTTGAATAAAAAACACATGATATCAAATTTTGAAAAATTACTTCTACGCTTACATGCTCTGTCCACAACTTGCAATTATTTTGATTGTAGTACAGAATTTTGGACAGATATTTGAAAGTAATTTGACTCTATGTGTTCATTTGTTGCTCTAGATGCTTCTCTATGGTGAATGGCTTATCTTATGAGATGAATGGGAAAAAAATTCATTTATTATGATGGTTGATTATATACTCTCCTCCCCCCCCCCCCCGCGCGCGCGCACACGAATTTACCTCACATTTTATTTTATCATAAAATCTTAATTCTATTGAGTTTTGTAATATACACACACGTACACAATAAATTAGAAGTGACCATTTTGTTATGCAAGTAAATAAATTTAAATGTAATTAGGATGTTTGCTCAAATGTCTCTAATAGAATACTGAATAGCAATCTCACGTAGCATACAAATTATTATGGGCTGTTGTGTTTATAATTTGTCCCTATTTATTGTTAGAGGCGCCATTTATAGAGATATTTATTAATCTGCCTCTCAATCTCTTATGAACGTTTTATCTTTGTTTACTACTATAAAAAAAATTGCACATATTATTCTTTATTTACATAAGACGTGCAACGCACGTGCTAACAACTAGTTTACTAAAAAGTGATAAAATGTCACATTTTTAACTAAAAAGTAACAAAGTGTCACTTTTTTATTAAAGAAAAAAGTCCTAAAAAACAACTTGTGTCACTTTGTGCCACTCTTTTTAAAAAAGTGACACGACTACTAAAAAGGTGACAAAAATTTACACTATATTTTTTATTTCTTAAATATTTTTAAGAGTATTTTGAAAAGACCCCTAAAATTATGGTAAATGTTGATAGTAATCTTGGGATTTAAGCACTCCCTGACAAGCGCTTGGTTGAAAAAATTGAAAAACACATAAATAAGGTAATTATAAATACAAGTTTTAAAACTGAGATTAGGCCTGGGCGTCGGTCGGTCGGTCGGTCTGGGTATTTCAATACCCGGGACCACCCATTATACTTCGGGTATTTTAAAATTGAAACCATTCGGGTCCTTGTAATTGTTAGAACCAAACCCAAACTCGAACCTTCGGTTCCAATTCAGGTTCGGTTCTACCCATAATATTTTCTTTATATACACATTAAATAAATATTTCATATAAGTCCTTTCGATATGTGTACCGAACACGTTACTACTCGAAAATATTTGTGAAATGGAGAAAATTAAGATAAGAAATTCAATTACTTAACTTAATAGTGGAGACAAATTATATTTTAAATAGAGAACAATGAACTCAAGTTAACAAAAAAGGTACACAACAGTCCAAAGTATGAATATATCAAATTTAATTGTAAGGCGTTATAAAAAAAATTAAAAAAAACACTTAAGTTTGTAAACAATGCAAGAAAATAAAAGTCCGAATAATAAAAAATGAAAACTTTAATCTTTTGATTGATAGAAAGCTCAAATTGATTTTCGATTTTCGGTTCCGATTCTTGAAAATATTTTTTTGGAACCGGGCCAAAACCTCTGGTTCCGAATCAGTTTCGATTCGGAGGTTTGGTTCCGATTAAAATGCCTAGGCCTAATTGTGATGAAGCCTGTATAATTTCAAAAAACAGGTTGTAATTAAGTTGAATTAATTAAATTAAATAATTATAAATACTTTATTAATTACAAATATTAAGGTCACAATATTGTAAAATCTCAAGTCATAAAATACAAATCTTTTAAGTTACAATTCTAGCTTACTGTTAGTTCACACGTTAAATATACTGGTGGCCACCAAACTTTAATAGTTTGGCCACTGAGTTTGATTTTGTCTCACTTTGGCCACTAAACACGTTATAAATTACAAAACAAAGTGGTCATTGGTATAATGAAAAATCAAACTCGGTGGCCAAAGTGACACTGCTAATAAAGTTCGGTGGCCATCAGTGTATTTAGCTCGTCAGCTCAAAATTATTTAGGATATCAAGTTACAACCATTATTTTTTTCGATCACAACCTTGTCAACCACAATTTTTGAGGTCTCAACCATAATTTTTTAAAGTCATTAGTAAGACATATTTTAAGTCACAACGAAAGTCTCATTTTTATTCGAGGTCACAATCACTACACCATTACCGTCACCGCCGCCACCACCACCACTTCCATAGTCTCCAACCAAAAAACACCTCCACTTTACCACCGTCGCCTCCACTTGCCCACACATCCTATCATCACTAGCTTCATCATAACTGCCACAACCACCACTTATAGCCCTCTGCCACGACCACCACCAACAAAAAAAAAAAAAAAACCAAAAACCTGGGGGTGGTAGCAACGAGCGCTGTGCGCCACATCATGAACACTACCTTTTTTATCACCGTCGCTGCCATTTTCGTCCACATCACCACCGCTGCCACCATCACACCGTCACTTCATCCCCACAACCATCACAACCACTTGGGCCACCTCACTATCAGAGAGAAGCTGCAGTGCTCCTCTTCATCACAGCCGCAGCTTCTTGCAGGCATAACGACGTAGCAGGCACGGTACAACTCAGTGCTTTACAGACCGTCTACCTCCCTCCGCACTCTGACATCGTGATGCCACTACTACTTCCAATAAGATGGTGGGACTGAGTGTAATACTAGAACCTAAGAAAATACTTCTAAGGAACCTGAGCAGAGATTGTAGGTTGCTGCTACAACGGTGGTGCTCTTAGCACCACTGTTGAGCGCGCCGTCGAGGCTGTCATTTTCGGTCAGAATGGATGTGCTGCACAATCGCTAAGGGAGGTCATTTCCATACAGAAAACTGCACTTCTCCCTTGCACCCGGAGTTGTGCGGCTCCTAGGAGTATCGATTGAGTGCCGCTATCATCTCCTGGTGGTGATCTATGATGGAGGCGATGTGGGGGGGGGGGTGTAACTGTGAAGAGAAGTGGAAGAGAGATGGATATATAATCTTGAAATCAAAAAGTAGGGTTAGGCCATTAGGGATAGTTTAATTTAATTTAATAATTATAATTATAATTATAATTATTATTATTAAAATTTATAATAATCACATGATAGTTGAAATTATACAAGTTTCATCTTATATTTGAATTTTGCTCTTAAAAAACAGGTTAGACTGTACTTTTCTCTAAGTTGGTTGATTTGGGCCATTTTATTGTTATTCATTGTTGGGTTGGATGGATTGGGTATTGTTTTATGTGGTAATTACAAGTGGAAATTACATACAGGAAAATTGTTTAAGATGCAATTTCATAAATCAAGTATGAACTATAATATTTCAAAATTCAGATGTTAATTAATTTTTAAAATTTATTAAATAAATTATAACAATATACTCCAACCTCGATCCACCTCGTCACAAAACCATTAACCTATACCCCTAATTCCCTCAATTTACTCTCACGTCTCTCTCTCTCTCCCACCGACAGCAACATCTCAATACCTCAACCTCAGGCGCAACTCTCAGTGTCTGGCAACAACATCGCGCCTCAAGCGGAGCGGCGCTTTCGACCACTGTTGCGCAGCAAGCTCAGGCTCGGCACAACGTCGTGAAGTAGTGGCTGCGCACAACCAATGTTGTGAGCAATCATCTTCAGCCTTAGGTGCAGTGATTGCTTCGTTGTTGCAGCGGTCAGCGAGAGGCGGCTTCTGCCGTACATTATCTTCGCTCTCTCCCCAACAACGGTGGTGGTTGTGATTATTTTATCTTGTGAGTGTGTTTGTAAGTTGTAGTTGAGTTAGTTGTGGTGTATGTGGTATTGATTTTTTTATTTGATGGAGGATTTGCTATGATGTTGGTGGGGGTGGTGTTGTCCTTGAAATAAATTTGTTCGATTGAGTTGGGGATTGGGTTGTGGCGGTAGTGACTATAGTGAAGTGGGTGGTGATGCAGGCAGGCTGTTGGTCGGTCGTGGTGTAGTAGATGGTGGTGGTTAAGCTATAGTCTTGATTGGAGTGGGGGAGGCGGAGTTGGGGCGATGGTGGCGACGGTCTGGTGGTCGGTGGTGGCAGTCGTGGTCGCGGTGTTGGTGGTAGTGACGTGTGTGACCAATAAATACGTAATTTGTGGCCAAATATTTGAGTGATTGTGACCTATAAATAATACGTGACCTAACCAAATTTAAGATGGTGGTTGAGCTCTAGTCGTGATTGGGGTGGAGGTGAAATTAGGGAATTGGTGGCAATGGTCTGGTGATCGGTGGTGGCAGTCATGGTCGTGGTGTTGATGGTAGTGGGTGGTATTGACGTGTGTGACCAATAAATCCGTAATTTGTGACCAAATATTTGAGTGTGACCTAACCAATTTAAGATTGTGACTAAATTTTATAACAACAATGCTAAGTTGTTTAAACGTGTTGTTTATTTAGCATTTTTCAATTTATAATTGTGACTCACGATTTTTAAGTTGTGATTAATTATTTTAAAATCTGTGACCTAAATCAGTTGTGACTTATAATATTGGGGCTGTGGGTGGATGAGTGGTTGGGTGATCAAGGATAAACCCAAAAATAAGTTATGATTGATTAATTGTTGTGATCTTAATTTGTGACATATAAACTTTGTGATTTGTGACCGAAAAATAGATTATGACCAACTAAATTGATAATTTGTGACCAAAAAATGATTCATGACCAAATTATTTTATAAATTGTGACCTACAAAATTTGTGATCTGTGACCAAGAAAACTAGTGATTTGTGAAAATTGTGACTTAAAAATTATTAAATTGTATCCGATAAAAAATTGTGACCAATAAAATTTGTGATTTGTGACCAATAAAGAAATTGTGACTCATAATTTGTTAAGTTGTGAACAATTGACTCGAGATTTGCGACCGAAAAAAATTGTGAACTACGAAATTCGAAATTTGTGACCAAGAAATAAATTGTGACCTAAAAAATTATGATTATGACCAAAAACTTATGACCTGATTTGTGACTTGTGACATAAATTTTTTTGACTTGTGACCATAAAAAACTGTGACTTGTGACCATAAATAATAAAATATATAATTAATTATGACCTGATTTTTGAAATAAAACATTAAGTTTCTTAATTTTGAAAGTATGTACTTTAAATACCTTAGTTATGTATTCTTCCCTAATTACAAAACTACCCTTGAAATAAGGAGTCTTTTAAAAAATCTACACTACCTTAAAAATATGGATATGAGAGAATCTTTCACATCACGATTTTTCCTAACATTTTTTGCTCTAAACCAACAATTATTTCCCTCTTTATTGTCATTGTAAAAATTCTTTAAATTATTATTGTTTGGGTTATCAGTTGTACTTAGAATGAATATGATAATGCTGTAATAAACGAAATAAATAATTTTTTTAATCTCTCTGAAGTTCTTAAATTAAATATTCGGTAAATATATGGGTGTTTGAAGTTATTGAAAGAGAATATTGGCTAAAATGAGTATTGAAGAAGTTTTTCACAATTTTTTTTGAACATTCAGGAAAAACTAAGCGTGTGTCTTGGTAAACTTTTTTTACGTTATCTTTTTTCAATGCAAAGAATGAATTTTGATAGCAAGTTCAACAATATTTTGTGAAATTTACTGAAAAATCTGTGTAATTGAATTTTTCTTACAAATCTTCAATTAATTAAATAATAAAAAAAATATGATTGAAATTTTAATGGTTTTGTAACTTTCTACTATTCAATACCCATTGTCATATTCAGTTTATACATATATAAAAACAAAAGTCCTTGCTAAAAATAACACGCACATAGTTTTCCGCCCAAAATGATTTTCTAAATCTGGAAATCTATGCAAAAAAATAATGTAATAAATATTTAGCAATTATAATGGTACATAACATTAGAATTTTTTTCTATGATATTAATGACATCAAAATTTTAATTTATTTTAATGTATAAATTATTATTTTTTTGTTTTGTAATAGTTATTATTCACTTGATAATTATTTTATTATATTTATTTAAGTCAAAAAATATGTAATATTGGTACCAAATCGAAGATCTCAACGAAAAGTTTAATACAAACTAAAAATTAGAAAAAACTGTAAATATATTGTCCGTAAAATCGTCTTAAAGATCAAATGTAAAAGTTTTTATATTTTTATTTATTTTACTCAATATCTCATCCATTTTAAATTATATCATTTGAGTTCTATAATACTATATATAAACTATTTTTTGTATTAATTATTATTCTTTTTGTAATTATTGTATTATTTTGAAGACAAAAAAATATTTAATATGGGTGTCAAATCGAAGATTTCAACCAAAAGTTTTATACATGATAACAAGTGAGACCAAACTGAAAGTATATAATCCGTAAAATCGTCTCAAAGATCAAATCGTCCCGAGGTTTTGTTCACCGATATCTCGGGATGCGAGATACGCTCGCAAGTGGACGAGATCGTGAAAAGTAATAAGTGGACCTAAGATTCTGGATTATCGTTCTCACAAGGATTGCTATTAATTATCGAAATATGTTAGTTCTTATCCTTATTTGAACAAACGATCGATTTTGAGAATTTAAACTAAAACTAGATAACTAAACTACAGAAATAAAAAAATGCAGAATTTGTTTTGTTATTAAAATATGATTGTAAAGTAGTTGGGATTCACGATTTCACATAACCAATTAAATCAATTCAAATTCCAGTTTTATTTCCTAAATATGCATTCGGTCGAATTCACTAATGTATATTGAGATTCCTCTCTCGAGTTTAAATTAATTATATCTAAATAAGTCAACCATGTATCTCTACAGCGGGTCCGAATATTCCTTATCTATATGCAATAAACATAAGAATTCACACACGACCGCAATAATAACAAAAATATATCTCTATCTCTTGTTCAATTACCGAATTTATTACCACGTTCTAAGTTATTAACTCATCTCTCGGATTATGGAAATAACTCAATAAATCATGAATTGGTGATCAAGCAATTCAAACATTAAGAACAATAATAAATCAATACATGCAACAAAACATTAAAACTACGGAATGTAGAATTAAAATAATATGACTAGGCTACATCGTTCATCCCAACATGGAGTTTAGTTACACATCATTAATAAAGAACAAGAACAATAAAAATAAACGTTCATTGAAAATTATATAAAGAAAGAAACGCTTGCACCAAGTATTGATTCTTCAATTATCTTCAATTCATGCCCCTTTGCGATGCTTGATTCCCCAAGAATTTGATATTGAATTCTCTATTGTGGCTCATTCTTTGGAGAGGTAAAGGTCTAGATTTCATGCCTCTTATGTTCTATTTATAGGTTAGGGAAAAACCTAGGTAAAAAAGCTCAAAGCCTGTTAAAAATCGGGAGAAAAATATGATCTACGGCCCAGACTTATAATCGCGCGACCGTGTGGTTCAAAACCGCGCGATCGCTCGGAAGTAGTTGAAAACTTCTATTCCGATTTTCGCAGCAACGCTCGACCGCGCGCCTTTAAAGGACGTGATAGCCTGGAAGGATTTTTGCGGTTGTGTAAGTCCGTCCTAATCTTTTAATTGCAGCCTTGGTCCTCCACTTTCAATTGTTGCGATTTAGTCCCCAAACTTTATATTCTTCTCGATTTTCTCTTTTCAACTCTCAATTCCTTCAATTGGGTCCTCCAACCTTTGATTCGTTAACTTTGGCATCATGTACAGTGTACACTTCCCGATTGACGTCATAAACCCTTCAACTGCTCCAATTAGCATCCAAATATGCATTTTCCCATTGTTTGCTTCATTCTTCGCTTTTTGGGATATTTTCTACAAAGTATCAAATAAACACAAATTAAAATGCATATATTCTAAAACGACAATAAATTTTTCTAATTTAGACATATAAATAAGTGTATAAAATACACTTATCAGGTTTCCTAGTCCGCCTTCCCCTTTTGAAAATCATTACATTTTTTTTTATTTTTTTACTTCCGTAATACAAAAAAAAAAAATTGTCAATATCATATAAATATTTTTTTATTAAAAATAGAAAATGAAAGAAATAAAATAGAAGCGTTCATCGATCTATTTTCACTTATTACAAATTCTATTCAAATATAATTTTTTTTTTCTCACTTTAAGTTTTAAGTCAATTTAAAGTACAATGTTTAAAAAAATTCATGGAACGGTAAACATATAAAAAAAAAATTAACGTATGTGTAATTGTACATTTTTTTGTAATTGTCATCATTCATTTCTCATTCTTAATAAAATATTCAATTCATGTTAACATATGAAAATCAATTATAATTTTTTTTAAAAAAAATGTTGTCAGTATCACATAAATATTTTTTCTTTAAAAATAGAAAATAAAAGAGAATAAAATAGGATCGTTCATAGATCTATTTTTTATTTTCCTTTTTCATTTTAATAAAATTTTGAGCTTAAATTTCTTGGAACGGTAAACATACGAATCGTAAAAAAAATAAAAAATTAAGGTATGTGTAATTGTCAATTTTTTTGTAATTAATTGTCTTCCTTTGTTTCTCATTTTTAATTAAATATTCATTTTATATGTTAACATATAAATTATATATATGTGAGTAACAAATGACCATCGCAGTAGTGTAACACTAGTATTATCTAAAGTTTTACATCATTTAGCAAACTCATCTATCTATCTATCTATCTACACTATCTACCTATCTATCTATCTATCCATCCATCTACTGCCTTAAAATTATAGATAGGGGGAGAATCTTTCACTTTCACATCAAGATTTTGCCCTCACATTTTTTGCTCTAAACCAACTATACCCACTAGTACAGAAACTTGAATACGCGTCGGTTGGAGCGGCAACGCCTATAACGCAGATGCCTAAAGTCTCGAGTTTAGGCATCGGTTGTAAACCGACGTCAGTTGTAAACCGACGCCCAAAGTGAGTTTTGGGCGTCGGTTCTAATTTAGAACCGACGCCTAAAGTCCAAAAAAAAGATCAACTTTGGCGTCGGTTCTAAATTAGAACCGACGCCCAAAGTTAGTTTTGGGCGTCGATTCTAAATTTTGAACCGACGCCCAAATTTGATATATTTTTTTTTCATTAAAAATAATTTCCATTATATGACCTGCAATGACCCAGATTTAATTAACACATTTATATATATTAACATGTAATTAACAAATTTATATACATATATTAACATATATACACACTAACAAATATAAATATATACATATTAACATTTAATCAATAAATTTATCCTAACAAAAATATACACACACTAACAAAGACACACACACACACACACACATATAAACACACAAAAATATATATATATATATACACACGCACATATATATGTATCACATACATATACATACATATATACACACATGAGAATTGAAGTGGGTCTTACAATGAAGGAGGCGGCGGCGGGCAGAGGTGGTGCCGGGCAGTGGAGGCGGCGGCGGTGGAGGTACGTCGCGGGTGACGGCTCGGTGGTGGTAGGGGTCGGTGGTGGAGAGTGGAGGAAAAAGAGAGGGAGACCAAAGAAGAGAGAGAGAGAGAGAGAGAGAGAGAGAGAGAGAGAGAGAGAGTGAGGCGGGAGAGTGAAGTTATGAATGTTTCGCGGGGAAAATATAAAGTTTTTTCGCCTCGGTTCTAAATATGAACAGACGCCTAAAGTCGGACGATTCGACTTTAGGTGTCGGTTATTGGAGAACCAACGCGAGAAACCTCGGTTCTCTATGAATCGATACCCGACTTTAGGCGTTGGTTCTTATTTAGAACCGACGCGTATTCCAAAAAAAAATTACGAAAATGCCACCGTCCTTTTTTACACATCGATTTTTTAAAAACGGATGTGTATTCCCCATTTTTTTCTACTATTTTGTATTAGTGACCCTCCTCTATTGCCCATTAACTAATTAATTAAGTTGAACAAAATAAAGACACATTAGTATGATCCTATAAATGCAGAATAATAACACAAAAGATCTAAATGTTGTTGCTAAAATATGTACAATACATTACACAATCAAAAGATTTCTAGGTCATTTCTCTCACCTTGCTTCGTCACTAGTAAAATATTTCTCTTGTTATTGTCATAGTAAAAATTCTTAAAATTCTTATTGTTTGGATTATCAATTGTACTAGAATGAAAACGACGATATCGTAATTGACTAAATAAGTAATTTTTTAATTTGTCTCTAAATTTTTTTTAAATTAAATATTCTGTAATCATTTTCTTTATAAGGTCTGGATATGGGTGTTTGAAGTTATTAAAAGGGAAAATTGGCTAAAACTCATAAAGAAGTTTTTCACAATTTTTTTGAACATCCAGATCGTACAAAGCGTGTTTCGTTATGAGCTTGTTACGTTATCTTTTCTCAATTCAAAGTATGAGATTTTGTAGAAAGTTCAACAATATTTTTGTGAAAGTTATTGAAAAATCTGCATAATTGATTTTTCCTTACAAATTTCAAGTTAATTAGATAATAAAGAAAAATATGATTGGAATTTGAATGGTTTTGTAACTTTCTACTGTTCAATACCATTGTCCTATTCAATGATATCTAAATTCTTACATCCTTTACCAAACTCATTGGAGAAATATCATTCATTTACTATACAAAACTTGCAACACATCTTTTTCAGATTAATTTTCTTCGACATCATCATTCTCCCTGCTAAAGTTGGCTTAGCTTCTTTTCGATTTAACCTTTGTCTCACCATAATATTTTTTGAACAATTCTCCTCCACAGCTGAAAATTAATTGAGCTTAGTGAAGAGATCATTATAATTTATTTTTTTAAGTGCCCGTGCAGAAATTATTATATCTTCTGCAAAATTGAAATAAACAAATTGAGATTGTTCCAGCTTGGCGTATTCCAACATATGAAGGTTATTTTCATGCATTGTTTTAAGAATGGACTCCGAGGCATACAATTTCGAGACTTGAAGCTGAATTATATCTTCCTAGAAAAACGATAAAGTTTCAATTATTTTGGTTCAAATACACTCGAAAATGGATAATGGGTTTGATTCGGGTGCTTGGGTGAAAAAAATGTACACGTTATCCACTTCTGATCATGCATCTGTTGTATCAATGAAACTCTTTGTGGCCCTCCTCCGTGGATGCATTGTTATTGGCCATCTGCTGGATGAGAATTGTTGGACGAATGAATCAATCAATCACTTCCCTTGTCATTGTTAGTTTCACTCTCATTTTTTTTTTCAAAGTACTTATTCAAAACTTAAATAGTTCTATGAACGAATGGATCATGAGGAAATTACACCTACACTTGTTTTTAAAAATCCAAATTAAAAAATGAGGCCAAACTTGTATAAGTTCAATTCTCATGTGATAATTAGAATTTTAATAATAAAAAGTAATATAATTATATATTTAAATTAATACTTAAAACATCACAGGCGCCCCTCATTTCAAACCCTAACAAATCTACCCCCTCTTTTGTTCTCTCTCTCGACATCATTTACCCCCAAACCGCAACACCATAAGCAATGACAGTGCCACTGCACACCACCACAGCAGGACGTTTGACGGAAACCACCTCTACCCCTTTCACCCACGGTCACACATCATCCCCTTCAGCTCCTCCACTGCTTTGACAGGCATTACCACCTCCATCCCACCTCTGCCCCTTTCACCTACGGCCACATATCATCCCCTCTGGCTCTACCATTACTTCGATAGGCGGTTACCACCTGCATCCCATATTCCATCTCTCAATACAATCACCAGCAACCATCTCTTATGGTAACCGGATGTCGTTGCTCACCTGGAGAAAGGGGGGGGGGGGCGTTGCTAGATCTAAGCATCGGAGTATCGACCCCTCTACATAGATCTAGCAGCTCCGCTGCTAGGTCAGCGCATTGAAACAGCACCTCTGCTTCTTCGATATGGTTGTGTTGCTGCTTCGATCTAGTGGTGGCAGTGGTGGTGCTTTTGATCTAGTGGTGGGGTGGATGTTTACGAACGGTGGAGGTCGCGATGGCAATGGCGACAGCAGCACCAGCATTGGGAGGTTATTTGAAAACATTAATGGGTAAAGGTGACCTCATAATGTTTTGAATTAGGGCTAAAATAGTAATGTGGCTTCAGAAAATGTATAAATTTCTATAATTTGAAAATGTCTGAAGATAATATGTGACCTAATATTGATGAACTCTGACTTAGAAATCAATTAAATCTAACCTAATAATTTGATAATAAATTCGTGATCTAATAATTTGATAACTGTGACCTGAAAATATGTTGGATTCTTTGAGATATTGATGGCACTGGTGTTGTCACAATACATAGTGGCTTGTTCTATAGAGATTCCATAGTCCTTCAACATTTGTTTCATCCACAGGAGTTGTGTACAGCAACTCCCAGCTGCTATATATTCAGCTTCGGCTATGGATAGTGAAACTGAATTTTGCTTTCTACTTAGCCATGCCACCAAATTGTTCCCAATGTAGAAATATCCTCCAGATGTACTCTTTCGATCATCTATGTTCCCAGCCCAGTCTGCGTCTAAAAAACCTGCAAGATTGGCAATGGTATCTTGTGTAAACCAAATTCCATAACTCAACGTACCACTTACATATCTGATGATTCGTTTTACAGCAGCAACATGAGATTCCTTAGGTTTAGCTTGATATCTTGCACAAACTCCAACATTGAAGGATATATCTGGCCTACTGGCAGTAAGGTACAGAAGACTTCCAATCATGCTTCTGTAAAGGGATGAATCTACATCCTTACCACTGTCATCCTTTGAAAGTTTTAGAGTAGTCGCCATGGGAGTTCTCATTGCCTTTGCATCTTCAAGTCCAAATTTCTTCACCAGATTTTTAGCGTACTTTGCTTGAGATATGAATATGCCAGATTCATCCTGCTATACCTGCAAACCAAGGAAAAAGGTTAGCTCACCAACCATACTCATTTCAAATTCTCTTTTCATTGTATTTATAAATTCATTAATTTTGGACTTAGATGTAGACCCAAATACTATGTCATCAACATATATTTGAGCTACAGTTAGTCCAGGATTTAGATGTTTAATAAAAAAGAGTTTTATCAGTCTCTCCCCTTTTGTATTCGTTGCTCAGCAAGAATGATGTGAGCCTTTCATACCAAGCTCTGGGGCTTATTTCAACCCATATAACGCCTTTTTTAGTCTAAAGACATAATTAGGGTGAGATGGATTTGTGAAGCCTTGAGGCTGCTTCACATAGGCTTCCTCATTAAGCACACCATTCAGAAAGACACTTTTGACATCCATCTGAAATAGTCTGAAGTTGATGTAGCAGGACACAGCTAGCAACAGCCTGATGGGTTCCAGTTTGGCTACCGGAGCAAATGTCTCGTCAAAGTCTATCCCTTCAATCTGGGTATAGCCTTGAGCAACAAGTCTGGCTTTATTTCTTACCACATTTCCTTGTTCATTTGACTTATTCTTGAAGATCCATTTGGTTCCAATTACATTACCTTCTTTAGGACGTGGAACCAGCTCCCGGACATTGTTTCTTTCAAATTGGTTAAGCTCCTCCTGCATAGCTTGTACCCAGTGTTCATCTGTCAAAGCTTCCTTGACATTTTTTGGCTCAATTGGAGACATATGATAGATGTTACTCATTTCAGAAAATTTTCTTCTAGTCACATTTTTCTTAGACATATCAGTGAGAATGTTGTCAAGTGGATGTGCCTTTTGGATCCTAGCAGGTGGTAGTCTCGATGCTTCTGATTCAGCAATATCAGGTGTATCTGGGTCGTCAGATATTACTGGGTGCCCAGACTCATCCTGATCGGATTCTTCAGTATCATTGAGACTTTCAGCTTGATTCTGTTCTTCTTCTGATTTTTCAGTTCCAGCTCCTTCTTTTGGTGGAATTTCCAGTTGATCACCATCTGCTTCCTGCAAATCAGAATTTAAACAATTAGTGTCATCCACTTTCACATTAATAGACTCAAGAATAGTTTGGGTTCTTAGATTGTAAACTCTATAGGCCCTACTATTTTCAGCATAACCCAAAAATATTCCATCATCCGATTTTGAGTCAAATTTTCCTAGGTGTTCTCTATCTTTCAAAATGTAGCATTTACTCCCAAAGGCATGAAAGTAATCAACCCTAGGTTTTCTACCCTTCCAAATTTCATATGGAGTTTGGTTTGTTCCAGATCTAAGCATGACTCTATTGACAATATAACAAGCAGTGTTTATAGCTTTTGCCCAAAATTTCGTGGGCAATTTGTTGCTATTTAGCATGACATGAGCCATATCTTGTAGAGTTCTATTTTTCCTTTCCACCACTCCATTCGGTTGAGGAGTCTTTGGGGACGAGTACTCATGCTTGATCCCGTATTGGGTACAAAAATCAGCAAACTCGGAGTTTTCAAATTCTCTTCCATGATCACTTCTGATCCTTTTGACTCTTACCTGTTCATCTGCCTTTTCATTGTTCAATTTCTGAAAAAAGATTAACAAAATTGTCAAAGGTATCAGATTTATCTCGAATAAACATGACCCAGCTGTATCTGGAGAAATCATCAACACATACATAAATATACCTCTTGCCACCAATACTTTCCTTTTGGATAGGACCCATCAAATCCATGTGAATTAGTTCAAGTATATGAGAGGTATTAATGGATGTACCTGATTTATGTTGATTTTTGATTTGCTTACCCTTTTGACAATCACCACAGATTTCATCTGGAATATTGTTTATGCTGGGTAAGCCTCTCACAGCCTATAGTCTGGTCAGCTTCATTAGATCATGGTAGTTTAGGTGTCCTAATCTTTTGTGCCACAATTTCTCATTTTTGGTTTTAACAGAATTGCAAGTTTCGAGACTCTCGAGTGTATAGCATTTATCTCTAGATCTAACTCCCTTAAATAAAACACTCTTTAACGGGTTAGACTTCTTGTCACAGCTTAAAACCTTGCAATATTCTTTTGAAAACATGACAAGCAAGTTATCATCACACAATTGTCCTACACTGATCAAATTTGCCTTAAGCCCTATAACATATAAGACATTAGTTAATGTCAGTAATCCCTTAATGTTGATGATACCAGATCCATCTATCTTACCCTTTTGGCCATCACCAAATGTAACAGCACCTGTTTCGCCTTTTTCAAAATGTGTAAGTAGAGAGAGATCACCTGTCATGTGTCTAGAACAACCACTATCAAAATACCATGTGTTAGGAATCAAAGCACTCAAAGACAACTGAACTACATAAGCATTCGTTTGAATTTTCTTCTCTTGTCTAGAAACAAGTCTTCTTTTGTGTGAATTGATTAACTTCAAGTACTCATGACACCTAAATACATTATGACCAGATTTAGCACAAAAATTATAGAATACCTGGAAAACAGATGTATCCTGCTGATTCGTCGAGGTTGAAATTTCCTGCCGTTCTGATGGACAGACTCGTCTGGCTTGTACAAATTCGACTGAAATTTTCGTCTTGCATAGTTCCTTACTGGATGTGAGCTTTGAGTCCTAGTCGCATTATATTGATGATGATGAGAGGTAGATGCATCTGTATGATTTTTATTCTGTTCCATGTACCTGTATCCAGATTCTCTTACAAAGTTTATTTTATGGTCATGATTTTTACCTTTACCTTCATATCCAAGACCTATTTTTAGGCTGACAGGTCTGCCACTATTCAGGATTTCATCAAGCTGGACGGATCCACGTGCCAGCTTCTTGAACTTAACCTGCTCCCCTCATTTTGTTCATCATCTAAGACTGCAGATACGTCGTCCAGTTGACGTTCCCTACTGTGTTCAACGAAGGCCTGCAACAGTTGAATCTTCTCTTTTGCATCTTCAAGTTCCTTCCTCAAGTTTTCAGTATTTGATCTGGATTTATCTGCATAAGAAGAGTTACCAGATTCAACACCAGATAGCTGTAAAGCAGTAAAGGTAGTTACCTAATTTTCAGAATTGCTGCTGTCTAATTCTGATTCAGATTCATCTGAGTCTCCATCACTCCATGTAACATTCATGGCCTTCCTTCCCTTGGCCTTCTTTTGAGTATTAGGACAATCAGCTGCAATGTGTCCATATCCTTCACATTCTCTGCATTGGATTCGACTCCTAGGCTTCCCTTCAGACGTGTTGGCATTATTCTTTGGATAGAAATTATTTTTCTTCCATTGTTTTTGTGGTTTTTGATTCTGACCTTGAAGATTTGTGGACCTTTCTTTTTTTTTTGCCCTTGAGGAACCTTTTAAATTGTTTGGTGAGAAGTGCAAAATTTTCATCTTCGTCAGTCTCGCCAGAGTCGTCTGGGTTTGCACTGTTTGTCTTGAAA
Source organism: Ligustrum vulgare (assembly GCA_963555705.1). NCBI lineage: Eukaryota > Viridiplantae > Streptophyta > Magnoliopsida > Lamiales > Oleaceae > Ligustrum > Ligustrum vulgare. The sequence continues at coordinate 19,734,212 of OY743186.1, forward strand.
GCAATTCCTGGTGATTTGTCTTTCTTTCTTCGGGCCAGATTTAACTCATAGGTCATCAATGACCCTACAAGTTCCTCAACTCGCATGGTTGAAAGATCATTGCTTTCTTCAATTGCTGTCACTTCTGCATGGAACCTTTCTGGTAAAGATCTAAGGATCTTTTGTACAATCTGCTCATTTGAGTAGGTTTTCCCAAGCGCTTCAGCTGAGTTGGTCAGATCGCTTAATCTGGCGTTGAAGCTTTTGAAGTCTTCTTTCTCTTCCATGGATAATTGTTCAAATTCTAAAGTGATCATCTGCAGCTTGGAGGTTTTGACAGCATTGGTTCCTTCGTTTGCTATCCTTAAAGCATCCCATGCTTCCTTGGCCGTCCTTAAGGAGGAGATGAGTCTGAATTGACCTGGATCAACCAAAGAAATAATAGCATTAAGTGCCTTAGAATTCCAATTTGCATCAGCTAGTTCATCTGCAGTATATGCACTTCTAGCTATAGCTGTAACAACACCTCCAGTAGTGACAGTGGGTGCTATGTAACCTTCAAGAACAGAAGTCCAACAATGTTCATCAATAGATTGAATAAAAATTTGCATACGAATTTTCCAATATGCATAGTTACTACCAGTTAACAAAGGTGGCCTAAGAGATGCAGAGTTTTCCATTTAGACAACCGGATCTCACTTTCTAGAAGTGAACCCGCTCTGATACCAATTGAAAATTTGAGTTTGTCTAAATCTTAATAATAGACTGTCACAGATAAGTCTGGACAGTAACCAGTTAACAAGTAAATCGTTAATCGTTGTTTAGCGCAGTACCAGATGAATCCTGCTAAGGCAGATTCGTCTGGGTTGTAAAACGTAAACAATCAGAATAAATTGTACGGAATTATAAATGGACAAGAACACAATAATTTGAGCTTAACGTGGGAAAAACCCTAACAGGAAAAATCCACGGTTCGCATCCTGTGAACAAAAACAAATCACTATATAAGGAAAGAGTTTATACAGATCAATCTAAACTACAGGATAAATCTATGCATAGACTTTATCAAACATCCAACAAATAGATCCTTCTGTGGCATGTAATACGAGATGGCGTCTCACCACTCTTCAGTAGTTTTCTTTGAATCTGCAACACCTTTTCAGCAACCTCGAACTCCCGTTCGAACACGATCCAAACCTCCCGTTTGATCTTCACGCTGAAATACTTTCCTTCTCTCAGTGATTGAATCCTCCTCCCGGAGTGTTGAAGTCACCACACGAATGAAGCTTTAATTATTGGCACAATACAAAAATATAGCTTCAAGACTTCTTTTAGTGGACGTGTAATATTGTAAGCACCACACGGATTGTTGTATTTTCACGTCACTTTGAAAAACGTCCCGTTTTTCCTCTCTTTATAGTGCAATTAGGTTTCTTGGTTCCCAAGCTTCCTTATTGCACAAGATCTCTAAAACCTGCAAAACAAGGTAGAGATAATTAGTAAAAGCAAGAGAATTATCCTCAAAATAAATCTTACCATAATATAATGATAAATCTTAAAGGATCTTACCATAAAATAGGATAATGATAAATCTTGAAAGATCTTACTATATACCAACCATATTTTCGGCCAACTCAAGGTTCTTTATGATCAAGATTTTCGACCAAGATCATCTAACCATATGTAAAGATAAGATTGAAATATTCTTGACCATATTAAGAGGATACTTACTATATCTTGAATAAGCTTGTATGTCAAGAATAATCACAAGAATATTACCATAATATTTTCGAGATTGTGATAAAAATTTCCAAGATTATGATCAAATATATATCAATATTTTCTTGAACATTGTTTTTATAATAAAATGTATTTCTCGAAAATAAGAAATAAATTGCATAATTTAATCGAACTTAATAAATTACTAAATACACGTATTTAGTAATTAAATCAAGTTTTATTAAATTATACATTCGTGAAAAATAGGAAATGCCAATATCATAGAATTAACAGACTCTACAAGAAGATCGATTATTCAAGCCAAACAAGAGATCAAGTGCATTTTCAAAGGACTCCAAATCAAGCATGACATTCGGGAATAAGATTGGAGACAAAATTATGGTTAAAGAAGACTTGAGATGTAATTAGAAATCAAAAACCTGCAAGGAATGTGATTTAGACTTTTAGTCAAATGTTGAGACTCATTTTTAATATAAAAAATATTCGAATTTGGAAATCACTAATTCTAGAAGAATTGTAGCACTTTGAGTCTTCTTTCCGGCGCATTTTGAATTATTGCAATTGGACATCGGGAGAGAAAATTATGACAAAAGTATCAAGAGATCACGCGAATATCAGTTTCACAATCCGAGAGCTATCCGAGATAACCACACGATCACAAGGATTTATACCATGCGATTGCGTAGTTGAATTTTTTAGGGTTTTATGAATTTTTATCTATTTTCCATTTTTTTTGTTTTTAATTTCGTCTAAGCCCAATTTTGGTGGCTACTTAGACAAAATCTCATCCCTTATACTTATAAAAGGACTTTAGATCAACTTGTTCTTAGAACTTTCTTGAATTCTTGGAAACAACATAGAGGGGTGGATGGTGATCCGGGTTCTATTTTCAAAAGTAGATGTTTTGTGGGTGATAAGGTGTGTAGTTTAGCTATCGATATGGAGCACTTCTTTAATTTGGCTAATGTCACCTTGGTTGACAAAATGACATTACCTCTAATACCACACTCTAGACCTTATATGATGATGTGGATGAAGGGGTGTGGGGCGTTCAATGTAACCAAGCAAGTTTTAGTGACTATCATCCATGAAAAATGTAGTAATGAAATATAGTGTGATGTAGTGCCTCTAAATTCTTGTTATATATTTTTGAGGAAACCATGGAAAACTAAGATGAGGGCAGTTTATGATAAGTATATGCACATATACAAATTTCTTAAGGATGGGAGATCAGTTTTACTATTTGGTTTAAAACTAGAATAAGCACTTGAAGATATGAAGAAGATGACGAATGAAAGTGATCCAATGTTGGCCTCGAAGAGCCAAATAAAAATTCTAGAACAAAATATAATTGCACGAGAGTGTAATAATATTGTTTAATTGCAAAAAGGGAATGAAAGAGAGGTTTTAGCTGAGTTACAAGAAGAGCCTCGTGTTGGGAATGTTGAAAAGAACGAGGGTGAATTGAAAAATAAGGTAGAAGAGGGTGAATTGAAAAATGAGGTAGAAGAGGGTATATTGAAAAATGAAGAGGAAGTTAAAAATCTGGAGAGTGAAGAGGAAGTGCATGAACATGAGGATAAAAATATCGAAGAGGTGCATGCGCATGAACATGAAAATGTGACGTTAGAAGAGGTGGACGAGTATAAAAATTTAGAACAATTTGCTGAGCAGTAAAATGTAAACATAGAGGAGGTTATTAAGCAAAATAGTGAAAATATCAAGGGAGATGAAGAGAAGAACCTCGTGGTTCAGAATAAGGAAGTGGAGATGATGTATCATGAGTACATGATCTATATTGTGTACTTGGAGATACTAACAATCCCCACCTTATTTTGCTTAATTCTTTCTTGCAGGTTGATTATACTTCGGAGCTTGAGTCATACCAACCTCAGGAAATCAAGATCATGCTTCAATACTTTCGTGTCTACTAATTGAAAGACTTCAATTTGTTGATTTTGTATCATGGAAGCAAAAACTTCTCATTTGATCCAGGAGGTGCAATGAAACACCATGAACCAAGTTATAATTTGGGACGAATCATCCAGGAGAATGAGAGAATGATGAGAATCGTAGTAGGCTTGACAAAAAAGTCTATTATTCAAGTCAAACAAGAATTTAAGGGCATGTTCGAAGGGCTCCAAATAAAACATGTTATGGAAGAAGTGAAGCGATCTCACTCGAAAATGCGATGAAGAACGCGGAATTAAGATACAAACGATAGAAAAGATCTAAGTTCAGCAACAAACACAAGAAACAAGAAAAAAATGACTGGAAAAATAAAATTGATGATAAGACCTTGACCCAACAATCACGATGCGAAGACTCGACGATGCGGATTGAAGAACCGTGGTTTTCAAAACGCCACAAGGACTTGTCCATTTCCTTGATAAGTTTCTGATTGGATCACCACAAATATTTTACAATATTTGATAAGTTCAGATTTGTTCTTGAAGAACACTAAAGCGAATCCTCAACCTTTTCAAAGAGAAAAACTCTCATTCTATTCAATAATCAAAGTTGTCTCATTGTTCATGATGAAAAAAATAACATAATATAGTAAAAAACACCTTAAACCTAGCCCTAGCCGTAATCAAGGTTCAAAATAAGGAAATAATTAATTAAAAACGGAAAATAATCAAAATTCACGAAAATCCGAAAAACTGAAATTACGGCCGTAACAATGTCACTTACGGCCATAAGTGACTCCCTGTTAATGAGTTACGGTTGTAACGAGCACTCTCACGGTCGTAAGTATCAAATTGCTGGATTTCTTCAATTCCACCCGAGAAGGAGTTACGTCCGTGACCAACTGGGTTTACGGCTGTGATAGGCTTCTGAACTTCAAACTTTAATCCTTTGATTCGACTAGATCCCTTCGTCTTCTCGGCTCGACCCCAACATAGAATTTGCTCCATTTCTCACGTAGATCACTGTAGTATTGCTGATAGATCAACTTCTCCTCTCGATGCCTACTTTGGATCACATCAAGAAGACTGGAGACAAAAATTATAGTCAAATAAGACTTAAGGATGCAATTAAGAATCAAAAACCCGTAAGGAATGTGATTTAGATTTTTCAGTCAGATGTTGAGACACATTGTTCGTATAGAAAACATTCAAATTGGAAATTACTATTAATATTACTAGAATAATTGTAGCCATTCGAGTCTTCTTTTCCATGCACTTTGAATCATCGCAATCGTACATTAAAAGAGAAAGGTTGATCAAAACATCAAGCGATTGCACGGACATCAGTTTCACAACCCGAGAGCTATTCGGGATAACAACGCGATGGTGAGGATTTATACCATGCGATCGTGTGGTTGGATTTTTTAGGGTTTTCTGAATTTTTCTATTTTGTTGTTTTTAATTTTTTTTTGGCCTAACTTTAATGGCTACTTAGATATAATTTTTCCCTTACCCTTATAAAAGGGCTTTATCATTCATTGTAACTTAGATTATCGTGTTTTGAGTTTATAAACATTATTGAGTGATTCAATAAAATTAAAGGTGAGAATTCCCTTTGTTTTCTTTGAACTTGTCATAGAGTGTAATTCTTTGTGGAGTTCAAAATTAAATTTAGAAAAGGCGTTGTAACCTTTTTGTTGTTCCCACATGTTGGTTCTTGTTTCCAAATTTGAATGGGTCTAAGGTTTATTATACCTTAGGTTCAAGTGTTGTGAGGCCTGGATCTACATGTTACTATCTAAACCAACTTGAATTTGGAATTTTCCAGGCGTTCTTCAAGTCAATTTTGCATGTTCTACATGTTTCCCGCACTGGTTCACCGAGTGTTCGTAGGTTCGAATCCTACTTGGGGAGATTTGATTCATTCTGAATTAACGAATTCAGAATAAAGGGGCTCGCTTTGACCGTTTAGAGTAGGTAACCTGTTCCCTGTCTTTGTTTCTATCTCATGGTATCACATTCTGTTCTGGGAGATTTGAAAATTACAGTCAATACCTATATGTAGGTTCGGGATAATCCTTTGTTCCATGGCCCTGGGGCTATTTACAACTAGCCAATTAAGAATTCTCATATGTACTAGCACTGCATCAAAGATGCAGTCATCAATTTCTCTCGAGAGTTTACAATTGCCGCGAGCTAACATATTAATGACGAGGAAGGCATTTGTTTTATGCTAGTAATACTTGTACTTGTTCTAATCCTCTGAGCTACAGGCCCCACCCCGTCTCCACAAGATTTGTTCCCGGGAAACCATCCTTAGTACATGCATTGTTCAAGGTTCATGAAATCGATGCAGAATCTCCATGTCTTACTGATTTTGCGCACTAGTACTGGATTGGATACCCACTGTGGATACTTGTCCTCATGTATGAATCCATTTACCAACAACTTCACAGTCTCCTTGGCCAATGCCCTATCTCTCACCATTCAAAAGAGGCGCTTCTGCCGTTTTGGTCTTGCGCCATGTTCGATATTGAGTTTGTGGCAGACAATGTTTGCTGGGATTCCTTTCATGTCCTCATGAGTCTATGTGAAGTTGTCCTTGTTCTTTTTTACGAACTGAACCAGTTCAGAACTTACAGGATTTCTGAAATCGTTCCCCATTTTCAATTGCAATATGGGCATTTCTTTGTCCAGAGCAACTATGGTCAGATCTTCCATAGGTCCGATCATTGCCTTATTCTAATCCAGATGGGGGTCTAACGTGTGGATCTCTTCAGTTAGGTCCTCCTCTTTTGGAATCTTAATTTCACGTACTCTCCTTGGACTAAAATCTAGGTTGCACTTCCTAGCCATCCTTTGGTGACCTTTCATACCCCGACCCGTGGTGCGAGTTTTTTTCCGCCCCATTACGGTTAGGTACCCGTTGAATTTGAGATTGATTGATTTTTTTTACCATCTCTAGATGTCAAACTTAAGTGTACAAGTAATTTTATAGCTCTATTTTTTAACACTATAGCATTTATTAATTAGTTTTTTTTAATATATTTTTAAAGTAAAATACATTGTTAAAAAGTGGAGAGAAAATATTTAATTAAAAAGTGATTTAAGAAATTGTGTTTTCATAATTGTAATGATTGCATTAAAGAATAATTAGGATGTACACTAGTTCTACCTACCCATGTTAGATTAGTAACAATTTTAGAAAATATTTAGAATTTTACGTAATTCATCACTCTCTCTCCTATCTTACCACAAATCCATATATCTCACCCTTTATATCCCTACTACATTAAAAGAGTTAATGTGTCGGTTACTGTTCATTTTCCCGTCATTAGTTTCACACTGACTCTTTCTGTTTTTGTAACAACTGTCCCATAAGATATTTTCTCATCTTTCTTTCCAAGTTTCCTGTACCTTCATCGTCTTTCTTCAATCTTCCTCCATATTTTGTACTCAGAACAGTTTTAAATAAACCAAATAAACAGAAGGAAAAAGAAAGAGCATCTCCACTACATGACTCCACACGCGTAGTCCATTTCCATTACAAGATAACCTAAAACAACCCAAACCCCATTTCCATTACACTGGCTACACAGCTAACGCCCCCAATTTCCAGTGACGACTCACAAGTCTCTTCTTGCCATTCTTTCCGGCTGAACCTTAAGTCCGTAATAGGGGAGAGAATAAGAAAGGGCTTGTAAGTTTGTTTCTTCACTCTTTTTCGAATTTCTTTGAAGTTTTAATTCTGTAAATTTTTTTTTGAATTATGCGGTGTAGTTTCATCTGAAGACCAACTTCTGCCCAGCCCTCTACCCTGCTCCATCGTCGACGACATCACGGTCCGAAGCTCTGAAGCTCCCTCGCAACGCCAACTGAAGAAGCTCCATCTTTCCGAAAGTGAAAATTACAACTACCCAACGCCGTCGCCGAGGTAGTTCCAGTGCTTTGACAGGTTAACTTCTTCCCTTCTCCATCTTGTGAGGCATAAATTTTCACCTAATTTCAATTTCTCCTCACATTCTTGATCGATTCTAGACAAAGTAATCAGCTTAAGAAAACATAATCTCATTTCATATTTAGTTGCACCGCAAAACATGTATCGACCTTACCCAAACTATACCTCTATTTGCGCTGCAATTTCCAGTGACGTGTTCTCAGCCCTCTGTTTGCTTCCTCTGTTTGCTTTGTATTTATTTTAGGAAACTTAATTATGATTTGATTTAATCAGTTTTATTACACATTTTCTACTTAGAAGAGGATATTTTCAGACCTATACATAAGGGACTTATGTGACAGACCGAGCTAGGATTTGCTTATTGGTTGTTGTACTTTCAACTGCCTCCACACCTTCAAATACCTTGACGTGCTTTTTGGTATCTTTTGAAGGGATTTGATGTTGCACAGCAGAACCTTGAATAAATGCTATAGAATTGGGATGCAAAATGTTGAAAGTTACATTTAAATTTTGCATTGTTTAGTCGTTTTTCACATGAATACTGGCCATGTTTTACTTTGCAATAATTGGTTGCTGCAATTGGATTAGTTGTACAATTACTTTAGCTAATCTTTGTCGAATTAATGGCAAGATTAACCAATACTTGCTGGAATTTACTGACATGTAATGCAATCTCTTAATTTTCTTGAGTAAATGCATCTGAATTTTCACTTAAAATACAATGGGTGCTTCACTTCAATCAAGTGTTCTTCTCTGTGGAACAAATGATATGAAGAAGGTTTTGATAATAAAGGCTATTTTTTATTTTATATATATTGAACTTATATGCTATGGACTGCAAAATCAATTTAGCCTCTTGATATTTGATTATGTTGTAGGGAAATTAGATTGAAGCCTTCATGCCTGTGATTTCATTGCCCAGCTTTTACCAACTCTGCTGAGGTATTGAATGCTCTTCATCATATATTTAAGAAAAAAATTCAAGCAATTTTGATGCAAAATTATCCTTATCCAAATTATTATCTTGCTATCTATACATATAAATCAATTATTTTCATGTTTATGGTGTATAAGCCACAATCATTTACTTAATCAGTATATTTTTCCTGTAATTGTAAATTGTCCAAGAAATCAATGATGATGGATAGGTCAATCAACCTTGATATAGAGAATGTCGCAAAAATTTAATGGTGATAGATTTACATTATTTACTATTTTTATTGTCCTACTCTAATAATTTCCTATCCTACTTCTCCTAAAAGAATTAATATGCCGATTACTATTCATTTTTCAGTTCTTGATTTCACACTGGACATATGTTTTTTGCAACAGTAAAGTTGCAAATTGACAGCTGCAGCAGATATTTTTCTCTTTTCCAATCTTTTCTTCATTCATTCACACACACCTAACACCGTATCCATCTCTCTCTCTCCCCAAAACATAACCCATCTCTCTCTCTCCAAAATTGATACAATTTTTCACGGAATTTTGATTACCTTCAATCGAGGTGAGTTACTTGAAACACGATTCCATGATTTCACTGTTATTATTTTTTGAATTCGGTTTTACATTTAGTTTATGATATAGATTTTGCTTATTTTTATTTGATGATCACCATGCTAGGATTTATTTGTCTCCTGATGATTCTGTTGGTTTATTGATTTTAATCTTGAAAGGATTGTTTGGATTGTCCAAATTTTGCTTCTCGACTTTAAAATGCTTCGTTCTTCGAAAAGGTTTTATTTTTTCAATTTTGTTGTATAATGAAACGAAAGAGAAAAGTTTTCTAGCGTTCCTTAAGATTCTGTTGTTTTCAGTAGAAATTAATTTTGAAATATTCTCTCCCAGATGCTTGAGAATTAATCATCTAAAATTATCGAAGTTGGTATTATATTTTAGTTTTACTATAATTTAACGTGATTTTTTTGTTTTGTATGATTATTTTTCATTTATTTAATATCTTGATCAAACATCTGAATCTTGTATTTTTTTTTTTTATTATTCTTGACAAGCAACACCATATTTTACTTGCCTGTTAATTAGTCTACCTTGTTAAATGATTGGATCAGTTTGTTCTCAATAATTAAGTTCATTTTAGTTTGCTTATGGTTATAGCTTTCTTTTCTGTAGGGCTAATTATTGATGTTATGATAATTAATGACTTTTTTAGTCAGACTAAACTATATCATCTTCAACGGTGCAATCGTTTTTAGTTAATAATGTTCTTTTATATTTTTTTCCTAATCAACTTATGCCACTTTTGAGCTATGTTATCTCAAATGGGTCACCAGTCATATCACACTCATTTGACATTGAGCTTTGCTAATTTTTTTTAACTTGCACTTGCATTTTGGAGCTAAGCAGATCTTGAGTTGGAAGGTAACTGTAGGATTTAAAGCTACGTGTTGGGCTCTTGTTATTGGAATATCTTAAAGTTTTAAAGATTGTTTACAGTGTGTAGGTTATTTTTTTAATTTAGTTTTTAGACTACTTGAGTGCTTTGTAGATGACTTCCATTGTTTGTATACATAGAATTCGTAATAATGTTTTTTGATATCAAATTATTTCTCAGAAGAAATTTTTTATCTTTATTTGTTCTAGCTTACAGCAAACAAAAAAGTTTGAAACTTTGCTTCATGTTTTATTGAAGCAACCATCAGCCATCAAAATATTTAGTATGGTAGATGGAAAGTGAACTAAATTTATTGGCAGAATGTAGAATAATTATTACAAAGTTTTAGAACTATCATAATTCTTTCCTAGCTGGTTTCTCTTTGGAAAGAAAAAATCTCACTCTACTACTTTTCTCTTCTTTTTATCCGTTCGACGAATTGCGTTTCGCCAGATTTATTATTTTTTAAGTTAAAAAGAAAATCTACGATCACCACAATTGCAATAGTGTTGGAACTCAACTATGCTGCGAAGATAAAGAAGAAGATCAATCTTGTTGGTAATTCAAATAATCTCCAACAAGTCTGCTTTTGTTGCTCTTGTTTGTTATGTAGAGGCATTCTTCTCCCGATGTGCATTCTCATAGGCTATAGAGGTGCAATTAATTCAGGAAAAAGAAGCTCTTCAATACTAACCTGAACTTGATTCTTTAAACCGAGTTTAACTTGTTCCAAATCGTTAAACACAATTTTTACCTTGCTTAACCATAAAATTATAGGGATCCATTGACTGTGTCCAACCTTTAAACACAAGTTCCATTACGCATCCCTAAGGTGAAATTTTCCCGCAAGAAGATGAATTTGTGTATTAATCTCAAAGGCAACCATTTGAGAAGTGCCATTGCAATAGCAAATGTAGAAGTTGTAATAGTTTTCATTGATAGAAGTTGTAATTTACTACACTTATTCACGAAGAAGTGAAAAAAAATATGCAAGACTGTACGTAAGTAGGTTTAAAAGGGATTGAATTTTACTAATTATGTACTTAAGAAAATTCTGACCACCATGAGAGGGATTCCTTTGTGTCTAAAGAGTTATAAACTAACTTCAGTGCCTGAATTTCTCACACCCCCACCCCCACCCCCACCCCCACAACCAAAACCCTCTAAGTTTTCAAATTGTAAGTAAATGCAAGTTAAGTCTCGTCTCCCCCAATCAGACGTCCCTCATTAGTCATTATAGTACAACTCCTAGGAGATGTAACTGTGTATCATTACCAAAAGCAGAGAATTAGTTTTGATGTTTAATTGCAAATGAAAATAGGAATTTGAAGTCTCCTTACTGTACACATGAATAAATTTAATCCCACATATCCCCTTACATCTATTTATTTGCATATTTCCTAACTGACTTCATTTTATATCATTTATAAGTGAGGAACCTTCTATTTTAACTAATATAATATAATTCTTGTCTATTAAACTTTAGAACAATCCATGTATTTTTTTTTATCCCCCTCTCCAGATCATTTGACCATCGATTACTATACCATGTGAATACCAATGTATACAAGTTATTATGCTTTTCCTTGGTTTTTTTAATAGGTTTCTACTCAAGATTTTCATTGTGTATTGCAAGAGAATTTTGTTCATCAAGTAATATTGATCTTTATGATTTCTCAAGCATGTTTCATAATCAGATATTCTTCTCCTTTCATTTTTGTGCTTCATGTGTTGCTATTGTCTTCTTCCCATCACTCCAACCGTGTTGCAAGAATTACTTGGGTTATTCAGTTTTGCACAACTTTTTCTACTGTTGGATGTTTAACTTAGCTTAGCTTAACACTGCTTATTGTTTTCACAATTCATTTTTTTCATTATTTCATTTGCTCACAAGTTATTCTCTTTCATGAAATCTGATCACTTGTGCATTCCTTCATGTTTTCTATTACAGGGGTTATGTGGGAATTTAGAGTTCCGGATTTAGAGACTTCCTTTTTGTTTAAGGTAAATTGTTTAATTAAATTTGTATAAACCTCTAATGATCTATGAATGTATATCTATGGATATACTCCGAGTTCTTGCCTTTAGTAAAGAATCCCCCCCCCCCTCAAGTAGGAGTTGAAAAGGTGATTTACCTATGAAGTGTTTGATTTGTCATGTTCTTATTGGGCATCTGTTTTTGGAACAGTAATTGACACCTGCAGCCCAAAATATTTTCGTCTCTTTCTCCAATCCTTTTTTCATTTTTCTCTTTAAATGCCTTATAAAAATATCCCACCTTATTTTCGTCTCTTTGTCCAATCCTTTTCATTTTGCACTTAATGAATTTTATTCCAATTGATTTATACATTATATTATATTATATATCAATTCACAAATCTTTTGTTTTAGAAAAGGGAAACAAGGTGTACCTCGCGGTCCTCGCCAATTGTTACCCCATTTTTTGGACGTTCTTTATAGACATGGTTCTTAGAAACGGTATAATTGTACATGTATACACTATAAAATATTGGTATCCTAGCAAATTGGATCAATGCATGCGTTATTTTACAAGTCACTGTGTTAAATGTATGGTTCAACTCTTACATGTCATCATGTGTTTGTAATCTATACTGTTAAATAATTATTTATTTAAAAATAACGTAGTAGGTGTTTGTGCTGTTATAGTAAAATATTTTATTATATAGTGATGGTCTTCATTTGTATTCATCTATGGTTGTGCTTTGTAACTTTTTTGTTGTTTATATTGGCTTTTGCATTTCAATACGAGCTCTTCATCATTCAGCAGGCTTTCATAACTCATTGTTTACCAATCCAATAGATGTTCAATTTAAACATATCTAATCACGTTGTGTATATATTTTTTGTTCTTTCCACAGAGTCGGTGCATTGTTCTATAATTTCCTGTGTCTATAAAATTAATTATATTTTAACGTCTTCCTTTGTGCATTTTTAAATTTATACATCTTTCTACTCAGTTGTGATGACCAACATAGGAGTGTCTAACCTTATCGATCAAGAAGTCCAACCTATAGTACCTGACATGCATATGGATTTACAAATTCCTTCTTCTAGTGGGACTCGAGGTGCCTCTTGTTTGGATGTAGTTGATCAGACTGTATCTTTGGATACTTTTCAGAAATACACTACAGATACTCGTGCAATGAGAAATAAACGGGATCGAAAAAATTATGCCTTACATAAATGCCAGGAACACAGACATGTGGACAAGCGCAGACGCATACAAAATACAAATGGTAATATCTTTCGTTCTCTTTTGCGTTTGAAGCCTATGACTAACAGATTACCACTTGCATGTAAACATAAATCTTTACAAAGCTCTCATGATAATATCATTTGTTTTATTTAATGTCGTCTTTTGTTCTTTGTTTTTTAACTATTTATTATAGAAGTATTTAAAATTATATTACTATAATTTTTAAAAAAAACTATGTTATCTAATTTGTACATATGATTAGTTTTCTACATTTTCCTCAAGTATTATTCCTAATTGGTTTACAAACTCTTTCACTTCAGCTTTTACACGTAGTAGTAGCTCTGTGGACAAAAGCATACAATCTGTATTTCGAGGTCAATAGGAACATGATCAAAATTTTCTGCTAGAACCACATGTTATTACCGAAGAAATGTCTGGTAAACAAATTCCAAATATACCTGAATATTCTACCCAGTTATGCATACCTACGACTTCTTATATCTTGCCCGGATTTACTTTTTGTAAGTATTGTTGTGCTAAGAAATTTCATACAGAAAGTAAAGGATTTTGTTGCTCCGATGGGAAGGTCATATTACATTCACATAATACTCCTGATGATTTATTTGAACTCTTTACGTCAAACTGTCCTGAATCAACTCATTTTAGATCAGTTTGTCGAACATATAACAATCATTTTGCATTTACTTCATTTGGTGTGAAATATGACAAAGATCTCTGTAAATCAAACAAAGGAATTTACACATTCAGAGTTCAAGGACAAGTATATCATTATATAAACTCTCTTTTACCTCATGATGATAAGCCTTCATATATGCAATTATACTTTTATGATACAGAAAATGAATTGCAAAATCGACTTCAGAACTCTGATAAATTACTTGAGGCAATTTTGTTAAGAATTATTCATAATTTGAAGATGAATCCTTATTCACGCTTTTTAGGTCATTAAATGATTATGAAAACTTGCATGACCATCGAATTCAAATTAGATGTCATCCAGGACTTGACCAGCGGGTTTATAATACACCGACAGCCTCTCAAGTAGCTGCAATTTGGGTAGAGGAAGATCCATCTGCTAGTGTTAGGGTTCGCGATATCTCTATTTATGGCCACTCAGGTGAGGCACATAGAGTTCATTACTATTATGGTTGCTATGACCCTTTACAGTATCCTTTGCTATTTCCGTACGGTGAGCTGGATGGCATGAAGGTATTGAGCGTAGTAGGAATGCTAATGAGCAGCCACAGTGTGTGTTTGAAGTATTACTGGATGTCAACACAATAAGTTCTTCAAAAGAAATCATCGAAAAAGAATCCGAAGGTCATTTATATATATATATACACACACATATTGAAATTGATCGTTCATTTAATTTATATACATCAAATTCTGATTTTTTTTCCTCATTTGTTGTCTATCTATGTAGCACTTCACCATGGAAAAAAACGCTTCCAAATCTCTTGTAGAGAGTATTACTGTTACAAATTCCAGATTCGACCTCAAGGTAAATCTCTATTACTTCATACTAGTAGATTATTTCAACAATATGTTGTTGACATGTACATTAAAATTGAAACAACCAGGTTAGATTATTTTCGTAATAACCAAAAACAGATACGTGCTGAATTGTATGGAGGAATAGTTGATAGTATTGAAAATGGAGAAAATCGAGGGAATATGATAGGAAAGAAAATGATTTTGCCACAATCGTTTACATGTGGTCCTAGAGATATGCAAAGGAGACATAGGGATGCAGTGGCTCTTGTCCAACGATTTGGAAAGCCCGATGTCTTTTTGACTATGACTTGTAATCCTAATTGGCCAGAAATTAAACAAGAGTTAAAATATTGTGATGAAGCCCAAAACCGTCCTGACCTTATTGCTCGTGTATTTAAAGCAAAACTTGATGAATTGAAAAATGATTTGATTAAAGAACATGTTTTAAGCCCAGTGGCTGCTTACATTTATGTAATTGAGTTTCAAAAAAGAGGTCTTCCTCATGCACATTTCTTGCTAATCTTCAAAAATGGTCACAAAGTTTGTACATCTAATCAAGTAGATAACATTGTATCATGTGAACTACCAGACCAAAATTTATTTCCTCATTTGCATTCAACTGTTGCCAAACATATGATGCATGGACCATGTGGTTTACTAAATCCAAAAAATGTTTGCATGGATACTCGTCATTGCTGTAAAAACAAGTACCCAAGAGATTACTCTTCACACACTTTGTTAGGTAATAATTCATATCCAATCTACAAACGTCGCCCCAATGGACATTCTGTTAAAGTGAGGGGACATCTTTTGGACAACAAATGGGTTGTCCCGCATAATGGTTACCTAACTGCTAAGTTCAATTGCCATATTAACGTTGAGATATGCTCTTCTGTCAAAGCTGTTAAATATTTGTATAAGTATGTGTACAAAGGTCATGATCGTGTCAATTTTTCAATGTCAAAGGATCAACAACCTGTTCATATCGATGAGATTTCTGAATATCAATCTGCTAGATGGATATCTCCACCCGAAGCAATATGGAGAGTATTCTCATTTACTTTGTCAGAGATATATCCAACTGTTGTTTCTTTGCAACTTCACCTTCAAGATCAACAACTAATAACTTATAATAATGAAGATGACCTATCAAATTTATTGAACCAAGTCTCTGTGAAACGAACTATGTTAACTGAATTCTTTCTCATGAATAAGACAAGTGAATTTGCTCGAACATTATTATATAGAGATTTCCCAACACATTTTGTTTGGAATGCAAATAGAAAGGTTTGGACAACTCGCAAGAAACAAACAGTCATCGGACGAGTTGTGGCGGCAAGTCCAAATGAAGGTGAACGTTACTTTCTACGTGTTCTTCTTAATCATATAAAAGGGCCACAATCATTTGAAGATTTGAAAACTATCAACGGAGTAATTGTGTTAACATATCGAGAAGCGGCATTGTTACATGGATTGTTAAGTGGAGATAACCATTGCAAAGAATGTATGGCTGAAGCAATTGTTTACCAAATGCCTTATTCTTTGCGTCGACTTTTTGCAACTCTTTTGACACTTTGTAATCCAGACAACCCAAAAACATTATGGCAGAAGTTCAAGGAAAACATGTTCGAAGACTACTTACAACAAGGTATGCTAATTGAAGATGCTGAGCTAAAGCTTTAGCAGAGATTAGTTCTATATTAGAACCATTGGGTAAAACTGTTAATGATTATGGAATTGTATCATATGCTATTCATATAAATGAAGATGAAAGGCTACATAGAATGATTGTAGAGGAAAGTACAAATTTGGATATTTCGGGCAGTTTAGCTTGTGGGAAAATTTTAAATAAATAACAACAATTTGCATTTGATAGAATTCTGGAAAGCGTGACTCAAGAAACTGCTGCTGTATATTTTGTTGATGGACCTGGTGGAACAGGCAAAACTTTCTTATATAAAGCCCTTCTATCAACTGTTAGATCAAGAAATTGTATTGCTTTAGCAACTGCCTCTTCAGGAGTTGCTGCTTCTTTGTTACCAGGTGGTCGAACAGCTCATTCAAGATTCAAAATTCCTTTGGAAACAATCGGAGATATAAGTTGTTCAGTAAGTAAACAATCAGCATTGGGAAAGCTTTTGAAAATGTCTAGATTAATTATTTGGGATGAAGCCCCAATGGTGAATCGTTGCGCGATAGAAGCTTTGGATAAATTGTTACAAGATATTATGGATTGCACTATTGTTTTTGGTGGCAAAGTAGTTGTGTTTGGAGGAGATTTTCATCAAGTATTGCCTGTTGTGCAACGGGGTAGAAAAGAGGATATTATGAAAGCTAGCTTGGTTTTTTCACATTTATGGTCATCTTTCATACAACTACCATTGATCGAAAATATGAGAGCAAATCTTGACCCAGAATTTTGTCGTTACTTATTGAATATCGGAAATGGAATTGAAAAAGAACATACATGTGATTCAATCAAACTTTCGTCTAATATAACTTTACCGTTTGAAGATGAGATCAATTCTTTGAAAAAACTCATTTCTATAGTTTTCCCGAATATAGAAATGTACGCAAACAACTTACATCAAATAGTTAATAGAGTTATTTTGACAGCAAAAAATGAATGTGTTGATGAAATAAACAATATTCTTTTGAACCAAATTCCTGGTGAAATTTTCACGTACTATAGTTTTGATGAGGCAATTGAGAAAAAAGAACAAAGTTTACAAGAAGATTTTTTAAATAGTCTTTCTCCAAATGGCATTCCACCACATGAATTGAATCTTAAACTAAATTGTCCTGTAATGTTGTTGCGTAATATAAATCCATCTGAAGGTCTTTGCAATGGAACAAAACTTGTTTGTAGAAAATTTGAACGTAATGTTGTGGTTGCAGAAATCATAACTGGAGAATATATTGGAAAACATGTTTTCTTGCCAAGGATTCCTTTTGTGCCATTACAAGGGGACAAAAGTTCAATTCCTTTTAAAAGAACTCAATTCCCAATCCGTCCATGTTTGCAATGACAATTAATAAAGCACAAGGACAAACTATGGATTTTGTTGGCTTGTATCTTCCTGAACCAGTATTCTCTCATGGTCAATTATATGTGGCACTTTCGAGAGCAAAGACAAGTAAAAACATTAAAGTATTATTGAAACCGTCGGATACCAAACAAGAGCATTTATTTTGTACAAAAAATGTAGTGTACAAAGAAATTCTTACATTAATCCATTCATAATGCCTACTGAGTTTTACAATATGAAATACGCAGGACATATCTATCTTTGTTCAGATGGTCAGATGATTTACTTACTAAGGTTTACTTTCTTTTATTTAATTATATAAGTTTCCTATGTTATATACAAAATTTTAATTACTTCTATTTAATTATACATCTACTTATTTCTTTCGCAGCTTCCATTTTCCTTTTCTTCCATTGAAGAACATACTGTTACTTCTCCATAAAGTTTAAACATACAATTATCATTTTTATGATGCTCACGTTAGTTCAATCTATGAATTGTAACTCTCAATTTCCCCCCTTTTAATTTTTTTTTTTATTTACAGCTTTATTTTATTTTAACTTCAGTGTCTTCGTGTACAATTATTCCAGTTTTGAGGATGCCCCTGGAAGAAAGTTATTGGGAGTTCATGAAATCTGGAGTAGTTGATATGGTGAACATCGGTAGTCATGTAGATGGTTCCATTACTGCAACTCTTTTCTTCAAGCAGGTATACACCTTTATTTTAAGCATATACATGATTCCCATGTACAGATAGGGATCTTGAATTCCTCACACCATTTTTGAGATAATTTTTACTTTTTAATTTTTATCTAAAATTTGTAAGTACCAAGTTGTCCCTTCACACATGGATCAGCCCTGCGAATCAATAACAGTAATAAAAAAAATTAAAGAAATTTGAATTTGTGTCGTAAAATGTTTTAAAATTGTGGCTGGAAAGTTGTTGCACTCATATATTCTTGACGACATTCTAAAGTTTTGTACTTTGAAAATTTGGGTATTAGTTGCCGCAAAATATAATTTGGTTGTTTTGCTTTACGATGTGTAAGGCATGTACCCTTTGGCTATTTAGTTATGCTTACTTCCATGGTTCAAAGGTTCGTAGTGTTCAGTTGTTAATAAGACTATTGAAGAATGTAACGAAAAAATCTTTTGATTACTTGAGTGAAGTATGAATATAGCTGTTTTGGCTCTTGAACTATACAAAAGACCAAAAATCAGATAATTTCTCTTTTTAAAAAATCTTTGACTCTTTAGGATAAATCAACAGCACATTTCTCACTGTGATGCCTTCTACAACCTGCCTTGGATGCCATAGAAGAAAAGCTAATCAATCAGGATATTGATCAACCGGAGAGGTGATTACATCAACAGGTTATGTCACACCACCATTTCCATAATTTTTTTTTAAACCTTTCATTGAGATTATGAATTACTTTTAAGAGTTTCTTTATTTTCCTATGAGTAACCATCTAAAGCCATTTCCTGTTATTATCTTACCATAAAATTTGTCCTATAAATATTACTGATTATTCCTATTACTCACACTTGAAACTCTAGATTGGAAAGAAAAAGATGTGCACACGTAAATATGCAAGGCTATTTAAGAAGTCAATTTGGACCTACAAACTCACATTTCGCCCAAACGAAAACTTCGGTTGCGAAACGGTTTCCACCAGTAGCTTCGAGAGGCAGAGGAGCAGCTTCCTGTACATTTTGACATTTTTCGAAGTTTAAATTTCTCAAAAAATTACAGAATCTGCTCATAAATTGGAGAGAGTAGCGTGAAATATGTCGTTCTGGTGTTAGCTTCAATTTATGGTAATTGTTTAGAAACATTCATTTTATGTGTTTATTTTGGATGATATTGGGTTGAAATCTTGCATATGTTTGAGCTAATTTTTTTTCCTTGTTTGTGTGTATAGGGGTTCTGATTGTTATTTGTTGGGATCAGCAACAGGCAGCTATCTCTGTCGGGTAAGTTCTATAGAATAGATTCATTTGTTCAGCTAATTATATATGGGCTTGTACAGGGGCATGCTTCTTGAAGTAGGTGATTGCTCTCGTTATATTCGATTTCTTTCCAAACATGTTTAAATAAATTACTTCTTGTTACTCAATGGCTAATGCCTTAGAGCCAAAAATTGTGAGGCCGAGGACTATGGCTATCGCTATCGCTTCTCCTTTTTCTGGCGAGAGTATTGGACACAATGATTTGCACAAGATAAAGGTTTTTCTTGGAGAAATGTCAATATCTCCCCCTACTTTAAAAGAGGGGATAGTCATTCACTATTCACTTATGTAACCGTCTTTTTTAAACGGTTATATCCCTCTACCTTAAAAGTCCACTTCAAAACTCATCTTCCTACTGATTTAATCCAACCTTGTTTTCCCAAAACTCTATATTATCAGTGAGCTCTAACTATCCTTATAGTGATTAGATTGTTATTTGAGAAGTTTGGACGTCTTTTGGTATAATTTTTATTAAGCTTTTGGATTGGGTTCAATTCAATTCAGTTCTACCATTTTCTAATTTTTGGTATATATGATTTTGAATATCAATGTGTGTTTGTGTGTTCAAAACGATTAATCTTGAATCAGGATGAATACTATACTTATATGTGTATGAGATTTATATATGGGATTTATTTTATTTGTTCTTGAAGATATGTAGAGAAATAGGTTTTTGTATGTCTGATGATTATGAATAATTTATTTTACATATTAATTTATTAAATTTGAAGTTCATATTTGTAATTAGTCAATGAATTGATGAATTTTATTGTTCCATGGGAACTCTTAATTGCTTTTACTTGTTGGTTAACTTTGTTTTACTAAATTAGTGGTCAATTCAATGTCATGAAATAAGTCAATTGATTGTTTTGAATATAGATTATTGATTTTGATGCTCAAACTTCCATCTTTTGTTGAAGAAATTAGATCAATACTTTAGTTTATTGCTTGAAACTATGTCACTTAATATGAGAAATTCAACATATAACAGGACAAAGTGCAATGAAGCTATTGAGCCTCTCAATTAAAAGAAGGAAAAAGTTCAGCTGATTACAAGAATATTGGAGGTAAGTATAATTATGTTAAACAATTTCGCTATTTTGCTCAATCGTTTTTTTCCCTTTAGTTGTATTTTTTTTTGCATCTTCTAGATGTCTAATTAAACTGTGATTCAATACGAGCACTAACATCAAATGATGTAAATGATGCCCAATGTTAGTAGGAAGAAGTCTTTTTAGCACATTTAATAAACGCTTTTTTTACAGGATATGTTTAATTCTCATATTGTGTTTGCAAGAGATGGTGATGTAAAGTGGGGAGGGAGCAATCTTAGCCTTTCATGTACGACAAGTTGACAGAAATAATTGCACTCTGAAGGTAATTAACAAATCTGAATACATGGTGTAATGAACAATCAGGAATTTTCCGTGTCTACATTGAAAGGCTATTCCATTAGATCTTGCGTGGGTTCTTTAGTTCCATAGGTTACATCTGATGAGATATTTTATCGCAGAGCTTTCAGTTGTTAGTGACTGCTTTTCCCTTTTATTGCTATTCTTGACAAGTATATCCGTTCAGAACCATTTTATTGAGTTATCATGAAGGAAATTCAAAAGGATAAGTGTAGCGCCCCGAGTTCCGTATACCCGATTCACTACGTCATTTTCTATCTAAATTTTTCGAATAATATTTTTGCGGAAGAAATAATTGAAATTCATTTTTGGCAACATTAAATATACTGTAATGGCCGCTAAAATTGAAAACATTTATGAAACCATTTGAAATAGTAAATCGAACCATTAATATTGTAAAGAAATTGCCAATATCATAATTTCTCAAATAAATGAACTTCTCTAAATTATTCGATTGTTTGGAAAATACGGAAATCATTAACGTCAAACTTTCAACCGTTCAACGATTATTGCCACCATCATTCATCGCTCGCCACCGTCTCCAAAATCTGCAAAACTGTTAAAAAGTAGGGTGAGTATTTCATGGGGGAAATACTCAGTAGACTCATCGCAAATTAATTTAATTTATAAGATGATTTAAACACATAAATCCCGGCTCTTTATAAAACGGGCATTGATAGAGCTTCTTTATAAAACTGCTCTTGATAAAACTCATATTGTGCATTACAGCACGGGACATATTTTGCAAATCATAAGCTCTTTGAAAATAGCTCTTTGAAAACAGCTCTTTGAAAACCATATACTTATAAAAACATTTTAATTATGCCAAGCATAATTTCTTTTGAAAGCATAACATAAGATAGGATTGAAATCCTCATAAACATAAATAGACACAAGAACTTTACCGAACTTAGGTGGCAAGAATTCTTATGCAGTAAAATCATAATAACAGTAAGTTTTCATCATAACATAGGATAATATCAAAATCCTCATAAACATAAGAATTTTACCGAACTTAGGTGGTAAGAATTCTTATGTAGTAAAATCATAATAACAGTAAGTATACCAAAACATAATTCATGAAATTCATAGGGATCATTTCCATCATAACATAAGATAGGATCGAAATCCTCATAAACATATGCGACAGGAATTTTACCGAACTTAGGTGGTAAATCCTCATAAACATATGGAAAGACAGGAATTTTACCGAACTTAGGTGGTAAATCCTCATAAACTTATGGAGACACAGAATTCTACCGAACTTAGGTGGTAAGAATTCTTATGTGCATAGCAATGATCCAAAACATATAAAACATTATCGTAAAAACATAGGGTATACTTACTTTTCATAAAAACATAAGGTATATTTACCTTTCATAAAACATACTTAATTTTCTTGAAAATTGACTTTCACAAGTCACATGACATTCATATGAAATCATAATTTAAATCAATTAATAAGTGCGAGTCTACCTTAAATCCGACGAGTGCAAAGTTGAGCGGGAATGACTTCAATTTCTTTAAATTCTCCGTACGCTTCGTCTTAGCCAATAAGTCACTTTAGTCTATCGAATATATAGTTCAAAATGATAAATTATAATTTGAGGACTAAAATTGATGTTTTGAAAGTTGAGGGACTAAAATAAATGCTTTGAAAGATGAGGGACCAATTTGAACATTTTTGGAAGTTGAGGGACTAAAATGCAATTTTTCCAAAAGTTGGGTCGAAGCTCAAATAAATATTATTATAGGGCTGAAATAATATATTTTGAAAATGAAAGGGCTGAAATGGTCATTTTAAAACTAACAGGACTGAATTGAAACAAATTAAAACTTCAGGGACTGATTTGAAACATTTCAAAACTTTAGGGACCAAACTGAAATTTTCGAAAGTATTAAAATAAATCAGATTTTATAATATATCATATCTTTACCCTCTCTCTATCATATACTATCTGAATCAGTCCGAGAGAGAGAAAAGCGAGAGAGAGAGCGCGCAGAGTTCAGGTCCGGTGGAGGTACTGCCGGCGATTTGCCGGTGAAACGCCGTGGTCGAGCGGCGGCTGCCAGGGTAGCAGTGGGGTGGTTGAAGGAAGTTATTTGGGTGGTTTATTGTGTGAAACCGAAACCAAATCAAAGCTGGAAATCGAAATCGGATTTGTGCTTTTCGGCCAAAATCTGTCCAGTGGTGGTCTGAGGTGAGGTAAGTACTTTGTTTGGCTTATTCTTGGGTTTTGGTTGAGTTTAGGTGCGAGTTTTATCGATGGAACTCTGGTCGAAATGGGTCAAGGATGAAGGTTAGTTTCTGGGCTACATCTATTCCTGAGTTTTGGGTTGTTTTAGAAATTGTTCTGATTTGCGATTTGGGTCTGAAATTCCGGCGAAGGGAGCGGCGATTGAGGATTGTTGGTTGACAGTGGTGACTGTATTGATGATGATAACAGTGGCCGGTTTGAAAATGGTTGAGTATTGAGGTTCAGTTGTTATTGGTTTGGTTGGCGATAGGGGTGGCTGCTGCTGTGATTGGTCTTGAAGTTGCTGGAGGTGATGGCTGTGGTGCGTGAGAGGTTTGTTGATGTACTGGTGGCTGTATGTGCTGGTGATATAATGATAGTAGTGTTGGTTATTCTTCTTGAACTTGGTCGACTGTGGAGGTTGTGGTTGAATTTGTGTTGATTGAATTATTTGGTGGTTTGGCCGATCGTGAATGGAGGAGGGCTGTGGTTGGGTTGGATGATATAGTGGGTTGAATTTGATTTCTGAATGGTGATGAAGATGTATGCTTTCGGCTATTAAGATGATGAAAATGATGATGTTGGAGAATATTAGATGTAAAGGTGAAATAAAATGTGGGTTGTCATGTGTGTGATGAATGATGAAGATTCTAATGGTATAAAGAGAGAATTGTGGTGGTGTTCAACCGAGATGGTAGTGATGATGAATGGAAAAGGAAAATAATTTAAAAAGAAAAAGAAAGAATAAAAATAATTAATGGGATACTAGCATAATTAGGCTAATGTTTAATTTAAGATAATTAATTAGATATCTTTAATAATTTGGAATTTAAAATGATTTTGAAATAATACTTTGAATAAACAATTAAAATAATATAATTTTAGAAATTCGGAAATTTAATTTAAAATCGAACAAATTCGATATTTCTTGACTTGGCTAGACGAATCCGTCGCGGCATTAATTTCAAAACAATAGCGACTCAATTTTCTAAATATTAAAATAATTATTCATTGCATAAAAATTCTGGGTCGCTATAATCTTACCCCCTTAAAATAATTTCGTCCTCGAAATTAAACTTACTTAATCTTATAATTTCTGAATACTTAATCAGAATCTCTCTTCTTATCATCGAAAATTCCCAAAATAATCAAAGAATTACCTGAATATTTTCTCTACGTAATATACCCAAACATATCAACATAATATCATCAACTTATCTTTCCAATATTTGTAACCCAAAATTCAGTAAACAAATATCTCCCAAAACTAAGATTCTATACTTAAATGTCACCACATTTCCTGCAAAGTATTTCTTTCACTTGTATATACGTATGAATTCTGATTCAATACGGTACTCATTTTACTTTCCACGTATCATCACATAATACCAAGATTATCATTATTAAAACAAAATATCAGTACCCATAATCCAAGAAAATATTCCAAATCTCCAATCAAATCTCCTTTATCGATAAAATTTAACAGCGCATTACTTCTTGTCTCCTCTTTTCATTAAAATAATCCTGCGCTTTCTTGCTGGTCACAACATCACGCGGATTCATTCATATCCTTGCGCTTTTAAATAGTTCATGCTGGGAAGAGGTTGAATCATCAAACAATGGATATCATCCTTTCTAACATTCGCAAGTATTATTCCAGTCTTCCTATGAATGATCTGAGAAAGATCTATAGAATAAGGCTCGAAAGATTGAGGTTGCTAATGGCTCATGATATTCCAGAAGATGTTCGCTGGTTGATAGAAGCAAAGGTTCGACTATCTGGTGAATTACCATCAACATTTCCAAAGCACATGCCTGGTTTAGGCAAAAGCACTTTTGCAAAGAAACGAAGAGCAAAAAGACTGGGTGGTTGCTACAAATGTGCTCGTTGGAACTGTAATACTCGTTGCAAATCAGTAGGATATTCTTCTACTAATCGGGATGATAAAATCGAATTCATAAAGGGTGGACTGAGTAAGGAGTCTTTGGATGATATTCGACTGACTCTTGAGACGCACCCAAGTGGTTATGTACAACGTGAACTTCTCTCCTTATACGCTCAGTTTAACGAGGACAAAAATCGTTATAGTCTCCAAAATATAATATCGAAAGATCCTGTTTGCCAGTCTGTTTTACAAAATGAGGCTTCTGGCAGTTCAGCAATGATATAAGGTAAATCTTTTGATATGCTTTTAAAAATATTTTTCTGTTTTCTTTAACGCGTTTTGGAAATAAAAAAAATATTTTCCTTTCTCGAGTTTTGATAAAGCTGGAAATAAATATATTTTCCTTTTCTCGAGTTTTGATAAAGCTGGAAATAAATCACCGAAAGGTGACAGCCTCGATACGATAAAAATATTCAAAAGTGGGCTGATTTTGTCAAAAGTAAATCTTTACTTTTTCAGAATCAATCAAAAACAGTAAATTTTTCCGGCTTTAAATAGTCAAACATATTTCATAGTTCAGGCATCCCAAAATCACATCTTCTTCGTAAGTTTTCTCTTCTATACTATCAAAGATGGAAGCACCAAAACTTCGACAAATCAAAACTATTTGTGTATTTTGTGGATCAAAAGTAGGGAAAGGCTTCGGTTATCTAGAAGCGGCTGTAGATCTTGGAAAGAAACTGGGGGAAAAAGGTATCACTCTTGTATATGGGGGTGGTAGCAGTGGTCTAATGGGTTGTGTTTCCCAATCTGCTCTTGCAGAGAAATCAAAAGTAATCGGTGTCATACCTGTCCCTTTGGTAGATGTTGCAGGCAAAACACGAGGGCATGAAGTTCAAACCTTATCCATCCATGAACGCATAACTTGTATGCTATATGGTTCTGATGCCTTTATAGCCCTGCCCGGAGGTTTTGGTACCTTAGAAGAAATCTTTAACATTACCTCGTGGGCTCAACTAGATCTCCATACTAAGCCTATTGGGCTTCTGAATGTTAACAATTTCTTTGATGGTTTGTTAACCTTTCTTGATTATGCTGTGGAACAGGGATTCATCTCTCCATTTTCCAGAAGGCTTCTTATTTCTGCTCCTACTATTGATGAACTACTGGATAAGCTGCAGTCATATATCTCAATACAAGATCCAGCAGGGGTTAAGATAGATTGGTCGCAAGGAAGGGGAATCAAGCGAAAATGGAGTCCGGTTAATGTAAATTTAACTCTTTGAATCTTAGAATAGGTGGGGGTAGAGTACGGAGTATTCTCACTCTCGAGACACCCCTCCATTTACTAGGATTTCCTTAATGTTTAAATCTTGTGTGTACTTCAAAGATTCCAGGTGGTAGATTACGGAGTATTCTTACTCTCGAAACACACCTCTTTGAAGGTTTCTTTATTTCCTCAAAAGATCAGAGGTGGTAGGATACGGCTACTCCGGAAACACATCTCTCATTCTGAGGATCTTTTTTTTCTCTTATGCTTTCGTGTGTTTCATGTATTTCCTTTCCAGTGTGACTCTTGTGTGTTCTCCTTATGAGAAAATAATAAAATCTCTGCTATCATCTACTAAATCTCGTTTGTGATGTAAATGATCTTGCATGTCTAACCTTAATTCCTTTAGTGGATGCTTATCATATTATGCTCTTAATTCCAAATGATAAAATTCTGGATAGAGTCTCCCTTGTAATCTGGACTTATCCAAACCATAAGCATACTTCATAACTCACAATAATAAATAACTCCACATTTGATCACAACGATCTAAAAATATTGAAAACGATTCCAACACTTCAATATCATCAAAATATCCCATAATTCAATTCATAATTCCTCAACATAGAAATTTCAAATCATATTTTTCAATATCACAATATTACTTCCTTCCATACCTTAATTGGCTCAAAAGTTACTCATACTTATAAATATATGCCATAAATCATATTCCCAAAATTTATTCACAAAGCCAAACTTCATAATAAATTTCTCTTCAACATAGAGGCATAATAAATTAACTCAACATAATATCCATTACTTAATTCTCAATAAAATCATATTATTCCCATTATGCTCAACACTCGTTTTCTTTAAAAAAATTTCTCATAATCATACATTAAAGCATATAAGTTATGACAAAGCATAACAACATCATTATTTTCGAAGAAATACATTCTTATTTCTCATAAATCATAAGTATCCGAAATACTCTTCATTCTTTCTCATAAATCAATAAAATGAGTTTTCGAAATACTGAAATAACTTTAAACATCATAAACTTCTTTACCTCGGAGTTGGTGGAACGAATGATGGCAGTGGCAATCTTCATCAATAAAATTTTATAATGGAAAATATTTCTTGAAAATTCTTTTTGAAAATTTTTCCAGTCTACAGAAACGCAGACTAGCTCTGATACCAACTTGTAGCGCCCCGAGTTCCGTATACCCGATTCACTACGTCATTTTCTGTCTAAATTTTTCGAATAATATTTTTGCGGAAAAAATAATTGAAATTCATTTTTGGCAACATTAAATATACTGTAATGGCCGCTAAAATTGAAAACATTTATGAAACCATTTGAAATAGTAAATCGAACCATTAATATTGTAAAGAAATTGCCAATATCATAATTTCTCAAATAAATGAACTTCTCTAAATTATTCGATTGTTTGGAAAATACGGAAATCATTAACGTCAAACTTTCAACCGTTCAACGATTATTGCCACCATCATTCATCGCTCGCCACCGTCTCCAAAATCTGCAAAACTGTTAAAAAGTAGGGTGAGTATTTCATGGGGGAAATACTCAGTAGACTCATCGCAAATTAATTTAATTTATAAGATGATTTAAACACATAAATCCCGGCTCTTTATAAAACGGGCATTGATAGAGCTTCTTTATAAAACTGCTCTTGATAAAACTCATATTGTGCATTACAGCACGGGACATATTTTGCAAATCATAAGCTCTTTGAAAATAGCTCTTTGAAAACAGCTCTTTGAAAACCATATACTTATAAAAACATTTTAATTATGCCAAGCATAATTTCTTTTGAAAGCATAACATAAGATAGGATTGAAATCCTCATAAACATAAATAGACACAAGAACTTTACCGAACTTAGGTGGCAAGAATTCTTATGCAGTAAAATCATAATAACAGTAAGTTTTCATCATAACATAGGATAATATCGAAATCCTCATAAACATAAGAATTTTACCGAACTTAGGTGGTAAGAATTCTTATGTAGTAAAATCATAATAACAGTAAGTATACCAAAACATAATTCATGAAATTCATAGGGATCATTTCCATCATAACATAAGATAGGATCGAAATCCTCATAAACATACGCGACAGGAATTTTACCGAACTTAGGTGGTAAATCCTCATAAACATATGGAAAGACAGGAATTTTACCGAACTTAGGTGGTAAATCCTCATAAACTTATGGAGACACAGAATTCTACCGAACTTAGGTGGTAAGAATTCTTATGTGCATAGCAATGATCCAAAACATATAAAACATTATCGTAAAAACATAGGGTATACTTACTTTTCATAAAAACATAAGGTATATTTACCTTTCATAAAACATACTTAATTTTCTTGAAAATTGACTTTCACAAGTCACATGACATTCATATGAAATCATAATTTAAATCAATTAATAAGTGCGAGTCTACCTTAAATCCGACGAGTGCAAAGTTGAGCGGGAATGACTTCAATTTCTTTAAATTCTCCGTACGCTTCGTCTTAGCCAATAAGTCACTTTAGTCTATCGAATATATAGTTCAAAATGATAAATTATAATTTGAGGACTAAAATTGATGTTTTGAAAGTTGAGGGACTAAAATAAATGCTTTGAAAGATGAGGGACCAATTTGAACATTTTTGGAAGTTGAGGGACTAAAATGCAATTTTTCCAAAAGTTGGGTCGAAGCTCAAATAAATATTATTATAGGGCTGAAATAATATATTTTGAAAATGAAAGGGCTGAAATGGTCATTTTAAAACTAACAGGACTGAATTGAAACAAATTAAAACTTCAGGGACTGATTTGAAACATTTCAAAACTTTAGGGACCAAACTGAAATTTTCGAAAGTATTAAAATAAATCAGATTTTATAATATATCATATCTTTACCCTCTCTCTATCATATACTATCTGAATCAGTCCGAGAGAGAGAAAAGCGAGAGAGAGAGCGCGCAGAGTTCAGGTCCGGTGGAGGTACTGCTGGCGATTTGCCGGTGAAACGCCGTGGTCGAGCGGCGGCTGCCAGGGTAGCAGTGGGGTGGTTGAAGGAAGTTATTTGGGTGGTTTATTGTGTGAAACCGAAACCAAATCAAAGCTGGAAATCGAAATCGGATTTGTGCTTTTCGGCCAAAATCTGTCCAGTGGTGGTCTGAGGTGAGGTAAGTACTTTGTTTGGCTTATTCTTGGGTTTTGGTTGAGTTTAGGTGCGAGTTTTATCGATGGAACTCTGGTCGAAATGGGTCAAGGATGAAGGTTAGTTTCTGGGCTACATCTATTCCTGAGTTTTGGGTTGTTTTAGAAATTGTTCTGATTTGCGATTTGGGTCTGAAATTCCGGCGAAGGGAGCGGCGATTGAGGATTGTTGGTTGACAGTGGTGACTGTATTGATGATGATAACAGTGGCCGGTTTGAAAATGGTTGAGTATTGAGGTTCAGTTGTTATTGGTTTGGTTGGCGATAGGGGTGGCTGCTGCTGTGATTGGTCTTGAAGTTGCTGGAGGTGATGGCTGTGGTGCGTGAGAGGTTTGTTGATGTACTGGTGGCTGTATGTGCTGGTGATATAATGATAGTAGTGTTGGTTATTCTTCTTGAACTTGGTCGACTGTGGAGGTTGTGGTTGAATTTGTGTTGATTGAATTATTTGGTGGTTTGGCCGATCGTGAATGGAGGAGGGCTGTGGTTGGGTTGGATGATATAGTGGGTTGAATTTGATTTCTGAATGGTGATGAAGATGTATGCTTTCGGCTATTAAGATGATGAAAATGATGATGTTGGAGAATATTAGATGTAAAGGTGAAATAAAATGTGGGTTGTCATGTGTGTGATGAATGATGAAGATTCTAATGGTATAAAGAGAGAATTGTGGTGGTGTTCAACCGAGATGGTAGTGATGATGAATGGAAAAGGAAAATAATTTAAAAAGAAAAAGAAAGAATAAAAATAATTAATGGGATACTAGCATAATTAGGCTAATGTTTAATTTAAGATAATTAATTAGATATCTTTAATAATTTGGAATTTAAAATGATTTTGAAATAATACTTTGAATAAACAATTAAAATAATATAATTTTAGAAATTCGGAAATTTAATTTAAAATCGAACAAATTCGATATTTCTTGACTTGGCTAGACGAATCCGTCGCGGCATTAATTTCAAAACAATAGCGACTCAATTTTCTAAATATTAAAATAATTATTCATTGCATAAAAATTCTGGGTCGCTATAATAAGTTTATCGATTTTGTTATGACTAATCAGTGGATCGCGATAAATGTTTATCATTCGTGTTTGTGCAAGAGTGGTATTTTTCTTTTATGTTGATGATTGTTGTTCAGAATTTTTATTTTATAACTTAACAAATATATATATATATATATATCAAATTAACTTTCACTTGAAGTTACTTGGCTGATAATATGTAGTTAGTCATTTACCTTGCTATCTCATTTTTAACCAAGTTAAATGATATGTAATTAATTTTTAGTTTAGCCATGGTCTTTCATCTCAGAACAATGACCCAAATTCTTTTTCCAGCTTTTTGGAAGATTTGAACTTCTTTGACACCCTCTCACATGTCCCTGCAATACCATAGCAAGTAGGTTGAGGAGATAATTTGCACAGCATGGCACATATAGGAACCCCAATTGTTTTCCATTAGTTTCTGTCTCCTCAAACTCAAAAGAGGTACACTACACCTATTTATTACAACTTTAATACACTATTTGTTTTTCCATATGTTTTTTTCTAGATTGGTTTTAGTAATATTTTTCTTACAGTAATATCAGACCTTTGATACCTATTTGTCAGATATTTGTATCTTCTATTGAAATTTGAACTTTTTTCAGCATAATTGACAGGTGAAAGGGCCCAAATAAGTTACAATACTTTGTTTGTATTTCTTTATTTTCTCGTCCTTTCTGGCTTCTGCCCCTTTTAAAAGCATTTCGCTTCTGGGCTAGCCAGTTTTAAAGGAACATGTAATGCTACTCATGACAGCCTCGATTGAGGTACCTCATAATGCCAGTTTATTAAATTGCGCCTTTTCTATAGATGCTTGATTTAGTACAGGATTTGTGTTCTCATTATCTTATATGGATATTTCTTGCAATAAAATTTTATGCTTCTAATCTCTTCTGCCTTTTTGCAATGGTGAAAACCATTTCTAAATTATCTCAAATTAACTACTATTCTTTCTCGTCTTTGGTAAATATACATATCATAGTTCAGCAGCCATTGGCTCAAAAATCCCTCTTCTTACTTGTGGTGAAGAGATAGATTGAGGATTAACTATTTTTTCATCTTGTTTTCAATGCTTTACTATTAATCTATGAGTTGAATGAATGTCCATTGGTGAGATATGGTTCGTTGTTTCGTGGATATTTTATCATTTTCCAAAATGATTTCCTATCGAACGAGAAACTTATTTAGATAGACTCTCGCTAAGGTGTTAGCTCCCCTCCCCTGGTACCTTTATATTCTACCTCCATTCTTCTCATAATCTGTTTCTAATCTTTTTTCCATTAAACTTTATACCAGTTATGATTTTATATTTAGTTGAAAACCTTCTACTTACAACCAGGTTTTTATGTGTGAATTCTAATGTTTGTCCTTTAAACACATTATTCAGTTAAAATTATTTTATCATCAGATTCACGGAAGAAATTCGACTACAAATCGTTTCTCGTACGACGGACGAGTCGAAACTAGTCTATCTAAAAGCTTCCACCGAAATAGGACTCTCTCTCTCTCTCTCTCTCAATTGAAACACATCTACATTTACCCACTCACAAAACCACATCAAAATCTGAAAATCCCGCACAAATTGTGTAAAAATGGTTTAGCGAAGATTTTTTTTTGGAAATCTCCATTTGTGAAGATTTGTGCAACCAGTTGAGGCTTCCACCAGAGATATTTTTTGAGTAACAACCAAGTCGTTTCCATAGCGAGTGAAAATTCTATGGGCTTTCTCGTCAACAATGAATACAATATCTGAAGGGGTGGCTATATTGTCACCACAAAACTTAATTCTTACACCACATTTTTAAGTGATTTCTTTATTGACTAAAATAGACATAAAAGAAATTACAAAAATATCCTTTTATTTTTCCCTCACTATTTTTACATGCACTACAATCTTTCAAATAAATTTCTTTTCTTTTTTTCTTTATATTTAGGGTGACTATATTGCCACCACAAAATTTATTTTTTAAACCACAATTTAAAGTATTTTCTTTATTTAGAAAAATAGACATAAATAAAATTATATACATATCATTTTAATATTATCTCACTAAAAATAATTTTTATATACATCACATCTTTCAAATATTCTCTTATCTTCTCTATGTTTATTTTTCTATATCATCTTGTTCTTCTTATTATTTTATATTTTTGCTTTTCAATACCAAGTTAATTAGAATAGATGTTAATACAATAATTTCATATGAGTTTTCAATAATAACATCTTGCAAACATTAACATAAGTTAAAGTTTAGGACTTTAGGTTAGCGAAAGATTTTTATTGTTTAAGGTTCCCTATATTTTGATGTCACCTAGGATTTTAATTATTTAATTATATTTGATTTTCAATTAAATTTTATATTCGATTTTCAAATTCTATGTTTTTTCAATGACATATATTTGCGTGTTCGTACTGCATTCTGCCATCATGTTTTTAGTTGCATCTAGTATTAAAAAAATAGTGATTCTAATTTCTAATTGCATCTAGTATTAAAAAAAAAAATATGTGTATCAAGTATTTAGAAGTCAACCGCCTACTATGTTTATATGAAATTGAATATCTTATTGTTTCAATTATCCATCAAACATCAATTAAAAAATGTGTAATTTGGAAATATGAACCTAATTAATTGTAATTAAGGAAATAATGAGTGGCAATGATGAGGAAAAATGAGAGAAATATTGGGAATTTGGGATGATGAGTACACCACAATAATATATATATATTTTTTTAAGTTCTTATAGAATTAGGAGTATTATTGTAAATTTGTTGTGGTGTATTTATTGAAAATATATTTTAATTATGGTGTGATTATAATGTGGTGTAGTAAATAAATTTTGTGGTGGTAATATAATTACCCTATCTGAAGATATTTTATTTGGGTGCTCATTCTTTCTTTTGGAAGGTGATCTTAATTCTTTTCTTCCAACCAGGCTTCATATTATTCATCAAGATTTTCTCTACATGCACTATTTTCCTGCCAATAAGCGAAAGGAAATGCAAGACAGACTTCACAGAACAAATAATTTATGATGTCTTTTGGCCGCTAAAGAAATCACATCATTTCCATATAATCCAGTTTCGAAAAAGTAAATGCTAATTAGCTTTCTCATAAAATCGCCTAATAAATGATGTTGCAGTTAGTGGTTTATTCTTTATAGCATAGATAAGTGAGTGGTTTATTCTTTCTAGTTTCTGGTACGGATAAGTCATTGGTTTATAGAACTCCATGAGGACTAATCATTTAGTCTCAATTATGTTAACGTGATATTTTATTACGATGCATGTAATAATTTGTTGGATATGTGATAAATTGAATTCCTGATCATATATGAATTCAAGAAGGTGATTTTGATTTATTTTTGTAAGTCCTGCAAAACAATTACAAGGATTGTAATGTTATAATAACTACAATTACATAACATTACAATTACTGTAATGTTACAGTAACTACAATTACACAACGTTACACAACATTACAATGACAGTAATATTGCTTCAGATTCGATAACGAAGCTGAGGTTGATGCGAGTGATTATGATGCTGATGCCGAGTCTACGATGGAGATGGAGAGACCACAATTTATTCAGAATAAATTAAAGAACATTACAACTAGTGTAATTACATGCACTAAATCTAACGTTTGCTGTAAATAAGATTAACTGAGATTACACAACTTTAGCTGAAAATTACAAATCGTTACTGAACATTACAAAATGAGTGCAATAAGTTACTTTCATGTTGTTTATATTTTTTTTTAACCGTAAGGCATATCTTTCTTGAAATGTATCATATATTTGTGGTAGTAAATTTTGTTAATCATAAAAAATACTTACAATGACTATAATGTTACAATAAATACAATTACACAATATTACAAGGATTGTAATGTTACATTAACTGCAGATTGTAATACTACTTCAGATTTCAGTCGAATAATTGTCAATAATACCGACACGAAGAAAAATAATATTAATGAATAATACACAATTGTGGTTATAAAATACAACACGTTACATAGCATTACAGAATGCAATCGTCGAAAAATTTGGTGCTATTCGCTGAAAAATGGTAGGAACAGTGAATAGTCGGAAGGAAGGAAGGATGCCCAAACCGAGATGTAGGAAGAAAATCGTTGATCGTAGAGTAATCTATATATAACTAAAAATAACTGAGATTCTAGCCAATTAGTTTTGACCAAAATCTCAATTATCCATAGATTCTTAATTTCAACAGAATCTTTATTTTCAAATTATTATTTTGATTTTTTTTTACGGTTGTCATAATTCATGGAAGTTATTTGTGTAGCGACCGGGAAGTTTTCATTATTTTTTTTAAATAAAATATTTTAAAATTAAGTGAAATTAAGTTATTTGTCGCTACGACTTCTCCCATTTATTTTAAAAGAGTGTTTCGTCTAACCAATTAAGTGAAATTAAATTTAATTAAAATCTTAGTCCAATTCCAAATTTTATTTAATGATGTCCCAAGTCCATTTTGTTTTTAAGTCCAATTTTCAATTAATTGGATTTTTAAATCCAAATTTTAATTTGTTTTAGATCCAAACAATTTTTAATCTAACCCAAACTTTTAAGACCAAGTCTCAAATGCACTTAAACCCAATTAAAATTTTTAAGCCCATTTTATAATTTTTTGTTCAAACATTCCCTCGTGTTTCAAATTTCAATTACAATAAATTTAATCCAATTTTCCCAAGATTCTTGATTCAGACTAATTCAAACCGATCAATTATTTCTTGGCCATTTTGGAAACCCAATCACAGATCACTCTGCCCCATAATCACTCCCTCAACTAGCTACTTTCTTCCCACAAATCCCTTCAATCTTTCCCAAATCATAAGCTGCCAAAAATAAAGAACACAACTCACAGAATACACTCTCCTACACCTCCCTCATGAACTCACACAATCCAAGCAACCATTCTGGGTAATTCTTCTTTCCACCTACATTGCATAATATTTTTTCAAACACACAAAACCTCTGTAAACGCAAGGATGCATTCGAGCAGAATTCCGACAACTCCACTGCCTCACCCGTAATCCACCGTCTACATTTCAATTTCACAACCAAACGTCGTTGCATTCTATCCATCGCAACACATCTGCACCCAAACCTCCACCATCATCACTCAACCACACTTTCCCACGGTCCAAACTCCATGTCCAAACTCATTCAAGGACCAACCCAATAGTCAAACTCAACAAAAACGAAACCAAACATATAAGCCTAACAATCATCCACCCCATATCAACCACGCCATCACTCCACTTCCCTAACCACTGCGACTGCCACCTCCACCTCCACCTCCATCTATAGCCTCTTCCCAACTCCAATCCCAGACCAGCTTCACCCAAAACAACCTAAAAACCAAGAGTCAAACATCACCATAAACTTACCTCAATCACCAACCGTTGTTATCGTAAAAAAACCCCAAGAATCCGACCCTCCAAAGCCTCGGTTTGTCCTTGATTTTCGCACCCAAACGTGCCCCGAATTCTACTGCACCCATACATCAGTGCCACCACAAGGAGGTGGCGCTATCGCCAACCGCTAGACGCCGACGGTCTGAATCGAAGGGGCGGAGCCCCTTCTCGTCTTCTCTCTCTCTCTCTCTCTCTCTCTCTCTCACCCGATTTTAGAGAGAGAGAGAGAGAGAGAGGTGAGATGTATATGTATTTTTCAAGTTTTGAAAATTTCTTTTAAACCCCAAGTTTCAAAAATATATCATTTCGGTCCTTTCGTTTCTAAAATATTTTTTTTCAGTCTCTATGGAGTTTTTTTTTAAATATTTTAGTCAGCCCTTAAGTTTTGAAATACTATTTCCGCCCCTAGATTCTTAAATTCAGTTTCTTAAAAATTACAAGTTAGTCCTCAAATTTTATATTTTTGTCACCTTAATCTTTAATTTCGAAATACTAAATCATTTTAATTTTTTATTTTGGTTAGACGAAGCAGTTGGTGAATTAAAATGTTGACGTACTATTCCCGCTCCACCTTTTTGTGAACTTGTTAAGTTTGAGGTAAACTCGCCCCTAGGGGTGGGCGTGGGTTGGGTTGGGTCGGTTTTTTGCCCAACCCGAACCCAACCCACTACGGTCGGGTTGATAAAAAATCAACCCAACCCAATTTCGGTCGGGTTGGTCGGTTTGGGCTTTGGCCCAATTAGTAAAAATTTTGAAAAAAAAAAAAAACCCATGAATCTATCTTTAATTCAAATCAATTATGTATACTACAATAACCAAAAATACAATAAATTGAACACTTGCTAATAAAATTAAAATATGTTCAATCAATATTTAAATAAGTCAAGTTTCATTACTTAAAAAAAAAAAAAAAACTATCTTTTTTTTTTTGGGTTGGGTTGGGTCGGGTTATTCACCCAACCCGACCCGAAAAAAAAATTAAAAAAACCCGAATCCAACCCAATTTTCATGAAAAACCGACCCAAACCGATCGGGTTGGGTCGGTTTGGGCGGGTTCGGTCGGTTTTTGCCCACCACTAGTCATCATTGGAACATGAGTAGAAAAGAGACATTGAGTACACATCACCAAATTCGTGAATGCTATAACAGATACAAATGTATAGAAAAGCATTACAAGATTTGTGAATATTATAACAGATAACACAAAGTATAAGGGTATACTTCTATTCCCTATTGGACTATGTGGCAATTGAAACGGGTCTAATGAAATCCTAATCTTTCAAACTTAAGAAATCATAACAAAAATCATACAACTAGTGATCAAGTAATTGCATAATAGTAAAAGTATGAATCAATTGCTTAAAACCATAAATTGCATGAAATAAAATAATAGATTAAAACATGGATTCAAGAATTCAAACCTTCATCACAATTCTAACATTACGAACCTAGCCTAGAAACATAATTGAATAGAATTCACAAAAAAAATAAAAGGATGTCACCCTATTCATCTTCTTGATCTTTGGTCTTCAATTGTGCTCTTGATGTTGCATGGATCCCTTGGCATTTCGACAACTTTTGACATCAATTTCACAAGTTGGGAATCTCTAATTTCGTGCCCCAAGTCTGGTATTTATAGATATGCTCAAATTCTAGGTTGCTTAGGGGAAAAGAATGTTGAAATCCGCGAAAAAAGCCCAGCTACGCTGCCCAGAATATTACCATACGACAACACAGTATAGAGTTGCGCGACCGCACAGTATTACAAGATTGGCCTTAGTTTGTTGCAGAGTAGCCCATGCGACCGCGCGCTCTTCCTCCATGTGACCGCGTACATTTACTGTTAAAGGCAATTTTCATCTTTTGATTTAGTTTAAGTTGGTCCTTGATCTTTTATTGCACAGCAGGTCCCTCAACTTCCAATTGTTGAAATTTAGCCCCTGAACTTCTGATTTCTTCCAAATTTGATTTTTTCTTCGAATTTTCTTCCAAGTGGACCCACAATCAACTCTTGATTTGCACACTTTGACATTTTTATCATCCAATTGCTTGATTTTGACTTCAATTCCCTTTTTTTTTTCTAGACTTTGGGGTTATTCCTAAAATATAAACAAATACTAACAAAATAAATAGCAAATATTCTTAAACAAACAAATAAAATCTTACTTTTAGGATAGATATAAGTGTATAAAATACAATTATCAACACCCCCAAAATAACTATTGTTCGTCCTCGAACAAAATAAAACTAAACTATAAAAATACGAATAACAAAATGTTTTCGTTTTTGCCAACTTATTTACCATGCGCTTCAACTATCCAAATTAATGATTTTCTTTAGAAAAGAAATATGAAAAAAAAAAATTATTTTCATTCATTCGATGCTCGACTTCATTGTTTGTGTGTGAATAGACAAAAACCAAATGCAAACTCATGTAAAAAATTACTTAATATTGTGTGACTAATCATGCAGAAATAAGCCCGAATCTCATGTGGTCAACAATGATTTTCTTTTGATTTTCCTTGCATTCTCATGGATGATCAGAACCTTATTGTTTTTCTCTCATTTCCTAAGGTTTTTGCTATTTATGTGGTTTCTAAGCATTTATATGTTGTATTTTTCCACACAAGGCAGTTAGGATTTGATAAGTATGCACAACAGACCAAAAGTAATCCATCCCCATTCTCACACTCCAGTGTTAGAAATCCTAATAAAATAGGCTTATACCATTTTCATTCATTTTTTTTGCTTATTTGGACGACTTTTTCTTTTCATATCCTTGTCTTTTACCATCTTTGTACAAAATTTTTCATATTTTCTTTCTATACAACCTCTATAGCAAGCTTTAGGTTGGTGAC
Source organism: Ligustrum vulgare (assembly GCA_963555705.1). NCBI lineage: Eukaryota > Viridiplantae > Streptophyta > Magnoliopsida > Lamiales > Oleaceae > Ligustrum > Ligustrum vulgare. The sequence goes on from OY743186.1 coordinate 19,773,356, forward strand.
TCCCAAGCCAGACGACTTTAGGGCACTAGGTTCAAAAACTCCCTAGAACTTAATCACCCAAGTCATAAAGGCGTAACAAAAAAGTTGAAAAAGTTTTAGCATCTTATGTGTAAGTCCACTCTCTATACTTGCTTTCTAGTTGACCCTTGTAGCGAGCTTTAAGTCGATAACTCCCAACTCAGTTGAGTTTAGGGTACCAGGTTCAGAAACCCCTTAGACTTAATTAATTGAGTCAAAAAGGTATTTAAAGAGTAGAATAAGACCTTTAGTATTTTTCTATTTTTATGCTAGTTATAGTTTATACCCGTTTATTAAAATCCCTTGCACCAAAGATGCAAGATCAAAATTTTTAGACCCTCAATCCATCAATGCCTACTTATACTACCTTTTCCATCCCCAAACTACTTCTTGAACAGTTTGGTTCTACATTTTAGATCGGGATCTAGATTCTTAAGGTTTGGTATTTTTCAGTCCCCTATTTTCAAATTGTACAAGTTTACCCCACATGTATCAAGCATCTCCTACATAAGTTATTATTTGACAATGGCTATGTGCTTAAGTTTTAACAAAGTCTTACATGGATGAATGTTAAGAGAAATTAAGTTCACATATTGTCCAATTTCCTAACCAAAGCACAAAAGTCAATTCAAATCATATCATAAGCAATAAATAAATCAACATAATTTTTCAAAATTTTCAAATTTTTATAATTTTTTTTATCCCAAAATCGAATGAATATTTAAATCAAGTAACATGAATGAGATTCTCACCCCCAAACTAGAAATATGCATTGTCCTCTATGTATTCAAAGCAAATAAATAAAATCAATACAAAATAACAAAGAGGGTTTAAGTACTTCTCGGGTTTGGAGAGATGGTGTTCCCACTTTGAAGCTTTGATCTTCTTTTAACTTGGATGATAGCTTCTCCAAGTTTGGTCCAAAGTGTTTTGATATCATGTTCCATGCAAAAGAGAGATTAATAACATTAGAATGCATAAATATCACATAGGAACTGAAATAAATCAACACAACATACACAAACTAGAACTTAGAAAATTTTTGAAATTTTTGAAAAGTGGTTGACCACTGACTTTTTGGTCTTAACATTGCCTCGAAAAAATGAAAATTCCCAAAGACATGTCCCGGGCACATAAAAGTAAACTTGGTCTACAACATATCAAAAATTCATCACATTTGGAGTTCATTTGGGTCATGAAAAGATGTGACAAAGTAGGTGCAGAAGGGCTGAAAGTAGTAATATATATATATATATATATATATATATATATATATATATATATATATATATATATGTGTGTGTGTGTGTGTGTGTGTGTGTGTGCGTAATTAAGTTAAAATAGTATTTGATTAGTTACATCTGTAATTGATTACGAAATTGAAATTAAGTTATAATTGGAATTAATTACAAACAGTATTTCATTATAGATTAATGTAATTGATTATGTAATTAAGTTGCAACTGTAATTAAGTCACAACTGTAAGTCACAATCGTAATTAATTACAATTCGTGGTTGATTACAATTCCAGTTTCAACTTAATTGCAATTAATTAGTTAGTTATTGATGTGATCCGGAAAAGAAGCTAACAATGTTATGATTCGGGACGAATCATCTTAAAGGAAGAGGGGATGATGTGATCCGGAAAATGAACAAGTTTCATGTTGGGCTCGAGTCAAGATTCAATTCACGTCAAAGGATCAGAAATCAAGGCAGAAGGGCTTTTACGGCCGTAACTTCCATAATTACGGTCGTAACATTATCAGCGCACAATTTGGGCAGAACGGCGTTTACGGCCGTAACCTGGGTTCTCACGGCCGTAACTAATCCATGTAATTTCACGGCCGTGAGGAATGATTTCACGGCCGTAACTTAAGTTTGGTAATTTTGTTATTCAGAAAGTATCTCACGGCCGTAAGGACAAATGTTACGGCCGTAACAAACTAAACTACATTTTGATCCGAGAGGCTATTACGGCCGTAAAGACAATTGTTACGGCCGTAATTCAAGTTACGCGTTTTTTTGGCCTTTGTTTTGCATCTAGGGTTTAGTTGGTTATATTAGTTTTAATTATTTTTGGTAATTTTGGTTATTTTAGTTATTTTAGCTGTTTAGTCTAATTAGAATTCTATTCAGAGTCAGTTAGCGATTAGGTTTTATTTTTCCTATTTATATGATTTTCCATTCAATGTAAAAACAGAATATTTTGATGAATAAAAATTATATTGAGTATTTTCTCAACATTGTTCTGGAATTTAACAAACTTCGAACTTATCAAATATTGTGGGATATTTGTGGCGTTCAACAAATCGAACTTATCAAAGGCGTGGACATCCTTTGTGGCGTTCAAACCATTACGGTTCTTGTTTCTGCATCGTAACGGGTCTTGGGTTTAATATACCCATGGTTCTTACGTCGTGAGGCTCGGGTTGTAGTGTCACCGTCCGTTCCAACCTGGATTCGGAACTTTCCAAGCATTATTCCGCGAGCTACGACGAGGACCCCCTCCCGGGTTCTCATCATATGGTATCAGAGCTGGACTCTGAATTCAGGTTCTTGTGTTTTTTATCCAGTTTGATTTTTATGTTTATCATCGAGTCCCATAAAAATCATCCATATCCTATTTTTGTTATTTGAGTCTTTGTTTTCAAATTTTCTTGTTCTTCTTACCAGTAAATTTTTTTCCAGTTTGATCCATAAGAGTCGTCCTAAAAAATCAAAAGTGTTTTTCTTATTCGATTGTTTTCCAAATCCTGTCCCGTTTGTGTCGAATTTTCGGATTTTATTAAAAAAAAAAAAAAAATTATTTTTTTTATTTTTTATTAATTCCGAAAATTCATCATAATTAAAAAAAAAAAAAGTGACTCCGAAATTCAAGAACCACTTTCTTGAATTTCCTTAAATTCTTGATAATTCCTTGCCTTCCAAGTCAAATTAAAATTTTTGATATTCTTTCCTTTCTAGTCAAAATTCAAGAACCACTTTCTTGAATTTCTACAATATTCTTGAGTTTCTTTCCTCTCGAGTCAAATCCAAGAACAACTTTCTTGAATTTCTTTAAAATTCTTGATATTGTTTTCCTTTTCAAGTCAACATTAAATTCCTTCTTGATATTTGTCAATATCTGGACCCTCTTATTTTGAGTCTCTCAAATTTTTGAAAGCTACATAAAGGGATGAATTATGAGTTCGATCCTACCTTCCAGACTAGGTGTCATGTGGGCAGTAAAGTGTGCAATATTATTATTGATAAGGAGTATTATTGCGATCTGGAAAGTACCACCATGGTTGAGGAGTTGGACTTACCTTTACTACCACATCCCAATCCTTATAGGCTAACATGATTAAAGGAGTGTGGGCAGGTAAATGTAACCCACGGGGTTATGGTGAAATTGTCACTTGGAAGATATAGCGATGAATTGTGGTGTGATGTGGTGCCTCTAGAATCTTGTGACATCTTGTTGAGTAGATCGTGGAAGTGTGAGAGGAAAGCAGTCTACGATAAGCGTAGGAATATATATAAATTTATTAAGGATGGGAAAAGTATTAAGCTTATGCCGTTAACCTCGGAACAAATACTTGAAGAGAAAGTATTGCGAGAAAAGAGGGATGAGCAAAGAAAATTCGGAGATGATGAATGGAGTATGAAGGCTGAATTCACGGAGATGGCCAAGAAATTAATACAGCTAAATAAAGAGATGAAGGCACAAGAAGCTAGAAAAAAGTTAGCCGAGTTGCAAGAGAGAGAAAGGGGAATAGAGGAGGTAGTTAAATTACAAGAAAAGCCTTTGGATATGATTGTTAAAAAGGGGGGAGACTTGAAACATGAATTAGAAGTAGTTGAAGAAACCCCGAATTTTGTGGTAGGAGATGAAAAGGTGGAGTTAGGTGATCAAACTCCAATAATTGATGAGGAAAAATTGGAAGTTGGGTATGAAGAATTAGAAGAGGTGGTAGAGTCCAAAAATTTGGAAGAGGAGGTTAGGCGTGAGAATGTGGAGTTAGAAGAATTGGTTGAGTTTGGGAGTAAAAAGATAGAAGGGGTTGAGCAAGAAATTGCAAAGAAGGAAGGAGGTGAAGAGCAGAATTTTGTTGTTGGGAAAAATGAATTGGAAATAATTCATCATGAGTACAAGGATCCATACCTTGTACCTCGTGAAACTAACATTTCCCTCCCCAATTTTTTTAAATCTTTCTTGCAGGTTTATTGTGCATGGAAGTTTGATTTACATCAACCTTGGTCAATTCCCCTCGTGTTTCAATACCTTATTGTCTACAAATTGGAGGAGCATCATTTATTAAATGCATGTCAGGGAATCGAAAATTTTCCGTTTGATCCAGGAGGTACGGTTTGATTTTTCAAGAACAACACCATGATTCGGGACGAATCATCCTAAAGAAGGAGGGAATGGTACGAATCAGGGTGGGGTTGACAGGAAAATCTATAATTTAAGCCAAAAAAAGAAGTCAAGCAGGTTCAGAGAACGTCAAAGATCAAACATTGCTTGTACGAAGAAGGTTCGAGGCTAAACCAAGTGAGCAAGCCAAGGACAGCTTTATGATTTGGGACGAATCATCTTAAAGGAAGAGGGGATGATGTGATCCGGAAAAGACGTCAAAAATTGAGAAATCAAGATACGGGCAATTCAACAATATTCTACATGGGAAAATGAACCAGTTTCATGTTGGGCTCGAGTCAAGATTCAATTCACGTCAAAGGATCAGAAATCAAGGCAGAAGGGCTTTTACGGCCGTAACTTCCATAATTACGGCCGTAACATTATCAGAGCACAATTTGGGCAGAACAGCGTTTACGGCCGTAACCTGGGTTCTCACGGCCGTAACTAATCCATGTAATTTCACGGCCGTAAGGAATGATTTCACGGCCGTAACCTAAGTTTGGTAATTTTGTTATTCAGCAAGTATCTCACGGCCGTAAGGACAAATGTTACGGCCGTAACAAACTAAACTACATTTTGATCCGAGAGGCTATTACGGCCGTAAAGACAATTGTTACGACTGTAATTCAAGTTGCACGTTTTTTGGCTTTTGTTTTGCGGCTAGGGTTTAGTTGGTTATTTTAGTTTTAATTATTTTTGGTAATTTTGGTTATTTTAGTTATTTTAGCTGTTTAGCCTAATTAGAATTCTATTCAGAATCATTTAGCGATTAGGTTTTATTTTGCCTATTTATATGATTTTCCATTCAATGTAAAAACAGAATATTTTGATGAATAAAAATTATATTGAGTGTTTTCTCAACATTGTTCTGGAATTGAACAAACTTTGAACTTATCAAATATTGTGGGATATTTGTGGCGTTCAACAAATCGAACTTATCAAAGGCATGGACATCCTTTGTGGCGTTCAAACCATTACGGTTCTTGTTTCCGCATCGTAACGGGTCTTGGGTTTAATATACCCATGGTTCTTACTTCGTGAGGCTCAGGTTGTAGTGTTACCGTCCGTTCCAACCTGGATTCGGAACTTTCCAAGCGTTATTCCGCGAGCTACGACGAGGACCCCCTCCCGGGTTCTCATCAGTTATATTTGTAATTGATTAAAAAATTGAAATTAAGTCACAATAGTAATAAACTACAAACCGTCAATATGATTTTCATTGGCTGATAACCTGATTTTGATAATATGTTTTATATTCTTAAAACTTCTTTTAAAAAACTTGAATTTTAAAAATAGGCACCATAAATTTTTTTATTTGTGTACTTAACCCGCAATAAAACACATTCTAATTTTAAGCCTATATATTTTTTTGAAGAGGAAATTAGGTGTTGTACCAACTTCAACATTGAAAACTTAATTATAGACCACATGAAAATATATTTGGAAATATACCAGTATCATAAAAAAATACGGATATATAGAATTGAAAAAAATAAAAAATAAAACATTAAAACTAAGAGATATTCAATAACAACCTAGAGAGATTCTCGCCCCCACACAAAACAAATGGTCCCCGAAATTTTTCAAAACATTTACTAGGTTTGTCATTGCAACAAAAGTCTCTTAGAGAATCATATTCTAAAATTCACCGACCGAAAGCGCCACATCGCTGTATCAAATTAATTGGCATCATTTTCCACTGGAGACTTCACCACAAAACAACTTGGTTTTTATCTGGGAAGATTTATATACATATTCAAATACAAATACGATTGGTGTATGACTCCTACTTCCATATTCAATCAAGAATATTGGTTCCTCACATATTGTAATCAAGTGAAACTGAAATGATTTTGATTTTTCTATCTATTTCTGGATTCCCAAATTAGTGATTTAGCTGCAATTCTCAACAAAAGCTCGTGTTCTTTATCAACTCTTACTATATCCATGGTATGTTCAGCAAAAACAAATTCCAGTATCTGAAACAAAGGAGTGCTATCTTTGTATGTTTCCTGATAGGATTTTACAACTTTGTTTTTCGAAGTTTTAACAACAGAAGGAAAATAAAAAATTAAATCCTAGTTTTGGACTGATCAGGGCATTTTATGAAGCCTGTACTGATTTTTTTTTTATATTATTCAAGCATAAATTTGAGATCAAGCCCGATATCAAATTAGTTAGTGCACGAAGCCGAGCATCAGCCGATTTGATTATACAACATGTGATTAAATTTGGGTTCAGATCATGTGTTACTGGTGTTCTTGCTTTAGTGTAGAAAACTCGAATCATTTGGCAAAACAATCAGAGATTTTATCAATATGATTATACAAATCGTTTTACATTTTCTGAACTATGAAAATACCATATGGTCAGCTTTACTTATTTTAATCACATTAATCTTATTTTTATTCTGAATTCCATATTCGATAGACTAGGTAACTGATATTCAACATTGACAAATATTTCCTTGTTTGTTGTCTGCCATTTTGATTCCAATGCCATAGTTTTTTTCCAAATGGACATGAATATCTAAAAATTAATTGTAACTTTCAAAATATAAATGCAACTTGTCTGTTTTAGTTTGTTTCTATTCTTGGCTCTTTTTATCCTCCCGGTAAGTTCATATAAATTCATCTAATTTGTGTTTTTCCCCATATTTGCATATTATGTTATGTATTTTGTTTGCATTAGTTGCATCAATGAGTATGGCGATACCTTGACTGGTGAAAATACAGTTTCCCAAGCGAGAAATGAGGATACTAAAGGTGGGACTTGATGCTTTTGGCAAAACAACTATACTATACAAGTTGAAACTTAGGGAGATTATTACTAACATTCCTTCAATTGGTATCCGAAATTGTTTCTTGGATTGGCACCTTGTTTATTGTTGCTTGTGTGGAAGGCATCACCGCGGAGACTAAGATAGGAAATGAGTTAGAGGTAGATTCTTTTTATTATACTGATACTGATTTGAGGAATGGATTTTTAGCTTAATTGATATTAAGATGTTTTGCTTAGAAAGTTTTGGTTTCTAAGTTGGGGGAGTTTTTGTATTATTAATGTAACAAGGAAGCTTTCTAGTGCTCCTTTTTCATCAATTTGCAAAATTAATTATTGAACATCAAATTTTGTTCTTGGCCAAAGGCTAATTTTAATGAAATATTGCTTCTCCAATTTTGGTTTATGCCCTTGTTATTTGTATTACTTCATAGCTTAAATATGCTCTTTTAAATTGCTTGTGGTGTTTAACAAAGCACATGTGTACAAAAAAATAGAAAATAATATGATACATAGGTCATCATTGGAACATGAGTAGAAAAGAGACATTGAGTACACATCACCAAATTCGGTGCTGAGAGTGGTTTCATGTGCACATCAAATTGATCTAGTTTGAGAACCTTTCTTAAGCTTGCTGATTAGCTTTAGTACCAATTTTTTATAGTGACATGTAATCGTCAAGTATAACTATTATTATTTTGATGGCATTGAAACGAGAAATAAACTCAATGTCATTATAGCTCAATAATGCATTGCCTTCATTGTTTACTTCTCTGGCATCTAAATCTGATGACATGGTTTTTCAAATAAAGACTTGTCATGGCACCTTTCCCGTGAACAATAGAACCCATATTGTTTTTCCTCTTTTGTATGCAGGATCATCGAAAAGGACCTCAAAATATGTTTAGGTAGGTTTTGTCCAGTGTCCCCAGTTCTACATTCTACACTGGAAAAGGAAATGCAACATCCGTAGCATCAGCATCTGCAATTCCAATATCCACCTTCTTTAAAGTCGGTGCATCATTGGCACCATCTCCCGTCATTCCAACAATGTGCTTGCTCTCCTGCAACTTCTTCACTATTTCATATTTGTGTTCTGCATGCCAATTAGAAAGAGTGTGAGTTTCCTTTCCACTTTTAGAAGATTTATAAATTATCACAGTGCAATGCTATGTGAAGGATTCATGGACTAAAAAAACCCACCTGGAAAGATGCCACTGCTTTTTCAGTCAACTCCTCAATAGGAAGACCAGCAATAGACTCATATTTATGTTCCTCGAGCAAAGAAGAAGGGTATATATTTGCTCCCATACCAAGCTTGCCCCCAGTCTCGTTAGCAATGGCGAGTTGATCACCTGTGATTGACACATTAATATGAACAAGCAAACGAGTAAAAGAAGATAACATATAGCTATAAGATTGTCTTTCAATTGATAAATATTGAATTACCATTAATCATTCTCACATTAACACCAAGATGGAGGGCCCAAGGGATGGTCTCGTCACTGTTGTGCCTGGAAGGATAAAAAATGGACAACAATCCAACAAACTGCCATCGACCACCAGGGTCGTCTTTTGATTTCTCTGGCACTTCATGGAAACATAACATTGGCCGAAGTAATTGGAATAGTTTTGCAATTGGAAAAATATCTGAATTGCCGTATTTTTCCCATTGCAAACCTGTCTTGCAACTGGTAATGACCGAAGCCCGTGCTCGGTAAATTTGTTAACGATGTCATGAACCTTTTCTTATGGTCTTTCTCGCAATTGCAGAGAGTCAAAATCTAATTGCAGGAGGGAGTGTTTATTAGTATTTCATTGTTGTTGAGTGAAACGCCATTATATGAAAGTGATTAGGAGCAGCAATGGAAATTTGGAAATCTATATTGATACTTTCCGGTGGCACATGAATAATTGGTGTGTTGAAGATTATGTTAAAGATAAGAGTAATTGGGGATTTTCGGTTACGGTTGCGTATCCTAACTGTCATTCCTTAATTATAGGTGATATCGCTATTATCTCTCCAATTTTGCATCTAAGGAAATTTTGCAATTTTTATTCTATTTTCCATTTTTTTTAGAAATGGAGTTGCATATAAAAAAAATTTACTTACAATGTGGGGTATAACTCTAAAATCCTTTTTTTTTTTTTGAATCAACTAGAAATAAGCCCTCATGTTTAGTAAAGGAGAAAGTTTTTCAAAAATTGAAAAAATTGGAAAAACAATTGAAATCGAAACCATTAGCATTTTTCGATTGAAGAAAATCTAACCAAACAAAAATGATGAGTACCTGAGTGACCCTACGAGTAAGGACCCGTTGCATGTACCAGTGGGACCAATAACGAGGCTGAGGGCTAAGAAGATCAAGCAAGTAATGCAGGGGTTTATGCAAGCTTGGGTGAATGAATATTCAAATGCATGGTCAAAGACTCCAGTCTCAACGCATGACAATATGGGAGATGCGTCAAAACCGTTACAAAGCATTTGGGTCAAAGAACAAGGAGAGAACAATTCAGAGGGCCTTTTACGGCCGTAAGGTTTGGAGTTACGGCCGTAACTTTGCTATCGCACGGCCGTAACAACCAATTCACGGCCGTAAGGAATTAGGCAGTTTTTTATTCAGAAGGTGTCTTACGGCCGTAAGAACCAATGTCACGACCGTAAGCGTTAAAATCAGTTTTGGACCCGAGGGTCAATTACGGCCGTAAGGTAGATCTTCACGGCCGTAAAAATGCGCCACGTCTTATTTTTGGTATTTTGCGGTTAGGGTTATTTTGGACGCGTTTTGCACTATAATTAGGTTTTCTTGACCATTGTAAGGGACAACTTTGATGATTAATGAGATTGCTTGAATTATGTGAGTTTATCCCTATTCTTCTTCGTTCTTGATTGAACCCTTTGAACTTATCAAAGGATTTGACAACCTTTGTGGCGTTCACCCCTTTATGGTTCTTCATTCCGCATCTTAACGGGTCTTGGATTTGATACATCCTTGGTTCTTGAGTCGTGAGTTTCGGGTCATATTTTTATCGTCAATTAATCTGGATTTGGAAATTTCCAAGTGTTTAATTCAATTTCCGCGAGATCCCGTGATTCCCCAACAAGAATCACATCATTTGGTATCAGAGCTTGGCTCTAAATCCAGGTTTTGATATAATTCTTGTTTTGTTTCCTTTTTTTTTCTTCATTAGATTTCATTGTCCTTGAAAATTCTGCACGGTTACAAAATTGGTCTTCGTTTCAATTCTTGTCGTTATTGATTGTTCTTAATTAAAAGAAAAAAAGTGATTATTATTGAAGAGCAAGATCAAGGACATCATTCCATAGTCAAGAAGACCTTTCTTGATACCTTTTAATTTTTCCACTTTCATCGTAGTTTTCGTCATCCATCACTACCTTCAAATTCGTTAATTCCAGTTACATCAGTCTCTTGAGTCTAATATTCCATCAAATCTTCCTTTCATCTGTTTGTGTCTTACACCTTGGGTTAATTCCACAAGGACCAAGTCCGTGACTAGTTTGGTGGGTTCGTTGAGAACTTGAGAAAAGGGATAGAGAGGAAAAAGGCAGAGTGGTGAGATCAATAGAGGGAAAAAGCCGAATAGAGTGATACACGAGTGCTAAACACGTGAGGATATATTTTCTTGAAAATTATTTAATTTTTTCTTTTGATCACTAACCATGTCACAGAAAGACGCATCATCGACAGGGGAGGATAACCAACAGTTCCACTTTCTTGCAATGTTGGAAAAACGATTCGAGAAGTTGGATGCAAAGTTGGGGGAAATTAAAAACTCTGTGGACACGCATAGTGTAGAAATTGCCCAACTACATAGAGAATAGCCGCGCACGGCTCCTAATATCCGGAGGCCGCAAAGGTATGATCATAATCCTAGAAATGGAGTTCGGGATGATGATGATGTTGAGATAGGAGATAGTGTTGACGATGATAGTGAAAGTGTATCAGTGGCTAGCTTGGGTAGGAGAAGAGGTCGTGGTGGTCGGCGTGGAAGAGGAAATAGGCGTGAAAATAGGGATGATGATGGGATGGATAGAAGCTTAGGAAACATTAAAATGTCCATACCAGCTTTCCAAGGGAAAAGTGATCCGGATGTGTACTTTGAGTGGGAGAAGAAGGTAGAACTGATTTTTGAGTGCCATAACTACTCAGAGGAAAAAAAGGTGAAGTTAGCTGTTATAGAGTTCGCAGATTATGCACTTGTGTGGTGGGATCAATTAGTGACGAGTAGGAGGAGAAACCGTGAAAGACCTATAGTGACCTGGAACGAGTTGAAGGATTTGATGAGGAAAAGGTTTGTGCCCAACCATTACTATAGGGACTTGTACCAGAAACTCCAAACTCTGTCTCAGGGTTCGAAGAGTGTAGAAGAATACCATAAAGAGATGGTAATTGCTATGATCCGAGTGAATATTGAGGAGGATCCGGAGGCCACAATGGCCAGGTTTTTGAGTGGCTTGAACAGAGACATTGCAAATGTAATAGAACTGCAACATTATGTTGAACTGGAGGAGATGTTGCACATGGCGATGAAAGTGGAAAGGCAGCTGAAAAGGAAAGGTACAGCAAAATAATCTTCGGGTTCTACTCCTTGGAAACCTACCTGGAGTGGAAATAACAAATATGAAGGAGCTGCTCCAAAGGGGAAGCCAGAACCACCAAAGACTCGAGAGGAATTTGCCAATAAAGGTAACCCCGCTTCTAACTCTCAACCCCCTAGAAGTAGGGACATCAAGTGTTTTAGGTGCATGGGAATCGGACACATTGCATCACAATGCCCGAACAAAAAAATAATGCTTGTGCGAAATGGGGTGGTGGTGTCGGAGGATGAGCTTGAGGATGATGATGATGATGAGTTTAAGGATATGCCTGCCTTAGAAGAAGCTAGTGATTGTGATGATGGAGATTATGCGGTAGCTCAATCCCTTATTACTAGGCGTGCCCTTAGTACCCAAATTAAGGTGGAGGAATCGGGTGAGCAAAGGGAAAACATATTTCATACTAGATGCTTTGTTAATAATAAAGTATGTAGTTTGATAATTGATGGGGGAGTTGTACCAACGTGGTTAGTACCACTCTTGTTGAGAAATTGTGTTTACCTATAATCAAACACCCTAGACCTTATAAATTACAATGGCTGAATGAGTCCGGTGAGATCAAAGTGAATAAGCAGGTGTTAATCAACCTATCTATCAGGAAGTATGAGGATGAGTTAGTTTGTGATGTGGTTCCAATGCATGCTGGACACATCCTGTTGGGTCGGCCATGGCAATATGACAGGAGAGTGGTACATGACGGGTACAAAAATAGATACAGTTTTATGAAGGATGGGAAAAGCATTAGACTTATGCCATTAACTCCACAGCAAGTGTATGTGGATCAGTTGAAACTAAAAAGTGAGGAAGAGAAGACAAAGAGAGTTGGGACCCCGATCCCAGAAAAAGGAGAGCAGAGTGTTCAAAAGAGGGTTGGGACCACGATCCCAGAAAAAGGAGAGCTGAGAGAAAAACAGAGAGTTGAGGGTTCCACCTCAGAAAAAGGAGAGGGAGTGACGAGTGCCAGAAAAGAAAGAGGAGAGAAAACCAAAGTGAGCTTCCTTGCCAAAAAGAGTGAGATCAAAAGAGCTGCCCTAGACCAACAACCAATGGTCTTACTAATGTACAAGGACTCCTTCCTTGCACTAGGTGACACTAACTCTTACCTCCCCCATTTAGCTGTTTCTCTTTTACAGGAATTTGATGATGTATTCCCGGAAGACATAGCCAGTGGGCTGCCACCAATTCGGGGCATCGAGCACCAGATTGATCTAGTCCCAGGTGCTGTTATTCCAAATAGGCCTGCATATAGGAGCAATCCGGAAGAAACAAGGGAGCTTCAAAGGCAAGTCGAGGAGTTGTTGAGCAAGGGCTATGTCCGAGAAAGCATGAGCCCGTGTGCTGTGCCGGTCTTGTTGGTGCCCAAGAAAGATGGAACCTGGAGGATGTGCGTGGATTGTAGAGCTATCAACAATATCACGGTAAAGTATCGCCATCCTATACCTAGGTTAGAAGACATGCTTGATGAATTATATGGTTCATGTGTCTGTAGTAAAATTGACCTCAAGAGTGGGTATCACCAAATACGCATGAAAGAGGGGGATGAATGGAAAACTACATTCAAGACCAAATACGGGCTTTATGAATGGTTAGTTATGCCGTTTGGTCTCACCAATGCACCTAGTACATTCATGAGGTTGATGAACCATGTTTTACTAGCTTTCATTGGTAAATTTGTGGTCGTGTATTTTGATGACATTTTAATTTATAGTAAGAATGTAGATGAGCATGTTAGACATTTGAGGTTTGTACTTGAGGTTTTGCGCACTGAAAAATTGTTTGCTAATTTTAAAAAGTGTACTTTTTGCATAGATAAGGTCATATTCCTTGGTTATGTTGTTAGTAAGGATGGTATTGAGGTTGACGAGGAAAGAATCCGAGCCATTAGAGAATGGCCAACACCTAAGAGTGTAACTGAGGTAAGGAGTTTTCATGGGTTAGCAAGTTTTTATAGGAGGTTCGTGAAAGATTTCAGTACAATAGCCACACCACTCACTGAGGTAATTAAAAAGAGTGTGGGTTTCCATTGGGGGGATGCACAGGAAAACACCTTTAAATTGCTTAAAGATAGGCTATGTTCTGTACCAGTCTTAGCTTTACCTAATTTTAACCAGACTTTTGAGATTGAATGCGATGCATCAGGAATAGGGATTGGAGCTGTTCTTATGCAGGAAAAGAGGCCGATAGCTTATTTCAGTGAAAAGCTGAGTGGGGCAGCGTTGAACTATCCAACGTATGATAAGGAGCTTTATGCTCTTGTTAGGGCATTGGAGACTTGGCAGCATTACCTCTGGCCAAAAGAATTTGCCATCCACACGGATCACGAGTCATTAAAGCACCTCAAGGGGCAAGGTAAGTTGAACAAAAGACATGCCCGATGGATGGAATTTGTGGAGACCTTTCCTTATGTCATTCAATACAAACACGGTAAGGAAAATATAGTTGCAGATGCGTTGTCAAGAAGGTATGTGCTCCTTAATTCATTGAATGCTAAATTGTTGGGATTTGAATATGTTCGAGGATTGTATGCTAACGATCATGATTTTTCCTCTATTTACGTCTCGTGCGAAAAGGGAGCACTTGATAAATTTTATAGGCATGAAGGTTACTTGTTTAAGGAAAATAAATTGTGTGTGCCTAACTGTTCTATGCGTGAGTTGTTAGTATGTGAAGCTCACGGGGGTGGTTTGATGGGTCATTTTGGTGTTTTAAAAACATTGGAAACGTTGAAGGAACATTTTTATTGGCCTAGGATGAAACGGGGTGTTCGCCAAATTTGTAATAAATGCATAACTTGTAAACATGCCAAGTCTAAGGTATTACCACATGGTTTGTACACCCCTCTACCTGTTCCTAGTGAGCCCTGGGTAGATATATCCATGGATTTTGTGTTAGGATTGCCTAGGACCAAAAAGGGTCGGGATTCCATTTTTGTGGTGGTGGACAGGTTTAGTAAAATGGCACACTTCATTCCTTGCCATAAAACTGATGATGCCGTGAACATAGCAGACTTATTCTTTAGGGAAGTTGTCAGACTACATGGGGTGCCTAGGAGTATAGTGTCTGACAGAGATGTCAAATTCCTTAGTTACTTCTGGAAGGTTCTGTGGGGGAAAATAGGTACTAAACTATTATTTTCCACTACCCTCAAACAGATGGTCAGACAGAAGTAGTCAATAGGACGTTAACACAACTCTTGCGTGTTGTCATAAATAAAAATTTGAAGAGTTGGGAGGAATGTTTACAATTTGTGGAATTTGCGTATAATAGGGCTACACATTCTACTACTGCTTACTCTCCTTTTGAAATGTGTATGGTTTCAACCCGCTAACCCCTATGGATCTAATTCCTTTGCCTGTAGATGACAGGAACAGTTTGGATGGCAAGAAGAAAGCCGAGCTTGTGAAGTCACTCCATGAAAATGTCCGGCTACAAATAGAAAAGAAGAATGAGCACTATGCGTCCCATGCGAATAAGGGCAGAAAGCAGGTGATTTTTGAACCAGGCAATTGGGTGTGGGTTCACATGCGAAAGGAACGATTTCCAGCACAACGGAAGTCTAAGCTGCAGCCAGAGGAGACGGGTCGTTTCAAGTCATTGAGAGAATCAATGACAATGCTTATAAGTTGGATCTCCCAGGTGAGTATAATATATCTGCTACTTTTAACGTTGCTGATCTCTCTTTGTTTGATGCAGGTGATGATTCGAGGACGAATCCTTTTCAACAGGGAGGGAATGATGAGTACCTGAGTGACCCTACGAGTAAGGACCCGTTGCATGTACCAGTGGGACCAATAACGAGGCTGAGGGCTAAGAAGATCAAGCAAGCAATGCAGGGGTTTATGCAAGCTTGGGTGGATGAATATTCAAATGCATGGTCAAAGACTCTAATTTCAATGCATGACAATATGGGAGATGCGTCAAAACCGTTACAAAGCATTTGGGTCAAAGAACAAGGAGAGAACAATTCAGAGGGCCTTTTACGGCCGTAAGGTTTGGAGTTACGGCCGTCACTTTGCTATCGCACGGCCGTAAAAACCAATTCACGGCCGTAAGGAATTAGGCAGTTTTTTATTCAGAAGGTGTCTTACGACCGTAAGAACCAATGTCACGGCCGTAAGAGTTAAAATCAGTTTTGGACCCGAGGGTCAATTACGGCCGTAAGGTAGATTTTCATGGCCGTAAAAATGCGCCACGTCTTATTTTTGGTATTTTGCGGCTAGGGTTATTTTGGACGCGTTTTGCACTATAATTAGGTTTTCTTGACCATTGTAAGGGACAACTTTGATGATTAATGAGATTGCTTGAATTAGGTGAGTTTATCCCTATTCTTCTTCGTTCTTGATTGAACCCCTTGAACTTATCAAAGGATTTGACAACCTTTGTGGCGTTCACCCCTTTATGGTTCTTCATTCCGCATCTTAACGGGTCTTGGATTTGATACATCCTTGGTTCTTGAGTCGTGAGTGTCGGGTCATATTGTTATCGTCAATTAATCTGGATTTGGAACTTTCCAAGTGTTTAATTCAATTTTCGCGAGATCCCGTGATTCCCCAACAAGAATCACATGAAAAAAGTTTTAGTTTGGTTACGGTTCCTTCAATAACCTAATTGAACCGAAGAATGCCTACTTCTAACACCGGATTCTTACACTATCAACATATTTTATTTGATCCCCTAACTTTCATCATCTTACACTAGTGTATTAATTTTAAAATGAATGACTTCAAATGGACTTTTGAATCACTGGTTTGGATGAAACATCCGTCAACAAATCGTTTGCATGTCTTACATATATGATTAATGTGATGCATAATGTTGTGAGGTAATAGGTTTCAATGTGGGAAGTAATCAGTCGAAAAATGAAAATAAAAACTATGTAAATTTGAACAATGATATAGTAAGTAGTGTGTACGATAATTAATCTGAAAAAAATACCGATGACATGTTGTAGGTTTTGTATACTAATAAAGGACGTTATTTCTCTAATGAGTTTGCTAAAGCATGTAAGGATTTAGATATTTTGACTATGATAATGGGTGATTCTGTAAAAATTCCTAACCTTAACGTAACAAGATCTTAAACTGTTTTATCACTGGAAAAGATGGATTGATTTGCCTTTAACTTGCAAAAAAGGTAAGGATGATTCTCCCCGTCGCCACTCCGGTGTGAGAATTAGTTTTCTGGAGAGAGAGAGCTTGTAATTGTGTTGATAATGAATCAATTTTGTTTGATCAAATGAGCTATTTTTATAGGGCTCAAAGCCCGTAACCTTCTCCTAATGGGAGAAGGAGTCCTTATTGTATAAACTTACCTTATAAGAGAAAATTTCTTGTAAGGGTTGAACTATCACTTTGGGGGAACTTACCTTAAGGATATATCTAACTTTTGGGTCCATGATATGGCCCATTTATTCAATCCCATGAATTAAAGATAATATATGGAAAGTGATAAGCGTATTTTATACACTTATTTGTATGTCTAAATTAGGATTAATTATTGTCGTGTGGGAATATTTTCTATTTAATTTATGTTTATTTGTTTACTTTTCAGAAAATGTCCCAATTGAAGAAGAATGAAGCAATTAATGGAAAAATGACACGATTGGATGTTAATTGGAGCTAAATTGGACAAGTGAGGAGTTTGTGACAACAACCGGAAAACATGCTTGGTGCCAAAGTGACTAAATCAGAGGTTGGAGGACCTAATTGAATGAATTAAGAGCTTGAATGGTCAAACCGAGAAGAAGATAAAGTTTGTGGACTAAATTGCAACAATTGAAAGTTGAGGACTGAAGGTGCAATTAAAAGTCAGGGACTAAATTGTACAGCCGAGAAAAGAGGAAGTCGCGATCGCTGGTGGCATACCAAGCGATCGCGATAAGGTGTTAAATCATAACCCGAGGCTAGAACAACATTACCACGCGATCGCCGGCCTTACGCCTGCGCGATCGCGCGGTTGTCCGACTGGGCCGCATATCAGATTTTTCTCGTGATTTTTAACAGGCTTTGGGCTTTTTGACCTAGGTTTTCTCCAAAACCTATATATACAACATAAGAGGCACGAAAATGAGACCTTTGCCTCTCCATAGAACGAGCCACAATCGAGAAATCAACATCAAATCCTTGGGGAATCAAGTATCGTAAAGGGGCGTGAATTGAAAACAGTTGAAGAATTGATAATTGGTGCAATCTTTCCATTCTTTATATTGTTTTTCAATGAACGTTTATTTTTACCGTTTTTGTTATTTATTGATGATGTGTAACTAATTTTAACGTTGGGATGAACGATGTAGCCTAGTCATATTATTTTAAATCCAAATTCAGTTGTTTTAATGTTTTGTTGCATGTATTGATTTATTATTGTTCTTAATACTTGAATTGCTTGATCACCAATTCATGATTTATTGAGTTATTTTCATAATCCGAGAGGTGAGTTAATAATTTAGAACGTGGTAATAAATCCGGTAATTGAACGAGAGATAGAGATATACTCTTGTAATTATTGCAGTCGTGTGTGAATTCTTGCGTGTTATGCATCTAGATAAGGAATATTCGGACCCACTGTAGAGATACATGATTGACTTATTTAGGTAGAGTTGATTTAAACTCGAGAGAGGAATTTCAATTTAAATTAGTGAATTCGACCGAATGCATATTAGGAAATAAAACTTGAATTGGAGTTAATATAATTGGCTAGGTGAAATCGGGATTCCCAACTACTTTACAATCGTTTTTAAAAACAAAACAAATTTAGCAATTTAATTTTTTAATTGATTTTTTTTTGTTTTAGATTTCAAACATCAAATTATTTTGTTCATTCAAATAAGGTTTAGAACTAACATATTTCGATAATTAATTGCAGTCCTCGTGGGACGATAATCCGGACTCTTAGGTCCACTTTATTACTTCTCACGACTCGTGCACTTGCGGGGATATCTCGCATCGCGAGATATCAGGTGAACAAGTTTTTGGCGCCGTTGCCGGGGACTGTTTTTATATTAATATCGATACCCATTAGTTCTTATTTTACTTTGAACTTTATTTTGCTTATTTTTATTTTTATTTTTATACTATTTTTCAGTTTTTGCTTTCAATTTTTGTTTTCTTTAATTTATGTTAAGAAGGACTAAGTCATTTGATTTGCTTCCTTTTGATACAGAAATTGAACGAACTTTTCGACAGAGGCGTAGACAACAGTTGGAAGCGAATCAACAAACAGACTTAGCCATGGCAGATGATATAATTCAAGATAATCAGGGAAATCAACAAAATCTGCCAGCAGCTGTAAATGGACAGCAACAAAATCATGGAAGGCGCGTTTTGCGAGACTACATGATTCCTCCTTTGGGGAACATTGGAACATGCATAGTACCTCCTGTAATCCAAGCTAACAATTTTGAGATCAAAACCTGTTTGATCTCACTGATCCAAAACTCATGTGTTTTCCATGGATTGCCGTCTGAAGATCCTCATGCACATCTTCGATCCTTTTTGGAATTGTGTGAAATGCAGCGCATGAATGGAGTTTCAGATGATGCTGTGAAATTGAAGTTATTTTCATTCTATTTGGCGGACAAATCTAAAGCTTGGTTATACACTTTGCCCCTACATACAATCACCACTTTTGAAATCACGAGTCAGAAATTTGTAGATAAATTTTTCCCACCTGGCCGCATGTCAAAGCTAAGGCGTGAGATTTTATCATTCAGTCAACAGCCTGGGGAATCAATTTTTGAGGCTTGGGAAAGGTTCAACGAGCTCATCAGACAGTGTCCTACGCATGGAATCGCTGATTGGATACTAGTTCAAACATTCTACAATGGGCTGACAAATGAAAACAAGAAGTACGCCGACTCAGCAGCTGGAGGATCAGTAATGGATATTACATATGAAGAAGCTTCTGAGATTTTTGAGAAGATGGCTGCGAACAGTTACCAGTGGTACTCAGATAGATCTACACCAAAGTCTGGAGGAATTGTTGCAGTTAATGAGATTACAGCATTAAATGCTAAGCTGGATGCTTTAACGAAGAAAATCGACAGTATGGGTGTGCAGCCAGTAAATTCTGTTCATACAACTTTGTGTGATTTTTGTTTCGATAATCACGCGATAAATTTCTGCCCACTTCAACAAAATCAATCAAACCCAGAACAGGTCAACTTCGTAGGAAACAGGCAGCAGGGTGGTCCTTATTCACAAACTTACAACCCAGAATGGAAGAATCACCCAAATTTTTCATGGTCTTACAATCAGAATGTTCAGCGGCCTCCTGGATTTCAGCAACAGCAACAGCAACAATCTCAGAAAAACATATCCGAGAACATAGAAGAGTTAATTCAGCTGGTCAAGAGTCAGAATGGTGAAATAATGAATCAAGCTGTTGAAATAAAAAATTTGAAGAAACAAATGGGAGAGCTGGCATCTAGCAGCTCAATAAGGCAGCCTGGACCGTTACCAAGCAACACTGAAATGAACCCTCGTGAGCATGTTAATGCAATAACAACCAGAAGCGGGGTTCAGTTATCCGAAGTGACTGCAGAGGAATATGAAAAGCAGAAGAGCCAAAAGAAAGATGAGGTGGAAGAGGAAAAAGGTGAAAAAGAACAGAGGTCGACTCCTGAAGTTCAAGAAAAAGTCGAAGAAGAAGTTCGAGTTAGACCACCAGTCAAAGCTTATGTGCCCCCAGTTCCTTATCCACAACGATTGATAAAGCATAAGTTGGAGCAGCAGTTAGGAAAATTTTTGGAAATATTCAAGAAACTGCACATAAATATTCCTTTTGCCGAAGCCTTGGCCCAAATGCCCCTCTACTTAAAGTTTATGAAGGAGATGCTGTCAAACAAAAGAAAGTTGGTTGATTTTGAGACAGTTGCACTAAGTGAGGAGTGCAGCGCCATACTTCAAAAGAAATTACCACAAAAACTGACCGACCCAGGGAGTTTCTCTATCCCTTGCACTATTGGTAATTTCACTTTTGATAATGTATTGTGTGACTTAGGGGCTAGTGTTAACCTAATGTCTTTGTCTGTATACAGGAAACTGGGTTTGGGGGAGCCTAAACCAACAAATATCACACTAAAGCTTGCTAACAGGTCTATACAGTACCCATATGGGATAGTGGAGAACGTGATTGTGAAAGTGGACAAGTTCTTCTTTCCAGTTAACTTTGTGATCCTTGATATGGAGGAGGACTCTCAGATGCCCCTGATATTTGGAAGACCATTTCTTGCTACAGGGCGAGCTCTCATAGACATCGAAAAGGGGGAAATCATTTTTCGAGTCGAGCATGAACAAGTCAGTTTCAGCGTCAAGCCAAGACCGGATCTCGAATATCTAAAGGAAAGTTGCTTCAAAGTGGAAGGAGTAATTCAGAAACCAGAAGAAAATGAGAAGCAAGGGATTAAGTTCGAGGAGGATCTAATCACAAAATATGAGTTCGTAAAGGAAAAAGATGGATGGAGGGACAAAAAGGAAGAAAAGCCGAACATCCCTCAACAATTGGCTAAAAGTGAGGCTTTGGAATTCAAGAAAGTGAGAAAACGAATGGAGATATGCAAGGCAGGGAATTGCAAGAAATGTAAAGCCTCAAGAGGATCATTCAAGCCTCCATGATAAAGAAGTGCAAAAAGTCGAGCTTTAGACTTAAAACGGAGCGCTTGTTGGGAGGCAACCCGACCTTTCTTCCCTTTTATTTATTACGCTTTCATAATTTATTTATTTGCTGAATTTTAGATATATGCATGGTAGGAAAATTGTTTGGGTGTTTTGCATGTTCATGTTAAGGACATTTTTGCATATTAGTCTATTATTGCATATTTAGTAATGTTTTTGATTTTGCATGTTTACATTAGGCTAGGTTTCTATCGTCATTCCAAACTCACACACACTAGTTTGAATCATGAAGTTAATGTTTGGAAAATCATTGCATCAATCATGAAGTGATTAGGGGGGATAAAATTAATTTTGAAAATCACAAATAAGAAAAATTTTCAGTACTGCCGTGTACTAAGCGATCGCGTGCCAATAGGCTTCGGCGATCGCGACTTTGCATTAAAAAATCAACAGATTTTTAAACATTGAACCACGCGATCGCTGGCACTCCAGCCAGGCGATCGCGTGGCTGTACTGAGAGTAAAATCGACAGTTTAAGTGTTGTGCCTCATGTTTTCAATTTCAAACATTATAAACTCGTTTTCTCTCCCCTAATCACCTCATATTTGATCTTACATTCTGTGTGCATGTCATCAACACCTAGTTGTATCAATATCATTGCTATTTCCCGCATCCAAATCAATCAACGGTATGTAATTCTTCACTTGAAACATACTTTACTCAAATTTATGAAATTTTCTTTTAGATTTCGAATAATTGGAATTGTGAATTGTGAAGAAGGGGCTTAAGCTAGTTGTTGGAGTTTGAGATTTGTGGTTTAGTAGACAAAAAGTTTTGGGTTCATTCATGCCTCCAACCCTATGCATATCCATTGATTTTTGCAATGCCCATATAGTGTTTGATGAAATGCCACAAAGACATTCTTGTGCTAATTTTAGAGATTCTTCCGAGCATTTATCTTCATGACATGGTTATCATTGAGTAAGTGTGTTTAGTTCATGAATTAGTACACTACATGGCATGAAATCCATTAAAACAATGTTTGCACCATGACAGCCTCATTGCAAGGCCACTGCAGGGCATTGCACCTGAAAATCCACTCACGTCACCTACTTCTCGACATTGTTTCATGACCCTATTGATCTTCAAATGAGCTGAATTTTTAATATATTGTCGATCATGCGGTGAACTTTAGCGTATCAAAAGATGGCTCAAGAAAATTTATGTTTTTCTAGGCGATGTCAAGGCTTGAATGTGTGTGGTCGACCAATGTTAAAAATTCAAAATTTTGCCTTAACTTTAGTTTGGGGGTGTGGTACTGAACTTCCATTTCTTCTTATTGGTGTTTATGTATTCTAATGTTAATTATTTCTTATTTGCAGGGAAAACACCAGTCAAAACACGCCAACCCAATTTGATACATTACAAACGAAGGGTCGATTCATCCAATGCAGTGCTATAGGAAGCTTCAAGGAAATACGTCCCTCTTCTCAGCTCAACCCCAACATGGAACTTGCTCCATTTTGCACGTAGATCATTATCATATTTCCGATGGCTTGACTTCGCCCTTCGATGCCTAGTCCGGATCATATCATACTCCCTCTCTTGAAAAGGATTCGACCTCGAATCCATTTTTGGTCGGCTTTTCAAACTCCTATTTTTCCAGGCTCGATGATCATTTTTAAGCTTTGTGCGATCTTTTAGACTTTTGGGCTGCTCATTTTTGTCAATGAATTTCTTTCCCGCCTTAAGTTCATGGTTTGATTTATGTCGCTGCAAAACATATTTAATAGAACTGGGGAGGGATGTGTTAGCAAATGCAAATAAACTCATTTTTGTGGTGGACTCTCTTTTCTTTTTCTTTTCACTCTCAAGCTCACATTTTTCTGAGGTCGTGGCCTCAACTCTCTTGTTTTCAATTTTCACACCCTCTCCTTTTTCTGAGGTCGTGGCCTCAACGCTCAAATTTTTCCTCTCAAACTCGTTCTTTATTTTCAATTGGTCCTCTTGGACCTCTTTAGGTGATAGCGGAGCAAGAGTGATCCTTTATCCACCATTCACGAAAGAATATCGATTTTTAAACCCATCATGCACCACTCTCCTATCATGTTTCCATTGCCTTCTCAACAAAATATGGCCAACATGCATAGGTACCACGTCACAAACCACCTCATCCTTATATCCCCCGATGGAAAAATTGACCCTAGCCTGCTTATTTACCTTAATTTCTCCTGACTCGATCAGCCATTGCAATTTATAAGGGTTCGGATGTTTTATCAAGCTCAAACCCAATTTCTCAACCAACATTGTACTAACAACATTAGTACAACTTCCCCCTTCAATCACCATACCAAAAACCTTTTTACCCACTAAGCATCTAGTATGGAAGAGATTATCCCTTTGCTCACCAATTTCATCCACCCTGACCCTAGTACTAAGGACATGCCGATTAACTAGTGAATCTTTAACAGCATAGGTCAGCCCTTCCTCATCACTACTACTAGCCCCAACATTTACTAACTTAGGCATTCCCTTAAATTCATCCTCGGAACTAATTTCGCCATTACCACGCAAAATCATTAGCCTCCTATTTGGACACTGGGATGCTATATGACTCGTACCCAAGCACTTAAAACATTTAATATTTCTATCCCGAGTAGTGTGAAAATCAGAAATATTTTTACCTTTCATTGTAGGCTCCTCCTTCCCTTTCGGGTTATGTTCAACGTTGGATTCCTGCTTCGGTTGTGATGTAGGATAAGATGGTGAGTGTCTTGCTGTCCCCTTTCGCCTTAGTTACCTTTCCACCTTCATGGCCATATGCACCATATCTTCTAGCTCCACAAAATGTTGCAGCTCAATGACATTGGCAATATCTCTATTCAGCTCACTCAAAAACCTAGCCATCGTAGCTTCCTGATCCTCCACCACGTTAGCCTGAATCATCGCCACCTCCATATCCTTGTGATAATCTTCTACACTCCTCAACCCCTGAGTCATACCCTGCAGCCTCTGATAAATATCCCTATAATAATGAGTCGGCACAAACCGCTTCCTCATTATAGTTTTTAATTCACCCCAAGTCTCCATTGGCTCCTCAAGGTTCCTCCTCCTACTCGTCACTAGTTGATCCCACCAAATATTGGCATAATCTGTGAATTCAATCACAGCTAATTTCACCTTCTTCTTTTTCGAATAATTTTGACAATCAAATAGTCGTTCAACCTTGGTTTCCCAATCCAAATATGCCTCCGGATCACTCCTACCCTGGAACGATGGTATTTTCACTTTAATTTTCCCAAGGTCGTCATCAACAACATCTCTACCCCCACGATGCCTCCTAGCATCACGACGCTCCCTATCATGCCTCCTCTCATGCCTATCTCCTCTATCCCTCCTTCGTATACTTCCCAAAGATATACTTCCACTTTCACTTTCCATGCCCTCATCATTCATACCAACCTCACGCCCGTTACCTCTCCTAACTCGAGAACCATCATGAGATTGATCCCGAGGTCTTTGTTCACGCTCTGCACCTCGATTCTCCATCTGTGCCATAAACCTCTCAAATTGTGCCCTCATTGCTGCAATATCATCATTACCATGTTCATTCCTTCTATTCACACCCCGTGCTGTTTTCTGTCTCCAATAGAAGATGAAGATGTGGAAACCTCTCTATCAGACATTTTTAAGACACGAACAAGGAAATTCGAAATATTTGGGAATTTTCGGAATTTTTTTTAAATCTGCCAGAGAATTGGACTACAAGTATGACAGAAAAAACGGAACTGGATTTGGACGAAAAACGAAGAAGAAAAACACTTTTGAATTTTTTGGACTGACTCTTATGGATCAAACTGAAAGAATTTATGACTGACACAAAACGCGAAGAACACGAAAAAAATCAAGAAATCCAAGAAACGTTAGAATCTGAAATAGATCCAAGCTCTGATACCGGATGACGCGATCCCAGTCGGGGAATCTCATCGAACAATGCGGAATAACGACAATTAAAACCTAGGAAAGATCTAAATCAGATCTAACACGAAAATAACAAGAACACAAATAAATAAACGGAAATTAAAAGATAGATTTGACGGTAAAACCTTGACCCGAAAATCACGACGCAATTAATGACAATGCGGATTGAAGAACCAAGATTGGTTAACGCCACAAGGGTTGTCAATTCTTTGATAAGTTCGTTGGGTGAACGCCACAAAGAACGGATCTTTGATAAGTTCGAAACAAAAAGGAAAAACTCAACCTTTAACAAGAGAATCCTCTCTCAATTTAATTCATAAACTCAAACTTAAATTGTTTACAATCATGGTAAAGAATATAAATAAGCAAAATAACCTAGTCGCTAATTTACTCAAAATAGAATTCTAATTAAAATAGAACACTAAATTAGGAAAATAACCTAAAAACTAAAAGGAAATAAAATAATTGGAAAATCCGGAAAATCTGGCCGCTACTCATTTACGGTCGTGAATAATTCTTTTACGGCTGTAATTGCCTCTCTGATCCAAAACTGCACCATCAGTTACGGCCGTGACGAATCTCTTACGGTCGTGAAATGCCCTTGCTTGAATGTTACGGCCATAACTTTCAGACTTACAGCCGTAAGCATTGTTATGCTACAATTCTTTTTTTGCTCGATAATTGGTTACGACCGTGATAATAGCTTTTACGGCCGTGAATATATGGGTTACGGCCGTGAAGGTCCTCCATTACGGCCGTATTGGATTTTCTGCCCAAATAACTTCGTTTTCTCGGCTTGGCTTGATCCGTCCCTCTTCTCGGCTCGACCCCAACATGGAACTTGCTCTGTTTTATACGTAGATCATTGTCATATTGTTGATGGCTCGAATTCACCCTTTGATGCCTGGTCCATATCATATCAACCCGTCCCTGACTCTTAAAGCGGATAAAATGGGTGCGCAGGCCCGACCTTACTGATAAAATATGAATGGACGTGCAAGTAAAAACTTGGAATTAAAACAATGGGTTCATACAACTCTATACTGACTAGTGACATGATGACGAAAAAAGAACTTGCAGGAGAATGGTGCTTATTTTTAGTATGGCTTCAGATTTTCAACGTTCCATGGTCGAGGAAGGGGCTTAGATTCCATTGTTCTTAAACTGTATGAGCCCTTTCCGACCTTTCGGATAACTTCGAATGGTCCTTTTCAAATAGGTCCGAATTTTCCTGGTTGATGACCGGCGGCTTCACTTCGGCGCAAGATGAGATTCCCCATTCTAAAGTCTCTTTTCTTGACTCGGAGGTTGAACTTCCTGGACATGGCCTGCTGATAAGCGGCTATTTTTAGGGTGGCATCTTCCTTGACTTCTTCTAAAAGATCTAGATTTTCTCTTTGTCCCTCGAGGTGGTCGGGTGAATCCGTTGACATTATGCGGAAATTGGGTACTGGTACTTTCACCGGAACGGCTACTTCCATTCTGAAGGCTTGCATGAATGGGGTTTCCCAGGTTGCTATTTTGAATGTTGTTTGATTTGTCCACAAAATTTCAGGAAGGAGATCGGGCCAATCTACTTTGGCATTGTGAAGGCGGGCTCTCAAGTTTTGTAATATAAGTCTGTTTGTTACCTCTGCCAATCCATTATTTTATAGGTGTAAAATCGAAGTTAACTTGTGTTCTATTCCAAAATTCTTGTAGAACTATTTGAAGGACTGGCACTCGAAAAATCTGATCTGCGGCCTAGTCGGATAAGCACGCGATCGCGCAGGCGTAAGGCCGGCGATTGCGTGGAAGACCCAAAAACTCTCGGGTTATAATTTAATACCTTCTCGCAATCGCTTAGTATGTAACCAGCGATCGCGACTTCGCTCTTTTCTTGGCTGTACAAGTTAGTCCCCGTCCTTTAATTGCAGCCTTAGTCCTCCACTTTCAATTGTTGCGATTTAGTCCCCAAACCTTATCTTCTTCTCGATTTGCCCATTCAAGCTCTTAATTCATTCAATTAGGTCCTCCAACCTCTGATTCGTTCATTTCGGCACAATGCATCTTTCCAATTGACGTCACAGACTTATCAATTGCTTGTTTTAGCTCCAATCAACATCCAATTATGCATTTTTCTCGTCAATTACTTCATTCTTCATCTTTTGAGATATTCTCTGCAAAGTAAATAAATAAACACAATTTACATAGCAAATATTCCAAAACGACAATAATTAAACCTAATTTAGACATACAAATAAGTGCATAAAATACACTTATCACTTGGCCAGTAATAACCGTATCTCACCAATTTTGTTATCAGAGTACTTGCTCCTTGGTGTCCTCCACAAATCCCTTCGTGAACCTCGGCCATAGTAAGGACAGCTACTTTCGGGGTCAGACATCAGAGGTAGGGGAGTGTGAAACTTCGAAGATACAGAGTGTTTTGCATGATTGTGTATTTCGGGGCCCATGCTCTAATTCTTCTTGCCTTTGCTTTGTCACTCGGGAATTTTCCAGATAGCAAGAATTCAATGATTGGATCCATCCAGGAGGGCTCAAGCTCCAAGATGTCTGTGACATCGGGTCAATGTTCAATACTAGGCTCTTGAAGTGTTCACACAAACATTGTTAGTTCCAGATTATCCAGGTTGGAGAAAGTAAGTCTTGACATGGCATCGGCTTTGTGATTGGCCGATCTCGATATCTTGTCTAACTGCATGATCTGAACTTCATTTGCAAGTTAAGGACTATCATTCTCTAAGATGACATATTTTTCATCTTTCACTTCAAAAGCCCCATTAACCTACTGTACCACCAACTATGAATCACTCATCACCTTGACATGCTCGACCCCAAATTGTTGTGCGGCCTGAAGCCCAGCGATGATAGCCTTATATTATACACCATTATTAGTGACTGGGAAATTGAATCTAACATTGTGCCATCATCCTTTCTCAGTATGATTTTGGCCCCTGAGCCTGCAACATTCGATGCTCCATCAACTTGCAAAGTCCAATTGTCCTCTTTCCTGTCATGACCTGCTGTCCTGAGGTCTTGGGGTGAGTTCGGTGACGAAGTCTACCAAGACCATTGAGTAGGCGACTAGTGACGTCCAGTTTTTGCAAGATCTGTTTCAGAAGTAGATTTGTGTGAACGATTATGGCATGAACTTGAAAGTAAGGTCTCAACTTTCTGGCTGCTATGACGAGGGCAAGCAAGAGCTGTTTTGCTAGAGTGGATTGGGTTTCTGCGTTTAGTAATATCATGTTGACATAATAGACTGGTTTCTGAATTTTCCCTTCTTCCTTGACCAAAATGGCGCTAACTGCAAGTTCTAATACTGTTAGATATAGAGAAAGATCATCCCCTAGATTTGGCTTTACTAGTAACGATGGTGATCCAAAATATTCTTTAAGCTTTCTGAAGGAAAGAAGTTTCGCTCTCTTCATCCTACTTGAATTCTTTATTTTCTCTGAGAGACTTGAAGAAAGGGAAGCATTTATCCGTTGCCCTGGACATGAAGCAGCCTAGTGCTGCTACTTTTCCTGTGAGTTTCTGGACTTCCCTTATATTCCTCGGAGGTTCCATAGATGTGAGGGCTATGATTTTATCGGGATTAACTTCAATGCCTCGCTGAGTGATCATGAATCCCAAAAATTTACCTGAACTTACCCCAAAAGCCCCTTTGTTGGATTCAGTTTCATGCGGTGTTTGCGGAGTGTAGAGAAAATGTCTTCCAGGTCTGCTACGTGATGCTCCTTTCTCGAGATTTTCATGACCATGTCATCAATATAAACTTCGATCTTCTACCCTATGTGTTTGGAAAAAACAATGTTCACAAGTCTTTGGTAGGTAGCCCATGCGTTTTATAGTCCGAAAGGCATGACCTTATAACAATATATTCCTTCGTCAACCATGAAGGATGTTTTCTTTTGGTCTTCCAGAGCCATTTTGATCTCTGAACCCGATGTGGAATCCCCCAATCTGTGTATCCGAGGAAGAGGATAAACTGTCTTTGGGGCATGCTTTATTCAGATCTGTGAAATCAATACAAACACGCTATTTACCATTTGCCTTCTTTACCAAGACTACGTTGGCCAACCATTCCAGATATTTCACTTTTTGATGAATTCTGCTTTCAAAAGTTTATCGACTTCTACCTTGATTATTTGCCTTCTTTCCATTGCGAACTGTATTCCTTGCTGTTTTACGGGCTTCTCAGGATAGCGTAATGAAACATCGGAGTCTTTACAACCTGAAACGAAGTCATTCTCATGACCTATTTTTCTCTCAATCCCAAAGAAGTTGGAAGATCTATCAAACCTATAGGCCTTATTGTTCCACTACTAAAGCTAGTCAGAGGAGTAATGATCTGCTGAAGCCGTTCCTTTGGAAGTTGCATCTTGTCGAAAGGCTTCCAAAGAAAGAACATTGGTTGCGCTTCCATTGTCTACGAGTATTTTTCTTACATCAAAATTTGCAATCATGGTATTGATCTCGACTACGTCATCATGAGGGTAAGAAATCCCTTTTATGTCGAAGTTGCTGAAACTGATGCTGGCCAAGAGTTCGAGGGCATGACTGGGCGACCCGACTTCTTAACTTCCCTATGCCCGGGCATAGTTTTTCCTGGCATTATTCGAATTACCACCTAAAGCTATTCCCCCCGACAATAAAATTTATTATACCAGTAGGCTTGTTCTCTTCTTTTTTCTCATGATCTTGAGGGCCTTTATCATCTTTCTTCAGGTAATTCCCGAGAAAACCCTTTTTAATGAGGGCTTATATTTCTGGTTGGAGTATTCTTCATTCATCCATGTAATGACCCAGACTCCTGTGAAAATCACAATATTTGATACGATTTCTGTAATACACTTTTTTTTTTCGTTTTACGTTCTTTCTTGGATTTCACGTAATTGTTCTATTAATGTCTCTATTAATCATTATTGACATTATTATTGTTGATAATTATTTGAACTATTTTGCAGTGGAAGGAATTGAACGTCATCTCGTTCAATGTGCCAAATATGTCAATTAATAGTTTATAAATTATCTACATGCAATTTTATGACTAATAATTTATTTTATTTGTTACTTGCCAAATTCTACTTTAATTGAGTAATAATTTGCCTAAATTGCAAAAATTGAAATTGTCGAGTTTAGGGGCACTTTGAATTTAATTGAGGGTTAGGGACTTAAATTGCCAAATTAAGAGAGTTTGGGGTTTGGTTTGTAAATTATCCAAAATTTATACTAAACCTAACCTAAATAACCCACAAACCCGTCCCTCACCCACGCTCCCTCTCACTCTCGCGCAACGCATCTCCCTCGGTCTCTCTATCTCACTCGATCCCACCATCGCCGCCCGCCTCTCCCTCGGTCTGTCTCTTACGGTCGGCCACCACGACCCAACCACCACACCACCAACCTCGTGGTAAGACGCCCCCTCTCGCACAAACACACACAACACAGACACACCTTCACGCACACAAACATACACACTTCGACACACACACACACACACACACACACATATATACATGGATTTCCGTGTAAATGGTTGATAAATGTACTTTCCATATAAAATTTCAGAAATTTAAGAGCAAATTTAAGATTTTATTTGTTAGAATCGATGGGCAAGGTGCTTAGGTGTAGGTGTATATTATCATGTATGTATAGGTGTATGTAAATATGTAAATTTTGGATTTTTATGTGGGCATATATACATATTCAGATTTTTGGCTATGAAAATAAAATTTTCAGATTTGGGACTTATGAAATTTTGATTAATTGATGTGCTACAATATTAAATTTGAGGTTTGAATGTATATATATATGATCATGTATATGTATATGAATATTTAAACAACATGTGTGATTTTGGAATTTTGGGATAATGGTATAAAAGAGTAAACTTTAACATTTAAGGAACAAGTTATTTTAAATTGAATTTACGCTCAAAGTTATTAATTTGTAGTTTAAGATCATTTTTGGAATAAGTAGTGCCTAGTTTTGACTTGTGAAAATTGATAAGTAAGATTTCAAATTTGTCCTTGAACTTAATATATTACTTCGAATATGATATTATATGTCTTTAGACATGTTTGAATCAAATTGTGAGTCACATAGAAGTTTTAACCTCGGTTAATAGTGTTGTTTAGTGTTAAAAGAATAGTTAATGTTTTGGACTAAGAGTTATATTCTGTGAATGGATGGACATAACTAGGATTGTGGGCACATTGACGTTACGAGCAAACAAGTACTTCCACTAGTAATTTAAGACGGTAAATCCTAAGGACGTCAAGTAAGTAAACTTCCCCCTATTTTTATCAAAGTTGAATGTAAATGTGAAATTAATGTTTAAACGACTGTCTTGCAACTTACTTGCTTTGATGGATTTCGTTTACCTTATGAAAGTATATGTTATTAAGAAGAATGTTCAAGCATGCACGTTATCATGTCATTTCATCATCCAGAATGCATTGGCATCGAAATTGGGAAGTCAAATGTTTCTAAATGAAAGAAATGTGTCAAGGTGCAAGTTTGTTCAAAAGTATGTATCCCAAGTTTTTAAGAAAGAATGGGTGTACTTCTGGTTAATGAAAGATGCGAGTGGGAAATGGGGCGCGGGGGATCGGCGTACCCAAACGTAATGAGCCGCATTGCGGTGGAATGAAGTGAATGAGCCGCTTTGCGGTGGAATAAAGTGAATGAGCCTCTTTGCGGTGGAATGAATGTTAACCGATTTGCGGTTTTACTTGTAAATGTGATCTGGTTCCAAATAAGAATTGCCCACTGTTATCTGATTGACTAGAAGTTACATCAAGTGAGCTCACGATGGAAATGAAGTAAAAGTTTTGAAATGTCAAGTGAAAGTTTGAAAAGTTTGAAAGTTGGGAAAGGTTAAAGTGAATGGGGATACATACTTCCAAATTTTAAAGCATTTCATGTCATAAGCATGCATCACTTGCATAAGTTTACTTACTGAGCTTTAGCTCACCCCAATCCCTCCCCAACATTTCAGGTGATGAAAGCTAGATGACATGAGGAGAGCACTTGGTGGTTGACTCAGACAGTACCGCTGTCATTTTTGAAATAAAGTTAAATTTACTTAAGTTATCATCTAAATTATTGCTCGTTCATTTTATTGATTAAGGTTTGGTTGAAGTTAGCATAAAATGAAGAATGGTGTCGCTTTAATGATTTAACTACTTACTATTCCATTTGTCAATGTCTATTGTTTTTGGGAAATTTTATGTTGAGGAGTTCGGGGATTGAATGAATTGGCTTGGCGATGATGAATGTGGTTGAGATGTGGTTGATCTTGTTTAAATTATTATGTCGGTTTTGTTGTCTCTCTACAGGTTGGTTAAATCCAATTTATGGAGACTCTGCCGAAATTTCTGTAAAAATTTATAATAGATAAATGAAAATTTTAATGTTTAAACGATTTATTTTCCATATAATGTGAATGGAAGTTAACATGCTTAGGTTTTAGATTTTTAAACTTGGAGTGTTACAATTTCGTCCGTCAATTTTCCCCCTGATGGGTCTTGGCCACAACAAGCTTTCTTGACCTTTAATTTCTATGAGAATGTGAGACCGAGGTAGACTCAATGGAGTGGAATTATGATGCCCGTAAGAGTTCCCCTTTGTATTAGGTTGGGAAGAGCTCCGTCCATCTTCTTGTCTTGACCTCTTATTTTCGTGCCTGATGGGTTCTGAAGATTGTGTTGTTGTTGATTCATGATTTTGATCCTAGGCCTTCACTGACAATAGTTCTCTTCTGAGAAACTTGATTAAATTTGTAGGTGGATTTTTAGACAATGACATTTTGAACTCCTAACTCCTTATAGTTAGGGTTAGAGCTAAAGTTACCGATGCAATGTGAAGATCGGGAATCTGAAGCCTCTCACCTTTGAAGCGGGTCATAAATTCTCGTAGTGTTTCACTGGGCCCTTTTCTCAATTGCATGAGGGAAGCGACTGTCTTCTTTATCTTTTTGCTGCTTGCAAAGAAGGCTGTTAATTTCTCAGTAAGGTCGGCGAAGGAAGAAATTGACTCGAATGGTATTGTGGAAAATCAGTCCCGAGCTGCATTGGTCAAAGTCTGCGGAAAGGCCTTGCATAATTTTTTATCGAGAGAATTTTACATGTCCATGACATCTATGTATGTGTTCAGGTGATTGTTGGGATCTGTGGTTCCATCATATTCTTTTATCCGAGGGTACTTGAATTGTTCTGGCAAGGGGAAAGTTATTATTTCAGGGGTGAAAGGGGTTCGTCTTGTGAAAGTGGCCCGAGCTTCCATATTTTATCTGATCCCGTCCACTATTCCCTCCTATATGATTTTGGAAATTTCTTGTTGTGTCATGTTGCTAGATCCTTTAGTTATGGGATGGGCCCCCTGATTCCCAGGGAATTGATATCCACGGGATTAACTGTCCTTTGGTCTTCCCTGGGAATCACCTCAGGAGTGTTTATCTCTGGTTCTACCTGACGTTGGGCTTGTTGTTGAAGAATTTGATGGAGGTCATGAAGATGGTGCTGGAGTTCATTGAAGGCTTCTCTACTAACTGGTTCATTATCTAGCGAGACTTTTGGGTATTGCTTCTTGACCGTCTTCAAGAGATGGGAGATTACTCCTTCAGCTGATATATTGGCTTGAAGAGGTTTCCCCGTGGATGTGGAAGGGCGAACTTAACGTCTACTAACCCTTTCTAATCGTATCATTTCCCACATACGACGCCAATTGATGCTGTAAAAATTTATAATCTTGACGTGGTAAGATTTGAAACTGCTTGATCACTGGAAAAGATGGATTGATTTGCCTTTAACCTGCAAAAAAGGCGAGGAGGATTCTCCCCATCACCCCTCCAATGTGAGAATTCGTTTTCTAGAGAGAGAGAAAGAAGTAGAGAAAGAAATACAAAACTGTTAATTGTGTTGATAATGAATCAATTTTATTTGATCAAAGGAGCTGTATTTATAGGGTTGAAAGCCTGTATAACCTTCTCCTAATGGGAGAATGAGTCCTTATTATATAAACTTACCTTATAAGAGAAAAATCCTTATAAGGGTTGAACTTTCTCTTTTGGGGAACTTAACTTAAGGATATATTTATGACTATTAAAATAGGTCGACCTTAGCGGAATGGACCAACCTTAAAATAGGTAGCTGAATGGACCGCCCTTAAAATAGGTCGACCTTATCTTTGATAAATAAGATCGAGACTTTTTAGACCGATCAATGGGTATTGAAAAGTAGAAAGTTATAAAACCATTCAAATTCCAATCATATTTTTCTTTTTATTATTTGATTGATAATTGAAAATTTGTAAGGAAAATTCAATAATGCAGATTTTTCAATAAATTTCAAAAAATATTGTTGAACTTGATGTCAAATTCCATGTTTTGAATTGAGAAAAGAAAATGTAAGAAAAAAGTTTACCACGACACATGCTTTGTGCGGTTTGGATGGTCACAAAAATTGTGAAAAACTTCTTTACAACTCATTTTAACCATTTTCCCCTTCCAATAACTTCAAATATCCCTTTTAAAAAAATAAAATAAAATAATAACTTCAAATATCCATCTCCAGACCTTATAAAAAAAATTATTACAGAATATTTAAATGCATTATAGATTAATATTACTGACTAATAAAAGACAAAATATTAAGGATAATATGGACATAAAACCTAAAAAATTTAGAGTGTCATTGAGAAAAGAGAATAATGCAATAATTATCAAAAGAATAAAAATAATCTATAATTTGAATTTTATTTACTATCGGTCACATATAAATTGATTTTGCATTAATTGAAATCCCTAATTAAATTATTAAAGTAAATTGATAAAATTCGAAATTTCCTAAAATGACAAAAAATAGGCGAGAAACCGTGTGCAAATTTATTAATGCCTATATAAATATATTATTATTATTATTATTATTATTATTATTATTATTATTATTATTATTATTATTATTATTATTATTATTATTATTATTATTATTATCATTATTATTATTATGTGCATGCATTGCATGACTTATGTATATGATGAATGATATTGTTCGGTGGGATACCATTCGGAAACAATGTATTTAGAAGTTCCTCTTGATAAAAATAGTTTGTATCATCTATTACTTCATCAAAACTGACAAATTCTACACTTTCTACACAAAAATAACTCAATTATAGTTTGTCATTTTGGTAGTCAACATACTCGTATTTTATTGAAAAAATTCATGATGTGCTACAAAATTAAAATGAGTTGCATATAATTATAATACACACATACATTGTATATTATTAGGTAATAAATTAATGTAATGAACTATGTTATTAATATTATTGATGTTGTAAAAATCTCTAACATTAATGTGGCAAGATCTGAAATGCTTGATCACTGGAAAAGATGGATTGATTCGCCCTTAACCTGAAAAAAAAGCGAGGATTCTATCCGTCGCCCCTTTAGTGTAAAAATTAGTTTTCTGGAGAGAGAGAGAGAGAAATATATACCTGAGAAATTGTGTTGATGAATAATAAGTTCCTTAAACAGAAAATGAGCTATATTTATAGGCCTCAAAGGCCATTACCCTCTCCCACTAGGAGGAGTCCTTATCGAAGAATATTACCTTTCAGGGAAAGAATCCTTATAGGAGTTGGACTTTCAGTTTACAATTACACTCATTTTATTGGTTACAAGACCAGGCCCACTTACGAAGCCCATGGAGCAAGAATGATTCGTGACGGCCCCCTGGTACACCAAGGTCGAGATAGGCCGACCCAAAAACCCAAAGTTAGGATATGTGGTAGAGAGGTCGGCATATACCCGACCTAATATCTGGAATAGAGCTTGGGGAACATATGCCCGACCCATGAACCTATTATTAAGAAGGCCTATCATAAGGTCGGGCCCATGTCTCGACCTAAAGGTCTTGTTGGGCCAAGGT
Source organism: Ligustrum vulgare (assembly GCA_963555705.1). Lineage (NCBI taxonomy): Eukaryota > Viridiplantae > Streptophyta > Magnoliopsida > Lamiales > Oleaceae > Ligustrum > Ligustrum vulgare. The sequence goes on from OY743186.1 coordinate 19,809,704, forward strand.
ATAGACCTTTTGGGCCCATAGCTCCGTCTTTGAATGGTATGATAGGGAAATCACACCAATCATTGGCCCCCGTGCACTCAGAGACGTGCACCAGAGATCGGGAGTAGGTCTCTGAGTGCACTTGTATCTGACAGCTGTAGTATTTATGTCTGACAACTGTAACGTATTTTGCCAACCACTTTTATTTCAATCAATGAATAGTTCCTGCTCAGATGCGTGGCATGTGTCTTAGGTGAAGGTGGAGATTTGAAACTTTTCCCTCCATTTTTTCCCATATATATGTGGTCCCTATTTCTCATTTGTTTTACTTTGCGAATTTGTGAGATATCGGAGAACTCCTCGGGAAGGTAGCATGACCTTTTACCTCAACAAAAGTTCAAGCATATTAGGTAAGCTCGACCAAACACGACCTCTTTCGTCCATATAATTTATTCCTGGAAATATGGTTAGGCAAGTGTCTATTGACAACGAACCATTAGAGGTCGATGATTTAGGTTTCTACCCACCTCCGCCCCTTTCTCCACATGACGAGTCGGGTAGTGGGGAAGAAATTGAAGAAGAAAATAGGAGGCTGAGTCAAGCCGACCTTGAGCAACCTACTTTTAACAATAGAATGAAGGAACACATGATCGAGGTTGATATGAGGATACTTAGGTTGTCTGAAGGGTACACTGCTAGGGTCCTAGAAAGGATGACGTGTGTTACCATTGCCGAGAGGGGAAAATGGTGGTGTTTCATGACTTGCTCGTGGCCGGGCTTAGATTTCCCCTTCATCATTTCTTTATTGCTTTTCTGTTGACTGTGGGCATCTGACCGGGTCAGCTCGCTCCCAATGGCTGGAGAATTCTAATCTACTTTTTAATTTTATATAGGAATCTAGGGATCAAGCCAACGGTCGACCTTTGTAAATGTGTTTTAGATTTAAAGTATTTACCCCGATGTAATAGCTTTGTTTACTTTAGTGGGAAGGGCAATTTTTTGGCTCCCTGGGTCCCTTCCTCGATCAAACAATGGAAAGAAAAGTTCTTCTTTATAAAGCCGAGAGAGGTAGAGACTTTATTCTGGCCGACCTTTAGGAAGCCAGATGTTGATAGCTTTAATAGGATGATGAATCTAAGAGAGGAGGTTATCACCAAGATCATGGATAATGCCGTAAGGGTGTGTGACTTTGGTCTTTTGGTTGAAGAAGCCTTAGATCTTGTAGATAATGAAATTTTAGATCAGGTCGGTCTCGAACTTCAGCGTGGTAGGGTTCGGCCTCTTAAATTACGTAATCTAAAGTCTTTTCCCTTTTCATGTTTTTGTTGACTTATTTTTCAAATGTGCCCTTACCATTCTATTCTTTCCTGTTTTAGGGATGGCTTTTGATTCAGACAAATTAAGGAAAACGGCCGAGGCCAAGGTTCGGGAGGCTGTAGAAAAAGGAGGGAGGATGGTGTTGTGCACCGTCGACCCAAAAAAAGACCTCTTCAGGTCTAATCTAGGATCGGGGAGACTTCCAGGAGAAAGAAGGAGGCTCCCCAAGCACAGGATGACGAGAGGGACACCCGACATGAAACCCAAGAAGAGCCCAGAGAAGCCTCCTCTACACCCGAGATTGTTTATGAAATTTCTACGTTGGCCAACTTCAGGAAAAAGCTGGAGAAGAACCTTCACCCCAGCCTCGTGGAAAAATATTCTGAAGAGGTCGCCCTTGAACAAGGGGCCGACCATTTCATGAATGCTGCTCTGAAGGTATATTGTCTTCTTCATTTCTTTTGTACAGTGGTGTTGATATTCTTTGCTAACTCTTTTGCTCGATTTGTAGCTGGTAAGCATTGACCGATGATTAATCATCCAAGGCTTCAAAATGGGGGAAACGTCGAGCTAGCTCGTGCATTCCGTCCAGTACGAGGCCACCAAGGCCAAAGTTGCTAAGGAGAAGCTTGCCAAGGTTGAGTCTAACTTGGCATTGATGACTCAAGAGGGGGACCTTGTTCGGGAAGAGAATTCCAAGCTCGCAGACAATCTCCATGGTGCTCGTGAGGAAATTACCAATGCCAAGGCCGAGGCAGTCGAAGCTTTTAAGAGGTCGAGGAGTACGACCTCGCTCTGGGAAATTACACCCTTGAGTCATATGCCCAGGGAATGAAACAGGTCCGATCATGGGTTAGGCTCCATGCTCCCAACCTGGATACCACACCATTGTCTAGGTTTCCCCTGAGGGCAGAGGATCTTGACCTGACCCCGTTTGAAGAAGGGGGTGATGCAGAAGCTACCTCATATGAAGAGGTCGGGGATGCTAGTGACCTCCCCAGCAGTGACGCATATTCTTGTTATTTTGTAATTTCTCTCTCCTTTTTTTTTTTTTTTAACACTGAAGTAGATACCCGGGGTATGCACCGAGGACTCCTTGTATTTTTTGAAAGTTGTGAATGGAAGTTACAGTTTTTTCATGCATGTTCCTTTTACTTGTATATTTTTGTGGAGCTATTCATACTAGTCAAGAGCTTGACTCAATAACTTTTGACAATAATTTGTAAGGTCGTTCTTGTTGGCAGACCTTGTAAATTATTTGAACAAAGAAGGGGTCTTGCCTTTGACTTTGTGTTTTTGAGAGAATAATTTGTAAGGTCATGCTTGTTGGCCTACCTTGTAAATTATTTGGACAAAGAAGGGGTCTTTCCCTTGACTTTGTGTTTTTGAGAGAATAATTTGTAAGGTCGTTCTTGTTGTCCAACCTTGTAAATTATTTGGACAAAGAAGGGGTATTGCCCATGACTTTGTGCTTTTGAGAGAATAATTTGTAACGTCGTGCTTGTTGGCCAACCTTGTAAATTATTTGTAAGGTTGTTTTTGTTAGCCAACCTTGTAAATTATTTGGACAAAAAGGGTGTCTTGCCCTTGACTTTGTGTTTTTTAGAGAATAATTTGTAAGGTCGTGTTGTATGACCGAACTTGTAAGCTATTTGTAGGAAATAACTTGTAAAGTCATGCTTGTGACTAACCTTGTAAATTATTTGAGGGGAGTAACTTGTAAAGTCATGTTATGTGACCGACCTTGTAAGATATTCCTATGCTGGATCTTTTACATCTATCTTTGGAAATAATACTTTTATTGAAGGAGGGATTGAACTGTGGGTCTCGTTAAAACCTTATCCAGAAAAATCCTTTCAGAAAAAATTTGGGTAAGGAAAAAGAGTACCCGTCCCTGACTCTTTAAAGCAGATAAAATGGGCACGCAGGCTCTACCTTACAGACGCAATGTGAATGGACATGCAAGTCTGACTTTGGAATTAAAAATAACGAGCGCAGACCCGACTCTACATTAACTAAATGATCTAATGATAAACGAAAAATAAACTCTATGGAGAATGGTGCCTATTTGTAGTAGTGCTTTAGATTTTTGTTGTTCCATGGTCGGTCGGGGAAGGGGCTTAGATTCCATTGTTAAAGGGCTGTATGAGCCCTTTCTGAGCTTTTGGATAACTTCGAATGGTCCTTCCCAAATAGGACCAAGTTTCCTTGGTTGATGACGAGTGGCTACACTTCGACGCAAGACTAGATCCCCCATTCAGAAGTCTCTTTTTAAATCTTTGTCCCTTGAGGTGGTCGAGTGAATAAGTTGTCATTGCGCAAAAACTGGGGACTGTTACTTCAGGATCCCAGTATTGCACCTCGACCTGACGTCATGGACATCACCTTGAAAGTAAGGTCTTAAATTTCTGACTGCTATGACGAGGGCAAGCGAGAGCTGTTTTGCTAGAGTGTATCGAGTTTCAGTATCTAGTAACATTTTACTGATGTAAAAGACTGGTTTGTGAGTTTTCCCTTCTTCCTTAATAAGAATGGCGCTAACTGGATGTTTAGATACTGCTAGTTATAGAAAAAGATCATTGCTTGGATTTGGATTTACTAGAATCGATGGTGACCCCAAATATTCTTTGAGTTTTTTGAAGGAAGCTTCGCATTCTTTGTCCCATTTGAACTCTTTATTTCCTCTGAGACTTGAAGAAAGGGAAGCATTTATCTGCTGCCCTTGACATGAAGTGGCTCAGTGCTGCTACTCTCCCTGTGAGTTTCTAGACTTCCCTTATGTTTCTCGGAAGTTCCATAGATGTAAGGGCTATGATTTTATTAGGATTAACTTCAATGTCCCGCTGGGTGATTATTAATCCCAAAGATTTTCCCGACCTTATTCCGAAAGTGCACTTGGCATGATTTAGCTTCATCTGATGTTGTTGAATTGTAGAGAAGATGTCTTCTAGGTAAGCTATATGGTCTTTCTTTATTGAGCTCTTTACGACTATGTATTAACTTCAATGCCCTGCTGGGTGATTAATCCCAAAAATTTTCCCGACCTTATTCCGAAAGTGCACTTGGCATGATTTAGCTTCATCTGATGTTGTTGAATTGTAGAGAAGATGTCTTCTAGGTAAGCTATATGGTCTATCTTTATTGAGCTCTTTACGACTATGTCATCAACATAAACTTCAATGTTCAGTCCTATGTGTTTGGAGAAGACCATATTTACAAGTCTTTGGAAGGTATCCCCAACATTCTTTAACTCGAATGGCATGACGTTATAGCAGTATATTCCTTCATCTCAACCATGATGAAGGCTTTTTCTTGGTCTTCCTGTGTCATTTTGATCTGATGATACCTCGAGAAAGCATCAAGGAAGCTGTATAGCTCGAAACCTGATGTGGAGTCCACCAATCTGTCAATTCGGGGAAGAGGATAATTGTATTTGGGGGCATGCTTTGTTCAGATATGTGAAATCTATGCAAACTCGCCATTTACCATTAGCCTTCTTCACCAAGACCACGTTGGCTAACCATTCTGGATACTTCGTCTCCTTGATGAATCTTGCTTTCAAGATTTTATCGATTTCCTCCTTGATTATTTGCCTTCTTTTAGTAGAGAACTGCCTTCTTCATTGTTGTACAAATTTCTTATCGTTTTGGACAAGTCGATGTACAACAAGTGCGGAGTCAATCCCGGGCATGTCCTCTGCGCTCCGTGTAAAAATATCAAGATTTCTTTTCAAGCACTGTGACAGTTATTCCTTCATAACTTTGGGAAGTTCGTTTTGGAATGGTGAAATTTTTGCTTTCTGAGATAAGAACTTTCTCCAATTCTTCCACTAGTGACATGCATCTTCCATGGGAGGTTCAATCGACATTAACTCTGTCTTCCCTTTTTCAATGCAGCTAATGTAACAACTTCTGGCCATTTCTTGGTTTCCTCATATCGTTACTACGCCTCCGGGAGTGGAGAACTTGACTGCCAAGTGGTATATTGATACAATTGCTCTTATGATGTTTAGGAAAGGTCTTCCTAGGATGGCGTTATAAGACATCGAAGTCTTTACAACCTGAAATGGAGTCATTCCAGTGACTTGTTTTTTCCCATCCCAGAGAAGTTGGAAGATCTATCAAACCTTTCAGTCTTACTGTTCTACCACTAAAACCAGTCAACGGAGTAATGACCTGCTGAAGCCGATCTTTTGAAAGTTGCATCTTGTCGAAAGATTCCAAAGAAAGAACATTGGATGCGCTTCCATTGTCTACGAGTATTCTTCTTACATCAAAATTTGAAATCGTGGCACTGATCACGACTGCGTCATCATGAGGATAAGAAACTCCTTCTACGTCGAAGTTACTGAAACTTATGTTGGCTGAAAGTTTGAGGTCTTGACTGGTCGACAAGACTTCCTGACTTCGCAATGCCTGAACATAGTTTTTCCTATCATTATTCAAATCACCACCTGAAGCTATACTCCCAACAATAAAATTTATTGTACCAGCAAACCTATTCTTCTCTTCCTTTTTTTTTTCATGATCTTAAGGGCTCTTATCATCTTTCTTTACGTAATGCCCAAGAAAGGCCCTTTTAATGAGGGCTTCTATTTCTTGTTGACAAATTCTACATTCATCTGTGGTATGACCTGGACTCCTATGAAAATCACAATATTTGTTACGATTTCGTTCATTAATTTTCCCCTTGGCGGGTCTTGGCCACCTCAAATCTTCCCGACCTTTGATTTCAATTAGAATTTGAGACCGAGGTACAGTTAATGGAGTGGAATTCTGATGCGTGTAAGAGTTTCCTTTTGTATTAGGTCAGGAAGAGCTCCGTCCGTCTTCTTGTCTTGACCTCTTGTTTCCCTGCCTGATAGGTTCTGAAGATCGCGCTGTTGTTGATTCATGAGCTTTCACAAACAATAGAGTTTCTTCAATGTTTATATACTTTTCTACTCTTATGAGAAGTTCGGTTATATTTGCAGGTGGGTTTTTAGACAATGACATTCTGAATTCCTGACTTCTTATAGCTAGGGTAAGAGCTGAAGTTGCCGATGTAATGTGAAGATCGGGAATCTGAAGTGGGTCATGAATTCCCATAGTATTTCACTGGACCCTTATCTCAATTGCATGAGGGAAGCAACTGTCTTCTATATCCTTTTGATGCTTGCAAAGAAGGCTATGAATTTCTAGGTAAGGTCGGCCAAGGAAGAAACTGACCCTGATAGTATTTTCGAAAACTAGTCCTGAGCTGCATTGGTCAAGGTTTGAGGGAAGGCCTTGCATAATATCTGATTGAGAGCATTCTGCATGTCCGTGACATCTGTATATGTGTTCAGGTGGTTTTTGGGGTCTGTGGTTCCATCATATTCTTTTATCCGAGGAATATTTGAATTGTATTGGCAAGGGGAAGGTTGTTATTTCAGGGGTAAAAGGGGTCCTTCTTGTGAAAGAGGCCCAAGCTTCCATATTCTATCTCATCTCGTTTACTATCCCTTCTTGAATAATTCTGGAAATTTCTCAATGTGTCATATCGGTAGATCCTTCAGTCACGAGATGGGCCCCTCTTATTCCCGGGGAATTGATATCAACGGGATTGCCCATTCTGTGATCTTCCCTGGGAATCACTCCGAGAGTGTTCATCTCTAGTACTACTTGGCGTTGGGCTTACTATAGAAGAATTTAACGAAGGTCATGGAGCTGATGCTGCAGTTCATTGAAGGCTTCTCGACTAACTATTTCATTATCTGGCAAGACTTCTGGGCGTTGTTCTTCTTGAACGTCTTCAAGAGGTGGGAGATTAACTCCTTCAACCGATGTATTGGCTGGAAGGGGTTTCCCCATGGATGTGGAAGGGCAAGTTTGACGTCTATTAGCCATGGCTGATCGTATCTTTTCCCATAGATGGCGCCAATTGATGCTATAAAAATTTATAACATCAACATGGCAAAATCTGAAATTGCTTGATCACTGGAAAAGATGGATTTGTTATCCCTTAACTTGCAAAAAAGGCGAGAAGGATTCTCCCAGGCGCCCTTCCGGTGTGGGAATTAGTTTCCTAGAGAGAGAGAAAAAGAGAGAAATATATAGCTGAGAAATTGTGTTGATGAATAATAATCTTGTTAAATAGAAAATGAGCTATATTTATAGACCTCAAAGCCTACCCTCTCGTACAAGGAGAAGGAGTCCTTATTGAAGAAAATTACCTTTCAGTGAAAGAATCCTTATAGGAGATGGACTTTCCTTTTTGGGAGATGGTTTGCAATTACACTCATTTTATTGGTTACAAGACCAGTCCCACTTACGAAGCCCATGGACCAAGACCGATCCGTGACGGTCCCTGGTACAGCAAGGTCGAGATAGGCTGACCCAAAGACCCGAAGTTAGGATATGTGGTAGAGAGGTCAGCATATAACCGACCTAATATGTGGAATAGAGCCCGGGGAACATATGCCTGACCCACAAACCTGTTATTAAGAAGGCCTATCATAAGGTCGGGTCCATGTCCCGACCTACAGGTCTTGTTGGGCCGAGCTATAGACCTTTTGGGCCCATAGCTCCGTCTTTGAATGGTAAGATCGGGAAATAACACCAATGAATTATTAATTTATAATGATGATATTGTGTAAGGATTTAGAGTATCTCATTGTTATGTATTGATTTAGTATAGAAGTCAATGAAGCATTAAGTATAAAATGTCACGTGAATATTAATAAAAATACAAATTTCTATACATAAAATTTTGATATGATAGTTGGTTGCCAGGGATTCGAACCCAGAACTAGTCAGATAGAGTAGATAATTTTCTTGTTATATTAGTTAAATAAGGAAAATCCCTCATCAAGCCGTGCTTGCAATTTTCATTGAACATAGCTTTCCCTATGTATGTATCATTTCCTTTCTTATAAAGACTTTAAAAAGTTGAATAGTTAGTTTATTTAACCCTTATTACATACTAAATAAAAAATATTCAGTTTACAAAAATAATCTTTCAGTGGACTTTGAGAAATTTTGCGTGCTTACCTATCTAAAGCCCTTTTTGTAATTTGGCTTTATCTATGTTCAATCCATGCATCTAAACCTCGAAAATCATGAATTGGGTATGATTTACAAGCATCTTGCACAATTTCTTAAAGGTTGTCCAGTTTTGCTTCCAAATAAATTGAAGGGCACAATATCCCACTATAGGTCTCATTTCATGAATCATTATGTGTGATTTCTATAGGTGAAATATTAATTATTTGGTTAACCCTACACCGGAACTAGGAAGTTCCGTCTCTGTTAAGTAAAATGAATTTTATATTAGGATTTCAAATTGCAGAAGGTTACCCTTTGTTATGTATTTATTCTTCCTCTTTGAGGTTCATTTTTGCCAAACTTCTTATGTCATTATAATCTAGTGAGACTACACAATCGTGCAAATCCAGAACTACATTTTTAATATATTCGAGGTCATTGTTTATATACGGAAAGACACCATTGGAAATTCGGATGCTTTGCCGGTCAGCCCTCCCACACAAGTACAACCTAATGCAGTCGTCCGGAAGAATGCAAGGTGGAACGACCTTGAGCATAAGGACTTTGTCTCTGCAGCTAATGTCGTAATTACCAAGGGCTAGCGTAGTGGTAAATGTTTCCCTCGAAAAGGTTGGGAAAGAATCAAGTACATTTTCAATTCACAAACTAGTCATGGCTGAAGCATCAACCAGCTGAAGAATCATTAGCATGTGATGCGTAGTGATCACAATTTGTTCCAAGAGTTGAATCGTTGCAGAGGTGTTGAGTATCGTTACGATACTGACAAGAAAATCCATTCTTTCGACACATGGTGGGAGAATAAAATCAAGGTACTATTTCAACATCTATCGTCGAGTTTTGTATATAAACTCTTGGTTTAGATTATAGGGATAAAGTATTGTGAGAGGGATAAAATATAGTGACATAATATAATTGAATGGGTGAAATTGTTAATGTCATTATAATCAAGGTTTTACAATTTTGAAATAAAACAGGGATATGATATTGTGAAACTTCCAATTTAAGGGCTGGAACAATAATTTATTTACACCATGATTACAATTTGAAAATGAAAAGTTTGTGTACTGAAATTCTTCCCTTTTAATTATATAGTAGTATAAAACCACATGATATTTACATGAAATACTAGAAGTTCATGAGAATTCCTTGATTTTACATAAGCAACTAGTATACTGATTTGGGTTATTATGAATAATTAGAGAACCAATTTTAAACTTAATTTTTTTTTTTTTTTTACTGAGAACAAATTTCTTATATGTTGAGTGATGGGCTTGAACTGTAATATCTTTTTCTCTCAACATGTGCAGGAGAATCCGAAATACAAAAATTTCAGGGATCAAGACTGCAATGAATATTGCAAGACTTATGCTCGGTTATTTGGTAACAATTGTGACTCCACGCGATTTGCATTTACCCCCACAAAATTGGCACAATGTGGTTTTGGTTTGGGTCCGAAAAGTGATTCAGAATCCCTGAAGGACATAATCCCTGTTAATGACGAAGGCAAAGACTCGAGTGATGGACCAACATTGAATCGTAACCACTCGTCCATGGACGTGATGTGATCCGGACCAGGCGTAGAAGGGCGAAGTCGAGCCATCGGCAATATGATAGTGATCTACGTGCAAAACGGAGCAAGTTCCGTGTTGGAATCGAGCCGAGAAGAGGAAAGAATCAAGCCGAGCCGAGCACACGGAATTGTTTATGCAGAAAAGGCCTTACGGCCGTAAGGGAAATTATTCACGGCCGTAACTCATACAATCACGGCCGTAAAACCAACAATCACGGCCGTAATCAATTGACGAGGAAAAAATGAAGATTTGCTGCAGAACGAGGTTTACGGCCGTAAGCCTGGACGTTACGGCCGTAACATTCAAAAAGGGCAACTTCACGGCCGTAAGAAATTCGTCACGACCGTAACTAATATCACAATTTGATCAGAAAGGCCTTTACGGCCGTAAGAAGGTTTGTCACGGCCGTAAGAGACGCAGCGCCAGATTTTCCGGGGATTTTTGCCAATTAATTTATTTCCTTTTATTATTTTAGGTTATTTTCCTATTTTAGAATTTTAGCATAATTAGAATTCTATTTTGAGTAGATTAGATGCTAGGTTATTTTTGCTTATTTATACGCTTTTTCAATTCATTGTAAAAAGACAAGTTTGAGTTGATTAATAAAATTTGTGAGAGGATTCTCCAAAATTGAGAGGTTGAGTTTATTCCCTTTTTCTTGAACTTATCAAAGATCCGATCTTTGTGGCGTTCTTCCAGCAAACTTATCAAATATTCGCAAGAATATTTGTGGCGTTTCCAAATTCGATACTTATCAAGGAAATTGACAAGTCCTTGTGGCGTTCACCAATCTTGGTTCTTCAATCCGCATCGTCATAAATTGCGTCGTGATTGTCGGGTCAAGGCTTTACCGTCATTCTATCCTTATTTTTCGTTGTTTGTCTTGTGTCGATCTGATTTAGATCTTTCCTAGGTTTTAATTGTCGTTATTCCGCGTGTTCGACGAGATTCCCCGACTGGGATCGCGTCATCTGGTATCAGAGCTTGGATCTATTTCAGATTCTTGCGTTTCTTGTTTTTTCTTGATTTTCTTGTTCTTCGCGTTCTTCGTGTCAGTCATAATTTTTTTCAGTTTGATCCATAAGAGTCAGTCCCAAAAATTCAAAGTGTTTTTCTTCTTCGTTTTTCGTCCAAATTCAGTTCCGTTTTTTCTGCCATACTCATAATCCAATTCTTTGGCAGATTATAAAAAAAAAAAAAAAATCCGAAAATTCCCAAAATATTCCGAATTTCCTTGTTCGTGTCTTAAAATGTCTGATAGAGAAGTTTCCACATCTTCATCTTCTATTGGAGATAGAAAACAGCACAGGGGTGTGAACAGAAGGAATGAACAGGGTAACAATGATATAGCAGCAATGAGGGCTCAGTTTGAGAGGCTTATGGCACAGATGGAAAATCGGGGTGCCGAGCGGGATCAATCTCATGATGGTTCTCGGGTTAGGAGAAATAATAGGCGTGAGGTTGGTGTGGATGATGAAGGCATGGGTAGTGAAAGTGGAAGTATATCGTTGGGAAGTATGCGAAGGAGGGATAGAGGAGATAGGTACGAAAGAAGGCATGATAGGGAGCGTCGGGATGCTAGGAGGCATCGTGGGGGTAGAGGTGATGTTGATGACGACCTTGGGAAAATTAAAGTGAAAATACCATCGTTCCAGGGTAGGAGTGATCCGGAGGCATACTTGGATTGGGAGACAAAGGTCGAACGGCTTTTTGATTGTAATAATTATTCTGAAAAGAAGAAGGTGAAATTAGCCGTGATTGAATTCATCGACTACGCAAATATTTGGTGGGATCAACTAGTTACGGGTAGGAGGAGGAACCTTGAGGAGCGGGTGGAGACTTGGGGTGAATTAAAAACCATAATGAGGAAGCGATTTGTGCCGACTCATTATTATAGGGATATTTACCATAGGCTGCAGGGTATGACTCAGGGATCGAGGAGTGTAGAAGATTATCACAAGGATATGGAGGTAGCGATGATTAGGGCTAATGTGGTGGAGGATCGAGAAGCTACGATGGCTAGGTTTTTAAGTGGGCTAAATAGAGATATAGCCAATGTCATTGAGCTGCAACATTACGTGGAGTTAGAGGACATGGTACACATGGCCATGAAGGTGGAAAGACAGCTAAGGCGAAAGGGGGCAGCGAGACACTCACCCTCTTATCCTACATCACAACCTAAGCAGGAATCCAACGATGAACATAACCCGAAAGGGAAGGAGGAGCCTACAACGAAAGGTAAAAATATTTCTGATTCTCAAACTACTCGGGATAGAAATGTTAAATGCTTTAAGTGCTTGGGTAGGGGTCATATAGCATCCCAGTGTCCAAATAAGAAACTAATGATCTTACGTGATAACGGTGAAATTAGTTCCGAGGATGAATTTAAGAGAATGCCTAAGTTAGTGGATGTTGGGACTAGTAGTAGTGATGAGGAAGGATTGACCTATCCTGAAAAAGAAACACTTGTTAATCGGCGTGTCCTTAGTGCTAGGGCTCGGGTAGATGAAATTGGCGAGCAAAGGGATAATCTTTTTCATACTCGATGCTTGGTGGGAAAAAAGGCTTGTAGTATGGTGATTGACGGGGGAAGTTGTACTAATGTGGTTAGTACAATGTTGATTAATAAATTGGGCTTAAGCTTGATGAAACATCCAAACCCTTATAAATTGCAATGGCTGACAGAGTCGGGGGAAATTAAGGTAAATAAGCAGGCTAGGGTCAATTTTGCCATTGAGGGTTATAAGGATGAGGTGGTCTGTGACGTGGTACCTATGCATGTTGGTCATATATTGTTGGGGCGACCCTGGCAACATGATAGGAGGGTAGTGCATGATGGGTTTAAGAATCAGTATTCATTTGAGAAGGGTGGGAAGAAATTTACACTTGTGCCGTTATCCCCAAAAGAAGCTCAAAATGACCAATTGAAAATAAAGCGCAAGTTCGAGGGGAAAAATAAGAGCGTTGAGGCCACGACCTCAGAAAAAGGAGAGGGTGTGAAAGTTGAAAACAAGAGAGTTGAGGCCACGACCTCAGAAAAAGGAGAGAATGAGTGCAAAAAGAAAAGAGAGTCCACCCCCAAATTGAGTTTATTTGCACATAGGTTAGTGTACGGGGATCCACGCCTTGCACTTAACCGAGCTAACAATTCCCTCCCCAGTTCTATGAAATCTGTTTTGCAGGGACATAACTCAAGCCATGAACATAAAGCGGGAAAGAAAGTTATTGGTCAAAATAAGCAGCCCAAGGGTCTAAAGGATTGCATGACGCTTAAAAATGATCATCGAGCCCAGGAAAGCAGGAGGAGTTTGAAAAGCCGACCAAAAATGGATTCGAGGTCGAATCCTTTTCAAGAGAGGGAGTATGATGTGATCCGGACCAGGCATCGAAGGGCGAAGTCGAGCCATCGGCAATATGATAGTGATCTACGTGCAAAACGGAGCAAGTTCCGTGTTGGAATCGAGCCGAGAAGAGGAAAGAATCAAGCCGAGCCGAGCACACGGAATTGTTTATGCAGAAAAGGCCTTACGGCCGTAAGGGAAATTATTCACGGTCGTAACTCATACAATCACGGCCGTAAAACCAACAATCACGGCCGTAATCAATTGACGAGGAAAAAATGAAGATTTGCTGCAGAACGAGGTTTACGGCCGTAAGCCTGGACGTTACGGCCGTAACATTCAAAAAGGGCAACTTCACGGCCGTAAGAAATTCGTCACGGCCGTAACTAATATCACAATTTGATCAGAAAGGCCTTTACGGCCGTAAGAAGGTTTGTCACGGCCGTAAGAGACGCAGCGCCAGATTTTCCGGGGATTTTTGCCAATTAATTTATTTCCTTTTATTATTTTAGGTTATTTTTCTATTTTAGAATTTTAGCATAATTAGAATTCTATTTTGAGTAGATTAGATGCTAGGTTATTTTTGCTTATTTATACGCTTTTTCAATTCATTGTAAAAAGACAAGTTTGAGTTGATTAATAAAATTTGTGAGAGGATTCTCCAAAATTGAGAGGTTGAGTTTATTCTCTTTTTCTTGAACTTATCAAAGATCCGATCTTTGTGGCGTTCTTCCAGCAAACTTATCAAATATTCGCAAGAATATTTGTGGCGTTTCCAAATTCGATACTTATCAAGGAAATTGACAAGTCCTTGTGGCGTTCACCAATCTTGGTTCTTCAATCCGCATCGTCATAAATTGCGTCGTGATTGTCGGGTCAAGGCTTTACCGTCATTCTATCCTTATTTTTCGTTGTTTGTCTTGTGTCGATCTGATTTAGATCTTTCCTAGGTTTTAATTGTCGTTATTCCGCGTATTCGACGAGATTCCCCGACTGGGATCGCGTCAGGACGTTTCTGCATCACGAAGTGGATCAAAGGGTAAAGGTAGTACTTCGAAAGGGAAGGGGAAGGAAAATGAAAAGAAGAAGAAGAAATTAACTGCAAGAGAGCTATCAGCCTCCATTGAGACAGTAGCTAGCATGGATACTAATCTTGAATCAATATCGTTGGCCCAAGATAAATTGAAGGATACGGTCACCGTTGATCATTGCGTCGAAGAATTAATGTCAATAGGGTTGATTGAAGAAGGGGGCGATGTCCACATTTGCCTTATCTTTCCTCACCAAAGCTGACAACATGAAGGGTTTCCAGGCTGCAAGGATGCCTGAGATGAAGGTGAAGTGGATTAATTGGTGTTTCAATGATTACATAACCCATCGCTCTACCTGTAGGCCGTAGGTAATGCTCTTAATTTGTCGCTGCCAATCATGAAAAAACATCCTACATGTTCGGGTTTTAGAGATGGAGGATTTCATCTAGGATTTCATGTTTTACTTTTTTTTGAACTAGTTTTTTTTTTTTTTTTTTGTCAAACCTATTGAGTTTTTTTAGTTGTGTATGAACTTGGTTGAATTTCCCTAGGTTATTTAGATTATTGTTTGTGGAATAAAACTACTTTTTGCCATGCATTTTATTTGAATTGTGTTTTGGACTTTTTCATGCTTTGAAAATCTGTTGGATGGATTTATGGAGAAAAAAAATTTGTGTGGAATCTCCTTTTTCAGGCACGGAATCTACAACCCACTTTTGAGGTGAGTACATTCATTTACTTTTTGACAAATTGCATCATCAAAACAGTGACAGGACATGGAAAGGCCTATAAATGCATGAGACAATTCTTCACAATCCAACAAAGATCTTCCACAAATACACAATTTCTGCACCTCACTCGAATCTGTAGAGGTATCCCACCAGTGTAAAGGAATAATTTCTTACATTAGTTCTTGGTAAGGCAGTGCAACTTTTTCAACTACACAGAAATGACTGATTCTGAGACGGATTGCTCGTTGTTTTTGCTCGGCAGTAGTGAAGAGGATACAAATGATGAATCTTTTCGCATGCAGTTGGATGAAGATATAGAAACCTAGCTAAGGTATATTCGAATGAGACAAACTATTGTGCCCAATTATTTGACACCTAATGAGCGATATAGATATTTATTTCCTACGTCACGGAATGGGCACATTTTCATTTTCATGTATTCCCCAAATTTTCAAGAATTTCATGCATGTTTAACCACATGGACGTCAACTTTTACATAAGGGTAATTTCGGTAATGATTTGCAATTGTTTTTTTAATATTTTTCACGTGCTACTCCTTTTGTTGTCTAATTCAAACGTTCCCATGTGGTCCCACCACAACAGTGATTGGTATTCATGTCTCCAACAGTCCCTGAAACAGCACTTATTGTCTGAAAAATTCACTATACATCTATATTTTTTTAATAGCAAATATACTGTTGTTAAAAGAGGAAAGTCTTTAAAAACTGATTTTAAAGTGAACCAAACAGACGCTTAATCTTTAAAATTTCCACAAATTAACAAACCCATCACTTTTGTATTCAAAAACTTTAAAACCCACAACATGAATCTATTAGAACACTTCAAACTCCACCTTGGGTGATCACTCGAACACTAATCTTCCAAATCCAATTGTGCATAATGCCTCGATTGAAGATTCCAAGAAAGCGTTCGTGGATAAATGAATGGGAACTAACTCCACCATTTGAAGAATAAGAACCCCTATGGTCGGAAACTAGATTTGATGAATGCTTCTCCTCTTTTACTTTCGATGCTTCTGTTGTAAAAATGGCTAAAGAAGTGCTAAGTGGTACTTTTTAAGCTCAATTTTGGGTGGATTTGTTTGCTCTTTGTTAAAGATCAAAATTGATTTGTGTTCTTATCTGTGAGAATATCGAAATGATATATCGATTTTCCAAAGGAGACCACGTGGAAGATGTTTATGTGGTTTGGTGGGAAAAGAATAAAACTTTTTCCTACATAGGAAGACGACCAAAATCAAGACCACTTTATATATGCTTAAACTTTGGAAGGGTGTAATCATGTGTAACATAGAGGCTCTATCCACTTCGCATAGGGAGTGCAAATATTGGTCCAAACTAGTCTATCATCCTTGAACTTGTGTGCGGATGCGACCTCCATACACGAATATATAACATAATGAACCAAAATTGGCCCCTCGTGTGGTCCATATTCTGTCATTTTTTCTTAATAATCATTATGCCTCCATCTCATGAAGATGACTTGTTCCTATTTTCGCATAGATTAAGAAATGTCAATTAATGTGATGAAAAAGTAAATTTTACATTCTTTTTTCCTAATATACTCTTATTCAATAGTTGTATATTAATAATAAAGCACATTAAATAAGGACATATTAGGAAATGAGAAATTTAAATACATACTCAACAAGATAAGTAGACTATAATTTTGGACAAACAAATAAGATATACAAGCTTATTTTCACGGGATGGATGAAGTATTTTTTTCCAACAGACTTCTGAAACTCCCTTGGCTAATTAATAATAGTAGTCTTAAGCTGTAACAAATTTAACTCTCTTTTCTAGAGCTATTTAACAATCAGTTCCTACATCATTCTACATGAAAGAAATCTCTTTTGCATAGTTTCTGCCAGTTTGCAAAGGGTATTTCCAGTCTATTTTCTGTTGAAGCCTTAGTGGTAGTGTTCTAGTTCAATTCAAGTTCTTCGAAGTAGAGACTGTAGTGCACAACTTCTAGTGGTTCCTCTATTATATCTTAGGAGATAGACGCTCGAATAAATCTCGAAGCGCGTACGGTTAAGGGAAGATCTACTTTAAGGACATTGTATAAAACCCTTCATGTCATGAGTCATATGACCAATCCCCATTCGCTAATAGGTTCTTCCTTTACTTCACGGCATTATTCTTACAAATGTCTTTCAACATTTTAATCTTAGTTTAAATGGTGAGAAATATATTAACCAATGTCCTACCAATATAATCAATATTAGCACTCTTAAAATAATGAAATTGTGAAGACCAAGAGCAGTGGAAGGGAAAAAATAAAGTGATCTGATAAGGAGTAAGTGCACCCTACGAAGGTGATGAAATAATGAAAAATGATGAAAAAGAAGAAGATGCACCAATTTTGGACCCTCATAACATCTTGGGATTTGGACCTCGATGATGTACTCGAATTCTCGAATGTGGAATACTAAGTGTGTAACATCCCAGAAATTTCGTACCCGAGTTGAATTATTTAGAAAGTTGAAATCAAGTATTTTCTTAGAGAAGAGACAATTCCACGTTTTGTATGACTAGATGATACATAATTTATAGAGAAAAGAGAGCAAATTGGCACTATTTGTAATTTTGGAGACTAAATTGGCACAAAATATGATGTTTGAACTCAATCGGATTGAATTTCATAGTTGAGGACTAAGCTGAAAATTTTAGAATCTCCTATTAATTACAGTTTTGTCATTATGATGAACACAACTTTGTGATCATTTTTTGGATTATGATCTTTAACCATTGCAAGTTACACCATTTTATAGCTCATGATGAGATCTAAACATTGATATCAAATTTGGATACATTTGAGTTCTAGAAGTTCTTCAAAAATTGAGCTAAAGTTACATGTAAGAAGTAGCTAGAATGTTGAAAATCTTCAAAATAATTCTAAGTATAAAGTTGTGGGCGAGTAGCCATGTTTGAGGGAAAGGTACGAACAACATGGTAATATTATGACTTTGCATGTTATACTACCTTATATTTCACAATGAGATGTACGTATTGGTATCAAAATTAAGCACAATTGAGGTCGGGAAGTACTTCAAATATCTAGTTGAAGTTGCATACTTGAAATGGTGAAAGTGTAGAAAAATTTAGAAAATTGGCCAAGTATGGAAGTCAAGTCGAGCAGTCATTTTTTGATGATTGGTACAGGCTGTAGAATGGTCCATTTTTTATGTAAGTGTGGTCATTGCAAAGCTTGAAGTATGAACTTTTCAACGGTATAAAGAGTGACCTAAATGGAGTTCGTTCTGACCTTCAAATATTGATCCGAAAGTGACACTTCAAAAAGGAAAATCGGGAAATTTTTGTATTAAAAGATTGCATGTAGGAGACACTTGTCACCCTACCATTTAAGCCTAAGGGAATGTTTGGAAATCAACATATTTTAGTTGGAAGTTATTATTTATCATAAGTTATAGGGCTTAGATGATAGAAGGAGAAAGTTTAGAGGACTTAGTTTCAGTTTTATAAGGACCAACTTGTGTATACTTGAAGTATTGGGGCTGAATTGCAAATATGTCTTACAACTACCTATATAGCACGAAATTAGCTCATTTTATCCTCGAAATGTAGGCCAAAAACCAGAGAAAACTGAGGAGAGAGAAAGAGAAACCGTGAGGGAAGAAAGAGAAAAACCAAGATGATGAAACCATGAAGTGCTATCTAGTTTAGCTTGGAATGGGTTTTGGGATACTCTTTTCAATCTCTTAAGGTAAGTAAGAGTAATCTCTTCTTAATATTTAAGGTTTAAATTAGGATTTTGGATTGATTACTTAAGTTTGGAATTAGTAAAGTTGAAGATGATTGAAACAATTGATTCTAGGAATGATTTAATCCATTCTCTTACACAATTCGGTGGAAACCAAGAGAGAAACCGAGAGGCTCCAGGTTCTGGACGAAATTGAGAGAATAAAAAGAGGGGAAAAGAGAAATGAAAGAAAGGAGAAGAAGTAGGAGAAACTTTGTTTGATACTTGACTTCTCAAAGTATGGTTTTTCTTTCTTAGTTTCAAGAGGTGAGTGAAACTTGATTTGTCTAATATTGTGTTAATTTTTTCATGTAGTGTTGAAGTATTATTATTAAATTACATAATTTAATATGTTTCTTATTGATTATGATTAATTTGATAAACTATGTTTAAGATTGAAAGTTAAGAACACAATTGCTTGCATTGTGTAAGTGAAGTGAAAGTGTTAATGAGGTTAGTATTTACCTTCACTTACTGAATTTCTATGTTAATATTAGAGTTCAACATTTTTATAGTTAACTATATGTTGGGACAAATTTTAATGATGTTCATAATGTGTAGATTTGACCAAAAGTTAGAACTATGATACATTACCAAAAATTGCTGGAATTGAAGTGCTATTTTTTATGATTAATAGTCTCAAATCATCATATATTGATGGATTAATTCATGTCTGAAACCTATTTTTCTAAATGGAGTTACATATTAAGAAGTTAAATGAGATTTGAACATCATTTGTGATCCATTTAATGATTTATCTTGCTTAGGAAGTTGCAAGTATTAAAATTCAGGTTCATAGTTGATTTTGTTGAGTTGAATGAATCTAAGACTTTTGAAGGAGTGAAGGAAGTTTTTGAAATGGGTTTTGAGGCTAAAGAGTTGTTGATCTTATCACTAAATATTGTTATTAGTTTAAGTTATATCTATATTCAAAACTCATGTTTAAAAGTATGTTAAGATGTCTAAAATGTGTCTTCAAAATCTGTTGAAACCATCTATTTAAAACGGTCACTTTGCAAGTGTTGTAAGCTAGTTTTTGAAGTTAAATGTTGTTGGGCTTTATGCCTAAAATGTGTCATTGGTTTAAGTTACATTATAAGTTCAATACCCATGATTAGAAGGGTAAAAATAAGCATCAAAAGCATTCTAAAAATCTGGTGGAGTCCCACACTCAAAAGACCACTATGTAAGTGTTGAAACTTGGATTTGATGCTACTTGATGTTGGATTTTATGCCGAAGACTTGTCATTAGTTTAAGTGCTATTTCAAGTTCAATATACAAGATTAAAAGTGTGTTAAGATGTTATAAACACGCTTTGAAATTCTGCTGGGAATTCTCATTCAAAGTTATCACTTTGTCAGTGTTTAAAAGTAGATTTTGAGATGAAATGTTGTTGGACTCGATGATTAAAACTTTTTAAAGGCCTAAGTTATGTTTTATGTTCAATACATGTGATTAAAAGTGTGATAAGAGGTATTTAATGTGCTTTTAAAATCTGTTGAAAATCCTCCTGTAAAGTTACCACTTTACAAGTGTTTAAAACTAGATTTTGAGATTTAAGGATGGGGAATTGTATGTCTAAAATTTGTTATAATTTTAAGTGATGATCTATGGTTAATACACATGATTAGAAATGTGTTAATAAGCACCAATAGTAGTATACAAGGCTACTGGAATGACTCGGCTAAAATGTTCTTTTGTATATGTTTAAAAAGGAAATTTGAGACTAAACATGTTGGACTTGATAACTAAATGTTATTATAAGTTTAAAATATGTTATATGTATAACATATAAGAGGAAGAAGTATGTTAAGATGGGGTTAGCATGATTTGCTGAAATTGTGTACTTAGACATATCACTTTGGTGCTATGGTTATGTGAAGAATTTTCATGTAATGATAGTATGATATTGATGTCTTAAATAGAGATTATATACAAATTGTTATGCCATGCTTGAATAAATGATTATGTGAAAAATTTTATGCCATATATGAAGAATTAATTATTTGCATGACCGTTCAAGCAAGATTTGCATGATTATTGGCGTCTTCTGTGCATCATAAGCATTTGTGATCATTTAAACATTAAGGAGAAAGATAATATTTTCAAGAAATGATCATGAACAACTAAGATTGTCCATATTTAGGTCGTTACATCTAGGGAGAAAGTCTCTAATTGGTCACGGGCTCTGAGGTACCCTTCGAGGATAAGTATCTCACGAGACACCCTTCGGTGGTAAGTGTCTTTTTTATGCTAGTACGCCCAAAACGGGCTATGAGGTACCCTTCGAGGATAAGTATTTCACGAGGCACCCTTCTAGGGTAAGTGTCTCTTTTATGCTAGCAAACCTAAAGGAACGAAGGCCAAGTCTTTTATACTTGAGGGCGTAAGAGCACACCAACTATTTATGAATGGTGACATTGTGTCTTAGGTACGCATATGATGCGCATGATGCACAACCCTAATATGGGAAGGCCTCTAAAGTAAAAGACATGAAAGAAATGCAAATAGTGAAAAGTCACACTCATTCATGTCACTTCGCAAAGAAAGAAAGAAAGAAGAAAGAAAAATAGAAATAAAGAAAAGACTGAAAAGAGATGAAACTCATATCATTTATGCATATGATTTCATGCATTACATTCATGCCATAAATATGATATTGTTTATTTGAATGTAGTTGTATGGAACTAAAGGTTGTGAATGTGATATGAGTTGATTAACAAATGATATGTTAATGTGATTATGATTTCATTCTCTTTTATGAAAGATTATGTCAAAGTTAAAAGGTAAAGTGTATGATTTATATTCATTCATAATTAAGTTAAAGTTTGACAAGAAAATATTGAGAAGGTTATAAGTTTATATGACTTTATACACTCTATGTTGAAATTAGCCTTTTATTACATATATCAAGTTTTATTCATCGGACCTCGCAGTTCATAGTTGTTTTATGACTTTATTTATAAGTAATGGAGCATTAGTTCTTATATGTGTAGATTCCCTCTGGAGAATGCCAGTTGAGAATGAAGAATACTCATTGCTAACCGAAGATAATGAAGGATTAAGCTTCTCTATAGCATGAACTAATTTTGGAATGTAAATATTATTCTCTTTACATTTATAAGTAAATTATTAGTTCAGGCTTAATTTTGAGATTTAAAGAGTATAAAAAGAATGGGTCTTGTATTTTAAAGTTCCGCTTAATGTTTTAAGTATCACTCTTATGAAATATTGATATTGAAACAATGTTACTCGATTGTTATTAAAATGTTAAAGTCAAAGTAAGGATAATAATTCTAAATGTTTAATGGGTAAACTTATTGTTTAGAACAAATAAAATGGTTCTAAACAAGTTTAGAAAGAGTTTTTAGTAAATGTATTAAAGCTGCCCTGTTTCTGAAAGTACGCTACTAGTAGCCTCTTGAAGCTACATTTTCAGTTCATCTTATGCTTCTAGTAGCCTTCAGTAGATATAGAAAAATAAATAAAAAAGTTTAGCCTGAATTTTATGGTCATGACAAAGTGGGTATGAGGGCATCGATCCTCTGTTTACCCTAGACTAGACAAGCATTCTATGCTCCATGCGAATATTGACTTTCTTCTTCGTTTTGTACTTCTACCCATGTGAGGTTGATATTGAAGAGGAATGGTACTTGGTTGATCTTATTGCTGACCGCAAGTGCACAGATCGCACAAGTAATAAAGTGGATATGAGTCCAAATATCGTTCCCAGAAGAATTGAGTAACTTATATTTTAGATTAATAACCTTAACCGGAACTATAAAAGCTTTGATTTTGAGAATTTTGAATTAAAACTAAACTAATAATTAAACTAAGAAAGTGAGAAACATAATTAATTGCATCAAACCGTATATTGTATAAATTAAATATGGAGTCAAAACATGGAATCAAAAACTAGAGCTTCATCACAATTCTAACAATTAGAAACCTAACATAGATATATGATTAAAGATAATTCATAAATCACAAGAAAAATGAAAAGAATTTTCATCTCCTTAATTCTTGGTCTTCAATCTTGGCTTCTACTTTGCATGGATTTCTCAACCTTTGGGTAGCGTTTCGGCATCAATTCAAGCAGTTGGAAACCCCAAATTTCATGCCCTAAGTCATGTATTTATAGGTTAGGTCAAAGCTAGTCTAAAGAGATGAAAATATTATTGAAAATCTACGAAAAAACCCAGCAGTTGGCCCAGGTTTTTCCCATGTGATCGCACAGTATAAAGTCGCGTGATCGCATGGTTATCATTTTTACATTCTGACTTTTTATGCTTTGGGCATGCAATCACACTGTATGTGGTAATTCGATCATGAAGTAGAATTTTTAAGTATCCCTATGGTTTTATTGCAAGCAAATCCCTCAACTTCCAATTGTTGCAATTACCCCTGAATTTCTGATTTCTTCCAAATTTGATTTCTTCTTTGATTTTTCTTCCAATTGGCATCTTGATTAACTTCATCAACTCTTGATTTGCACACTTTAGTACTTCTATCATCCAATTGACTCGATTTTTGCTCCAATTCCTTTGCATTCATCACTTTGGGATTATTTCTGAAATATAAACAAAGAATAACAAAATGAATAGCAAATATTCTCAAACAAATACATAAAATCCTACTTTTAGGATAGAAATAATTGTATAAAAATACACTTATCAGATCTTCTAGTAGTCATATACTTTTCTCAAATATTAAGTCATGCATGTGTAAGTATGAATTAATTTAACTGTGAAACTGCAAAGAGCTCATTAAATCAGTTATAGTTTATTTGACGGTACATGCTACTCAGATAACCATAGTAATTCTAGAGATATACGTACAACTAACCCCAACTTCTGGATGGGATGCATTTATTAGATAAAGGATGATGAGGGCTTTACACGATGCTACAATGATTCATGATAACTTGACGGAACACAGGGCCCTTGTGCCGACAACGCATCATTCACATTTCTGCCCTATTAACTTCTGATAGTAGGATAGTGGCCTTCTATGGTGGTGAAGGGTGTTGGAGAATTAGGGTTCGATTCCAGAGAGGGAGCTTGAGAAACGGAAACCACAACCAAGGAAGGAAGCAAGTGTGCAAATTACCCAATCCTGACACGGGGGAGGCGTTCCAATAAATAACAATACTAGATTCTTAGAGTTTAGTAATTGGAATGAGTACAACTAAATCCTTTAATGAGGATCCATTGGAGGGCAAGTCTGGTGTCAGCAGCCATGATAATTCCTACTCCAATAGCATATATTTAAGTTGTTGTAGTTAAATAAATAAATAAAAATCGTAGTTACACTTTGGGTTAGGTTGGCCAGTCTGCCTACAATGTGCATCAGTCGTCTCGTCCCTTCTTACTTTAAGTTGATAAGGAATAAACTGCTCAAATTATTAACATATATTCGTCCTATCTTTTGCAAACTATGATTTAATATTCTGAAAATGCAATATAAAAATTTCTAAAGTTAATAATTAACATTATCAATTAAAAGTATAGTGCAAATCTTTGATAACACCCATTTTATCCCTTTTGGCATATTCTTCTAAGCATTCAATAATAATCCCATCATCCTCAAAAGATCAAGATCAAGATTATCATTATAAATTGGTCGCTACAAAGAAGGTCAAAATTGAGGTCATGTCTTCCAAGTATTTAGATAAAATCCCTCAAGACGAGAGTTTAACGGCCAAATTTAGAAAAGATAAAAGACTGGGCTTTTAGACCAAATGTAAAGGATTTGACACGTTAGCAAATTGATAAAATAAGTTAAAAATATCTCTCCAATACATAATGTCAATTACAGTGTTAAGCTAACGTGGTTGGAAAAAAATTGACAATGTCAAGTGCTTCCATCTACATCTTGACTTTCCATCCGACCTGATGATTCAGCATTTATTTTTATTTTATAATTATTTTAAACACTAAATGAAGGAATGTTTTAGATAAATATATACATAAATCTTCTCTCCATATATATTATTATTTTTAAATTTAAAAAAATGCCACATAATCAACAATATTTAAATGTAGACGGAACCATTAGAGATGAAACTTTACACTTCTTCGTCAATTTATCCACGTTCTCCAGATGTTCGTCAATTTCATTGCCACGTCAGTTCCAATCCATGAAGTGCATTGGAGATACTCTAATACTTTGATCTCTAGCAATTAACAACAAAAGCTCAGAAATTATTTTATACACCAAAATTATTTTGACATCACTTGAATAAAGTATTTTGATCAAGTTAAATTTGATTTTCATCATTCTAAACTTTATCTTTTTGAAAATCAAAATATGATATAAAATGATATTTAAAATCATTGGAAGATAATCTAGACCTTTACACCACTTTATTACTTTACAATATTGTGCATTTACGATTATATTTCACATCTAACATTGGACTATTTTTTTTTAAGTAAAATATCGAGTTAAAGAATTAGTATCTACAATGAGTCTATAGTGTGAAGTTTTCTTCTCGATTATGGATTAAAAATGAAGAAATTTAGATATATTCGAAACTCATACAAAATGTTATGAGAAAAGATGTATCACAATAGGGAAAAGAAGATCATAAAGATATCTTGAATATTTTTAAAACAAGTTTTTATTTGATACTTTTTTTTATAAAAATATCTTTCTACAAAAAATGTGATCATTAGAAAATTACCATCTTTTAAAAATATTTCATTGATAAGATCGTCTCGATTTTATTAAAGTCTATCTTTGACTTTGGTAATAAAATTGAGAGTATGTTTGAAATGTATTGAATGAGACAATATGAAATTAATTTGTGACATTGATCATACAAGTTTAATTTAACTTGAGTATCGTACATGAGAACTTAATCCTAATCAGATAATGGACTTTAGTACTTGAAGTTCTTTAAGGTGTGAATGGATGAGATCAAATTTCCGATCAATATCTCGGTACTTTGGAAATTAAAGTGAACTAACTAGGAACATATATCTTTATTATGGAATCCGTCACCTTTTAGGTATGACCATACTCTCACTGGTTCTTCTAGTGGACAGTTTAATATGAGCTCAGTAATGACAGTGAATGTTGAGTTCTATGATGTGATGTGATCACATCGAACTGTCAGATAGGAGATGAGAGTTGAAGTTTATGAACATTCAGAGAAGGGTATTTTGGTCATTTTAGCTTTCTCTGAATATTCGAGTTGATCGACGGGGGTAACATGTAAGAGCAATAAGATAGAGGATAAAGTTATTGATTGTTGTTTCAGTAATTCCAATTTTACTAAGAGTGTAGTCTTATTCTTTTAGTGGAATAAAATGTGATTAATAAATTATTTTGACTGATCAAGAGTTGATCAGATCATAAATAATTTATTGGAGCTTAGTTTAATTGGTTCCGATTAGGTTCTCTTGGTGGCTTCATTATAATGAGCTTATATAGGCTTATTACCTGTATTGGGATGTACAGAAATGGGTCTGGGTAATGGAGTTATACAAAATATGCTATCAAGTTATAATATATCTCTACTTATGAATCGATCGTGTTTTTACAAGAGACCATATGGTAAAACATGATTGGTCACTTTAATTCGGTGGAGGTTCCACTTGCAAACATTGATTCATGTGACATAATGCTTAAGAAATCTTTTATGATAATCTCTTGCGGTTCAATGTGGACTAAATTCACCTAGATGAACGTGTCTCTGAAAGATTCAACGTAAGCTATTCATAGAGTGGAGATTATTTTAAAGCAACTGATGGTATGGTGTGCCCTCTAACCTCTTTACTTTTGAGCAAAGATAGGATTAATGAGGAGGTAGCCTTTCATGGAAACTCTATAATGGAGTAAGTCTCTATTCATTGTGTTATGGTTAGGAATTGAGTCTAACTTGATTATAGATTCTAAAGTAACTAATCCCTGTTGCAATATGGTCTTAGGTGACCAAATGACTCAATGAGATAGAGTATACTGTAAGGATAAGTACGTGTACGGTAATATGGAAAGAGTCGTTGGACTTTTGTTTTTGAGAAACAATTTTGATTGTTATTTTGTCTTTTTATTATTTGAGTGGAATTATTTGGCACTTAATCTCCAGTTATCTATTGGAATTAATTTGAATAATGCTCTTATTATTGCGAGACAAATAGTTAACAATCTTAAAGTCTTGTAAATGGTTTCTTTGTGTAATACTACCAAAAATGATAAGGGATAGATGATTCCTTGTATTAATGAACTCTTTGATAAGATCTTAAGAGAATCATATTTATCTAAATAAGACTCAAAGACTGGTAAAAATAGATCTCTAATTATTTTGGAGATTGAATCTATGTGGATTATGAATCTCATTTAGAGGGTAAAATTATTAAGATCTTAAGCTTGGTCAAACTTATCCAAAACTCAATTTTAATACGAGTAAGGGATGGACCTCAAAAGGACCAGACCAGAATCTATGTTGTTTTCTGAATCTCATTTAGAGGATTAGATAACCAAAAGTTCTCATACATTAAATGGGCTTAAGAGTTTGGAAATTAATACACTTCAATATATTTGGATCTTTTTGTGCTCAAGCTACGAGAGAGTAAGAGTATTTCATCACTTTTACCAACGATCATTCCAGATCTTGATTCTATACATAATGTCTTATTAATCTGAAATGTTGAAGAAATTCTAGAATTTTGGGCAAAAGTTGAGAAGTAATTAAGAGAATCGAGATACTTTGGTTTGATCGATGTTTGTGTATCTCTCATATGACTTTAGGAACCATTTATCGAAAAGAAGAATCAGGTAATACTAAATCAATGATGAGTTATCCTCATTACGAGTTTCATTTAGGAATGTACACCATAAATGGTTAGGTTCCTTCATAGCCTAGTACCATCGAGTCATTTCCTGAAATACCCCTAGATTTGTGGCATGGATACAAGCGAGTCTGTACTACATATGGATTTGGAGACTTTTGGTACACAGGCTGAAAGGAAGGATTGACGAGATAGAGGCAACAAAAGTTTGATTATTTGTAAGGTCTACAACGAAGCTAGAAATTATTTCTTGTATAGTCCTCTGGTTAAGAAAGTATATGTTGAGTACAAATGTAACTTTCTTAGAGGATAAGGCATATAGAAGAATACAAATCTATAAGTAAAATTCTATTGGATGAGATGCTAGAACGTGGTTCATATAACTTGATTCTGAATTTTTGCATAGAATTAATCTTGATGATTTGGAACTTCCTACTAAACAAATGGTAGCTGATCCTAGTGGGAGAAATGAGCAAGTGGTTCAACAGCTATTCTTGCCAAGTGATCCCAAAGGATAGGGGCAAAGCAGAGGTTATAGTCGAAGTTGTTCTCACTGCCACTTCTTTATGTTCATAGAGAAGTAGTGGAGATGTTGATCCCAATAAGGGATATAACTAAGTAGTAGGAGGAGAGAAAGTAACTCTATTTGGACTTAATGGAAATACAATTCCAGCGACTAATTGGAGTTGGAGGGTCGTAAGGCCACCTTCTTGACACTTATCCTATGGAGAGTCCTTTTAGTCAGTCTCTATCGAAATAAGAGAAGGGCTCCTCCTCATTTAGGGAAATGGTAAAAGTTATGGACTTGAAATCATGAGAGGTAAATGTGAACTCGGAATTGGATTCCTTGTACTCCAACAAGGTTTAGATATTTGTAGACACACCGAACGAGGTCAAATCTATATTGTGTGATAAGTCTTTAAGATGATAAGAGAGGGGTAGATGGGAAGGTTGATGCCTTCATTGCAAGGCTTATGGCTATTGGCTATGGGTTTGTGAAACCCTTCTCGTCGATCTCCATGCAAAAGTTTACTTGTATCTTTTATCCATTGTCGTTCATTTCGAAAATGAAGTATGATAAACGGACGTCGAGACATTGACATCTTGAGGAAATCATCTATAAAGTGTAACCTGAGGGGTTCATACAAAAGTCCATGAAAGTAAAGTTCACAACTTGCAAGTGTCCAACTTTGGATTTGAATAATTCTTTAAGGGAAGGAATATAGAATTTGATCGAACCTTTATGATACATGGTCTTGATCAAAATCTTGATATATCTTAAGTATACTTGTGTATACACGAAGATGAGACAATTTTCATAACTATTTATGTGAATGGCACTCTATTATACGTAAGAGTATTTTCACTAAATAGTAGTTGGTACAAACAATTAGACATGAAGGACTTGTAGATGACTGTCTATATTCTAGACATCCATATTTTTTGGAGTGGGAGAAAATGAGAACAGAACAATCTCAAGCTTCATGTAATAATAAGATACTATATAAATTTGCAATATTGAAGTCCTGGATGGAATTGCTTTCTTTGTGGACTTTATCTATCTTATGCGTTTTCTCCCAAGACTCATGGCAAGATAGAGAAGGTTCCTTACACTCCTATTATACGAAACCTTGCTTTGCACCAGATATGTCATATCTTATGCTAGGGATATTGTTGGTGATTATTAGTTTGATCCAGAATCAGATCATTAAATAGAGGTAAAGCATATACTCAAGCATTTTTGAAAAACTTGTAAATATTTGATTATCTATTCAGGTTGTGATTGGATGAGTTACAACTAATTCTGATTTGACAAGGACTCTCAAGATTCATCAAGATTGGAATATAACTGGGAGAGAAGGTGGTTATTTGGTTGAGTACAATACAATCTTAGATTGTTTTTTATACAACCGTGACTTACATCAAAAGGAGTTGCCATCTTGATTGGAAATGTGATCATTAATATAATGATGATGTTGACAAGATGGATGATTAGATGTTTCATGTATACTCTAAGGGCAAGTGGGAGATTGTTGGAATAATATATGCCCATAGAGTATAATTCATGACATTTAAAATAAAATATTAATTGATTGTATTAATATGAAATTGCGTTTGTCCATGGGTCGATTTGATATTATAGTTTGAGTGTTTAATTTGTAATTCGATCTAAAATTAATGTTCATGGTCAGTAAATAAATATGGATAATTTATTTTGATAAGATCGTCTCGATTTTATTAAATTCTATCTTTGACTTCGGTAATAAAATTGAGAGTACATTTGGCACGTATTGAACGCGACAACGTGAAACTAATTTGTGTATTGACCATATAAGTTTAATTTCACTTGACTATCATACGTGGGACCTTAATCCTAATCGGATAATGGACTTCGATTACTAACTTGAAGTTCTTTGAGGTATCAATGGGTGAGATCAAATTTCTGATTAATATCTTGGTACTTTGGGAATTAAAGTAAACTAACGAGGAACATATATTTTTATTATGGAATCCGTCACCTTTTAGGTATGATCATAATCTCACTGGTTCTTCTAGTAGACAATTGAATTTGAGCTCAGTAACGAAAGTGAATGTTGAATTCTATGATGTGATGTGATCACATCGAACTGCAAGAAAGAAGATGAGAGTTGAAGTTTATGAACATTCAGAGAAGGGCATTTTGTTCATTTTAGCTTTCTCTGAATATTTGAGTTGATCGACTGGGGTAACATGTAAGAGCGATAAGTAAAGGATAAAGTTATTGATTGTTGTTTCAGTAATTCCAATTATATTAAGAGTGTAGTCTCATTCTTTTAGTGGAATAGAATGTGATTAATAAATTATTTAACTGATCAAGAGTTGACCAGATCATAATTAATTTATTGGAGGTTAGTTTAATTGGATCCAATCAGGTTCCCTTGGTGGCTTCACTATAATGGAATTATACTAGCTTATTACCTGCATTGGGCTATGTAGAAATGGGACTGGGTTATTTCCCCTACAATGACCCAAAGTCTTCATCTCCTTTATAAAGCTCTTGTAGAAATTCTAATTCAACCACCTCATTACTTACAATAACTAGACAAGCAGGACTCTTACTCAAAGCATAAAACCTCGAATTTGCGTTTTATCACATAATTAAACTACCTAAAATATACCAACAAATGAACATGCATATTATTCTTCAAATCTACTTGGTTTTTAAAATGTACGAAAGACTGTTGGTTTGAATAGATAATAATTCCCGTGATAATAGATAACGTTCTTAATTCTTCAATGCCCAATGTGGCACCCAAAATTTTCTGTATAAATTTTTCATTTTTGAATAATAATTTGAAATTGATAAAAACCATGTATCGATACACATTGAATCTGATAGCTCTGTTACAACACTACAAATTCCTAACTAAAATATAATATATACATAAAAGATGAAAATTGGAAAATATTTAGTACAGCATAACTGATTTTCAATCATTTCAAACTAGATAAACATATATTCCTTCATTAAGTCTCAAGTTTAAGAAACTGAAAATTAATTAAATTTCTCTACATGTATCGATACGTGACAGTTAGCTGCTAACCGTTAGTATTTGAAAATTAGCGCTAAAGTTCGTTAAACATAAATATACACATGTATCGATACATTTAGAACAGAAATTTATACAAACACACATAATTTACATATCTATTTATTTTTAAAGCCGGGTACGGGGTTTTTACAGTCATCAAAATTAAACCCTGTATTTTTAACTAATTACATATTTGTAAAAGTAAAAACGTCAGTATACACCAGTTCCAAAGTATTTATATCATAATATTCTACTTTCATCTTCGTATATTCATAATGAGACAAGGTTGGGTATTCTGGAGGGTAACTTCATATCTCTGCCTCCGTAATATACATGTAAGTCAACTCATCTTCT
Source organism: Ligustrum vulgare (assembly GCA_963555705.1). NCBI lineage: Eukaryota > Viridiplantae > Streptophyta > Magnoliopsida > Lamiales > Oleaceae > Ligustrum > Ligustrum vulgare. The sequence continues at coordinate 19,841,207 of OY743186.1, forward strand.
AATGTTTTCCACCCGCGTGAGACAGCCTTAAAGGTAGCACAATCAAGCATCTGCAATTTTTAAAACATGGAAAACATGAATACAGAAGTATTCAGCAAGTAACATTTTTTCTTTTAAAAAATATGAGTTTCATGAGGGCCAGTATTACAAGTCATGTATTATCCCGTGTGCGCAAGAATTCAAAAAGGATTTGTAATCTTGATACGAGCGTGTTATTAAACACGTATTTCAAGGAGGAAAGAACTTTTTGTAATTCAAGTATATCAAGTCAAGTGCCGTGAGGCATAGTATCAAGCGGAATAACATAATGAATGTAATGATATAAGAAAAATACTTTAACAAGACAAGAATAAGTTAGAATATCATGCAATTTTGCACGAAGTAGCATTGAAGACCATTTACAATGCTGTAGTATTACTTACCTTGTTTAGAACCTGAAAATAAAAGAAGAACCTAAAATCAAACTCCTATTTATTTTGCAAAATTATGAAAGTATTGATACATGTTCAGATCCTGGTTTTTCTGTATCGACAAATGGTATAGATACATGAGGAACTACTTCTGCAATTCGATCTCTGATTTCAACAAAATCCCTTGTTTTTATTTGATTTATTAATTCAAGATCATTGCAGAATTTACCCAGCATCATGAACATGATCTCAAACATAGTTTGTAAAACAGTATATCAAAAACTACCTTTTTGAGAATTGGAAAATTTTAAGAACTTAATATAACCTCTCACGTTTGACGAGAATCATATCAGGCTTGACAGAAAGACCTATTATTCAAGTCAAACAAGACATCAAGAGCATGTTCGAAGGACTCCAAATAAAAAATGACATGTGGGAACAAGGTTGGAGGTAAAAATTATGGTCAAAGAAGACTTGGGTTGCAATTAGAAATCAAAAACCTGCAAGTATTGTGATTTGGATTTTTAGTCTGAGATTGAGACTCCACTTTCACATAGAAAACTTTAGAATTTGGAAATCACTATTTCAGGAAGAACTGTAGGCCTTTAAGTCTTATTTTCAAATCACTTTGAATCAATGCAATCGGATATCGAGAGAGAAATTTATGACCAAAACATCAAGTGATCACGCGAAAGTCAGTTTCACAACCCGAGAGCTTCAGCGGATAACCACGCAACCGCACCTATATATACCACATGATCGTATGGTTCAAATACTAGGGTTTCCTGAATTTTTGTTATTGTTCCATTTTTAATTATGTTAGGTCTTGTTTTGTGCCCCTATAGAGGCCAGGCCTAGTTTTAGGTCATTTTTACTTATTTATATGTCATATTTTCATTGTAATAGTAAGGCTTTGATTAATAATAAATTCAATTGAGTGTTTTTATTCTATAAATGTGAGGATTTCCCCTTTAACAAATCGAACTTACCAAGATTCAATTCTTCTAGCGTTCAAGACCAAGACTTATCAAAGGTTCTGGACAACCTTTGTGGCATTCAACCCATGTTGGTTCTAATTTCCGCATTTCAACGGGTCTAAGGTTTAATATGCCTTTAGGTTCTTGAGTCGTGAACGTAGGGTCTCCATGCCACCGTCTATCTATAACCTTATTTCGAAACTTTTTCGGCATTTTAATTCAATTTCCACGAGTTCGTCGTGATTCCCACAATGGATCACATTATTTGGTATCAGAACTAGGCTCTGAATTCAGGTTTTTGCTATCCTAGTTTGATTTTTATGTATTTATCACATAGTTTTCCATATAAAATCATCAATACCTTATGTTTTTACTTGTTGAGTTCTTCATTTTCTTCGTGATCTTCATGTTTACGAGTCTTTAATCCAAAAAAGGTCAAAAGTCATTATTTTTCTCATTTTTCATCCAAATACTTTCGTTTGTTTTCCCGTATTCGTAGTTGATTTTCGAGTAAAAAAAATTTATTTATTTATTTTCGAAAATTCATATATATTCTAAAAAAATTTTAAAAAAAAAGTAATTCTTAAAATTCAAGAACCACTTTCTTGAATTTCCTTAAATTCTTGATATTTCTTTCCTTCCGAGTCAAAATTAAAATTCATTCTTTCTATTGATATTAGATTCTCTTATTTTGAGTTTTATTGAATTCTTGAAATCCACATAAAGGGGATGAATTATGAGTTTAAATCTATTTTTAAAACTAGATGTTGTGTGTAGGTGATAAAGTGTGTAGTTTGGCTATTGATATGGAGTACATCTCTTATTTGGCTAGTATCACTATGGTTGAGATATTGGGATTCCCTCTACTTCCACATCCAAGGCCTTATATGTTGACATGGTTGAAAGAGTGTGGGAAGTTCAATGTGACCAAGCAAGTTCTAGTGGATTTCACCTTTAGGAGGTATAGCGATGAAGTATTGTGTGATGTAATGCCTCTAGTCTTGATAGGGTGCATATTTGCTATTTAATTAGTGATATTCCCTCTTGTTCCATTAATTTTAAATGTTTAAATTGTAGATATTAATCATATTTTATGACTTGTGGATTAGGTGGAGAATTGAGATCAAAATGGGCTCAAATCAAAAATTAGAAGGAAGAAGTTTGGAACTCTAAAATACCCAATCAGAGAAGGACAATCAATAAGGCGTGGGCACGTCTTATTAATTCTGAAAGACTGCAACCTCAAATATTTAATGGGCCGGACTTGTGGACGTTATTTTACAAATCACTTTGGAGACAATTCCAACAACAGCAATTTTATTTAACATAGAATGCGGCACATGTTTTGGGCTGGGATTACTCAATTATTATTTGGGCCCAACCTAACCTAGAGGAGAAGTCGGCAGCAAACGTGAGGGGAGGAAAAAAGGGGAGGCTGGGAAATATTAAAAAAAAAGGGGACCAGAATTGCTGAGGGGGGACAATTGCTGGCAGAGGACATTTTGCTGGAGAAGAAAGAATTGCTGGACGAGAAGAAAAAGGAGAACGACGGCGGAAAAAAGGAAAAGAAAAAGAAAGATGCTGGGAACGAATTGAGGTGCAGAATTTTGGAGAAAAGGGATGCGGTGACACTAGCCTCGATTTGGGAGTTTTACCATCTCGTCTTTTAATCTTATTCATTTAACTTTTTTTTTTTTATTTTCCAAATGTTTATGGATAGCTAAATTTATTTTTCCAGTTCAAGGTTATTCAAAGTTTGATTCGCCAAGAATTGTGAGATCTAATTAAATTTAATTTGTTCTTTAATTGTTTTCTATTTATATGTTTTTTGCTTATGAATGAGGTTGTTGTTTTGATTGATTAATTCAAAGTGCACGTTGTTTTAATTGTCAAAATAATACTTGGCCAATTAGGAATCTAAATCCGTAATTGTTTAGGTTTTCTAATACAAGTGGCAAATAACATAGTTAATTATAGACTGATTTTTGACTCATGTTATGAAGGCATATAACCTAACTTAAATAAATTACGCGTGTGAATTTGTTGGTTAGAATTGGTCGTCTCTCTAGAAATTAAAGCTATTAGTAAATTAAATCCTACGATTGTATCTAGGGTTGTTTATTGATTAGGGAAATAATTAACGAGCGTCTCTTGATTATCGATACCGTAAAGAGAGATAGGTTGTTAGATCGTATCAATGACCATAACCAATTTAGATAATGATTTAAGGATTTTATTCTTGCATCGATGATCAATTCTGTGAATCAATACTGAGATTATACCTTGGGCTGGATATTTGTCCAATTTGATATTTTCAAACATTTTAATTTCGCACTCGTTTATTTACAAATTGATTTTAACTCAAAATTCAAAATCCCCCCCCCTTGTTTTTAATTCATTGTTTTTAATTTTCCCGAAGAATTAAATCTAACCAGTCTCTGTGGATTCGACCTTGCTCACCACTATTGCAATTTATTTTAACGAGAGCAAGAAATTATTATTTGTTGGATTCGACACCCATCAAAATTTTTGGCGCCGTTGCCGGGGACTGGTGTTAATCAGATTTAATTTTTCATTTATTGTTATCTATTTATTTGTTTATTTATTTTTATATCTTTTACTAATTTCTTTATTTCTTTTATGCCCCGTTGTTCTCGTACAGGTGAATTGCAATACGATCCTGAAATCGAGAAAACTGCTCGGAAATTGAGGAAAGAAACCAAGTTGCTAAAACAAACCAGATTGAATCAAGCAGTTGAGCTGACAGATTCAACAACTGATTCTTCTAGTGATTCTGAAATAGAGCTAAAACAAGCAATGGCCAATGATGAAAGAACTTTAAGGGAACTGGCTGCACCAAATGAAAATCAACAGCCACTTTGCATTCAGTATCCAGTCCTAGATGTGGGATTTGAATTGAAATCTGGACTGATCCATTTGCTACCCAAATTCTATGGGCTCGAGAATGAAGATCCACACAAACATCTGAAGGAATTCCACATGGTATGTTCAAGTATGAAACCACAAGGAGTGACTGAAGAACAAATAAAGCTACGGGCTTTTCCATTCTCATTAGCTGACAGGGCAAAAGATTGGCTATTTTATCTACCATCAGGTTCTGTGACTACGTGGACAGGGATGGTCAGACTATTTCTTGATAAATTTTTTCCAGCTTCAAGAGCTGCAAATATCAGAAGAGAGGTGTGTGGGATCAAACAGAGAGATACTGAAACCTTGCATGAATATTGGGAAAGGTTCAAACAATTGTGTGCAAGCTGTCCTCAACATGGGATTTCGGAACAATTACTAATTCAGTACTTCTATGAGGGATTGTTGCCGATGGAGAGGAAAATGATGGACGCAGCTAGCGGAGGAGCAATAGTGAATAAAACCCCAACTGCCGCTAGGGAGTTGATCTCCATCATGGCTGCTAACACACAGCAGTTTGGATTTAGACAAGACACCCCTGTGAAAAGGGTGAACGAGGTAAATGTATCCTCCCTTGAAAATCAAATAGCAAACCTAACCTCTCTTGTTCAACAAATGGCTGTAGGAAATGTGCAACAGGTAAAAGCTTGTGGAATTTGCGCTGCAACCAGTCATCCAACTGACACTTGCCCTACTCTCCAAGAAGATTCATTTGAGCAGGCAAATGCTATTGGAAGATTTCCGGGTCCACCTCAAACAAAGTATGATCCCTATTCTAACACTTACAATCCTGGATGGAAGGATCATCCCAATTTTAGTTATCAGACAAGGCCGCAATTTCAACAGTTCCAACAATTCCAGCCTAGACAGCCTGCTCCTCAACCGCAACAATCTTCTTCTTCAAACTCAGGTATGTCTCTAGAAGAAATTGTTAAATCACTTGCAACTAATACACAACAGTTTCAACAGGAGACGAGGACGGGGATAAAAAATTTGGAGACTCAAGTAAGTCAATTGGCATCAACTGTGAGCCGATTAGAATCTCAAGGCAAATTACCGTCCCAGACCATCATCAACCCAAAACAAAATGCCAGTGCAATCACTTTGAGAAGCGGGAAGGAATTGAAAGAGCCTGGTAAAGCAAAGAAAGGTAATTCGGGGGAAGAATATGAAAAGGAAGTCATCCCACAACATCAAGTTGATCAGCCTGAAGTCCTTAACAGAGAACAACCAAAAGTTTTCATGACACCTCCTCCATTCCCTACAAGATTGAGTAAATCCAAAAAGGAAGAAGAAGAGAAGGAAATCATGGAGACATTTCGAAAAATTGAGGTAAATATTCCCTTACTTGATGCGATTAAACAAGTGCCTAGATATGCTAAATTTTTGAAGGAATTGTGCACTAATAAGAGGAAGCTGAAAGGGAATGAAAAGATAAGTGTTGGAGAAAATGTTTCAGCTGTTCTCCAGAAAAAATTACCTCCTAAATGCAAGGACCCAGGTATGTTTACTATCCCTTGTAAAGTAGGCAAAGTTAGAGTCGAAAAGGCCATGTTAGATCTAGGAGCCTCAATAAATGTCATGCCTCTTTCTGTTTATTCATCTTTAAATACTGGACCATTGAAGGAAACATGTGTGATTATTCAATTAGTAGATAGGTCTAACGTATACCCAGAGGGAGTCTTAGAAGATGTATTGGTTCAGGTTAATGAATTGGTTTTTCCTGCTGATTTTTATGTTCTTAATATGGAGGAAGATGATTCTTCTAATCCTACGCCTATTTTATTAGGAAGACCATTTCTTAAAACATCTAGGACAAAAATTGATGTGCATGCTGGAACACTCACGATGGAGTTTGATGGTGAAATTATTAAATTTAATATTTATGAAGCCATGAGATACCCTAGTGATGTGTCACCTGTTTATGTTATGGATGTTATTGATCCTTTAGCACAAAATCTTTTTGACCTTAACAGTGATGATAAGTTGAATGTTGCACTAAGCAGGAACCTCACTCTTGATGGACTAGAGAAGGCTATGAAGAATTTTGTGTTCGATTTCGACTTGCAAGATGCAATTCAGGAATTAGAGTCACTCAAACCTATAAGGTATAATGTATCTCAAATTGAATTGCCTATCTCTCACACAAAACTTCTTTCTTCTGTTGAGCAGGCACCAAAATTGGAATTGAAACCACTACCAGACCATTTGAAGTATGTGTTCTTAGGAGAAGGAGAAATGCTCCCGGTGATTATCTCCAACAAACTCTCTCCCTTGGAAGAAGAGAAATTAACTCGAGTGCTTAGAGAGTATAAACAAGCAATTGGGTGGACTATAGCTGACATCAAGGGGTTGAGCCCTTCTACATGCATGCATAGGATATTATTGGAAGAAGATTGTAAACCATCTAGAGAAGCCCAACGGAGATTAAATCCACCAATGATGGAAGTGGTAAAGAAAGAAATTTTGAAACTTCTGGATGCAGGTATGATCTATCCAATTTCTGACAGTAAATGGGTAAGCCCAGTTCAGGTAGTCCCAAAGAAAACAGGTATAACGGTTATTAAAAATTCAGAAGGTGAGATGATCCCAACTCGTGTTGAAAATGGGTGGCGGGTATGTATTGATTATAGGAAGCTAAATGCTGCAACTAGAAAAGATCACTTCCCCCTCCCATTTATTGATCAAATGCTTGAGCGTGTAGAAGGTCGTACTCATTATTGTTGTCTTGATGGTTATTCAGGTTTTCACCAGATTCCAGTTGCACCGGAAGATCAAGAGAAAACCACGTTCACGTGCCCGTTTGGCACCTTTGCATATAGACGAATGCCGTTTGGACTATGCAATGCTCCTGCTACATTCCAAAGGTGTATGGTTAGTATATTTTCTGATTATGTGGAAAACATCATAGAGGTGTTCATAGACGATTTTACGGTTTATGGCAATTCTTTTGATGCATGTTTAACTAACCTTACAAAAGTTCTAGGAAGATGCATAGAAACAAATCTAGTTTTGAACTATGAAAAATGTCACTTTATGGTTGATCAAGGAATTATTCTAGGTCATGTTGTGTCTTCCAAGGGTATTGAGGTTGATAAGGCTAAGATAGATATTATTAAATCCTTGCCTTAACCCATGACTGTGCGGGAAGTTCGCTCTTTTCTTGGTCATGCAGGTTTTTACAGGCGCTTTATCAAGGATTTTTCCAAGATCACTCAGCCCATGTGCAAGTTATTGCAAAAAGACATGGTGTTTGAATTCGATGAGGGATGCAAAGGAGCATTTGATAAGTTGAAAGATATGCTCACCTCAGCACCTATTATCCAACCATCGGATTGGAACCTCCCATTTGAAATCATGTGTGATGCAAGTAATTATGCAGTTGGTGCTGTGCTTGGACAAAAAGTTGGAAGAGCCCATCATGCCATTTATTATGCCTCCAGAACACTTGATAATGCACAAAGCAACTATTCAACAACAGAAAAAGAACTTTTAGCTATTGTTTTTGCTTTAGAGAAATTCCGTCAATATTTACTTGGTACTAAAGTAATTGTTTATTCTGATCATGCAGCTCTCAAGTACTTGTTTTCAAAGAAGGAGGCGAAACCTAGGCTGATTCGTTGGATTCTCTTGCTACAAGAGTTTGACTTAGAGATACGGGACAAAAAGGGCACGGAGAATTTGGTTGCTGATCATTTAAGTAGATTAACCACAAGTGAAGAGCCATCACCTCTAAAGGATAACTTTCCAGATGAGCATCTATTTTCTATTAAAGAAGCAATCCCCTGGTATGCTGATATTGTTAATTATCTAGTTACTAGGACGTTACCACATGATTTGTCTAGAGCTCAAAAAGATAGGATAAAGAGTGATGCTAAATATTATGTTTGGGATGACCCTTATTTGTGGAAACATTGTTCTGACCAAATTATTCGTAGGTGTGTCCCTCAACAAGAAATCCCTTCGATTTTAAAATTTTGTCATTCATATGCTTGTGGGGGACACTTTGGTCCTAAGCGAACAGCCCGTAAAGTACTAGAGTGTGGATTGTTTTGGCCTACTTTATTTCATGATTCATACATGTTTTGCAAATCTTGTGAACAATGTCAGAAGACTGGAATAATAGGACGTAGAGATCAAATGCCACTCACCCCTATTCTCGTTTGTGAAATATTTGATGTGTGGGGTATAGATTTCATGGGTCCTTTCCCTTCGTCTTATAGTAATGTTTACATAATTCTTGCTGTGGATTATGTTTCAAAGTGGGTGGAAGCTAAAGCCACCCGAACTGATGATGCTAAAGTGGTCGCAGATTTTGTCAAATCTCATATTTTTGTTAGGTTCGGGACGCCTAAAGCTATCATTAGTGATCGCGGGACTCATTTTTGCAATAGAGTAATGGAGGCTTTATTGAAGAAATACAATGTTACCCACCGCGTCTCTACTGCATACCACCCGCAAACTAATGGACAGGCTGAAGTATCCAACAGGGAAATCAAATCCATACTTGAAAAGACTGTCAACCCAGACATAAAGGATTGGAGTCTACGGCTTGATGATGCACTTTGGGCCTACCAAACGGCCTACAAAACTCCTATAGGTATGTCTCCTTACCGTTTGGTATTTGGTAAACCTTGTCACCTTCTAGTAGAATTAGAACACAGGGCATACTGGGCCATTAAGCAGTGCAATATGAGAATGGATGAGTCGGGGGAGCAAAGAAAATTGCAAGTGCAAGAGTTGGAAGAAATTCGCAATGATGCCTATGAGAACTCAAGGATCTACAAGGAAAATACATAAGTTTCCCATGATCAGATGATTTCCAGGAAAACATTTTCTATTGGTCAGAAAGTTTTACTTTATCATTCTAAATTGAAATTGTTTCCTGGTAAGTTGCGTTCTAGGTGGATAGGCCCTTTCCTTGTTACTAATGTATATTCTCATGGTGCAGTTGAAATTAAAGGATTGGATACGGGTAAGATTTTTAAGGTCAATGGACATCGCTTAAAACCCTTTTATGAAGGCTTTCCGGTATGTAATGTTGATAAACTCGATTTAGAATGCCCAACTCACACTAATTGAGCGATGGGAACGTCTAGCTAAAGACGTAAAAGAAAAGCGCTTCCAGGAGGCAACCTGAAATTCTTTTCCCTGGTTTAACAAGCAATTTTTATTCCTTTATTCATTTTCATCCATTTATTCATTTTTTATTTATTTTATGATCCATGTAATTTTTTTTTTTTGAAGTGAAATTAACCTTGTTTTAATTTTTGGGCAGATTTGAATCTTCATTAGGACGTGGGCACGCTCTATGAAGAAAGCACTTGGTTCAAATAGTGGAGAAAAACATGAAATAAGGCGTGCCCACGCCTTAACCTATGTGCAGCTCGGATTTGAAAAAAAAAAAAAAAAAAAAAAAAAAAAAAAAAAAAATTTAAAACCCTATTCTGACTCACAAAACCGCTCTCCTTCCTTCCTCACCAAACCATCATCTCCCCCGCCTCTCTCTATCAAACTCACTACACCGCCTCTCCACCGTCTCTCCCCCGCCCTTCTTTCCATCCATCTCCCTTGTGAACCGGGCGACGCCGCTGTAAACCGCCTCTCCCCTGCTATCTCCTCCCTTACACAACCACTTCCTCTTCTTCTTTTCAATCGCCACGGCGCTCTCTCTATCTCCTTTTCTTTCACCGTCGGCCACCGTTCAGCAACCCATTCCTCCCTCCACCTTTCATATCATCACCTATTCCCACTTCCTTCACCCCTTTTCTACGCGACGCCGCTGCGCGCCCCCCCCCCCCCCTTCGCTCGACCCGCTGCGCGGTCTAGTTCCCCCAAATCCGCCGCCTAGCACCCCCTTCTCTCCACCGCGCGCCCAGTCGCCTAATTCTCTCCTCCACACACAGCAGCCTTCCCTACAGTCCGCTACCAAACCACCGCCACCTGCCTTCTATCTTTCTCTCACTATCACACCCCCAACCTCCACGTCTCCTCACTCAATCCGTGCCCTCGCCTCTATCCCCAACCCTTTCTTTTATTATTCATCAACAAGAAAAACATCAATTTGCGAGTTATGGGCAGAAAAAAAAGAGGGTCAATCCAGTTGTGCAAGTTCAACGAAATCTGCGAGTTCGACTCCAATTTTTGAATCCAGTCCAACCCCGGAGAATGTCGATCCACCTGCACGCAAACGGGCTCGAATTGGTAAGGGAATGCACATTCTCCCCCCTTCTGAATCTGACTTGAATGGATGCCTGCAATTCAAAAGGAAAAAGGAGAAAGACATGTATAAGCAAATGTGTGGTAAGGATATCGTTCCCTGTAAATACATTGATCAACAGACTATGGAAACTTTGCATATTGATATGAATGTGCGTGCATTAATTGATAATATAGGATGGCGTACTTATTTTTCAATTAAGCATCCTGCCTATATTGAACTTGTTAGGGAATTTTACACTACATTTGAATTTAAGAAACCGGGTGATTTCACGTTGAGTAGTCCTAGGGTGGTGCAATTTAGACTTATGGGGAAAGATTTCAAACTTTCTATCACTGAATTTAACCTGACCTTTGGTTTTATTGATAAGGAATATTCTGAAACCGAGGAATATTTAAATAGTTCATGTGATTATAGTGAGAATTTTGAACCGATTTCTTTATACAAAACATTGTCCACTTCTAATTTTTATCACCCGAGCAAGTCTAAAGATTCATTCCTTCGTGATCCGGGTTTAAAATATGTCCATAGATTCCTTGCATTTACCTTCTTGGGTCGAAAAGATTCGGCTGCTGTTTTGTCAAAATCTGAATTTTATTTCTTGTGGTGCATGCTAAATAGAATCAAGGTGAATCTTGGTTATTGGTTAGATTCCCAATTTGCTACTGTTTTGACAAACAAACGTCCTTTAATATTGGGGTCTTTGATCACGCATTTGGCTGTTCATGAAAATTTGATTGACCCCGATAATAATGATCTTCATATTGCTTGTGAAATGCAACCATTGGACTTACACTGTTTGGAGATCATGGGTTTAGTTTGGAAGGATGCAGGTACATTCAAATTCTATGAACCAGGACCCATTGCACCTCGGGTTACCCGCACGATTCCTACCGCCAGAAACCCTGAGAGGGCCATCATCCCCTTTCGTGCTTCGGCATCGACATCTACGGGGTCGGCCACGGGACGTGATGAGGATCGGTTTGATAGGATTGAGCGTCGGCTCGCGAGGATGGAAAGAAATCAGAATGCCTTCTTTGCTCACATGGGATTCACTCCTCCTTCACCACCATCCAGCTCTTAGCTGATTACCTTCATGGAAGTCCTCTATTTTCTTATTTTTGCATTTACATTTCTGTAACATTGAGGACAATGTTCGAACTACGTGTGGGGGGAGGGTTTTTATGTGTTTTTGCTAAAATTTTTGAATGTTGATTCATTTTCATTTTAGTTGAGCCTCAGTTTTCTGTTTTAGTTGTGATTTCATTTTATTTTCCTTTGTCTTTCATGTCCGTTCTGTTTGACAAGAAATTTGAAAACACTCTTCTTCATTCTGGATTTTACCGATGCTTATCCCTTTATGATCTGATTGTTGTGAATTATTGAGATGAATTGAGGCACAGTAGGGAATGGCATGAGTAGTTGAATTCTTGTTTACTGCACGGGATTGATTGCTCTTGATGGTGGATTGAATGAAGGGTGTGTGGGATTTGATGCAAATTGACCCTGTTTTTGTGAGCTTTTGAGCCTCTTGAGCATTTACATTTATATATATATACACGACGCTATGCTCCGCTCCTTTGATTGTGTGATTGTCATGTATAGTTGATCTCTTCTAGAACTTGCTTTGTTATGCATGTTGAGATGCCTCTTGGTAATTGGATGCACTAATTAAGTAAGGGCACTTAGGTTAAGCCAAATTTAGCTTTCTTGAAATGCCTACCTTGAAATATACCCCCTAGAAAGCCACTTTTGAGCCATAGCCTTTTTTTTTGTTGAAAATTAACCACAATACAAGCCATGAGAAATCCTATTCTTTGCTAATCCTCCATTATTTTGAACCTTGCATTGAAGGGATATATAGGCTTATTCATATGAGCTTCGATATGTTTTGGGTCGAGATTGAGAGATTTCGGGAATAAAGATCCATGATTATGCAAGTCTCATTATTCTTTTGAGAAGTGGTAATGTGAAAGAAAAGTTGGGGATAAAGTATTCGAGTTACAATCTACGATGTTCTATTACCCATGAAAAAAAAAAAAAAAAAAAAAGGGAAAACATGATTGTGAAGCAAAGAAGTGCAAGTGAAACTGTTCGAGAACGATTTGATTGAAAGCAATGCATGAAGTTTGACTGAGCTCTTGTGAATATGTTTGTGTAGTTCCTTCGATGAAATAGCCAAAAATATATCCTCCTTATCCCACCTTACCCAAGCCCCATTACAACCAGTGCTAAGACCCTTACTTGCATTCAAGACCACTGGTGGCTCCGACGTGATATATTAGCAAGCCTATGGTAAGAATTTTCTATGAATTGGCTTGAGTTTTCACATATATATTTTATACCCTAAACACTTTGAGCGAATTGTGTGAATCTAATGTGAGGCATTGAATCCCATTGCATGTGAATTTCGGAAAATTGTTGAGGTGATTGGTCTTTTGTTGGTAGATTGGGATTTATTCTATTTTTGCTTGTTCTTTGCTTGTGTCACGATTTAAATCTTTAAGGCATGATGGATTGGGTTGTGGATGGATAGGTGAAGGTAGAAGAATGAATGATGTTGAGAGCCAACTCATAAACTTGGTCTGATTTATGCTTGAGGACAAGCATTGTCTAAGTGTGGGGGGATTTGATAGGGTGCATATTTGCTATTTAATTAGTGATATTCCCTCTTGTTCCATTAATTTTAAATGTTTAAATTGTAGATATTAATCATATTTTATGACTTGTGGATTAGGTGGAGAATTGAGATCAAAATGGGCTCAAATCAAAAATTAGAAGGAAGAAGTTTGGAACTCTAAAATACCCAATCAGAGAAGGACAATCAATAAGGCGTGGGCATGCCTTATTAATTCTGAAAGACTGCAACCTCAAATATTTAATGGGCCGGACTTGTGGACGTTATTTTACAAATCACTTTGGAGACAATTCCAACAACAGCAATTTTATTTAACATAGAATGCGGCACATGTTTTGGGCTGGGATTACTCAATTATTATTTGGGCCCAACCTAACCTAGAGGAGAAGTCGGCAGCAAACGTGAGGGGAGGAAAAAAGGGGAGGCTGGGAAATATTAAAAAAAAAGGGGACCAGAATTGCTGAGGGGGGACAATTGCTGGCAGAGGACATTTTGCTGGAGAAGAAAGAATTGCTGGACGAGAAGAAAAAGGAGAACGACGGCGGAAAAAAGGAAAAGAAAAAGAAAGATGCTGGGAACGAATTGAGGTGCAGAATTTTGGAGAAAAGGGATGCGGTGACACTAGCCTCGATTTGGGAGTTTTACCTTCTCGTCTTTTAATCTTATTCATTTAACTTTTTTTTTATTTTCCAAATGTTTATGGATAGCTAAATTTATTTTTCCAGTTCAAGGTTATTCAAAGTTTGATTCGCCAAGAATTGTGAGATCTAATTAAATTTAATTTGTTCTTTAATTATTTTCTATTTATATGTTTTTTGCTTATGAATGAGGTTGTTGTTTTGATTGATTAATTCAAAGTGCACGTTGTTTTAATTGTCAAAATAATACTTGGCCAATTAGGAATCTAAATCCGTAATTGTTTAGGTTTTCTAATACAGGTGGCAAATAACATAGTTAATTATAGTCTGATTTTTGACTCATGTTATGAAGGCATATAACCTAACTTAAATAAATCACGCGTGTGAATTTGTTGGTTAGAATTGGTCGTCTCTCTAGAAATTAAAGCTATTGGTAAATTAAATCCTACGATTGTATCTAGGGTTGTTTATTGATTAGGGAAATAATTAACGAGCGTCTCTTGATTATCGATACCGTAAGGAGAGATAGGTTGTTAGATCGTATCAATGACCATAACCAATTTAGATAATGATTTAAGGATTTTATTCTTGCATCGATGATCAATTCTGTGAATCAATACTGAGATTATACCTTGGGCTGGATATTTGTCCAATTTGATATTTCCAAACATTTTAATTTCGCACTCGTTTATTTACAAATTGATTTTAACTCAAAATTCAAAATCCCCCCCCCCCTTGTTTTTAATTCATTGTTTTTAATTTTCCCGAAGAATTAAATCTAACCAGTCTCTGTGGATTCGACCTTGCTCACCACTATTGCAATTTATTTTAACGAGAGCAAGAAATTATTATTTGTTGGATTCGACACCCATCAAGTCTTGACGTATCTTGTTGGGTAGGCCATGGGGGTATGAAATGAAGGCGATTTATGATAAGGGTAGGACCAAGTACAGGCTTCTTAATGAGGGAAAGACATGTTAGCCCAAGAGTAAACTAACCAAGAGGGGGGTGAATTGGTTTTTAAAACTTTTTCGATAAATAATCTCAAACTTAAAAATCAATGTGTACAAGTATGAGCACTTAGTGTTGTAAGTAACTTAACTATCAATGTAGTGTACTATAAATGTATAAACTTAATTGATAAAGCAAGTATAGCACATAGATATAGTGTTGCACAATATAAATTGATAGAATAGAGTAAGTGCAATGTAAGTAAGTAAAAGGGATAAGAGAATGGAAACGCGATTTATGGAGGTTCAATCAACCAACGTGATCTACGTCCCCCGTTACCGAGCTCTCCGTCACGAGCAAGGTCAAATCCACTATATTGGTAACTTACAACAAGGAGTACCAAATCCTTAGGCGACTTACAATAAGGAGCACCTACCCTTAACCAACAATCGAGTTTTCACAAGGCTCTCGAAACCACAAGATATAATGAATTGAATTTACAATTGAAATAACTCTCTTGAAAAATGATATACTCAAATTAAGTACCGAGAGAGTTAGGCTAACACTTCAATATACAGCAATGAATTAAGCTCGAGTGTTAGAGAAAAACTTTGATGCAAATGATAATGAAAAGTTCAATGCAATCAAACAAAGTTTTTCAAATAATCTCTTGTTAAAATATTGAATCAAATTAAGTACCAAAAGATGCCACACTTGAATAATTAACAATGAGTTAAGCTCAAAGTGTTTAGGCAGTGGAACTTTGATGAATCAATTGATAATGAAAAATGTAGCACAAATAATCAAAGTTCCTTAATTGCAATTTCTCACTTTTAAAAGATTAAAACAAGTTTAGACCAAAGAGAGACTTACACTTCAATTCCAATATAGTGTGAAGATGTTGAAGAAGTTTAAACAATATAAAACCAAGAATCTTCACAAAACTTTCTTCCAAAAACTTTGATGATTTGATAAAACAAAGTTTAGATCAATCAAATTTTTATAATAATAATAGATGAATATAAACCAAGTAAGAACAATGAATTTTCACAAGAAAATTTCTATAAAATCTTTTCTATGTTGTTGAAATTGAATGTAAAAGTGGTGGCTATTTATAGATCAAGATATTCAAATTCATCAACTTTCGGTTGACCATTTCTGGAGTTTCGGTCGACTGAAACATGCATATAGCCGTTACACATTTTCAACCGTTGGAGTTTCGGTTGACCATTTTCGGTTGACCGAAAATTGACTTTTGAAAAACATGAAAAATTAGGATTTTTAGGTTTCTAACTTGTTTTTCAAAGTAGTTTAACATAGTATAATCATGATTTAAGATCAAATAACATTTGAAAAGCAATATTGACTTAGATAAAAATATTTTATGCAAGTGATGAATTTTCAAGTAAGTTTCTTGATGCATAAAAATCATTTTCGAGCTCGTTGAATTTCATCGCTAAAGATTGAGAATGTTATACCTTTACATAGGTTAAATCAACTTTTGAACTTGAACTCTAATCTTGTACGCTTGAATTCTTGATCTTCATGTCATGCTTTTCAACTTCAATTTTGATCTTTGAATATCTTCAATTCTTTCATGATCTTCTTTGCGTCTCATGTGCTTGATTACATAGTTTTGATTTATATCTTTGAGAGACGATTTGAACATAGAGTGCTTTGAATATTTATCATTACATGAAACACTTGAAGCACACTTGTTAATAACACAATATATTCTTGTTTGTTATTATCAAAACAATAAGGTTAAGTTAACCATAGGTCAACAAGACAATCACCCTAGTTAGTCTAACACCAAAACAGGCACTTAAAGATACAAAGAAGGTGAAAAAGGAGAGTGATCCAATGTTGAAGAGTGAAGAGGGAGTGCATGAACATGGGGATAAACACATCGAAGAGGAGGGTAGGGATGAAAAATTAGAAGAGGTAGTTGAGTATAAAAAGTTAGAAGAGGCGGTTGATAATAAAAATTTAGAAGTGGTGATTGAGCAAGAGAGTGGAAAAGTTGGAGGAGAAAAGAAGAGCTTCGTTGTGAGAAAAGCTGATGTTTTGGTGTTCTTCACGAGTACAAGGATTCATACCATGTAAATGGAGAAACTAACATTTCCCACCCTATTTTACTTTATTTATTTATTTATTTATTTTTGTAGGTTAATTGCGCTTGGAAATTTGGGTCACGCCACCTATGCCCAAAGGATTTTCTGCCTTATGCCATCCATATAATCCAAGTTGCATTGTATCATTGGTTGATCATATGCATTGGAGGGAAAAAAATTTCCATTTGATCCAGGAGGTGCAATGGAACATCATGAAGCTATGATTTGAGACAAATCATCTTGAAGGAAGGAATGATGAGAATCATAGCGGGCTTGACAAAAAGACCTATTATTCAAGTCAAACAAGACATCAGAGCATGTTTGAAGGACTCCAAATCAAAAATGACATGTGGGAACAGGGTTGGAGGTAAAAATTATTGTCAAAGAAGACTTCGGGTGCAATTGAAAATCAAAAACCCGCAAGTATTGTGATTCAGATTTATTTTCAGAGATTGAGACTCCATCTTCACATAGAAAACATTCAAATTTGGAAATAACTATTTCAGGAAGAATTGTAGACCTTTGAGTCTTCTTTTCAACTCATTTTGAATCAATGCAATCAGATTTCAAGAGAGAATGTTATGACCAAAACATCGAGCAATCAAGCGGAAGTCAGTTTCACAACCTGAGAGCTTCAGCAGATAACCATGCAACTAAGCCTATATATACCATGTGATCGCATGGTTCAAATGTTAGGGTTTTCCGAATTTTTTATATTTTTCCATTTTTAATTATGTGAGGTCTTGTTTTTTGCCTCTATAGCGGCCAGATTTAGTATTAGGTCATTTTTACTTATTCAATTGAGTGTTTTTACTCTCTAAAGGTTTCCCCTTTAACAAATTGAACTTATCAAGATTCAATCCATGTGGCGTTCAAAACCCGAACTTATCAAAGGATTTGGACAACCTTTGTGGCGTTTAACCCATGTTGGTTCTTGTTTTCGCATCTCAACCGGTCTAAGATTTAATGTACCTTAAGTTCTTGAGTCGTGAGGCTCGGGTCTCCATGTCACCGTCCATTCACAACCTGAATTCTGAACTTTCCCGACATTTTAATTCAATTTTCATAGGTTCGTCATTATTCCCACAACGGATCATATCAACGTTTTAACTGGATTTTCAGAAACTTCTTTGTATTTAATATTCACAAATCACACCCCTATTTATAGCACAAATTGTGGATAACTTTTGCTTAAAAAATTAATTTCTAGCCTAATCATTGCCTAAACTATGCTTGAGTACTCATTAAATATGTCACTGGCATATGTTATGGCATATGTAATTAGGGTTGGCCACGTTAAATATGTCAGTGGCATTATTGATCCAATAATTCTAGGTAGACATGATTAAGATACATTTTTAAGAGACATTCTTACATGTCATCATAATCAGCACAAAATAACCATCCTAATCAGCATACATAAATTTAGAAAATAAAATGATTCCATTAACATATTCATTATTATGGTTTTTCCTTATTACCGTGATTTTCTTCTCTCTCTTTCCTCAATTTGTGATTTTCTTCCCTCGTTCATCTCCCACGATTAATAGGATCCTACATCTCTTCATTCTACACCATCTTCCTCCCCAAGCTCCAAGACTTCATCTATTAAGGTAAATCACTCTCTAATGATCTCTCTCACATTGAAAAAAATAAAAAATAAAAAAAATCAATAATAAAAAAAAACTCCAGTGTTGATTCAATAACCATTATGAAGTAGACAGATTCAATATGGCATTAGCAACGCCAAAGTTATGATTTTTCTTTTCATATTCAATTTTATTATATTCAAATAGTAGATATTCCAAAAACATTTCCTTAAAATCCAATTGAAATGATTTATTCCAACTATTTATTTAAAAATATATATATGATTGTTAAGATATTAAATACTCTCATATTGGTAACCATTATGAGTAGACAGATTCATTAGGAGTTCACCATAAAAAACTGATCACCATGTAGGATAATACAGAAACTGGCTGCGGCTCTTTGTTTCCATGAGCCAATTGTACAATTTGAAGCAACATTTTTACCATTAAAATCTGTTCACCATAAAAATCTCTTCACCTCACTGTACATTTTGAAACAACATTTTTACCTATCAAACACTGCCAGAAATTCATTCTCGGCCAATTCATTCATTTCTCCAATTGAACACCCAAATCAACATCCTTCTCAAACACCACACATGACATCCCTTCTTCTTCAGCGCCAACGCTCAATTCAGGCCACCGATACTACCACCAGCGATCATTTATCCTCATTTTTCTTTCCCGTGGCTTTGACTTTGTATTAGCTTCAAATCTTCATACAATATTCAGGTCGGAGAGTAGGAGGTGGTTTTGCACATGGTGAGATTTCGAAGTTGCTATTGTGGTGGAGGGATTCGGGACAGGGAGTAGGAGGCTTCGGTGATGCGCAATCTTGGCCTGGAGTTTTGGAGTGACCCAATGAAAAGTTTAAGAAAAGGCGAAAATTCAGATTATTAACTCGTTCTTTGGGAGAGGAATAATTCAACAGCTTCAAATGAACTAGACAAGTTGTGCTCGCTCAACAAGTTCAAGAAGAGATTCTACACAACGCATTAAATTAAAGAGGATGCTTTATTTATTTTAGTCTATTTATGAAGTAGCGCGAAATAAGGAATTCAAAAAAAACCTTAAAATTTAAGAAAAACTGGAATCAAACCGAAAAACAAGAGATAAACTCAAAAGACTTATTAATTCAAGATGTGTAAATAAAGTATTAACCCTTTATTTGTAAGGATTTAAGAAGAAAACATAGTCTAGATGAATTTAAATTGAAAATAATTCTAAATAAACTAAATGATAAAAATATCACTGAAATTTAAAAAGCAGTTTCCGTGTTCTAAACGAACTCAAATGGCTAAAATCCAATGTATGTCATCGCATAGTTGTGAGTCGTGTCTGTCTCATCAATTCCTTTCTGGATGTATGATGAGCTCAAACGCCAAATTCACAATTTACTGTTTTGCTCTTTTTAGTCAAACTGTTTTCCAATTCATTCGGCCATCTGTTCTACATCAATTTATGTGTATAATCCATTTTAACTAAGTAGATCATTCAATGGCTGATTCTGGTAACAAAGATTTATGCAATTACCAAACCTATTCAAATTCCTTGTATTGTTAGGCTTTTACTTATTTGGTTAATCTGGTTTTGGATGGCTAAATTAGTGGACATAATTATATGAGCATGGAACTTTTAATGGGATAATTGTATAGATTACTTACTTTAGATAATAAAACTGATTTTTACTACCCAAATAAAAAATTTTGAAAAATACTTCATTGTTACTAAAAAAAAATTGAAAAGTATCATAGGTATCATACTGTGATACTAACATATTTGAGAAGTATCAAAAGTATCAGATTGTGATACTTCACGTGATTATGAAGTATTTTTCAGTTTTTATGATTTTATTATAAGTAATTTTCAATTTTTATAAAATTCAAATAAATTTCAATTTGATCCCTAAAAGTAGTGTAATTATGTGAATAGCCCACTTTTAATCGAGTAGAAGCACTACGGATAGAAAATGGGCTAATTAGGCCCACTCATATGTTCAGATTTAAAATTGATAATATTTTAACAAATTAGGTGTTAAACATATCTCTCTCTTCTCCTTTACCTCCTTCTTCTCTCTCTATGTCAATTGAGATTCGCTGCCCCTTCTCCCCCACAGTGACTATAAATCCTCGTCAGACTTTGCCACCATTTTGACAGCCTTCTTAATGGCATTGTAGGAGTGGTTTAGGATTATGGTGGCATCGCTAGGCTAGAAAACAGAGGAGAAGAAAGACCAAGTGTAGTGTTGGAGAACGATGGCAGCAGCGGTGGTGATGTTATCAATGATGGAGACTTCATCGACATGATCAGCATTGATTAGTGACTGCCGACTGGATTATGCAGCGGGGCGTGAGGATAGAAGGCTTGATGGTAGGGCGTGAGGATAGAGAGCGTGAGGATAGAAGGCTTGATGGTGGCGGCGATGGTGGTGGCGGCTGCTTTGTTGGGTGGAGATGATGGAAGAGAGGCAGCTATCGAAGCTGCCATTGTTAATTTGGGAAACATTCGGATCATGATGAAAAAATTCAGATCGGTGGTGGTTAGTTACAATTGTAATTAAAATTATAACTATATCTAATTATAAATTGAAATAAAGTTACAATTATATTTTCAACGGAGTTCCGAGACTACAGTTATGGAGGTAACTGATTACAAATTACACTAATGTAATTAATTACGAATTATACTAATGTTTTACTAATTTATAAGTTACAGTTGTAATAAATTACAAAATCGAAATAAAGTTACAATTGTAATTAATTACAAAACTCGATTCTGATTATAAAAAAATCTGATAATTATTTTGATACTTTTGTAATTAGTTACAAATCATCTAATTACAAGAATTTTCAAATCTAAATGTTTGTAGTTATGAATTTAACCCATAGAAAATTAATTAGTTATTCCTTAACATTTCAATAAAGATACAAAGAAAGAGGAAATTGATTTTTGGAATATGTATTAGCTCCTAAAAAAGGAATGCAGATATCAAACATCATATCATACTGTGCAAGAAACATAAAATACATTTACATTTGCAATACACTATATGGAATTAAACATCACCTCCTTGGGACAAAAACTTCGAAGGCAGGGTGAATTTATACATGGATTGGGAACAAAGTAGGCGTAGAAAAAACCTATGACTTGGGCGAAACAAAGGGAATGTGTTCACATTTACTCATGATATGCAAAAGGGAATTTGCTTTCCTTTGCGCCCTGCTCGTTCCACTTCTTGTAATCTCTATCAAATCATCATAAACACCGTATTGAAGCGCAGCCAACAAGCAAGACGAACTATTTGAACCCAACTCGAGGAGAACCGCCGTAGCACATTCCTTATTTTTGGGCGTCCCATCTCTTACTATTTCGACCAGGTTTTGAATAACGGATAGTTTCCCGATTTCGTTTCTGCCTTCAGGATGCGACGCAATAAGTAACAAAATGGAAAGTGCTTCATCAACCATGCCCAAGTTCTTATCTTCAAGTAAACGAAGCAATGCAGGTATTATACCTGCCTTAACAGCTCGGGATTTGTTCGCCGGATTGAGCACCAAGTTAAAGAGTGCAGTTGCAGCATCCTTTTTTCCTCTAGTTGTCCCAGTGCCTAAAAGACCCACCAAAGGTGGGATTCCATTCAAGCTACCTACGAGGACTTTGTTCTCATCCAGAATTGATAAACTGAACAATGCTGCAGCAGAATTTTCTCTAGCCTCATCAGTTCCATTCTGCAAGATTTCAATAATCCAAGGAATAGCTCCTTCTCCAGCTATAAGTCTCTTGTTTGCCTCGTCGAGTGACAAGTTTAAAAGAGCTGTAACCGTGTGTTGTTGGATTTCAAAATCCTTATACGTCAAGAGGCGAACCAAGGGCGGAATTCCTCCGCCATCAGCTATCAGAACTCTAGTGTCGGGATTCTCCTTGGAGAGGGTACGAATTCGTAAAATAGCCTCCCTCTTCACATCCATTTGGGAAGAATAGAGATTTGGGACCAGGGAAGATATTTCTTCAATGAGCGCGAAAGATGAAGGGTCGGGACTATCACAAACATCTTTTATTGGGAGATCAATATTATTCTTTTCGCACCAATGCAGAATGAGATTGCGGAGGGCAAAATTTGGAGCCAGTATCAAGTGATTCAATGTCTGCCCAGTCTTGGGGCAGGTTTTGTGACCAGAGTTTAACCACTTGTGTATGCTCTGTTTTTCATAAGTCTAGAGCAAAGTAGAAATGTAATCAACACACAATTTAAGTAAAGTGGTGTAACAACCACATACTTTCTCCCATCTCGCTCTCTATGGTTCAGGGACTATTTCACGTGCCGTTAGCTTACTTAGTGTCCACTTTGGACTCATAAGTGAAAGGCCTGGAGTTCGAATCATGGGAACACGTCCATAAAGACATGAGGGGTAAGATGAGCTTAGGCTCGTCCAAAGTGGACAGTATGTAAGCTAACGGCGAGCGAAATAGTCCTGAGCCATAGAGAGCGAGATGAAAGAAAGTCCCGATCGTTACAAGTGGAATACAAGAAATCAAGTTAACTACCTGGCCAGTGGCAATTATAACAGGATCAGTCATTATTTGTAGAGTTATTGGGCAGAGGAATTCATTGGGGATTCCTTCGAAACTCATTGATGACTCAAGTGTAACACTCTCTTCAATTCCAACTTTTTGCTTAAATTTGTCGAGAAGATCTTCGAGTTGCTGGACGGTCTCTGGATTTTGAAGTTTTTTAATTGCTTTTGTTTCTGTTTTGAGGTCTGCTACGGTGTTCAAATCCAATTTCTTCGCTAGTCTCTCTATGATTGCACCATCTGCATTTCGAACGTCGTTTTTGGAAAATACAACCATCATATCCATTGCAAGTTCCATGTCCTGTGTTTCTGTCCTCCTTTTTGCTCGTTTCAGTTGTGTGTGCATTAGCTCAACCTGAACACATCCAAATCTAAATCAAATATTTAATGGCAGCAGCCTGCACATTTTGCTATATTTAGGCAGAATTGAATAGACAACTAATTTTTTTATTTTTTTAATAATAATAAAAAAAAAAAAGTTATTAAAAAAAAAAAAAAAAAGAGAGAGTAATTTCATTACTTGCTCTCTGACTTCTTCTGAGATCCCAAGCTTGTCATACGGCAATTCATTAAGTGCCTGGTTTAACTTTTCATAAACACCATGAAATCTACTCCTCACTGCCTCACTTTCAAGAGCCTAAGTATCACATAGAAAACAACAAATTTATTTAAAACATTGATACAAAAAAACACACTCAGAGAGAGAGAGAGAGAGAGAGGGAGGGGGAGGGAGACTAACAAGGTAAATCTTGCTTCCAGAATTACAATTCTTGAGTAGTTTCTTAGCAGAAAACAGTGCATTCTTCAAATTCAATAAGCAGCAGCTCAATGCCTCAACAGAATCTAGCTCCCTAATCTCCTCCAAAAGAGGCACCAGAAGTTTCAATCTCCTCGCCAAATTCGAACTCTCTTTCCTCTGAGTCATCCTGAACCCAACATATGATCCTGCTTTCTCAATCACTTCCACCATTTCCCTCACCAATTCAGCATTTTCCTTTTTGCCTTCTCCCTCCATCCCATTAAAGGGTTTGAAGATAGCTGACAAAAACGTAAAGCTTTTTTCACAAATTTTAACACTTTACTTTTTCTCTTGTGGAATTCAAGGATTTGAGAATTGCTTTTGTGTTCTCTTTTTCATGAGTTGTGGACTAAAATGGCATGGTGAAATACAAATTGATGGGGCCACGCGGTTTTGTACACAAAGCGTGATGCGCGTTTCACATGGGTGATTTGTTCCATCTTTGCCATTTTGGATGTCTGGGTCCCACCTCAATCTCCCCTTCCTTATCCTCCTCTGATTTCCTGGGACACGAAAATCAGTCGGTGGCCTCTGGTTTGAAGCCCAACTATGAAAGATGCATCAATGTTGAAGATTTTGGCTATGCATTTTTACATTACTTTGGTAAGGTTAGCCGTAGTTTCAAGCGAAACATTTTTTTTTTTTTTTTTTATGTAAAAAATTTCATACGGTTATATGAAAGAACAAACTTCTAAATGCAAAGTCTCAAAAAGTAGTACAATTAAGAATAGAGTCAGAGTCACTGCCTCCACGGAGCTCAAGCCTACAATTACAAGAAAAGAAGAAATTTGATGCAAAAAGTAAAATAAAAGAAATTACATTCTCTGTTTTTTAGAGTTAATTTGTTGGTCATCCAAAGTATCTTGATTTCTTTTATATGTCTTGTAATTGTATCTTTAAAACTAACGCTTAATCTCGTAACTATCATGCCCTAGTTTGAATTATCACACTACTCGCACTTCCTCAATTACCGCTTCCCACAATCTATTTGGTAACTAGTTTTGCCAATAACTAGTAGGTCATGGAGGAATTGTGAACAATCATTACTACGATGAAGTTGCAATTGAAAATTGAATAATGTGTTCCCCTTTTTGCTGTAAATCTGACAATTAGTTCGATAAACTGCCAAGAGGATTCAAACGAAACCCAATGAACTCCATTATCTATGATAGAATTAAGGGTTGTTCACATAAATATCTTACTTTTAGGGATCAAAATGAAATTTACTTCAATTTTATAAAATTTGAAAATTACTTTTAAAAAAATCTTTAAAACTAAAAAAATAACTATGATACTTTTTAAATAGGTTAGTATCACAGTATGATACTTATAATTATTTTAGTATCACAATATGATACTTATGATACTTTTCAAATTTTTTTAGTATCACAATATGATACTTATGATATTTTTTCAATTTTTTTAGTATCACATTATGATACTTATGATACTTTTCAATTTCTACTAGTATCACATTTTGATGCTTTATCTCGGACATAAAATCGAACAATTTTCATACACTTTTTTTAGTATCACAACTTGATACTTTACAAATTTTTATTATATTTTGTCTCAAATATAAAATCAAACACTTTATATACAATATTCTCCACTACATTATTTTCATTTTCAGGTATAGTCCAAAAAAAAAAAAAAAACACCCCAAACGATTCATTAGCTCATCTCCCTATCTCTCTGAGAAAATCTCTCCCAGTTGACAGGGAGAAAATACTCCAGCTACACCAAATCACTCTCCACACCAGAACAATTTCTAATTAACGAAGGAGGCAAGAAATACAGTTGGAATTTTACATATGTACTATTGTTGTTTGCTGTCAAGTTGTTATTGTTGTTGTTTGGATTGGAGCCACCAATGATGGAGGTGATGGCGGCGGTAGTGGCGCCGAGGGTGTCAGCATAGGATGGGTGTTGCTGCTCCTGTGGGGGTTGGGACTCATTTGGAAATGAGGCAGCTTCAGTACCGCGTTGTGAGACATCTGAAGCTTGGAAAATCTTCAATGGTTAAGCCCAAAAACTTGAGGAATTTGTGGTGGAGCAGCAGCGGCTAAAGGGACTTGGAACTGGGTAGGGACCGGGGTGACTATCTTTGGAATTGCAATGGATCGGGTGGTGGTGGTGGTTGATGCGGGTGGTGGTCGTGGTTCAGTGGAGATTGTCTGGTGGTAGGCACCTTTTGGGGAAGAAGACAAGCTGAGGGAAGTATTTTTCCGGTGGTAGGCAACCCAAGCACTCGTGGGGAAGAAGACAAGCTTGGGGAAGTATTTTTCAGGAAAAAAAATTGAGTGGTAAATATCAGTTTTGACATTTAAAACAAGTAATCTTTACAATTATCCCTAGAAGAATTAAAGGATGAAATAATGCTTCAATTTCTCCACCAATTACCAATACTTTTAAGGCCCTCTTTGATATCCACTATTTTTCATAGAAAAGGGAAAGTTTTCACTTGTTTTCTGTCTTTTGTTCTGTTTGACAAACAAAGTTTTCCAAGTAAAAAAAAAAATTCCATTACATGACCCCCTTTTTGTTCAAATGGTGAAAAACATGTTGACCTATGATTATTCAAGTGTATATTGTTTTGATTATAACAACCGAAATCTCTTGTATTACTAATGATTTCGATTCTTGAGTTTTATCATATATATATATATATATATATATATATATATATATATATATATATATCATTTGAATACTCCGAGATCAAAATCGTCGTCCATTGAAGTACAAAGCAATCAAAAAGAGATTTAAAGTGAACAAGATCGTCAAAGATCGAAGATTAAAGCTTTAGAAGATTTATGCTTAAAAAAAATTCAACTCATTTGTAAAGGTATCGACTCATCAATTTTTAGTAAGTTCATAAAGCTTAAAAATATTATTTTAAATCATTACTTGCATAAAAATGATTTTTCAAATCATAACATGAAATAGATTTTGGAAAAATAAACTTTTTGATATAAAAATAAAAATTCCAAAAATAACTATTTTGGTCGACCGAAAGTTTGATCGACCAAAAGCATCTGCTCAACCGAAAGTCTAACGGTTTAAAATCTCTCAACGGCTACAATATTCGGTCGACCGAAAGTCCAGCGTTGGTCGACCGAAAGTGCCCGAGCTTGATTTTTTCTTGATCTATAAATAGCCAATCTCTTGCATTCAATTTTCCCAACCACGAGCAATTTTCACTTGAAAAATCATTGAGCTTACTTTATTTTTCAATTTACTTCATTTATTGCAAAGAATATCTTGATTGATAAAAAAGATTATTCGTATTTTTTTATCAAGTATTCAACATTGAAGAAAACTCATTATTCCTACTTTATTATTGATCCTTGATTGAGTTCTTCATCACCAAACACTTATTGAAGTGTATATTGTTCGCTCTGCAAGGGTACGGGTCGCGCAAGTAATATATTGGACATGAGTTCAAGTATCGATCCCACGAGGATTGTTGTAAATTGTATTTTAGATTATTAACCTTAATCGGAACAGAAAAAGCTTTGAATTTGGGAATTTTGATTTTTAAACTAAATTAAAGATTAAACTAAAGAAAACAATGAAATTGATTTAACTAAACTTATTAAATAAATATGTTAGAATTGTGAATCCACTTTGTTCCATCATCCATATTTTGAATTAAACATTTAACGACAATTTATGGAAAATTGAAAATTCATGTTCCTTATGTTTTCAAAACCCTCTTTCGAACGGTGAATTAAAACATTTTTCTATAAGGAATTTGACTATATTTCTATGACAAATCCAAACCTATAGAAAAGCATTATTGATTTATGAACACTTTTTGGGATTACACAAAGCATAGAGGTATATTTCAATCCCCTATCGAACTTTGTGGAAATTAATTAAGGTCTAACAACTTCTTACACTTTCGAACATAGAATATTATCACAAACATAAATAATTATACGTCCACAATCATAGATGAAAATAAAAATATAATTAATAGCATCAAACCCGTAAATTGCATAATGTAAATGTTAAATCAAAACATGGAATCAAGAATTAAAGCTTCATCACAATTCTAACAATGAAAACCTAACCTAAATACATGATCGGAAATAAATCACAAGAAGTATGAAAAGATGTCACCCTATTCATATTCTTGATCCTTGGTCTTCAATCTTGGATTTGGCGTTGCATGGATTCCTCAACAATTGGGCGGTGTTTTGACATGAATTAAGCAAGTTGGAAACCCCTAATTTCGTAACTTATGTCTGGTATATATAGATATTCACGAAAATTAGGTTACTTGGGAAGAAAGAATGCTGAGTGTCATGTAAAAAGCCCAACTGCGGCCCATAATTTCTACTGTGCGACCGCGGGGTTCAAATAGTTGCAGTCACACTACTCTGCAGGATTGTTTCAGTCGTCGATTTTCTGAGTCATGCGATCATGCACGTCTATTTCATCTGACCGTGCGGTTATCCGAAAAATATGCAATTTTCATCTTTTAAGTGCTACAAGTTGGTCCATGTCTTTTAATTGCACAACAAGTCCTCCAACTTTCGATTGTTGCAATTTAGCCCCTAAACTTCTGATTTCTTCTAAATTTGATTTCTTCTTCCATTTTTCAACAAATTGGCCATTTGATTAACTGCATCAACTCTTGATTTGCACACTTTGACATTTTTATCATCCAATTGCTTGATTTTGGCTTCAATTCCATTGTTTTCTCGACTTTGAGTTATTTCTGAAATATAAACAAATAACAACGAAATAAATAGAAAATATTCTTGAACAACCAATTAAAATCCTAATTTTAGGATAGAGATACACTTATCAACAGCCCCCAAACTAGAACTATTGTTCGTCCTCGAACAAAAATAAAACTAAACTGTAAAAATGCAAATAAAACAAAATGTTTTTGTTTTGTCAACTTATTTACCATGCGCTTCAACAATCCAAATTGACGATTCACTTTAGAGAAGAAATATGAACAACAGAAATTATTTTCATTCATCCGATGCTCAACTTCATTGTGTGTGTGTGAATAGAAAAAAATCGAATGCAAACTCATGTAAAAATATAATTGACAATGTGTGACTTTTTATGCAAGAGTAAGCCCAAATCTCATGTGGTCAATAATGATTTTCTTTTGATTTTCCTTACACTCTCATGGATGATCACAACCTTACTGCTTTTCTCTCATGTCCCAAGGTCTTTCCTATTGATGTGGTTTCTAAACATGTATAAATTGTATTTTCCCACACAAGGCAGTTAGGATTAGACAAGTATGCATGACAGACCAAGAATAATTAACAAAGTGTTAGGAATTTCAATCAACAAAGCTTATATCATTTTCATTCCATTTTTCTTTTATTTGGACGACTTTTCCTTTTTATGTCCTTGTCTTATACCATCTTTGTGCAATACTTTTCATACTTGCTTTCTATATGACCCCTGTAGTGAGCTTTAGGTCGGCAGCTCCCAACTCAGTTGAGCTTAGGGTACCAGGTTCAAAGAACCCCTCGGACTTAATTACCCTAGTCATAAAGGCTTAAACAGAAAAGTTAAAGATGTTTTTGTGTCTTTTGTAAGTCCACTCTCCGTACTTGCTTTCTAGTTGACCCCTACAGCGAGCTTTAGGTCGGCAGTTCCCAACTCAGTTGAGCTTAGGGTACCAGGTTCCCCTCAGACTTAATTGCTCAAGTGAAAAAGGCATTTGAAGAGTAGAATAAGACCTTCAACATTTTTCTTTTTTATGCTAGTTATTATGATTTATACCTGTTGATCAAAATCCCTTACGCTAAAGATGTATTATTAAAAACTTCAGTTCTTCAATCCATCAATGTATACTCATACTAACCTTCCCACCCCCAAACTGCTTTGATTCTACATTTCAGGTCGGGATCTAATTTTCTTAAGGTTTGAGATTTTTCAGTCAAGTGCACAAGTTTACCCCACAAGTATCAAACTTCTTCCTGAACAAGTTATTATTTGAAAGTGGCTATGTGCTCAAATTTGATGAAAGTCTTACATGGTCCATGGATGAATATTAAGAAAAATTTTAGTGCACATGTCGCCCAATTTTCTAATTAAAGCACATAAGTCAATTCAAATCATGTCAAAAGCAATAAATAATTTAATAAAATTTTTCAAAATTTTCACTTTTTATGATTTTTTCAATTTTTATGAATTTTCTACCCAAAATCGAATGAATGTTTACATAAAAACACATGAATGAGATTCTCACCCCCAAACTGGAAATCTATATTGTCCTCAATGTATTTCAAGAAATAATAAACAATTAGGCACAAAATAACAAGAGGGGTCAAGTACTTCCCGGGTTTGGAGAGATGGTGTTCCCATTTTTGAAGCTTGGAATTCAAAGTTCGTTGGATGAGATAATCCATTCCTAGCTTTCCCATGTTTGGTCCAAGGCGTTTTCTCCTCATGTTTCATGCAAAAGAATGATAAATAACATTATAATGTATAAAAATTGCATGAAAACTAAAACAATTCAACTCAACACACCCAAACTAGGACTTAGAAAAATTTTGAAATTTTTGAAAAATGGTCGACCACTAACTTTCAGCCCTTGACATCGCCTCGAAAAAGTAAAAATCTCCCGAGACATGTCTCAGGCATATGAAAGTATATAACTTATTCTACAACATATCAAAAATTCAGCAAATTTGAAGTTCATATGAGCCATGAAAAGATGTGACAAAGTAGGTGACATGAAGCTGAAATTGGTGCTGTGGTGCTATGATGCCTTGCAATGAGGTGCATTGAAGTGCAAAAATGTTCATGTTGAGTTCTATGCCTTAAATTTGTGTAAACAATGAATGGATGATGCACAAATGATGTATAATATGTGAATAAGATGATCATCCAAAAAGAATTGCAAAAATTTAACACAACACTCATTGTGACATTAAATCAAACATCTTGCATGCATATTAAGAAATCAATGAAAATCATAGAATTGGAGACTTGAATCAAACCAAAATTTTGTACCTACTAAACATAATTCAATGTCTCCAAGTTCTAGCCTAAGCCCATCACCATCAATCTACAATATTCAATTTTCACAAAGATTTGAAGAACACAAGAATTATGCACAATATTGGAAATTGGTGAAAAAATCTTACCTTTGGATGATTTTGATGCAATGCACGATATGAATCTGAGTTAAAATGATGTGCAAACTTAGGGGAACAGTTGGGGACTCAATGTTGGGCGATTTAGAGGAGGAAAAACGAGTTTGAAGTGGTTAAAATGAAAGAAAATTTATATATAATAAAACCATCGGAATGCTATAAGGAACTACCATGCGACCACACGACATTGATACCGTGCGACCGTACGGTGTTAATGACCTGCAACCTGTGCATTTTCCATTTTTCAGTCTTGGACCTTTTTTTCAACCCCTAAATGCCTTCAAATTCTTGCAACTAACCTCCATACTATATGCTCATGTCCTAAGCTAGGTGATCAAGTGGAAAATTGTGATGAAAAGCTACAAAACAAATAAAAAGAAACAACTAAATGCTAAAACATGCAAAAATAGGTGCAATGAAGTTTTCAATGCCACTAACATGTCAAAATGTGAATTCTAAGCATGCAAGTGATCCTAAAATGCAATGAATAGCATCCAAACAAATAAATATGCAATGACTACTAAAGATGCTAAAACATGCAAACTAGAATACTAGAATTACTTAGAACACACAGCAACTAAATGTATGCACTTTAAACATCCTAGTGCTTCTAAATGCAATGTCAAGTAACTAAACAACTATAAAGCAAATAACTAACTTAAAAGCAATAATAACACAATTGAAGGAAAATGAGTTTGAAAAGTTGGGTTGCCTCCCAAGAAGCACTTTATTTATAGTGTAGAGCCAGACTTTTTGACAAACTTTCTCAAGGTGGCATGAAACATGATGTTGAGGCCCTATCATTTGTCTTGACCCCATACTCAACTTGTTCCCACAGATGAAGATGCTGTGTCACTTCAATTTTTGAACATTTTTCAAGTAGTGGATTTTGATTCACTAGTTGAACCATGTCAAATGTTACTTTCTCATCCTCTACTCGAAGCATGACCTCCCCCTTTTTCACATCAACCAAGGCTCTAGCAGTAGCCAGAAAGGGTCGACCTAAAATCAGTGACACCTTACTATCTTCCTCTATGTCTAGAATCACGAAGTCAGCAGGGAATATGAATTTGTCCACTTTAACCAGCACATCCTCAATGACTCCATATGGGTATCAAATGGAGCAATTAGCTAGCTGCAAGATGATTGGTCTTGGTTTTGGGTCCCCTAATCCTAGCTTCATATAGACTGAAAGAGGCATCAAATTTATGCTTGCACCAAGGTCACATAAAACTTTGTTAAATTTTAAGTCACCAATGATGCAAGGAATTGAAAAACTTCCTGGATCTCTCAGCTTGGGTGGCAGCTTTTGTTGCAAGATGGCGCTACACTCTTCATTCAGTGATACCTCTTCAAGTTCCTCAAGTTTTCTCTTACTTGACATCATCTTTTTCAGGAACTTGGTATAGCTGGGGATTTGGGTAATGACTTCTAGGAAAGGAATGTTAATGTGCAGCTTTCTGAGGATGTTGAGAAATTTACTGAACTGCTGATCCTCCTTAGGCTTTTGTAATCTTTGCGGGAATGGAATAGGGGACTTATGAGGCTTAATTGTCAATTTTGCCTCATTCCCCTCTTTCTTCTCATCAGATTGCTTTTCAGGTGCCTCAACATGTTTTTCCTTCTCTTCATCTGACTTTTGAACATGAATCTCGGGCAATTTCACCTCACTGCGTGTAGTAATTGCATTTACTCCTTGTTTCTCTTTCCAACCTTTCAGTCTTTGGGGAAAATGAGTGGAAGGTTCATAAACTCTGTTACATGGAGCAAAAGTGATCCTTCCTGGCACAACATCTACCTCTCTTTCAACCGTTTTGATTGCCATCACTTGCTCCATAGGATTAACCTCAGTGTTACCAGGCAGTGTACTTGGGGCTCTGTTTGCTAAAATCTGAGCTATCTGACCAACTTGGGTTTCCAAGTTTTTGATTGAAGCCTGATGATTTCGCAATGTAGTTTTAGTCATTCTCATGAATTGGTCAGTTTTTGTCATGAACTGATCAGTTTTAGCCATAAACTGATTGGTCTGGCTCATGTACTGGTCAGTCTTCTCCATCAATTTCACGACCATCTCCTCAAGTTCAGGTTTCTTCTCCACTACCTGTTGTGGAGGGGCTTGCTGGTGTAGCGACCAAGAATTTTCCATGACTTATTTGAATAAATATTATCTAAAACGTGTCGCTATGACTTTACCTATTTATTTTAAACACATTTTCATCTAATCATTTAAGTTAAAATTTAAATTATTTAAATTTATCGTAGTTCAATTTCAATTTAATTTATTCAAAATCTTCGTCAAATTTCTATCTTTATCAAAAATATTTCAATATCACAGTTTATTTTCAAAGCCCAAGCTTTAATTATATTAAGTCCAAATTTCAACTGTTTTAATCCAATCCAACACCTCGAGCCCAAATATTTTACCGATCATTCAAGCCCTTTTAACAACCCAATCAATAAATTATTGGCCCAACTAAATAACCAACTTCTTTTCCAAGTATTTCCTTACACAACCATATTCACTTCCCAAAATTCTCACAATTTTCCATGAATCAAGATTTAACCTAAACTACCATCTTTAACACCTAAATCAACTATTAAATACATCCCTCACCACCCAAAGTATCAAGTTTCAGTCACTCCAATTTCACACAAATCGGCCACCCACCAGCCAACACCTACTGCCCAACCGCAGCCTTCATCACCTGCAAAACTCGAACCACCAATTCCCATAAATACCAACGCCACCAGCCACCACTGCTCGCGACTCCAAATCCGCCGCCTCTCTCTCAAACCGCTATCAACACCACCCCCACAATCGCCTCTCACCCGCTGCTGCACCAATTCGAAATTATCACCACTGCAAACCAACATCATCAACATCCTCGTGTCATTGCCTAAACCGACCACCGTCATCGCACAATCAACACATCCTCACCCCACCACCTACTGCCCAGACCTCACCGCCGGAGCACCACCAAGTCATCACCACCCGAACCCAAATGTCCAATCAACACCCAAACGCCACCCTCAACCGCCTCAGCCCTCCTCCAAAATTTCCCCAAAATCAAACCCAAAATCCAAGAATAGACATAACCCAATAACTTACCTCGAATTTCCGTTTGATTTGGTCGGAAAAACCGCAGCCCAAGTTCGAACTACCCGCCTCGGTTCGCACAAAAACCAAGCCCTAATACTTCCTCCTTCCGCCTCCCCTTACCACCCGCATCTCCTCCACTCCACGGCGGCATTATCGTCGGTAGATCGCCGGCTGTAGCACCGGAACGAGATGAGGAGCCTCGCCGCACTCTCTCTTTTCTCTGCGTGATGTCGTTGAGGGAGAGAGAAATATGATATATGTATATATTATGACTTTATTAATTGCCTATAATAGCCTAAGTTTTAAAAATATTTCAAATCAGTCCTTTTAATTTAAATGTTTTAAAGATTCAGTTCCTATGTTTTAAAAGTTATTTATTTCAGTCCTGAAGATTTAACTCCCTTGATTTCAGCCCCAAGGTCAATCATTTCAGTCTTTTCATTTTTAAAAGTCACTTATTTCAATCCCTACAGTTTAAGTGCTATTTTGAGTCTCAACCCAAGTTTTAAAAGTATTCATTTTAGTCCGAGCTTTACACTTTTAAATTATTTCAATTCAACCCTCAAGTTTACTTTCATTTACAAAACTTTAATTTAAAGTTTCTAATAGAAATATCTTAAGGGCTAGACGAGGCGCGGGATTTTCAAGAAAGGCTAGAATCATTTTTTTAAGCAAGTTCAGAAATATCTTAAGGTAGGTTCACTATTTCAAAAACTCTTTCATTCTAATTGCGCAATGTTAAGTAAACCCGTATTGTAAATTTATGCATGTGATTACGTAATTTATGAGAATTAATTGCCTTCGGGCCCAGATCCACATGTCTTCGGGCATGGACCAATTGCCTTCAGGCCTAGATCCACATGTCTTCGGGCATGGACCAATTGCCTTTGGGCCCAGATCCACATGTCTTCGGGCATGAAAAATTTATGATGTATGAGATCCACTTGCTTATTGCATGAGAATGAGAATTTATGAATTAAGTTGCATGATTATATGTATTATTTACTGTACAGTTTATTTAATTTGCGCTGAACTTACTGAGTATTTCTATGAAATGTTCACCCCTATTTTTAAACTTACAAATTGTAGATTTCGGAGATGGTGGCGAATGAAAGGGCAGTGGTGGCAAATAATAATGAAGCTATATTTTTAAAGTCACGATTCATGAATAGTGTCAATTTATTTATATGTCGTTATTTTAAATATGATATTTAAAGTCATGAACATCGTCAATTTAATTATTTGTAATTACTTTCTTTGAAAGTTAAGATTTCAACGTTTTTACACATTCATCAAATTTACTTTATTTACTGTTGAAATTTTCACTTAAATATGATGTTTAAAATTTAATTATTTTCCGCAATAAAATTAGATTTAAAGGAGAAGTGACGTCCCGAGCTTTACGGAATTTGGGGCGTTACAGCTGGCCTGTTCCATTTTGATTATTCCTCCATGAGAAGTTAGGGTGATTTCTCCAAACAGGATTGTAAGTGTTGGAGTATGGATTATTTTGGCAATGTCCCCCTTGTACAAAGATGACCTGCTCAGCTTGAGCTTCCAAAATTGGACAATCTAAGGTATTTTGATTGGCCCCACATTCCTTGCATCTAGTTACTACACTTTTCACTGAATGGTTGGTTTGTATGAAATTCATCAAAGAGTCTATTTTACCAGAAAATGCCGAAACATCATCCACTGCATAAACTCCTGCTTGTTTCTTTTGGATTGTTCTCTTAGATGCCCACATTGCGTTGGTATTAGCTATTCTCTCAAATAGTTCAAGTGCTCCATCAAGAGTTTGGGTAGTTATTGATCCATTGGATGACGAATCAACAAGACTCTTGAATTGAGGGAACAAGCCAATATAAAAGTACCTTACCTACTCATTTTCAGGTAGTCCATGTTGAGGGCATTTTTTAAGCATGCTTTTAAACATGTTCCATGCTTCATCAAATGACTCGGACTCTTGTTTGTTGAAAATTTGTTATCTCATATCTGAGTTTAGTGACTTTGACTGGGGGCATGAATTTTGCACAAAATCTTTGGGTCAAGTCATTCCAAGTTGTTATACTTGCAGGAGGACGGGAGTCTAACCAATCTATTACCCTATCTCGTAAGGTGTATGGAAACAACCTAAGTCTGATGGCATCATCTGAAACACCCGGATATTTAAAGTGTTTACACATGTCTAAAAATTTAGACACATGTGCATGTGGATTTTCTTTGGGTTTTCCATAGAATTGATGTCCATTTTGAAACATGTTTATCACATTGGTCTTTAATTGGAAGTTTGCAATATCGAAAGGTGGATAAACTATGCTTGATTGGTTTTGGACAACTTGCAGGATCATGAAATCTCCTACAAGTCTATTCCCTTCATCATCTGGCTCAACACTAAGTAAAGCCAGATTGTTTGCCATTTGTTCTTTTTGGTTTTTAGATTTATCTAGCTCCCTAAGTTCTCTTAATCTACGATGTAACGTACATTCTATTTCCAAGTCAGCTTCGTAAAGATCCTCGTTTTTCGAACATAGCATATACAACTACAAGAAAAGTAAAGAAACTAGTAACTAAACTAAAACTTAAAAATTAAAATCCTAAAGTAAAAATAAAAATAAAGCAAGTAAAAAGTCTGAATTAGTGAAAGTAATCAAAAAATAAATTTAAACTACAATCTCTGGCAACGGTACCAAAAACTTGTTTTCTCTGCAAGTGCACAGGTCGCGCAAGTAATATATTGGATGTGAGTCCAAGTATCGACCCCATGAAGATTTTTGTAAATTGTATTTTAGATTATTAACCTTAATCGGAACGGGAAAAGCTTTGAATTCAGGAATTTTGATTTTTAAACTAAATTAAAGATTAAACTAAAGAAAACAATGAAATTGATTTAATTAAACTTATGAAATAAACATGTTAGAATCGTGAATCAACTTTGTTCCATCATCCATATTTTGAATTAAACATTTATGACAATTTATGGGAAATTGAAAATCCATGTTCCTTATGTTTTTAAAACCCTCTTTCGAACGGTGAATTAAAACATTTCTATAAGGAATTTGACTACATTTCTATGACAAATCCAAACATATAGAAAAGTATTATCGATTTATGAACACTTTTGGGGATTACACAAAGCATAGGGGTATATTTATATCCCCTAACGAACTTTGTGGTAATTAATTAAGGTTTAATAACTTCATACTCTTTCGAACATAGAATATTATCACAAACATAAATAATTATGCGTCAATAAATAGATATATGAGACTTTTCAAGTTGAAATAAACAATCAGGGTTTACTTGTGAAGATTTTCTAGTATTTGATGTTTTATCTTCATTGTAAATTTCAACTAGTTTTTGGGTACTACTCATACCAACAAAGTGCACCTTCTTTTCCGGAAGTCCATCGTTTAAAACTCCACATTTAAGCTTGCTTGGCATAGAGCAATTATATGATGAATGACCCTCTGAAAAATTTTCTCAGGAAGCATGTGAATGAGGACAAGATATGCTGAAAAGACTCAAGTTGGTAAAGTGAAGACAGTACGTCGTCAATCTAACGGCCGGATAACTCATTAAGTGGGACCTGAATCGTTACAAATGGTATCAGAACCGATCGCTAGCCGAAAATCGGGAACTAAGTGCTATGCGAGACAAAGTGTTACGCCATAGGGCGGGAGCCACCTCTTGAACTCGTAGGAGCCACCTTTATAATCCCAATGCCTAGCAATGAATCCTCAGATGGTTTGAGTGCGACGAGGACGTCGCGAGTCTAACAGGCGGTGATTGTAACACCTAGGCTAGGAAAGCTTAAAAAGATTTGATAGGTACTCATACCAACAAGGTGCACCTTCTAAATCGGAAGTCCATCGTTAGAAATTCCACAGTTAAGCGTGCTTGGCTTGAAGCAATTCTATGATGGGTGACTCCCTGAGAATTTTCTCAGGGAGTGTGCGAGTAAGGACAAAGTACGCTGAAAAGACCTATGTTAGTACAGTAGGGACAATACGTCATCGATCTAACGGTCGGGACAACACATTTAGTGGGACCCAGGTTGTTACATTACCTATTAAAATGGGAGGGATAGTATCAATATTAATTCCTCATTTGAAATACACAACATGTCATCTTAAACCACTCACTAATTGACACAATAACCGTGCATTTTAAAAAAAAAAAGTACCCACTTCGTAAATAACTTCCAAATTTAAAAAACTGCTAAAAAAATACATAATAAAACATTAAAATTCAAAATCTTTGACAATTGAGATTTTGGTCAAAATTTATTGACCAAAATCTCAGTTGTGCATTAAAAAAATAATAATAAAAATAAAAATAAAAATATCTCAATTGTCTTTTATTTATACTTATGGCCAGTGGGGCATTGTGCGTTGCACGACCCCGAGCATGGTGCATGGTTCGATGTTGATCGATATATATATGGTGACCATGTAGAAAGAAGTGCAAAAACATATCTTAATTTTTTCTATGTTATGAAAAAAGAAACTCATAACGCATAACACACAATATTTTTACTGAGCAAGTGTACACTTGTAACCCAAATCCCCAGAAGATATGGAGTGAACTTCTCTCTAAAAAAAAAAAAAAAAGGTGTAGCCCACACCTTGAGGGCCCAATCGACCCTGCCCTGAGCCATTGGTTGAGGAGGTTAATTGCAGGTTATGCCTTCCAGAGTCAGGGTGGAAGACTTGATGGTAAGCCCAAAGTTTGGGTAACTCCCGCTGACGATAAAGCATTAATTCAATATTTCAGGATTCGAACTCTGCATACCGCTGCGCTGAGCCTTACCAGTCCTCCCATTTGTCACTGGGAGATGTGCCTTGGGGGCTGGAGTGAACTTCTCTATCTTGTCCACGAGTTGCTTTACTTCAGTATCACTGGGTTGATGTCTCCATACATTAACGGAAAAGTTAACTCATGGTGTCGAACCTAATTATAGTGTACACTGATCCGCACGAGCTTGATTATCTCTCGGGGGACGTTTTTGGTGTACGAGACCATAAGCAATAGGATTGTAACTGGCATACTAATAATCTTGTAAAAGGAATGAAAAACCATACAAAGTCGAACATAGTTTCTTCATCTGAATAATTTCAATTACTTCATCATTTGCACCAAATACTTTAATTTCAATTACTTCATCATTTGTACCAAATACTTTTAAGCAAAACTTAAAATTAAAGTAATGGATTTTGCCTTGTCATCAATCGTCATGTTACTAATGAACAGGACATCGTTACCCACCTTTTAATAAATATAATTTGAAGTAAAAAATCTAAATACAAAAATTCAAATTGAGCGATTCCTGAGTCAACATAACTTACTTAAGTAAGATTATAAAACGTGAAAGTTTTGATCAACGTGTCTTGGTAGTTATTTAGAATATTTTTGTCAAAGTGTAAACAAACACCACATGGTAGTTGGTACTGAGGATATAAATCCTAATCTTTAGAAGGCATTTTTTCTCTTAGAAATATCTCCATCGATCTGAAAAATAGCTAGCAAAAATATCTTCTACACAAGAAAAATTGGAAAACTTGCAATGAACATGAAATTAATTTTCACATACCCTGGTATGAATCAAAACCTCGACTCGAATTGTCCTAGAAGCTTAGTGATAAGTGTATTTTATACACTTATTTATCTGTCGAAATTAGGATATTATTTTGTTTTTCTCGAATAAATTCTACTTAGTTTGTGTTTATTTGTCATTATTTCAGGTTTTATCCCAAAATCAAGAAAAGTAAGGAATTGAAGCAAATACATAATAATTGGATGAAAAGTGGAGTTAATTGAAGACGTTTTGAAACTCAAGGGCTTAATTGCACAATTGAAGACTCAAGGACCAACTTAGTTTATTTAAAAGAATTGAGACGCTTAAAGGATAATTTATTTTATTTGGACTTAGGGTTGAATTGTGTATATATATATATATAAACATAATGTTGCTGAATTAAAAAGAGGGGGGAGCCGTGAGGAACAAAGAAGAAGGGTTGGCGGCTGAGACATACATAATATAATATATACGCACAGCAACCGGGAGAAAGCACAGAGAGAGCAACCGTGAGGGGTCAAAAACGAGAGAGAGAGAGAGAGAGAGAGGTAGGCTGAGAGTGGAAATCTTGGTGGAATACAAAAAACAAAGCAGCCGGCTGGGATTTATTTGAGGGCAGAATATATATATATATATAGAAAGAAGGCAGCTTTGGTTTGGAATTGTGGTCGGCCATTGCATTGAAGTTGAGTGATAAAGGTGTAGCCCACACCCTGAGGGCCCGAACCGACCACGCCCAAGGCCATTGGTTCGGGAAGGTAAATCCAGGTTATGCCTCCAAGGAGCCAGGGTGGAAGGGCTTATGGTAAGCATGAGAAACGCTCAATAACTCCCGCTTGCCACAAGGCCAATTCCACCTTGCGGGGAATCGAACCAAGCACACAGCTGCGCTGAGCACTTACCACCCATCCCCTTTGCCACTTGGAGATGTGCCCTGGGGGCTTGAGTGATAAAGAAGTGGACGGCTGGTGGTGATACAAAAGGAATACATTGGAAAAGGGCAATTGATAGGGATTAATTGAAGAAACATTCTACTGTGATTAAAGAGAGAGAGGAGGCTGGGAGTGAAATTTGTTGTGGAATTAACATTGAGGCAATTGAAGAAGTTAGCTGTGATTAATTTGGAAGAACTTGACAGCTGGTGCAAAGTAGTCGGTTGATACATTGGTGAAATAAAAAAAGTGGGACTCGGTTGGTCTGTGTATTGGAAGAAAAGGCAGCCGACTGAGAACCAATTGGCGGTGCAAGGAGTGATGCAAATTCAACAATTCTTCAAACGGGTTTTATTTACATTATTTATTGTTTTTTATTTCACAAACATGAGTAGCTAAATTTTAAATCGGGATTGACGATGTAGATTTACTGTTTCTTGTTTGATTTTAATTCTCAAGTTGGTGCTTTGATATTTATGTATTGATTTTATTATTGCGTTTAATGCTTGAATTGCTTGATCACCAATTCATGATTTAATGGTTGTTTTCATAATCCGGGAGGTGAGTTAACAATTAGATCACGTAATAAAATTCGACAATTTCAACAAAAAGATAGAGATATGAATTTGTGGTTGCATGTGGTCAATTATGAATTCTTAGGAAATTTCATGCATTTAACTAAGGAGAACTCTGACCCGCTGTAGAGATACATGGTTGACTTAGTTAAATATGCCTAATTTGAACTCGAGAGAGGTAAATTAGATATATGCGTGAATTCGACCAAATATAATTTTAGAAAACAACTTGAGATGAGAAATTAAGCTAGAACGTTATTTCGAAATCGTTAGTCCCGATATTCATTCAATTCAAAATCCACTACTTTATTTCTTGCTTTTCGTTAATTGTTTTTAGTTTAATTTGTTATTTTCATTTTAATTGATTTGTTTATTTAATTGATTCTCAATTTTATTGTCGTTTTTGGATTGTTCGGTATTTTATTTTCTTAGTTAATTTTTGTTTTAGTTTTGGAATTCTATTGAATCAAAGTAAATCGATAACGAATAAATAGTCATCGTGGGGTCGACAACTCGGACTCAAAAGCCCACTTTTACTACTTGTTAGCGATATCATACACTTGCGATTTCACACCAACACTTAGGTCCACGACCATGAGCCAACATACATTTAATAATAAGTGCAAATTTCCTCATCCCGGTTCAAGAAAACCTTAACCCCTTCACCATAAATCTGAACCGAAACCGTTGTTGGGAAATTCTCAGCTCTTGTTGACTAACTTATTTGATAAATTTCATTAGTCATGAATTCACTCAAATGAATCACCTTCAAATTACTTAAATCAAACACACCTCTCTATTTTGAAGCCAAATTTAATGGCAGGTTCATCAGGCAAAACTACCTTCTACAAATCCATTCGTCTTCACCGCCATAAAAAATCGAAACAGTTTTTACATTAGCAGAAGAATAAAATTCTGATTAGCATTCATTTCATATATCAATATCCATTGCAAAACCTCAAAACAAATATGCAATAAAAAGAAATCCAAACTATCTTTCCAAGAAAATTCAAGAAAACTGATTGTTATAATAGGCCATAATCAATTCAAGAACGCAAGTAATTCAAAACAAAAATGGATTATGTTGGATAAAATTCAATAATGTGGGGCCAAACATGTATAAAATAAAATGTGTGGTACTATCTTAAGGATTTAGTCAATAAAGTGATCCACTAAAGATTGTTCAGGACTAATGGGTATTAAGTGTCGTGAGATTAAAGTGTAGAGACGGATTCAATGTTTTAAATTGATGAGGGGCCAATTTAATAACATTGAAATACGATAGTTGCCCTACAACTATTTATACAAGTCATGATCCCCAATTGAGCGTGGCTTTTCATAATTCTATGCATTCCCATCAACAGAGGAGAAAATAAGGAGAAAACCACGAATCAGTTGGAAGGCCATAAGCCCGTTCAATCAAACACAATAATGGATTCAGGTACGCTTCCGCTTCAGTTTCGATCCGATAATTATAGCATGATGTTTGTGGAATTTAGATGAACATTCATCTATTTTAAATTAATTTTAACAAGTGGTATCAAAGCCAACATCATGTTGAATTATCAGATCAATTTTGTACGCATATATGTAAAACCTAATTGTATGTATATGCGCATAAGTCTAATTTCGCAACAATGGATTAAGCGAGGTTTCAAAATTGAGAAATATTACACTGCAAGATCGAAATTTGGAAACATGAATTCAGCATTTTCTTGCAGTCAATTTCTCTGTGTATGAATATATATGCGAAAATCTTGTTTTTCAAAATAAAATTGATTTTCGGATTTGGTTTTGTTGATTTCGAATATGGGGTTGTTGTGTATGGTGTTTGTTGATGATGGAATGGATTCAGTTGGTGGGGACGCAGCGCGTCGCGGCGTCGGATTTCAATGGTTGGGTGCAGCTTGCAGCGCCGCGCGGGATGGGATGAGGAGGCTCACAGCGTCGCGCGACGCTGTGTACTTGGTTGCAGCGCCGTCAATGGCGCTGCAGGCGACGGAGGCGCCAGCAATGGCGCCGCGATCTTGTGCGGCGGGACTAGGGTTTGGTTGCAAACCCTAGTTCTTCCTATTTTGGCCCAGGGACCTCACTTGGAAATTAGAAGTATGTAAGGGCTCCTTTGCAATTTTGGATATTTTGTGTAAATTGCAACTTTGGTCCTCCCTCATTGTTTTAAATATTGTTTAAAACCCTAAGTTTATAAAATCTTTTAAGTTGG
Source organism: Ligustrum vulgare (assembly GCA_963555705.1). NCBI lineage: Eukaryota > Viridiplantae > Streptophyta > Magnoliopsida > Lamiales > Oleaceae > Ligustrum > Ligustrum vulgare. The sequence continues at coordinate 19,884,596 of OY743186.1, forward strand.
CCCTTCAAACTTCTGAATTTACAAAATTAAGTCCCTAAAGTTAAGAAATCATTTAAGTTGGGTTTTAAAAATTCTGAATTTTACGATTCAGTCCCTAAAGTTTCTAATTTTAATTAATTGGCCGTTAAAGTTTGGAAAAATTGCAATTTAGTCCTTCAGGTTTAAAAATATTTCATAATTGGCCAATCAAGTTTAATTAAATTACAATTTAACCATCCAACTTAATGATTACTTAATCCTAAAGTATTGAATTTCATAATTCAAATCTTAAAGCCTTAAATATATGCAAAACAGTTAATTCAAGTTCAAATTTTGGTATGAAAGATTCTTTTGAGAAATATAATATTTCAAAGTGAATTAATTGAAGCAACATGTTTCCAAAGCAACCTCTCTTGTAGAAATTAATTAACTTAGAATATTAGAAGGTTTCGTGTGGGTGTTGTTCATGCGGATATTGATCGGCCCAAAGGAAGGTCAATGTTTGGCTGGAATTTCATATGCACCTATGGTGATAAACACGTGACGATTATTTGGTTTAACGTGTGATCAATAAATTGGTCCAAAGAAAGGTTTATTGGTTGACTATTGTCAGTGTTTGATTACTACATCGAGAGTACCACTTACAAGTTAATATTTCTATCCATAGACTAAATATTGATGTTGTGCTGGATATCTTGTGATAGGCCTTACCATTATTTGAAATTATTATTTGCATAATAAAGTACTAATGTAAGCTATTTCCATCTTCTTCTCTATACAGTTAATTCATCTGCTACCACAATATCTGCAAATCTTAATTCAATTCCCATGCTTGATGGGTCAAACTTCAAAGATTGGAAAGAGAACGCACTAATTGTTCTCGACTGCATGGATCTCGACCTTGCTCTCAGGGTTGAGCAACCGGCTTCTCTTACGGATGCAAGTTCACCTGATGACAGGAGGAACTTTGAGAAGTGGGAACGCTCAAATCGCATGAGTCTAATGATCATTAAGCGCGGCATTCTGGAAGCCTTTAGGGGCGCGGTATCTGAAGAGGTAACTAATGCCAAGCAATTCCTTGCCGAACTTGAAAAGCGTTTTGCTAAAAACAATAAGGCTGAAACAAGCACGCTTCTGCAAAGCTTGATTTCAATGAAGTATAGAGGCAAGGGGAACATAAGGGAGTACATCATGAAGATGTCTCATACTGCTTCAAAACTTAAGGCACTAAAGCTCGACTTGTCTGATGACTTGCTCGTGCATTTAGTATTGATATCGCTTCCTGCACATTTCAGTCAGTTTAAGGTCAGTTACAAGTGTCAAAGGGAGAAATGGACTCTAAATGAGCTCATTTCATATTGTGTGCAAGAGGAAGAAAGGTTGAAGCAGGATAGAACTGAAATTGCTAACTTAGCAAGTACCTTTAAGGATAAGGGCAAGAAAAGAAAAACAGAATATGAAGCTGCTAAGGGTCCAGATCAAAAGAAGCCACATAAGGACAATGAGGGTTGTTTCTTTTGCCTGAAACCTGGATATTTAAAGAAGGATTGTACCAAATACAACGCTTGGCGTGCAAAGAAAGGTACATTTCTTAATTTGGTCTGTTCTGAGGTTAATTTAGCTTCAGTACCTAGAAACACTTGGTGGTTAGATTCTGGTGCTACTACTCACATAAGTGTTTCTATGCAGGGTTGCATGTTCTTCCGAAAACCAAATGATGCTGAAAGATTCATCTTTGTGGGCGATGGGAAATCGGTGGAAGTTGAAGCAATAGGAACTTTTAGGTTATTATTGGGAACTGGTTTTTATTTGGATTTGAAAGACACTTTTGTTGTTCCGTCATTTAGACGGAGTTTGGTTTCTATTTCCTTATTGGACAAATCTGGATATTGTTGTTCTTTTGGAAATTGTCAGTTTAGTCTTTCTATAAATTCAAATATTGTTGGTACTGGTTCATTATGTTCATACGATAACCTATATTTGCTTGATACTATTGCATCATATAATGAAACCTTGTATGTGGAATCACGTGGTACTAAGCGAAAATTAAATAAAGAAAATTCGGCAAAACTATGGCACAAGCGCTTAGGTCACATCTCAAAAACTAGAGTTGAAAGACTTGTGTCAGATGGCATTTTGGATTCCCTCGACTTTACGGACTTTGATGTTTGTATTGATTGTATCAAGGGAAAACAGACCAAAAACAAAAGGTTAGGTGCTAATAGAACTTCAGACGTCTTCGAATTGATACACACAGATATTTGTGGACCATTCCCTACGGCTTCCTGGAATGGTCAACAATACTTTATATCATTCATAGACGATTACTCACGTTATGGGCATCTATATCTTATTCATGAAAAGTCTGAGTCACTGGACATGTTCAAAGCTTTCAAAGCTGAAGTTGAGAATCAACTCAACAAGAAAATTAAAAACGTTAGGTGTGATAGTGGTGGTGAGTACTACGGCAGATATGATGGTTCAGGTGAACAGCGTCCAGGACCATTTGCTAAATTCCTAGAGGAATGTGGAATCATCCCACAGTACACCATGCCAGGTTCTCCTAGCATGAATGGTGTAGCTGAAAGACGAAACAGGACTTTTAAGGATATGGTAAGGAGTATGATTAGTCATTCTACTTTACCAAAATCACTCTGGGGAGAAGCATTAAAGACTGCAGGTTATATTTTGAATAGAGTACCAACTAAAGCTGCTGCTAAAACACCATATGAGCTTTGGACAGGCAGAAAGCCCAATCTAAAGCATTTCCACATTTGGGGATGTCCAGCTGAGGCAAGGCCTTATAGGCCGCATGAAGATAAATTGGGCTCCAAAATTGTTAGCAACTGCTTTATTGGTTATTCTGAGCGATCAAGGGGCTACAAATTTTATAATCCCATGCTTAAATCAATTTTTGAAACGGAAACTGCAACATTTTTTGAGGATGTTGAGTTTGGGGGGAGAAATAAGGTTAGAGACATTATCTTTGAGGAAGAAGCTAAGGAAGGATCGATTTCGATTCCTACTGTTACTTTTGACAATGTGCAGGTTTCTATACCTGTCATTGGTCAAGAAGTATATCCGGAAACTCAGCATGATAATGTTGAAGAAACTCCCAATCAAAATCCAGAAGTACAAACTCAACAACCTCAACAAACAATACCGTTAAGGAGATCCACTCGAGAAAGGAAAAATGCTATTTCGGATGATTATATAGTATTTCTCCAAGAACATGAGGAAAATAATGGAATGATGGAAGATGATCCAATCAATTTTCATCAGGCCATGAAGGGTTCTAACTCTCAAAAGTGGATTGATGCCATGAATGAGGAGTATAAGTCCATGCAAGACAATAAAGTTTGGGATCTTGTCCCATTACCAGAAGGTGCGAAACCCATTGGTTGTAAATGGATTTTTAAAACCGAAAGGGATTCGAATGGAAATGTGGAAAGATATAAGGCTCGTCTTGTAGCTAAAGGCTTTACACAAAAGGAAGGTATTGACTTCAAAGAGACTTTCTCTCCGGTTTCAATGAAAGACTCTTTCAGGACAGTCATGGCACTTGTTGCACATTTTGACCTTGAGTTACATCAGATGGATGTAAAGGCGGCGTTTCTAAATGGAGACATTGATGAGACGATCTATATGGTGCAACCAGAAAACTTCGTGACAGGAGACTCGAAGAATATGGTTTGCAAATTAAAGAAATCTATCTATGGACTCAAGCAAGCTTCCCGTCAGTGGTACTACAAATTTCCTCAAGTGATCATCTCGTTTGGTTTTGAGGTAAATGTTGTTGATGACACTACAAGAAAAATGGCCTTTTGCAACATGCAAACAGCAACATTCGCTAATTGCATGTTGCTAAAGGGGGTCTACCGCAACATTCAGTAGTTGCATGTTGCCATTGGTTGATTTATTTGGCATTTAGCAACACTCAACAAGTGAATGTTGCTAATTATACCCTTTGGAAACGTTCGTTGCGCGTTGCCAAAGGGTTACCCTTTGGCAACGTTCGTTGCGCGTTTCCAAAGGGTTACCTTTTGGCAACGCGCAATGAACGTTGCCAAAGGGTAACCTTTTGGCAACGCGCAACGAACGTTGCGAAAGGTACCCTTTTGCAACACGCATTGCGCGTTGCGAAAGGTACCCTTTTGCAACACGCATTGCGCGTTGCCAAAGGGTAACCTTTTGGCAACGCGCAATGAACGTTGCCAAAGAGTTTAATTTGAAATTTTTTTGTTTTTGTAATTTTTTTGTAGTTTTTTTGTGGGATGAGGGGTTTAAAAATATTTGAAAAGTCAAAATTTTGTAGGCTTGACTAAGAATTGATGATTGAGATTGAATTCAATATCAACATTAAAAAAAAAATTAAGTAAAAATTAATTAAAAATAATTTAAATAGTATTCTTCAAAATTTAAAAAAGAACGTATTTTTCAACTTTTCACTTTCAAAAAAGAGATACTCTAGTCTTATGCAATTAAGCATATAAATCACGTAAATCCACATAACACATGCAATTATAATATAAACAAATTAGTGGGGGCGAGTCTACCTTAAACTTAACGAGTGTGGTTGAGCGGGAAACAACTTCAATTCTTTAATTCTCCGTATGCTTCGTCTTAGCCAAAGGTCTACGGCAACGCGCAGTGAACGCTGCCAAAGGTCTACGGCAACGCGCAATGAACGTTGCCGTATCCTTTCCCTCTACGGAAACACTGCGATTTGCAACATACACATGAACGTTGCAAAAGGCCTACGGCAACATTTTTTGCGCGTTGCCGTAGGCTATTTTTGTTGTAGTGTGATTGTGTGTATCACAAGTTCAGTGGGAGTAAGCATATTTTCCTGGTTTTATATGTCGATGACATACTACTTGCCACTAATGATATAGGCATGTTGCACGAAACCAAGAATTTTTTGTCAAAGAATTTTGAGATGAAAGATCTTGGGGGCGCCTCTTTCGTGTTAGGAATTCAGATACACCGGGACCGCTCTCGGGGTATTCTTGGATTATCACAAAAGAGCTATATCGATAAAGTTCTTATAAGGTTCGGCATGCAGGATAGTAAACCAGGAGACACCCCTGTTGCTAAGGGAGACAAATTTAGTCTCAATCAGTGCCCGAAAAAAAATCTTGAAGTTAAGGAAATGCAAAAGATTCCCTACGCATCAGTTGTTGGGAGTCTGATGTATGCTCAAGTTTGTACACGTCCAGACATAGCGTTCATTGTTGGAATGCTAGGAAGATATTTAAGTAACCCTGGGATGGATCATTGGAAAGCAGCAAAGAGGGTTATGAGGTACTTGAAGAGAACAAGAGATTGCATGCTTACATACAGCAGATCGGATAAGTTAGAGATCGTAGGATACTCCGATTCTGATTTTACGGGATGCCAAGATAGTAGAATATCCACATCAGGCTACGTATACCTGCTAGATGGAGGAGCCATTTCCTGGAGGAGTGCTAAGAAGACACTCGTAGCTTCTTCCACTATGGCAGCAAAATTTGTAGCTTGTTATGAGGCATCTAACCATGGGATATGGCTGCGAAATTTTGTCACCGGGCTGCGCATTCTGAATGGAATTGAAAGACCATTAAAGTTATATCGTGACAATAACTCTGCAGTGCTATATTCCAATAACAACAGGAGTTCAACTAAGTCAAAACACATTGACATTAAGTTCCTGGTTGTGAAAGAAAGGGTACAGAGTAGACAGATTTCCATAGAGCATATTGGGACAAACTCCATGATTGCGGATCCGCTTACTAAGGGATTAGCACCCAAGGTCTTTCACGAGCACACTGCTCGTATGGGTGTAATTCTTCTTGAGGATATCATGATTTAGTGGGAGTTTGTATTTTGGTTGCTTTATGTTTTGGTTTTGGACACATTTGTGTATTTGGGTAATTTTCTGTACAGAAATAAAGTATTCAGTTCATTCTACTCTGTTACATTATGTTTGATATTGATCTCACCTAAGGAATAAAGTCTGACCAATTGAAAATAGGCATGTTTGGATCACATAACATGTAATTTTCATACTACACTCTCATGATTGATCTATGTTACTTGGTTGTATTGGTATACGTGACCATTGATGAATTTAGTTACGATTAATGTAACGAAAGTCGCTTTGATCCAATATTTATATGATTGATGGACAAGATTGTTTGGAAATACCCTTAATAATGATAGCAAATTTTTGAGCTCATAAGGTTGTGCACATTTGTAAGGATACATGTATGGCCCAGTGGGAGATTGTTGGATAAAATTCAATAATGTGGGGCCAAACATGTATAAAATAAAATGTGTGGTGTTATCTTAAGGATTTAATCAATAAAGTGATCCACTAAAGATTGTTCAGGACTAATGGGTATTAAGTGTCGTGAGATTAAAGTGCAGAGACGGATTCAATGTTTTAAATTGATGAGGGGGCAATTTAATAACATTGAAACACGATAGTTGCCCTACAGCAATTTATACAGGTCATGGTCCCGAATTGAGCGTGGCTTTTCATAATTCTCTGCGTCCCCATCAATAGAGGAGAAAATAAGGAGAAAACCACGAATAAGTTGGAAGGCCAAAACCCCATTCAATCAAACACAATAATGGATTCAGGTACGCTTCCGCTTCAGTTTCGATCCGATAATTACAGCAAGATGTTTGTGAAATTTAGATGAACATTCATCTATTTTAAATTAATTTTAAAAGATTCAAGAATCAATAACTTACTTTGAGATAAAATTGAAAGTTGTAGAAGTCTTTTTATGGGAAAATGTGAAATCAAATTAAGAAGGGCTAAAGTACGATGAATTGAACAAATATTCCAAAGTGAAAAGGATTTGAATAAAGGGCACTAAAATATAATGATTACACTGATCAGGAACAATGAGCAATGCCAAGAAGGGTTAAATCCGATGCATTGGGTGCTTGCAAATAAACTTGATGCTTAAAAGATAGAGGTGTCAATACGGGTGGTCTGCGCCGGGTCGGCCTGGTACATAAAAGCCTGATAACAGCTCGCTTGATAAAAAGCTTGCCCGCTGCGGTTACGGACCGGTTCCGGGTCAGCCCACAAATTTTGAACTATAATCCAGGCCTGCCCGCTGACCCATCCGGGTCTATTCCATGCGGGTCTCAGTTCGTTCTGATTTTGACCCATATGAATAAAAATATAGATTTTTTTCATATTTATAGCAATTTTTTTGTCAAATTTCTAAATACAAAATGATTAAAATGATAAATTCATATTTATACCATAAAATATTTACATAGAATTTAAAGTTATATTTATGTTTTATGAATTACTTTTAAATTTGCAAATTTAAATAAAATATAAAAAAATAACAATTAAATGCTAAATGTATTTCTAATTACTATTATCAAAGAACATTACGTTTGTTAGCTATTAGAGAGAAAAAATAAAATTTTGCTTTAAATGCTGTATTAGAGTTTGTAGAAGAAGGGAGATTTTTAATGTTACCATATTTAATAAAAACATTTTTTTTACGGGCCAGCGGTTTAACCGCAGTTCGCGAAGGTTTGACCCGCGAAACCCGCAGTTCACAACTTCTTGACCCCGTGAACCGTCCGCACGGGTCACGGGTCGGCCCGCGGTCTCGGGTCGATTCAGGTCAATTTTCACGGGTCTGATCGACTTGTTCGTCTGGACACATCTATTAAAAGATACCCCTTTCATTTCTCCCTCCAAAAATCTCAAGTTCCGTACCCAATTACGTGTCAAGTTATATTTGAGTTTCTGATTCTTTTGGACAAATTGAGTACCAAAACAAAATATCAGAGTGTTTTATGACATCCAAATGAAGAAACTTATTCAGACTTAGAAAATATGGTAAGCATTAAAGTACCTCCTCCAGCATGGAATGGAACCACACTTACAAGTCAAAGAAGAAGCAGATAGAGCAACACTGGCTTCAAAGGCAGAGTCCTTCATTTCAAGAAGACTACTTTGCAAATCACTTGCAAAAGATGAAAAATTCTGAAAACACTCAGGCCATCTTGCAACTTATCAAGTTCTATAGACATTTTCTTTCAGGGGAAAAAAACTCAACGATTATTTAGTGATCAAAACTCGAAATTTTAAAGTTTTGTGACTATTCGAAAACATTTACATAAGTTCAATGATCAAATCTCGATACTTTAAAGTTCATCGATCAATCCAAGATATGCCCCTAAATTCAGTGATCATTCAAACAATTAACTCCTAATATAGCCGACTCGGGCAAGACAGAACCATACAACAGGCGTGGGAATGTAACCACCCGAATCCCACTTAACGGGATGTCCCGGCCATTAAATGACAATGTACTGTCACCACTGTACCAACATAGATCTTTTCAGCATACTTTGTCTTCACTCGTATGCTCCACAAGAAAACTTCCTAGGAGGTCACCCATCATAGAATTGCTCTAAGCCAAGCATGCTTAACTATGAGTTTCTAACGATGGACTTCCGGAAAAGAAGGTGCACCTTGTTGGTATGAGTAATACTTATCAAATCTTTTAGGTTTTTCTGGTCTGGGTGCTACAATCACCCCCGTTAGACTTGCGATATCCTCGTCACGCTTAAACTATTTGATGATCCATCTGAGGATCAGTTTCCAGGCGTTGCGATTCTAGAGGTGGCTCCTACGGGTTCAAGAGGTGGCTCCCACCCTATGGTTAGCACTTTGTCCCGCATTGCACTTAGTTCCCGATTTTTTACTACGGCCGGCTTTGATACCATTTGTAACGACCAGGGTCCCACTTACCGGGCTGTCCCGACCGTTAAATCGATGACGTGCTGTCCCCACTGTACCAACATGAGTCTTTTCAGTATACTTTGTCCTCACGGAACGCTCCACGAGAAAAACTTCCCAAGGGATCACCCATAATAGAATTGCTCCAAGCCAAGCACACTTAACTATAGAGTTTCTAACGATGGACTTCAGGAAAAGAAGGTGCACCTTGTTGGTATGAGTAGTACCTATCAAATCTTTTAAATTTTCCTGACTTGGATGTTACAATCGGACTGAGGTTTAGTAGTGCTACGCTCGCAAACTCATACCGCTTATGTTCGGTATAGCTTTCATGTCTACATTACGTATGAATTATGATTTCAGATGTATGATTACATGTGTATACTTATTGAGATTTTCTCACGCCCTTATGTTTCCCCCTTTCCAGATAATGGATTGGTTCAAGATGATCAATGTGGAGATGGCGGGCGATAGCGGACCGAAAAAAAATCATGTTTTCTTTTAAATTCTCAATTTAGATTTTCAGAAATGTTTAATTATTATCGAATGTTATTTTTTCTTGCAAACTATTATGTTTAATTCTAGTATTCTGTAAAAACGATTTAAAGCCGACGTAAACGATTTAAAAACGATTTCCACCTTATGTCGTAATGATTTTATATATGTTTAGTGACGTTCGAGTCATTAAGGATTCGGGTCGACGTCACAATTGGTATCAAAGCCGACCACCAGCCGGAAATTAGGAACTAAGTGTTATGCGGGACAAAGTTGTATGTCATAGGGCGGGAGCCACCTCTTGAACCCATAGAAGCCACCTCTAGAATCCCAACACCTGGAAACTGATCCTCAGATGGATCATCAAATGGTTTAAGCACAACGAGGACTTTGCGAGTCTAACTAGGGTGATTGTAATACCCAGTCCAGGAAAGTATAAAAGATTTGATAGGTAATACCCATACCAACAAGGTGCACCTTTTTCTTCCGGAAGTCCATCGTTAGAAACTCCATATTTAAGGGTGTTTGGCTTGGAGCAATTCAATGATGGATGACCTCCTAGAAAGTTTTCTTGGAGAGCGTGCGAGTGAGGATAAGACATGCTGAAAAGATTCATGTTTTAGTACAGTGGGGACAGTACGTCGTTATCTAATGGTCGGGGCAGCTCGTTAAGTGGAACCCGGGTCGTTACAAATGATATCAGAGCCGACCGCCAACTTAAAATCGGGAACTAAGTGCTATGCGGGACAAAGTGCTATGCCATAGGGCAGGAGCCACCTCTTGAACCCGCCGGAGCCACCTCTAGAATCCCAACGTCTGGCAACGGATCCTCAAATGCATTCTCAAATGGTTTAAGCGTGACGAAGACGTTGTGAGTCTAACAGGGGTGATTATAACACCCAGACCAGGAAAGCTTAAAAGATTTAATATGTATTACTCATACCAACAAGGTGCACCTTCTTTTTCGAAAGTCCATTGTTAGAAACTCCACAATTAAGCGTGCTTGGCTTAGAGCAATTCTATGATGGGTGACTCTTGGGGAGTTTTCTCGGGGAGGGTGAGAATGAGGACAAAGTATACTGAAAAGATCAATGTTGGTACAATGGGGACAGTATGTCATCATCTAACGACCGAGACAGCCCATTAAGTGGGACCCGGGTCATTACAAATGTTATCAGAGATAAAGTATGCTTTCCTGTAGACTTTAAAATCTTCAACAAAAAAAAACTGTTCAATGTCGTGAACAGTGAACCGCATTACTATTCATTGACGTGAATAGTGACAAGCGTACTGTTCGTCGACATGAACAATGACACCGAACACTGTTCACCGCTACCGTTAAAAAAAAAAATTATGGTGTGAAAATATAGGTTTAATTATGATCAGGTTAGATTTTGAGCTTATACCCTTGTATGAAATTCTAATTGGGCCACGCAAAATATTTTTGAAATTGTAATTAGAATGAGCTCAATTTGTATTGGAAAAAAAGGATTAATTAGACTCTACACAAGTTCCTTCAATCCTTCTTAGAGCAACTCCAATGCACTCAGTCAATTGGGGAAAAAGAAGTGATACTTCAGCAAAATAAACTGAATTAGTTAAAAATGTCTCTCCAATACACTCCATCAATTACAATGTCAAGCTCATGTGGCTGGGAAAAAAAATTGACAATGTCAAATGCTCCATCTACAAATTGACGTTCCATCAGACCTGATGAGTCTGCATTTATTTTTATTTAATAATTATTTTAATACTAAATAAAGGGTGGACGGTTCTGCACATTTAATTAAATTCTCCAAGAATTCAGTCAACTAATTTATTTCACGTATATTTTATCGCATCTTAAAACTAAACAGTCAAACAAATTCAAGTCTTTGCACATATAGAAAATTTTACAAAAAAAAAAAAAAGAACTACATTCATTCATCCGCTCCTCTATTTATACCCATTAAAAAAATGGATGAAATATATGCCTATAAAAGCTCACCTACAAATTCTAAAAAGAATAAAATATAAAATAAAATCTTACCTACGACTTTCCAAGTGGGGGAGGAGATGTCGATATAAAAAATTAGTTGGAGATAGGAATACGTTAGACAATTGTTTAAATCAATTATTAATTTAAAATTGAGAAAAATTCCACGTAATCAATATTTTTGAAATGTCGACCTCACCATTGGAGAGTAAATTTTAGTTGACTTCATCAATTTATCAACGTTCTCTTGACCTCCGTCTATTTCATTACCACGTCAACCCCAATTGACGGAGTGCATTAGAGATGCTCTTAGATAAATACATTATTTAGAAATTATTTAGAAAAATACCGGATTCTATGAGAGAGAGAGAGAGAGAGAGAGAGAGAGAGAGAGAGAGAGAGAGAGAGAGAGAGAGAGTGTTATTTGATTGACCTCATTAATTATGGAACATATTATTTAGGGATGTATTTACCATTTATGTAGGAGATTAAATTAGGAGTGTAATTACATTTAAAATCAACTAATAATATGAAAATTAAAATTATTAAATTAGTTTAATAATATGATAAATCATTTTCTAGATCGGATGTGACATTATGAGCTATATAATTTAATTAAAACTCCATGCAATTTACCATACCCCGAACTGGCATTACATAAAATTTAATCGATAAAATCATATGCCTACTTTTGAATTACATCCAATGTAATGTTTTACAAATATTAAGTAATTGCATGAAATGTAATATTACGAGCAACCCCAGCACTTATACTATTATACTATATATTACATCCGTTGTAATTATTACATTCAGTGATACTATATAGCACTCTAGGGATTCATGAGGCAAAATTACATGCACAATAAACTTTCAATGAGTTTAATTTCACTTTATCTACTATTATAAGCTCTGTAATGTAATAAAAACACCGTCATTTTGTGATGTTAGATACACTATAACGACAAGATGTATTACATTACATTATTACACGACATGTAATATTAGTAGCAACAATGTAATCTTAATATCTTTGTGTGTGTGTGTGTGTGTGTGTGTGTGTGTGTGTGTGTGTAAAAGTAGAATAGCCATCACCAAAATACACACATAGTTTCTCGCTAAAAAAAACTTTGTAATTTTGTTAAAAAATAGTAAATAATAGTCGTCACTAAAATATACACATAGTTTCCCGCCAAGAAAACTTTTTAAATTTGGAAATTTTTTACTAAAATATAGTATATTAAATATTTTAGCAATTTGAGCAATTGTTTAAATATGTTTTGTCTATAGCAACTTTCGTATATCATACGAGTGTGAGTAACTACAAACTGTACAAACAATGTATTATTTAAAGAGTTTTTTCAAAATTGATGAGAATTGTAATTTATTTCTATTTTGAGTATTCGTTGATAGTCTGTATCATTGATCAAAGCAAATTATGTGTTCAATTTTTTTTTCCCGATTTTGTAATGATATTTACAATAAAATCATTTTATATTATTCTTCCGTGCAACACATGGGTGTGATACTAGTATTACATAAAAATGAAAAGGATTAATCAGTACACAAATATAGAAAGTGGTAGTCTGCCAAGAAAGGAAACATGTGACTAAATTTCAGGATATTTGAAATTTCATAATTTAATTAGCTAAATAATTGGTAATAATTTTCCTTAATAAAAGGATTTCCGGTTAATCTTGTTAATAAAATATTATATTCCCTCTCTTCAAAATCCGGTATTTTTCTAAAGTTATGACAAAAAATCCATTAATATTACGAATAGTTTGAAAATCGGGTATTTTTCAAGTACAGTACATTACATTTAGGCAGTTACATAATTTTCCCAAAAAAAGATTTAATTGGACTAATAAATTTATATTTTTAGCTAGTATGTTGAATTGGGCTAATTTTAATTGGGCTACTTAGATTATGATGTGTAATGATAATAAATTTATTAAGCCCAGTCTTATATGAAGATATGAATTGATAACTATTTTTTAGAAAAGAACTAATATCTTAGTCATGAGATATTTTAAGTCATCACTCCGTTACGTCTCTCTACGTCTTGACTTATTGAACCAGGTATGTTATGCATTTTACAAGTTATTAGTTATTTATGATTTCATTGAAGCATTATAAGCATGGAAATTCATAATGTTATATCATAAATGTGTTATATGAAAATAATTGATTTTAGTTTTATTAGGGAGATATTGTAGTAGTTATGCGGGTTGCATGTATGCCTAACAAGGGGAAATTTTTTTAGTCGGGTATAAACATTTTCATAATAAACAATAAGATGATAATAAGTTCCCATACAATGATTCATCCCTTTATCACTACCTTTGTTTAAAAATAAGAAAAAACTGTGGATGATTATTTGTATCTCTCCTCTAAATTTCAACTCATAATGCAATGATTTATCCCTTTATCACTACCTTTGTATAAAAAGCAAAGGAAAAACTGTGGAAAAATTATTGTTGCTTTTGTTCTAGTTTTCTTGATTGGCACGTTCACGACATTAGAGGGCTTTGTCACAGGCTATTAACATGCCTAAAGAAATTGGGTTTTAAGTGGGACCGCAATTACCCCTCCAATTTCTTCAAAGCCTTTTAATAGTGATGTCCAAATCAATAAAACAAAGACTATAGTACTACTAGAAAACAATTCCTCCTCTCAAAACTTTATAGATAAACTTTAAAGAAACACCCATGAAATTTCGATGATTGCAACATCCATTTATGAAACTTCTGAAAAACTTCCATTCTTGAAAGAAAAGTAATTATGTTCCTTTCCCTTTCTTATAGATGGTGAGTAGAAGAGTACAAACCACCCAGATAGAGAGGCGCGAGTATTTTACCTGGTTGCATAAGAATTATAAAAGAAATCCTAATCACGGTTTAATGCTATACCTAGATGCCATGGAAAGGATTTACCAAGGGGAAAGGGCGAATGGACATAAATTCCATAGAGACAAGATCGTGTATCATCTTGACCAAACCCTCACTTCTTATTCGAGACAATTCATCAGAAAAATCGAAGAAACCTTCGACTACAGACCTCCCCAGATATGCTACTCCAATGCTTGAGGGAAAAGTGGAGGCTGAATCACAAAGACCTTAAGGATACTAGAAGGTGCCATGCTACGACCCCAATCCAAGAAACTTACTAACTATACCCGAGGTTAATGATATTAATGGGGATTACATCGAAGATGACCCAAGTAAGGATTATAGTCTAGCTTCGTATTCAGCGATTGAACCAATACATGTTCAAGGAGCAGGTCATGAGAGGAATCTAGAAAGAATTATTAGACAACTTTTATAATTTTATGCTAAATTTATGTCCTCTAGTTTTTTTTTTCTTTTGTTGAAGTTTTAGTTTGTTTGGACGTCAGGTATGCCTGGAGATCCGTTATCTATGTGAACTTATGAATCTTTTAATAAAACATGTTATTGTGTTATGTTTCCTTAACTCATTTCCATTCTAAGTAATTTTACTATTTTATTTAAAGATATTGATACTCACAGTAGAAATACGAAAAATAGGAATGCCTTTATGGGCAATGCCAATGACGCACAATTTGCTCAACAATTCATGAAAATGATGCGAAATTTCACACAGGAAGCACCGTCGCCAACTCCAATACCTCCTACCGAGGAACAAAAGGAATACTGCTGCTATTATTGAGCAATTTAAAAAGCTTCAACCACCAACATTTGAGGCTGGTCCTGACCCGTTGGTAGCTGAAGATTGGATAGCTAATATTGAAAGGATATTTGATCTCATCGAATGTCCAGACCCGAAGAAGGTGACTTGTGCCGCATTTATATTGCAAAAAGGAGCTAGACACTGGTGGGACTCAACCACTAGGTCCAGATCTCATGACCACATATGGACATGGGATCAATTCAAGGAACTATTTCTTCAAATGTACTACCCATCGAGTATCGGGAGCTAGAAGGAAGCAGAATTTTTAATGTTGAAACAGGGTCCAATGACCCTAACAGACTATGAAATAAATCTTGACGAGTTGTCACGCTATGCCCCTGAACTAATTGATAATGAGAACAAACGAGCAAGGCTTGAGGGATGATCTTAGACAGGTAGTGGTGACTTTTGAATTACCAACATACCATGAAGTACTAGCTAAATTCCAATTAGCCAATTTCAGGGAGAATTCTTATAGTGATTCTAATCTAAGCAACAACAGTTCGGACAACTTGAGAAGTGTAAGTGGAAGGATAACAAGAAGCAACACATTACAAAGAAAAATAAAAGCGGCCCAACTCCAACGATAACAAAGGACTTCCCACTTTGTAACAAGTGCCGAAACATCATTTGGGACAATGCCTCATTGTAACAAATGCTTGTTTCAGACATGGCGAATAGGGACTCATATCCAAGTATTTCCCAAGAACCCACAGACTCATAGAAGAAACAGAAGAAACATGGTAACAATCAGCAGAGGCAAGAGAATGCACCCAAGTGGTAGGCAAGGGTATATGCTTTGACAGGACAGGAAGAGGACCACGACCAAAATGTCTTGGCAAGTAACATTCTAATGTCTAGATTTCCTGCTTATGTACTAATAGATTCTGGTGCCACACATTCGTTCATATCTTCTAATTGTGTGCATAGACTAGGCATGAATATTGAACCTGTATTACTGCCTTTAGAAGTATACATTCCATCTGGAGATGTTTTAAATACAACTCATACAGTTAAGACAGCAAAAATAGAGGTTGATGGTAGACACTTGGGAATGGAATTATACGTGTTAGACATGCATGAGTTCAACGTGATTCTAGGTATGGATTGGTTATCGAAGAATCATGCTCCAATTTTTTGTTTCGAGAAGGAATTAGTATTCCAGATTCCAGGAGAGAAGGAACTTCGACTACTAGTAACAAAAAGGAGATCACTACCATGCATTATCTCAGCTTTAAAAGCCCGAAAAATCCTGCGATCAAGAGACGGTACATGATTTTTAATGTCAATAGTAGCCCAGCAGGAGAAAACGGGTTTGATAGTCGGTGACGTAAACATAGTTAGAGACTTTCCAGAAGTCTTTCCAGATGGATCATATTTATAGTATTTTGGAAAATTATATTTTTTATTCGATAATGAATAGACTTCCAAAATATTTTGTTTTTTGTAATCAATTAATTGGTCTTTTTATGAATAGTTCCTTGGTTTTGGTTAAGGGATTGTTGAATTCTTGCCTTGGAATAAATGGAAGAAAACCTCCCAAGGAAAATATCAAATGGATCCCAAATTGACGGGTTAGTGTGAGCTTATCCATGCGGTTATGCACTCTCCAATCGATTTAGATACGTCCGATAGTAGTGACAGTGATCTTCAGTCTCCAATCGATATAGATACGTTCGATAGTAGTGACAGTGATTGATGTGTTCCGGACCCGCGACAATCAGAGTCATAGCAAGCTTGACAGAAAATTAAATATTCAAGCCAAAATAAAAGTGCAGTCCAGTCAACCATGTCGGAATTGGATGGATAATATGTGTTTTTCAAGTAGAAATGGGCCACTAAGCAAAACTCATGGGCCGAAGCCCTTGATCCCATTGATTTTAGGGCCAAATTCCATCGTTTGGGGCTTCAAATTGGCAAATCAATGATGCAGACAGAAATTTACTATATTTCCATAATTATAGGATTTTTAATTATTTTGTTTCCATTTTGGTTTTTAGGTTATTTTCCTAATTTAGTATTCTAGTTTAATTAGAATTTTATTTTGAGTAAATTAGCGGTTAGGTTATTTTGCTTATTTATACCTTTTTTCCATTCATTGTAATGCAGACTTTGATGATTGAATAAAAATAGATTGAATGTTTTTCAATTGTTTAATGTGTGGATTCACATTACAAACCCAAACTTATCAAGATTGATTATCTTGTGGCGTTCATCCAGAACTTATCAAATATTCGCGAGAGTATTTGTGACGTTGAAAATCAGAGACTTATCAAGGAGATTGGGCAAATCCTTGTGGCGTTTCTAACGTCGTGGTTCTTTATTCCGCATCGTCGAACCATCGCGTCGTGAATATCGGGTCATGATTCATCCGTCCAACCACAACCTGAGTTTGGAACTTTTCGACGTTTCTTCCGCGCTTCGAATCTCATCATCTGGTATCAGAGCTGGACTCTGAATTCAGGTTTTTCTATCCAATTTGATTTTTATGTTTATCATCGAGTCTCATAAAAATCATCCATATCTTGTTGAGTGTTTTGTTTTTAGTTTTTTGTGTTCTTCTTGTTCTTGAGTTTGTTGAGTCATTAATCCAGAAAATCGTTCAAAAAAAAATTTCAAAAGTGTTTGTTTTGCTTAATTCTTATCCGAATTAAGTTCCGTTTGTTTTGTTGCGTTCGTGTCAAATTTTCGGATTTTATTAAAAATATATATATATATATATATTTTATTTTTATTAATTCCGAAAATTCATCATAATTAAAAAAAAAGTCACTCCGAAATTCAAGAACCACTTTCTTGAATTTCCTTAAATTATTGATATTCGTTTTCTTTCAAGTCAGCAATAAAATTCGTTCCTGCTATTTGATGTTTAAATCCTCTTCGTTCTTGAATTTTTGAAACGCCACATAAAGAATGGATTATGATCCGAGTTTTTTATTCCAAACTAGATGTTATGTAGATCACAAGGGGTACAGTTTGGCGATTGATGGAAAGTGCTTTACTAATTTCGTTAGTAGCACCGTGGTTGAAAAATTAGGATTGCCCCTAGAACCACACTATAAACCTTATAGGATGTCGTGGATGAGGGAGTTTGGGAATTTCAAAGTAACCAAACAAGTTCTAGTGCCTATTGCCTAGGGAAGGTATAGTGAGGATGTATGGTGTGATGTAGTGCCATTGAAATCTTATCATATTTTATTGGGAAAATCTTGGAGACGTAGGAGGGGGCTGTTTATGATAAGAGTATGCACATATACCAATTCCTTAAGAAAGAGAAAACATGCGACTATACGGGTTGACAATAGAGGAAGCACTAGAAGATTCACGAATGGTAAGGAAGGAGAGTGAAAGGTGGTGTAATAGGAGGCATCGTGGGGATAATGATATTGAAAAGAAGGAGGGGGAGTTTAAGTTAAAAACGGATAAACAAACTCCAAAATTTGATGAGGAGAAGGTGGAGTTGGGAAGCGAGGAATTGATTAGGAATGAAATTGTTGATGATAAGAGGAATGAAATGAAAGTTGATGTAGGAATTCAAAATTTGAGCTTTGAATTGGTAGATACACATTTGAATACCGTTGAGGGAGTGCATGAAATTAGTGATAAAAATTTGGAGGTAAAAGATGTGGTTGAATTTGAAAGTAAAAATTTTGAAAAAGTGGTTGAAGATGCAAAGGAAGAACGAGGTGAAGAGGAGGGCCTCGTGGTTCTTAAAAAAGAATTAGAGATGGTGATTAATCATGGATACAAGGATCCATACCTTGTACCTCATGAACCTAACATTTCCCTCCCCGCTTTATTTAATTTTGTCTTGCAGGTTAAATGTGCTTGGAAATTTGGGCAACACCACCAATGCCCACGGGAGTTTCTACTTCAATCCATTCATGTAACCCAAGTTACAGGATACTACTGGTCATCGCTTTGGCATGGAAGCAATAATTTTCCGTTTGATCCAGGAGGTGAAGTGAAACAACATGAACAAAGCTATGATTCGGGGCGAATCATCCTAAAGAAGGAGGGTATGATGTGTTCCGGACCCGCGACAATCGGAGTCATAGCAGGCTTGACAGAAAATTAAATAATCAAGCCAAAATAAAAGTGCAGTCCAGTCAACCATGTCGGAATTTGATGGATAATATGTGTTTTTCAAGTAGAAATGGGCCACTAAGCAAAACTCAAGGGCTAAAGCCCGTGATCCCATTGATTTTTAGGGCCAAATTCCATCGTTTGGGGCTTCAAATTGGCAAATCAATGATGCAGACGGAAATATACTATATTTCCATAATTACAGGATTTTTAATTATTTTGTTTCCATTTTGGTTTTTAGGTTATTTTCCTAGTTTAGTATTCTAGTTTAATTAGAATTTTATTTTGAGTAAATTAGCAGTTAGGTTATTTTGTTTATTTATACGCTTTTTCCATTCATTGTAATGCAGACTTTGATGATTGAATAAAAATAGATTGAATGTTTTTCAATTGTTTAATGTGTGGAGTCACATTACAAACCCAAACTTATCAAGATTGATTATCTTGTGGCGTTCATCCAGAACTTATCAAATATTCGCGAGAGTATTTGTGGCGTTGAAAATCAGAGACTTATCAAGGAGATTGGGCAAATCCTTGTGGCGTTTCGAAAGTCGTGGTTCTTTATTCCGCATCGTCGAACCATCGCGTCGTGAATATCGGGTCATGATTCATCCGTCCAACCACAACCTGAGTTTGGAACTTTCCGTCGTTTCTTCCGCGCTTCAAATCTCATCAGTGATCTTCAGTCTCCAATCGATTTTTTGCCAGGAGCAATAAGATCAAGTTGGTAAGGATTAACCTTTCATTTCATTTCTATGGTCGATGATCATATAGGGCCTGGAATGCCTCTAGAACGGGAAGTAGAGTTTACCATAGACCTAATTCCTGGGTCTGCACCCATTTCTAAAGCTCTTTATAGAATGGACCTAAAGAACTGTAATAATTGAAGGCACAAATCGAGGAACTCCTGGATAGGGGTTTCATACGACCTAGTGTGTCGTCTTGGGGTGCACCTGTACTATTTGTTAAGAAGAAAGATGATTCGATGAGAATGTGCATCGACTATAGAGAATTGAATAGAATCACTATCAAGAACAAGTGTCCTCTCCCCAGGATTGAGGACTTGTTTGACCAACTCCGTGGTGTAGTTGTATTTTCCAAGATTGACTTGAGATCGGGTTACAATCAATTGAAAATTAAATCCAGCAACGTCTCAAAGACAGCTTTCAGAACTCGATATAGCCACTACGAATTCTTAGTTATTCCATTTTGCCTAACTAACGCTCCTGGAGTTTTTATGGATTTGATGAACCGTGTCTTTCACGAGTTTCTCGATCGTTTTGTCATCGTGTTTATTGGTGATATCTTGATCTACTCGAGGAGTCGTAAGGAACACCTAAGGAGCATAATAGGAGTCTTAAAAAAGGAGAAGCTCTACACTAAATTCAAGAAATGAGAGTTTTGGTTGGAACGAGTGATATTTCTTGGACATGTTGTCACATCCAAAGGGATAGAAGTGGATCCAAGCAAAGTTGAGGCTGTATCAAACTGGTCAAGGCCAACCAAAGTAGGAGAAGTTCGTAGCTTCTTGGGGTTAGCGGGATATTATAGGAGGTTCATTGAAGGATTCTCAAAGACATCTGGACCGCTAACGCAGTTAACACGTAAGGGTGAAAAGTTTAATTGGATAGAAGAATGTGAACAAAGCTTTGGGGTTTTAAAGCATAAACTAGCAAATGCTCCGGTCTTAACCATAACTGAAGGTGTAGATGGTTTCGTTATCTATAGTAACACGTTGAAACAGGGTTTGGGTTGTGTGTTGATGCAACAGGGCAAAGTAGTCACTTACGCATCACGACAATTGAAGACGCGTGAGAAGAACTATCCCACACATGATTTGGAGTTAGCGGCAGTTGTTCATGCCTTAAAGATATGGAGACATTACCTTTACGGGGGTAAATGTTACATTTACAATGATTACAAAAGCCTCAAGTATATCTTCACCTAGAAGGAGTTAAATATGAGGCAAAGAAGGTGGCTCGAGTTAGTGAAGGATTATGACTGTGAAATACATTATCACCCCGGAAAGGCGAATGTTGTAGCAGATGTCTTGAGTCAAAAGGTGCCAAGTCAATTGGCTGCTTTGACCATGGAAGAACCATTATGGAATGAGTTTGAGAAATTGAGCCTCGAACTGGTGACGACACCTCCAAGCGTTGTAGCTTGAATGGCAGCTCTTTCAATTCGGCCAACACTCCATGATAGGATTAGGGAACATCAGAAGGTGGATCAATCATTTGAATTTATCAAAGCTAAAATTGATATGGAGAAATGAAAAAGACTTCACCCTGGACAAAGATAAAACATTGTATTACCAAGGACAATTGTGCGTACCAGACTTCGAGGATTTGAAAAAGGAGATTCTGGAAGAGGCCCACTCCTCTCCTTATTCAGTACATCCGGGGGGCACAAAGATGTACTGAGACCTCGAGACAGGGTTTTGGTGGAGAAACATGAAGAAAGAAATTTTTGAATATGTAGAGAAGTGTCTAATATGCCAAACAAGTGAAAGCTAAACACCAGAGACCATCTGGACTACTCGAATCATTAGAAGTTCCTGAATGGAAGTGGGAACATGTTTCACTCGATTTTGTTGTCGGATTTCCAAAGTCGACAAAAGGTCATGAGGCTATATGGGTCATTGTGGATAGACTCACCAAGTCAGCATTGTACAACTATATGTAAATGAGATAGTAAGGTTAGACGGGGTTCTTGTCTCAATTGTGTCAGATAGAGATCCAAGGTTCACTTCTAACTTTTGGAAGAGTTTACACTGAGCATTAGGTACTAAGTTGAAGTTTAGCACAGCATTTCACCCTCAAACAGACGGACAATCTGAATGGACCATTCAGACATTGGAGGACATGCTTCGAATATGCTTACTAGAGTTTGAAGGACAATGGGAGAAACATTTAGCATTAGTTGAGTTCGCGTACAACAATAGCTATCATACTTCCATTGGCATGGACCCATATGAAGCATTATACGAAAGGAAGTGTAGATCACCAGCACATTGGGATGAAGTCGGGGAACGCAAGATCTTGGGTCCCGAGATCATCGAACAAATAGTGCAAGCCATCGAGAAGATTCTTACCAGCATGAAAACTTCCCAGGATAGGCAGAAGAGTTATGTAAATAGGAGAAGAAAGGACTTGGAATTTTCAGTTGGAGATAAAGTCTTCCTTAAAGTTGCACCAATGAAAGGGGTGTTACGTTTTGGAAAGAAGGGTAAGTTACCACCAAGGTATATTGGCCCGTTCGAAATCTTGCATGTGTTGGAAATGTTGTATATCAGCTGGCCTTTCCCCCAGAAGTTTGGGCAGTGCATGACGTCTTTCATGTATCCATGCTTAAAAAATATGTCTCTGATCCAAGTCATGTGGTCAACCACCAGTCTATCGAATTACAACAGGGCTTAAGCTATGAAGAAGTGCCTTTAAGGATCGTTAACTAGAAATTTCAAGCCCTTAGTGATTCCTCTAGTAAAAGTTCAATGGTGAAGTCATTCGATTGAAGAGTCCACGTGGGAGCGAGAGGTGAAGATGCGATCCAAGTACCCGCAACTCTTTGACGAGTTTCAAGTTAAATTTCGGGGACGAAATTATTCTTTTAGGAGGGTAGATTATAACACCTCACATCTTTAGGTAAACCTTAGGATTTGAGTTTAGGAGCCAAATTAAATATTGACCAATAGCTTAGAACCTTTTTGCAAACCTAGATTTTTCCATATAGTGCGAAAAAAAAAAAACATAATTTGACCTAATTTTTATAATTAGTCTTATTTTTGTTTGATTGGGTATAAATTAATCTAATTGTGGTGCTAATATAAGAAGGTTATTTTATTAGAATTAGAATATATATATATATATATATAGTGTTATGTCGGACAAAGTGCTACACCATAGGGCGGGAGCCACCTCTAAAATCCCAACGCCTGGCATTGATCCTCAAATGGATCATCAAATGGTTTAAGCGCGACGAGAATGTTGCGAGTCTAATGGGGGTGATTATAATACTCAAACCATGAAAGTTTAAAAGATTTGATAGGTATTGCTCATATCAACAAGGTACATCTTCTTTTCCGGAAGTCCATTGTTAGAAACTTCACAGTTAAGCGTGCTTGACTTGAAGCAATTCTATTATGTGTGACCTCTTGGGAAGTTTTCTCGAGTAATGTGCGAGTGAGGGCAAAACATGCTGAAAAGATCGTTAAGTTGGACCCGGGTCATTACAGGGAATGCTGAAGCTATGTTCTTTTATTTTATTTTTTTCAAATAATTCAAGAAGTAGCTTAAACATTTACCCTCGTGTGTACTTGCACTTCCACTTTGAGCTTATTACTGATTCCATATAACTACATTGGCTTTGTAAGCAAAGTCAACGAAGTTGCAACATTGATTATCTAAGCCAATTGCTTGCTTTCATGATTTTCATACAAGAAAGTAATGTTAGCAGGGCATCTGCAGCAAAAAAATGAAAAAAAAAATATACATCAGCAAAAAGAAAATATATAAACTACTGAGAAACTTAAATAATTGGAGCAAATATATGCTTTTTTGTGTGTGCTGCTTTTCATTCATACAAATCTTGTAAAAATTATACTAATAACACATGTTATCCATAAAATTTATTACAACTGCAATAATAACAGTTCACCAAAGTAATGTTGGAGTTTGTATAGAAATATAAAGAGTTTTGGATGAAGTTTATCCCACATAGGATAGAAATGAATATATAGACCACTTTATAAGTGTAAAAATTATACACTTATCAAATTGGACAAAAGACCAACCTATTGGGCTTTGGGCCTAATCCATGTAATTTGAGCTTGTTTGAACTATTTAATGGGCATATAATATAGTGGAAATTACACCTAACCCTGTTATATAAGAATCAAATTCAAAAATAAGATCAAATCAATAAAATTTCAAATTTCAGGTATTAATAAATTTTTAAAATATATTAAATAAATTATATTATAATAATGTATCCCAAACCGGAAAACCCTCTCTCTCTCTCTCTCTCTCTCTCTCTCTCTCTCTCTCTCCACACCTATGGAGGCGACGGCACACCCCCCCCTCTCTCCAAACCTCCAGCGACGGCACACCCCCCCTCTCGAGATCACACGATGACCTCAACGGAGGCCCTCAATAAAGACGTTTAATAACACCTGTGAATCGGAACCTCTCTACAATCTACCCAAATCGTGCCCAACATCCACAAAATCGAAGCTCCGGCTTCTAGCACTCCCGATCGATGGATGTGGTCGCCACAACAGAGGAGTTCTGTGGCTTCTGTGCAGGCGAGGGAAGTAACTTGCACGGAGACGCATCTGCGGAAGCACCGTCGACGGCATCGCAACCTGACGATTCAGCAGCAGGGACGTCTCTGCAGTGGTTTGTTGATTTTGAGGTTGTGATATGGGTGTACGATTTTTTAATTTTTTTTAATCTGCTGGTAAGACGACTAGTAGATTCGGTGCAGGTCTGGTGGTGGTTATGATACAGGTAGTGGAGGAGGTGGCGGCGGTGGAGCGATCTGTGCTGCACCGCTTCCATTTTTTATTTTTTTTTTGTAATTGCTTTTTTTTGTGGTTGCTTTTTGGCTGAGAGTTGGTTGTGGTGGTGATTTTGGGGGTGGTGATGTGTGTTGTGAGGTGGTTTCTAGTTGTGGCAAAGAGGTGGTGAAGAGGTTGGTGGTGGTGGAGGCGGCTGACGAAAACGCCAGTGGTGGTGGCGCAGTGTTGAATGTAGTGGTGAGATGCCTGGTGATGGTTTGGAGTTGTGAAGTGAGGGCGGTGTGGGTTGGGGTTGTGACTTTGAAATATAAATGTGACCTAAAATTTTTTTCTTGTGACCTCAAAAATATATAACTGTGACCTTAAAAATGGGGTGGTAGGTTGTGATCAGAAAAAATGATGGTTGTGACCTACAATTTTTTTTCTTGTGACCTTAAAAATGGTGGTTGGTAGGTTGTGATCGAAAAAAATGATGGTTGTGACCTACAATTTTTTCTCGTGACCTTGAAAATGAATAATTGTGACCTTAAAAATGGTGGTTTGTAGATTGTGACCTAAAAATAAATTCAATTTGTGACCTAATATTTCGATAATTTGTGACCATGAAATCATTCTTGACCTAAAAGATTTGTGTTTTGTGACTTCAAATATATAGTAATTCAATTTGTGACCTAATATTTCGATAATTTGTGACCATGAAATCATTCGTGACCTAAAAAAGTTGTGTTTTGTGACTTCAAATATATAGTATTGTGACCTTAATACATATAATTAATAAAATATTTTAATTATTTAATTTAATTAATTGATTATAAATATAACCTGATTTTTGAAATTTTATAGGTTTCACCTTAATTTTGAAATTGACATTTAAAAACACCTTATTTATGTACTATTCCCTATAGTGGAAAAATATATATGTCAAAAGATGGGCCTTGGGGCTCTTGGGGTCTCATTGATCCAAATAAATTAATTTTTGCATTTTATTTATTTGGTTGGTCTAATAACAGAAATTCGGTTTCAAGTTAGCAGTTATGTCCAAATTCGATTTTGACAAGATTTGAAAGGAACAGTTGTGTAAGAAACAGTTGTGTCTGATCAACACAACTTTTCATTACATAACCACATTCTTGGAGGTCTATAAATACATAAACAGGAATTAAGTTTAAAAAAAAAAAAAAAAAAAAAATTTGCATTCTATCTTTCAAATTCTGAGAGAAAATTCACTGAGTAAATTCGCCAGGGCCAAGAATTTGGGTGCTAGATTCTTGGTTACAGATTGTTGAATCCTGGTAACAGACGCTCATCGAACTGCAAGAACACAAGTAGGGGCGAAATTCTACTATAGGACATAGCCAATCGCTAGCCTCAATCTGCATGCAAGTCAGTCTTTTATTATTATTCATCTTGTTAATTGTTTCATTTCACTTCATTTCTTATTAGTATTACAGATTGTTGCCAACAATCTATAGCAAAATTTTCCTTTTTATCTTTCTATTTTGGTTTTATTAAATTGTATTATTTCAGTATGGAACCATCTGGATCTAGTGTGAAAGTGAAATCTCAAGTTGAGACTGGAGTAAAAGTGAAACCTCATGTTGAGAAACCAGACAAGTTCAACGGACTGAATTTTAAACGATGGCAACAGAAGATGTTGTTTTATTTAACAACATTGAATCTCGCTCATGTTGTCAAGGAAGAATGTCCTAAGGCAGAAGGAGAAAATGTTACTGCAGAACAACTCAGTGCAGTCGATGCTTGGACATACAGTGAGTTTTTATGCAGAAACTATATTCTGAACAGCCTTGATGATACACTATATGATGTGTGCAGATCTTATAAAACTGCAATGGAACTCTGGGATTCGCTGGAGAATAAATATAAGATCGAAACTGCTGGTTCAAAGAAATTCATTATTGGAAAATTCCTAAAGTTCCAAATGGTGGATTCAAAGGCTATTGTCAATCAAGTTGAAGAATTGCAAATTATTATCCATGAACTTTCTGCAGAAGGAATGGACCTACCAAAGGCATTCTCTGTTGGATCTATAATAGAGAAATTGTCTCCATCTTGGAATGATTTCAAGATCCATTTAAAGCATAAAAAGACTGATATGTCTATGGAGGATCTGGTTCTCAAACTAAGGGTTCAAGAAGATCATCGAAAAAGTGAAGGGTTGAATGCTTCGGTGTTCGAAGCCAAAGCCAATATCATTGAGGGTGGAGAGTCATCCAAACCTAAGCCTAAATTCCAAAAGAATAAAAGGTTCAACAAAAAAGGCAAAGGTCCAAAAGTTCTTGCTCCAAAAGGAAAGAATTTCAAGGCAATTAAGGGTGCTTGCTGGGTATGTGGAGAATCTGGACATAAAGCACAAGATTGCTACCACAAGAAAGCAAATCCTGCTACCAACAACAGCAACCAAGCCAATGTGGTTGAAGAATTCGTTGGTGTTATATCCGAAGTTAACATGGTTATTGATAGCAAGGATTGGAGGGTGGATACCGGTGCCACAAGGCACATCTGTGGAAACATAAATATGTTTGACACCTACACTCCCAACAATGGCGATGAGAAGATGTTCATGGGCAATGCCTCTACTGCACATGTCGCTGGAAAGGGAAAAGTGGTTTTGAAATTAACTTCTGGAAAAGAATTTACTCTTATGGATGTGCTACATGTTCCTACTATTACTAAAAATCTTGTATCTGGTCCTGTACTAAGTAAGAAGGGGTTCAAACTTGTATTTGAATCTGACAAGTTTGTTCGTACTAAAGGGGGAACTTTTGTAGGAAAGGGCTACTTGGCTAAAGGGCTCTTTAAACTCAATGTACTTGAGAATGATGTTATTAATAATATAAATAAGGCTTCCATCTACTTGATTGAATCTTCTACATTATGGCATGCTAGATTAGGTCATGTTAATTTTAAATCTTTGCATAGAATGGTTAATCTTGGTTTACTGCCTAGTTGTACAATGGATAACATGCACAAATTTGAAACATGTATTGAATCAAAGTTTTCTAGCAAGTCATATAAATCTGTTGTTAATAAATCAAATGAATTATTGGGATTAATTCATACAGATTTGGGTGATTTAAAATCAACGCCAAGTCGTGGAGGAAAGAATTATTATATTTCTTTCATAGATGATAGTAGCAGATACTGTTACATATATTTGCTACACACTAAAGATGAAGCTTTGAATGTGTTTAAGACATATAAAGCAGAAGTGGAAAATCAGTTAGAAAAGAAGATCAAAATACTGGGTTCGGATAGAGGAGAATATGAATCGAATGCTTTTGCAGAATTTTGTACTTCTCATGGAATAATACATCAAACCACAGCTCCCTACACTCCTCAACAAAACGGGGTGGCTGAACGTAAAAATAGAACATTGAAAAACATGGTGAATTCCATGCTTAATAGTTCTGGTTTACCACCTAATATGTGGGGTGAAGCTATACTAACTGCAAATGCTATCTTAAATCGAATCCCACCAAAGAAAAGTGATCAATCTCCATATGAAAAATGGAAAAAAAAGTTACCAAGTTACAAAATCATGAAAGTGTGGGGTTGTTTAGCAAAGGTCCAAGTTCCTTTACCTAAGAGAGTAAAACTTGGTCCTAAAACTATTGATTGTGTATTTATTGGATATGCCAATAATAGTGCAGCTTATCGATTCCTAGTTATTAAATCTGGAATTTCGGAAATTCAAGCAAATACCATTATTGAGTCTAATGAGGCTGAATGGTTCGAGCATATTTTTCCATATAAAGAAAGAATCGATCAAAATAAAAGAAAGATACATGATTTGAGTCATGAAATTGAGGATGTTCCATCATCTGTTGTTCAAGAAAATGACTTCGAGACAAATAGAGACACATCATTTGTCCAAAGGGAAGAAATAGAACCTAGAAGGGGAAAAAGAATCAAAGTTGCAAAAGATTTTGGACCTGATTACTATACCTTTCTTACTGAAGCTGAGCTTCAAACATATAAAGAGGCTATAACTTCATCTGAATCGATTTATTGGGAAGAAGCATAAAATAATGAAGTTGAATCCATTTTACAAAATAATACGTGGGAGTTAGTAGACTTACCACCGGGATGTAAACCAATTGGTTATAAATGGATTTTCAAAAAGAAATTGAAGGCGGATGGTACTATTGATAAATATAAAGCTCGGTTGGTAGCAAAAGGCTATCGTCAAAAACAAGGGCTAGATTTCTTTGATACATACTCACCAGTAACTAGGATCACATCTATAAGAATGCTAATTGCTATTGCACCTATTTACAATTTGGTTATACACCAGATGGATGTAAAAACCGCATTCCTTAATGGTGAGTTAGATGAAGAAATTTATATGGAACAACCTGAATGATTTGTGGTAAAAGGGAAAGAAAAGAAAGTGTGTAAACTTGTAAAGTCCTTATATGGACTTAAACAGGCACCTAAGCAATGGCATGAAAAATTCGATAATACAATGATATCACATGGATTTCGGATCAATGAATGTGATAAATGTATTTACATCAAAAAGTTTGACAATGGTTCTTATGTAATTGTATATTTATATGTAGATGATATGCTCATCATAGGACCAAACTTAGATGTCATAAACTCCACAAAAAGGATATTGAATTCGACATTTGATATGAAAGACATGGGAAAAGCAGATGTTATCTTAGTAATTCTAATTCAAAGAAGTAATGATGGATATGTACTGAGCCAATCACATTACTTGGAAACAATACTTAAAAAGTTTGGACACTTTGATAGAAAACCGTCTAGTACTCCATTTGATCCAAAAAGTTTCTTGAAGAAAAATATTGGAGATAGTGTATCTCAACTAGAATACGCTCGAATCATCGGTACACTACAGTACATTACAAATTGTACTAGACCGGATATCGCTTATTCTGTGAACAGATTAGCAAGATATACAAGCAATCCATCAAAGACTCATTGGGAAGCTTTAATTAGAGTATTGAGATACTTAAGATGTACAATGAACTATGGATTGCATTATACAAAATATCCTCCAGTTTTGGAAGGATATAGTGATGCAAATTGGATTTCAAATGATACGGAAAAAGCTACAAGTGGTTATGTTTTTACACTTGGAGGGGCTGCAGTATCATGGAAATCACAAAAGCAAATGTGTATAGGACGTTCTACAATGGAATCAGAATTTATAGCCTTAGATAAGACTGCCGAAGAAGCTGAATGGCTTAAAAATTTCTTAGAAGATATTCCATTATGGCCTCAACCTATGACAGCCATATGTGTGCATTGTGATTGCATGGCAGCTATTGGTAGAGCGAAAAATCATATGTATAATGGCAAGTCAAAGCATATAAGGCGTCGACATAACACTATAAAACATATGCTCACAAGTGGCATTATTTCCATTGATTATGTGAAATCAAAGGAGAATATTGCTGATCAACTTACAAAAGGTATACCAAAGGAGCAAGTGTTATATTTATCGAGGGGAATGGGTTTAAAGCCAATGCAATGAGGAGTAACTTGGCGGAAACCAAACCTAGCAATTTTGGTTGTCTAATTCTAGGTTCAAAAAGGAAAACTAGTTGAGTGAAACTCAAAAGAATAGAGCATACAATATTGTTCATTCCTATGATAAGAATCGTATGCTACCTGTGATGTTAAGGTTGAATGATTAATCATTCTTAATGACATAAATAGAATATTAAATGAATATTGCAGGGTATTCATAATTATTATGTCACCTATATGGGAGTAATGTGGGGTCGCATTTATGAGAATGACATGGCTAAATTCTCTAAAGCTCCTATGAATCCAGGATGGTTCAGGACCAAAACGAACACAATCGTATGAATCAAAAGGTGTCAAGATTCGATATGTGTGATACTTGTTGTCTTGGTTTACTAAACATAGTGAACAGTTCAATGTCTCCTATACACACTGATTCACTAGTAAATCCGACAAGTATCACTAAGGAAGGTTCAAGTCCAAAAGACACCTATCCTGAATCAAATTGAATCTAGTTTTCTCCTGATCATCCAAAACTTTGTGACTAACAATATTTACTATACAAATGTGGGGTATTGTTGGAGTTTGTATAGAAATATAAAGAGTTTTGGATGAATTTTATCCCACATAGGATAGAAATGAATATATAGACCACTTTATAAGTGTAAAAATTATACACTTCTCAAATTGGACAAAAGACCAACCTATTGGGATTTGGGCCTAATCCATGTAATTTGAGTTTGTTTGGACTATTTAATGGGCATATATATATATATATATATATATATATATATATATATATATATATATATATATATATATATATATATATATATGTCAAAAGATGGGCCTTGGGCCTTGGGGCTCTTGGGGTCTCATTGATCCAAATAAATTATTTTTTGCATTTTATTTATTTGGTTGGTCTAATAACAGAAATTCGGTTTCAAGTTAGCAGTTATGTCCAAATTCAGTTTTGACAAGATTTGAAAGGAACAATTGTGTAAGAAACAGTTGTGTCTGATCAACACAACTTTTCATTACATAACCATATTCTTGGAGGTCTATAAATACATAAACAGGAATTAAGTTTCAAAAAAAAAAAAAATCTGCATTCTATCCTTCAAGTTTTGAGAGAAAATTCATTGAGTAAATTCGCCACGGTCAAGAATTTGGGTGCTAGATTCTTTGTTACAGATTGTTGAATCCTGGTAACAGACGCTCATCGAACTGCAAGCACACGAGTAGGGGTGAAATTCTGCTATAGGAATTAGGACATAGCCAATCGCTAGCCTCAATCTGCATGCAAGTCAGTCTTTTATTATTATTCATCTTGTTAATTGTTTCATTTCACTTCATTTCTTATTAGTATTACAGATTGTTTCCAACAAGTAAAGCTAAAAATTTCCGGCACCAATACTTAATGAATTTAAGTTTATGGAGACAAAACAGATAAGGAAATTCAGATCAAGCTTCGGTATATATTCATATCAGGAATATATGAACCAGACTACCAAGAACATGCGTTCACAATTTATCAATACCTTTCGTTTTTATTATATAAATACAATTAGACCAAAGATCCCAGCTCTGTCCCAAGAACCAAATTCTTGTCAACATGTTTTTATCAAATTCTTTACGGCAATGGCATCAAGATATAGATGTAACAATTTTTATTCTAAAACTTTCTTCAGTATTGTAAAGAATTTAAGAAGACAACCAAATGGCTGATACTATTTGCTGAAACAATTTAATGAAGTAATCCAAATCCAAATAAAATAAATACTCCATCCGTCCCAATTATATAGATTTATTTGATTTTTCACACAGATTAAGAAAATATATTTAAGGTCATTAAAAATGTAATTTTTTTAAAGAAAATTTTCAACTTACGCTTAGAAGTGGGCGTGGGTTGGGTTGAGTCGATTTTTTGTCCAACCCGAACTCAACCCACTAAAGTCGGGTTAATAAAAAATCTATCCAACCCAACTCAATTAAGAGTTCAAACCCAACCCAACCCGACCAAGGTTGGGTTGAGTTGGACGGGTTGGGATTTGGCCCAATTAATAAAAAATATTGAAAAAAAAAAAAAAAAAAAACTTATGAATCAATCTTTAACTCAAATCAATTAAGTACACTACAATAACCTCAAATACGATAAATTGAACATTTTCTAATAAAATTAAAATATGTTCAATTAATATTTAAATAAGTAAAGTTTCATTTAAAAAAAATAGATTTTTTATTTGGGTTGGGTCGGGTTGGGTCGGATTTTTCACCCAACCCACAACCCGAATAAAAAATTTAAAAAAAAAAATCCGAACCCAACCCAATTTTCATGAAAAATCGACACAAACCGATCGGGTTGGGTCGGTTTGGACGGTTTTGCCCACCCTTGCTTACGTTTATTTAATATCAAAACTATTATATTGGAAGTAATAAATAGAAATACGTTAGTAAACAAATAAAATAAATATTTCTCAATAAAGAAACAAGTCTATATATTGGGACAAACAAAAAAAGAAATGCAGCCTATATAATTGGGACGGAGGGAGTAAAACAATATTCAAATATAGAACATAATAATGCATGTCATCCACATCGCTTTGAGAAGATAAAGAATGGTGAAAACTCCTAGGCTATTGGCGGTTCGGGTAAGGAAGCTAAAATAGTCTAAAATAAGGAACAAAGATAAAAAGGGTAGTTAAAACAGACATTTCTTATCATATTTATATAAGATTTACATAAATATGTAATTGGACTCTAGTACATGACCTATCTGATGAAATTGTCCACACATACTGTAACTGAACTATTCACAGGCTGAACATTTGATTCCTCTATCAAAATCTCCTTTACTTGAATAAAAAAGAGGCAAATTAAAATTAGAGGAGCACAAGGATAACATAGCACCAGCAAGGAAACAAAAAATGATAACGCTGCCAGATTGTGGAGCAGACTATAGAATTATAAATAAGTAGAGAATGACATAAGTAGATCATGAAGGACAAGTGTAAGGATTTAAGGCTCAGAATCAAACTACGAAGAACAAGAACACAATATTAACCACAAAGAATCAAATCAACTTTATTCAAAAACGTAAAGTTACAACACCAGAAATCAAAACCCAGAAATATACATGAAAACTTCCAAAAACAAAGAACTCGAACATAAAACCACAAAGAATCAACTGAGTTTCGGAATACTCTGACAAAACTCACAAATTGTATACTGATTGTTACAAAATCAGTATCTAACAGTACCACTAAGAATAAACATTCAAGATCTATAAGTTTCAGGAAGAAATCAGAAGAAATCACGAAGTGCAGATGAGGCGATTGAAAAATCGCCTATAGAGAGAGAGTTAGGGTTTTCATCAGAGAGAGGAAGAGTCTGGATTGTGTTGAGTATGCAGAACGTCTCCCTTCCTTTTCTTTACAAATGGACGGGCAGGATGAAGCCATATGATCTAACGGCTTAGGTGAGGCGGTGGTATTAAATAGATCAAGACCTGGTTGATCAGTAATGGTCCAGCTGAAGTAATGGATCCGGTCTTGGGCTTCAGCTAAAATTGTGTAACTTGGGATGAATGATTGGGCTTAAAAATCTGGTCCATTTCCTAATAGCAGATCAATTGTCCAACAATCTCCACCTCAATTGAGCTGAATTCCAGTATCTGATAAAACATAACAGACAAGTATCAAAATTCAATCATGTTCAAAAAACTCAGTGCATCTTTAAATTTGTTAATAGAAATGATCTTTGTTCCTGCATCAGCAGGATTAACCTGAGTTGGAATTTTAACAAGTTTTACAATACCTTTATCAATAATGTCCCTAATGAAATGAAATTTAACATCAATATGTTTTGACCTATTGTGAAAAACAGGATTTTTACACAGATGTAATGCACTCATGCTATCAGTACATATTTCAACTTCAGAACCAGAAATGCAACTAATTTCAGATAATAAACCCTTTAACGACAAACATTCCTTAACAGCATCTGTAGCAGCTATATATTCTGCTTCAGTTGATGATAAAGCAACAAGTTTTTGAAGCTGGGATTTCCAGCTAATACAGGAAGAATTTAAAGTAAAGAAATAAGAAGATGTTGACTTCCTGTTATCAACATTTCCAGCAAAATCTGAATCAACAAAACCTTTAAGTTTAAAATCATTTTTGATTTTAGAAAACACTAGACTAAGTCTAGCAGAACCTTTCAAATACTTCAAAAGACATTTCATAGCTTCCCAGTGCAATTCACCAGGATTGCTCATAAACCTGCTTAAAACACTTACTGCAAATGCTATATCAGGTCTGGTACAGACCATTAAATACATGACAGATCCAACAGCATTTGAATATGGCACATTTTTCATTCTAAGCAATTTATCATTAGACTTAGGACAATGTTCAACAGACAATTTAAAATGTCCAGGCAAAGGTAAAGATACAGGTTTTGATTCAGATAAGCAAAATATGTTTAAGACCTTTTCTATGTAATGTTTCTGATTTAAGAGCAATTTCCCAGATTGTCTATTTCTAAAAATATCCATGTCAAGTATTCTTTTAGCATTTCCTATATCTTTCATTTCAAATTCAGAATGCAGTTTATCTTTAAGAACATTTATATCATGCATATTTGGTCCAGCAATAAGCATGTCATCCACATATAAAAGCAAGTAAATGAAATCAGTTTTGCCAAGTTTAAAATAAAAACAGAAATCATATTTACTTTTCTGGAAATTTAGGCTTTGTATATAAGAATCAAATCTCTTATACCATTGCCTAGGAGCCTGTTTTAAGCCATACAAAGATTTTTTCAACAAACAAACCAAATCAGAATTTCTGCCTTTTTCAAAACCTTTAGGTTGGTGCATATAAATGGATTCATCTAAAGAACCATAAAGAAAAGCAGTTTTCACATCCATTTGATCAAGTTCTAAATCTAATTGTGCAACCAAAGCAAATAGAATTCTGATGGAAGTGTATTTAACAACAGGTGAAAATATTTCATTAAAATCAATTCCCTCCTTTTGAGAAAAACCCTTTGCTACAAGTCTAGCCTTGTACCTAGGTTTCATGTCTTTAGATTCACTTTCTTTCAGTTTAAAAATCCATTTACAGTCAATTATCCTTTTATTTTCAGGTCTATTGACTAAAATCGAAGTACCATTCTTTAAAAGTGAGTCCATTTCATCTTGCATTGCTGCAAGCCAAAGTTTGGAATCCTTAGAAGACACAGCTTCTTCAAAGGATTGAGGTTCAAGTAAAACAGGATCAGAATATGTAAAAGCAGATACAAAATCAGGATCCTCAAACCTAGGAGGAGGTCTAATCTCTCTTCTAAGTCTATCCCTAGCCAATTGATAATTTTCAAGATTAGTTTCAACTTCAGGAATATCATCGGATTGTGGTTCAGTGCCTGCAGGTTCATGTTCAGGTTCAGGAATGACATTTGGAGACTATGGGGGTTGCTCCACCTGAAACTGAGTATTGGGCAGGATCAGACAATATTTTATTTTTGCAAGGAAAATCATTTTCATTAAACACTACAGACCTACTCAAAATGAACATGTAACCTCCATGTTCCCTGACCCATAACCTATAGCCCTTGACTCCTTCTCCATAACCAAGAAAAACACATTTTAAAGACCTGGAGTCAAGTTTAGATTCAGAATGGTGTGAGTAGGCAGCACAACCAAAAACTTTTAATTTTGAAAAGTCAGGAAGATAATTATTCCAGATTTGATCTGGAATCTTAAAATCAATAGCACTACAGAGAGAAAGATTTATTAAATAGGATGCAGTTTTGACTGCTTTACCCCAAAAATTTTTAGGCAAATTTGAATCAAGTAGGAGACACCTAGTTCTTTCAAGAAGTGTCATATTCATTCTTTCAGCAACCCCATTTTGCTGTGGACTGTAGGCAACAGTCCTATGCCTAAGAATACCTAAGGTGCTACAAAAAGAATCAAATTCTTGATTACAAAATTCTAAATCATTATCAGTTCTAATAGTTTTGACTCTTTTTCCTTTCAAATTTTGAACTAAGGTAACCCAGTTTTTGAAAACAAACACAGTAGCATCCTTAGTTTTTAACAAATGCACCCAGGTTTTCCTAGAAAAGTCATCTACTATAAGAAGAAAATATCTGAAACCTGAAACTGAACCCACAGGAGCAGGACCCCACAAATCAGCATGCACATATTCAAGCACATCAGAAGATTTATGAATATCTTTACCAAATGAACTTCTTTTCTGTTTGCCTAACACACATTTTTCACAGAAGTCAAGTTTATGCAACACATCATTACCAAATACACCTTTGGTCTCAAGTAGTTTAAGTCCTTTTTGACCTATGTGTCCTAATCTTTTATGCCATAACTCAGTTTTATTCAAATCAGACACAGCATTAAAAGACTTAGCATAAACAGGCAAGGCATTCAACATATATATCCCATTAATTTTGGGAGTACTCATAATCAAGCATTTATTTTTGAAAATACTTAAAAAACCATTTTGCATTCTGATCTCAAAAGATTCAGAATCTAAAACTCCAAGTGAAATCAAGTTCCTTTTCAAATCGAGAACATATCTGGTTTTATTCAAAATAAGAGTTTTGTTATTTTCAAGATGTAACAAAACATTTCCAATACCTTTCACATCACAAGAAATATTATTGCCTAGTTTCACAGAACCAAAACAATCATTACTGAAATCAGCAAACATATCCTTTTCAGGACACATGTGAAAAGTACAACCAGAATCTAAAATCCATTCATTTTTATTATCTGACTCAGTAGTCACATAAATCACCCCATTATTATTATTATCTTGCACTGCAGCCTCAGTCTGATTACTGATTCCCTGTTCATTTTTCCTTTTAAAACAATATTTAATATGATGTCCAGGTTGGCCACAATAAAAGCAAATTCTAGGTGGTTTATCTATATTAGCAGTACCAGCATTGTTATCCTGAGATCTAAAATTGTTCTGGTTTCTGAAATTATTATAGTTTTTAGCATTATTATCTTGATTTCTGAAACCAGGTTGACTTCTAAAATTACTGTCTCTAGGCCTATTGAAGTTGCCCTTATTTTGAAAATTTCCTTTCACAGGCTTGTTATTCCAATCCCTATTATTGCTAGAGGCATTCCAATTTTTATTGAAATTTGTTCCAGCCTTATTCAGCCTAGGAGAGTTCTTCTTCCTAGAGGTACCTATTACATTATAGGTTTCCTTAGGATTATGTTTAAACTCTAACTCTTTATTTTTAAGGGATGTATGTACTATTTCAGTGGTCAACTTCTGCCCCCCATATTCTAAAGCATTCCTTAAATCTTTAAACTTATCCCCCATAGCATTCAATAAACAAACAACTTTTTGTTCATCAGTAAGTTTTTCATCACAATTTAATAGACTTTGTGTGATCTTAGTAAACCTACTCATGTTCTCTTCTACATCCTTAGATGGATCAAATTTAAAAGAGAAATATTGCTTCCAAAGAAAACATTTATTAGGCAAAGACACAGTATCATAGAGTTCTTCCAACCTATCCCATAATTCTGATGTAGTTTTAGTCTTGCCTACTTGTCTAATGACATTATCAGATAAGTGTTAAAATAAAGTGCTCCATGCAGTTTCATCCATTTCAAGTTGTTTGTCCTGAGGGGTATCAAGGGGCCAAGATTTATCAATTGCCTTAGCACATTTCATTTGAAGTAGTAAAGCTCGCAATTTTTGCTAATATCTCAATGTCAAGAACTTATATTCAAGAAAGTTTGCTAATATTCAGAACACGGTTTTCAGCAAACAAAGTAATCAAGGTGATCACAATTCAACAATCTAATTACTCAATCAAGAAAATGTTCAAAGCAGTATACTGATAAAAACTGTCCTTCCAGTATATCCCTCAACCTATACTGGATATTCCCACACTCCCTCAGATTCCCGGATTCTCAATGAAATCCTGGACAAAGGTAAGCTAGGGGTCCAAGTTATAGGCTTCAACGGAGAGATTTGGGAGAGAACAGGAAATTTGAATGACGAATTTACTGTATAGGATTGCAGTAATTGAATAATATCACCTGATTGCAAAACTATAGTAAGCTATTGCAGCTTCCACAATGAGTCAGAATCCCAGAAGTCCAGGGCCACAAAGTACCAGAATCAATTGTTCACCACAAAGAATTAATCCACAAAGAAATATCACCAAGTATCCACCACGAAGAATCAACCACCAAGAATCAATGTAGGATCTATGTGTGACCAGAATATTTTATAAAAAAATATTCTGTGTCTCAAGATCCTCTGAAATATAGACTCAGGGAAAAAAGATCCAGACACACAAAAAAATTTCAGAAACCCTAATTTAAAATTGGTTTCAAAAGAACAAAATCCACGAGGTTTAAAAGATTTTATATAAAAAACCTTTTAAAAAAAATTTGAATCTGAAAGATTTTAAACAAAATTTTCAGAGGATAAAAACATACTATTAGGGTTTGAAAATCAACTTAAGAAAATAAAATTTTTTTAAAAGATTTAAACAGTTCAGAAACCCTAAAAATTGTTCGAAGAAATCAATTTGTTCCAGAAACCCTAAACACAGAAAAGGAAAATTCTGGATCTATCAGTACTGAGTCAAATCCACCGGTTTTTCAAAGAACCCTAAGGCTCTGATACCACTGTAAGGATTTAAGGCTCAGAATCAAACCACAAAGAACAAGAACACAATATTAACCACAAAGAATCAAATCAACTTTATTCAAAAACGTAAAGTTACAACACCAGAAATCAAAACCCAGAAATATACATGAAAACTTCCAGAAACAAAGAACTCGAACATAAAACCACAAAGAATCAACTGAGTTTCAGAATACTCTGACAAAACTCACAAATTGTATACTGATTGTTACAAAATCAGTATCTAACAGTACCACTAAGAATAAACATTCAAGATCTATAAGTTTCAGGAAGAAAACAGAAGAAATCATGAAGTGTAGATGAGGCGATTGAAAAATCGCCTATAGAGAGAGAGTTAGGGTTTTCATCAGAGAGAGGAAGAGTCTGGATTGTGTTGAGTATGCAGAACGTCTCCCTTCCTTTTCTTTACAAATGGACGGCCAGGATGAAGCCATATGATCTAACGGCTTAGGTGAGGCGGTGGTATTAAATAGATCAAGACCCGGTTGATCAGTAATGGTCCAGCTGAAGTAATGGATCCGGTCTTGGGCTTCAGCTAAAATTGTGTAACCTGGGATGAATGATTGGGCTTAAAAATTTGGTCCATTTCCTAATAGCAGATCAATTGTCCAACAACAAGCATGCAAAAAAATCTCTTCTCATCTTCATTGCAAGCAAGATATGACCAATTGCTGAAATTCATTGATTTCTTCTTTCCTCGAAACACCCGTGGAACAAGAATAAAACCATATTCCAACAGAAAAATTAGGTGGAATGAAATTAATTTAGACCAAAACGGGATGCCAAAATTAATGTGGTTGTCGGCAGATATTCGTTTAATTGTTTCTTAGCAATCTATATTGGAAAGTTTTATGCGAAAAGAAAGAAATGTTTTGAACTATATACTGGTTTATGATTTATCTATTCTATAGTTTTTGTATTATGGAAACCCCACTAAAATTAATATTTATTTTGTCCTTAGCCACTTTAAACACACAAAAAAAGACGAAAGGAAAGAACTACGACGACGGATCGCGATGAAAACTGCAAACTTTACCGACATAATCTCACATTGTTGACTCAAAACACCAACAATCACCTTCCGAAAAAAGCACACAAAGTCTTTGAATAAGAAAGCACAAAGAAGATGAAGAGAAATATCTCCGGCGACAAGAAAATGAAGGAGATGCAATTGTGGTGGAACCAACAAAGCTGATGATGCGTGGTGTAATTGTAGACTGAGCTAGGATTTTATGACTTTAAAGTAGTTTGGAGGATTAGCTGTGGATGAGAGTTTGAGGGAGGAGAAAATGGGTGAGAGATGAGGAACTCCAGCAAGATCGATGAGAGAGAACTTGAAGGTTCTCCAAATAGAGTAAAAGAAAATGGCCGGGAAAAGAAAATCATTTGGATGATGTAAGCATGACATCAAATAAACATTACTCTGAGCTTCCGCACTTTTTATCAACAATGCTGGGTTCCCAATCTGGTTCACAAGCTGGTTCACAATCTATTTATCAAATTACCATAATATCCCTCTCTATTGAGAAAAAAAGAAAATAGACAGATTGACCAAGCAAAATTAGAAATTCTGAAGCCAGACGTCCCCAATTTCACGCCGCGTCCTCTGAAGGGCTCGTCGCCAAATTCAGGCTGAACTCCGGCGGCCATAAAAATTCCAGCACTTCCGTAATCCATTGCACTCCATCTCTCCCTCGCTAACTGAGGTAAAATGATTTCATTTACTTTCCCATTGTCTGTGACCTTCATCGAAAACTAACTAGCTCCGACATATTCCAGATTTCACAAATAGATGAACTGCGTAGCGTAAGAACGGTTCTTGAGAAGGTAATTGGCAAGAACACTACGGTACGTGCACTGATTTTGAAACAGTATGACAAATTTCAGCGACGAAGAAGTTAAAATCGATTTTGAAATGTTTGTTCGAAATTTCGAAACCCTAGCTTCCTGTAATATCAAGTTCTTTGAGTTTATGATGCTGATTCTTTGTTTTCCATGGTGTAATATTAAGATTCTTTGAGTTTTTGTTGATGATTCTTTATTTCCATGCTATAATATCAAGTTCTTTGAGTGTTAAAGATAACTCTCTTTTGTTTCGATTCTTAATTCCCAACATGCTGGAACACCACCCCAGTCTGAATAGTTTGGCATCTGCAATTATTACTATATGCTTTTTTATGCTGTGCATATATCAAAAAAGAGTTTGTTCCTATAATTTTAACATAAAGCGCGTTGCATATTCAAAAAAATTTGTTATGTGAGGCTCTGGGGTTATTGTTAAAATTTAGCTTGCGAACGCCAATTTGTTACTTGTTTAGGCAAGGTGAATTTCATTTTGTTTTCTGAATGGCCTTCTTTCATGTAGATTCAAGTTGTAGTGGTGGACAATCTTTTTCTCTTGAAATTTTTATTATCCAAAGTCACTTGTTTTCCAATATTGATTTCCTTTTTCTGTTAATGCTGTCTTCAGCTCATAACCACTGGTTCTCTCTGTGGAAAATCAGCTCTAAATTATCTGTTTAAAA
This sequence comes from Ligustrum vulgare, assembly GCA_963555705.1. NCBI lineage: Eukaryota > Viridiplantae > Streptophyta > Magnoliopsida > Lamiales > Oleaceae > Ligustrum > Ligustrum vulgare. The sequence goes on from OY743186.1 coordinate 19,925,871, forward strand.
TCTGCATTTTGTTGGTTTGAACAAGTCATTTTACAAGCTGCGGAATTGGACGAAAGATTCAAACATAATTGATAAATGAAAACTTCCAACTTTTTCGTTTATTAGAAACAGTTATGGCTTGCTTATCTTTTATAATTTTTTATTTCGTAACTGCTTGAAATTTAGGAGGAATGGTTTTATTCATACAAAATCAACTCAATTTATAATAGTACAATCTTGCTAGGAGCAGATTATATTTGTGTTTCATTGTTTATTGTGATGCTCATGTAGTATGTTCAGGATATTCTCCAATGTTGCATTTGTTTTATTTGGATTTCATATTCAGTATGCTCATGTAGTATGTTCAGTATACTCTCCAATGTTAGAATATTTTGAGCAACTTATTTCATATATGACACGTTTGACACATTAGGAATACAAAATGAAGGGGAAGAACTATGGAATCTGTCATGGTTACCGACAAGCGGGACATTGGTTGGGTGATTGTCCAACAAAGACGACATGCCCGGTTTGTGGGGAAGGATTAGTAAGATTGTTTGAAGTTGAAAAACCCTCATCAAAGTACTTGGGGAAGCTGTTCTACTCTTGTTCTCGGCCAGTTTGTCGTTTTTTTGTTTGGGAGGACGAAGTGTCAAGCTGCCGAGCTAAAGTGAAGACCTTGGTTGAAGAAGAGACGGATCAATTATCGCATCTATTGAAGACGTGTGCACGTATATCAAATGAAGAGAAGGTGGACGTGATCGTGGTAAACTTTCGCCCGAGTGAACGCAGCCGAACTGATAAAGGCAAGGAGAAGGTGGAAGAATGAGATAATGAAATTGTACCAATGTTCAGAAAATTTGTATAATAGAAAGTGTAACTAATGGATGATTTTTTTATAATTGTAGCTACTAATGTTGTGTTATTTATGTGTATTGGTTTTAGAAAGTGTAATGAATATTTAATTCCTCTAGCCTTTAGACCGAAACCATTTTCGAAATCTATTTACAGTTGAAAGTTTCACGATCGGAACCTAAGTGGATTATTTTGGTAGGTTGAGAGTTGCAAGTCCTTTTGAAAGTTAAAAGGGATATATATGTGACTAATTGTCGGCTAACTTTTTTTTGTAGCTTGCAAAATAAAGCCTAAACCTGTGAAATTTCTTAAGAACATTTACATATTAGTTTCAATTGGTATATTGGTATAACCTGACTATTTCACAACTTCGTGATACAAAAGAATAGTAATTTCATCAAAGAAGCACCTACTTTCATCAATACTACCATATTGAACAAAGTTGCACCTAATATCTTACACAATAAAAATTCAAGAAAAGTTGTATGAAGATTACATAACCAACTTCAACAAACAAAATGGATCACAAAAGGGATTCTACATGTCAATCACAGTTTGGTGAAAAGAACTGAATCAATTTTGCAAAATAGAAATGCATCCAGTCTATTATCCATCAAAATGACACTGTGGTCCATACTGTCACGGACATGGAGATTTCAAGCTCCGTGCGGCACTTAGCTCCTCAATATTCTCGTAGGATATTAGCTAAGTCAGCCTGACTCCTTGACCAAGCACTCCCCAAGTGCTTACAAACAAATGACAAAGGAAAGCTAGCAAACTATATTAGAGAGAAATACACTCTTTGTATTAAAACTCTCCAATATTACAATACTCGACCAACACTTGGGACTCTCTTCCACAAGTACTTTATACAAGCTCTCAAGCTTTCTCTATAAGCTAGCCACTCCAAATCCTTGGATGCTTACAAATGAGGATCCCTACCCCTATTTATACTACCACTAATCCATCTTCTAGATAATTCTACAATAGTATCTACCACCTAGAAAATTCTACACACATCTATACAAATATACCATTTTCTATAATATTACTTACCAACCTAGATTCTTCTAGAATCTTCCGGAAGAGTTGAAGCTTGGTTGATTCTAGAACCTTCCGTACTCTTCTAGGACACTCCATTCCTTTCTAGAATGTTCCATCCAATTCTAGAATATTCCATACACTTCTAGAACTTTCCGCACTTTTCTAGAACTTTCCTTCCCCATGCAACATGCTTGCATTTCATAGCTTCTTTCAATATGCGAGATGCATCTTTCAAATCTCGACCATGGATCTTTCCAGAACGTACTAGCGTAATCAAGACTCGTAATCTTCTGGAGTCCTCCATCTCCTTCGAGTACCTTCTTTCCTTGCTATTCTTGCATTGGTCTCTCGAAGATTTAGGCATTGCATCCCGCAAGCGTCCTTGCCCTACGAACTTGCGCCTGCCCTGTGCTACTCCAAATGCCTTTGTGTTTGGAGTTTTGGTTATGTGACACGCAGGGCGTGACACTCTCCCCCGCCGATTATGTCGACGCCCTCGTCGACATGGAGTACAAGACTCCATCTCCATCCCTCGTCCCAGCTCAATTGTCCCCAAGGAGTATACATTACACACCTGTCTCCTTGACGTGCTGCATCCCTGAGAGTCTCATCTCACGTGACCCTTCCACCATTAGGATCCTGATAGACATCTTTCCTCTAAATAAACACATCACTTTTGTGCTTGGAACCAATGTTGCGTTGTTCCTATGTAAGAAGTCTAATCCCAACACAATCTTGTGTTGATCCATCGGTGCCACTATAAAATCAACACGAGTCTCCCATGTGCCAAGGCGTAGCATTACTCCTCGTGATACACCCGAAATTGGTTTGGCCTTATCATTTACGGTCTTCATCCATCCATCTTCCCTTGAGACTTGGATGCTAAGTCGTTTGGCCTCATCTGCAGTGATAAAATTATGGGTAGCTCCTGTATCTATCAATGCCCGAATATTTTTCCCATTAACATGGCCTTCCACGAACAATAGGTTCCCACCTTCAGGCATCCCGTTGGATGACCCCTTGGATCCCGCTTCCAAGTTGTTCAATACTTGAATTTCCCCTAATTGCTGCGACTCTTTACCCGTGTCTCGTTATTCACTAGGTTCTTCTACAATAGCCGCTAAGTTCTTAAATTTGGGGCAGTTCCGCATCATATGAGGTCCTCCACGGTTGAAACATCCGCTTGATTGTGGCCTTGATGTTTTCTTCTCATCATAGTCCCTTCGACCTTGGGACCTAGTGTCCTTGCCACTAAATAAGTGATTAATCCTTGGAGGGAAATGACTGCTTTTCAGATGGGATGACGTCTTCTCTTCGTCTCCCCCACCTTTCTCATTGTTATCTCGTGGCTCCTTATATTTTGAGGCATCATCCTTCGAATAGTCCACCAATGACTCTGCTACCGCAATTGCCTCATCAACGTTGCTAACTCCACGCCTTAGCAACTCCATTCGTGCCCAATGTTGGAGACCATCCGTGAAGTGGAAGAGCAAGTCTTCTTCCGCCATGCTTGGGATTTGAAGCATCAGAGTGGTGAACTCTTCTACATAGTCCCGAATTGTAGACCTTTGCTTTAATAGACGCATCTTCTTTCGAGCCTCATAGACTACATTTTCAGGATAGAATTGCCGCTTCAACTCCCGTTTGAAATCAGCCCATGTGTCTATCTTGCACTTCCCATGCTCTATGTCGGCATGCTTACGACGCCACCATAAAGCTGCAACATCACTAAGGTAAAGAGTGGCGGTCCGTATCTTTGTTGCCTCATCCATGACGTTAATGCCCTCGAAGTTGACCTCCATGCGCCATAGGAAATTCTCTACCTCATTGGCGTCCCTCTTGCCATCGAACTCCTTCGGCTTGGGGTACTCGATTCTTAGGGCCAATGTAGTATTGTTAGAACTTTTACTAGCCATTGCGTGTTGACAGGCGGCCATGTCCTTACGCAAATCCTCACAAAGCTTGTTTACTTGGGCTTGGATGGACGTGACGACATCCATCACCCTTGCCTCCACTACGGTAATCTCATTCCTTAGAGCATCTTGTCCTTCCTTTAGAGAATCAATTTGCTCTAAGGTGTGAGTCTCCAAGGTAGAGAGTGACTCCTCCACCATCTCAATGCACTCTCCCATATTAAGGAAGACGTCTTCAAGAGACTCCGTTGCTGAAGCTCGCGGTCGACTCTTACTACGGGTGCGTACCGTAGACTTCTTGCCTTCCACCATCGCTTCAACCGCTCGCCCACGCTCCATCTCAGTAATGCCAGAAACTTCCTCACTCGACATCATGTCAAGATATACACAAGCCAAACCTAGGCTCTGATACCAACTGTCACGGACATGGAGATTTCAAGCTCCGTGCGGCACTTAGCTCCTCAATATTCTCGTAGGATATTAGCTAAGTCAGCCTGACTCCTTGACCAAGCACTCCCCAAGTGCTTACAAACAAATGACAAAGGAAAGCTAGCAAACTATATTAGAGAGAAATACACTCTTTGTATTAAAACTCTCTAATATTACAATACTCGACCAACACTTGGGACTCTCTTCCGCAAGTACTTTATACAAGCTCTCAAGCTTTCTCTATAAGCTAGCCACTCCAAATCCTTGGATGCTTACAAATGAGGATCCCTACCCCTATTTATACTACCACTAATCCATCTTCTAGATAATTCTACAATAGTATCTACCACCTAGAAAATTCTACACACATCTATACAAATATACCACTTTCTATAATATTACTTACCAACCTAGATTCTTCTAGAATCTTCCGGAAGAGTTGAAGCTTGGTTGATTCTAGAACCTTCCGTACTCTTCTAGGACACTCCATTCCTTTCTAGAATGTTCCATCCAATTCTAGAATATTCCATACACTTCTAGAACGTTTCGCACTTTTCTAGAACTTTCCTTCCCCATGCAACATGCTTGCATTTCATAGCTTCTTTCAATATGCGAGATGCATCTTTCAAATCTCGACCATGGATCTTTCCAGAACGTACTAGCATAATCAAGTCTCGTAATCTTCTGGAGTCCTCCATCTCCTTCGAGTACCTTCTTTCCTTGCTATTCTTGCATTGGTCTCTCGAAGATTTAGGCATTGCATCCCGCAAGCGTCCTTGCCCTACGAACTTGCGCCTGCCCTGTGCTACTCCAAATGTCTTTGTGTTTGGAGTTTTGGTTATGTGACACGCAGGGCGTGACAATACGCTGGCATAACAGCTCCACTCCCTAAGGTAGGTGTAATCCAGTTGACCTCTACACCCCGTGGTTGTGATGCTCCTCCCTGTACATGTTTGAAATGTGAAGTCAATTTATTTTGATGAAACATTTGAAAGAAATAAGTGAAAACAAATATGTTGACATACCACTACGTGAGAAAAAGAAGCAACATGTGAATCAAGAAACTGGGTCGATATCTCCCCTGCGTTTGATTTTGGATGTCCCTGAAGTCATCCATGGGTGAAAAATAGAAAGTGTACATATTGAAGTTTAGGAACATATAAAAATGTAATGATATTTTACCTTTGTTCTCCTAGTTTTTGTCTCAAGTGGACCTTTTTTCCGCAGCTTCCGAGGAGCGCCCTTTGTCTTTCGCAACAGCAGATCTAGTAATGACTCTTTCGATTTCTTGGCCACATTACCGCTGTCAGCGGCTATTCGAATACTATCTTGTCCAATATTAATTGCATTTGTACGCAGTTCTATCCACTCAAGCAACTCCTCGATGCGATCTTCATCATCCGCTAACAAGTTAGCCATTTTCTCGAATGCTCTACAGACTTTTATCATATCGTAACTGAGCTGGAGTGCTTACTGAACCGTCATAGTTACTCTTCACCCGAGTGTATGCTCTGACGACATCTCGTCTCCATCTCCTGAGTATGTAACCATCCGGAAGCACTTTGACATTTTCTCTAATTAATACCGAGAGGGAGTGTCTACAAATGATACCTCTAAATTCGAACAAGTGGCAACTGCATACAATTTGACAGTTGGTTCTATCAAAAATTACAGTGAAGTGCTTTCTCTTCTCTAAATATTTTAGTATGATATCCTCCCGAATGATGTACCGCACACCATCATATCCTTCCTCAATGGACATTAGATCGCAGAAGACCTTCCCCATGAGCTCTGATTGGAACTCTTTGAATTTTGCAATTGTGTAGATAGATTGGAATTGTTTTTCCAAACTGAAGGCAGTCGAGCAAGGTACCATTTGACCATATGATTTGAAATCTGCGTAAAACTCTTTCTCAACTTTGCTCCTCAATGCCCGCTCATACTGCTCAACAAATTGCTTCAAAGATGTTTTTGAATGGACATAACCGTCGAAAAAAGCATTAATACTCTCACTTCTTTGTGTGGTTGACATCCCAGCCCAAAAGCCAGTTCTCAAATAGCATGGGACCCAACGTCGTCTCTCTTGGTACAAACCGGACAACCAATCGTGCTCATGCAAGCCATACTTATTAAGCATCGATCCCCGTCCATTTTCGAATTCCTCTCGAATTTGGGAATCATATACTACTTCATGTACAGCATACATTACTGACTTTTTGTTAGGGTGACAACCAAATTTCTCTGGAAATTTCTTCAAAATGTGCCATAAACACCACCTGTGCTTCGTATTAGGAAACACAATTTCAATTGCATTCTGCATAGCCCTGTCTTGATCGGTAATGATACCATCAGGGGCTACCCCATGCATACATTCGAGCCAAGTCCTAAACAGCCAAACAAAGGTCTCTGTGTCCTCACTAGATATCAAACCACAGCCCAACAATGTAGAATGACCATGATGGTTAACACCAACAAATGGAGCAAATGGCATATCATACCTATTCGTCAGATAAGTTGTGTCGAACGTAACAACATCCCCAAATTCCATGTATGCCAGTCTGCACCTATAATTTTCCCAGAACACGTTCTTCAAACGAAAATCATCGTCTACATCTAAGCTGAAGAAGAAACTAGGGCAATTCTGTTGCATTTTCAAAAAGTAAGATTGTATCGCAATGGCATCACCTTCTCCAAGTCGTAATCGCCGAACCTTATCTATATAATTCCTACAATCCTTCTCGGTGAATGCTAGTTGTTCATATCCTCCAGCATCAATGACAGCGGAATTGAAACTCTTGTGCATCGCAATTCCAGCTATGTCGTTTACTTCAAGTTTTCGTTTCACCTGGTCATTAAGTTGGCGATTACAGCGATACAACCTTGATTTTGTTGGACTGGTCTTATGATTATGTTGAAGAGAAACTCTTGTAATATGAAACGTGCCCGAAACATCAGAGCAGATGGTTATCTTCGCCTTACATCCCGTTTGCATAGTCGGGTGAGGTTTCATTATATTGCTTCTACTTGCCTTTCTCCCTTCTCGGCTGCAAGCGAATGTGGCATTGGTCAAGTTCTCATCTACGTCCTTTTTGGAGTTTCTTTTACGCACGGGGAAGCCCACATTGATAGCATACTGCCCGTAGAATTCAAAAGCTTCATCATAAGTAGAGAACTTCATCCCAACTTCTAGAGTAATAATCTCAATAGGCTCTGCCGTCATTTCATTATTCAATCCTACCCAATCACCTGAAATTAGCTGATTATTCTCCACGATATCTTCATCCTCACATACTTCATCTAATTGAACATTTGGAGTTTGAATTCCTACCCATTGATCACAAATAGTAAGAAAATTTATTCAAAATTTCAACCACAATATTATGTATGTTCTTGCAAAAAAAATCTTTATTTAGTTGCAACCCGTTTTTTTTTTCATTGGAATTAGTGAATTTAGTTTAGGTTCAACCAATTCATCCAAACTATGTGATGTCACTATTGGTTGTTAGATCGATTAAAACCTCAATATGCTTCATAATATTGAAAGAAAATAGCACTTGGAAAAGAGTGACATGACGAAGAAATCACAAGAACTTCCCAAGTAGCAATAGCAGATGTTAACAAAAGAACGATGGAAATTCTTGCATCAAATATCTTAAGGAGTCATCCTTTTATGGAAGTAGATACAGAGATATGGACTGAGTAAAATAAAGAATGCAGTTATCTTCTTTTAGTCTGTCTTAGGCTGTAAACAATATAGTTTTGGAGGTTATAAATCCATTACACTGATTTTAATTCTCCTCAAACTTCTTCCAACAAACACGCACAATATCAACCGTACTCCTCTTGTGAACCAGCATGTGAACAAGATTGGCAAATATGTACTCGTTTGGCAAAATATGCTCAAGTTCTAGTTCCAAAAATAGTTTCAATACTTCTTCAAAGCACTCATTCTGTAAATAAGCAGCCAATATTGTTGTCCACGTGACCACATTTTTAACTTGCAAGCCTTTGAATATTTTCCACATGGACAAAATTTCACCACATTTTCCGTACATGTCTATGACCGTGCTACCAACAAACAGATCATGCTCAAAACCAGTTTTGAGCATTATGCTGTGAGTTTTTTGGCCCAAAGTCAAATCACCAAGGCGAGCGCAAAGTCCAAAAATATTAACATAAGTAATACTATCCCACTCCAAACACTCGTATTCTTCCGCAAACCTGCACAAATCCTCAAAAACTTCCCTGACATATCCATGATCTAACAGGACACTTTGATGTGATCCGATACGGGGATCACCAAGAACACGCGAAATTAAACGCCGGAAAGCTCTAAAATTCAAGATAGTAGACGGTAACAATGCAACCCCAACCTCACGATGCAAGAACTATGGGTATATTAAACCCAAAACCCGTTACGATGCGGAGATAAGAACCACAAAGGGGAACGCCACAAAGGTTGTTAAATCCTTTGATAAGTTCAATTTGTTCGACGAGAACACGAAGAAATTAAGGGAATATCTCACCTTCAATATCATTAATCTCAAGAATAATAGTTGTTGTTTACAATGCTGAATAAAGCCATATATATAGGCTAACAAAATAAAGAAACCTAAATAAACTAGAATTGCAAATAAACTAAACGCTGAAACTAGGTTTAATTTGCGGTGCCCAGTTACGACCGTGACTTATGAGTTTACGGCCGTAAGAATGCTACGGATTAAAAATTAAAAACATATGTTACGGTCGTGACAAATTTATATACGGCCGTAATCGACTCTCTGAATAAAAATATAAAAACTACTAAACTTTATTTACGGCCGTGAGGATGTCCTTTATGGCCGTGAGTCCTCTTCTGCATAATTTTGTCTTGATAATGTTACGGCCGTGAGATCATGGTTTACGGCCGTGACTTCCTTTCTGCACAAATTTAGCCAAGATGATTTTACGGCCGTGAAAGAGGTGTTACGGCCGTGATTCTACTTCTGCCTTATTTTCTTGTTCTTCTTTGATCCAAATGCATTGTAATAACTTTGGCTCTTCTTCCACTTTGTTATGCAACGTAAACGAGGTCTTTGCGCTCGAACGCTCATCCATCCACGCTTGCATGAATCCTTGCATTGTCTGCTTGATTCTTTTGGCTCTTTGCCTCATTATTGGTCCTACGGGCACGTGCAACGGGTCAACGCTCGTTGAGCCGCTCTGGAACTCATCATCCCTTCCCTGTTGAAAAGGATTTGTCCTCGAATCATCACCTGCATCAAACAGAGAAAGATCAGCAACATTAAAAGAAGCAGACACGTTATACTCACCTGGAAGATCGAGCTTATATGCATTCTCATTTATCTTTTCAAGGATCTGAAAAGGTCCATCGCCTCTTGGCTGCAACTTAGACTTTCTTTGGGTTGGAAATCGCTCCTTTCGCAAGTGCACCTACACCCAATCACCCGGCTCGAACGTCACTTGCCTCCTACCTTTGTTGGCATGAGTTGCATAACGCTCATTTTTCTTTTCAATTTGCCCTTTCACCTTCTCATGAAGTTCTTTCACAAGCTTAACCTTTTTTGCCCCGTCCAAACTGGTCCTTTCATCTACAGGTAAAGGAATTAAATCAAGAGGAGTTAGTGGGTTGAAACCATAAACAACTTCAAAAGGTGAACATGAAGTAGTAGAATGCACAGATCGATTATAAGCAAATTCCACAAATGGAAAACATTCCTCCCAACTTTTTAAATTCTTATTTATTATAGTGCGCAAAAGTTGAATTAATGTCCTATTAACTACCTCGGTTTGGCCATCATTTTGCGGGTGACATGTAGTAGAAAATAATAATTTAGTACCAATTTTCCCCCACAAGAGTTTCCAAAAGTAGCTTAGGAACTTAACATCCCTATCAGACACAATACTCCTTGGTACCCCATGGAGTCTCACAACCTCCCTAAAGAATAGGTCAGCTATATTTGTTGCGTCATCAGTTTTATTACAAGGAATAAAATGCGCTATTTTGCTAAATCTGTCTACCACCACAAATATCGAGTCTCTACCTTTTTTTGTCCTAGGAAAACCTAACACAAAATCCATAGATATATCTACCCAAGGTTCATTAGGTACGAGAAAAGGTGTATACAAACCTTGTGGTAAGACCCTAGACTTAGATTGTTTACAAGTTATGCACCTTTCACAAATATGGTGAACATTCCTTTTCATTTTAGGCCAATAAAAGTGCTCTTGTAAAGTTCCTAAAGTCTTAATTACACCAAAGTGTCCCATTAACCCCCCACCATGAGCCTCACGCACTAGCAATTCACGCATAGAACAATTAGGCACGCAAAGTTTACTTTCTCTAAATAAATAGTCATCATGCCTATAAAATTTATCAAATACACCCTTTTCACATGAAGCATAAATGGTAGAAAAATCAGGGTCATTAGCATACATACCTCTTATATATTCAAATCCAAGCAACTTCGCATTTAAAGAGTTTAGAAGTACATACCTGCAAGAAAGGGCATCTGCTACCACATTCTCCTTACCTTACTTATAGCGAATGACGTATGGAAAAGTCTCAATGAATTCCATCTAACGGGCGTGTCTTTTGTTTAGCTTACCTTGTCCCTTGAGGTGTTTCAGTGACTCGTGGTCAGTGTGTATGACGAATTCCTTTGGCCACAGATAGTCCTGCCATGTCTCCAAGGCACGAACAAGAGCATAAAGCTCCTTGTCGTAGGTAGGATAATTCAAAACTGCCCCACTCAGCTTTTCACTGAAAAATGCAAGCAGCCTTTTTTCCTGCATAAGAACGGCTCCAATACCTATTCCTGATGCATCACATTCAATCTCAAAGGTTTGGTTAAAGTTAGGTAAAGCTAAAACCGGTGCAGAACATAACCTATCCTTAAGCATTTTAAAAGCATTTTCTTGTGCTACCCCCCAATGGAATCCTACACTTTTCTTGACTATTTTTGTGAGTGGTGCTACAAGTGTGCTAAAGTCTTTAACAAATCTCCTATAAAACCCATCCAACCCGTGGAAGCTCCTAACCTCCGTAATACTTTTGGGAGTTGGCCATTCTTTAATAGCACGAATTTTCTCCTCATCTACCTCAACACCATTAGCACTAACGACAAAACCAAGAAAAATTACCTTTTCCATGCAAAAAGTACACTTTTTAAAATTAGCATATAGTTTTTCAGTTTTCAAAACTTCCAAAACAGATCTTAAATGTTCAAGGTGATCACCTAAGTTCTTACTATATACCAAAATGTCATCAAAGTATACCACAACAAATTTACCAATATAAGCACGCAAGACATGATTCACTAATCTCATAAAAGTGCTAGGTGCATTTGAGAGGCTAAATGGCATAACCATCCATTCATATAAACCATATTTGGTTTTGAAGGCGGTTTTCCATTCATCACCTTCTTTCATTCGAATTTGGTGATAACCACTCTTAAGGTCTATTTTACTAAACATACTAGCACCATAAAGTTCATCAAGCATGTCATCAAGTCTAGGTATGGGATGGCGATACTTTACCGTAATATTGTTGACTGCTCTACAATCCACGCACATCCTCCAAGTCCCATCCTTTTTAGGTACCAACAGAACTGGTACTGCACATGGGCTCATGCTTTCCCGAACATAGCCCTTTTTCAACAGCTCTTCAACCTGCTTTTGTAGCTCTTTGGTCTCTTTGGGATTGCTCCTATAAGCTGGCCTGTTTGGAATGACTGCTCCCGGCACGAAGTCAATCTGGTGCTCAGTCCCTCGAATTGGTGGCAGCCCACTAGGAATCTCCTCGGGAAATAAATCTGCAAACTCCTGCAAAAGAGACACAGCTAAACTGGGGAGGGAGTGGTTAGCTTCATCAAGTACAAGGAGAGATTCCCTGTACATTAGTAAAATCACAGGTTTATTTGTAGAAATAGCTTTGGTGATATCACTCTGTTTTGCGTAGAAGCTCACCTTTGTTTTCTCTCTTTTATTTTTACTGGCACTCTTCACAAATCTCCTTTTTCCGGGATCGTGGTCCCGACCCTCTTTCTCTCTTCCTCACTTTTTAATTTCAGTTGGTCTTCATAGACCTGTCGAGGTGACAAAGGCATTAGTTTGATATTTTTCCCATCCTTAGTGAAGGTATACCTATTTTTTAAACCATCATGAATAACCTTCCTATCGAATTGCCATGGCCTGCCCAACAAGATGTGGCCCGCATGCATTGGTACCACATCACAAACCACGCTATCTTCATACTTCCCAATCGCCAAATCAACTACCACTTGTTTATTCACCTTAATCTCACCCGATTCATTTAACCATTGTAGCTTATTTGGCCTAGGGTGTTTTAGTATAGGTAGGCACAATTTCTCCACTAGAGTAGTGCTAGCAATGTTCGCACAACTACCACCATCTATTATCAAACTACACACCTTGTTATTCACAAAGCACCTAGTATGAAATATATTTTCTCGCTGCTCACCCGACTCTTCCACCTTAACTTGAGTACTAAGGGCTCTCCTAGTGACAAGTGATTTAGCTACTGCATAATCCCCGTCATCATTTTCACTAACATCCTCTAGAGCTGGCATATCCTTATACTCATCCTCCACTTCTCCCTCTTTCTCATCCTCCGAACTTAATACCCCGTCACGCATAAACAATATTCGTTTATTTGGACATTGTGAAGAAATATGTCCTAAGCCAGAACATTTAAAACAACGAATATCTCTAGTCCTAGGAGTTTGAGAATCAAAAGCAATTTTACCTTTGTTGGGTGGCTCTATTTTTCCCTTTGGTGCCTCAAATTTATTTTTCTGCACAACCCCATCATTTTTAGAAGTCCCGCTCCATGTAGACTTACCAAAAGAATTGGAACTTGTAGAGAATTTTGAAGTTCCCTTCCTTTTTAATTGTTGCTCCACTTTCATGGCCATGTGAAGCATCTCCTCCAAATCGATATAATGCTGCAATTCAATGATATTAGCAATATCTCGATTTAAACCATTTAAAAACCTAGCCATGGTTGCCTCCAGGTCTTCCTCTATATTTGCCCTAATCATGACAACCTCCATCTCCCTATGGTAATACTCCACACTCTTACTACCTTGGGAAAGGGTTTGTAGTTTTTGGTAGAGATCCCTATAGTAATGTCCAGGCACAAATCGTTTTCTCATAAGGGCTTTCAACTCATCCCAAGTTTCAATAGGCCTCTCCCCATTCCTCCTTTTACTAGTAACCAATTTATCCCACCATATTATAGCATAATCAGTAAATTCTACGACTGCCAATTTAACCTTTTTAGCTTCAGAATAATTATGACAATCAAAAATTAATTCTACCCTCTTTTCCCATTCAAAATAAACGTCCGGATTACTTTTACCCTGAAACGAGGGAATGGACATTTTTATATTACCAACATGTCCATCGACGTCATCCCTACGATCACGCCTATATCCCCTATAACGTCTTTCTCCCCGATCTCGTCTCCTACCAACACTAGTAATAGACAATTCACCACTATCTTCATCACTATCAACAACCTCAAAACTTTCATTCCTAGCTCTAAATTGTGGGTTGAAGTCATACCTTAGTGGTCTCCGTAAATTAGGGAAATTGCGTGGTTGTTCCTGATGTGGTTGAACAATTCCCGCACCACGTGTCTCCCCCGGATTATTAGGTTTTTCCACATTTACGCCGGAATGTGTACCAAATTTTGCTTCCAACTTGGCATCCAACCTCGTCTCCCATTTTGCAAAACGTTCCTCCACCATTGCAAGCATTTTAAAATCTTGAAGATCTCTTTCCGTCGACGAAACTTCCTCCTGTGACATGGTTAGTAATAAAGAAAAGAGAAAAAAAATAAATAAAGATCCTCACGTGTTTTATCACTCGTGTATCACTCGATTTGGCTTTTTCCCTCTATTAATCTCACCACTCTGCCTTTTTCTTCTCTATTTCCTTTTTTCCCACGTTCTCAAAGAACCCACCAAACTAGTCACGGATTTGGTCCTTGTGAAATAAACCCCCAAGTGTAATTAAGGAAAGTTGATGGAAAAATTGGAATTAGGCAGTTTAGGAAGGAAATTATGGAAACAAGAATTCTATTTCAAGTAGAAGTTTTATGGAAACAAGAATAAGGAATTTAATGAAAACAAGAATTGTTGGAAAGATTTGCCAAATATTATTTTCTTGATTTCTTGTTCAAATCAACAACACTTCTTTTCTATTATTTTTTTTGTAAATTTCGGATTTTTTTTTTTTTTTTTTTTTTTTTTTTTTTTTTTTGCTACTCAACAAAAATAATCAAGAACAAGAAACAGAAATTGGCAAATCTTGAATTTCTGACGAATTTCAAGAAACAAGAATTGGAATGAATTTTTTTTTTTTTTTTTGAATGATTAATAACTGGAAATAAAAGAAAAAAAACTGGAATACTAAATAATTAGATTTAGAGATAGTCTCTGATACCAGATGATGTGATCCGATACGGGGATCACCAAGAACACGCGAAATTAAACGCCGGAAAGCTCTAAAATCCAAGATAGTAGACGGTAACAATGCAACCCCGACCTCACGACGCAAGAACTATAGGTATATTAAACTCAAATCCCGTTACGATGCGGAGATAAGAACCACAAAGGGGGAACGCCACAAAGGTTGTCAAATCCTTTGATAAGTTCAATTTGTTTGACGAAAACACGAAGAAATTAAGGGAATATCTCACCTTCAATATCATTAATCTCAAGAATAATAGTTGTTGTTTACAATGCTGAATAAAGCCATATATATAGGCTAACAAAATAAAGAAACCTAAATAAACTAGAATTGTAAATAAACTATACGCTGAAACTAGGTTTAATTTGCGGCGCCCAATTACGACCGTGATTTATGAGTTTACGGCCGTAAGAATGCTACGGATTAAAAATTAAAAACATATGTTACGGCCGTGACAAATTTATATACGGCCGTAATCGACTCTCTGAATAAAAATATAAAAACTACTAAACTTTATTTACGGCCGTGAGGATGTCCTTTACGGCCGTGAGTCCTCTTCTGCATAATTTTGTCTTGATAATGTTACGGCCGTGAGATCATGGTTTACGGCCGTGACTTCCTTTCTGCACAAATTTAGCCAAGATGATTTTACGGCCGTGAAAGAGGTGTTACGGCCGTGATTCTACTTCTGCCTTATTTTCTTGTTCTTCTTTGATCCAAATGCATTGTAATAACTTTGGCTCTTCTTCCACTTTGTTATGCAACGTAAACGAGATCTTTGCGCTCGAACGCTCATCCATCCACGCTTGCATGAATCCTTGCATTGTTTGCTTGATTCTTTTGGCTCTTTGCCTCGTTATTGATCCTACGGGCACGTGCAACGGCTCAACGCTTGTTGAGCCACTCCGGAACTCATCACACTTAAAACAGAATTATAAGTACACAAATCTGATCTAGGGGCCCTATACAAAACCTGCATAGCCCCGTTCACATCTGAGCACATTGAATACATGGTTACAAGTGCATTCATTACATAGTGATGAAAATTCAATCCAGACTTTAAGGCATAACCATGACACTGATGGCCCTCATCTAGCAACACACAATGAGCATATCTCAACAATGTTGAGCTTCAACAATGCTATTATAAAGGGGTCAATTAAATTAATTTCTAATCCTAAATCAGCATTCAGTTCAAAAAGCAATTACAGCAAAATGCCAAAAATATAGGATAACACTTCAAGTCCGAACTGATTAAGAACTGTAATACAGTAATGGCGTCTGAACTCTTACCTAGCTCCGACATCGTAGCTCAAATTCTGAAGCTCAGTCCGTCATTTCTGAATCTGAATGAAGTGGCACTATTCATAGGAGTATTTTTCCAAGTGCAGAGCCGCAAGCGTCGTCGTCTACCTCCGATGGGTTCTCGAAATGCAGAGCCTTATCGCAAACACGCACAATGTCAACCGTACTCCTCTAACTCCGGTGGGTTGTCCGTAGCTCAAGCCCAGCTCCGCCCGGTTGTCGGTAACGCCGGTAAGGTGATTTTCTGTGAGAGTCTGAGAGAGGGATTTGGGATATCTGGATGCACTGATTTTGGTATCGTAAATGGCTTCTGTTTTCAATTTATTTTCATCAATTCGTTTACAAAAAAAAAATTAAATTAAATTAAATTTTGGTCAAAATATCGCGATATTTTGTAACCGAATTTCTCGCGAGAACTCATAAATTGTGAACAACGTTGTCAAATAGATTGGGAACCCAGCATTATTGACTTTTTATATCGCACTTTTTATATAGAAGAAGGAAAAGATGTTGGTGGATGGATTTTTCTCAAAAATATAAATAAATCAATTCATCAATTTACATACATTTCCTAAATGGTAACATGGACCTCATTTTAATTTAGAGATGGTAAAAAAATTCTATTCGCTCCAGTAATCCGTTGATCCGATCTGATCCAATCCGAAAAAATGTCGATCGGGGCAGGTCAACGGATTGGGGCGGATTGGGACCGATCCGCCTCGATTAATTAAAAAAATAAAAATTAATAAAAAAATAATTTTTTTTTTTTTTTTTCAAAAAATTTAGTTTAAATAATATATAAAAAAAAATTGTCGCGAATCGCTCCGCTGCTCAAGAGGCGATCCGTCCCAATCCGAATCAAACCCGATCCGTCCCGATTCGAACCAAAAAATGACAGATCGCGAGACGGATATAGATCTATTGAAAAAATTTTGGGCTTGTCGGATCCGATCCGTTGCCAACGCTCAACCCAACAATAACCCCCCGTCTTATGTTTCTTTCTGCAACCGCCAAATCTCTCTATTTAACAAAAACAGATTAATCCATCTTTTTCCAGGAGGAATCAAAGATAAAATCTTGCTCAACAATGGCACTGAATCTCCGGCAAAAGCAAACTGGTATTTTTTATTCCTACCCAGATCTCGATTATGCAGTTCCGATTCCTGTAGATACACATTTTTGGGTAATTTTATTTCTGGGTTTAGCTTTGTGTTGTTGCTGGATTTACAGAGTGCATTATCCGGATGCTCAATCTGAACCAAACGGTGATTAACCCGGTTGGTGGTGGAGTGGGGACGGCAAACGAAGAGGTGTACAAGATCCTGATTTATGATAGGTTCTGCCAAGATATACTGTCTCCGCTGATCCACGTCAAGGATCTGCGGAAGCATGGTGTCACGCTCTACTTTCTTATCGACAAGGATCGAAAGCCAGTCCACGATGTCCCCGCTGTATATTTCGTTCAGCCTACCCAACTCAACATTCAGCGTATAGTCTCGGATACGTCCAGGGCGCTTTACGACTCGTTTCACCTCAATTTCTCCTCCTCCATTCCTAGGCCCCTCCTCGAGGACCTTGCATCTGGTATGTTAGGTTTACTGGCATTTGATTTGAATTTTATTAGTTTGGATTTCATTAGAACATTGAACTTGGATTTATAGAAGAAAAAAATTATATTTATTGTATTGTTTTGATCTTATACAACGCTTCCAGTATGATTGAGTGGTGATGTCTAGTTTTAGATTTATGATCCAGGGCCATTTTCAATCTGTATTTTCTATTTTAAAATTGAATCGTGAAGCAAATCGATTTAGTTGAGGGGTGGGGAATAGCATTGCTCTCACATTATAAACCCAAGATGTATATCTAATACCCAAGTATATATGGTACAACACTGTTTTTCAGAAACTCCAGCGGTAGTCGGACTATATATAAATTCTACTTTCAAGAGTTCATTTAAGGAATATTAGTGTAGTTCTTGAGTCTTTGGGAGTAATTTTTGTAATAGTGATTTTTTTTGGAGAATGTGTAGTTAAAAGTAGGGAAAAGTTTTGGATTACATGTAAAATCAGTTATTGGAGAATGGTTGAAAATATGTTCAGGAAAATGAGTTTTAGAGGATGGGGCAAACAGGGGTTCAAAAGAAAAAAGAAAGTTAGTTTTTAGGAATGATGGATTAGATATTCGATAGAAACAAACAATGATTAATTTTTTTATGCTTTGTGCTTCAGGATCAGTTAATTCGGACTCAATTCAGAGAATTTCCAAGGTCCATGACCAGTATTTGGAATTTGTAACCCTTGAGGATAATTTGTTTTCTCTTGCTAATAAGAATTGCTATGTTCAATTAAATGATCCCTCAGCTGGGGACAAAGAGATTGAGGAAATAATTGAAAAAATTGTCAGTGGATTGTTTTGCGTGTTGGCAACGCTTGCTGTTGTGCCAATTATTAGGTGCCCCCGTGGAGGGCCCTCTGAGATGGTGGCATCCTTGCTTGATCAGAGGTTTCGTGATCATTTGTTGGCAAAGAATAATTTGTTCACAGAGGGTGGGAATTTCACAAGTTCGTTTCAGAGGCCAATTTTATGTATATTTGATAGGAACTTTGAGTTGTCTGTGACTATACAGCATGAATTTAGGTATAAGCCACTGGTTCATGACGTGCTTGGGATGAGGTTGAATAGATTGAATGTTAAAGGAGAGAAAGGTGGGATGAAATCGTTTGAATTGGATCATTCGGACCCATTTTGGATGGAAAATGGATCATTAGAATTTCCAGAAGTGGCTGTGGAAATTGAGACGCAGTTAAACAAGTATAAGAAAGATGTAGAGGAGGTAAATAGGCGAACAGGAGGAAACGCCGGGGCTGAGTTCGATGGCTCAGATTTGATTGGTAACACAAAGTTTCTGATGAGTGCAGTAAATTCATTGCCTGAATTGACTGAGCGGAAGCAAGTGATTGATAAGCACACTAATATTGCTACTGCATTGTTGGGTGAGATCAAGGAAAGGTCACTGGATTCTTACGCCAAAATGGAAAGTGAAATGATGGTCAGAGGTGGAATTGATAGGAATGAGCTTCTCAGTGTGCTCAGGGGGAAAGGAGATAAAATGGATAAACTGCGGTTCGCTATAATGTATCTCATATCAACTGAAAGCCTTTCTCCTTCAGAAGTTGAAATGGTTGAAGTTGCACTGAGAGAGTCCGAGGTCGATACTAGTGCATTTCAGTATGTGAAGAAGATAAAATCATTAAATATCGCATTAGCATCAGCAAATTCTGCCAGCAGGAGTAATATTGTAGATTGGGCTGAAAAACTGTATGGGCAGTCAATAAGTGCTGTAACTGCTGGTGTTAAAAACTTGTTGTCAAGTGATCATCAGGTGGCTCTGACAAGAACAGTTGATGCACTAATGGAAGGCAAACCGAATCCTGAAATCGATTCTTATCTTGTTTACGATCCCCGTGCACCTAAGTCATCCTCTGGGTCAAGTAGCAGCCACCTGAAAGGACCATTCAAAGAAGCTATAATATTTATGATCGGCGGTGGAAATTATGTAGAGCACAGGAGCTTGCAAGATCTTGCACACAGTCAGCAGCCAGCCAAGCACGTCATTTATGGAACCACCGAACTACTCACAGGAGGTGAGTTCGTCGAGCAGCTTGCTCTACTCGGGAAGAAGATGGGATTAGGAAGCAGTGATATTGCTCCAGCCGTTAAATAGATACTTACGTCAACTTGAGCAAACTTTTTGTTGTTTTGAGGATGTAGTGGGCATATTCTTGAAGCTGCAGATCAGCTGGGGGAGTTCGGGTATGCTGTCTCTCTTAATCTTGTTCCTCAAACGTGGTCTGACCGTAGCTATCAAAGAAATACAAGAAAATGTTTTTATCTTCATTGAAGTAATGTTTTTGCCATACTTTACCGTTAAACCGTGGATTTTATTTTTAGATCTGTATATGATTTATTTATTTCTATTTATTGTTGGAATATTAGTATGCTACCAAAGATTTTTTTCATTGCATGTGAGTGACTAATTGGAGTAGAACAGCCTTCCCTTTTAACTTCCTCTGGAAGTTTGGGATCAATTGCTACTGGCTTTTGCTTGAAAATTTTGACTATATTTTTGTGACTAGTTAACCCTCCGGTTAAATCTTGAAGTTTTCCTAACTTTTTGTCATATTTGGAATTGATTTTAGAGTTCAACTTTTGATTGTCAAACAAATCACAGCTAACAATTTGGTATTAAAAAAAAAAAAAAGATAATTAAAGAAACTGGAGTAAAGTGGTAGCTTTTCAAATTTTGTTTATTTGCCTTTTCAATTACTAGCCTCATATCTGTGGGTTGTACGGAAAAGAACAATATAAAATAATTTTACTATAAATATTGTTACAAAATAGAAAAAAAAAAGTTTGAATATACAATTTGCTTTAAGTAATGGTAAAAAAGTCTATGAATGCTCAAAATAAAAATGAATTAAAATTCTCATAAATTTTGAAAAATCTTTAATATATATTCTGAATATTATAGCTATTTAAATTTATAATAAAATATAGAAAATGAATAAAATCAGTAATAAATAAAAATAATGTCAAAATGAAGAATGAATTGTTCGAAATCTTTATTTGTTAAAATTAACACAATTTAATTAAATTTACTTTGAAATCCATATATTTATTATTTGTTTTAATTTGATAAGAAAAACAACTCGAACTAAATAATCATCTATGACTAAATTGAATTTGGTTAACAAATATAGATACTACTAGTATTATAGATTTTAATGATTTAG
Source organism: Ligustrum vulgare (assembly GCA_963555705.1). Taxonomy (NCBI): domain Eukaryota; kingdom Viridiplantae; phylum Streptophyta; class Magnoliopsida; order Lamiales; family Oleaceae; genus Ligustrum; species Ligustrum vulgare. The sequence continues at coordinate 19,946,689 of OY743186.1, forward strand.
CTTAAAATTAATAAGATATTGAGGAAAAGTAAAAAAAAAATATATATATATATATATATATATATATATATATATATATATAAAATAAAACTTTTACATTTGATCTTTGAGACGATTTTACGGACAATATGTTTACGAGTTAAACGCCCCAGATGCCACTGTACTTAGTAAAATGATTCCGGAATGCCACTGTACTTTAAATCGTTCCAAGAATACCATTAAACTTTCAATAATGCATCTCAAATGCCACTCTGTTAACTATCGTTAAAAGTTAACGGATGGCATACTATTTTTACCCCCAAATGTCATTGTACTTAGTCAAATGTTTCTGGAATGCCGCCGTACTTTGAATTGTTCCTAAAATGCCATTAAAATTTTAATAGCCCAAATTTTTTCTTTTCTTTTCTTCTTTCCTCTTTAATTTTTTTAATATTCATAAATGAAATATTTTTTTTGTTACTTTCATATTATATAATTTAATGAGATCTTCAAAATGAGTATCATATTAATATATAAATTTTGCTATTTTAAAAATAAATATTATAACTCATAAACTCTAAAATAGAGTGATTTTAAACATTTCTTTTTTGGCCTAGTTTCATACGTATGAAATTATACCAATTCGGAAAGATAAGAAATTTCATACGTATGAAACTATAACTGTTTTCTTATCTATCCAAATTGGTCTAATTTTATGGGTAAACAGTACAAATGGTCCCCAACCTTTAGGTTTCTTGCAAAAATGGTCATCAACGTTTATATTTTGGCATTTATACCCTCAAAATCACCAAATGTTGCGAAATGGTTCCTATCGTTAGTTTTCACCGTTAAAAATGTGTAAATAGCACAAATGACAATTAGACCAATTCGGAAAGATAGGAAAACATTTATAGTTTCATACGTATAAAATTTCCTATCTTTCCGAATTGGTATAATTTCATACGTATGAAATTAGGCCAAAAAACAAATGTTTAAAATCAATCTATTTTGGAGTTTATGAGTTGTAATATTTATTTTTAAAATAGCAAAATTTATATATTAATATGATACTCATTTTGAAGATCTTATTAAATTATATGATATGAAAGTAACAAAAAAAATATTTCATTTATGAATATTAAAAAAATTAAAGAGGAAAGAAGAAAAGAAAAGAAAAAATTTGGGCTATTAAAATTTTAATGGCATTCTAGGAACAATTCAAAGTACGGTGGCATTCCAAAAACATTTGGCTAAGTACAATGGCATTTGGGGGTAGAAATAGTATGTCATCCGTTAACTTTTAACGATAGTTAACAGAGTGGCATTTGTGATGCATTATTGAAAGTTTAATGACATTCTAGGAATGATTTAAAGTACAGTGGTATTCCAGAAACATTTTACTAAGTACGGTGGCATCTGGAGTGTTTAACTCATATGTTTACATATTGCTCTCAATTGTTAGCTTACACTAAACTTCTTATTGAGATCTTTGATTTGACATCGATATTACATATTTTTCGACTTCAAAATAATATAATAATAATCTATATCTATAAGTTCAGCACAAATTCCCGCTAATGATTTCCAGTCTAGAACAAAACTGCTTAACCAAAGAAAAGGAAACTTCAGATCTTAACCAAAGAAAATCATTCGGAAGAGAGAATAAATTCCTGCCCACAGCACTTCACATTTCAGATCATTTGATTTGAGCATTAAATGCCCATTTCATGATACTAGCTTTATTGAATTTTTATTTTTATTTTTAAAAAAAAAAGATGAACGAAATTATATACAGCAGAATCAATCTTTATATCTATTTCACAGCACTTCAAATTTCGGTTCATTTGACTTGATCCATTTTAGACAGCATTAAATGCACTGTCAAATCTTTAAATGATACCAACTTTACTCAATCAAAAAAAAAAAAAAAATTAAATACAATAGAATAGAATCAATATCAATATCAATATTTATATTTATTTCACTATATCTTCCTTCATTTGACTTGAGAGAGTGTAAAATGCATCTTCCTAGTAGAGGACGCATTCACCATGGCCGAGTACACCAGCAGAGCTAACTACATAAATTCAACCAATATTGGGTGAAAGCTGTTAGTCCGAGTTGCGAGGCTTTGTAAAGTCCTGGATTTCAACCACAAAGACCTAGTAAACAGTCTAGAAATTGTGCTTGTCGATAAAAATGTAAGTTCTTCGACGACCACTTTTTTTATAACAACATTTATTTAATGAATATGTTGTTTGTAGTCTTATGTCTTTTGTAAAATATAATGGAGCATATTTAGAAAATTATATAGAAGAATTGCGTAAAGATGGTTTTGCTAATAAAAATGGTAGTTCTGGACCTTTTTTTAAAAAAAATATAAAAAACGTTTAATTTGTTGTAAATATTATATTGTATTAGTAAATGACAGTTGTACCCCTAAAATCCTAGTTATAATTACTTTGTATATCCCTTTCTTCCCCTATATATATGGGGCTCTGATTCATAATATAAGACACAAAATTTATTGGTGTCTCTACTTCTCTTTCTTTTTCTCTCTAGTTTATAACACGTTATCAGCACGAGTCTCTACCAAATTGAGTTAGAATTTTATTTTTCAAAATCTCATATATCAAAATATTAGTTAGATGGTAAAATCATATGCACCGAAATTAATTTGGTGACATATGAATTTTTTTATTACTATTCAATTGCAATTCACATCTATTCATTACGATGTTGTTCATTAGCAATTGTGGCTCATAAATCTGAATCTGATTTTCTCCAACCAATTCGACAGATTTTGATCTTTATATTGATAATTCATTATGTTGTTGCTCCTGAAGTAGCACAACAATATATATTAATATTTCAGAAGAATATTAATTATAGATTTGTCCATTACAAATTTATTGATGTTATTAATTCATTCGTTGTTGCTCCTGAAGTAGCACAACATTATATTAATATTCCAGAAGAATATTAATCATAGAATTGATTATTATTCGTTGTTACTCCTGAAGTAGCACAACATCATAATTAATATTCCAGAAGAATATTATTTGCTCCCGAAGAGCATAAATTAATTTTCAATATTTCAGAAGAATATTGATTTATTATTCTTGAATAATCGAAATTTTAGAACTATAATTATTTTAGAAGAATAATTTGTGGTTGCTTCTGAAGTAGCGCAACTGTATAATTAATATTCCAGAAGAATATTAATATGGGTGTTTAATTTATATATTATTGTTGAATTTTTTTCATTACGTTGTTGCTCCTGAAGTAGCGCAACTGTATAATTAATATTTCAGAAGAATATTAATATGACTATCATAAATAATTTGTTGTTGCTCCTGAAGCAGCGCAACTGTATATAATTAATATTCCAGAAGAATATTAATATGACTGTCATGAATAGTTTGTTGTTACTCCTGAAGTAGCACAACTTTATAATGTTCAAGAAAGATTATTATTTGCTCCAGAAGAGCATAAATTATAATTGTCAATATTCCAGAAGAATATTTGACCTATTATTGAAGAAATAATAGAAAAATACAATATGCTCCCGAAGTAGCATATATATCGAAGAATATTGACATTTTATTCTTGAATAATAGCAATTTTAGATTTATAATTATTCCAAAAGAATAATTCGTTATTGCTCTTGAAGTAACGCAATAAATAATTAATATTCCAGAAAAATATTAATTATAAATTTGTCTATTATACATAATTTGTTGTTACTCCTGAAGTAGTACAACATTATAATTAATATCCTAGAAGGATGTTGTTTGCTCCTGAAGAGCATGAATTATAATTTTCAATATTCTAGAAGAATATTGATTTATTATTTATTTTGGAAGAATCAAAATAAATTCGTTAAAGTTTACTTTGTTCCAGCAAATTATTATTGTTATTATTTTTTGCTCTTTTAATTTTGTCATTGGAAATCACTACGTTATTTTGAATTCTCAAATACATTATTAGATTTGATTCTACTATATATTAGTTATATATCTAATTTTTATATATGGAATTCACGTGCATGTTTAGTATCTTTTGCATATTGGTAAAAGATTTAGCCAATAAAAGATTTAGTCAATTTTGTTAACTTCTATATATGGAAATTCTTTTTCCTGATATATGTTTGGTAATTCATTTTTATATATAAATTCATATTATGTTTATAAGGTAATTAATATTCTTTAAGATGATTAAATATTTGTAGATGTTCATTCATAAATTCTGATTTAATAATGTATCATATTGTTGCTCACGAAGTAGGACAACAATAGTAGTATTCTAGAAGAATATTACTTGCTTGTGACGAGCAGTTTATTACAATTTCAATATTCCAGAAGAATATTGATCCAATGCTCTTGAAGAAGCATAATTTAAAATATGTTTTAAACGAATATGGTATTGGTGTTCTCGAATAAACACAACCCACGTTAAATAAATATTCCAGAAGAATATTTTAACGTCACTCGTGTAGAGCACAAATATTGTTGTTTTGAAAGGAAGAATGAATAATTAATATCAATATTCCAGAAGAATATTGACTTATTATTCTTGAAGAATTGCAATTTTAGCAATATAATTATTCCAGAAGAATAATTCGTTATTTTGCTCTTAAATTGCACAATAGATATCAATTATTGTTATAATTGAATGAGATTCGAATCAATATTCCAGAAGAATATTGCGTTATTGCTACATTTCAATATTCTAGAAGAATATTATTTTATTGCTCAAGTGATAAATACTGCATTCTTTTTCTCAAAGAAATTCGAATTTATTAATAATTCAGAAGATTATTATGATGTAGTTTAATATATAGTTGTGATGATTCCTGAAGAATCATAATTTTATCTCATATGAAATATAATATTGGAATATAATTTGCTCTCGAAGAGCCCAATATTATGATATATGTTATTAATTTGATATTACAATATTCCGGAAGAATATTGACATATTGATTTTTGAATGAGTAATAAAACGTGCTTTTCGAAGTAGCATTGTGTAGCGACTCAGAATTTTTACGCAATTAATAATTATTTTTAATATTTAGAAAATTGTGTCGCTACTATTTCACCCATTGTTTTGAAGTTAACACCGCGACGTGTTCGTCTAGCCAAGTCAAGAAATATCGAATTTGTTCGATTTTAAATTAAAATCCGAATTTCTAAAATTATGTTATTTTAATTATTTATTCAAAGTATTATTTTCAAAATCATTTTAAATTCCAAATTTATTAAAATATCTCAATTTTCCTTATTCAAATTATTTCAAGTCCAAATACGTAATTCGATTTTATCTCAAAATTTATTTATTCTCAAATGTATTTTCAGTCCAAAAACATATCTGTTTCAAATACGCTTCTTGATCAAAGTTAGTCCAATATTCATAATCAAAATTTATATTACATAAAATTCCCTACACATGTTGATTTTCTTTTTTTTTTTCCATCTAATTGCACCCCACATGTTTTCTTCTTTATCACCAAAGCATCCCCATCATATCTTTACACCAATTTTATCAAAGAATTCCCACCACCACCGTATGCATCACATTTTCAACCAAATCAACCATCATTATGTTTCAAGAACATAATGATGATGTATCCATGTTCTATTTTTTTTTATCACACCAAATTCTCCACTACAAATCCTCTGCTTAATGCCAATTATAAATTTCCTCCTCGATCAGAAACCATCAGCAGCCACCATTTACCACACACAGATCAACCTACAGCAAGCCATAACTGTTTCATCACTGCAACCACTGATCTACCAACCAAACCACCACCCTCTGCAACTCACAGCCGAATCCACTACCAATACTGCCATCCACAACCACTAGTTAACCAATTCATCAATCCGGCCAGTTTCCTCCATTCAACTACATCCAATTCAATTTCCATTTTCAGAATTCCCATTTGCAAGATCAACAATCTCAGCCATTATCATCAATTTTGATATCCTGCAACCACCATCACCGCAATCACCATCTTCATCATCACTGCAGCAAATTTCCACCACCGGTATCATCATCCTCATCACCATAATCAACATCATCAATTCACCCCTAATTGCTACCACGAAACCCACCACCTGCCGCAACCCAAATCGCAGAAAGCTCAACCACCACCGGATTTTTCAGTCAAGACCCAACAGCCATGGCCAATTCACCATTATCAGATTTCCTCAAACCAACACTGCCTCGTCATAATTTCCACCACTGTGGTCAGTTACAACCACCACGAAATCGCAGCCAAATACCAAATCAAAATCAAACCCAAAACCCTAAATATAACTTACCCAAGCAAGACTTACCTCGTCACCGCCGCCAGTGACCGGATTAGTGCCGGAATCACAACCTTGCAGCAACGATTTTGTTTCGGACCTAACACCTAAACTCGCACCTAAGCCCTCCAGTCTGAACCTTGCTTTGGCCGCCGCTCATCGCCACCTTGCTCCGGTGTAGCGCCGGCAGTGACACTCCACTCGCATCTTCCTTACTCTCCAGATCGCCTACCTCCTTCGCCGGTTTTGAAGAGAGAGTGAGGTCGAGAGACAGTAAAGTGAGAGAGAGAAGATAAATCTGATGTTTTAAAATAATGATTTTCAGAATTTGCAAATTAGCCCCCTAAGTTTGAAAAGTGATCATTTCAGTCCCTGAAGTTTTAAATGAGTTTTAATCAGCCCCTATTGTTTTAAAATATATTATTTCAATCCTATTGTTTTGAGTTTCCGACTCAACTTTCAAAAGTATTCATTTTAGTCCCTCAACTTTCAAAACATCAATTTTAGTCCTCAAATTATAATTTATCATTTTGAACTATATATTCGATAGACTAAAGTGACTTATTGGCTAAGACGAAGCGTACGGAGAATTTAAAGAAGTCATTCCCGCTCAACTTTGCACTCGTCGGATTTGAGGTAGACTCTCACTTATTAATTGATTTAAATTATGATTTCATATAAATGTCATGTGACTTGTGAAGAGTTATTTTTATGAAAGGAAATGAAAATGTATTTTCATGGAAAGAACAATGTGTAGACTCGCACTTATTAATTGATTTAAATTATGATTTCATATAAATGTCATGTGACTTGTGAAAGTCAATTTTCAAGAAAATTAAGTATGTTTTATGAAAGGTAAATATACCTTATGTTTTTATGAAAAGTAAGTATACCCTATGTTTTTACGATAATGTTTTATATGTTTTGGATCATTGCTATGCACATAAGAATTCTTACCACCTAAGTTCGGTAAAATTCTTGTGTCTCCATAAGTTTATGAGGATTTACCACCTAAGTTCGGTAAAATTCCTGTCTTTCCATATGTTTATGAGGATTTACCACCTAAGTTCGGTAAAATTCCTGTCGCATATGTTTATGAGGATTTCGATCCTATCTTATGTTATGATGGAAATGATCCCTATGAATTTCATGAATTATGTTTTGGTATACTTACTGTTATTATGATCTTACTGTGATTTTACTGTTATTATGATTTTACTGCATAAGAATTCTTGCCACCTAAGTTCGGTAAAGTTCTTGTGTCTCTTTATGTTTATGAGGATTTCAATCCTATCTTATGTTATGCTTTCAAAAGAAATTATGCTTGGCATAATTAAAATGTGTTTTATAAGTATATGGTTTTCAAAGAGTTGTTTTCAAAGAGCTAATTTCAAAGAGCCTATGATTTGCAAAATATGTCCCGTGCTGTAATGCACAATATGAGTTTTATCAAGAGCCGTTTTATAAAGAAGCTCTATCAATGCCCGTTTTATAAAGAGCCGAGATTTATGTGTTTAATCATCTTATAAATTAAATTAATTTGCGATGAGTCTACTGAGTATTTCCCCCATGAAATACTCACCCTACTTTTTAACAGTTTTGCAGATTTCGGAGACGGTGGCGAGCGATGAATGATGGTGGCAATAATCGTTAAACAGTTGAAAGTTTGACGTTAATGGTTTCCGTATTTTCCAAACAATCGAATAATTTAGAGAAGTTCATTTATTTGAGAAATTATGACATTGGCAATTTCTTTACAATATTAATGGTTCGATTTACTATTTCAAATGGTTTCATAAATGTTTTCAATTTTATCGGCCATTACAGTTTATTTAATGTTGCCAAAAATGAATTTCAATTATTTCTTCCGCAAAAATATTATTCGAAAAATTTAGACAGAAAATGACGTAGTGAACCGGGTATACGGAACTCGGGGCGCTACAAGTTGGTATCAGAGCTAGTCTGCGTTTCTGTAGACTGGTAAAATTTTCAAAAAGAATTTTCAAGAAATATTTTCCATTTTAAGATTTTTATTGATGAAGATTGCCACTGCCATCATTCGTTCCACCAACTCCGAGGTAAAGAAGTTTATGATGTTTAAAGTTATTTCAGTATTTCGAATACTCATTTTATTGATTTATGAGAAAGAATGAAGAGTATTTCGGATACTTATGATTTATGAGAAATGAAAAAGTATTTCTTTGGAAATAATTATGTTGTTATGCTTTGTCATAACTTATATGCTTTAATGTATGATTATGAGAAATTTTTTAAGAAAGAAAACGAGTGTTGAGCATAATGGGAATAATATGATTTAAGAATGATTTTTAAATAATTTTGTCCTCGAGTTAGAAATGATGAACCCTAGATGGACTTTGCATAATTGATTTTAGACATGGCACTAAGTATGAGAAGTCAACAGAAAAGATTTGATTCTTAGTTATTGAGAATTAAGTAATGGATATTATGTTGAGTAAGTGAATTATTTCCTCTATTTTGAAGAGAAATTTATTATGAAGTTTGGCCTTGTGAATAAATTTTGGAAATATGATTTATGGCATATAAATATAAGTATGAGTAATCTTTTGAGCCAATTAAGGTATTGAAGGAAGTGATATTGTGATATTGAAAAATATGATTTGAAATTGTTATGTTGAGGAATTATGAATTGAATTATGGGATATTTTTGATGATATTGAAGTGTTGGAATCGTTTTCAATATTTTTAGATCGTTGTGATTAAATGTGGAGTTATATGTTATTGTTAGTTATGAAGTATAATTATGGTTTGGGATAAGTCCAAATTACAAGGGAGACTGTCCAGAATTTTTATCGTTTGGAAATAAGAGCATAGTATGGTATGCAATCACAAACGAGATTTAGTAGATGATAACAGAGATTTTATTATTTTCTCATAAGGAGAACACACAAGAGTCACACTGGAAAGGAAATACATGAAACACATGAAAGCATAAGAGAAAAACATGGAAAGATCCTCAGAATGAGAGATGTGTTTCCGGAGTAGCCGTATCCTACCACCTCTGATCTTTTGAGGATATAAAGAGAAAACCTTCAAAGAGGTGTGTTTCGAGAGTAAGAATACTCCGTAATCTACCACCTGGAATCTTTGAAGTACACACAAGATTTAAACATTAAGGAAATCCTAGTAAATGGAGGGGTGTCACGAGAGTGAGAATACTCCGTACTCTACCCCCACCTATTCTAAGATTCACAGAGTTAAGTTTACATTAACCGGACTCCATTTTCGCTTGATTCCCCTTCCTTGCGACCAATCTATCTTAACTCCTGCTAGATCTTGTATTGAGATATATGACTGCAGCTTATCCAGTAGTTCATCAATAGTAGGAGCAGAAATAAGAAGCCTTCTGGAAAATGGAGAGATGAATCCCTGTTCCACAGCATAATCAAGAAAAGTTAACAAACCATCAAAGAAATTGTTAACATTCAGAAGCCCAATAGGCTTAGTATGGAGATCTAGTTGAGCCCACGAGGTAATGTTAAAGATTTCTTCTAAGGTACCAAAACCTCCGGGCAGGGCTATAAAGGCATCAGAACCATATAGCATACAAGTTATGCGTTCATGGATGGATAAGGTTTGAACTTCATGCCCTCGTGTTTTTCCTGCAACATCTACCAAAGGGACAGGTATGACACCGATTACTTTTGATTTCTCTGCAAGAGCAGATTGGGAAACACAACCCATTAGACCACTGCTACCACCCCCATATACAAGAGTGATACCTTTTTCCCCCAGTTTCTTTCCAAGATCTACAGCCGCTTCTAGATTACCGAAGACTTTCCCTACTTTTGATCCACAAAATACACAAATAGTTTTGATCTTTCGAAGTTTTGGTGCTTCCATCTTTGATAGTAAAGAAGGGAAAACTTACGAAGAAGATGTGATTTTGGGATGCCTGAACTATGAAATATGTTTGGCTATTTAAAGCCGGGAAAAATTTACTGTTTTTGATTGATTCTGAAAAAGTAAAGATTTACTTTTGACAAAATCAGCCCACTTTTGAATATTTTTATCGTATCGAGGCTGTCACCTTTCGGCGATTTAATATTTTATTTCCAGCTTTATCAAACCTCGAGAAAGGAAAATATATTTTATTTTCAAAACGCGTGAAAGAAAGCAGCAAAATATTTTAAAAAAGATTTACCTTATATCATTGCTGAACTGCCAGAAGCCTCATTTTGTAAAACAGACTGGCAAACAGGATCTTTTGCTATTATATTTTGGAGACTATAACGATTTTTGTCCTCGTTAAACTGAGCGTATAAGGAGAGAAGTTCACGTTGCACATAACCACTTGGGTGCGTCTCAAGAGTCAGTCGAATATCATCCAAAGACTCCTTACTCAGTCCACCCTTTATGAATTCGATTTTATCATCCCGATTAGTAGAAGAATATCCTACTGATTTGCAACGAGTATTACAGTTCCAACGAGCACATTTGTAGCAACCACCCAGTCTTTTTGCTCTTCGTTTCTTTGCAAACGTGCTTTTGCCTAAACCAGGCATATGTTTTGGAAATGTTGATGGTAATTCACCAGATAGTCGAACCTTTGCTTCTATCAACCAGCGAACATCTTCTGGAATATCATGAGCCATTAGCAACCTCAATCTTTCGAGCCTTATTCTATAGATCTTTCTCAGATCATTCATAGGAAGATTGGAATAATACTTGCGAATGTTAGAAAGGATGATATCCATTGTTTGATGATTCAACCTCTTCCCAGCATGAACTATTTAAAAGTGTAAAGGATCTGAGTGAATCCGCGTGATGTTGTGTCCAGCAAGAAAGCGCAGGATTATTTTAATGAAAAGAGGAGACAGAGTTTATGCGCCGTTTACTTTATTGATAAAGGAAGATTTGATGATAAGATTTGAGATATGAAATATTTTTCTTGGATTTTGGGTACTGATATTTTGATATAATAATCAAGGTATAGAAATAATACGGGAATACGTGAAAGAGAAATAAGGACCGTATTGAATCAGAATTCATACGTATATACAAGTGAAAGAAATACTTTGCAGGAAATGTGATGATAATTAAGTAAAGAATCTTAGTTTGGGAGATATTTGTTTAATGAATTTTTTTGGTTACAAATATTGGAATGATAAGTTGATGATATTATGTTGATATGTTATTGGGTATATTACGTAGAGAGAATATTCAAGTAATTCTTTGATTATTTTGGGAATATTCGATGATAAGAAGAAAGGAAAAATTATTATTATATGATATGTCAGTAAAGATTTGTTGAAATTTTAGAGATATATACAAATATTTGAGATCACATGATACGATGATAAGTGACAGGTTACATGAGTAATACAAGATATGATGAAATATCACATACGATTGGGAATTTTCATTTTGATTCAGAAGAATTTATGAGTAGACACATATGTCTATAGAAAAGTCCATGTTCTTAAGAAACAAAGTGATGCATTTAGTCAAAGTCCAGTGGGTTAAATATGGTTGGGTTAAATATGGTAGCGATGATGCTACATAAGAGAAAGAAGAAGAGATTCTGATTAAGTATTCAGAAATCATAAGATCAAGTAAGTTTAATTTCGAGGACGAAATTATTTTAAGGAGGTAAGATTGTAGCGACTCAGAATTTTTACGCAATTAATAATTATTTTTAATATTTAGAAAATTGTGTCGCTACTATTTCACCCATTGTTTTGAAGTTAACACCGCGACGTGTTCGTCTAGCCAAGTCAAGAAATATCGAATTTGTTCGATTTTAAATTAAAATCCGAATTTCTAAAATTATGTTATTTTAATTATTTATTCAAAGTATTATTTTCAAAATCATTTTGAATTCCAAATTTATTAAAATATCTCAATTTTCCTTATTCAAATTATTTCAAGTCCAAATACGTAATTCGATTTTATCTCAAAATTTATTTATTCTCAAATGTATTTTCAGTCCAAAAACATATCTGTTTCAAATACGCTTCTTGATCAAAGTTAGTCCAATATTCATAATCAAAATTTATATTACATAAAATTCCCTACACATGTTGATTTTCTTTTTTTTTTTTCCATCTAATTGCACCCCACATGTTTTCTTCTTTATCACCAAAGCATCCCCATCATATCTTTACACCAATTTTATCAAAGAATTCCCACCACCACCGTATGCATCACATTTTCAACCAAATCAACCATCATTATGTTTCAAGAACATAATGATGATGTATCCATGTTCTATTTTTTTTATCACACCAAATTCTCCACTACAAATCCTCTGCCTAATGCCAATTATAAATTTCCTCCTCGATCAGAAACCATCAGCAGCCACCATTTACCACACACAGATCAACCTACAGCAAGCCATAACTGTTTCATCACTGCAACCACTGATCTACCAACCAAACCACCACCCTCTGCAACTCACAGCCGAATCCACTACCAATACTGCCATCCACAACCACTAGTTAACCAATTCATCAATCCGGCCAGTTTCCTCCATTCAACTACATCCAATTCAATTTCCATTTTCAGAATTCCCATTTGCAAGATCAACAATCTCAGCCATTATCATCAATTTTGATATCCTGCAACCACCATCACCGCAATCACCATCTTCATCATCACTGCAGCAAATTTCCACCACCGGTATCATCATCCTCATCACCATAATCAACATCATCAATTCACCCCTAATTGCTACCACGAAACCCACCACCTGCCGCAACCCAAATCGCAGAAAGCTCAACCACCACCGGATTTTTCAGTCAAGACCCAACAGCCATGGCCAATTCACCATTATCAGATTTCCTCAAACCAACACTGCCTCGTCATAATTTCCACCACTGTGGTCAGTTACAACCACCACGAAATCGCAGCCAAATACCAAATCAAAATCAAACCCAAAACCCTAAATATAACTTACCCAAGCAAGACTTACCTCGTCACCGCCGCTAGTGACCGGATTAGTGCCGGAATCACAACCTTGCAGCCACGATTTTGTTTCGGACCTAACACCTAAACTCGCACCTAAGCCCTCCAGTCTGAACCTTGCTTTGGCCGCCGCTCATCGCCACCTTGCTCCGGTGTAGCGCCGGCAGTGACACTCCACTCGCATCTTCCTTACTCTCCAGATCGCCTACCTCCTTCGCCGGTTTTGAAGAGAGAGTGAGGTCGAGAGACAGTAAAGTGAGAGAGAGAAGATAAATCTGATGTTTTAAAATAATGATTTTCAGAATTTGCAAATTAGCCCCCTAAGTTTGAAAAGTGATCATTTCAGTCCCTGAAGTTTTAAATGAGTTTTAATCAGCCCCTATTGTATTAAAATATATTATTTCAACCCTATTGTTTTGAGTTTCCGACTCAACTTTCAAAAGTATTCATTTTAGTCCCTCAACTTTCAAAACATCAATTTTAGTCTTCAAATTATAATTTATCATTTTGAACTATATATTCGATAGACTAAAGTGACTTATTGGCTAAGACGAAGCGTACGGAGAATTTAAAGAAGTCATTCCCGCTCAACTTTGCACTCGTCGGATTTGAGGTAGACTCTCACTTATTAATTGATTTAAATTATGATTTCATATAAATGTCATGTGACTTGTGAAGAGTTATTTTTATGAAAGGAAATGAAAATGTATTTTCATGGAAAGAACAATGTGTAGACTCGCACTTATTAATTGATTTAAATTATGATTTCATATAAATGTCATGTGACTTGTGAAAGTCAATTTTCAAGAAAATTAAGTATGTTTTATGAAAGGTAAATATACCTTATGTTTTTATGAAAAGTAAGTATACCCTATGTTTTTACGATAATGTTTTATATGTTTTGGATCATTTCTATGCACATAAGAATTCTTACCACCTAAGTTCGGTAAAATTCTTGTGTCTCCATAAGTTTATGAGGATTTACCACCTAAGTTCGGTAAAATTCCTGTCTTTCCATATGTTTATGAGGATTTACCACCTAAGTTCGGTAAAATTCCTGTCGCATATGTTTATGAGGATTTCGATCCTATCTTATGTTATGATGGAAATGATCCCTATGAATTTCATGAATTATGTTTTGGTATACTTACTGTTATTATGATCTTACTGTGATTTTACTGTTATTATGATTTTACTGCATAAGAATTCTTGCCACCTAAGTTCGGTAAAGTTCTTGTGTCTCTTTATGTTTATGAGGATTTCAATCCTATCTTATGTTATGCTTTCAAAAGAAATTATGCTTGGCATAATTAAAATGTGTTTTATAAGTATATGGTTTTCAAAGAGCTGTTTTCAAAGAGCTAATTTCAAAGAGCCTATGATTTGTAAAATATGTCCCGTGCTGTAATGCACAATATGAGTTTTATCAAGAGCCGTTTTATAAAGAAGCTCTATCAATGCCCGTTTTATAAAGAGCCGGGATTTATGTGTTTAATCATCTTATAAATTAAATTAATTTGCGATGAGTCTACTGAGTATTTCCCCCATGAAATACTCACCCTACTTTTTAACAGTTTTGCAGATTTCGGAGACGGTGGCGAGCGATGAATGATGGTGGCAATAATCGTTAAACAGTTGAAAGTTTGACGTTAATGGTTTCCGTATTTTCCAAACAATCGAATAATTTAGAGAAGTTCATTTATTTGAGAAATTATGACATTGGCAATTTCTTTACAATATTAATGGTTCGATTTACTATTTCAAATGGTTTCATAAATGTTTTCAATTTTATCGGCCATTACAGTTTATTTAATGTTGCCAAAAATGAATTTCAATTATTTCTTCCGCAAAAATATTATTCGAAAAATTTAGACAGAAAATGACGTAGTGAACCGGGTATACGGAACTCGGGGCGCTACACATTGTTTCGAAAAATATCTCATTTGAGTTCATGTTTATCCCTGAAGGAAAACATATAACTTATGTCATAAGGACATTGATTAGTTTGACTACTTGAATAATATATTATTATATCTTATATTGAACAAGAAGTTCAATTTGATTTTATTATTTGGCATGACCAGTTGGACCATCACTGGATCAATAATGATGCGGAATTAAAATTGATACTCAATGAAGAATCAGAAGATTCTTCAATTCAATCATATATGATATTTGTTCTCTTTCATGAAATTTTTTGACTGTCACTAGCTAAAATAGAGATTAAATTTCCTATATTTCTGAAAAATAATTAGGGTGATAAATGAGCCACTATCATCCACCACGTTGATCATCTAAATATTATTTGTATCTAATAGATTTGATACATGTACTAGATGATTGCATGGTGTTCGCAACCTGAAGTTTGCGAAATTATTGCTCAAATTATGAATTATGAGCATAATTTTCAGATTATATAATCAAGAATGTGTCTTGATAATGCTAGTGGACACGAATCTCAAAATTTTAAGAAGTGTTAGTTGGGATGTCGATAAATAGTTTAACATTTTTGTTTGTTAAACGCCTGCAATTAATTTAATTGAGAACAAAATACTTCCCTTTTTGTTTAGGGAATTTTATTACGCATCATGCCAATATCATAGTTCTCCCTATTATAATTGGCTTATGGTTAGAGCCTAATTTTTCCATATAATTTTTTAATAGTGCAATTGATCCACCACAATGCACTGATATGGGAAATAAAGAATGTTGAGAAAAATGCGTTGTTTGAACATATATCCCAAATGGGTGATATTTTACAACGTCGAAAAAAAAAGTTATTGTCAATTTGATTGGACAATTTTCTCAACATTAGGGGGGAATAGCTTAAAATCAAACAAATGCATCATATTATGTTATATATATCCTCGCGATTAATAATACGAACCAGAAGTTCGATTGAAAATATGAACGAAACGTTCAAAGATAACATAATTACAAGATGCATAAGAGATTAATAAAATCTCATGCTCTATCTTATATTGATATGTAGCACGCCTGAAGCGTAGCGATATTTGATTCGAATAAAGATCCCCAAATAAATAAAAATAGAGCAAATGATTATAATGGTCTTATTGAGGAGGCATATACTCGTGAGAGAATATTTATTGACATAATTAATTGTAAATCTCCAGAAGAGGTTCAAGTACTTGAAATATTGAAAATTGAGATCTCTATAGTTATGTCTTGTGGGGAAAGAAATCAAATTGAGATGATAATTGTGTCGACACACTTTTTAAAGCACTTATGCAAAAGCAAATTGCGAAGCTAGCCGCATCATAATTTGAATGATAGCGAGGATAATAAAAGAAAATATGTCGAAGAAAATCGACATAAAAATAGTTGGCAAAAGTATGCATTCAGGCTAAATTAAACTTATTACAAAACCTGAAGTTTTGGGACCTGAAGTCCAAACACATAAAAGTGTAAAGCCAGTAAAATACCTATAGGTATAGTCGTAATACACGACTTGTTGCGCAACGAATGTTTCAAAGATCTGACATAGATACAATATTTTATTTGCCTGAAAATGCATAATAAGTGCCTATACTTATATGATTATCAGAAATGTATTTAATGAAAAATGATTTACTCTGATTACTAGCTTGCGCTCTTTGATGTACCAATGAGTGATATCAAAATGTATGATCATCAACTCGGTACGTTGGGAGTATTCTTTGAAGTACCAATGAGTGAGATTAAAAAGGGTAATCAATACCTCGGTACTTTGGGATTGCAGTGAAATAATTAGAGAAAATCTATTTGAAATATAGGAATCGTTACCTATCTAATGTTTTACGACTTAAATTTGGTGGTAGCAATTTGATAATTGCAATATGATGCTTGAAGCATACAGTATAATCCTTGAAGGATTAAATATATTTGAAATATATAATTCAAGTTTTTAAGAAACTTGTTTGATCAAAGTATAAAGATACTTTGCGATCTAAATATATCATATGTCTTGAATAGATTCAATTTCCAATGGAATGTGATAGATAGTATGAAATTAGATTACATGAAGAATGGTACAAATGACTCTATATGACAAAGTGTTGAAATTGAGATGTACCATTACTGTGAATAAAAATCGTGGCAATTGATTTTCAAATTCAAATTCATGGTTAATTATTCACCTGAAGTGAATAAGTTAATTGTTTAGTGAAGTGAATAAGTTAATTGTTTAGTGAAGTGAATAAGTTAATTGTTCAGTGAAGTGAATAAGTCACTTCCAAATTTTAGAACTGCATTAAATGCATTGATAATATTGATTATAAAATATGGCTCGATGCAGCATGTTCAAATGATTGGAAATATTGAATATATTCAAAGAACAAATAATATCAGATATCAGATATGTGTTATTTATAAATGCTTGGTAAACACATTCGATATTGTACCGATTTACAGTTGAAATAATTGTGTGCAGTATCAATATAACTGTAATGTTCCCATAAGGGGGAGCTAATATACACTACACTCTTTTTTCCTTAGCCGAGGTTTTGTCCCACAGGGTTTTCCTGGCAAGGTTTTTAATGAGGTAGCTGTCATCAATATCTATTGATATACTCTTTTATACGAAACTCCTGAAGAGATCAAGATATGAATGATTCAATAGAGATTGAATCAGGGGGAGTAACTATATGGATGATGAATCAGGGGGAGTAACTATATGGATGATTCAATACATATTGAATCAGAGGGAGTAGCTGTACTCTTTTTCCTTCGTTCAGGTTTTTTCCCACTGGGTTTTTCTGACAAGGTTTAACGAGGCAGCATCAAAAGACTCCAGAATTTTCAACAAATTCACTCAAGTGACAATGAAGTCGATTTATCTACAAAAGTACTATCAACATCTACATTCAATAAACCAGCTCACAAGATTGGGATACATCAACTCGATGATTTACAACGATCAACACTAAGGGGGAGTAGTTATACTCTTTTTCCTTAGCCAAGGTTTTGTCCCATTGGGTTTTCCTGGCGAGGTTTTAACGAGGCAGCATTCATCTTAATACTCCAAGAACAACTGTACTCTTTTTCCTTCGTTTGATATTTTTGTCCCATTGAGTTTTATCAAACAAGGTTTTAACGAGGCAGATATTTTGTAATATCATATGTCATTCAAGGGGGAGTGTTGTAAATATTATATTGTATTAGTGAATGACAGTTGTACCCCTAAAACCCTAGTTATAATTACTTTGTATATCCCTTTCTTCCCCTATATATATGGGGCTCTGGTTCATAATATAAGACACAAAATTTATTGATGTCTCTACTTCTCTTTCTTTTTCTCTCTAGTTTATAACATAATTAATGAATTTTTATCGTATTTTTTATAGGCTTCGTTTATACACGTACACGTGGTACACATCTTTCGACAATTTAAAAAAAAATAAAATAAAATGTTCAATTCTTGACAGAAGCAATTCTTTGTTCACCTATATCGGTATTTCAAAATAAACTAATAGAATATTGTCACGTTACTATTTATAAATAAATTTTTTAAACGAATTATCAAATAGACGCTTGTCAAGAAATGTGTAGTTATAAAAGATTTTTTATGGAAAAATAAACAACGGGAATAAAATGTGTTACAAAAAGTACACGTGGTTAAAAAGCTATTTGAAGAAATGTTAAAATAATTTTCGTTAATAGTATGTAGTGATATTTCAATTTAAAATAATTGATAATATTATTCTAGCCATTTATCGATTTAATCTGAATTAACAATATAATTATTGTAGTTTCCTTCATTGACTCGAAATATTGAGCGAATATTTGGTAGATATATTCGGCATTTTCTTGATTAACATTATTTTTAACTTATTGTTATTATTGTAAAGTAATCATTTTTAACTACCCATTTTATCAATAAAACAATTTACCAAATGATGGCAATATATAGGCTCATTATTTTATTTCAAATTTAGAATTAATTTTTTTTATTACTTATGAAACTTTTACTAAAATAAAAATTCATTATTTTACCTGAATTCGAAATTTCAAATAAAATAAAATATTGGTTATTTAATTAAAATTACAAATGTTAACTATGACATAGATTATAATTTTTATCGTATTTTTTATGGGCTTCATTTATACGCGTCCACATGATACACATCTTTCGACAATTTAAAAAAATAATGCTCAATTCTTGACGGAAGTAATTATTTGTTCACCTATTTCGGTATTTCAAAATAAACTAATAGAATATTGTCACGTCACTATTTATAAACAAATTTTTTAAACGAATTATCAAATAGACATTTATCAAGAAATGTGTGGTTATAAAAGATTTTTTATGGAAAAATAAATAATGGGAATAAAATGTGTTACAAAAGGTACACGTGGTTAAAAAGCTATTTGAAGAAATGTTAAAATAATTTTCGTTAATAGTATGTAGTGATATTTCAATTTATAATAATTGATAATATTATCCTAACCATTTATCGATTTAATCTGAATTAGCAATATAATTTTATTGTAATTTTCTTCATTGACTCAAAGCATTGACCGAATATTTGGTAGATATATTCGGCATTTTCTTGATCAACATTATTTTTAACTTTTTATTATTATTATTGTAAAATAATCATTTTTAACTACCCATTTTATCAATAAAACAATTTACCAAATGATAGCAATAATTCATAGGCTCATTATATTATTTCAAATTTAGAATTCATTTTTTTGTTACTTATGAAACTTTATTAAAATAAAAACTCATTATTTTACCTGAATTCGAAATTTGAAATGAAATAAAATAAAATATTGGTTATTCAATTTATAGAAATAAATGTTTAACAATATTTATTTTAGGTCACATTCTTTGTGTTGGAATAGACATTACATGACAATATATTATCTAATATTTTCGATTCTCTTTCATTTTCAATATATAGCATTCATTCGTTCTTTTTAATTTTCATTCGTTAGTTGATAAGAAATAGATGATGGTGCAAGATGATTAAAATATGTTTAGATAATTCATGGTTAATCTTGAGTTTTGTGTTAAGCAAATTTTGAATTTTTCTTTAACATGTCAAATTTCAAATTTTTGTCATAACAATGAGGTAAAATCATTTTCAAAGTGACCGTTTATATTCTCTAGATAATAGCAATTTTGAAATTTATATAGATAATCACAATTTTTTTTTTTTAATCTCTATAAATCATGAATTTCCATTTTTGGCAAGTGTAAAAATGGCGGAAAACTGTGTGGTGTTTTACTTAGAAACTTTATTGTTATAAAATATATAAAGAAAAGATAAAGATTACTCTAGTGTCTACTTTTATTCTTGTTTATGCAGTACGATTTTCTAATAAACATCTCTCTCAAGTCAAATGAAACACAAACATTGAATACATTCTTTCAGAAAGCAATAAAACTTCAAATAGCTACACAATCTTAGGAAGTTTTGTAAATATACTTGATTACATTTTTCTAAAGACATCAAAATACTACAAATAACAGATTCACTAATTAAGCGTTGCTATAAAAAATAAGAGGTCACCCAGAAACTAAGGAGCGTTCTCTTTGTGTTTCGATTTTGGATTTTGAGTTTTGGATTTTGAGTTTTGAATTTTGGATTTTGATTGTTTTTTTTTTGGATTGCTGAAAACATGTTCTCTTTGTGATTTTGGAAAACTGTTTTCAAAAATAGAAAACTGAAAAATGCGTTTACTTTGTAATTTTTTGATATATTTATTTTGTGATATTTTATATGTAAAAAATGGTTGATTTGTTGAATTACATTAATTTTAATGTTAATAAATCAGTTAGTTGTCTATGTCAATAAATTTAGCATTAATATTGTTTCAGCTAAACAAAAATTTAACCTCATACCAATAAAATCTTAACATGGATCTATATATAATGACAAAATAATATAAGAACTTCAAGTGAAGGAAGTGTCTCACATTTAAAAATAATAATAATAATAATAATAATAATAATAATAATAAAAAATAAAAAATTACAAAAAAAAATAATAATCTTAACATGGATCTATATATAATCACAAAATAACATAAGAACTTCAAGTAAAGGAAGTGTCTCACATTTAAAAAATAATAATAATAATAAATAAATAAATTACAAAAAAAAAAAAAATCTTAACATGGATATATATATAATGACAAAATAATATAAAAACTTCAAGTGAAGGAAGTATCTCACATTTACAAAAAAAAAAAAAAAAAAAAAAAAAAAAAAAAAAAAAAAAAAAAAAAAAAAAAACGCTTGTTTTGGTCGTTTTGGACTTTTTAACACAAAATATCCAAAACCCAATAAAATCGTTTTGAGTTTTCTTTGTATTTTTTTTGGTGTTTTGGAAAACGCGTTTCTGAAAATGGGCAAAGTGAACGGGTTTTCGATATTTCCAAAAATCGAAAACTCAAAACGGGCTCGAAATAGCAAAGAGAACGGGGCCTAACGTTTTTATCAACAAACACCATCTTTTTGGAAGTTATTTTATACAATTTTCTTGTAAAATCTTGCAATGAAAAATAAGAGGCTCGCCCTAAAACTAACATTTTTATCAACAAACACAATCTTTAGGCAATTATTTTATAAAGTTTTCTAAATATACTCCATCATCTATTTCAAGGGACTACAAAGAACAGATTCATTAATTAAAGTTGCTTAAAAAAAAAAAGGTCCAAAAACTACCATTTTTATTAGCAAAACCATCTTTAGGCAGTTCTTCTATATAATTTTCTAATATGCTCCATTATATTTTACATAAGACTACAAACAACATATTCATTAAATAAATGTTGTTATAAAAATAAAAATAAAAATAAAAAAAAATAAAATAAAAAAGTGGTTGTCGAGGAACTTACATTTTTATCGACAAACACCATTTTTAAACTGTTTACTTGGTCTTTTCGATTGAAATCCGTGACTTCCCAAAGCCTCACAACTTGGACTAATAGCTTCCACCCAGTCTTGGTTGAATTTATGTCATTAACTCTACTGGTGTGTTCGACCATGGTGGATGCATCCTCTACTAGGAAGATGAATTTTACACTCTCTCAAGTCAAATGAAGGAAAATGTAGTGAAATAGATATAATGACATTATGTTTGTTTGCAGCGAAAAGTATCGATGAACAAAGCAGCATTATAAAGTAATGAAAACAAAATATAATTGGATATTGATAATCAATATTCATATTTGATTGGTTGACAAAATCAAACTAAGCGTTGAAAAACTTTAACATTCGTATGATCAATAGATATTTGATTGTTATTGATGTTATCTCTCTCAAACTCGCATCAATCTCTCTCATTGATGGTATATGTCTCGGCTCAGGATGAACACAAGATTTTATCAAATTGCCAATCTGTTCGAGTTGATCTTCTTTAAAGGACGTCAAAGTCGGATTCACTATTTCTCTAAGGAATAAAATTCCCCTAAGATAATTTGAAGCTCAGTCTTCAAGTGAATCATTACCAACTATACAAGGCAGCTTATCGGTTATCATCTCAAATAGTACATTACCAAAGCTGTAGACATTACTCTGGGAGTTGGTTCAACCTCAGCTGAAGATTCATCATTCGAGAAGCCAAAGTCCGATATTTTGGCTGCCTAATCTTCGGTGAGATATACGGCTGAAGAAGTCAAGTTTCTGTGGGGTACTACTGGTGCATGTACTCCAAACAGTATGCCATCCCCATTGCTATCCTTAACCGCATTGCCCAATTCAAGTGTTCAAATTTTTTTACTACATAATCAACGAAATAGAAATCTCATGAATCATCACGAATTAAAAGTGGCTCAACAGATGTAAATTGTACACAGCAAATTGTTCAATTAAAACAACATATGGGAGAAGAAGAAGAAATATATAATTGGGCTTCTAGAAATTTTAACCAGTCCTTTGCAGAGACTATAGTCGGAGATGTAACTGCTATATTTACTAAGCAAAACATAAACCGTATAAACTGTCAAAGCATAATAAGCGTTGAAAATTTATATTACTTTACGAACTTAATTAACTTAGAATTTGCTAAACTCCAATTATAACAATTATTTAAATACAACAACAATCATGCTTTATCCTCAATAAAATGTGTAATTTATGGTGTAACACGCAACCAAACTTATGATGAAAATGTGCAAATCCATAGACTCATTATGGTGATAGAAAACGGTGAGATTTCTTGTACACAGAGAGTATATAAGTCCAAATATATGAATGGTAGTTTATATTCTCATTCATTAAGACCTCAGTTGAAAGTTCTAATTTCAAATTATTTATTCGGAATTAAAAAATTCATCTAGACCTTCTTGTTAATCCTTTTCGGTTAAAATTTCACTTTTAAAACACAAACTCACACGAACATAATAAAAGTACCTACCACTGCAGACACCTTAAATCTAACCTAGACTTAATAAAAAAAATCACCCAACCTCACAATCAATTCAAAAAAATTGAAACTCACCTTCAATTAAATGCTAACAAAGTAGGGTCGCTGGGCTTGAATCACATTTTATGCTTCACCCATTACTTAGGTTTGATTATAACATTTTAAATTTTTAATTGAGTAAAAGTCAAAATTTGCTTCCTCCTCCTAGTCCTTTATATGTGCAGTATGCTTTCGCTATAATCTTCAACTGTCTAAATGGCTTCTCAATTTCTCTATATTATTTCCCTTCTCATTTTCCTCTCTCCACCATTTTCTTCTCTCTCTGAAACTGAAAAATGTCATCCGCATGACAAAAAAGTCCTTTTGGAAATTAAAAAATCCTTTAACAATCCTACCCTTTAGCTTCACGGGATCCAAAAACTGATTGTTGCCAATGGTATGTGGTCGAGTGTGACCTAGAAACCAATTGGATCAACGGTTTCCACCCCTTCGGTGTTAATGTCTTGGGACAAATTTCGCCGAAAATTGGTCACCTTCCTTATCTTGAATCTTTAACCTTCCATAAAATCACTAATCTCACTGGAAATATTCCTCCATCCATTCTCAAACTCATCAAGCTCAAATCGCTTACCATAAGTTGGACTAATATTTCTGGTCCCATTCCTTTATTTCTTATCCAACTTAAAAAATTGACATTTCTTGATTTGTCCTTCAACGATTTTTCTGGTTCACTTTCCTAATAGCATATAAGAAATGGGGGATTTATTGATTTAGCCATGTGAAAAATGCAATTTTTAAGAATGACCATTTTTTGTAATTTGTCCATATTACCCTTAATGAAGTTAGTTATTTTCTTTGCAAGCTATGTCCCTGAATTTAATTTGGTTCATTTAATTCAATACTTCTTGTTATATCCATATTTTTTAATCTCTTAAGTTCTTCTAGAAATATTCTATATTGTGATAATTTCTCAAAAGATTTAAGATGATTTTTTTTTTAGTTATATATCCTAATGTTATTCCTTCTTAAACTTCTTCTTCTATATCCTCGTATTCTTCTATAATTTTATCAACTGTATTTATATTCTTTGCTGTTTCAACAGAATTAAATTCTATTCTATTTAAGATAACATAGTCTATATCTTCGTATATTTCTTTTAATTTAGATTGTCCAACAGAGTGTATATTTTTAGATTTTTCAACGATAGTTAATAAAAATGAAATTTCCTTATTATTTAAATAAAGTTTATGATCACAGTTATTAGATGTTGATGTTTGTGAAGTATTCATAGATTATTGGGTAGGTAGATTATTATACAAAATTTTCTGGTATAAATTCATTCTTTGATCTAGTACAATACAATAATCTGCAATATATTGTTCGTATTTTTCTAAAAGTTTATTATATTCTTCAGAAGATATGTTTTCATTTTCCATTTGTTGTTTAATATCTTCAATTTTATCTTTCAATTTTTCTAAAAAGTTATCAACTCCTTCGATTGAATATCCTGACATTTAAGTTTGGAATGTACTTGTCGTAATTTTATCTTCTAATTCCATTTTAATTTCTAATATGTCAAAATAATCTATAATGTATTGATCATGATTTTCTGAAACTATATAATATTGTTCAGATGATTCATCCATATCTATTAAATGAGATATAATGTTATCTATTTTTTCCATTATTTTTTCCAACAAATTGTTTAATCCTTCAATAGTATATCCAGGCATTATAAACACAGAGATAAATAATTTATAAAGTTTCAAGTAATTTTTCAAATTCTATCAATGTTTGAGAATTGATAATATCTATGTCAGCCATGATATCTATACTTGGTTCAAATGGTATATTATATTTTGAAATACTTTTATTTCTCTTTTCTAATTTATCAATTATATCTTGAATATCATGTATCATTATAGATCTTACAGTTCCTCTAGCAAAGTTTTCTATCAAATTTTCTTTAAAACTTTTTAATATCTTTTGTGATGCGTAGAGTTGTTCTTGGTATCCTATTTTATCAATTTCATTTTCATATTCAATACTTTTTTTACTTTTGATATGCCTTTTAACTTTATATGGCCCTCTCTTAGTTCTGAATTTTTTCATTATATAATTATTTTCATTCATGATATTAAGATTTTCAAAAACTGGTAAAGAAGATTCATCTCTTCCATCACTGTCATAATCTATTACAGGATCATAATCATTATCACTACTAAACACATATCCTAAATATAATTCATTATTTATTTCAGTGTTATCACTATCAAGCTAAAAATAAATAATTGATTTTGTAATTTATAATCCTAATATTCTTTTTAATGTTGGAAAGATAGCTAACAAACATGGCATATAGACATGATATAACTTTTTTATTTCATTATTTGGTCTAGTAAATTGTTTATGCATGAATAAAGGTTCAATTATGCTATGATATTCATCATTATGAGGACTGTTTTGATAATTAAATTTAACAATTCTGGATTCTGTCATATTAAAAACTCTTCTTCCTCCTAATTCCGTAAAGATAGATATATTAAGAATACTAACCTCTTTTCCTGTTCTCAGTACTTTTGCATTTTCCTTCTATTGTTAGTGACCTTCAGGCTTATAGGTTTCTGCTCCACACCCTCCAATGGCTTCCTGCCTTCACGGGTTATTAGCTAAACTTGGATGCCTTCACTGTATAACTCTTTAGATGGAAAATATTTTAGGACAGAGTGTAGGGAGTTTTCTTAATAATATATCTTCTTTTTGGAAATAGGATTTAGAAGACAAGAATTTAGAAACTCATCATAATATGATAAGTAAATTGGGATTTTATTGATAATATGAAAATTGACAAAGGATTGGTATGAGAATTTTTTTGAAAGACATAAGATTTTTTGGCTTTCTCACAAACTGAGTGCTCAAGAGAGTTCTGCCTTTCAACTAGCCCGGAGGCCTCTATTTATAATACTACATTGGACACAATTACATCACTGCTTACATCATCGTCCTAACAATTTCACAGCTTTTAAGGACACACATGTCCCTCTATTATTTATTACATCACATGACCCTTACATTATAGTGACACTTATCCTTCTATTTTTTGGTCTTGACATGGCCCCTACCTTGTTCTGCATTGTTGAATTAAAGTAGGTTTATTGAACAGCTTCCACTTGTCCATCAATTATGTTGGCATGTGAAGCAGATCCATCAAGTGGCTTCCACCTGTCCATCAATTCCTTTGGCATGTGAGGCAGTTCCTAGCTATGCACGCTTCTTGCAAAGTGGAAAAATTTTCATGGATTTGATGAGTATCAAATTTATTGATGTATTCTTGCAAGATTGTTGACTTTTATTTTCCTCCATTAGTGAGTAAGGTCCATCCATTGTACTGGCATATGCATTTGAATTTTTTTCTCATACAGATTTTTGGCAATGTTGTAGAGAACTTTAATTCCCAACACCCTTCGGGATCTAAACCATGATCTTGTAATGTTTGGTACTGGCTTGGTATTTTTTCCAACTTCAATTTGAAAATTTCAAGCAACATACCCAATCGTGATAATATGCTCAGCAGGATAATATATCCTTCCATCAATTTCAGGACTGATTGAATAAAATTTTAAATATATGGATCTTCCTTGAGCAAACTTTGAAATTTCTCCTTTTAGTAAATCATCAAATTTTTCAATTTCTTTTAGATCTTTTCCTGGATAGATAAGATCCAAGAATCCATAATCAGCTGCCATTTTTGTCATGACGGGATCTCCTCCCTGGGTAACGATCAATCGTGGGTATACATGGTCTCCAGACGAAATGTAATAGCAATAACATTCTTGAAGTTCATATATAACTTCAACAGTTGTTTTATATTCGTTTTCTTTTGGTAAAAAAGGGGAATCATCGTCCTCTTCAGCACGAATTCTGACTACCCTTGTATGTTCATCTTTGGCATTGATTGTGATTTTTTGAAGACTGGCTTCATTTATAACAACTTTTTTGGGACTTGGTTCATCTCTTTTAATTGTTGGTCCACCACTGCTTCCAGAAGATGTACCTGTTTGTATTTTTGATATAACCTGTTTGGTATCAGCCTGTTTGGTAATCAACGATTCAAACTGAGATTCAATCTCAATTATGTTATCGCTCAGTTCTTTAGTATAATTGTGATGAAATGTTGAGATTTCCATCAATTGCTTGAAACTTTCTTGGAGAGTTTCTGCAAGTTGTTCAATTCCAAGTTTTATATCTTCAGCTTCCTCCATGAGGAAGTTCATTCGCTTTTTGGCGTCTATCAGGGATCTTTTGATATTATCCATTTGCAAATTCAATATTCCTGCATAAAAAGTCCGCAAGATAATTATTAACACCTTTAATATGAACTATATCAAAATTATAAAATGCCAAATAGGCTTGCCATCTATGGAGCCTTCTATATTGAGGTTCTGGTGGTAATTTATTTTTTACTAAACCTGCAACTTGAGAATTATCAGTTTCAACAATGAATTTCTTAGATAATAAAAACAATGAAAATTTCTTTATTCCTCTGATAATTGCTAACAGTTCTTTCTCATGAGTAGTATAATTTATTTCTGCTTGATTAAACGCTCCACTTGAGTATCTTCAAATTTCATTAAGATCTGTTTTTAATATTGCTGCCCAATACTTATCCGAGGCATCAGTATTAACTATCAGATTATCTTTTTCATCTGGTAATCTTAATTTTGGTAAATTTTTACATTCTTCTTTTAGTGATTTGACAATTTCTGTATGTTCATCACTTCATCCTTTGGTATTTGTTTTTCTGAGTAAGATTTGAATTTTATACATCTTTTTTGATAGATTTTCAATAAATCCTTCTGCATAATTTAAACATCCTAAAAATTTGTGTATTTGTTCTTTTGATTCTAATTTGTTTGGAAAACTTTCTATCTTTTTAGATATATGAGTTTGTAATTTTATCCCTCTTTTATCTATTGATAATCCAAGAAAATCAATTTCTTGTTTTTCTATTATAGCTTTATTTTTTGAAAGAACAATTCCTTCTTTTTTGCATTCATTTATAAATTTAATTAAATGGTTTCTATGTTCTTCTCTATTATTAGAACATATTAATATATCATCGACATAGACAATTAAGAATTCATTGAATTTTCTAAATATGTTATCCATTCTTCTTTGATATATTTGTGGTGCATTTTTTAAACCAAAAGGTATAACCATCCATTCATACTTACCTTGTGGTGTACTAAATGCTGTGTATTGAATACTATCTTCTTCCATTTTTACTTGTCAAAATCCTGATTTGCAATCAAATTTAGAATAATATTGTTTTCCTTTTGCAAGATTTATTAGTACCTCTTTATTTGGTAAAAAGTATCCATCAAATTTAGTATATTTGTTTAACTCTTTATAATTTATCACAATTCTAGCTTTTCCTCTTTTTTGCTCAGAATGTTTCATAACCATAAAAGCTGGACTACTATGGGGTCCATTACTAGGTCTGATTAATTTTTGGTTAAGTAATTCTTTTATCTGAGTTTTAAATTCTTGTGTATCTTGTATGGTATACATCATTGGTCTAACTCTTATAATAATATTTTCTGTTAATTCTATTTTAGCTTTTGGATGATGTGGTTTCCAAAATAATAATGGATTTTCTTCACAAATTTTTTCTAGTTGATCAATGATTTTTTCCATGTTTGTTTGTATGTTTGTTTTTAAGATTTTTTTATACATTATTTTTTTATTTTTTATTTCATTTTGTGTAATTGGTTTTTTCTCCCATTTATCACCACTGTGTTAGCTGAACTCTGTAAGGTCTAAATTCTCTTGGTATTTTTAGTAAATGTGCACAAGGTGTTTGCAACATTATCATGTATTTATTTTGTTTATAATATTGAAATTGTTGTATAAAGTCATTTCCTAGTAATATATCACATTCTAAGTTGTTATAATTATATATTTTATTTACAACTATTTGTTTACTCCCAAGTATTATATCAATTTTATCAGCATTATTAATTATATGGGTACTTTCTCCTGTTACTCCTGTAATTTTTATCTTTCCATTAGTATTCCATGATTTTATTAAGAAACTTTTGAATATTTTTATATCACTTCCCTTGTCAATTAATGCACATGTTGTTATATTTGTTTCAACAATTGTAACTTGTATATAAACTGCTAATGGAAAACTTATTTGATTATTCATTTATTCAGCTTTTCTGCACAGTATAGTTTGGTCATTATGAGTTATATATAATCCTTCACGTTTTATACTATAATCTTCTAGTCCATCTAGAAATCTCATTCCTAATAATATATGAGGATTTACCATACTACTATCTACATGACATGGTACTAGGAGATTTATTCCTCCTATTTTTATTGATACTTTTACTTCAAGTTCAGTCATATGTACTTGTCCATCAAAATTTATATATCTATATGGATCAGTTCTATGAGATATTAGTCATTTATTTCTATTTGAAGCTATATGACATTCTGTAGCGCCCCGAGTTCCGTATACCCGATTCACTACGTCATTTTCTGTCTAAATTTTTCGAATAATATTTTTGCGGAAGAAATAGTTGAAATTCATTTTTGGCAACATTAAATAAACTGTAATGGCCGCTAAAATTGAAAACATTTATGAAACCATTTGAAATAGTAAATAGAACCATTAATATTGTAAAGAAATTGCCAATATCATAATTTCTCGAATAAATGAACTTCTCTAAATTATTCGATTGTTTGGAAAATACGGAAATCATTAACGTCAAACTTTCAACCGTTTAACGATTATTGCCACCATCATTCATCGCTCGCCACCGTCTCCGAAATCTGCAAAACTGTTAAAAGTAGGGTGAGTATTTCATGGGGGAAATACTCAGTAGACTCATCGCATATTAATTTAATTTATAAGATGATTAAACACATAAATCCCGGCTCTTTATAAAACGGGCATTGATAGAGCTTCTTTATAAAACGGCTCTTGATAAAACTCATATTGTGCATTACAGCACGGGACATATTTTGCAAATCATATGCTCTTTGAAAACATCTCTTTGAAAACAGTTCTTTGAAAACCATATACTTATAAAACATTTTAATTATGCCAAGCATAATTTCTTTTGAAAGCATAACATAAGATAGGATTGAAATCCTCATAAACATAAATAGACACAAGAACTTTACCGAACTTAGGTGGCAAAAATTCTTATGCAGTAAAATCATAATAACAGTAAGTTTTCATCATAACATAGGATAATATCGAAATCCTCGTAAACATAAGAATTTTACCGAACTTAGGTGGCAAGAATTCTTATGTAGTAAGTCATAATAACAGTAAGATCATAATAACAGTAAGTATACCAAAACATAATTCATGAAATTCATAGGGATCATTTCCATCATAACATAAGATAGGATCGAAATCCTCATAAACATACGCGACAGGAATTTTACCGAACTTAGGTGGTAAATCCTCATAAACATATGGAAAGGCAGGAATTTTACCGAACTTAGGTGGTAAATCCTCATAAACTTATGGAGACACAGAATTCTACCGAACTTAGGTGGTAAGAATTCTTATGCGTAGCAATGATCCAAAACATATAAAACATTATCGTAAAAACATAGGGTATACTTACTTTTCATAAAACATACTTAATTTTCTTGAAAATTGACTTTCACAAGTCACATGACATTTATATGAAATCATAATTTAAATCAATTAATAAGTGCGAGTCTACCTCAAATCCGACGAGTGCAAAGTTGAGCGGGAATGACTTCAATTTCTTTAAATTCTCCGTACGCTTCGTCTTAGCCAATAAGTCACTTTAGTATATCGAATATATAGTTCAAAATGATAAATTATAATTTGAGGACTAAAATTGATGTTTTGAAAGTTGAGGGACTAAAATGAATACTTTTGAAAGTTGAGGGATTAAAATGAATACTTTTGAAACTTGAGCTTAAAATAAAGTAAATCAGCAGGGACTGAATTGATCAGAATTTTAAAATGAAAGGGCTGATTAAAATCATTTAAAACTTAAGGGCTGAAATTGATGTTTTGAAACATGGGGACTGAAATGAATAACTTTAAAAACTTCAGGGACCAAGCTGTAATTTCTGAAAGTTATCAAATATATCTTCTCTTCCTTTCACGTTTCAGATCAAAGAGCCAGGGAGAGAGACGAGAGACGACGGCTGAAAAAAAAACTGGCGATCGACTACTTTCAGTCAAGGTTGCCGCGAGCCAAACGCCGGCGGTGGTTCGGCGATGGTTCGGCCATCATGTGGTGGTGATTTAGGCTAGGTTTTGGTGTTGATTCGAGGTGAATCCAAGGCTCAAGCTCTGATCTAGATTGCGATTTCCGGTGACAAATCCGGTCACTGGCAGTCGGCGTCGAGGTAAGTCTTTGGTTTAGTTGATTTTGGGTTTTTTTGATTTGTGAGGAGCAGTCGTTGGCCTGTGATTTGAGATTCTGCGTGACAGTGATGATTGATGATGTTTGCTGGGTGTTTTGAAAATATGGAATTTAATTGGTGATCTGCAAATTGATGGTGATGGAACTAATTCCGGTGGTGGTTTAACCTGTGGTTTGATAGATGGCTGTGGTGGTTCGAATTGTGCAGGTGATGGGGCCTGCTGTGATTGTGTTTGAAAATTGATTGAAGTTCTTAGAAATGAGGTGGTTTCTGAAATTCTGCAGAGTGTTTGAACGTGAAGGTGGTGGTGGCTGCAAGTGGTGACTGGATGATGGTTATGGTGGTGGCTATGGCTACTGCTGGGTGGAGATGAAATTGGAGGTTTGTGGTGATACAGATACGGTGGTGAATTATAGTGGTTTGGTAGTTTGACAGTGGTGATGCAGATGATGATACATAGGTTTCGTGGTTGTGGTTTGGGGCTGCAACTGGATTGAGGATTGTTGGTTGACAGATTGATTTCAGTGTGATGAATTCGATTGAAGCAGTCTGTTGGTTTGGAGTTCAATCTGGGCAGTAGAAGATGCTTAGCAGTGAATGGCTGTGAGTTAGTGGATTGATATAATGATGGAAAAGCTGTGGTGGTATTAAGGTAGATGGAAATGAAATTGTGATTTGATTAGTGGAGAATTTGGTATAGGAACATAATGATGCTTGGTTTTGCAGTGTGTGGTGAGGGTTGATAGCTGGAGATGGAGATGAAGCTATAAAGTGGATGCACATGGAAGGTTTGGGAATCTTATGAGATTGAAAGTAGATGGGAGTAGGTGGAGGGAATGATGAAAATGGACCAGGTTGGAGTTTTGAATTAGAATAGGTGTAATGTCTATATGATAATTGCTTTGTTTATTGTGGAATTTAGGTGGTGGTTTGAAATGGTCTTGTTGGTGCTCGGGTGTGATTTGTGCAAAGGGAAAGAAAATGGAAAGAAAACAATGAATAATGGAAGACATCATGATTTGTTTGATATGGAAGGATGATGGAATTGTGTAGAGATTAGTTGGAAATGCTTTTGGTGTTTGTATAATGAGATGGAATATGAAATAGATGTAAAATATATATATATATAATGATGATGTTTTTGTATAAGGAATTGTATTAAAACTGATATATTTTGGACTGAAAATAATACTTTGAATAAACAATTAAAATAACATAATTTTAGAAATTCGGAAATTTAATTTAAAATCGAACAAATTCGATATTTCTTGACTTGGCTAGACGAATCCGTCGCGGCGTTGACTTCAAAATAATAAATGAAATAGTAGCGACACGATTTTCTAAATATTAAAATAATTATTTATTGCATAAAAATTCTGGATCGCTATAATCTTACCTCCTTAAAATAATTTCGTCCTCGAAATTAAACTTACTTAATCTTATAATTTCTGAATACTTAATCAGAATCTCTTCTTCTTATCATCGAAAATTCTCAAAATAATCAAAACAATTACCTGAATATTATCTCTACGCAATATACCCAAACATATCAACATAATATCATCAACTTATCTTTCCAATATTTGTAACCCAAAATTCAGTAAACAAATATCTCCCAAAACTAAGATTATATACTTAAATGTCACCACATTTCCTGCAAAGTATTTCTTTCACTTGTATATACGTATGAATTCTGATTCAATACGGTACTCATTTTACTTTCCACGTATCATCACATTATACCAAGATTATCATTATTAAAACAAAATATCAGTACCCATAATTCAAGAAAATATTCCAAATCTCCAATCAAATCTCCTTTATCGATAAAATTTAACAGCGCATTACTTCTTGTCTCCTCTTTTCATTAAAATAATCCTGCGCTTTCTTGCTGGTCACAACATTACGCGGATTCACTCAGATCCTTTGCGCTTTAAATAGTTCATGCTGGGAAGAGGTTGAATCATCAAACAATGGATATCATTCTTTCTAACATTCGCAAGTATTATTCCAGTCTTCCTATGAATGATCTGAGAAAGATCTATAAAATAAGGCTCGAAAGATTGAGGTTGCTAATGGCTCATGATATTCCAGAAGATGTTCGCTGGTTGATAGAAGCAAAGGTTCGACTATCTGGTGAATTACCATCAACATTTCCAAAACATATGCCTGGTTTAGGCAAAAGCACGTTCGCAAAGAAACGAAGAGCAAAAAGACTGGGTGGTTGCTACAAATGTGCTCGTTGGAACTGTAATACACGTTGCAAATCAGTAGGATATTCTTCTACTAATCGGGATGATAAAATCGAATTCATAAAGGGTGGACTGAGTAAGGAGTCTTTGGATGATATTCGACTGACTCTTGAGACGCACCCAAGTGGTTATGTACAACGTGAACTTCTCTCCTTATACGCTCAGTTTAACGAGGACAAAAATCGTTATAGTCTCCAAAATATAATATCGAAAGATCCTGTTTGCCAGTCTGTTTTACAAAATGAGGCTTCTGGCAGTTCAGCAATGATATAAGGTAAATCTTTTTAAAATATTTTGCTGCTTTCTTTCACGCGTTTTGGAAATAAAATATATTTTCCTTTCTCGAGGTTTGATAAAGCTGGAAATAAATATTTAATCGCCGAAAGATGACAGCCTCGATACGATAAAAATATTCAAAAGTGGGCTGATTTTGTCAAAAGTAAATCTTTACTTTTTTCAGAATCAATCAAAAACAGTAAATTTTTCCGGCTTTAAATAGTCAAACA
Source organism: Ligustrum vulgare (assembly GCA_963555705.1). NCBI lineage: Eukaryota > Viridiplantae > Streptophyta > Magnoliopsida > Lamiales > Oleaceae > Ligustrum > Ligustrum vulgare. Next base: position 19,981,491 of record OY743186.1, read on the forward strand.
TATTTCATAGTTCAGGCATCCCAAAATCACATCTTCTTCGTAAGTTTTCTCTTCTATACTATCAAAGATGGAAGCACCAAAACTTCGACAAATCAAAACTATTTGTGTATTTTGTGGATCAAAAGTAGGGAAAGGCTTCGGTTATCTAGAAGCGGCTGTAGATCTTGGAAAGAAACTGGGGGAAAAAGGTATCACTCTTGTGTATGGGGGTGGTAGCAGTGGTCTAATGGGTTGTGTTTCCCAATCTGCTCTTGCAGAGAAATCAAAAGTAATCGGTGTTATACCTGTCCCTTTGGTAGATGTTGCAGGCAAAACACGAGGGCATGAAGTTCAAACTTTATCCATCCATGAACGCATAACTTGTATGCTATATGGTTCTGATGCCTTTATAGCCCTGCCCGGAGGTTTTGGTACCTTAGAAGAAATTTTTAACATTACCTCGTGGGCTCAACTAGATCTCCATACTAAGCCTATTGGGCTTCTGAATGTTAACAATTTCTTTGATGGTTTGTTAACCTTTCTTGATTATGCTGTGGAACAGGGATTCATCTCTCCATTTTCCAGAAGGCTTCTTATTTCTGCTCCTACTATTGATGAACTACTGGATAAGCTGCAGTCATATATCTCAATACAAGATCCAGCAGGGGTTAAGATAGATTGGTCGCAAGGAAGGGGAATCAAGCGAAAATGGAGTCCGGTTAATGTAAACTTAACTCTTTGAATCTTAGAATAGGTGGGGGTAGAGTACGGAGTATTCTCACTCTCGAGACACCCCTCCATTTACTAGGATTTCCTTAATGTTTAAATCTTGTGTGTACTTCAAAGATTCCAGGTGGTAGATTACGGAGTATTCTTACTCTCGAAACACACCTCTTTGAAGGTTTCTTTATTTCCTCAAAAGATCAGAGGTGGTAGGATACGGCTACTCCGGAAACACATCTCTCATTCTGAGGATCTTTCTATGTTTTTCTCTTATGCTTTCGTGTTTTTCATGTATTTCCTTTCCAGTGTGACTCTTGTGTGTTCTCCTTATGAGAAAATAATAAAATCTCTGTTATCATCTACTAAATCTCGTTTGTGATGTAAATGAACTTGCATGTCTAAACTTAATTCCTTTAGTAGATGCTTATCATATTATGCTCTTAATTCCAAATGATAAAATTCTGGATAGAGTCTCCCTTGTAATTTGGACTTATCCAAACCATAAGCATACTTCATAACTCACAATAATAAATAACTCCACATTTGATCACAACGATCTAAAAATATTGAAAATGATTCCAACACTTCAATATCATCAAAATATCCCATAATTCAATTCACAAAGCCAAACTTCATAATAAATTTCTCTTCAACATAGAGGCATAATAAATTAACTCAACATAATATCCATTACTTAATTCTTAATAAAATCATATTATTCCCATTATGCTCAACACTCGTTTTCTTTAAAAAAAAATTTCTCATAATCATACATTAGAGCATATAAGTTATGACAAAGCATAACAACATCATTATTTTCGAAGAAATACATTCTTATTTCTCATAAATCATAAGTATCCGAAATACTCTTCATTCTTTCTCATAAATTAGTAAAATGAGTATTCGAAATACTGAAATAACTTTAAACATCATAAACTTCTTTACCTCGGAGTTGGTGGAACGAATGATGGCAGTGGCAATCTTCATCAATAAAATTTTATAATGGAAAATATTTCTTGAAAATTCTTTTTGAAAATTTTTCCAGTCTACAGAAACGCAGACTAGCTCTGATACCAACTAGTAGCGCCCCGAGTTCCGTATACCCGATTCACTACGTCATTTTCTGTCTAAATTTTTCGAATAATATTTTTGCGGAAGAAATAGTTGAAATTCATTTTTGGCAACATTAAATAAACTGTAATGGCCGCTAAAATTGAAAACATTTATGAAACCATTTGAAATAGTAAATAGAACCATTAATATTGTAAAGAAATTGCCAATATCATAATTTCTCGAATAAATGAACTTCTCTAAATTATTCGATTGTTTGGAAAATACGGAAATCATTAACGTCAAACTTTCAACCGTTTAACGATTATTGCCACCATCATTCATCGCTCGCCACCGTCTCCGAAATCTGCAAAACTGTTAAAAGTAGGGTGAGTATTTCATGGGGGAAATACTCAGTAGACTCATCGCATATTAATTTAATTTATAAGATGATTAAACACATAAATCCCGGCTCTTTATAAAACGGGCATTGATAGAGCTTCTTTATAAAACGGCTCTTGATAAAACTCATATTGTGCATTACAGCACGGGACATATTTTGCAAATCATATGCTCTTTGAAAACATCTCTTTGAAAACAGTTCTTTGAAAACCATATACTTATAAAACATTTTAATTATGCCAAGCATAATTTCTTTTGAAAGCATAACATAAGATAGGATTGAAATCCTCATAAACATAAATAGACACAAGAACTTTACCGAACTTAGGTGGCAAAAATTCTTATGCAGTAAAATCATAATAACAGTAAGTTTTCATCATAACATAGGATAATATCGAAATCCTCGTAAACATAAGAATTTTACCGAACTTAGGTGGCAAGAATTCTTATGTAGTAAGTCATAATAACAGTAAGATCATAATAACAGTAAGTATACCAAAACATAATTCATGAAATTCATAGGGATCATTTCCATCATAACATAAGATAGGATCGAAATCCTCATAAACATACGCGACAGGAATTTTACCGAACTTAGGTGGTAAATCCTCATAAACATATGGAAAGGCAGGAATTTTACCGAACTTAGGTGGTAAATCCTCATAAACTTATGGAGACACAGAATTCTACCGAACTTAGGTGGTAAGAATTCTTATGCGTAGCAATGATCCAAAACATATAAAACATTATCGTAAAAACATAGGGTATACTTACTTTTCATAAAACATACTTAATTTTCTTGAAAATTGACTTTCACAAGTCACATGACATTTATATGAAATCATAATTTAAATCAATTAATAAGTGCGAGTCTACCTCAAATCCGACGAGTGCAAAGTTGAGCGGGAATGACTTCAATTTCTTTAAATTCTCCGTACGCTTCGTCTTAGCCAATAAGTCACTTTAGTATATCGAATATATAGTTCAAAATGATAAATTATAATTTGAGGACTAAAATTGATGTTTTGAAAGTTGAGGGACTAAAATGAATACTTTTGAAAGTTGAGGGATTAAAATGAATACTTTTGAAACTTGAGCTTAAAATAAAGTAAATCAGCAGGGACTGAATTGATCAGAATTTTAAAATGAAAGGGCTGATTAAAATCATTTAAAACTTAAGGGCTGAAATTGATGTTTTGAAACATGGGGACTGAAATGAATAACTTTAAAAACTTCAGGGACCAAGCTGTAATTTCTGAAAGTTATCAAATATATCTTCTCTTCCTTTCACGTTTCAGATCAAAGAGCCAGGGAGAGAGACGAGAGACGACGGCTGAAAAAAAAACTGGCGATCGACTACTTTCAGTCAAGGTTGCCGCGAGCCAAACGCCGGCGGTGGTTCGGCGATGGTTCGGCCATCATGTGGTGGTGATTTAGGCTAGGTTTTGGTGTTGATTCGAGGTGAATCCAAGGCTCAAGCTCTGATCTAGATTGCGATTTCCGGTGACAAATCCGGTCACTGGCAGTCGGCGTCGAGGTAAGTCTTTGGTTTAGTTGATTTTGGGTTTTTTTGATTTGTGAGGAGCAGTCGTTGGCCTGTGATTTGAGATTCTGCGTGACAGTGATGATTGATGATGTTTGCTGGGTGTTTTGAAAATATGGAATTTAATTGGTGATCTGCAAATTGATGGTGATGGAACTAATTCCGGTGGTGGTTTAACCTGTGGTTTGATAGATGGCTGTGGTGGTTCGAATTGTGCAGGTGATGGGGCCTGCTGTGATTGTGTTTGAAAATTGATTGAAGTTCTTAGAAATGAGGTGGTTTCTGAAATTCTGCAGAGTGTTTGAACGTGAAGGTGGTGGTGGCTGCAAGTGGTGACTGGATGATGGTTATGGTGGTGGCTATGGCTACTGCTGGGTGGAGATGAAATTGGAGGTTTGTGGTGATACAGATACGGTGGTGAATTATAGTGGTTTGGTAGTTTGACAGTGGTGATGCAGATGATGATACATAGGTTTCGTGGTTGTGGTTTGGGGCTGCAACTGGATTGAGGATTGTTGGTTGACAGATTGATTTCAGTGTGATGAATTCGATTGAAGCAGTCTGTTGGTTTGGAGTTCAATCTGGGCAGTAGAAGATGCTTAGCAGTGAATGGCTGTGAGTTAGTGGATTGATATAATGATGGAAAAGCTGTGGTGGTATTAAGGTAGATGGAAATGAAATTGTGATTTGATTAGTGGAGAATTTGGTATAGGAACATAATGATGCTTGGTTTTGCAGTGTGTGGTGAGGGTTGATAGCTGGAGATGGAGATGAAGCTATAAAGTGGATGCACATGGAAGGTTTGGGAATCTTATGAGATTGAAAGTAGATGGGAGTAGGTGGAGGGAATGATGAAAATGGACCAGGTTGGAGTTTTGAATTAGAATAGGTGTAATGTCTATATGATAATTGCTTTGTTTATTGTGGAATTTAGGTGGTGGTTTGAAATGGTCTTGTTGGTGCTCGGGTGTGATTTGTGCAAAGGGAAAGAAAATGGAAAGAAAACAATGAATAATGGAAGACATCATGATTTGTTTGATATGGAAGGATGATGGAATTGTGTAGAGATTAGTTGGAAATGCTTTTGGTGTTTGTATAATGAGATGGAATATGAAATAGATGTAAAATATATATATATATAATGATGATGTTTTTGTATAAGGAATTGTATTAAAACTGATATATTTTGGACTGAAAATAATACTTTGAATAAACAATTAAAATAACATAATTTTAGAAATTCGGAAATTTAATTTAAAATCGAACAAATTCGATATTTCTTGACTTGGCTAGACGAATCCGTCGCGGCGTTGACTTCAAAATAATAAATGAAATAGTAGCGACACGATTTTCTAAATATTAAAATAATTATTTATTGCATAAAAATTCTGGATCGCTATACATTCACTAGCTCCTGTGTCAATTAATATATTTGATCTTTTTATATGCTCTATTCCATTAAAATATTCACCTTCTATTTTCATATTTCCAGCATTTCTATTAAGTTTTATTTCTTTTGTATTACTAGTTTCTCCTAATTGTTTTCTATTAGGTAAACTTGCTGATCTCCTAATTAATCTGCCATCTTCAAATGTTATGTTATTATTAGGGTATTCTTCTTCTCGTAATTTTATGATTTCTGGTTTATTTTTTGTTATAGTAAGTTCATAGTTTCTTGGAACTAAACTTATTTGTTTATCTGGTTCTACAGCTTTACCAAAATCTTTACATTCTTTATGAATTTCAATATATGGTTTTTTAGAATAAATGTTTCCATAATTAGAATTAGTAAATGTGTATAATGCTCTGTATTCTATAGTCATAATTTTATCTCCGGTTCCATTATATCATCTTTATGTAATTTGAAGTGTAATCCTAAAACTTCATTAAAATTTCTATCTTTTAATGATATACAATATTTTGGGTAACATGTAAATATTAGTTTCTTATATGCTAGATTTCCTTCAACTGTTCCTAAATGACTGTCTTTTAAATTTATAATTCTTTCATCATGTAAACTTACAGTTAAAGGTGAATCTAATCCTTCTCTAAATAGGGATTTAAACATTATTTGGATACCTGCTAAGTAAACATATTGAATCTTTTCACTTTGTTTTCTATTGATCTTTGTTAATAATTCTGCAACTGTATTTTTTGTTAAAATATTTAATTTGTGTGTTCCTTGAGTGGTTCTAACATCTATTGCCCTTTCAATTTTATGATATTCATTTATTGCTACTTTTTTTTCTTTTCCATATTCTATCTAATATTTCCCATTTTCCTATTTTCAAATAAAAAGATAATTTTTGTATTTTCCTGAACTTATTATTATCAAAAGTTACATTTAATCCATAACCTTCTATTCCTTCATATTCTTGTTTATTTATGTTATTATTTGCTTCTATTTGCTTCTATTTCTTTATTCTGATTCTGATTCATTACTTTCTGAATCTGTTTCACTTATATAAACTTCTTGATCATAGTATTCTTCAATGTCTGATATTTCACTTAGTTCACTTTCTATTTCTAGATATTTTTTTTTGTAATATTTTAACCTTCTTTTTATTACAATCAGGGCTTATACTATTTCTCCACAATTCCAACATTTACATTGGCTTTTGTCTTTCTTATAAGTTTTATTTTTCTGTCTTTTATTTGGATTATATCTTCTTTTGTAATATCTTCTCTTAGGTTTTATATATTTTTTCCTGAAGTTTCTCAATTTTTTAAACTTTCTATTTTTATATTTTCTTTTATTATTATTTCTTCTTCTTTCAGGGTTACATCCCCATTGAGTAGATTTTTCCATATCTTCACAACATATTCTGGTTAATTTTCCTGATTTCTTTAATAATTGTCTTTGTTGACATATATATGCTAATCTTTCAAATAGGAATTTTATTCTTGATCCTAATGTTCTAGGTGTTCCAGGGTTATCTCTAATAAAATTTTCAAATTCTATTTTAAATTATATTCCCCATGAACCTGGTAATTTATTGTAATACATATCTCTATATACTTCTTGATTTTCATTACTATAGAATTGGACATAATAGTATTCTTTAAACTCACAAGTATATTCTTTGATTTTACACATATCACATATTGTTAAATTTATTAATCTTACTCTTGCATTATCTTTTTCTCTTATTGATTCTGCTTCAGAATTACTTATCCAATTTTCTCCTAAAAATTCATCCGCAATATAATTTACTAACTTTTCTATTCCCTTTCTATCTGGTTTTATTAGTTCCGTCTCTACATTTCTTCTTATTAATGCTTTCGTATCACTACTTATTCCTTCCCACCAATTTCTAACATGTCCTTCAAAAGATGCTACTAAAAAATTTATCATTCTATCAGTATTTTCTCATGTATCATCTTTATTGTATAAAAAGAATAGTATCATTGAATCTGCCCAAGTTAATAAGGCTTTTTTAGTATCTATTTTACAATCCAAATCTAATTTTGTTCCTCCATGATTAATAGGTTTATCATAATTATTATTTGGTTCAAACCTATCTTTATATTTATTTCCCCTAGGTGGTTGTCTATCTCTAATTCTATCATAATATTGCCGGTGTGGTTTACTATATAAGGGTGCATAACTTTCATCTGGATCTGGTAATTCTTGTTTAGAAGTTCCTATAGGAGCAGGGTTAGGTGCTCCTCCAGTATTCATTAAAACTTGGTATTCATCAAAAATTTCTATGCTTAACTGGTCAAAATTTTCTATAAGCAAATCTAATTCTTCATTCATTTTTGTCTCGGTCTTCTTCAATTTTTTCTTCAGCTTTTAGTTTTCCTAAAGTTTTTTCTATAGATTTTTGTAATTCTAATTCTTCCTCTAATATTTTTGGTAATATGTTTCTCCTGAATTCATCATCCATATTTCCTTCTTCTATTATAATTTTTTCTTGTTCGAAATGTTTTTTTCCTATTCTAAGTATTTCTTTTTCTATGAATTTTTTATCTATTTTCTTATCTTTGGTTTTATTATTTTCTTTGAATTCTCTAATTTCTAGTTTTAGTATATTTATATCATTTCTTACTTCTTTTAATTCATTTTTTACTTCTTGAACATCACCTATCAATGATTTTATTAATATTTTTAGATCTTCAATATATTCGCTTATTGACATTTTATACTCTTGATTTTTGAGTTTTTTGTACCTTAAATAGTCTGTCATACATATCATCTATTTTTATTTCTATATTTTTGATTTTTCTTTTATAATTTTTTCGTTTTCATTCTTTCTTATATTCTCATTTAATTTATCTATTTTTTCTAAAATTATTTCAATTTTATCTTGATTAATTAATTCTCTCGACTTTCTTTGAAATTCTTTTAAGATTTCTTCATCTATATTTTTAACTTCTCCTATCATTTCTTTTAATTCCTTGAATTGTATTGTTAGTTTATTTTGAATATTTTGTAATTTTTCTTTGATATTCATATCCTGTATATTTAATTGTTGTAATTCTTCAATGGCTAATTTATCTTGTAAATTTATGTTTTTATATGTTTGCCATAAAAATGCACTTATCCAATTTAATTGCATATTAAGAAATTCATCGGATTCTCCCCATGAGCTTAATGGTTGAAACATAGTTGTATTGGCTCCTTTAATTTGGTAAGATCCTACTGGTAGATTAATATTTTCTATTATTTGTTTTTCAAATTTTATTTCTGGAAATTCTGTCATTAAATTTTTCCTTTGATATGCTCAACTTCTAATCTTAATTCTGTATCATATTTTACTTCTTTACATATCATTATATTATATTCACAAAATTCTTCAATTGATCTTAACATCGTTTTTCTTTGTTGTGATCTATAACTTTTTATGTAATATTTTATTTCTCCAGTTATATCTTATTATTCCATATTGATTTTCTCTTTGTTATTTATGATCATAAGTATATTAGGTAATTGTTTTAGAATTATATTAAAGTATTTTCTTTTATTTTCTAATGATTTTAGTCTTAGAAATCCTTTTCTTTTTATATTTCTTTCTTCTATCATTTGGTCTAATAGATTTCCTCTTTGTTCTATTATTGAATCTAATTTTTTATTTGTTTTCATATCTAGATATTTGATTAATAAGGGTTCTCCTATATGATAATCCATTTCTATAATCTTTGTATAATTCTTCTAGTATATCTTTGTGGATTAAATATAATATTTCGTTTATGATAAAATCTTCTTTTATTATGTAGAAATTTATTAGATCATAAATGTATTTTCTTATATCTTTGTTTAAGTCTCTTAAAGTTCTCAAGATTTCTATTTTATAATTATCGGGTAATATTAATGTATGCATAATCATAAATCTTGATGTATATATTATATATTTATTTTTAATTTGTATTATATAATATTTATTTTTTAGATCTGCCATATGACTCTGATACCAAAGTGAGGGGGTGCTACTATGAGCGAACAAAAATCAAATAAAATTATATAAACAAAATTAATGTAAAGTTTTAAGGACTAAGTTGTAACTTTTGTAAATTAATAGGCTTAGTTGTAATATGGTATTTAAGGGTAAACTTGGTAGTTCCTAATGTTTAAGGCTATTTTAATGAATTGATAAGAATTTTGATTATTTTCACAAAAGGCCAATTTCATTAGGCCATTTCTAAGGTATCCCACTATAAGAAATGGCTATTTAACTAAAAGCATATAGTTTCTTCTATTTGCTAACAGTCAAAAGAAACTCTGGACATTCAAAGTAAACAAATGTAACGTCATATAAAATCTTACTTGAAAACTTCCAAGTAAGCAATAATAAATCCAACAGATACCAATCATTTCCTGCTAAAAATCGAGCGACTACACTTCTCCAATTCGGAAACCCATGCATATTTCAAAGTGAATTCTGTCCCAAAATATTTTTATTTTGCTTGTAGCATAATACTCTTGCAATCTAATAGATATGCTTGCCGGCATAAACAATGATAAGATTAAACTGAATAAAATATAACCACTTGTGGTAAATAAAACAACCATACCAGCACTGCAAGACTGCACATCCTTTAATTCTTTCAAGATGCCCTTCGACGCCATCACTTCACCAAATTAATAATCTTTTCCCCAAAATTTCAAAAGTTACCCATACCTCCAGTGACACCGACGAATGGATTCTTGTAAGTTCTGGTCGGAGATTCAAACATATAGAGAGAAACGATGAGAAGGCCACGGTTTTGAATTTTGAAAATGTGTGCATGTCTATGTGTGTGTGAGAGAGAGAGAGAGAGGTTAAGTCAAAGGGCTTTTCTTTTGGCTTTTCTTCTGTGAAGTTCAAATTTCAAAGTTTGGTCAAATTTGAATTTTTAAGGGTTAAGTATGTAAATACAAAATTTTAATGGGTATATTTTTAAATATCATATATTTTGAAAGATATTTTAACAATACAAAATATATTTATTAAATCAGGTAAAATTAAAAATAAGAAAATTCTGACATACGAAAACGAATTATAACTTTTGCTTCAACCACCAATTCCCAATTTATTAAACCAGTCCCAAAAAAGCAAAAGCCTAAATTACCCAACTGAACCAGAAAAGAATGCAGAATGACAGTGGCCGATGGCGCAAAACAGCAACAGAAAGAAGAAGAGGGCCAATATATACCTATGGCAAACACGCCTGGAACCGGTAAGAAAACAACGACGTCGGCTCTGGCGGAGGCTACTCAATTCCACCATATAGATATAAATATCGGAGACTTCATCACTGAATATTACACCGTCAATTGAAGAACAGTTCAGAATTTTACTAAACTCATCTACAAACATTGTTTCCCTATAAATATGTATTCACTACCAGCATTTTGAGATAGATGAGAGAACAGAGAATGTGAGATGCTGAGAGATAGTGGTGTGTGCAGTGAATGAGAAAGAATATAGATGTGAGTGAAAGAGAAAGTGCACGTGTAAATTCAAGAGAGAGAGTGAGTGAAAGATTCATTGAGTGAAGTGAATTAGAGATATACAGATATTGAGCGATTGGGTTAGAACTTAGAAGTAAGACTGTAAGAGCTGTCAATAAGTAAAACTGACGGTAACTTTGTGTCGCTAATATTAATAACACACTTTTCTTTCACCCAAAAAAAGAGAAGAATTGTAACTTAATTTCAATTTTACAGTTAATTATAATTGTAATTAATTAATTATTGTGATAACTTAATTGTGTATTACAAGTTACTCTAAGTTTTATTTTTCTTTCAAAACTAATTGAATTAGTTATAATTGTAACTTAATTCTAATTTTTTAATTAATTACAATTGTAACTAGTGAGTTTACAAAATATGACATATTTATTGAATGCTAAAACTAATTGAATTAGTTAGAAATTGTAATAAATTACATTTTCATCTTAATTATATATGAAAAATCGCTCAAATTTTATTTTATTTTAAAATTAATTGAATTAGTTACAAATTGTAACTAATTACAATTGTAACTTAATTACAATTACAACTTAATTACATTATGTTATGAATTATACTTTGTAATTAATTAAAATTGTAACTTAATTTCAATTTTGTAATTAGTTATAATTATAACTAATTAATTATTGTTTTAATAGTATGTTACAAATTACTCTAAATTTCATTTTTATTTTTAAATTAATTGAATTAGATACAATTATAACTAATTACAATTGTAACTAATGAATTTTCAAAAATGAAAACTTTAATAATTGCTGAAATTAATTGAACTAGTTACAAATTGTAATTAATTACATTTGCAACTTAATTGTATATTATTTTTCTTTTAAATTTAATTGAATAAGTTACAAATTGTAATTTTAACTTAATTATAATTGCAAATTAATTATATTATGTAATGATTTACAATTTTTAATTAATTACAATTGTAATTTAATTGTCTACTACAAGTTACTTGAAAATTCATTTTCCTTTTAAAATTAATTTAATTAGTTACAAATTGTAAATAATTACTGTTGTAATTAATTACAATTGCAACTTAATTACATTATTTAATGAATTAAATTTGCAATTATAATTTAATTTCAATTATGCAATTAGTTACAATTGTAATTAATGAATTTGCAAAACATGATAGATTTATAAGGCAAACAATAATTCATTGAAGGTTGAACATGGGAAGTCTTCAATTGTAATAATTATAATTGCAATTTATTACAAAAGAATCAAAAGTAATTATTAAAATCAAGCTTTGTATTTGATTGTAATTGTAACTTTATTTCAATTTTACAATTAATTACAATTGTAACTAATTATTTTTGTAAAACATGTCAGATTTTTTGGCTAAAATTAATTGAATTAATTACAAAATTTAATTAGTCACATCCACCTTAATTATAACTACAATTGCAATTTAATTACATTATTATATAATGAATTACAGTTTACAACTAATTACAATTACAACTTTATTTTATTTTTGTAATTAATTACAATTAAATTAGTAAAATTGTGACACATTAGTATAATTTATAATTAATTTATAACTAAGAGAAAATATGAATGATTAAACAAAAAACTTATACAAAAAGAGGCTAAAAGTAATCATCAATTTGCTTTACCTTTTTCTGTGATATTTTTTCTTTGTTTCCTGTTGGTCAATTCATATTCAATTATTTCATTATTTTTAGAACCGTTTGCTTACTTTTCACAATTGTGTGCTTTTGAATAATTTGAAGCAGGTGTGAGCTTAAGGATATTTACATTTATCTAGCCTCAAGGATTTCGGGGATTAAGAAGACTCCTGTTTTGACAATGGCCGAACTCCTGAAGGCCAAAGGAGCAACTAGGTTATGCATGGGCACCAACAATGGAGAAGAGTTGTGGAACAATCTCTGGTACTTGAATCCATTGTTGGCTAAAACTGAAAAATTTAATCAATTTAGTAATTTGCAATTTTTGGCACCATCTCTGGTACTTGAATCCATTGATGCACCTTAGGGACACAACAATGGCGACACTGGAGGCGGAGACTGAGATTAGGCAAGGAAAACCATGACCAAAAAGAGGAAGAAGAACTTGAAGAGCTCCCTCGGATCCTTTTTTCGGAGGTCTACTAGTTTTTTTCAAGGGTTTTCTTGAAGTGGAGCTGGATTATGGTGTTTAGGGCTTGGAGGGCTGTTTCTTTGGGGATTACAGTGTGGTGGTGGTGGTGGTGGGCAGAGATGGTCGTACTCCTCCCCAAGTCCATTTTCTACTAGTGTTGAGATAGATATGAGTTTTATAATCAACACCCGATTTTGTTAAATAGTTCTTAATGTCCTGATTTATAATAACGAAATTTTATTACCATGGTTCTGGGTAATTTTCCCAATTTTTAATTGGACCTATATTATTACTCTTCTCCAGCAACCTTCATCTGGGCGAGAATTTGGGCCGGATTTTTGGTAGCAACTTTCTTACTTTTATATAGTAACTTTTATATAGAAAAATAAATAGATAATAAATGGATAGATACCGATATTGATTCTGTGGTATTAATTTCTTTTGGGTTAATAGCACAAAACATCCCAACATTTGACATGTATTGTGCAAAACGTCCCAACGTTTTGATTTTTGACGCTAAACGTCTCAACCTTTACAATTTTTGGTAGAAGACATCCTTTCTGTCAATTTTAACCCCATTTCACAAATTGAACAGTAAATGTCAAGGGCATTTTCGTCCAAAAAAAAGCAGCCCATTCATACTTGGGTAATTGGCACAAAACGTCCCTACGTTTGACACTTATTGTGGAAAAACGTCCCTACGTTTATTTTTTTGGCGAATAACGTCCCTACCTTTATTTTTTTGGCGAATAACGTCCCTACCTTTAAATTTTCTTGTTCATTAGTCCCCAAATTTTACTTTTCTTTCAATTTAGTCATTCCGTATTTTATTTAAAGGTAATTGTCTTCAAACGTGTATAACTTTTGATCTACAACTCCGAATTGCACTCCGTTTTTTGCGTTGAACTCCAAATTCAACCATCTTTCTTATGATGTATCATGTGCTCATTTATTAAACATTTCGTTTTGACTTTTGTATAGTAAATACTTATTTTGTTATGGCATAATTGATTGACGTAAATTGATTTCTGTAAATTTTATTGAAACAGTGAAATTTTAATTTTAGTGTGTGTTCGGCGGCCAGCGAAATTTATAAATTGGATTTATTTGACTTTATAATCTTTTTAAGGTAAAATATTTGGTTAAAAATTGTTATGTTTAGCCCCTAAAATTAGAGAGGATGACATCTCAAGGCCCATGGGAAGGGAAGAAAAGGCCAAACTACACAGCAAATCAAAAACTGCAGGTCAGAGTTCAATTGTCTGCATGAGATCACCATAACCACTTAAGGCAACTTGGATAACAAATTTTGATAGACCTGAAACATGACAAGCATCAGACCTTAGATTCTGAATGTAAAACTGATGTGTTCATTATCGATAGGAAACAGTATCTTAATTGTTTTTTTTTTTTTTTTTTTTTTTTTTTTTTTTTTTTTTTTTGCTCTAGACGGGCCTAAGTTTAACTCACAAGACAAATATCATTTGCAATACCGTTTAAAGTTGGTATCACTTCAGTAAGTCTTTTGAGTGATCCTCATATCTTAATCTGAAACTTGGAGGGAGCAGTTAAAAAATGACTAACTTTTGAAAACCTAACTCACCCCATCAAAAGTGTAAAATATTATTCCTTCACTGTTAAATAAGATTTCCCTCTGTTCGAACCTGCATACATTATCAGTTCACTAAGAATTTCATCACAATTCACTGTTTGTCCTTATCGTTCGTCATCATCATATTTTATGTGAGGGCATCTTCACCAGAATTAATACATGTAATGAACAGCAAAAGATAGCAACAAACAAATTCCTGGTGACAAAACCTATATTTTCGACTGACACTTGTGGTTAGTCAATTGGTTACAACATTATTTAATACAGTCTCTCCACTATTAGTGCATTCTTGTTTGTAGGTAATGACTGGATTAGAATGTCAAAACTTAATTCTTAGAGTTTCTCTGAATTGTTGAAACTTTGCTTCTGGAAATTCTTTGGTGAATATATAAGCAACCTTCTATTCAAACTTGTAGAACACCATCTTAACTTCTTTGGTGAATATATAAGCTATCGTTGCACTGATCGGAATCAGAAGATTACGGACCAAAACATGCCAACTGGATGGGAGCGATTCACCGTTGTTCTGACAGACGCGTTAGAAGAGTTCTGCATAAGCAATTGACACTGATAATTGTCAAGTAGCGATATAACTTCTGCTACCCCAAACAATACCCTGCTATCAACCAGGGAAGAGATTCCAGGACAATGTTGCTTTACAATTGCCCACTACTCCATACATTGTTTCTTGTTTGTCTGGTTTATCCAGCTGCCTTGAGAATAATTGTTCAAGTTCTGTAAAGAGGAGGGTTAAATTTAGTTAAAGAAGCGGTAAAATGCAGACAATATTCAGAGAGCATTTAGACAAAACCCGTGTCATTCCAAACATCGCAACCAATAAAATACAATACAAGAAATATTCAAAGAGGTTTTCACAAAAAATCGATTTAATACTAGACATCATAACCAATAAAAGTAGAAGAAGAATGCACTTGCAAAGTCTTATTATTATACAAGGGGAAAAGGCCTAGCAAAATTTATAATGTGATATCTGCTTGATATATCAGCAAAACCCATGGTGCACAAAAGATATTTTGATTGAAGAATTTCCCTCTTTGTAGATGAGAAAAATAAATATTTCCACTTAATGGAATAGAGAGATTATGCTCATAATCAAAAACGAAAGGGACAAATGAAAAAGCTAGCAAATAGGATCCATCACATTTATATTTAAATGAGCTTTATTGCTTTGAGTAGCAACTGGAACAAACAAATGAACAGTCACATCATTAGCAATATAAGTATATCCGTATATCGATTGGTCCAATTTTTTCTGTCATGACTAAATGAAATAAGCTCCTTCATGCTATTGACAACTTTAGCTATCCGTTGGAAAAGCAATTAAAATATTAACCGCTGAAGCATTTAAACAAACACATTACCATTATGTTCTTCACTATTGTTTTTTGGGCCTTTTGGCTTCACACACCAGAGAACACTCTCACTAAATTCAACAAAATCCACTAAATGTCTCATAAACTTGGGAAAAAAAGAAAAAAGAAATCAATAAATAATTTCATAAGCCATTCAAGAAGCTGCAAGACCAAAATTCATGCCATTTAGCAACGAATCGATAAGCAATGTAACGAATCACTTAAAAAAACATCTTCCGTGCATTGTCTCAATTACTTCAACGTTTTATGTTCCAATATAATCAAAGATCCAAATAGCTTTTCTAACTCACGGTTTGGATGAGGAATTTGTTTTGTTCTCCAGATACTATGAACTCAGTTTATTCAATTGGGATTTCGAAAGGCATTTAAAGACTTTTTTCAATTGATCTTTTTATAGTAATGCTACTCTATCACACCTCCACACCAGCTGTCATCCCCCTCACGTGGGGATGGGGTCACTCATTATGAGAGCGGCCCTACAAACTACATGTGAGGGTGTGACTCCTAGTGTGGTAAAAATTGTTAGATAAAGTAACATTATTTCATTTTTTAATGAATTTTATTGACTTTTATGAATTTGTATAAACTTTTAAAGACTTTGGTGGATATTTATTTAAAAGACTTTCATGTACTTTCAAAGACTTTTGTAGATTGATTTAAAAGACTTTCAAATACTTTCAAAGACTTGTACATGCTTTTATTTTTTAATTGAAAAACTTGAACATCATTAGATTAATTTTTGTATGATGTGAATATGAATCATTAATAATAATTATATGTCAAGTAAATTACAAAAAAAAATAAAAAAATACAGCATGAGAGATATAAATAGTTTTAAGACAGAGAAATATTTGTGATTAAAAAATGAGGGAAAATAAAATCGCGTTTGACATAAAAATTGTATTATGTTCATCAAATTTTTTGAATATACAAATTTTTATAGATTTCGATTGATTTTTAATTAATATTTTTAAATATACAAATTTCTCTAGAGAAAATTCTAGAATTACTTTGTTTAATTATTATTTGTATTGATACAACTTTATTATTGTTTTTCTATAAAATCTTATAAAATGTTAGTTGGATTTATTTTCAAAGAAAAATTGAAAAAAAAAAACTATGAAAAAGAAGAGAGCCAAAATATAAAGAATATTAAAAAGAAAAAAAATATAACAAGCTGAAAAGAAGAAAAATAATGATTTGTTCAGTCGTATATTTCTAAATAGAACATGAAAGTATATAAGAAACAAAATTACAATTTGAAAAATTAAGATTTTTTTTGAAAGTCTTTCAAAATCTTAGAAGTTAATGAGACAAATTAAGAGATTTTGTGGTTGTACTTTCTGTTTAGAAGTTAATACATAAAATATTTCGTAGGAGTATTTAAAAGTCATTGACATTTTGAATAACATATGACTTTTAAAAACTTTTAAAAGTCTTTTTATAATAAACCATGACACTTATGGACTTTTAGAATGTCAATTAAAATCTATATTAAATAATTCAAGATTTTTATGGAGTCTCTCATGTCTAAATTGAATACACCCAAACTTTTCAAATCCTTTAAAATCTTTAAAAGTCTACATTGAATAAACCCCTCCTAAGTACATTCAATTCCAAGCCACGTTTATCTATACATCTATACATCTTTATCTTTATAATAATATATAAAGGTTGGGTAGTTTTTAGAAATAATTTTCCACCCATTTTTCGTTTCCATAAATAGTAAGTTCCTATAAAATTAAACAATGCGAATGTAAATTAGATTAGTGTGAATGCAAAATAAATGTATGTCAAATGTGAATGGAAAATCTGGATAAATGTGAATATATATATATATATATAATGGTTGATATTTTTTTAATCAATTTTAATTTTATTATTAACACTAATACTGAATGAGTTTAATTAATATTATTAGTCATCAGTATTAAAGTTATTTTTTAAATACTATTTATTTATTTATTTGTTGTTCTTAATATTATAAATTCTTGTGTAACTATCAATATAAAAATTGTGTTTTAATTATTAATGGGCAAATTATTTGTTATCTTTAATATTAAAAATCATATTTTTTAAAATCTATATGTGGTTAAAAAAATGTGTTTCTTATAAATAATTTATAGAAAAAGTTATTGAACGAAGACTAATATTAAATAATTAATGTTTTGATTTCTTTTTAGTTAATAATATCAATAGAATGTTTAATATTTTTTTAATCATTCTTAATTTAATAATTTTTTAAAGATTACAGGGTATAAGATTTTTCGTATAATTTCTTGATCTCCAACTTTACTCAGTTGTTGACTATTTGACTTTGATTTTTTGAAAATTGTTTTTCTGAAAAATGATTTTTTAGAATGTATAGTTAAAAAGTAATATGAAAAATTGTAAAAAATAGTTTTTTAAAGAATGTGTGATTGTGATTGAATGTTCAGAAAAATTGATTCTCGAAAAATCAATTTCATATGGGTAAGTGATAAAGTACTATATCTTGTGGGTTAAACAACCGCGCCGCTTTTATAAATCGAGAAGCATAGATGATTTCTTAGTATATAAAGTTAAATATATGTGCGATATACATTCATTAAAATTTAATCAAAACTAACATTTCATGTTACTTAATTTTCTACATTTGTTTAAATACATGACCACATGTATTCAATTTGTAATGTTAAAGTAAATATGAATGAAATATTTTTTTAATAAATTTAAATATTGAATATTGTAATAAAATAGTTAGTACCAATTCTAATAGTACTATTCGGATAGTGATTAATTGTTTATGATAATCTAGAAATTATATTTTGAAAAGATTAATTACATCAATAATCATTAAAATTGAATTGTTATGCAAATGGTCATTGAAATATATAAATATATATATTTTAGGTAGTAAGTTATTTAAGTTCCTTACTATTACAGTTGTAGCGCAACTTAAAAAAAAAAATGGCTCCTATTCAGTACACTTTATTCAAACCCTAATTTTTTAAAAATTATTTTCAACTAACATTCTATTAATAAAATAATCTACATATAAATTAAAAAAAAAACATATTTTTTAACAGCTCATTGTACCAAAATTTATTGTTAGAAACTACATTATTTGAAATAGTGAGTCTCAAACAGGTGCTTAAGTAACAACAATATTCTTTAATTTCAAAATTACCAATTCAAAACAACATTTAAAGATATTTTCTGGAGCGGTAACCATACGAACCGTAAAAAATATTAAAATACGTGTAATTGTACATTTTTTGTAATTAATTTTCTTCTTTCGTTTCTCATTTTTAATTAAATATTCATTTCATATGTTAACATATAAATTCGATATATGTTAGTAAGAAATGACCGTGCATCGCACGGGTATAACACTAGTATATATAATAATAGGATAACCGTCACCATTTTACGCACGTAGTTTCCCGCCCATTTTCATTTGGCATTTTAGGAAATTTCTTATTTTTATCAATTTATTTTAATACATTGATTAGGAGAGTTCAATTAATGCTAGTAAATAATTTGTGAATTTGTGAAGAAAAAAAAATCTATAAAAAGTCAATTTATAGAATTTTTTCTTTTGATATTTTTTGCATTATTTTCAAATCGAAAAATATACAATATGAGTGTCAAATCTCAGATCTCATCGAGTAGTTTAATCCAAGCTAAAAAATGAGAGCAAATTCTAAATATATCATTTGTAAAATCGTCTTAAATACTAAAGGTAAAATTTATGCTTATATTTTTTTTACTTTTTCCAACATCCAATCTTTTTAATTTATCTAATTTAAGTCCTAAAATGATACATATCATTTCTTACCTAAATTCAATTTGACCTAAATGATTAATTTCGAATCTTTTCTTATGAAATTGAAAGAAATAATAGATATCCGATCTTTCTAAATAAATTCAATTAAATCATTTAATTTTTTAATACTTTAAGTTTCAATAAACCTATTGGTTTAATTTGTAAAATAGAAGGTGTTAGCAAAATCGTTCTATTTAAAAATAAAATATGTTATAAACGTTTATTTAACATGCACAAAAATAGTATGTTCAATTGTGAAAAATGAGTTTTAAAGAATGTTTGGTTGAGAATGAACATTGAAAAAAATTATTTTTGAAGAATCATTTTTATACGAATAAGTGATAAAGTCTTATGTCTTGTGGGTTAAGCCTCCATTTATAAAATGAAATGTATTGGAGATTTTTTTTTTTGTTTATAAAGTTAATTGTATTTGTAATATTCATTCAATAAAATTTAATTAAAATTTGTATTTCATATTATTTCATTTTCCGAGTTGAAGATTGTAAATATTTCAACTGTAGAAATCAAATAATGGTGAACTCGACTTTAGTCATCAAATCAAAATTGTAAAGTATAGAATAAGTCACATGTCGATATCTGACTTATTCTACATAGACTAAGAAAACTGGTTAATGAATAATTAGCTATTAAAAGAAATATGCAAATCATAATTTTATATTTCTTTTCTGAGTATTTTTCATTATATATGAGTGCACAATTTATGTAGGACATTGTATTTTTAAAGCATATTCAATAAATATTTGTCAATTATATCTTTCGTACATCGCACGGGTGCGATTACTAGTTGTCACTAACACAAGAAAAAAAATGACACGTGAAAATTCATCCGGAGAAAAATGATTAACTCATCAAGCTATGATTTCAAAATATCAGCAATTAACTTAGCTCATATAAACATCAAGTACAAACTTTAAAAGGAACTCATCATGTTAAGTACATAATTACACATATTGATGTGATTCTTGTTGGGGAATCACGGGATCTCGCGGAAATTGAATTAAATACTTGGAAAGTTCCAAATCCAGATTAATTGACGATAACAATATGACTCGACACTCACGGCTCAAGAACCAAGGATGTATCAAATCCAAGACCCGTTAAGATGCGGAATGAAGAACCATAAAGGGGTGAACGCCACAAAGGTTGTCAAATCCTTTGATAAGTTCAAGGAGTTCAATCAAGAACGAAAAAGAATAGGGATAAACTCACCTAATTCAAGCAATCTCATTAATCATCAAAGTTGTCTCTTTACAATGACAAAGAAAACATAATATAACCTAAAAACGCATCCAAAATTAACCCTAGCCGCAAAACACAAATTAAAACGCGGCGGGATTTACGGCTGTGAAAATCAACCTTACGGCCGTAATTGACCCTCGGGTCCAAAACTGCTTTTTACTCTTATGGCCGTGACATTGGTTCTTACGGTCGTAAGACACCTTCTGAATAAAAACTGTATAACTCCATTACGGCCGTGAATTGATTGTTACGACTGTGCGATAGCAAAGTTACGGCCGTAACTCCCAGACCTTACGGCCGTAAAAGGTCCTCTGAATTCTTTTCTCCTTATTCTTTGACCCAAATGCCTTGTAACGGTTTTGGCGCATCCCCCATATTGTCATGCATTGAAAATGGAGTATTTGACCATGCATTTGAATATTCATCAACCCAAGCTTGCATAAACCCCTGCATTGCTTGCTTGATCTTCTTAGCCCTCTGCCTCGTTATTGGTCCCACTGGTCCATGCAACGGGGTCTTACTCGTTGGGCCACTCAGGTACTCATCATTCCCTCCCTTTTGAAAAGGATTCGTCCTCGAATCATCACCTGCATCAAACAAAGAGAGATCAGCAACGTTAAAAGTAGCCGATATATTATACTCACCTGGGAGATCCAACTTATAAGCATTGTCATTGACTCTCTCAATGACTTGAAATGGTCCATCCCCTCTAGGCTGCAGCTTAGATTTCCGTTGTGTTGGAAAACGTTCCTTTCGCATGTGAACCCATACCCAGTCACCGGGTTCAAAAATCACCTGCTTTCTGCCCTTATTCGCATGGGACGCATAGTACTCATTCTTCCTTTCTATTTGTAGCCTGACCTTTTCATGGAGTGACCTCACAAGCTCGGCTTTCTTCTTGCCATCTAAACTGTTCCTGTCATCTACAGGTAAAGGAATTAGGTCCATAGGGGTTAGTGGATTGAAGCCATACACAACTTCAAACGGAGAGTAAGTAGTAGTAGAATGTATAGCCCTGTTATAAGGAAATTCCACAAATGGTAAACATTCCTCCCAACTTTTCAAATTTTTATTTATGACAACACGCAAGAGTTGTGTTAACGTCCTATTGACTACTTCTGTCTGGCCATCCGTTTGAGGATGGCATGTAGTGGAAAACAATAGTTTAGTACCCATTTTTCCCCACAGAACCTTCCAGAAGTAACTAAGGAATTTGACATCTCTGTCAGATACTATACTCCTAAGCACCCCATGTAGTCTGACAACTTCCCTAAAGAATAAGTCTGCTATGTTCACGGCATCATCAGTCTTATGGCAAGGAATGAAGTGTGCCATTTTACTAAACCTATCCACCACCACAAATATGGAATCTCGACCTTTGTTTGTCCTAGGCAATCCTAAAACAAAATCCATGGATATATCTACCCAAGGTTCACTAGGAACAGGTAAAGGGGTATACAACCCATGTGGCAAAACCTTAGACTTAGCCTGTTTACAAGTTATGCATTTATCACAAATTTGGTGAACATCCCGTTTCATCCTAGGCCAATAAAAATGTTCCTTTAATGTTTCCAATGTTTTAAAAACACCAAAATGACCCATCAAACCACCACCGTGAGCTTCACGTACTAACAACTCACGCATAGAACAGTTAGGCACACATAATTTATTTTCCTTAAACAAATAACCATCATGTCTATAAAATTTATCAAATGCTCCCTTTTCGCATGAGACATAAATAGTGGAAAAATCATGATCGTTAGCATACAAATCTCGAACATATTCAAATCCCAACAATTTAGCATTCAATGAATTAAGGAGCACATACCTTCTTGACAACGCATCGGCAATTATATTTTCCTTACCGTGTTTGTATTGAATGACATACGGAAAAGTCTCCACAAACTCCATCCATCGAGCATGTCTTTTGTTCAACTTACCTTGCCCCTTGAGGTGCTTTAAAGACTCGTGATCCGTGTGGATGACAAATTCTTTTGGCCAGAGGTAATGCTTCCAAGTTTCCAAGGCCCTGACAAGAGCATAAAGCTCCTTATCATACGTTGAATAGTTCAACGCTGCCCCGCTCAGTTTTTCACTGAAATAAGCTATCGACCTCTTTTCCTACATAAGAACGGCTCCAATCTCTATTCCTGATGCATCACATTCAACCTCAAAAGTCTGGTTAAAAATAGGTAATGCTAAGACTGGTGCAGAACATAGCCTATCTTTAAGCAATTTGAAGGCATTTTCCTGTGCATCCTCCCAATGGAAACCCACTCTTTTTAATTAACTCAGTGAGTAGTGTGGCTATTGTACTGAAATCTTTCACAAACCTCCTATAAAAACTTGCTAACCCATGAAAACTCCTTACCTCAGTTACACTCTTAGGTGTTGGCCATTCTCTAATAGCTAGGATTTTCTCCTCATCAACCTCAATACCATCCTTACTAACAACATAACCAAGGAATATGACCTTATCTATGCAAAAAGTACACTTTTTAAAGTTAGCATACAATTTTTCAGTGCGTAAAACCTCAAGTACCAACCTTAAATGATCAACATGCTCATCTACATTCTTACTATAAACTAAAATGTCATCAAAATACACGACCACAAATTTGCCAATGAAAGCCCGTAAGACATGGTTCATCAACCTCATGAATGTACTAGGTGCATTGGTGAGGCCAAACGGCATAACTAACCATTCATAAAGCCCGTATTTGGTCTTGAATGCAGTTTTCCATTCGTCTCCCTCTTTCATGCGTATTTGGTGATACCCACTTTTAATGTCAATTTTACTAAAGACACATGAACCATATAATTCATCAAGCATGTCGTCTAACCTAGGTATAGGATGTCGATACTTTATCGTGATATTGTTGATAGCTCTACAATCCACGCACATCCTCCAGGTTCCATCTTTCTTGGGCACCAATAAGATCGGCACAGCACACGGGCTCATTCTTTCTCGAACATAGCCCTTGCTCAACAGCTCCTCGACTTGCCTTTGAAGCTCCCTTGTTTCTTCCGGATTGCTCCTATATACAGGCCTATTTGGAATAACAGCACCTGGAACAAGATCAATCTGGTGCTCGATGCCCCGAATTGGTGGCAACCCACTAGGTATGTCGTCTGGGAATACATCTTCAAATTCCTGTAAAAGAGAAACAGCTAAATGGGGGAGGGAAGAGTTAGTGTCATCGATTGCAAGGAAGGATTCCTTGTACATTAATAAGACCAACGGTTGGTGGTCAAGGACAGCTCTTTTGATTTCACACTTTTTGGCAAGAAAGCTCACTTTGGTTTTCTCTCCTCTTTCTTTTCTGGCACTCGTCACTCCCTCTCCTTTTTCTGGGGCGGAACCCCCAACTCTCTGTTTTTCTCTCAGCTCGCCTTTTTCTGGGATCGTGGTCCCAACTCTCATTTGAACACTCAGCTCTCCTTTTTCTGGGATCGTGGTCCCAACTCTCTTTGTCTTCTCTTCCTCACTCTTTAATTTCAACTGATCTTCGTAAACTTGTTGCGGAGTTAATGGCATAAGTCTGATACTTTTTCCATCCTTTGTAAAACTGTACCTGTTTTTGTACCCGTCATGTACCACCCTCTTGTCATATTGCCATGATCGACCCAACAGGATGTGTCCAGCATGCATTGGAACTACATCACAAATTAACTCATTCTCATACTTCCCGATAGAAAGGTTGATCAACACCTGCTTATTCACTTTGATCTCACCGGACTCATTCAGCCATTGTAATTTATAAGGCCTAGGGTGTTTGATTATGGGTAAACACAATTTCTCAAAAAGAGTGGTACTAACCACGTTGGTACAACTCCCCCCATCAATTATCAAACTACACACTTTATTATTAACAAAACATCTAGTATGGAATATGTTTTCCCTTTGCTCACCCGACTCCTCCATCTTAATTTGGGTACTAAGAGCACGCCTAGTAATGAGGGACTGAGCTACAACATAATCTCCATCGTCACAATCACTAGCTTCTTCTAAGGCAGGCATATCCTTAAACTCATCATCATCCTCAAACTCATCCTCCGATACAACCACCCCATTTCGCACAAGCATTATTTTTTTGTTCGGGCATTGTGATGCAATGTGTCCGATTTCCATACACCTAAAACACTTGATGTCCCTACTCCTAGGAGGTTGAGAGTTAGAAGCGGGGTTACCTTTATTGGCAGATTCCTCTCGAGCCTTCGGTGGTTCTGGTTTTCCTTTTGGAGCAGCTCCTTCAGTTTTGTTATTTCCACTCCACGTAGGTTTCCAAGGAGTAGATCCCGAAGAGTATTTTGCTGTCCCTTTCCTCAGTTTCCTTTCCACCTTCATCGCCATGTGCAACATCTCCTCCAGCTCAACATAATGTTGCAGTTCTATAACATTTGCAATGTCTCTGTTCAAACCACTCAAAAACCTGGCCATTGTGGCCTCCGGATCCTCCTCAATATTTGCTCGAATCATAGCGATCTCCATCTCGTTATGGTATTCTTCTACACTCTTCGAACCCTGAGACAGAGTTTGGAGTTTCTGGTACAAGTCCCTATAGTAATGGTTGGGCACAAACCTTTTTCTCATCAAACCCTTCAACTCGTTCCAGGCCTCAAAAGGTCATTCACGGTTCCTCCTCCTACTTGTCACTAATTGATTCCACCACACAAGTGCATAGTCTGTGAATTCTATAACCGCCAACTTCACCTTTTTCCCCTCTGAGTAGTTATGGCACTCAAAAATCAGTTTTACCTTCTTCTCCCACTCAAAGTACACCCCCGGATCACTTTTCCCTTGGAAAGCTGGTATGGACATTTTAATGTTTCCTAAGCTTCTATCCATCCCATCATCATCCCTATTTTCACGCCTATTTCCACTTCCACGCCGACCACCACGACCTCTTCTCCTACCCAAGCTAGCCACTGATACACTTTCACTATCATCGTCAACACTATCTCCTATCTCAACATCATCATCATCCCAAACTCTATTCCTAGGATTATTTTCATACCTTTGCGGCTTCCGGATATTAGGAGCCGGATGCGGTTGCTCTCTTCGTAGTTGGGCAATTGCTGCACTATGCGTGTCCACGGAGTTTTTGATCTCCCCCAACTTCGCATCCCACCTCTCGAATCGTTTTTCCAGCATTGCAAGGAAGTGGAACTGTTGGTTATCCTCCCCTGTCGATGATGCGTCCTTCTGTGACATGGTTAGTGATCAAAAGAAAAGAAATAATTTTCAAGAAAATATATCCTCACGTGTTTAGCACTCGTGTTTTCACTCTATTTGGCTTTTTCCCTCTATTGATCTCACCACTCTGCCTTTTTCCTCTCTATCCCTTTTCTCAAGTTCTTAAAGAACCCACCAAACTAGTCACGGACTTGGTCCTTGTGGAATTAACCCAAGGTGCAAGATACAAACAGATGAAAAGAAGATTCGATGGAATATTGGACTCAAGAAAATTGATGTAACTGGAATTGAAAGAATTTGAAAGCAGTGATGGATGACGAAAACTACTAAGAATGTGGAAAAAATAAAAGGTATCAAGAAATGTCTTCTTGAATATGGAATTGTGTTCTTGATCGTGCTCTTCAATAATAATCACTTTTTTTTTTTTATCTGAATTTCATACTTTTTTTTTTTGACTAATCAAGAACAATCAATAATAAAAAAAGTGAAACTACGACCAATCTTGAAATAGTGAAGAATTTCAAGAAACCCAAGAATCTATTATCGATTCAATGATGGCTCAAGAACAATGAAATCTAATGAAGAAAAAAAAATTGAAACAAAACAAGAGTTATACCAAAACCTGGATTTAATGTCAAGCTCTGATACCAAATGATGTGATTCTTGTTGGGGAATCACGGGATCTCGCGGAAATTGAATTAAACACTTGGAAAGTTCAAAATCCAGATTAATTGACGATAACAATATGACCCGACACTCACGACTCAAGAACCAAGGATGTATCAAATTCAAGACCCGTTAAGATGCAGAATGAAGAACCATAAAGGGGTGAATGCCACAAAGGTTGTCAAATCCTTTGATAAGTTCAAGGGATTCAATCAAGAACGAAAAAGAATAGGGATAAACTCACCTAATTCAAGCAATCTCATTAATCATCAAAGTTGTCTCTTTACAATGACAAAGAAAACATAATATAACCTAAAAACGCGTCCAAAATTAACCCTAGCCGCAAAACATAAATTAAAATGCGGCGGGATTTACGGCCGTGAAAATCAACCTTACGGCCGTAATTGACCCTCGGGTCCAAAACTGCTTTTTACTCTTACGACCGTGACATTGGTTCTTATGGCCGTAAGACACCTTCTGAATAAAAACTGCATAACTCCATTACGGCCGTGCGATAGCAAAGTTACAGCCGTAACTCCCAGACCTTACAGCCGTAAAAGGTCCTCTGAATTCTTTTCTCCTTGTTCTCTGACCCAAATGCCTTGTAACGGTTTTGGCGCATCCCCCATATTGTCATGCATTGAAAATGGAGTCTTTGACCATGCATTTGAATATTCATCCACCCAAGCTTGCATAAACCCCTGCATTGCTTGCTTGATCTTCTTAGCCCTCTGCTTCGTTATTGGTCCCACTGGTACATGCAACGGGTCCTTACTCGTTGGGCCACTCAGGTACTCATCACATATACACTATTTTTTTTGCTACAACAGTAAAAGAACGTAAAACATTCTATAAATCCACGAGTATAAAATTCAAAATGGGCTCTTCACATAAATACACTATTTATAAGGATCAAATTGAAATATACTTAAAATTTATAAAACTTAAAAATTACTTATAAAAAAATTGAAAAAACTGAAAAACACTTATGATACTTTTCACATATTTTAGTATCACAGTATGATACTTATTATTAAGTTAGAATCACAGTATGATATTTATAATACTTTTCAATTTTTTTAGTATCATATTATGATACTTATGATATTTTTTCAATTTTTTTAGTATCATATTATGATACGTACGATACTTTTCACTGTGTAACGCCCCGAATTCCGTGGAGCTCGGGACGCCATGTCATCCTTTAAATCTGATTTTATTGCGAAAATAATTAAAAATTTCAAACATCATATTTATTATTTGAAACCTTTGAAACAACATTTTTGCGGAAGAAATGAATTTATAAAACATCACATCCATTGTTTAAAAGTTAAAGCGGAAACTAAATTTTAATCAATTTGATTAAAACAATTCATAAAAATTAAATCTTAAGTTTTAAAGTAAAGTAACGATAAATAATTAAATTGACGACATTTATGAAACTTGACTTAAAAGAAAAATTAACATTATTTTTGATTTGCCAACCCTGTCATTTCATTCGCCGTCAACTCCGTCATCTGCAAAATTTTGTTTTGGAAAACATGAGTATTTCATAGAAATACTCAGTAGACTCGCGCACAATAATCATTTAACATTATAAATTAAAACATATAGTCATGATATTCAAGTCTCAGGTATCTAACGATCACCAGTATTCTCATGAACATACAAGTTTAAGTCTCATGCATTTAAGCAAGTAAATTCTCGTAACATAGTCTCATGCTTAGAAAAGCAAGTAATTCTCATGAACACAATCATACATGCTAAACTTATAATCAAAATAATTATCGATGCGCACTTTTGAAAAACATAAATTTGTAGATTAGAGTCTACCTCAAATCACGAGTTTGAAAGTTAAGCAAGAAAGTTCACGTTGGTCTTCTAACTATCCAAGCGCCTCGTCTAGCCAATAGTAAATAAACCTTAAAGTGGTATTTGGAAATCAAATGTTTCAATTGAAAGAGTTTTAAAAGAAGAAATAAAAGTTTAGGGATTAAAATTAAAATCAAACATAGTTGGGATTTGAAAATAGTTGAAATCAAAATAAATGATTTGCAAAAGCTTATGAGTTGAATAAAATATTTTAAAACCAAAAGATCAAAATAATACTTTTAAAAACTAAAGGGGACTGGCAAGGAGTATTTTCGAAACTTAATAGGGCTGAAATAAGTAACTTTAAAACTGAAGGGGCTGAATTAAAACATTTTAAAACTTGAGACTGAATTAAAAAGCTTTGAAATCATGAGGGCTAATTAATAAAACTCTTTTAAAACAAGGGCTGAAATAAAATGTATTAGGAATAAGAGATTGAAGTTTGATACTTTTAAAAACTGAAAGGACTGAAATAAATATTTTCAAAACTTGGGGCTGAAACTTATTACTTTCAAAATTGGGCACTAAATTGGGCTTTTCGAAAAATTAGTGGGCTGACTTATAAGATTTTAAATCTGCATGGATTGAATTAAATACTTTTCAGAAATAAGAGGAATAACCTATAATTTCAAGAAATTAATAGGGCTGAATAAAATGTTTTAGAAGTCAAAGACTGAAGTTAACACTTTAAAAACAGAAGGGACTCGAGGGATAATTTACAAAAATCAAAACAATTAAAGGAGCAAATTTCTCTCTCTATTTGGTAAAACAGAGGAGAGACCGAGAGATGGTGATCGATCCATCTCTCCTTGGGACAGCCGGCGCCATTCACCGGCGATGGTGCGTTTGGAATTTTCGTTCGGTTGGAAGTCATGGAGGTGGTGGTTGTGAAATAAATTCTTGATTTGGGTGTGATGTGGGAAACGGGGTGGTGGTGTTCCGATGGTGAAGGGTGGTGATGGTTCATGGACTGAGGGAAGGTGATGAGGAAGAAAAATGTGCTTAATATGAAAAATGGAAGTTGGGGAGGAATTTATTTGGGGAAATAACAATCATCCATGAATGTGTAGAGCTTGATACTTGGAAGAGGAAAATTTATAGGAAGAAAGAAAAGATAATGTGAAGTGGAAGATTGTAGTAATAATTGGGCAAGAAAAATGTGCTTAATATGAAAAATGGAAGTTGGGGAGGAATTTTTGGGGAATTAACAATCATCCATGAATGTGTAGAGCTTGATACTTGGAAGAGGAAAATTTATAGGAAGAAAGAAAAGAAAATGTGAAGTGGAAGATTTTAGTAATAATTGGGCAAGAAAAATGTGCTTAATATGAAAAATGGAAGTTGGGGAGGAATTTTTGAGGAATTAACAATCATCCATGAATGTGTAGGGCTTGATACTTGGAAGAGGAAAATTTATAGGAAGAAAGAAAAGAAAATGTGAAGTGGAAGATTGTAGTAATAATTGGGCTTAAGGAGTGATCATGGGAAATATAGAACTTGTTTAGAAATGTGATTGAATGGAGTTGTCAATTTGAATGAGTTTTGCAAATTAATTATGTAAGGGGGAAAACAATTTGAGCAGGAGAGAAATATTGAATTTGATTGACTTAAATTGAGAAATTATAAAATTGGGAAAAATTATAGGAAACATGCAAGAATGGAATTTGATTGAGGGAGTTGAGGGAGATAGTTAAGGATTGTAGAACTGGTATGGACGTGTGGGGAGGTAAAGTTTTGGAAAATAAGAATTTGTTGTAAAGTGGAAAAAGAAATGTGGGGAATAGATGACTAGGTGAATGGTCGTTTCTAAATTGGGATTAAAGAGAAATTAAATTAGTTTAAATTGGACAAGATATTAGAATTTGAAAATTTTGAACTAGGAAATAATAATTTGAGATTTTTAAAATAATTTAAAATTGGAGATTTACCTAGAATTGGAAGTTTGAATATAAAATAGATAATGACATTGAGACATTTTTTTTAATTGAAATCGGAATTGGACTAACATTTTTAAATGATTTTAATTTCACTTAAAATGGTTAGATACACACGAATTTTAAAAATAGATGGGCAAAGTCCTAGCAACACGTTTTTAAAGATAAATAATATTTATTCAAAATAAATCACGAAAATTCTCGGTCGCTACAACCCTACCTCCTTAAAATAATTTCGTCATCGAAATTTAAATTTTCTTGATCTAAAATACTTGGGTACTTCAAAATTTCTTCTTTCTTAAAATCTTAAAATAATTAATATGACTAGACGAGAGCGCTAGTTTTGAATAATAACCGTTAAGGTTGGAGAGTCGTAGCGACAAGTTTGATAAAACAAGTATTTTAAGTTTGAAAATTTCTCGGTCGCTACACACTGTTTCGTAGTATTACTGCTTGATACTTTACAAATTTTTATGACACTTTGTTTTCGACATAAAATCAAACAGATTTCATACCATTTTTTTTAGCATCACAACTTGATACTTTTACAAATTTTTATGATACTTTGTCATAAACATAAAATCAAACACTTTCCATACACTATTCACTACATTTTTCACACCCACCACCTCATTTCAAAATCCCAATAGACTTTATTTTACTTATTTGTGGCTTGGTTTGTACTTCAGAGAAGTGAAGATTAAGAAGAGAGGACGGGATGAGTCGGAGGAGTCTAACTCAACAATTGATTTCCCGGAGGTTAAGAGGCCAAGGGAGGATTTATTGGACAGTTTAGGTGATTATGATTCGGAGTTCTGCACAACGAGTCAAGATCTTGACTCTTTCATGAAGAGTCTCGAGGAGGGAATTATTGGTTCGCCTTCGTCAATGGTGGATTTGAAATTTGGTTCTAAAGCTTCTCAGTCGGACTTGGTGTATTTGTTGGAGGCTTCGGACTACGTGCTTGGGCTTCCTCCATCGACGGCATCTCCGACATGTGTTACTGTGGTGGTGGTTCGGTGGTGGTGATTCGGTGGTGGTTGATGTGGGTGGTGGTGGTGGTGGTGGTGGTGGTGGTGGGTTGTTGATGCTGCTGCAAGATTGAACATTTAAAGAACATTTTCTTCTTCTTGATGAAGGTAAAATCAAGTAGATGCTTGATTACTCACCCAAATTGGGAGTTGACGGGATTTAATTTGTCCATTCTACTTTTTTGGAATTAGCCAGGAATGTTATTTCAAAAGAGGTGATGAAGATTAAACAGGAGATTCATGGCGGTGGTGGCGATGGTTGATGCGGGTGGTGACAGTGAGTTGGTGGTTGTCATTGGTAGGCAGCCGGGGAAGAACTGTGAAGTAACGTAGTCGGGGAAGAAACAAAGAACTGTGAAGTATCAGTATTTTTCATTTTTTTCATTGTTGAATAGTAAAATTCAGTTTTGATTAATGTCAGTACCCTGTGCAATTATCCCAATCAAAATATACCTAAAATAATTTAGATCTAGTGTAAAACGCTCAAGAAATAATCATTGACCTAAGCAAGTATCAATGGTCTGATAAGTTTATTCTCTCAAGAATATTTATAATATTTTCTTTATTTATTTTATTATTTATAACAAGATAAATTATTTTATTCATTCTTTCTCTAATAATTTCAACTTCTCTTTCAATAGTTAATCTAGACATCTTAAAACTAATTTTATCTTGTATTCCTTTGAATTTCCATTTTATAATCTGTTATCTTAGAATATTCTATCATAAGTTGATCATAGTTTTCTAAGAGTATAAAATATTCTTCAGATGATTCATACATATTCCTTAAATGAGATACAATTTTATTCATTTTTTCTAATATTTTTTCTACAAGTTTATCCAATCCTTTAATAGTATATCATGTCATTTTAAATAAAAATGTAAAATTGCAAACTCAAAGATATAAAACAGATATAAAGTTATAAAATAATTTATAAAGCTTCAAGCAATTTTTCAAATTCAATTAATGTCTGAGAATTGAAAATATATATATCTCCTAAGATATCTATGTTAGGTTCAAATGGTATATTGTATTTTGAAATGTTTTTCTTTCTTTTTTTCTAATTTATCAATTATATCTTGAATATCTTGTTTTACTATAGATCTTACAGTACCTCTAACAAAGTTTTTTTTCAAAATTTTTTAAAAACTTTTTAATATTTCTTGTGATGCATAAAATTGTTCTTAATATCCTATTTTATCAATTTCATTTTCATATTCAATGCCTCTTTTACTTTTTATATTATTTTTAATTTTATATGAACCTCTCTTAGATCTAGGTTTTTTCATGACATAACTTCTTTCATTCATGATGATATCAAATTGGTAAAGAAAGATTCATCTCTTCCATCACTATCATAATCATTATCACTATTGAATACATGTTCTAAATACTATTCATTATTTATTTCAGTATTATCACTATCAAGTTAAAAGTAAATGATTGATTTTGTAACTCTAATCCAAATAATTCATTTAATTTAGGAAAAATAGCTAATAAACATGACATATAAACATGATATAACTTTTTATATTTCATTGTTTGGTCTAGTAAATTGTTTATACATAAATAAATGTTCAATTATGCTATGATATTCATCTTTATAAGGACTATTTTGATAATTAAACTTGATAATCCTAAATTTTGACATAATACCAAATTGTTTCAAAATTTCTTCCTCCTTCTAAATCTATAAAGACAGATATATTAAGAATACTAACTTCTTTTCCTGTTCTTTGTACCTTTGTATTTTTCTTCTGATGTTAGTGACCTTCCGGGTCATATGGTTCTGCTATCATACCCTTCAAAGGCCTCCTGCCTTCATGAGTTATTAGCCAGACCTGATATCATGCATTCAGTGTATAACAATTAGATGGAAAATATTTCTGGAAAGAGTGTAGGGAGTTTTTTTAATAATATATCTTCTTGTAAGAAATAAGATTCAGAAGACAAAAATTTAGAAACTTATATCTTTTCATAAATCAATTGGAATTTTATTGATAAGATGAAGGTTGATACAAGATTGATAAGAGGATTTTCTCAAGGACAGGAAATTTCCTTAGCTTTCTCACAGACTGAGTGCTCAAGTGATCTCCGCATTTTCCTAGCCCGGAAGTTTACGATATCTTGACTGCATGCATCATTATGCACAACATGATCATAGAGGATGAACGTGATGTTGAAGCACCTATTAGAGATTGGGTAGAAGCGCTGAACCCACAAGTTGAGATGGTTGTAAAAGAAAATGTTCGTTTCTAGGAGTTTCTCGCTCGTCACTGTCAAATTAAGGATAAAGAGGCTCACATTGCACTATGAAATGCTTCAATTGAACATTTGTTGGAACAACATTCAAATTTCGAGAATTAAATTATTGAAATAAATATATTTGATGTATTTCTCATTTTATTTTAATGATCAAATAAACATTTCAAATAAAATGATAATAAAAAGCATGTTCAAAAAGGAAAATAAAAATATACGTTTATTTGGTGTGAAATTTGAAGTTTTGGGTTGGATATGAGTTATATTATAT
Organism: Ligustrum vulgare; assembly: GCA_963555705.1. Lineage (NCBI taxonomy): Eukaryota > Viridiplantae > Streptophyta > Magnoliopsida > Lamiales > Oleaceae > Ligustrum > Ligustrum vulgare. Next base: position 20,015,557 of record OY743186.1, read on the forward strand.
TTATTTGGTGTGAAATTTGAAGTTTGGGGTTGGAGATGAGTTATAAGGATAGAGTAAAAGAAATTGCATTTTAATATAAAATTGACTGTATTTTAGAATTTTTGGTTGGAGATGACCCAATACCCCAACATTTAGCAATGGTAAACTCATAACATTTTGATTATATTTAACATCAACAACGGTTGCCCCAGATTTCTCAATTTAGCTATCCTTGCTAAATGAAAACAAAATTCCGACCAAGAGGAATGCTTGGCTTTGTTCGGCTAAGGAATTAAATGGGAGAGAACACAAAATTTAATTTACACAATTTTTCATATCACTTTTTAACCACACACATTTTTTCTTTTTAATTTTTAACTCACGTCTTATCTAGAAAATCCAAATAAATCAACTAAATGATTTCAATTCCCTTATTACAGCCGTCGAACAGGGCCATATACATAATAGATATCTTGAAAACATTAAGGTGGACAACATCTTTTGCGAGGGTAAGGGATAGTTAAAATGGATGGATAAAAAAAAAAAAAAAAAAAAAAAAAACTGCGGGAATCAAACACTTATACTTAGAAATCAACAATTTCTCAAATGAAATTATAAAGGAACTATACAATGGTGACAAAGTTCTGTTTGATTCAGTTTTGACATCATTCAAGTAGTTTAAAATTGTAAATCCATGACACGCATATGAAAGAGCAGTTGCATTGTTAAAGCACAGCAAGCTGTTGCAAATTTGAGGTTATTTTTAAAGTGTCAAAAAAAAAAAAAAATGGAAGTTAATTTTGTTTCATATTTACCTCATATAGAGACAAAGTAGAGGAAAAGGTAAACAATGAAAAAAGTAGAAATGTTAGATCAAGAGAAAAGCGTATATTAATTCCTGGGTAAGTGATATATATAGAGAACAAAGATAAACTGAGAGAGCGGAATCATTAAGTTATTAAGGTATTATTATGCAGAACTTATTGAAAGTTGTAATGCCACGAGTTATGTAAACTCGGAACGCCGTGTTATCCTTTAAAACTAACTTTTGAAATAAGGTTTAGCGGAATAACTGAAATTTAAACTCGTATAACTTTATTCAATTCTTCCAAAGGTAATAAATTTAAAAAATTCAACACTTGATAAAACATCAAATCAATTTAATGTAAAACTACAAATTTAAACTATAAAATAAATCATTTATTTATCCTTTTGCCATCCTTGTCCATCATTCTCCACGGTCTTCGAAACCTGCAAATATTGTTAATAACTAATGCTGTCAAAAAGCCTAACCTTGACGTGGCAAAATCTGATGACAATTGATTGCTGGAAAAGATGATGAACTCGCCTGGGATGACCTGCAAAAAAGGCGAGGAGGAAACTCCCCGTCGCCGCTCCGGTGTGAGAATTAGTTTTCTGGAAAAAGGTAGAGAGAATATTTAACTGGAAAACGTAAAAAATCGTGAATGAATTATTTGATATGAAAAGAACTGTATTTATAGGGCTGAAAAAGCCCATAACTTCTTTTATTTAAGGAATGAGTCCTTTTGTTATAAACTTACCTTTTAAGAAGAATTCCTTACTTATAAGGATTCAATTTTCTTTTTGTAAAGGGTTTCCTTGTGGATCATGTAGTCTTGAGGTTCAAGTATATGCCCAATTAACGAGGCCCAGTAATGAAAGAGGTTGGGAAGTCTGCAAATACGGGCCATAGGTCGGTAAGAAACGATCTCATTTTCAATTGTCAAACTGAAGTAGATCGGGATGACCCGACCCTGATGAGACCGGGTATTTTACTGAGGCTCAATCGGTTATTGTTGAACAGCGAGGAGGTCGGCCACGTGCCGACCATGGAGTTCTCAGTAAGAGGTCAGTCAAAGGAAGACCATGACCTCAAAAGTCGGGTCATGGAATTCTCCGTAATTTTAGGGAGTAGGAAAATAATACTGATCAATGGCCCCCGTGCGTCAGAGATCGGGACAAGATTTCTGGGCGCATGACAGCTGTTATATTAAATTTGCCAACTCATCACATTTATTGCTTTTGCCATAAAAGAATTGCCTTATGATGTTGACACGTGGCAGAAAATAACTTTTGGATTTTGAAATTTTTCCCGCCTAATTTGCCTATATATATGTGGTCCCCATAACATCTTTACGTTTACTTTGCAAGTTTTGAGAAATCAGAGAACTTGTCGGGCGACTTACACGACCTCTACTCCAACAAAAATCTTCTAGCATCTTAGGTACGCTCGGCCTATCCCGACCCCTCTAACTCTTTTATTATTTATTATAGGAAAGTATGGCCATACGTATGACAGTGGAAGACCTTAGGGAGGTAGAGGACCTAGATGAACCTTTAGAGGTCGAGCCATTAGGATTTTACGAGCCCCCACCTGACTTTGATGAGGGTGAGTTTGATAATGGGGAGGAGGTCGAGGACAACCCTCGGGTAGTAAGGGAACCTAGGAGGGCAGAGCTCGAGCTACCAACCCATTACAACAAAATGAAGGAACACTTGGCCGAGGTAGACATGAGGAGATACGAATTAGTAGATAGATATACTGTCAGGGTCCCGGATAGGGACGAGTATTCTTATCATTGCCGGGAAGGGGAGATGGTTGTGTACCATGAGGCCTTGGTGGTCGGGCTTAGGTTTCCCCTGCACCATTTTTTTGTGGATTTCTTACTAACCGCGAGCATATTGCCCGGTCAACTCGCTCCCAATGGGTGGAGAATCCTTGTATATTTTTTCATATTATGTAAGAGTTTAGGAATAGAGCCCACCGTTAACCTTTGCAAATGTTTGTTAGAACTTAAGTACTTACCCCGATGCAATAGCTTTCTGTATCTGTGCGGGAAGGGTAGGTTCGAGGTTCCATGGGTTCCTTCCTCCATAAAGTATTGGAAGGAAATGTTTTTCTTTATCAAACCCAAAGAGCGCGAGACCGTATTCTGGCCGACCTTCAGGAGACCCGATGTTGATAATTTTAATAGGATGGGTAATCTGAGTGAGGAGGCCGTGACAGAACTTATGGCCGATGCTATCTGGGTGTGTGACTTTGGTTTGCTGGCTGAGGAAGCCAGTGTGACCTAGCCAATAGTGACATTTTGGACCAGGCCGGACTTGACCTTCAGCCCGGTAGGGTTCGGCCTCTTAAATTACGTAATTAAAAAAGCCCTTCTTTGCCTTTTGCTTATCTTCGTAGACTTTTCAGGAGGCTTTAATCTTCTTATCCTTGTTTCAAGAATGGCTTTTGAGTCTGAAGCTCTGAAGCATGCCGCACTTGCTAAGGCTCAAAATGCCCGGGCGAAGAGGGCTGTTGACGGAGTGACCAGGAGGCGCCCTCAAAAGATGGCTAGAGCCGGCACTTCAAGCTCGGGACAAACGTCCCGATCTCAAGAGGATATCCCACCACTAAGGGAGGAAAGGCCACCCAGGGGTCGGGCACCTCCTCCTTCCGACTCCGAGCTTGAGGCCGACAATCCTTCTCTGGCTGACTGTAGGAGGAAGATGCAAGACTCCCTGCATCCGGACCTTGTGAAAAATACCAATATGAGATCGGTCTGGAGCGGGGAGTGGAACACATAATGAGCGCGGCTCTCCAGGTAGTTCTTGAGATTTTGTTGTCATTCTTTAGTGAATATACATATTTACACTGAAAATTTTTACAACTTATTCGCCCGATCTTCAGATGTTGAGCATTACCCGGGGAGTTGCAAACTAAAGCATTGAGCGGGGCAAGACTGCGAGTCGGCTAGTTCACTCCGTTCAATACGAGGTCACCCGGGCCAATGCTGCCGAGGAAGAGCTTCGGAAAGTTAAGGCAGACCTCGAGGTCGCTCTCCAAGAGCGGGACAATGCTCGAGCTGAAGCTAGCTGATACAAAGGGGAGCTCGAGCAGGCTCGGGCACGGGAGCCCCAAATCCAAGCGTCTGCCATAGAGTCCTTTAAAAGTTCTGAAGACTACAAGCTTGCCTTGGGCACATATGCATTTGGGTCTTATTCTCAAGCAATAAAGCAGGAAAGGGCTTGGTGCTTTCAGAAGATGCCCGAGATAGACACGAGCCGTATGGCCGCCTTCCCATTAGATGCCGATGACCTCGACCTCAGCCCTTTTGAGGGGGAAGATGACGATGACTGTGAAGTGCTCGAGGAAGCAGGAGAGGGGTCTGGTGCCGAGGATTAAAGTAATTTGTAAATTCTCGTTGTAATGCCCGGGGTATGCCCCGTAGTTTTTGTAAAATTCTCTTAATGAATGAATTTTGATTTTGTAAGCTTTTCGCCTTTTAATATTAAGTAGCTTTGATTCCGTATTTTGATAATGTGGTCGGGTAATGGCCGACCATCCATTGTAGTTATAACCACCAGTTAACATTTCGCAGTATCAAGATTTAGTTTGAGACAATTGACTAGTGAGACCGGGTGAGTCCGATCCTTTCTAGTCGATTTTCTCAAAGATAGGATCATGCTTTTTACTTGGAAAAATCAAAAGAATTGTTTGATAAGGTCGGGTTATGCCGACCTTTACGATAAATTTTTCAGGATGGAGTTTTTACAAGGGTCGGTCAATGAGAGCCCGGGCTACCTCGACCTTTCTTAATTTTGAATTTCTTATTTGGAAGTAATTTGCAACGTCTTGTCATGAGACATTGTAAATTATCCGTGGAAGAATAATTTGTAAAGTCTTGCCATGAGACATTGTAAATTATTTGATGAGAAATAATTTGTAACGCCTTACCATGAGACCTTGTAAATTATTTGTGGAAGAATAATTTGTAAAGTCTTGCAATGAGACATTGTAAATTATTCGATGGGAAATAACTTGTGAAGTCATGTGAGTGACCTCGTAAGTTACTTCAAAATCTGATCTTTGTATTGCTCATTCTTTGGAAGAAGTACTTTTATTAAAGGGTATTGAATGATGGACCTCGTTAAAACCTTATCCAGAAAAACCCATTGGGAAAAAATCTGGATAAGGAAAAAGAGTACCCGTCCCTGACACTCAAAGACAGAACAATGGGCACGCAAGCTCGACCATAATATTCACTGATGGACGTGCAAGTCCGAAAGAAAAATAAAAATGGGCGCGCAGGCCCGACCTTACTAAGACTAAATGACTTGATATCAACAGAAATATGATTACTTGTAGTATGGCTTCAATTTCTCCACATTCCATGGCCGAGGAAGAGGTTTTGAATCCATTGTGCGAAGGCTGTATGAGCTCTTGCCCACCTTTCGGATGACTTCATAAGGTCCTTCCCAAATAGGCCCAAGTTTCCCTGGTTGATGACCGGCAGCCTCACTGCGGCGAAGGACAAGATCTCCCATTCTAGATTCCCTCTTTTTTACTCGGATATTGAACTTCTTAGACATGGCCTGTTGGTAAGCTGCTATTCTTAATGATGCATTTTCCCTGACTTCTTCTAGAAGATCCAGACTTTCTCTCTGTCCTTCGATGTGGTCGGGCGACCCTGTGGCCATAGCACAGAAGCTTGGAATTGTTACTTCTACGGGGACAATGGCTTCCATCCCGAAGGCAAGCATGAATGGGGTTTTCCCGTCGCTGTTTTGAATGTAGTCCGGTTGGTCCAAAGTACTTCGGGGAGGAGATCGGGCCAATCTCCCTTGGCACTGCCAAGGCGAGTCTTCAAGTCTTGTAAGATGAGCCTGTTTGTAACCTCAGCTAACCCATTACTCTGCGGGTGCGAAACGGAGGTCAACCTGTGTTTTATTCCCAGGTTCTTGCAGAATTGCTTGAAGGCTTGGCACTCAAATTGACGCCTGTTATCTGTTATTAATGTCTTGGGAAGACCAAAACGGCAAACTATTGATTTCCACACAAATGTTTCCAACTTTTGTTCTGTGATCACGGCTAGCGGTTCGGCTTCCACCCACTTAGTGAAGTATTCCACTGCAACTGCCAAGAACTTGACCTGACCCCGGACTATAGGGAAAGGTTCGAGTATGTCGATTCCCCATTGGGCGAAAGGGTATGGGCACAATATCGAGGATAGCTCTTCCGCGGGTTGATGTAATCGGGCTGCGAATCTTTGGCACTTGTCACAGGCTTTCACATAACTAAGGGTTTCTTTCTTCATATTCGGCCAGTAGTACCCGTATCTTATCAATTTCAGTGCTAGAGCTCTTGCTCCCTGGTGTCCTCCACAAATTCCTTCATGAACCTCGGCCATAGCAAGAGCTGCTTCTTTTGGAGTTAGGCATCGCAGATAAGGAAGTGTGAAGCTTCGGCGGAACAAGGTATTCTGCAGCAAGGTATACCTCGGGGCTCTTGCTTTGATTTTTCTGGCCTCTACTTTGTCATCTGGAAACTTTCCTGATGTTAGATATTCAAATATTGGATCCATCCAACTGGGCTCTTGATCTGAAATATCCATGACCTCGGGTTGTCGTACGATAATAGGCTCATGAAGAGTTCGTACGAACATTGTCCTCTCCAAGTGGTCCAGATTGGAAGAAGTAAGTCTTGACAGAGCATCTGCTTTGTGATTGGCGGACCTCGAAATTTTGTCTATGCAGCAAGACTTGAACTTTCTTTGCAAGTCTAAGACCATCATCCTATAAGATGACATTTTCTCATCTTTTGCTTCAAAAGTGCCGTTTACCTGTTCTACCACCAATTGTGAATCACTCTGGACCTTAACATGCTCGACCCCTAGATGTTGAGCTGCTTGAAGTCCAGCAATTACGACCTCATACTCTGCATCATTATTGGTTGCTGGGAAGTCAAACTGTATTGCACATTGAATTTCCATTCTGCCATTATCTTTCTTTAATATGATTCCGGCCCCCGAGCCCACAGCATTTGATGCTCCATCTACTTGCAAGGTCCAAGTGGCCTCTTCCCGGTCATGACCTGTTGGCCCCTAAGGTCAAGGTGTGAGTTCGGCGACAAAGTCGGCCAAGACCTGTGCTTTGATGGAAGGTCGAGGTTTGTACTCGATGTCATATTCCCCGAGCTCGATTGACCACTTGAGTAGACGATCGGATACATCTGGTTTCTGCAAGATTTGCTTCAAGGGCTGATTTGTGAGGACATTTATGGCATGGGCTTGAAGGTCTGGTCTTAACTTTCTCGCTGCTGTAACTAGGGCAAGTGCGAGATGCTCTTCCAATGTATATCGGGTTTCTGCTTCCAACATCATCTTACTGACGTAATATATAGGTTTTTGAGTCTTCTCTTCCTCTTTAACCAAAACGGCCCTCACAGCATGATCAGACACTGCTAGATATAAGAACAGATTGTCCCCTGGATTCGGCTTTACCAGTATCGGAGGTGTACCCAAGTATTCTTTCAACTTCCTGAAGGAGACCTCGCATTCCTCTTCCCACCTGAAGTCTTTGTTTCCTCGAAGAGTTTTGAAGAAGGGGAAACATTTGTCTGCTGCCCTTGACATAAATCTACCTAATGCTGCTACTCTTCTTGTTAACTTCTGCACTTCCCTGATGTTTCGGGGAGGTTACATTGATGCTAGGGCTGAAATTTTATCTGGATTAGCTTCGATACCTCTCTGAGTGATCATGAATCCCAAGAACTTTCCCAAGCCCACTCCGAAGGCGCACTTTGCAGGATTCAGTTTCATCCGATGTTTTCTAAGTGTATTGAATATGCCTTCAAGGTTAGCAATGTGGTCTTTCTTTCTTGAGCTTTTTATGACCATGTCATCAACGTAGACTTCAATGTTAAGCCCAATGTGTCTGGAGAAGACCATGTTAACCAACCTTTGATAAGTAGCTCCAGCATTCTTCAATCCAAACGGCATGACCTTGTAGCAGTATATTCCTTCATCTTCCATGAAGGAAGTTTTTTCCTGATCTTCCTGTGCCATCCGAATCTGATGATATCTCGAGAAGGTGTCTAGGAAACTGTAAAGTTCGGATCCTGATGTGGAGTCCACCAACCTGTCGATCCTGGGGAGAGGATAACTGTCTTTCGGACATGCTTTATTCAAATCTATGAAGTCTATACAAACTCGCCACTTCCCGTTAGGCTTCTTTACCAAGACCACATTGGCTAGCCACTCTGGATACTTCAACTCTTTGATAAATCCTGCTTTCAAGAGTTTATCTACTTTCTCTTTTAGTATCTGCCTCCTTTCTGTGGCAAATTGTCTTCTTCGCTGTTTTACGGGCTTCTTGTCGGGCATGACGTTGAGCCTGTGTTCGACGAGCTCGGGATCTATCCCGGGCATATCTTCAGCACTCCATTCAAATACATCGATATTCTTCTTTAAACACTGTGACAACTCTTCCTTCATTAATTTGGGAAGCTCCTTCCCAATTGTGAAGCTCTTCCCTTCTGAAATTTGAACCTCTTCCAACTCTTCTACTGGGGACATTCTTTCTTCCACAGGAAGTTCTATTGACATCAGATCCGTCTTTCCCTTTCCAATACAGTTGATATAGAAACTTCTGGCTACCGATTGACTTCCCTGAATAGTTGCTATGCCTGCGGAAGTTGGGAACTTGATTGCCAGGTGATAAGTTGATACTATTGCTCTCAGGTTGTTCAGGAATGGTCTTCCCAAGATGGCATTGTAGGCCATAGGAGTTTTCACGACTTGGAACGGAGTCTTCTTTGTTACACATTTTTCTTCCGATCCTAGTGAAGTGGGAATGTCAATTAGACCTTTGTTACACATTTTTCTTCACGGTTCCTCCACCAAACCCAATTAGGGGAGTAATTACCTGTTGAAGCCGATCTTTGGGAAGTTGCATCTGATTGAAAGCTTCCAAGGAAAGAACGTTGGCTGTGCTTCCATTGTCAACTAGCACCCTCCTGACATCAAAATTGGCTATTGTTGCACTGATAACAACAACATCGTCATGAGGATACGAAATTCCTTCCATGTCTGCATTGCTGAAGCTGATTCTGTTTGAGACCTCATGGTCATGACATCTCGACCTTTCTTCCCGATCACTCAGAGCACGGGCATGGTTTTTTCGTGCATTATTCGAATCACCTCCAGATGCTATTCCTCCGACGATAAAATTTATGGTGCCAGCGGATCTGGTATTTTCTTCACCTGTTCCATGCTCTTTATCATCTCTCTTTACGTAGTGCCCCAGGAAGCCTCTTTTTATGAGGGCTTCTATCTCCTGTTTTAAAGTTTTGCACTCGTCCATGGTATGGCCCGGGCTCTTTTGAAATTCACAATACTTATGTCATTCTTTTCGTCGACTTTCCCCTTGATAGGCTTGGGCCATCGCAAATCTTCACGTCCTTTGATTTCCATCAGAAAGTGAGATCGGGATGCGTTTAGCGGAGTTAAACTCTGATGCCCATGACCGTTCCCCTTTTGGTTATTTCGAGAAGAATTTTTCTCGTCCTCCTGTCTTGATCTCTTATTCCCCTGCCATGTTGATTGTGAAGACTGTGCTACTGTCCCATGCCTTTGATCCTGTGCCTGAACTGACAAAAGTGTTTCCTCCATGTTTATGTACTTTTCTGCTCTTCGGAGAAGCTCTGTTACATTTGAAGGTGGGTTCTTGGACAGGGACATTCTGAATTTCGGGCCTTGAATAGCCAAGGTAAGGGCTGAAATTGCCGATGATATATAGAGATCTGGAATCTCAAGTCTTTCAGCGTTAAACCGAGTCATGAACTCTTGCAGTGTCTCATTCTGAGCTTGCTTTAACTGCATGAGGGATGCGGCGGTCTTCTTGATTCTTTTGCTACTTGTAAAGAAAGTAGTGAACTTCTCAGTAAGATCTGCGAAGGAAGAGACGGACCCTGGAGGTATCGTGGAAAACCAGTCTCGAGCTGAATTTGTCAAGGTTTGCGGGAAGGCCTTGCACAGAATCTGATCGGGAGCATTCTGCATGTCCATGACATTAGTATAGGTATTCAAGTGGCTGTTAGGATTTGTTGTTCCATTGTACTCCTTTATTTGATGAAATTTAAATCGATCTGGTAAGGGAAATTATGTTATTTCAGGAGTAAAAGGGGTTCTTCTCACGAATGACGTCCGACCCTGGGTGTTCTGTCGTATTCCATCAGCAATTCCTTCCTGAATGATTCTTGAGAGCACTTGCTGTGTCAAGTTGACAGATCCTTCTGTCATGGGATGGGCACCCCTAATCCCCGGGGAGTTGTCAGCCATAGGATTAGCTGGCTGGAGATCTTCCCTGGGAATTGTGCCTGGAGTGTTCGGGTCAAGTTGCGCTTGATGATTGTTCTGTTGTTGAAGAGCTTGACGAAGTTCGCGGAGCTGCTGCTGAAGTTTGTTGAAATCTTCCCGACTAACAGGTTCATTGTCTGGAGTGGCCTCTGGGTTTTGTTCTTCCCCAACATCTTCAAGAGGTGGAGGATTATCATCCTCAGTCGAAGTGTTGGCCGGAAGGGATTGACCAGTGGATGTGGAGGGACGGGCTTGACGTCTATTAACCATGGCTGATTGTATCTCTTCCTACAGACGGCGCCAATTGATGTTGTCAAAAATCCTAACCTTGACGTGGCAGAATCTTATGACAATTGATTGCTGGAAAAGATGATGAACTCCCCTGGGATGACCTGCAAAAAAGGCGAGGAGGAAACTCCCCGTCATCCCTCCGGTGTGAGAATTAGTTTTCTGGAAAAAGGTAGAGAGAATATTTAACTAGAAAACGTAAAGAATTGTGAATGAATTATTTGATATGAAAACAACTGTATTTATAGGGCTGAAAAAGCCCATAACTTCCTTTATTTAAGGAAGGAGTCCTTTTGTTATAAACTTACCTTTTAAGAAGAATTCCTTACTTATAAGGATTCAGTTTCCTTTTTGTAAATGGTTTCCTTATGGATCATGTATTGTCTTGAGGCTCAAGTATATGCCCCATTAACGAGGCCCAGTGATGAAAGAGGTTAGGAAGCCTGCAAATACGGGCCATAGGTCGGTAAGAAACAATCTTATCTTCAATTGTCAAACTGAAGTAGATCGGGATGACCCGACCCTGATGAGACCGGGTATTTTACTGAGGCGCAATCGGTTATTTTTGAACAGCGAGGAGGTCTGCCATGTGCCGACCATGGAGTTCTCGGTAAGAGGTCGGTCAAAGGAAGACCATGACCTTAAGAGGTCGGGTCATGAAATTCTCCATAATTTTAGGGAGTAGGAAAATAATACCGATCAATAACGAAGTGAGTATTTCAAAGAAATACTCAATAGGCTCATCACAAAGTAATTAATTCATACTATAAAAGCACACGTAAACATGCAAATCATGCTAAACATTTATTATCATAACATTATATCACATAGTCACAAAAATGCATAAAAAGTAGCCTTGTTTTGTCTCACCATGCAGAAATGCATGTATGTTATAACGCATGTAACATCATAACTTTTTAGTTTAAATTCATGAACATAACATCGTCTCATATCGTCTAAATTCATGTCAATATAACCACATAATCACATTTTCATATGCAAGTTTTGCTAAACATTTATTGGCATAACATTTTATCATATATTCAAATGATTGCATAAAAGCAGCCTCGTCTCGTCTCGTCTCAACATGTAGAGATGCATGTATGTTACAGTGCATATAACATCATAACTTAGTTTAAATTCATGAACATAACATCCTCTCATCTCATCTCAATTCATATAAATATAATCACATAATCACATTTTGAAATTCAAATCAAAAGTAAATTAATTAATAAGGATGAGTTTACCTCAAAACTTAATGAGTTTGAGACGAGCAAAATAAACTACAAATCTCTAAATGTCTATTCGTGTCGTCTAACTAAAGAAAAATAAATCTTAAATTAAAAATTCTGGAATTTGAGAGTTTAAAAAGAAAATAAAAGTTTAGGGACTAATATGACACTCTAACATAATTGAAATTGAAAGATTTGGGGCTTAAATTAATTTTCAAAAATAAAAGGGGACTGACTTAAATGTTTTAAAACTACAGGAGCTGAAAGAATTACTTTTGAAACTTGGGACTGAAGATAAATATTTTAAAACTAGAGTTATGACGTATTCATGGACCAATCATTGCGTTAAATTACTCAACTCCAATATAAATGCAATTATCTTTATTAATAATTCAGAAGTCCTACAAATGAGGATACAACGAATAGAATACGCCATAACTGGAATGGAAATACTTGAAAGAAGAATACTGAAACTAACTACTACTAATCCACTCTACTCATCAAGCCAACCATTTCCGCCAGATGGTGTTGCAGCTTGCAGTCCATAGTGCACTAGGGGAGTACCCTGGTGAGCTAGGGCTATAATCATAGGTGTCTAACTCTCTATCGGATACCACTAATGGCTCTGGTAGTTCATCTTTGTCATCCCACAATATTATTACTTATGGCACGAAAATTGATATGGGGACTCGATAGCGGTCCCAAATCATCACGAACTTATCACAAACGATTTGAAAGCATACATTTCCTTCAAACCGTCTCCTCATATCTTCATAAAATTTGCTTGCTAGCTCTCGTTGATTTTCTGGGAAGGTTGACAACATATGACTAATGGACTGTGTATATGTCGCCCTAAAGTCATTGGCTATAGCTTTATGACGAATAGCACAATAGCCAAAAATGTGATCCACTATCCTAGCGTAAGGTGTCGCTCTGTACAACAGTTATTTCAAAAATATGAAGTCTAATTCTATCTGTTGACCTTTAGTAAATGGTGCCATGTCCCCAAATTATGCAAAGTCCAGTTAGGGTTCTATAACTTCATTTTTCTAAATTCGAGGACAAAATATTATGAAAACATTCTAAAATTATGCTTCATTTACTTATTTCCCGTTATGCTCAAACTCGTTTTCTTTCTCCTTATTTTAGAAACAATCATTTCCTTCCTTCATCTAAATCTCATAAAACATTCAAACAAGCGCCTGAAGAAATAATAAAAATAACAATCAACTTCATAGTAAACTTCTTTACCTTTGAAGTCGGCGAAATGAATGATGGCCGTGGCAATTCCATTAATAAAATATTCTTGAAAAATCTCTTTTGAAAATTTTGCAAGTCCACAAAAACATAGACCCACTCTGGTACCATGCTGTAATGCCCGAGTTCTGTAAACTCGTAACGCTATGTCATCCTTTAAAACTAATTTTTGAAATAAGGTTTAGCGGAATAATTGAAATTTAAACTCGCATAACTTTATTCAATTCTTCTAACAGTAATAAATTCAATTTTTTCAATACTTGATAAAACAGCAAATCAATTTAACATAAAATTGCAAATTTAAACTTTAAATAAATCATTTATTTATCCTTTTTCTGCCATTGTCCATCATTCGCCACCGTCTCCGAAGTCTCAAATATTGTTAATAACAGAGTGAGTATTTCAAATAAATACTCAGTGGGCTCATCAGAAAGTAATTAATTCATACTATGAAAGTCGCGTAAACATGCAAATCATGCTAAACATTTCTTGTCATAACATTATATCATATATTTACATAAGTGTATAAAAGTAGCATCATCTCGACTCAACATGCAAAATTGTATGTAAGTTATAGTGCATATAACATCATAACTCAGGGACAGATCCATGACCCAATCCCAGCTAGAGCGGTCGGCAGTTAACTGCAGACCGTTGATCGACGACCGTCGACTGACGACCGTCAGCGGTCAAAATACCTTGTTGGTGAAATGCTAGTGACTGATAATTTGTAAAGGTTAAAGGTTCAATACGTCGACCATTGCAATGGCAAACCCCAAGAAGAAGAAGATAATTAAGATTAGAACATAGAAACTTATTATTTACAAAAATTACAAATTACAAAATATAAAAATTACAAATCATAAAGCAAATCAATGTCATTAAATTCATTCTAAAAATTACATATCAAAATATCAAACTATAATTCATTCTAAAAAACAATTAAGCATTTTGAAAATCATAAATCATCTATCAAACTATTTATTTATTTATTTATTGAAATGACTATCAACTATTAAGCATTGTGAAAATCATAAATCATCTACCAAATCATCAATGAAACTATAGATTTGGGCCAATTTAATAAGGTCCAAATCAATCCTTAAAAGAAAGCCCAATAATCAAGACCAATAATGACCAAAACAAGCTGACAGAGACCTTCTTCTTCTTTGACTGAACCGACTACTTTCTTCTTCTGGCTCCTCTCATGCCCTCTTCACTGGAATTTCAGTCACTCTTCTTCCAGGAAGCCTCCTCTCATGACCTCTTCACTGGAATCTCAGTCAGATGGGTCTCCACTGAAAAAAAATTATTCAAAAATCTAGGTTGCCGGCAGATCCAGCTAGTGCGGTCGCGCTAGCTCGCCTGCGGCTAGATCCGTCTCTGTCATAACTTCTTAATTCAAATTCATGAACAAAACATTGTCTCCTCTCTTCTCAACTCATATCAAAATAACAACATAATAAAATTTTCACATGCAAATCATGCTAAACATTTCTTGGCACAACATTATATCATATATTCACATGTAAGTGCATAAAAGTAGCCTCGTCTCATCTCAACATACCGAAATGCATGTATGTTATAGCGCATATAACATTATAACTTCTTAGTTCAAATTAATGAACATAACATCATCTCATATTGTCTCAATTCATATCAATATAATCACATAATCACACTTTGACATGCAAATCATAGCTAAATTAATTAATAAGAATGATTGGCATCCGGTTTTCTGTGATTGGAGTTTCAATTGGGTTTTGGTTGGTCATAGGCAGTGCTCGGTAGTGGCTCGATGGCGGAGGATGTTAAGTGGCAGTGTGACTTAAAACTCTTGATCGCTACAAAAGTAAAGTTTAATATGCTAGTAGAGGGAAAACTCTATTCAAGCTAACTCAAAGGAGAGGAAAGAATAGGTGACTGCGGCATAATTTCCCATAGTCTTAACTCTCCCAGTGTTTGTCAATGCATTTTAGTCAAAACAATCAATGTATTGGTGTCAAATCTTCCTAGTGAAAGAGTAAACACGTAGTAATTGGGAGGGAGACGTCAAGAAGTATGTAGTAAAAAGTTGAATAGAAAATTTAAAGGGGGTGAAGCTTTCATATATGATACTTGTAATTTTCTTTCTGCATTATTAAATATAATTAAAGATAATATGTCAAAGAGAAAAATATGGTAAAAAACTGCCATACTTACCTTTCATTTTTTATGACTTTCTAGACTTGAAAAGAAAACTAATGCGTTTGAAAAGTTTTCATTTGGACTCAATTCTAAAGTCTTTATTTCTTTATTTTAAATTTTTTGATGATACGAAGATCATTATAATCACGTTTAGAAAGACACTATGGTGACCTTTGGAAAGTGGGAAAAGGATTTTTGAGAATAATTTTTGTTAAGAATTAAAGGCTCAGAATCACACCACAAAGAACAAACTCAAACGTTTAAAACAAAAACTCAAAAGAATTCATTGAATAAACGTAAAGAGTACAAGAATCAAAGTTTCAAACTCAGATTACACAAATTTCTCAGAAAACAGAAAATCGCACCAATTAAACCACTAAGATCAAAATACAGAAATACTCTGTCAAAAACATAAAGATGTATACTGATTATCCAAGGAATCAGTATCTAAACAAACCACTAAGAACAATAGTGCGAAAAATATGAATTTTTGAAGAAACCACGAAGAACCAAGATGAAGGAGGCGAAATCGCCTTTTTAGAGTGAGAGAGTTGAAGAGTCTGGAAGAATCAAAAGAATCACCTTTCGTATGAGAGAGAGCATCCTTTTCCCTAATGCAGACGGCTTGGATTAAATCAATTTTGATCCAATGGCTGTAAATAGGTCGGTCCGGGTAATAGGATAGTACGGTTGATATGTGGGTTACGGACTTGGGCCAAAAAATCGGGGTCTACAAAAATTACTTTGGCTGAATAAAATTGGCAAACAATGGACCAGCAATCTTTCTGGGCTCTTTAATTTGATCATTTTCTTTGGGCTTCAATTGCTTCACAATCTCCACCTCAATTGGAGCTCCAGAACCTGCAAATCACAAACACAGGAATATCAAAATTCTACTAAGTTTAAAAACCTTAATGTATCTTTGAATTTGGTAATAGGTATTATTTTAGTTCCTGCATCTGCAGGATTTAACTGAGTAGGAATTTTAATAAGTATCACAATGCCTTTTTCAGTGATGTCCCTAATAAAATGAAACTTCACATCTATATGTTTTGATCTATTATGAAAGACAGGATTTTTACACAAATGTAATGCACTGAGACTATCAATACACAATTCAATCTCAGAGTTATCAATGCAGCTTGTTTCAGATAATAAACCCTTAAGCCAGATGCACTCCTTAACAGCATCTGTAGCAGCAATGTATTCTACCTCGGTTGATGATAAGGCTACTAATTTTTGTAGCTGGGATTTCCAGCTTATGCAAGAACAATTTAAAGTAAAAAAGTAAGCAGATGTTGATTTTCTGTTATCAACATTTCTAGCAAAATCTAAATCCACAAAACCTTTAAGTTTGAAATCAGATTTGGCTTTAGTTTTAGAAAATACTAGACCAAGTCCAGCAGACCCTTTCAGGTATTTTAAAAGACATTTCATGGCTTCCCAGTGCAATTCACCAGGATTGCTCATGAATCTGCTTAAAACACTAACTGCAAAAGCAATGCACTAGTACAATAAGAGTCAAAGGCGTCGGTTGTAAAACGGAAAAGACGTCAGTTGTACAGGAGACGCCTATAGTAGCGACGCTAAAACTGTATACGGCCCTTCCATTCGGCACTGTCGGATCACTAAGGCCGACTTTTGTCCCTACTCGACGGGTGGGTCTTGCAGTCAAGCTCCCTTCTGCCTTTGCACTCGAGGGCCAATCTCCCTCCGGCCCGAGGAAATCTTTGCACGCCTCCGTTACCTTTTGGGAAGCCTACACCCCATAGAAACTGTCTACCTGAGACAGTCCCTTGGCCCGTAGGTCCTGACACAAGGTTAGAATTCTAGCTCTTCCAGAGTGGTATCTCACTGATGGCTCGGGCCCCCCGGAAGGAGTCCTTCTTCTCCTTCCACCTAAGCTGCGCAGGAAAGGCCCAAACCCAATCATAAGGAACAGTGAAGCTTCATAGGGTCTTTCTTTCCAGGTGCAGGTAGTCCGCATCTTCACAGACATGTCTATTTCACCGAGCCTCTCTCCGAGACAGTGCCCAGATCGTTACGCCGTTCGTGCGGGTCGAAACTTACCTGACAAGGAATTTAGCTACCTTAGGACCGTTATAGTTACGGCCGCCATTCACCGGGGCTTCGATCACCGGCTCCCCTGTCATCAACCGACGCCTTATATTAATTTAAGGCGTCGGTTGTTACTTAACAACCGACGCCTTAAGTCATATAAAGGCGTCGGTTATTGAATGAAAATCGAAAACCGATGCTTTTTATATGACTAAAGGCGTCGATTGTTATAAAAAATCGACGCCTTTTAATGACTTAAGGCATCGGTTGTTTTATAACAACCGATGCCTTAAGTCATACTTATAGGCCTCAATTTTCGACAACAACCGACGCCTTTTAGTATGAATTTTTTTTAATTATTCATTTATTTATATTTCCATTATACCTATATACACTATAAAAATCACATACACAATTATCTTAAACAAATAAATAATCGAGTAATGCAAAACAAAACTTAATAACTCAATAAACAGAATTTCGAAATAATCAATTTTGTATTCACAATATTGTTAAAAAATTTGTACATGTTAACATAAAATGAGCCAAATTTACATACACTATTCGACGAAGTGTTTGGCCCATAAATTTCGAACCTCGTAAATTTCCTATATTGAATAAAATTCTTGAATCCAAGATGGGAAAGCAGCTTCGACCTCGCGGTTCCGTCATCAGTAAACATAACCTTCATGAAGCCCCATGTTTCTCTCTCGGCCTCAGATCTGATCATAAAATGGGTTAGAGAAATTGAAGCAACAGGATATGCCAATCAAAACTCAAATGTAATAACAGAGTTCCAATTCATAGAAGGCATACTCAGACTCTTGAGATTTCTTTTCACACAAATGCATAAGTGACGATCTCTCCCCGTTCTGTATTGCAGTCTCAAATTCAAAAGATCGACTTGCCAAACCATGTTCTGTAGCTAAGTTGTGCACATAGACCTAGAAAAATGAAAAGGTCAGGAAAATGTGATTCGATGCTAAGGAAAATTAAGCCATGTCCGATTGGACATACCTCTGAAGATCCAGTTAGGGAATCAGCTGAGTGAAATGAAACAAGCTTGCCTCCAAAACCAAATAAGACTCTTGCTTTACGCTTGTACCATTTTGGCGCCCTCAAAAGTGCTACAAGGATTATAATGTGTATTAGAACAATCCACCAACTAAACTAACAGAAGTGCAAAGAGAAACTAACAACACGTGACACAATAGCCAATAAGATAAAAGGTGGAGAAATATAAAATAAAACAAAGGTCAGTTGTACATACAACAGAGACAAGGCTATCAATTTTTTTTCTAAAATAGAAGTTTGCCCACAAAATAGAACTAGGCACCTTTAGACACCGGCATCTAGACCAGTCTATCTCTAGCTTATTTGATTTTTCTGAATTGAACAGATCCTTTTGAATATTCTGATTGACACTGCTAATTGCTATTGATAATGTGGAAGTCAACAGTAAGACATTAAGATCTCACAGATGTTCAGTGAAAAGATCAGGCAAAAGGAATGGAATTCGAAGGATGTAAATTAACAATGAGCAGTTCATTCCCAACATTTGAAATATGACCATGTCTTGTGCTCATCGCCAGAACCACAAATTCCAAAATGTTTTTTGAAACGGAATTACACACGTCATAGACAGAGCAATCAACTAATCAATCTATTATTTTATACTATGCGAGAACAAAAACTATATTCCACATTTTTTCCAGATAAATTGAACATTACAATCTTTTATGTAAGAATGTGATACCTGCACTAAAATCATTCTCTCCGAAACCATATCGATCACATCCCTGCAAAGAGAACATAAGAAAATAAAAATTTAAGAAGCGAACCCTGAGGTTGAAGTGCAGAAGAAATGAAATTACCACCCTGCCTTGACATCATAAGCAGTCTACACAACATTTATCTCAGAAATAGAATCATCCACCAACATAGCTACATAATTATCACTTCTCGTGCTATGCCAAGATGTCTTCCATCTTGTAATAGCATGAACACTGCCAATAAATTATGTGCAGTTAACTACAGAGATTTTTCTCACCTCATATGGCCACTACGAAGCCTTTTTCTTTTCAAGTGTAATTAATGAAAGAGGCAAATTTAATGACACTGTACATTCAAAAATCTCAAACGGTATATCTCTTGTAGTTATATGGTAAATTAAGTTGCTATCTCGCAACTGCTAAATTTTAAAGCTACAGAAAATCAAAAGCCAAAATAGAGGATAAAATGAAGAAGTGAGCTACAGTGTCTCAGTCACTTTCCGTGTCACTCACTACACTTCCCACTCAGAAATTCAAAAGGGACATTGAGACGAGTTCATTAATAATCAAACTAACCTCAATATTATAGATGCCAATTTTCCCATCAAACGACGATGCCGATATGACCCTTGGAATCTTAGGATACCAGTGTACATCAAAATTCCAGTTGGTTCTAGCAGGAAATTAAGCCACAATCTGCACAAAGTTTTACATCAAATGATTGTCACCTGTTGCACAATGCTGACACCAAAGAATCTCTGCCAACTCCATTCCGTCTTTTTCCACGTGTACATTAAGTAAAATAGCTAATTTGAAAATAGAAAACGCAGTAGAGAAGAAATGCTTAAGATAAAAATCAGGAAAAGAAAATGGAAATTTCATATAAAAGAAGAGGAACACACGTAATTCAACAAAGAGTTAGCAATCAAAATCACTTACCTCTCCAGATACAGTGTCCCAGTAAATGGTGCGGTTATCCTTGGCACAAGTAAGCAAATAGGAGCTGTTGACGGGGCACCATGACATAGCGATTACACCTGATACAAGTGATACAAAAATACAAAATTGAAATGAACACATCAATGTTTAAAAAGGGTTCAAATGGGTACCTATGCGATTTACCTCTGTGAGACTAGGTAAAGCCTCAAGGCATAACCCTCCAAAAAAACAATGTAATAATTCTAAGAAAATATAAAATAGATCAATAAAGTAGGAAGGATGAGTTCTCAAACTGGTAATCACATAATAAAATTGAAATCTACAACTAGAAGTAGAAACAACCTAAAATCTCCAATACAATATATACTAATAGAATATTTAATTTAAGGTGTACGCCTCATTAAGCTGATGTGTAAACCTTGCTATTGGCACTAAAGGCATTAGTGAATGCCTTAAAAACAATGCACCAACAGGCTCCAAATGAACTTTGGAATAACTGATTAGAATAACTTTTAAATGAAAATCTTCAACATCTCAAAAAATACATCGCAAAAGATGTCGGCTGGCGGAGGTGCTGGCTGGGGTTCTCTACGGATGAACGCGGCTGGGGGAGGGACGGTGGCAGTTGGAGGAGGTGCCAAGGATGAAAGGTGGTGGGCTGGGTGTGGTGCACGGAGGGAAAAGAGAGGGGAGCGGGGTGGGGATGGTACGCGGCGGAGAAGAAATGGCTCGCGATGAGGAAGAGAAAGCGTAGGTACCGGCGGTGGGGGAGAGCTGTGGTGGCGCCGGAGCTGTACTGTCGGTCGGTGGTGACGGTGGCTACGACAGGAGTGTGATGAACGAGGCTAAGCTTTGAGGCACTGTGGAGCTAGTGAGCAGCACTGTGGAGAGCTTCAAATTAAAGACAGCCGAAGAATTAAGACCTAGCAGCTGAAAATATTTAACTTAAAGGCGTCGGTTCTTTAGTAAGAATCGTCGATTCTTACTAAAGAACCGACGCCCCTAATTGGGCGGCTCCACCAGTGTCGGTTCTTACTAAAGAACTGACGCTTTTTATAAATTTTTATTTACAATTTTGCCACCGCGTTTTTTGAGGCGTTGTTTTTAAAAAACGACGCTAATATGTTATTTTTTTATGTAATTTTGTACTAACTGGTCTGGTACAGACCATTAGATACATGACAGAACCCACAACATTAGAATAGGGCACGTTTTTCATCCTAAATAATTCATCATCAGATTTAGGACAATGTTCAATAGACAATTTAAAATGTGCAGGCAAAGGCAAGGAAACAAATTTTGATTCAAACAAACTAAACCTTTTCAATGTAATATTTTTTGTTTAGAAACAAATTTCCAGATTTCCTATCCCTGAAAATATCCATACCAAGTATTCTTTTTGCATGTCCTAAGTCTTTCATTTCAAACTCAGAATGCAGCTTATTTTTAAGCAAGTTAATATCATGCATGTTTGGGCCAACAATCAGCTTGTCATCAACATATAATAACAAATACATATAATCAGTCTCACCAAGTTTGAAGTAAAAACATGATTCACATTGGCTTTTCTGAAAATTGAGGCTTTGGATATAAGAGTCAAACCTCTTATACCACTGCCTTGGGGCTTGTTTCAAGCCATAAAGAGATTTTTTTAATAAACAAACTAAATCAGATTTTCCACATTTTTCAAAACCTTTAGGCTGATTCATATAAATTGTTTCTTCTAAAGAACCATAAAGAAAAGCATTTTTAACATCCATTTGTTCAAGTTCCAAATCAAAATGTGCAACTAAAGTAAACAATATTCTGATTGAAGTATACTTAACCACAGGTGAAAAAAATTCATTATAATCAATCCCTTCCTTTTGAGAAAAATCTTTAGCCACAAGCCTAGCCTTGTACCTAGGTTTAATATCTTTTGACTCACTTTCTTTTAATTTGTAAATCCATTTGCAGTCAATGATCCTTTTATTATAAGGTCTATTAACTAAAGTCCAGGTGCCATTTTTCAGAAGAGAATCCATCTCTTCTTGCATGGCTGCAAGCCATAGATTGAATTCTTTTGAAGAAACAGCTTCTTCAAAAGATTCAAGTTCAATTACTAAAGGATCAGAATAGGTAAATGTAGACACAAAATCTGGGTCTTCAAATCTAGGAGGAGATCTAACCTCTCTTCTAGATCTATCCCTAGCTAACTGATAGTTTCCTAAATCAGTTTCAGCTTCAGGAACATTTTCAGCTAATGGAACAGTATCAGGTGGTTTAGGTTCAAAAATAATATTTGGAGATTGTGGGGGGTTGCTCCACCTGAAACTGAGTATTGGGCAGACCATTTTCATCACTTAAATGGTCTGCACTCAGCTCAGAAGTAAGGAAGTCTTTATCATTAACAGGATCATTTAATTTTTCATCCTTACAGGGAAAAACAGTTTCATTAAAAATGACAGACCTACTTAAAATAACCCTGTAACCTCCCTGCTCCTTAACCCAAAGTCTATAGCCCTTGACCCCTTCTCCATAACCAAAAAAAACACATTTCTCACAGAAACCAAGTTTATGCAACACATCATTACCAAAGACACCTTTGTTTTCAAGTAACTTAAGACCTTTTTCCCCTAAGTGTCCTAATCTTTTATGCCACAAAACAGTTTTATTCATATCAGACACAACATTGAAAGATCTAGCATAAGCAGGTAAGATATTCAACACATAAATCCCATTAATTTTGGGAGTGGAAGAAATCAAGAAGTTACTTTTGAAAATACTTAAGTAACAATTATGCATTCTAATCTCATAGGATTCAGAGTCAAGCACACCAAGAGAAATTAAATTTCTGTTCAAATCTGGAACATATCTTGCTTGATTTAAGACAAGAGTTTTGTTATTTTCAAGTTTTAACAAAACTTTTCCAGTTCCTTTCACATCACAAGTAACATTGTTACCAAGTTTCACAGAACCAAGACAATCAGAACTAAAATTAACAAACATATTTCTTTCAGGACACATATGAAAGGTTCAGCCAGAGTCAAGTATTCATTCATGCTTATTATCAGTCTCAGTTGTAACATAAACCACACCATTATTATCTTGTGTTGCAGCCTCAGCTTGGTTACTAGTACCTTATTCATTTTTCCTTTTAAAACAGTACTTAATGTGATGTCCGGGTTGGGCACAATAAAAGCAAAGTCTAGGAGGTCTATCTATATCTAGACTTCCAGTATTATTATCCTGCCCTCTGTAGTTGTTTTGATTCTTGGATTTATCCTGATTCCTAGGAATGTCAGGACCTCTAAAGTTGTTTTGATTTCTAAAATTGTCCTGATTTCTGAAACCAGTCTGACCTCTAAAGTTATTATCTTTAGTCTTATTGAAATTGCCCTTATTCTGAAGGTTTCCCTTTGCAGGCCTATTACTTCCAGAAATATTCCAGTTCCTATTATTACTAGGAGTATTCCAATTTCTATTGAAATTATTCCCAGACTTATTATCCCTGTAAGAACCGCTTTTCCTAGAAGTCCCTATAACATTATAGGCTTCCTTAGGATTGTTTCTAAATTCTAACTCCTTATTCTTAAGGGAAGTATGGACAATTTCAGTGGTCAGTTTCTGCCCCCCCCCCCCATACTCTAAGGCATTCCTAAGATCTTTGAACTTATCACCCATAGCATTCAGTAAACACACAACCTTTTGTTCCTCAGTAAGTTTTTCACCACAATTAAAAGACTCTGTGTGATCTTAGTAAACATACTCATATTATCATCCACATCCTTCGATGGATCAAACTTAAAAGAAAAATATTGTTTCCTCAAGAAGCACTTATCAGGCAAAGAGACAGTATCATAAACCTCTTCTAATTTTTCCTATAATGCCATAGCAGTTTTAGTCTTACCTATTTGTCTAATCACATTATCAGACAAATGAAGAAAAATTGTACTCCATGCAGTTTCATCCATTTCAATTTGTCTATCTTGAGGCAAATTTAAAGGCCATGATTGATCAATGGCTTTGGCACATTTCATTTGTAGTAACAAATCCTTCATTTTCTAGCTCCAGAGATTAAAATCTCCCTTGTCATTCCATACTTCAACATCTACTTTTATAGTAGCCATTGAAGTAATGACTAAAAGATTTGAAAGAAAATTTATCAAGGGTTAAGGCTTTATTACTTCAAATCAAGAATAGACAAACAGATTGAAATGCAGGGTATAATCACAGAAGTCAAGAATTATCAAAAAATATTCCACAAAGATCAGGATATAAAAACACAGTCTCAAACAATTATAAAATAATAAGGCAGTCAAGGTGATCACAAAGCAACTATCCTAGTCACTTAATCAAGAAACCACACAGAACAAAATACTAAAAAAAATTGTTCTTCCAGTGTATCCCTCAACCTACAATGGGTAAGCCCAAAGCTCCCTCAGATTCCCGGATTTTCAAGAAATCCTGGACAAAGGAAAGAAATGGGGTCCAAGAGTAGGCTTCAACGGAGAGATTTTGGAGAGAACAAGAATTGGAAAAACAAATTGCAGTATTTGCAGAAATTAAAAGATATTACCTGATTGCAAATTATAAGCTACAACAGTTCCACAAAGAGCAAATATCAACAAGTTCAGGGCCTCCAAGAATCAGCACAACATATTATAATCACCACGAAGAACAAATATAGGATCTACTTTAGAATGTTCAGTATAGTTATAAAAAAATATACTGAGTTCTAGGATCCTTTGATATTAGACTCAGACGAGTAGATCCAGTCACTCAAGAAATCAGAAAAAGCCAATTTTAAAGATAGGTTTTGTAAGAATATACCACGTAGCCAAGAAATACCAAAAAAGATTTATACAAAAATCTTTTAAAACTTCAGATCTGAAAAATCTTTTTCACAAAATTTTCAGAAACACAAAACGTTTCAAGAAGGGTTTCAAAAACTCAAGAAAAACAAAATTTCTTCAAAGTATACCACAAAGAACTAAGAACCCTGAAATACGTTTTGTCAAAACCACAAAGAATTTCCAGAAAACCCTAGATCCAACCAAATAAACTCTGGATCTGAAAAAATCTGAGTCAATAACAACGTATTCACACGAACCCTAAGGTTCTGATACCACTGTTAAGAATTAAAGGCTCAGAATCACACCACAAAGAACAAACTCAAACATTTAAAACAAAAACTCAAAAGAATTTATTGAATATACGTAAAGAGTACAAGAATCAAAGTTTCAAACTCAGATTACACAAATTTCTCAAAAAACAGAAAATCGCACCAATTAAACCACTAAGGTCAAAATACAGAAATAATCTGTCAAAAACACAAAGATGTATACTGATTATCCGAGGAATCAGTATCTAAATAAACCACTAAGAACAATAGCGTGAAAAATATGAATTTCTGAAGAAACCACGAAGAACCAAGATGAAGGAGGCGAAATCGCCTTTTCAGAGAGAGAGAGAGAGCTGAAGAGTATGGAAGAATCAGAAGAATCACCTTTCGCATGAGAGAGAGCATCCTTATCCCTAATGCAGACGGCTGGGATTAAATTAGTTTTGATCCAATGGCTGTAAATAGGTTGGTTCGGGTAATAGGATAGTCCGGTTGATATGTGGGTTCCGGACTTGGGCCAAAAAATCCGGGTCTACAAAAAATTACTAGGACTGAATAAAATTGGCAAACAATGGACCAACAATCTTTCTAGGCTCTTTAACTGGATCATTTTCTTTAGACTTCAATTGCTTCACAATTTTGATGTTCCCCTGAGTCCATTTTCAATCTCACGTTTCCATAATTAATCTGATTTAGAAGTAAGTACTCATTTTAGGTGTTCACTTCCAATAATATGGGATTAGTCGTTTCTGACCTGCTCATGGGTTTGTCTTCCTAAACCACCAATCCCAACCATTTCATCAACGCAGTTCCCTTCCCTTAATCCCAACCTCTGGCCTTTCCCCGCTTACTCTACACATTGCAAACCTACACTACTCCCAATCTTCATAGTTCCCACAGCCCATACAAAATCTCCTCACATGCATGTGTGCCCAGCCTCTTTCAAATAATTTGTGCATGCATAATTGGAAAATCTCTAATTTTATAATCTAATTGAGGATCTTGTATCATATTATATGATTTCTCAAAATTAATAATGTCTTTCTGTCTTGGAACTAACTATATTCAAATCATAATGTTGATGTACAATTTTAATTTTTATTAGTAAAGAAATTTTATATCAGGATGTAGACTGTTTATTCATTCTCTCATTATTCGGTCCTATGTTGGTTCTTTTCCATTCCTGCCCAAATCCTTTTCAAAACACAAAATGTTGGAATTATGTATGTCATAGAGTATAATTCATGACATTTGAAATAAAATATTAATTGATTGTATTAATATGAAGTTGTATTTATCCATGGGTCGATTTGATATTATAGATTAAGTGTTTAAGTTGTTAAATACAGAAATATTCAATTTGTAATTCAATCTAAAATTAATGTCTCCATCAGTAAATAAATATAGACAATTTATTTTGATAAGATCGTCTGATTATTTTAAAATCTATCTTTGACTTTGGTAATAAAATTGAGAATACATTTAGAATGTGTTGAACGAGACCATGTGAAATTAATTTGTAACATTGACCATACAAATTTAATTTCACTTGAAGTTTTTTGAGGTATCAATTGGTGAGATTAAATTGCTGATCAATATCTCAATCATTTGGGAATCAAAGTGAACTAACGAGGAACGTATATTGTTATTATGGAATCTGTCACATTTAAGGTATGATTATAATCTCCCTGGTTTTTCTAGTGGACAGTTGAATTTGAGCTCAGTAATTCAACGGTGACTGTTAAATTCTATGATGTGATGTGATCACATTGTGTAGTGTCAGATAAAAGATGAGAGTTGAGATTTTATGAATATTTAGATAAGTGCATTTTGGTCATTCTAACTTGTTCCAAATATTTAAGTTGATCGATAAGGGTAACATGTAAAAACAATAAGTCAAATGATATAATTATTGATTATTGTTTCAGTAATTTCAATATTAATAAGAGTGCAGTCTCGTTCTTTTCGTGTAATAGAATGTAATAAATAAATTATTTTGACTGATCAAGAGTTAAACAAATCATAATTAATTTATTAATCTTAGTTTAATTGGGTCCAATTAGTTTCCTTCGGTGGCTTCACTATAAAGGGCTTACACATGTTTATTACCTGTATTGGGTTGTGCAGAAATGACATGAGTTATGGTACTAGGCTTGGTAGAGTTTTGGAGTGTAAAGATATTACAAATAGTCTCCTAAGACTATTTTTCTTAACTTAACTTGGGATCAGATAGTGTACCAAGAGCATGGACCACAGGATCTACCACGTAACATCAAAGCACTTGTGCAGATTGATAGACATGAACTTTCTAGTTTCAGAGGATTTTAGTCTAGAATTTATTTGTTTTTTTTTTGATGTACGAGATATGTTTTCCCCCCACTTATTTCTTTCAGTTTGTTATTTTCTTGTGCTACACTATCTCTTTCTTAGATGTCAGGTCTATACCCCCTCCTTACATATATTGTTTCATTTTAACGTTAACTCCTGACCTGCGCGAGGAAAAACTGTGAACGACTCAACCTATTTAAAAAATAAAAAATAAAAATCTAACTTGCAAAGTGGTAAGACACACACTAAAGTCTGTAGTGTATGTTTCCTCCTTATAAAGAAACTCTAATCCTAGTATAACTTAGATCTAAAAAAAAGTGACAACACGCTTGCATAGCTTCAACTGGAGAATATTGAGGAAAGTTTGAGAGTTTGAAACTTTTCTGGAATCAAAAAGCAGTGGAAAGAGTTATTGTAAAGTACGCTATAAGAGTAATATCTCTTTCATTCTTGTGTGTAAAAAATTATTTAATCTAAGTCAAATACACAGAATGGAAGAACCTATAACGAGATGATTTATTACAATAAATCAATTTTTGTAAATAGAACAACCCGAATTCCCAACACAAAAATGACATAAGGTCTATAGCCAAAGTGTTTGGTTTTAAATATATCCATTTTATGTGTTATTTTTTTATGAAATCGTGAGACCTTTTTGCTAATAATAATATTAATATTAATATTGCACAACTCAAAATTAGTTAATGCAGTCTTTATTCGTGCATGGATCAAATTAATAAGGCTCTATTTGTTAAAGTTTTGTATTTAGTATTTTTTTATATACATTTTTAAGATAAAATCTATATCTATTTTATATATTAATAAAAAGAGCAGTGACTCTGGCAATTTGACCAGATTCCTAATTTTTAAACAGAATCTAGATGTGAACAAAATATTTGGCAAAAGATTAAAATCCTACACGTACAGTTTTGAATCAAATTAGTGGCCAGTTAATATTTGAATGTGGCGTTGTTAATGAAGATATTGTGCAGTGGGTGGTTACAAGTGGAAGCCTAGAAGAACAAAAAAAATTCTCAAACCTCAACCATCATCACGGACCTGGAAAAGAGGAAGAGCACCATTTTCGTTGGATTTGTTTTCTATGCAGGGATACCAACTTGAACTGTTTGAATAGAAAATCGCGATGAATCGGACCAAATGGTGTGAAAAAATCAAACTGATGAGGGTAGTGAGGTGGGTATGTTATACAAATTTAAAGACCCGATTTTTTATGGAGCGGGTATGGTATTTGTGCTGGTGTCCCAAATCGAACCGAATATCCGATTAAAAAAAATTGATTATGAACTATATTTAAAACATAAAAAGCCAAAACTAAAGTCTCTATTTAAAAGTCAATTAACTCAGCCAACATGACAAAAATCCAATCAAAATCTATTAACCCTAAGTTTATAGTCATCTGAATATCTGATTTGTTCATCTCCACTCCCTTAGCCACTCTCCATTTCGACATATGACAGTTCTCTACAAGCGTCTCTCTCTCTCTCTCTAACACACACCCACACACACACCGCGACCACAGTCAAATTTATTTTTATCAAATAGGAATCAATAATGACATATGCTGCTAACAATATTTATGACAGAGAAGAATGAAGTATAAAGGTCAAGAAACAAAATATTTGTTGTTCTCAAGTGTTAAGATCGAGAAAAATAATTTATTTTGTCTTTGTGTAATCGTACTGTAATATATTAATATTGTTATACTTGTAATATTATTTACTAAATTCAAATTCTGAATTTGAGAATTTAGATATAGTTTGTAAATATTGTTTATTATTGTAATGTTATTATTTTTTAATAAACTGCTTTTTTAAGTGAACTTGCAAAAATTAATTTACATTTAAGTGATTATTAACTGAATCGAACCATACCGAACTGAGACACACATCAACTGGACAAAAAATTGGTGGATCGGTTACGATTTTGGACGAACCGATCCCGAACCGAAGCGTTGCCATTACTATTTCTGCGGTTGCTGAAGAGGTTGTTTGGATGAGGATGATGGAAGAAGCAATTGAGTTTTATTCCACATACAACGATGGT
This sequence comes from Ligustrum vulgare, assembly GCA_963555705.1. Classification (NCBI taxonomy): domain Eukaryota; kingdom Viridiplantae; phylum Streptophyta; class Magnoliopsida; order Lamiales; family Oleaceae; genus Ligustrum; species Ligustrum vulgare. Next base: position 20,044,910 of record OY743186.1, read on the forward strand.
AGCGTCGAAGGACTTTTTGTTGCGCAGAAAACCCAGTACTGCTACAGTGTCTCCTAAACACCCAAATCTCGGTTATGGGTTTTCCCAGAATGGTCACCGACGGTAATTTTTCTAGTTTTTCTTCCGCGTCTTCTTTCTTTCTTTGTTTTTTTTGTTTTTTGTTTTTCCTTTTTCTTCTCGATAGCTCGCTTCTTTAGTTTTTCTCGCCGATTTCCTGTTGTTGCTACTTTCCAATTAAAAATGAGCCACACAGCAAAAGGAAGGGAGAAGAGGCGTTCACCATTGTCTCTCCCACCGAACACACATAAACTCCATGGAGGGATGCTACCACTTCTGTAAAAATAAAGAAGAGCAGAAGCGTTCATCATTATTGAGATTCTGGGACAGAAGCTTCAAAAAAGGAAACGAAATATTGAGATTGAAGGGATGCAAAAAAACAAAAATCTTTCAAATGGAGTTGAAGGACGAGTCGGATAGAACATTCTACCACACTGGAATCTATATTTCATTGGTTTTTTTTTTTTTTTTTTCGATTTTCTTTGTTTTTTGAATGGTGTTGCTTGATTTGCAAGCGGGTGATAAGAATAATGGTTGAATTGTAGATAGTGTACTGTACGTGTTTGTTAAAATGCCACAAGGAAGGAGAAGGGAAAGGGTGTTTGGGAGTTTCTGTTCCACAAATTGACCAAGAAAACTGATAAAAGTACTCAGGCCATCTCCAATACCCTAAATTCGGGGTAGACTCAAATTCTATCTTCAACCATTTAATCTCAAATTTGGGATTAAGTGAATAGTACCCAATTTTCTTCTAATTTTTTAATAATTATACATTGATTATAAATTTGTTAATTAATAACTTTAATTTAAATTAATAACTAATGCGTAGAATGGACCAAATTAAAAATAGTAATTTTTTTCGGGAAAAAAAAACTCTAAGTTAAACAACAAAATACGCTTAGTGACTACAAATTCCCTAAATTAAACGATGTTATCGATCATGGACGAAATTTAATTTTCAGAATTAATATATTCCTTCCATAAATGCTCAATTAAAGCATTACGAAGTTCATAATGAGCATCGCTATTTCTTATTTGTCTGTGTCGACCAAGAAATTCTTGAAAACGAGAGTCTTCATTGCCAACTATCTCAACTTTTGGAGCTGGTGATTCAACATAATCTTGAATGGATGCCTCGAGATGACGTTCATCTTCAATAACCATGTTATGCATAATAATGCACGCTGTCATTATGTCTTTCAACACATGTTTGTCCCAAAAACGAGCTGGTCCTGCTACAATTGCGAACCTTGATTGTAGTACTCCAAATGCACGTTCCACGTTCTTTCTACAACTCTCTTGTTTTATTGCGAATAATTTCTTTTTTGGTCCATGAGGATCGTGGATTGTTTGCACAAGAGTGGACCATTTCGGGTATATGCTGTCAGCTAGATAATAACCCGTCACATACTTTTTTTCCTGTATAATATAATGAGCCGGAGGAGCTATGCCTGATGCAAGATTAGCAAAAAGATGAGACATTTCTAACACGTTGATATCATTGTTTGTCTCAGGCAACCCAAAATATGCATGCCAGATCCAAAGATCATAATCAACAAATTATTAGACTAATTAATAATGTTAAACATTTAAATTAAATAAAAAAATGACAATTTGATAATTAATTAAGCGGGGTTGCACTATTCATAATCCCAAATTTGGGGTGAGATTAGGGGTAGGGTTGGAGATGTCCTTAGAGCATCAGACGACATCTCGATGGACATAGTTGAGTTGATGACAAAAAACCAACATGAAATGGCTCTTGGTAATTCAAAGAAGTACATTGTCCATTCTCATACATGACATTGAAATCATTAGACCGAGCAGTGTTGAGAAGCAAAATTAGTCTTCCCATTCGGCCCAAGTGCACTACAACGTTCGCCTGTCCTCCGATCTCGAAAAACTATTCGGGCCTTTCGTGGTGAGTCTGACAACATGTCACCCCCCATTTGATAAAACAAGAGGTATTTCTCTTTACATTAGTTGCTTATTAGTTTTGGGATCAAAACTTTTGTCTATAGAGTCAAAGAACCATTTCTTTATCGGATATATATATATATATATATATATATATATATATATATATATATATATATATATATATTTTAATTTGATGTCGTCCCTCATAGTATCATTGAGTTCATTGAAAGGAATAGCATGTTTGGCTCTGCTTGAAGCACCTGATTAGTTATTACGTTCTTATTTTGACAGTATACATCTTATTATAATTCCCAAAAAAAAAAATTAAAAAAAAAAATGCTTTTAAGAAAGGTCAGAGGTTCTATTAGTCATGATTTGTGTCTAAAGAATGTTAAATGCATGGAGTAGAGTAGTTGTATAGTATTAGTGACCAAATCTCAAATTTGGTTGTTGGCTTGTTATTTTGCCATCTCTGGTGTTCTGGTCTTGTAGAAGAGTTATAGTGGACGAAGTTCGACTTATTTAGTAATCCCAAGCAATCGAAAATGTCTGCAAGTGGAATTTACAAATGCTGTGACGATGCTTTTAAAGACATGTTACTTTTTTATACTTTCTTAAGCATTTGGAATCCCAGGCGATCCTGGAGATTTTAGAATTACTTTATTTTTTATTTGTATAGTCCCAAAAATATCTTCAGGTTCGATGAAGAAATTAGTCCATTGTCTCCAGTAGTTGTTAGTCTTGTCGTTGGAGTTTCTAGTTCAATAGCTACAGTTGCCTTTCATAGTTTGGACACTACCACAAGTCACTCGCAATGCATTGTGCTCCCTAAGGTATAGTGTATATCAAGATAAGAATTTGGACCTTACAAGATTCTTCAATGCTTCTCTATTTTATTTTATTATTTTTTTTAACTAACATTTTCGTTCATAGTTACAAAATGACGCATTTCAATGAAAATCTGTCAGTGAGTTGATTTTGATATACTGATATTTTCATAGTGACAGATGACATATCTTCATATTTTAATAGAGATGTACACATCACCTTACAATATTTATATGCAATGACGTTGGGTACCCAACGAATTGTAACGTTAAATGTTGTGTATAAGAAGATTTTTCAAAATTTGTAATATGCAAAGCTTATTATTAATAAAATGTACAGGTGTGGAACTAGTATGTGATTGGAAAAGTGAATAAAGAATTTGGGTGTAGTTAAAAAGTGTTCTATGAAATTAAATTGTTTAAAAACAAATTTTTCAAACATATACTAAATTAATAATATGTTAATTTGTTTCCCCAGATTATTGTTCAAGTAAAATTTCGAACCTTTAAATGTAAATAAAGAGACATGTTAATCATTCAGTATACTACATAATTCTCTTTCTACTAATACATGTTGGTATATGTATATATGGAAATAAAATTATAATTTACACTCTTTAATTATTCTATTATAATCTGAGTTAATCGATGCTATAAAATAGATCTGATTTTATTTACGAAAATCATAATTTTTTAAATATTTTAAAAAATATTTTGTTGTTATAGTAGCACAAAATTATAATGAATATTTCTAGAGATTACTGCTTACTTCTGAAGGGTTTGACATATAATTCATGTCATATATTGGTTATATCATAATTAATCAGATTCTCTTTCAAAATTAATTAAGTTTTCTTTTTGATTGAATAGTTATTCTGTAATGCACGCGAATTTTTCACGATATTTTGAAACTCTGATACCAACTTGTGACGTACAAAATAAATCGTGAAAATATTTTCTTTTTCCTTTTCTTTTCTTAAGCTGGTGACGTAAACGATGTCACGTAACTGCGTTTTCAAAATTGCTTTACTTAAAACAAAGCTCATTTATTTAAAAAGTAACGATATTAATATTTAAAGAATTTCTAGTTAATATAAAAAATCTTGACTTTAAAATATTTTAGATAAATAGTATCATTAATAAAATAATGAGTTTGAAAATTCAAACTCAAGAAACCTTATTCGGTGTGTCCATAACTCACAGGTCGTGAACTAGCACAGCACTATCCATCTCGTCGTTTGAAGATCTGTGTGAATCATCGTTATTTCTATGTCTACAATATTCATGGGATGAACATATAAATGCCCAATGAATAGAATATAGTGCGTATGTATTATTACACATAAACAAGTTAACCTCATATATTCAAGATCATCACAGTATATCCAAGATCAATGTAATGTATTCAAGAATAGTGCAATATATTCAAGTCCAGTGCAAGATATTCAAGTATTCGAGTCCAGTGCAAGATATTCAAGTATTCAAAACCAGTGCAATATATCCAGTGTAGGATATTCAAGACTAGTACCAATGCATGTATTTTCAGGTATATATGAATTTTAATTGGGCTCATATTATAAATCAAGTAATATCTTGAGCCTACGTGTAACAAGTAGGGAATAGTACATCAATCTTTTTAGTTCTCCAAATGATTCGTCTAACCAAGAGAAAATTAATTTAATTAGTACTTTTCAAAATAAAACTTAAAGTGATGAAAATAAAATATAAGGATTGAAATGGGATTTTTTAAGAAAAACTGAAATTAAAAGTTTAACGACTGAATTAGGCTTTTCCAAAAATAATGGGGCTGAAATAAATGATTTTAAAACTGCATGGGCTGAGTTAAATATATATATATTTAAAAGCAAGGACTGAAATAAACACTTATAAAAGGTGAGGACCAAAACAAACGAATTTGAAAGATGGGGACTAAAATCTCATTTATCAAATTCAAAATATTAAAAATAACAATTCCTCTCTCTCATTTGACTTATCAGAGGAGAGAGGGAGAGAGTTGCGACGAAAATCTCTCTCTCTCTCTCTCACCCAGTCCCCAGCAGGTGAAACGCCGCAGTCAAGTGGCGGCGAGTAGGGTGGTCGTGCTGAGGGTGATTTTGGGTGGTTTTTGGTACGCGTTTTGGGTGCGAAAGTAGAGGCAAACTGAGGGTAGGAGGTTCAAATTTTTTGTGGTCTCCTGACGATACTTCGGTTGAAAGTTGAGGTAAGTTTATGGGTTTTCACGATTCTTTGTTTTCTTGGTGTTTTTTTTTTTGGTGGATTTGGAGGGATCGGTTTAATAAGGGCAGTGGCGAGTTGGAAGTGGCGGTCGACAGTGGCACGATGGGTGGTCTGATTTGTGAAATTGGAATGTCTTTGGCTATGGTGTGCGTGAAGTTGGTTGCCAATGATGGGTTTTGTGGTGATGGTGTTTGGATTGTGACAATGGGTAGGGTGTTTGGAAGTTGTGGTGATTGTTGGTATGGTTTTGGATTTGGGCCAATTGAAGAAATAGATGTGCAACAGTTTGATATGGAAGGCAGTGGAGGTGCTTGGTTGCTCGATGGTGGTGGCGGTTGGTCTCGAGGTTGAAGGTGGTTGAGTTTCTGCAGATTGGGTTGAGATGGTGGATTAAATTTTTGTGTGAAGTGAACCCTTTGTGAATATGGAACTCCTCACATTTGTTGGTGGCAAGAAATCAATGTTCCAACACCAGGATATGAGTTTCAAAAGCAAAGCTGGATTGAAGAAGTTTGAGAGAGGGGAAGAGACATACCCAGAAACTAAAGCTTTGTGTGGTTCTCGGCCGTGTGAGGGATTGGGGAGGATATATGGGTTAATAGTGATCTAATTCTGGTAGTTTAGGTCAAAATTTTGGTTTATGGAAAGATGGTGATATCAAAGAATTCCTTCAAAGCCTGCATGGAAGGTGAAGGTGAAGTGGGAAGGGAAATCCATCATTGAGTTTTCCAAATATTGTAAGGCCGCTTTTCACTTTTCATGAAATTTTAAATTTCACGTCATATTTATGTTAATGTTATTTGAAATTTGAAATTTAATTAATTTTACGTCAATGATTTGGAATTGTTTTGCAGTGGAAGGATTTGGACGCCGTCTCGCTCAATGTGCCAATTAGAAATTAATAATTTGTCTACTTGCAATTTATGTGAATAATTGTTTTATTTCCAAAGCTTGCCAATTCCTATTTTTGTCAAATTATTATAAGTGGTAAATTTTTGGATATTTTGTAAATTTATGATAGATGTGTACTTAATTTTTGAGACTTAGGGAGAATGAGGGACTAAATTGCAAATATCCTAAAGATTACACCTAAACCCTAACCTAACCCTCATTCTCACCCTCTCACCCAACGCTCTCTCCGTCTCTGCGCTCTCTCTCCGTCTCTGCGCTCTCTCCTCTCCGTCTCTCGGCTCTCTCCGTCTCTCTCTCGCGATCTCTCACACTCACATTCGGTCTCGCTCTCTCTCACGCTGAACTCTCTCACTCGCACACCTCACGCTCGGCTTCTCTCCCTCTTGCGCAGCCTCTGACCGCCGACTGCCACCACCAGTAAGACACCTTTCTCTTCACCGAACGCACACACACAACACACACACTTAATTGGTGTATGTATATATGGAATTGTATGTATTTGTTGATGTATAAATGTGGTATGTATATAGTTATATGAACATTTCAGATTTTTCAGATTGAGTTGTAGTCAATTTCGAATTTTTAATTGTTAACCTCAGATTTAGGGCGTATATATGTGTGTATGTATATGTATGCACCTTTCAGATTGGTAATGGAAAATTTACACTTGTATAATTTCAGATTTTTAGTCTATGTAGATAATATTTTTTTAAGATTCAAAATTTATGAACTAATTAGTGTAATTGAAATGTTTAGTTTCATTTTTGATTTAGGAATGGTAATTTTCGAAAATTGAGGAAAATTTTGTGAAGGTGTATATAAATTCAGAATTTTTAGAGTTGTTATTTGATCATTTTGTTAATTTTGGTTTAAGTCAAATATATTTACTTGAGGCTAAAATTAATGGGTAAGAAGATTTTCTAATTCACAATGAAATTGGATTTTGTGTTTAAAATATGGCATGCTAGGTGTTTGAAATAACTTTAAACCTCATTTGGATTAAATTGGAGTTTTAACTTTGGTTAGGGGTATGGTTAGTTCAAAAAGGATAATGATTGTGTTTTGAACTAAAAGTTTTGCCTAATTTGATTAGTGAGATTTCAATTTTTCTTTTTGCCTTCGAGTTCATCTTTTATTTCGAGTATGGTGTTATATGTGTTGGACCTAGCGTAAGGTCACGTTTGGGATTTAATTGTGAATGAAATAGAAGTTGTAACCTTGCTTAGAGTTTAAAATGTAATTTTGAACTAAAAGTATATTTTATTAAATGAATGGGTACAACTAGGATTTTGGTACATTGAAGACACGGGCAGTCGAGGCTCCTCCACTTGCAAATTCAGAAACGGTAAATTACTAAGGACTGCAGGTAAGTAAACTTCCCCCTATTTTCATCAAAGTTGAATGTAAATGTGAAAGTTATGTGTAAATGACTGTCTTGCAACTTAATTGCTTTGATGAATTTCATTTACTTTGTGAAAGTATATGTTATTATGAAGAATGTTCAAGCATGCACATTATCATGTCATTGCATCATCAAGCATGCATTGGCATCGAATTTGGGAAGTGAAATGTTTTTAAATGAAAGAAATGTGTCAAGGTGCAAGTTTGTTCAAAAGTTATGTATCCCAAGTTTTTAAAGAAAGAATGGGTGTACTTCTAGTTCATGAAAGTTGCGAGTGGGAAATGGGGCGCGGGGGACCGGCGTACCCGAATTAAGTCGCTTTAAGACGGAATGTTCAACCGTTTACGGTGGACTGTTAAACCGCTTTGCGGTGGAAATGCGCATGTTAATCTGGTTCCAAATAAATAATTGCCCACTGTATTCTGATTGACTAGAAGTTACATCAAGTGAGCTCACGATGGAAATGAAGTGAAAGTTTGAAATGTTAAGTGAAAGTTTGATAAGTTTGAAAGTTCTGGAAAATAAAGTAAATGGGGATACATACATGGAAATTTTTTAAAGCATTCATGTCATAAGCATGCATTCATGCATACAGTTTACTTACTGAGCTTTAGCTCACCCCAATCCCTCCCCAACATTTCAGGTGATGAAAGTTAGATGATTAGAGGAGAGCACGTGGCGGCAGGCTCAGACAGTACCAACTTGAATTATTTAAAATTTAAGTTAATGATTTAATTTAAGTTTTTAGTTGTTATTCTTTTAAATTGATAACTCATTTTGAATTAGTTTTCGATTCTTAGTCAAAATAAGTTATGGTATTCCCCTGTGATTAGTTTTTATCATGTTTCATGAGTTTATAAATTTATACTTCAAGTTGTTTTGGTTGAGGAGTTTGGGGAATTGATGTTGAAGTTAAATTTTGGAATTATGGTTGAATGTTGAATGTTGGATTTGAATGGGTTGAAAATTTCATAATTATTGTAGGTGTGATGTCCCTCTACAGGTTGGTTATGTCCAAGTTATAGAGGAGACTCTGCCGAAATTTCTATAAAATTTTAGAATAGAAAATGAAAAGGTTGAAATTTTTAAATGATTTGTTTTCCTTTTCCGCATTTTAATGTTTAAACGATTTATTTCCGCATATAATGTGAATGGAAGTTAACACGCCTAGGTTTTAAATTTTTGAACTTGAGGTGTTACAAATATGGTCATGGAAAATAATTGATTGACTTGATTTTGGAGATTTGATAAAATCTTGTTGAATTTGAAACAATGCATCGTGAGGAAAAAGTGTGAACATAAAATTGTAAATTGGGCTTAAAACTTGAATTTGGTTTATTTGCATTTGAGACTTGGGCTTCAAAGTTTTGGTCTAAAATAATTAAGGGTTAAGTACACAAATACCAGACTTCAAGTGGTATATTTTTAAATATAAGGTATTTTAAAAGATATTTTAACAATGTAAAACAAATTTTTAAAATCAGGTATATTTTATCGGTTGAGATCGACTTTCCCTCTCTGAAAATTTCTTGGAGAGACCAACTATTCTCTAGCAACTCCAGCTTTGTTTTACTATTGAGTAGCGATCTTTCCTAGCCTGCTTTGTCAAGGTAAGCTGGTCTGATTTTCCCCCTTTCACCAGCGGGGATGTTGGCAACCTAGCAATTAAATTTCTTAATGGCACTTTATCGTCATCATCACATCCATCTTCAAAGTTCAGGGCATAACTGAGGGGTTCATACCTGAATTCGGCTGAAGAATATCTCTTATGTGTAGTCCCACACTCCATTAAAACCAAGAATCGTTCAGCACTTCATTTTGACGTAGGCTTATTATTCGAAACAAGCACGACGACAGTAGGGAGTTCAGAGGCAGTGGTGGTCGCAGCGACGACCGAATTTGCAAGAGAAGCAGATTGGTTGTTTGAGTTTGCTTTTGAGAGAAGAAGAGTAGACTGTATCGTCGTCCATACCTAGAGAGTGAGAATTGAGTGATAGAATGAAGATGAATGGGGTTTCGTTTTATAAACATAGCCAGAAGGTGGGGAAAAGAAACATTATAGGTCCCGATGATGATTGGGGAACGAAACATAGGCCTTCTACTATCCCACTTAATTCTTGTCTTCTGATGTTGCAATTTCTAGCAGTGGAGCCCTGGTGCAATCTCATTTTCAAATTTTGTTTTAAACAATGGAGCTGGAAAAAAATAAGAATGAGGGAATTGACAGAGGATGATATGGTGGGCGTTATGTCGGACAAGAATCGGTTTATGATTGATTTTCTGAAGAATGTTACAAAACGAGTTGCAGAAATAGTTGATAATGAAGTATTAATGTCTGGTGAAAGTCACTCCAAGAAGGAAAAGAGGGAAGAAAAACCCAGTTCTTCTAAAAGCAGAATGATTTGACAGAAGGAAATGAAGAATTTGCAAGAAGGAATAATCTCAATAGCAGTATAGTTGACATCCCAGAAACTTTTGGGTTGAAAAGGAGAAAAATTAATACCTCCAAAATTCATTGCAATGGAGGTGTGAAGAAAAGAAATAACATCAGACCTAATCCTCCCTCTTAGGTGTGGGCATGGTTCCATGTGGTTCTGGTTCCTAGAGAACCAAACCGAACCAAGAACCGATGGTTCTTTTTGCAAGAGAAGAACCGAACCGGAATCGAACCGTTCGGTTCTTTTGGTTCTGGTTCTGATTTCGATTTCCTAAATGAAAATTTTTCAAACTTAAGCGATGAAGTTATGCTAGATTTCGGCTGGTAAGAGTCGTAAAACGGTAATGTCATCGACTTTGATCAAAATGCGAATACAACACTCAAAATCATTGACAGCAAAATATTCACTCCTTTTTAAACAGTAATGTATCTCCTCATTCGTGTTTATGTACTCCTTCTAAAAATTTTTCAATTTCTGCTCGTAATTCTCCACCTTTTCGGAGAACAGTTGCACAAGTTCAGCAAATACTTAAAAATAAGATAACAATTAATTTTAAGATGAAGAGTGAAGATTTATTGTTCATTCTTGAAGAACTGATGGCTGAAGGTTTGAAGTTGAACGACAGAACCAATAAAAGAAAAATGATTTTTAATCTATGATTTTTTGTTTATTACTTGTGTTTGCTTATAGTTATTGTAATGTTTAATGAGTTAATAGTTGTTGGATAATTGATATTGATTAATGGACCAAACAATAAGCATTAAGATTAGGAATAGATGATTTTTATTTTTATTTTTTTAAACTTATATTTAAAAAATAATTAAAAAAATAGTGTTTTATTTTGGTTCTTAGTTTCTGAACCAAGAACCGGAACCGGAACCGATGGTTTTTGATTTTTAGAACCAGAACTGTTTAAAATTTTGATAGAACCGAACCAGGACCAAATCGGAACCGAACCGCTGGTTCCAGTTCTTTTGCCCAAGCCTACTCCCCCTCCACAATTTGTAGAGAGCACCAAGCAAGTTGCAATTAGTTACAAAAATTGTAACTATTTTCCAATTTTATTTATTTATTTTTGAAAATAACTATTTTGCATTTAGTTACAGTTGTAACTAATGAATTTGCAAAACTTGAAATATTTAGAAGACGAATAATAATTTATTGGATGTTGAACACGAAAAGGCTTAAGTTGTAATTAATTACAATTGTAACTAATTATTTACTATTGTAACTTAATTGTATATTACCACTACAAGTCACTAGGAATTTTAATTTCCTTTTAAAATTAATTGCATTAATTACAAATTGTGATTATTACAGTTTGTAATTAATTACAATTGCAACTTATTTACATTTTGTAATAACTTATGGTTTTTAATTAATTACAAATATAACTTAATTTTAATTTTGAAATTAGTTACAACAGCAACTAATGAATTTGCAAACATGACAGATTTAAAAGACGAATAATAATTCATTGGAGGTCGAATACGGGAAGGCTTCAATTGTAATTAATTATAATTGTAACTAAAATGTAATTAAGTTACAATTGCAGTTATTGTTACGACCATGACTTATTTTACATGATACGTCATCCATATGGACCTACCAGGGGATCCATAAAACATTCATTCACCTAATCATGACCCACAGTCCAAACTGTGGATATCAAACTTGCTGAACTCTTACATGCCTAGGTACCCCTATGCCGAGGTGATCCTATGCCTAGATACCACTATGCCAGGGTGATGCTATGTCGAGGTACCCTTATGTCGAGGTACTCCTAAGCCGAAGTGAGTACCCTGGAAAGGTGACAAGATAACTTGATGTGACAACATCTTTAAAGGGATTTGATGGTTGTTTTATCCCTATGACATGAAGTAATGATTATAACAAAAAAAAATGATTTACCTCATGACTAGTTAGGATCTTGCAATGTGTAAAGCATAACACGTATCACAATATAAGAGAATTACTCATTCTATAAATAGAGCACACTTGCCTCCAAGGAAAAAGTTAGAAATCCTATACTCTTAACAAAAAAATCTTTTACTCTCACTCCATTTTCTCTCTTTTACACACTTATATTTCCCGCACCCAATTTATATTTGCTTGAAATGAGCACTGACTTCGGCATCAGAGTGCAAACGGGAACCACCTCGGCCCCCTTTGCAAATTGATTGTTTATCACAATGCGTAAGAGATCCATGTGTTCAAGAGGGAGGAACTGAGACGTGTTGGTCCAAGGTCCAACCGGATTTTGTTGTCAACATTTTGGCGCCTTCTGTGGGAAACCATACTGCTAACCACGAAAACGCATGGTAAAAAGCTACAAAAAAAACCCCTGAAAAAGAGCAGGTAACCTCTTGCAAAAGAGTGAAGAACTACAAGAACCCCTTGAAAAATGCTTGAAACTTTGAAATATAAGTTTACTAACCATGAAAAAGGCTTGAAGCTTTGAGATAAAAGTTTACCTATCCTTGAAAGAAAAGATAGAACCAAGAAATTGCTATGATTATGAATGAAAGTGACGATGATGTTAACCCTCGGAGGAGCAGAGAAGAACAACATAGCGAGGAGGAGGCTCCCCAGAGGCCTCGTGAGAACACGAATGAGGGGGTGGCCCAACCTAATCCTTCACGCCGGGACCGGAATCGTCGCATGTTGCGAGATATGACTCGCATGGCAGCCCTGTTGGAAATGGAGAAACAGTAGATAGAACAAACTGCTACGATGAATGCCTATATGGCTAGAGGGTATGTTATAAACGAACCCGTGATGCCCCCCAGTACTCGTAGCCACATTACTCCTTATCTGATGCTGCCACTGCCTCGTATTACTATCAAGATCCACAGGCATATGACGAGGTGGAATCTGTTCCTTTCTACAAAGAAGACCCGGTGCATGAAGTACCAAGAGAACACGGCCTACCCCCTATTAACCATAGGGAGGTTTCCTCAAAATCTGGCAGTGTTTTTAGCCGAATAGGGGGATTATTCAGGGGTAAGCGAGGGGGCCAAACTGACCAAGGTCGGCATAGTGCAGCTGAGCCTAGAAATAGGCGGGAGCGATGGGCTGAAGAAGCCCTTTCACGGAGCTAAATGCCTAGAGATAGGTATGATGCATGGGCAGAAAAGTTGAGCCCCACACATGAGCACTGACTTCGACATCGGAGTGCAAATGAGAGCCACCTCGGTCTCCTTTGCAAACTGATTGTTATCCCTGAAGAAGGACCCCCCCCCTGAAATAAGGGACTCCTGAAGAAGGAACCCCCCTGAAATAAGGGACTCCTGAAGAAGGAACCCCCCTGAAAGAGGGGATCCCTGAAGAAGGACCCCTCCTGCAAGAAGGGAGTCCTGAAGAAGGAACCCCCCCTGAAAGAGGGGATCCCTGAAGAAGGACTCTCTTGAAAGAAGGGACTCCTGAAGAAAGAACCCCCCCTAAAAGAGGGGATCCCTGAAGAAGGACCCTCTTGAAAGAAGGGACTCCTGAAGAAAGAACCCCCCCCCCCCCCGAAAGAGGGGATCCCTAAAGAAAGACACCCCTGAAAGAGGGAACTCCTGGAGAAGGACTCCCTGAAAGAAGGGACCCTTGAATAAAGGCCCCCTGAATAAAGGACTTCTGAAGAAGAACACCCGCAAAAGGTTTCAGGGAAACCCCCTGAATAAGGAACTCCTGAAGGACACCTTGAAAAGAGAAACCCTGAACAAGGAACTCGTGAAGAAGAGAACCTTAAAAAAAGGGAGCTCTTGAAAATGAACACCTATGGAAAACTCCCTCCTAAAAGAGGAGCGAACATCTCATAAATGTCACAGCAACGCAAAGGCTCGTGAAACAATAAAAGTTTGCTTATTTTCGAAGCGGAACGGTTCGGAGTAGCCCACCTTTATTGTGCCAACATGGCAGGACTCAAACAATAATATTTTATAAGCCTCGACTTAAGTGCCTCCAGGACACGCGGTCTCAGAGACCCTATATTATTAAGCCTCGATTTAAGTGTCTTCTCGACACACGGTCTCGGAGATCCTATATTATTAAGCTCGACTTAAAGGTCTCCACGACACATGGTCTCAGAGATCCTATATTATTAAGCTCGACTTAAGTGCCTCCAGGACACAGGGTCTCAAAGACCTTATATTCATAAGTCTCGGCTTAAGTGTCTCCGAAATGATACATGGTCTTAGAGGCCCAAAATTATGGTTTCAAAAATGCTGAAAATTTTTATATGTCAAGATGACACGGCTATAGGAGCCCTTCCTACTAGTCTCCAGAATGGTATGACCTCAAAAGCTTTTTCTGAAATTCACACCGGATTAAACATGGAAGAAGTAATATGCCGATGTGATTTAGCTCGAACCTGATATGTCGAAGTAACACGTTACAAGTTAACAAAAGAATAAGATCATTGATCTAAGCTCTCACTAGGGACTGCTAACAAGTATAATTACAAGTAAACATGAATAGCTTAGCAAACCCCCCACAAAAAAGGGATTTCGCCACTCAATGGAATCCTCCCTGGACTAACAAACTGAATACGTACAAATGAGGCTATAAGGCATGAATACATGGGATTCCCAAGTGGATTTCCTCGATTAACTCCGGAGCGAATATTCTGTTAAATGAGGGAGAAGCACACTTGGTTGATAAATCTATAAAACAGCCTGAAGAAGAAACTTGGGTAAATGAACTTCCATGAGCCCTATGGGGAATCAGAAATACCTTGCACACTGCCACGGAAGAAACTCCATTCTCACTGGCTCATGGGTCAGAGGAAGTATGTCCAGTAAAAATTGGAGTGTTTTTACCTAGAGCTTCTTTCCTCCTCAAAAGAAGGGGTGATTCACAGGTCGTCGACTCAATATCGAGAGAAGATGATCTAATACTTCTAAAATTAAAGTTCCAATTTTTAAGGAAACCCCTCGTCCTAACTCAAAAGGCCGGAATAAAGACCCTAGTGCATAGTTGGGGGGACCTCATCAAGTCACCGATGAAGCTACACCAGGGACTTAAGGAGTAGAGAATCTCTCTGGAAAATCCTAACTCAATCCATAAAGTGTTGATCACCTCCACCACTAGTGTCGATAAACAAATTGTCTTCTGCATGTTTCGCATTAATTGGATTTCTTAAACTCATGAGGTGAAATGACTCCTTCATGCATGCTTTTCATTGAACAAATTGCGAACCTGTGTTGGAAAACGCAAAACTATGCAAACAAATAGAACATAAAAAAGGATTGGTCCCAAGTTACGATTATTAAGGATTGGCTAAACTTGCACCGAAATGAAAGTGGTCGAAGTTGTCCATGATTATCGCAATGCCTTGATCCGACGAACCCCTTGATAGAATGACAAAACATAGCTTGGAGCACAAGATACGTTCATGCAAGGGACTCCGTCACTTGATGATTAGTATCCCAACGAAGTGGTACCTATGAAATACATTGATCAATCTTGAGAATAAATCTTACGATTTGTTCAAAAGAAATCTTTACCATTTAAAGGCATATCGTCTCATGTTAGATTTTTTGACCAAAAATGGCCCCAATGTAATCGCCCCAGATGTAAACAAGGGACTCACGGGGAAGTATGAGTTGAGACCCATTCAGTCAAATCTAAGCGATGAACATAAATGTCTTATGCACTTCGATTTGAGGGACTATCACATCCACAAGTGACTCCAAGGACTTGCACATGTTTCGGACTATCCTATATTAAACTATGTTCATCCTATGATGGATCATCTCATATTAAATGATGATCATCTTATGATACGAACTACTTGTCTATAGCAGAGCAATATGCAAAATTCACATATAAAGATCAAAAGTGGAGTAGATAAAGATTCACAAAAGACAATGACAAAAACAGGCATCCTAAGCAGGAGCGTGGGAAGGGTCGACATCTTTAGAAGAAGGCCACCAGTGACATCTTCAAGGGGACTTTCTGTTAGCCCAAGATAAACTAACCAAGAGGGGGTGAATTAGTTTATAAAAACTTTTTCGATAAATAATCTTAAACTTAAAAATCAATGGGTACAAGTATGAGCACTTAGTGTTGCAAGTAACTTAACTATCAATGTAATGTACTATAAATGTGTAAACATAATTGATAAAGCAAGTATAGCACTTAGATATAGTGTTGCACAATATAAATTGATAGAATAGAGTAAGTGCAATGTAAGTAAGTAAAAGGGATAAGAGAATGCAAACGCGATTTAAGGAGGTTCAATCAACCAACGTGATCTACGTCCTCCATTACAGAGCTCTCCGTCACGAGTAAGTTCAAATTCACTATATTGATAACTTACAACAAGGAGTATCGAATCCTTAAGTGACTTACAACAAGGAGCACTTATCCTTAGGTGACTTTACAACAAGGAGCACCTATCCTTTACAATCGAGTTTTTACAAGGATCTCGAAACCATAAGCAAAATACAAATGAGAATTTTACAATTGAATAAACTCTCTTAACAAATGATATGATCAAGTCAAGTATTTTGAGAGTTTTAGGATAACACTTCAATAGATAAAAAATATTTAAAGCTCAAGTATTTATGAAAACTTTGAAATATGATATGAGATAGTTTGTTTGAATCAAAGTTTTTCAACCAATGATCTCTCTTTCCAAATAATACTTAGTTAAGTATGAAGAGAGATTTACACTTCAATAAGTGTTTGGTGATGATGAACTCAATCAATGATCAATAATGAAGTAAGAGTATTGAGTTTTCTACAAAATAGAATTCTTGATAAAGATATGAAAAGTTTTGATCAATCAAGAAATTCTTTGCAATAAATGAAATAGAATGTAAAACAAAGTAAGCTCAATGATTTTCTCAATCAATTTCTCTCTTAAATGCTCTTGTAAGTTGGTAGAATTGAATGCAAAAGAGAGAGCTATTTATAGAGCAAATTCCGCATATACTGACTCTTGCGATCGACCTATTCAGCCATGCGGTCGACCTCAATATAGCATTGCAAGAAAATAGCCGTTTCAGTTCAAAAATATGCAGTGCGATCGACGAAAAAATTTTCGGTCGACCTGAAAGTGTCATGCGGTCGACCTCATAAATTTGCGGTCGACCTGAAAAATCAAGATTTCAAGATTTTGATTTTTCAAGGTTTTCTGATCAAACTTAATTTTGAAAAAGGTATTTTAATGGCTTTAAAAATGTTTCTTGAGCTTTATGAAGTGCATTACTAACTATTGATGCATTAATCTTACATAAGATTAAAAAGTAATTTGTAAGCGCTCAATTCTTTGTAGGCTTCATTCCTCGATCTTCATACTATCGCATCTTGTGTTTTTGATCTTTTATCTTCAAGAGATGATTTGTACTTTAAATGCTTTGAAGATTATCATTACATGAAACACTTGAAGCACACTTGTTAATAACACAATATAATCTTGTTTGTTATTATCAAAACAATAAGGTTAAGAGTTAACCATAGGTCAACACTTTCCTCACTAACATCTTGGGACTTTGGATAGAAGGCCTCAACCTTCGAAAGATTCAGATCTGGGAAGTCATCCTTCACGTCTTTCAAAGTCATTCGTGCCCCGACGTTGGCAAAGAACGGCTGCATAGCTTCATATTCTGGGATCTCTTCAAATGTATCCTTGAAATGATGGATGCCATTAATCACCCTAGTCTCAATATCCCGCTCTAAGTAAGAAAGTCTTTCTTATGCCCTACGCAAGGCCTCTTCTCTTGCCAATCTAGCGTCCTTTTCCTTCTCCAACTCATGAGTTAGTCCAGCCACCTTATCCACCAGGCTCCTCTACTCCGTGGTTGTCTTTTACAAGGCCTCGACAGTTATGGCCTGGGACTGAACCGCATCATCGAATCTCTTGGAAAAACTGGCCACTTCGGCATTAGCAGCATCTAGGTTCAGTTTTAGCCTATCATTGTCCTCCTTCAAGCGCTTTGAGATCATCTTCTCCTTGTGAAGAGATTTCCAATTGCGGTCACGGAGTCCTGGAGAGTTTTAATCTGGGCCATCAAGTTGTCAGCATTTTGAAGAGTTGTCTCAACGCTCTTCTTCTTCAATTCCAAATCCTTAACGGCGGACTCAACCCCATCTATCAAGGTGAAGGCCCTAACATTCATGGCCCTGGCAGCATGCAGCGTCTGAGCTGGTGACATGTTGGAGGAGTATATTTCCCAACCTTCAGTCTAGAAGTGCTCCATTGCCAAAGCAGCCCTGGCATGAGGAGAATTCGGAGAATCTAAGAGAGTGGTATTCAAGGTGCTTTCCTTAGCTCACAGGACAGTCTTTATATGGCTAAGCTCAGCAGCAATTTTTGGGGTCACCTCATGGTCCACCCCCCGGAACAGTAATCAAACCTTCATCATGGCCTGGGGGATCCGGAGCCTAGGAAAAGAAATTTGAGCTGGAGACATCCCCTTTGCCTTTGATAGGATCAACTGGTGGAGGTAAATCGGCTACATCCACCTCGGAAGAACCAGATATGCCTTTGCTTTTCTTTAGCCTCTTCTTTGGAGGCACCTCATGCCCCATTACCTCCACAACACCCTCATCAGAATGATCATCAACCAAGGCTCTTTTGGATTTTTTCTCTTCATTTTGCTTCGATTTTCGCTCTCTCTCCAGAGCCTCATGTTTGGCTCCGGATTCCTCCTTCACTCCAATCATTTCTAACCCTTAGACAACATGACCAGTGGAGGGAGCAGCACCGAAAGAAGCTTTATGAGCTTTGCAGCTACGGTACCAGTTGTGTTCTTTGCAACTTCCACTTGGAAACTGCTGAGCAAAGACTTCTACTTAAGCTCCTCGTCACTCTCGGGCCTCAGCGGAAGTGGAATTTTCTTCGCCATCAGGCCTTTGAGGGAAGCCTTGGGAATTCATCGAAATGAAATTATCAGTCAAAGGAGCTTCGGACAACGACACAATTAACAAAAGGAATATAGAACTTACCCATATCTCGCATAAGCCCGTGCTTGATAAAAAGTTTTTATTCAATATGTAGCGACCAAGAATTTTTACGCAATAAATAATTATTTTAATATTTAGAAAATTGTGTCGCTACTATTTCACCCATTGTTTTGAAGTTAACGCCGCGACGGATTCGTCTAGCCAAGTCAAGAAATATCGAATTTGTTCAATTTTAAATTAAATTTCCGAATTTCTAAAATTATGTTATTTTAATTATTTATTCAAAGTATTATTTTAATAATCATTTTGAATTTCAAATTTATTAAAAATATCTCAATTTTCCTTATTCAAATTATTTCAAGTCCAAATACGTAATTCAATTTTTATCTCAATATTTATTTATTTTCAGATTTATTTTCAATCCAAAATATATCTGTTTTAAATACGTTTTCAAATCAATGATAGTCCAATTTTAGTTATTTGTCATAATCAAAATTTTACATCTATTTTCTATTTCATATTCCACCTAATTCTACACTATCTTATTCTATAATACCAAATCAATTATCATACTTTACACCTATTCTAATTCACATCCAACCCATGTCTCACCTACGGATTCATCATCACCATTTCTTTATTTTATCATTCCAATTATGAGTATTCCATTCAATGATTCATCTTCACATTATTATGTCATCCATATTGATCACTTTCCATCTCATTCCCAATTTCATAATTCATTCTCAACCAATGTATGCCACATCTTTACATTATACAAGCATCATCATTATCATCACCACCCCTCCAAATTATGATAATTTACACTCAATGATTTCATACCTAACTCTCCACCATGTTTTCTCTTTATGATTCCTCACAACTCCACTTTCATCACCTCACGTCTATGTCTATGTCTATCTCAATATGCAGAGGCTTCAAGTCACAATTCCATTGCTTTTCCTACCACTTTCCACTCAATTAATCTATCAAAAGATTCCTCCAAATCATAATGTTTTCCACTAATCAATTTCCCTTTTCTTTTTCCTCCATCATTCCATCATTATAACACCATCACCCATAACATAAATCTGCAATCACTGCTCTCCCTCACGCAGCCAAGAGCTATCAGAAATCATTCTCAGTATCAATAACCTCAATCACCACTGGTCAACTCACCTCTGATTCAACCACCATCATCAATGAATCTCCATCAACCCAAGTCATTCCCTGCAATACACATTTCATTCCTACTCCATTTCACCAACACCGTCAATCCATAACCACAAACCTCCCATGTGCAACACTCAGACCAAACGCCAATTGAATCATGAACCCACAACCATCATCTCCATCTTAGCAACTACTGCACAAACCATTTACACTGCAATCAGTATCATCACTGCCAAGTTACCACCTCCAACTCACGGTCCGAACCATCACATTGCAATCCAGCCACCACTGTCTGCACTCATCGACTGCAACTTCACCACCTAAAACCAACTGCTAATCCCAAATTCACACTTTGATTCACAGAAAAGTATTTTTCGTCCAAACCACAAACTTGGATCTCTAATTTGCAGCCAACATCTACCCTCGGTTTCGACTCAAATCAAAATCAGAACCCAAACCAAGAAATAGAAGAAACCCAGAATAAGCCAAGCCAGTTAATTACCTCAACCACCACCGGATTTTTCAGTCACGGCCACCATCAACACCCTCGGCACTCATCGCCTGAACCGCCCCAACTACCTCAAGTTCACCGCAACCTCCACCATCGGATTTCTCAAATTTTCCACCACCGCCTCTGTTCACCTCACAAATCGCAACCCAAGTACTTCGCAGCCCAAATCGCCACTTCCAGCCGCGATTTAATCATCGGATTCACACCTATACTCACACCAAACGTTCACACAACTAAGACCCCTCCTTGACAGCCTCTTACAACCACCCTGCGCCGGCGAAATCCCAGCTTTCGTCGGCCGGTTGAGAGAAACGGGTAGAGAGAGAGAGTGTATGGATCGTGAGTTAGAGAGAGAGTGGTGAGTGAGAGAATGGTAAGAGAGAGAGAGGAAAGATCTGATATATTAATTTTCAGAAATTTGCATTTTGGTCCCTGGGTTTTAAAGTTATTTCAAATCAGTCCCTAAGTTTTAAAATCTATCGTTTCAGTCTCCAAGTTTTAAAATGAGTTTTAATCAGCCATTTCATTTTTAAAAATATATTATTTCAGCCCTATAGTAATATTCGTTTTAAGTTTCAACTCAAGTTTCAAAGATATTCATTTTAATCCCTCAACTTTCAAAGTATCTATTTTAGTTCCTGAACTTTCAAAAGTATTCATTTTAGTCCCTCAACTATCAAAAGTATTCATTTTAATCCCTCAACTTTCAAAGTATCTATTTTAGTCCCTAAACTTTCAAAAGTATTCATTTTAGTCCCTCAACTTTCAAAACATCAATTTTAGTCCTTAAATTATAATTTATCATTTTGAACTATATATTCGATAGACTAAAGTGACTTATTGGCTAAGACGAAGCGTACGGAGAATTTAAAGAAATTGAAGTCATTCCCGCTCAACTTTGCACTCGTCGGATTTGAGGTAGACTCGCACTTATTAATTGATTTAAATTATGATTTCATATAAATGTCATGTGACTTGTGAAAGTCAATTTTTATGAAAAGAAAGTATGTTTTTATGAAAGGTAAATATACCTTATGTTTTTATGAAAAGAAAGTATGTTTTTATGACAAGTAAGTATGTTTTTATGAAAGGTAAATATACCTTATGTTTTTATGAAAAGTAAGTATGTTTTTATGAAAAGAAAATATACTTTATGTTTTTACGAAAAGTAAGTATACCCTATGCTTCACGAAAATGTTTTTTTGGATCATTGCTATGAAATCAATCTACCAAGATTGCTATGGGTCCCATATGATAAGTTTATGATTATGTTAAGGGGACCGGAGTTTTAGTAGCGCTACACATAAGAATTCTTGTCACCTAAGTTCGGTAAAATTCTTGTGTCTCCATATGTTTATGAGGATTTGCCACCTAAGTTCGGTAAAATTTCTATGTTTATGAGGATTTCGATCCTAACCTATGTTTATGAGGATTTCGATCCTATCTTATGTTATGATGCAAATGATCCCTATGAATTTCAAAAATTATGCTTGGTATACTTACTGCATAAGAATTCTTGCCACCGAAGTTCGGTAAAATTCTTATGTTTATGAGGATTTCGATCCTATCCTATGTTATGATGAAAATGATCCTTATGCTTTCAAAAGAACATTATGCTTGGCATAATTAAAATGTGTTTTATAAGTATATGGTTTTCAAAGAGCTGTTTTCAAAGAGCTATTTTCAAAGAGCTATTTTCAAAGAGTTGTTTTCAAAGAGATGTTTTCAAAGAGATGTTTTCAAAGAGCTGTTTTCAAAGAGCCTATGATTTTCAAAATATGTCCCGTGCTGTAATGCACAATATGAGTTTTATCAAGATCCGTTTTATAAAGAAGCCCTATCAATGCCCGTTTTATAAAGAGCCGGGATTTATGTGTTTAATCATCTTATAAATTAATTAATTTGCGATGAGTCTACTGAGTATTTCCCCCATGAAATACTCACCCTACTTTTAACAGTTTTTGCAGATTTCGGAGACGGTGGCGAGCGATGAATGATGGTGGCAATAATCGTTAAACTGTTGAAAGTTTGACATTAATGATTTCCGTATTTTCCAAACAATCGAATAATTTAGAGAAGTTCATTTATTTGAGAAATTATGACATTAACAATTTCTTTACAATATTAATGGTTCGATTTACTATTTCAAATGGCTTCATAAATGTTTTCAATTTTATCGGCCATTACAGTTTATTAAATGTTGCCAAAAAAATGAATTTCAATTATTTCTTCCGCAAAAAATATTATTCGAAAAAATTTAGATAGAAAATGACGTAGTGAACCGGGTATACGGAACTCGGGGCGCTACACAATATCACATTTGGGAAAGTGGCACGGTATGCAAAGAACTTCTTCACCATGGCCAAGTCCTCCTTAGGGAGAAGGTGTGCGTATTGCTAACCTGCAAAGATAACACAGAAGGTTATCGTTGCAACTCAAAACAGTTTACATCATACTTATATTCACACTAAGAATACAAAAGACTCACGAGGGCAAGAGAGAATCCGAGGAACGGTAATTTCATAAACCGGATTCGGAGGAGAGTACTGCCATTCACCGGCTACCCAGAACCATTGTGTCCTCCAATGTTTCATGGAGGTCGAATGTCCCGTAATAAAGGGAGGATGCTGTCCCCTGGTGGTAATGTAGTACCAGTCCAGAATATCAACCTTATCCCTCCGAGCTACCTTTTTCAGGATATAAAGGGTGTGGATGATGTAAGGTGAGATGGGGAAGTCCGGGCTGACTTCCTGCTATACCAGCTAGGTTCCCACAACCTGGATCCAAAGTTCAGAGCCACCTGATATGGACAAAGGTTGTAACTTCGGAGGAGATCCCTGAAGAAAGGGTGAAGAGGCAAGCGCATCCCACATTGAAACACATCAAGGAGCACCGCAGCTTGACCTTTAGGGGGCAACAAGGTCTGCATGATTGGCTCGGATGTGTAATCCTAATCTACCCAGCATCCAGTAAGTTGAAGAAACTTCTGCCATGCCATTGGCTCAGATTTCAGTCGCTACCTCATTCAACGCCCAGGATTTTGGATTAGGTTGTGGATCCACATGATATCCGGAGGGTTCTCTTCCAAAGGACTCCTTCTCTTGGCCTTTCACGAGGGACTTTTGCAATTGACTCCACCCAAGAGGGGACTTCTTCAACTAACACCTTTTACAAAGGACTCTGTCATTGGTCGATTCCACTCTAGACAAAACATCAAAAAGCTATAAATTCGAACCTCGATCGTGAATGCTCGGGACTTCCAAATTTAAGGGACTAGAGCATATACACGCATGTCGACACAAGACACAACGTATATATATGTTGTTTCATATTATCCAAAGATGCACATCTCAAAACGAGGCAGACTTGTAAGCCCTCCAGCTGCTTGAATTGAGCATATTCTCTATGTTATCCAGACAGGCTATTAGCCCTCATACATCTAGGCGTAAGATCTTCAACATTATCGAAGGAAATCTTGTAATTCCCCTCCTATTTGAGGGATGCTCGGGATATTGATATGAGCCTGTATGTCTTCGTAAGTTCGAAGCATTCTTGAGTATTCTTTTTTGTTGGGAGAAGAGATACACTTTCAAAAATTTGAATAAAGCAGCCCAATACTCTTTTAATATAACTAAGAAAAGTCTACGTGAAAGGGTTGTCAAGTGTTTAAATAAGGACCAAAGTGTTCAAACTATATTAAAGCATGGGCCCAAGTGCCTATATTATTCCTCTTTGGCGACACTTTACCATGATAAATATATTCTATTTTTTCCATTCTGGTGGTGTCTTGCAAGAATGATTTTTCACATATTTCCTATTTTGGTTAATTCTTAGAGTATATACACATTCCATCATCTTTGATCCCTTATATTTTCAAGTCCGGTTCGCACATAAATGAACCAACCAGACTTGAGGGACTAGTGTTATGACCATGACTAATTTTACATGACACGTCATCTATATGGACCCACCAGGGGATCTACAAAACATTCATTCACCTAATCATGACCCACATGCCAAACTGTGGATACCAAACTTACTGGACTCTTATATGCCTAGGTGCCCCTATGCCGAGGTGATGCTATACCTAGGTACCCTTATGCCAGGGTGATGCTATGTCTAGGTACCCTTATGTTGAGGTACTCCTAAGCTGAAGTGAGTACCCTGTAAAGGTGACAAGATAGCTAGATGTGACAACATCTTTAAAGGGATTTGATGGTTGCTTTATCCCTTTAACATGTAGTAATGATTATAGCCAAAGAAATGGTTTACCTCATGAATAATTAGGATCTTGTCATGTGTAAAGCATAACACGTATCACAATATAAGAGAATTACTCATTTTATAAATAGAGCACACTTGCCTCCAAGGAAAAAGTTAGCAATCCTATACTCTTAACCAAAAAATCTTTTACTCTCACTCCTTTTTCTCTCTTTTACACACTTATATTTCCCGCACCCAATTTATATTTGGTTGAAATGAGCACTGATTTCGACATCGGAGTGCAAACGGGAGCCACCTCGGCCCCCTTTGTAAACTGATTGTTTGTCACAGTGCACATGATATCCACGTGTTCAAGAGGAAGGAGCTGAGACGTGTTGGTCTAAGGTCCAGCCGGATTTTGTTGTCAACAGTTGTAATTACGGTAAATGTAACTAATTAGTTAAAATTGTAATTAATTACAAAATTGAGAGAAAGTTACAATTGTTGTAGTTTACAATTAATTAAAATTTTAACTTTATTTCAATGTCATAATTAATTACAATCAAAATGAACAAGTCTTATGTGGCTCCATTACCATTGTTTGGTTTTTACCGATCACGTGCTAATTATATTAGTCTAATTTGTAATCAGCTATCATCATAACCTTCGTCATTGGACCACCGTCAAATATGCAATTGTAACTTTATTTCAATTTCTAATTAATTACAGTTGTTTCTCAACTTCGTGATCAGTGAATTGTAAAAAAATGTCATCGGTCAATGTTTACGTGGCCAAGGAGGGTACCTTTTCCTCGGAGAAGATGTTTACTATTCTTCACACATAACATGGACACCAATGTTATAGCGACCCAGAATTTTTACGCAATTTTATAATTATTTTAATATTTTGAAAATTGTGTCGCTACTATTTCACCTATTATTTTGAAGTTAACGCCGCGACGAATTCGTCTAGCCAAGTCAAGAAATATCGAATTTGTTCGATTTTAAATTAAAATCCGAATTTCTAAAATTATATTATTTTAATTATTTATTCAAAGTATTATTTTCAAAATCATTTTGAATTCCAAATTTATTAAAATATCCCAATGATCCTTATTCAAATTATTTCAAGTCCAAATACGTATTTCAATTTTATTTCAAAATTTATTTATTCTCAAATGTATTTTTCAGTCCAAAATATATCAGTTTTAAATACATTTTCAAATCTAAGTTAGTCCAATAATTAAACATAGATTCTCCACACATTTTTTTTTCTTTTCCACCACATTTTTATCAAACACCAATTTTAAATCATCACCATTTCCGCC
Source organism: Ligustrum vulgare (assembly GCA_963555705.1). Lineage (NCBI taxonomy): Eukaryota > Viridiplantae > Streptophyta > Magnoliopsida > Lamiales > Oleaceae > Ligustrum > Ligustrum vulgare. The sequence goes on from OY743186.1 coordinate 20,070,816, forward strand.
ACCTTCATCCTCAAAACATCATCATCACCAAACCAACTAATTATTCCCCATGTTTTCCCACTTTTCTTAATACCTAACAAAGAACTCCACTACCAATTAATCAAAGCTATCACAATTCAATCCTACCCATGTGTCTACTAAACATAATGATTTTTATTCTCCATCATCATCACTACCTTCTAGATTGGACACACCACAATTCTTTCTATATACAATTGGAATCCTCATCATCATCAACCTCACAGCCCAGACGTTATAAACATTGCCCAACTCACCTCTGACTCAACCACCGCCAATTTCAGTACACTGCCTGCAACTCATAGCCAGACCACCGTTACCACCTCCTTTCCTCATCTTCATCTTCGTCATCATCACTTCAACCAATCCACTGCAACCATTGTCTACACAATCACCTGCAATCACAGTCCAACCACCACAGTTCATCACCACTCCTGCAGCTCCATCACCCAAGAAATCTGTATCATCACCCTCACTGCCAATTGAACATTCAATATCAAAATCAACATCAAAACCTCCATAACCGGCCAGCTTCCTCCCAGTTTTCCTCCATTCAACTACATCCAATTCAATTTCCATCTTCAGAATTCCAATTTGCAAGATCAACAATCTCAGCCATTATCATCAATTCACCCCTAATTGCAACCACTGTATGTATCAACTAAGAGCCACCACCCAACCAACCATCATCAGTATCATCACGGCACCAACCCAAACTGCCACCACGCCACAGTCTGCCCAATCAAGGCAACCACCACCAATTTGCAGCCAATTCACTACCCAGATCAAAATCTGCAACACCACTGCCAAACCATCACCGCACCCACAACCGGTCGCAACCACAACCCAAATCAAAACCAAAGAAAACCCATGAATCAATGAGTTCATTTCTTACCTCAATCACCATTTTTCCGCCGAAAATCGCTCACCTTAAATCGCGATGTTGTCTCGGTTTTTCAAAACCAAAGAACTCGCACTGAACCCTCAATCTTCAACCCCTGCCTTTGACGCCCCTCGCCGCACTTGGCGCCGGTACTGCGCCGGCTTAGCACCGGCAGTGTCCCGCCTTTCCGCCGCCGGTCGCTTCTCTGTCTTCGTTCTCTGTTTTTGTTCGAAGAGTGAGAGAGTGAAAATGGTGAGAGAGAGTGAAATCTGAGGATATATTTTAATATATTTTGAAAATTGCCATTTAGTCCCTCAGTTTCCAAAGTGAGTTTTCCAGCCCTTTTAGTTTTAAACTTACCAATTCAGTCCCTACTGTTTTAAACTTATCATTTCAGTCCTAAATTTCAAAGGTTATTAATTTAACCCTAAGTATCAAAACTATTTATTCCAGTCCCTGCTGATTTACTTTATTTTTAAGCTCAAGTTTTAAAAGTATTCATTTAAGTCCCTCAACTTTCAAAACATCAATTTTAGTCCTCAAATTATAATTTATCATTTTGAACTATATATTCGATAGACTAAAGTGACTTATTGGCTAAGACGAAGCGTACGGAGAATTTAAAGAAATTGAAGTCATTCCCGCTCAACTTTGCACTCGTCGGATTTGAGGTAGACTCGCACTTATTAATTGATTTAAATTATGATTTCATATGAATGTCATGTGACTTGTGAAAGTCAATTTTTAAGAAAAGCAAGTATGTTTTATGAAAGGTAAGTATACCTTATGAAAAGTAAGTATGTTTTTATGAAAAGAAAATATACTTTATGTTTTTACGAAAAGTAAGTATACCCTATGCTTCACGAAAATGTTTTTTTGGATCATTGCTATGAAATCAATCTACCAAGATTGTTATGGGTCCCATATGATAAGTTATGATATGTTAAGGGGACCGGAGTTTTAGTAGCGCTACACATAAGAATTCTTGCCACGAAGTTCGGTAACATTCTTGTGTCTCCTATGTTTATGAGGATTTGCCACGAAGTTCGGTAAAATTCCTATGTTTCCATATGTTTATGAGGATTTGCCACCTAAGTTAGGTAAAATTCCTGTCGCATATGTTTATGAGGATTTCGATCCTATCTTATGTTATGATGCAATTGATCCCTATGAATTTCAAAAATTATGCTTGGTATACTTACTACATAAGAATTCTTGCCACCGAAGTTCGGTAAAATTCTTATGTTTATGAGGATTTCAATCCTATCCTATGTTATGATGAAAACTTACTGTTATTATGATTTTACTGCATAAGAATTCTTGCCACCTAAGTTCGGTAAAGTTCTTGTGTCTCCCTATGTTTATGAGGATTTCGATCCTATCTTATGTTATGCTTTCAAAAGAAATTATGCTTGACATAATTAAAATGTTTTTATAAGTATATGGTTTTCAAAGAGTTGTTTTCAAAGAGCTATTTTCAAAGAGCCTATGATTTGCAAAATATGTCCCGTGCTGTAATGCACAATATGAGTTTTATCAAGAGCAGTTTTATAAAGAAGCTCTATCAATGCCCATTTTATAAAGAGCCGGGATTTATGTGTTTAATCATCTTATAAATTAAATTAATTTGCGATGAGTCTACTGAGTATTTCCCCCATGAAATACTCACCCTACTTTTTAACAGTTTTGCAGATTTCGGAGACGGTGGCGAGCGATGAATGATGGTGGCAATAATTGTTAAACGGTTGAAAGTTTGACGTTAATGATTTCCGTATTTTTCCAAACAATCGAATAATTTAGAGAAGTTCATTTATTTGAGAAATTATGACATTGTCAATTTCTTTACAAAATTAATGGTTTGATTTACTATTTCAAATGGTTTCATAAATGTTTCAATTTTATCGGCCATTACAGTTTATTTAATGTTGCCAAAAAATGAATTTCAATTATTTCTTCCGCAAAAATATTATTCGAAAAATTTAGACAGAAAATGACGTAGTGAATCGGGTATACGGAACTCGGGGCGCTACAAGTTGGTATCAGAGCTAGTCTGCGTTTCTGTAGACTGGTAAAATTTTCAAAAAAAAAAAAGAATTTTCAAGAAATATTTTCCATTTTAAGATTTTTATTGATGAAGATTGCCACTGCCATCATTCGTTCCACCAACTCCGAGGTAAAGAAGTTTATGATGTTTAAAGTTATTTCAGTATTTCGAATACTCATTTTATTGATTTATGAGAAAGAATGAAGAGTATTTCGGATACTTATGATTTATGAGAAATAAGAATGTATTTCTTCGAAAATAATGATGTTGTTATGCTTTGTCATAACTTATATGCTTTAATGTATGATTATGAGAAATTTTTTTTAAGAAAGAAAACGAGTGTTGAGCATAATGGGAATAATATGAATTAAGAATGATTTTTAAATAATTTTTGTCCTCGAGTTAGAAATGATGAACCCTAGATGGACTTTGCATAATTGATTTTAGACATGGCACTAAGTATGAGAAGTCAACGGAAAGGATTTGATTATATGTTCAGATTATCTATCGTTTAGATTAAACGAGAAATAGCAAGCCAGTTATGAAGTTGTGATAAGATGTTAAGATTATAACTGATATGATTTTATTGAGACTTTTATGAGAAGCATTATGAAGTTAGAGATTTAAAGATTTGGTTCTTAGTTTTTGGTATTTTAAGTAATGGATATTGTTGAGTAAATGAATTATGCCTCTATGTTGAAGAGAAATTTATTATGAAGTTTGGCCTTGTGAATAAATTTTGGGAATATGATTTATGGTATATATTTATAAGTATGAGTAATCTTTTGAGCCATTAAGGTATGGAAGGAAGTGATATTGTGATATTGAAAAATATGATTTGAAATTGGTGTGTTGAGGAATTATGAATTGAATTATGGGATATTTTTGATGATATTGAAGTGTTGGAATCGTTTTCAATATTTTAGATCGTTGTGATTAAATGTAGAGTTATATGTTATTGTTAGTTATGAAGTATACTTATGGTTTGGGATAAGTTCAAATTACAAGGGAGACTCTGTCCAGAATTTTATCATTTGAAATTAAGAGCATAGTATGGTATGCAATCACTAAGAGAATTGAGTTTAGAATTGCAAGTTCATAAGCAAGATTGAGTAAATGATAAGTTATATTTTGAAAGACGAGTGAAGACAAGTATAATGGCATTATTGGGAAGAATCTTAATTATTCTTGGGAATGGATTTATCACTTGTAAGGAATGATCACTTGTATTGGAGAGTATTATAAGGATATGAATTTTGAGGAAAATAGGGATAAGATTTTACAGTGATGACTTATTTTGGAATGGTGTTCAGAAGAGGGATCACGGTAGAATCCAAGATTTTTTTTTAGTCTGAGGAATTGATATATAATATTAGTGATCAGATTGACGTATAAGGTACGTGATAGATATGACGACTAGACGGTGAAGGGATGTTATGGTTATCCAGGGAAGAATCGTGTGAATATTGAGTTCGATGATCTTATTTTGATGGTTTATTGCATTATGGTGAAATATTATCTACGATTGAGAATTTTCATTTTTAGTCATAATATATGGGTTTATTTAAAGATTTAGTGATGCAGTTTCGATTAATTATTATTGGTTGTACTTTTGAAGTGAGTAAATATTTTGGCTACAATAATGGAAAATCTGAGATGATCAGTTGCGTGATTTTTAATTATGGGATTGTATCTTTGGGTTAAGCAAATTTGATGAGGAATCCTATATGATTTACAGAAGTCTTATTTAATGGTGATAAAATTAATCAGAGTATTGTTCATAAAGTGTGATATGAATTGAAGTTTGGGAGAATAGAAAATTTTAATTTTGAATTTCAGATTTGGGAAATTAGTGAAGTTTCTTAAGTTTGAGAATAACATATTTGATCCTTGTGATGCTGTTTTAAGTTAGTATCTTAGCTCTCAGCTAGAATGAGTATTTGATACCGAGTACTTGATGTATGATTTAAAGTATAGAAAAATGAAAAGTGGGAACAAGAGTTAATGCGCTGTTATTTTTCTCGACAAAAGAAAATTTGATGATAAGATTGGAGATATGGAATATTTTATTGGATTTTGGTACTGATATTTTTGGTATAATAATCAAGGTATAGTGAGATGATACAGGAATACGTGAAAGAGAAATAAGGACCGTATTGAATCAGGATTCATAAGTATGTATAAGTGAAAGAAATACTTTGCAGGAAATGTGGTGACATTTAAGTAAAGAATCTTAGTTATTTGGAAGATATTTGTTTACTGAATTTTGGATTTGTTGAAATTTTAGAGATATATACGAATATCTGAGGTCACATGATACGATGATAAGTGACATGTTACATGAATACTACAAGATATGATGAAATTTTTACATACGATTGGGAATTGTTTTGATTATTTTGGGAATATTCGATGATAAGAAGTTTAGAGATGACAAATTATTATGGTTTGATATATCAGTAAAGATTTATGGAAACTTGAAGAGATTTTTTTTATGTAATTACAGAAATTAGTAAAGAGACATGATGTTGTTTGGGATTATGTGAGATAATGATGATGAACGTAAGGTTAGTTGAATATAAAGGTACAATAGAAAATTGTAAGGAATGATATGATGATGATGATAATTGAAGGTGATAATGTATTGAGATTATGAAATAAGTTGATCATCTATGAATAAGTTATGTTGGTTTTGGTTCATAATAATGGAATTCAAAGAATAGTGAACTTTCAGTCACTTACGATTCAGAAGAATTTTTGAGTAGACACATATGTCTATAGAAAAGTTCATGTTCTTGAGAAAACAAAGTGATGCATTTAGTCAAAGTCCAGTGGGTTAAATATGGTTGGGTTAAATATGGTAGCGATGATGCTACATAAGAGAAGAAGAAGATGAGATTCTGATTGAGTATTCAGAAATCATAAGATCAAGTAAGTTTAATTTCGAGGACGAAATTATTTTAAGGGGGTAAGATTATAGCGACCCAGAATTTTTACGCAATTTTATAATTATTTTAATATTTTGAAAATTGTGTCGCTACTATTTCACCTATTATTTTGAAGTTAACGCCGCGACGAATTCGTCTAGCCAAGTCAAGAAATATCGAATTTGTTCGATTTTAAATTAAAATCCGAATTTCTAAAATTATGTTATTTTAATTATTTATTCAAAGTATTATTTTCAAAATCATTTTGAATTCCAAATTTATTAAAATATCCCAATGATCCTTATTCAAATTATTTCAAGTCCAAATACGTATTTCAATTTTATTTCAAAATTTATTTATTCTCAAATGTATTTTTCAGTCCAAAATATATCAGTTTTAAATACATTTTCAAATCTAAGTTAGTCCAATAATTAAACATAGATTCTCCACACATGTTTTTTTTCTTTTCCACCACATTTTTATCAAACACCAATTTTAAATCATCACCATTTCCGCCACCTTCATCCTCAAAACATCATCATCACCAAACCAACTAATTATTCCCCATGTTTTCCCACTTTTCTTAATACCTAACAAAGAACTCCACTACCAATTAATCAAAGCTATCACAATTCAATCCTACCCATGTGTCTACTAAACATAATGATTTTTATTCTCCATCATCATCACTACCTTCTAGATTGGACACACCACAATTCTTTCTATATACAATTGGAATCCTCATCATCATCAACCTCACAGCCCAGACGTTATAAACATTGCCCAACTCACCTCTGACTCAACCACCGCCAATTTCAGTACACTGCCTGCAACTCATAGCCAGACCACCGTTACCACCTCCTTTCCTCATCTTCATCTTCATCATCATCACTTCAACCAATCCACTGCAACCATTGTCTACACAATCACCTGCAATCACAGTCCAACCACCACAGTTCATCACCACTCCTGCAGCTCCATCACCCAAGAAATCTGTATCATCACCCTCACTGCCAATTGAACATTCAATATCAAAATCAACATCAAAACCTCCATAACCGGCCAGCTTCCTCCCAGTTTTCCTCCATTCAACTACATCCAATTCAATTTCCATCTTCAGAATTCCAATTTGCAAGATCAACAATCTCAGCCATTATCATCAATTCACCCCTAATTGCAACCACTGTATGTATCAACTAAGAGCCACCACCCAACCAACCATCATCAGTATCATCACGGCACCAACCCAAACTGCCACCACGCCACAGTCTGCCCAATCAAGGCAACCACCACCAATTTGCAGCCAATTCACTACCCAGATCAAAATCCGCAACACCACTGCCAAACCATCACCGCACCCACAACCGGTCGCAACCACAACCCAAATCAAAACCAAAGAAAACCCATGAATCAATGAGTTCATTTCTTACCTCAATCACCATTTTTCCGCCGAAAATCGCTCACCTTAAATCGCGATGTTGTCTCGGTTTTTCAAAACCAAAGAACTCGCACTGAACCCTCAATCTTCAACCCCTGCCTTTGACGCCCCTCGCCGCACTTGGCGCCGGTACTGCGCCGGCTTAGCACCGGCAGTGTCCCGCCTTTCCGCCGCCGGTCGCTTCTCTGTCTTCGTTCTCTGTTTTTGTTCGAAGAGTGAGAGAGTGAAAATGGTGAGAGAGAGTGAAATCTGAGGATATATTTTAATATATTTCGAAAATTGCCATTTAGTCCCTCAGTTTCCAAAGTGTGTTTTCCAGCCCTTTTAGTTTTAAACTTACCAATTCAGTCCCTACTGTTTTAAACTTATCATTTCAGTCCTAAATTTCAAAGGTTATTAATTTAACCCTAAGTATCAAAACTATTTATTCCAGTCCCTGCTGATTTACTTTATTTTTAAGCTCAAGTTTTAAAAGTATTCATTTAAGTCCCTCAACTTTCAAAACATCAATTTTAGTCCTCAAATTATAATTTATCATTTTGAACTATATATTCGATAGACTAAAGTGACTTATTGGCTAAGACGAAGCGTACGGAGAATTTAAAGAAATTGAAGTCATTCCCGCTCAACTTTGCACTCGTCGGATTTGAGGTAGACTCGCACTTATTAATTGATTTAAATTATGATTTCATATGAATGTCATGTGACTTGTGAAAGTCAATTTTTAAGAAAAGCAAGTATGTTTTATGAAAGGTAAGTATACCTTATGAAAAGTAAGTATGTTTTTATGAAAAGAAAATATACTTTATGTTTTTACGAAAAGTAAGTATACCCTATGCTTCACGAAAATGTTTTTTTGGATCATTGCTATGAAATCAATCTACCAAGATTGTTATGGGTCCCATATGATAAGTTATGATATGTTAAGGGGACCGGAGTTTTAGTAGCGCTACACATAAGAATTCTTGCCACGAAGTTCGGTAACATTCTTGTGTCTCCTATGTTTATGAGGATTTGCCACGAAGTTCGGTAAAATTCCTATGTTTCCATATGTTTATGAGGATTTGCCACCTAAGTTCGGTAAAACTCCTGTCGCATATGTTTATGAGGATTTCGATCCTATCTTATGTTATGATGCAATTGATCCCTATGAATTTCAAAAATTATGCTTGGTATACTTACTACATAAGAATTCTTGCCACCGAAGTTCGGTAAAATTCTTATGTTTATGAGGATTTCAATCCTATCCTATGTTATGATGAAAACTTACTGTTATTATGATTTTACTGCATAAGAATTCTTGCCACCTAAGTTCGGTAAAGTTCTTGTGTCTCCCTATGTTTATGAGGATTTCGATCATATCTTATGTTATGCTTTCAAAAGAAATTATGCTTGGCATAATTAAAATGTTTTTATAAGTATATGGTTTTCAAAGAGCTGTTTTCAAAGAGCTATTTTCAAAGAGCCTATGATTTGCAAAATATGTCCCGTGCTGTAATGCACAATATGAGTTTTATCAAGAGCAGTTTTATAAAGAAGCTCTATCAATGCCCGTTTTATAAAGAGCCGGGATTTATGTGTTTAATCATCTTATAAATTAAATTAATTTGCGATGAGTCTACTGAGTATTTCCCCCATGAAATACTCACCCTACTTTTTAACAGTTTTGCAGATTTCGGAGACGGTGGCTAGCGATGAATGATGGTGGCAATAATTGTTAAACGGTTGAAAGTTTGACGTTAATGATTTCCGTATTTTTCCAAACAATCGAATAATTTAGAGAAGTTCATTTATTTGAGAAATTATGACATTGTCAATTTCTTTACAAAATTAATAGTTTGATTTACTATTTCAAATGGTTTCATAAATGTTTCAATTTTATCGGCCATTAAAGTTTATTTAATGTTGCCAAAAAATGAATTTCAATTATTTCTTCCGCAAAAATATTATTCGAAAAATTTAGACAGAAAATGACGTAGTGAATCGGGTATACGGAACTCGGGGCGCTACAAATGTTCATGTGGTCAAACGTAATCTTCTCTCCCTCTTCATCCCCCGCTCCTCCCGCCAACCCGTACCCACGTACACAAATATTCTCGCAATATTTTGTTCTCCTTTGCACATTTCGAAAATAATTTTCTAATTCTAATATAAGTATCTCAATCAATAATTGGTGACAACAAGCAATATGCAACTAGAAAAGCTGAATTTGTTTTCAATGGGAAAAGTACTTGGCTTAAGGATCCTAATGTGATCTTTGATAGTGGGAGCTCTTAAACATAGTTTAAGTTTCAAATTTACCATTCTCGAATTTCTTTGGTGAGTTGAAAATTTCTTTGTTATTACTCCTAAAGTTTCACTTCAGATTAACAAAATCACAATCCATTTTGAACTCTCAATAGTTTTTTTAAGCATATGGCACAATTTTGTAGACAAAGAAAGGAATAAATGGGAAGCAGAGAGAAGCCACTGATGATCGTACTCTTTCGTTTTGCTGGAAAGGCAAGAAACCTTTTGAAAGTATACACAATGTCAAGAAATACTTCAAGCATTTGGCATTGAGATTTCCCAATGGCTGAAAAGACAAACCCCACTTTGAAAGCTTCATTTTGAGAGACTCGTTGACCACTGCTCTCATATTTATTAGAAACTGAAGAAGAGTCCATACTGTTCTTGTTTTTAGTGCTCATCAAAGAATTAGACCGATTATTGGTGAGAGAAACATTTGTACATTGTTCAAGGTATCTATTTTGAAGAACACCAAGATTGACAGGGATAATCATGCACCCTCATTCAACGCATCGCCGCCACCACAACACATACACACCGCCAACCGTGCACCCGCAAAGTAGCCTCTTGCACAAACAACAGAGGGGAGATGAAGAGAATATATGCAGTGAAGCCACCAGTCACTCTCTACTCCGATCGACACCAACGACACTGCCGACGTTTTCAGCTTGCAAAATCAAGAATTTCAACACAACGATCCATCACCTCTACCAGATCAACCCAAGAATGATTCACATCATCACCCATCCATAAATCAATAACCAACATCTGACTAGCAAAGAAAATCTAAAGGTCTGATCGGCTGCGCTTGTTTAAAACAGCGAGAGAAAGTGTAGGAGATCTAGAGAGATGAGCCGGAGATAAAGTTGGGGCTGATTCAATAAAATAAAATAAAATATTATAAAAACACCTGATTTCAAATATTTTAAAACTAAACATATGAGTGAGTCTAATTATTCCAATAATTAAACCTTGGACTTAAAAAATATCAATGGTGACCTTGAAATATTTTAATGAAATTTTGAATTTGACTACAATTAAAATAAATTTAAATTTCACTTAATAATTGGATAGACGAATATTATTTTAACATAAATGGGATGAGTCATAGCGACACGCCTTTATAATATTTTATTTTAAGGTAACGAAAAATTTGCGGTCGCTACAACTAAATCCAATTTGTATTTATCATCTATATGTCTTGTGGCTTTTTCAAAAGCTTCATTCAATTGTCTTTGCATATCTTTACTAAATGTTGAAAAGTATTTATTTATCAATGGACTCATCCTCATTAGCAATGCTTAATTCTATCACGAGCGTAAACTTATACAGAGAGAAATAAACAATTTTTCATTCCCTAAATAAATGAAAAACAAAACGGTTTACCTCGAAGTGAAACAATGCTAACACATTTTTTGAAGATGGTACTGAAACACAGTGATTATAATTCGATCTTCTCCTCAAATTTGAAGATAGCCACTAACTTGTGATTTGAGATTTATTCTGTTTGATTTTGAGATGTTTAACTTTGAAATAGTTTGATTTCCTGAGAGAGAACGTGAAGAAAGTAGTCATGGAAGAAACAATTGATGGAAGAAGATTTTGAAGTGCAAAGAGTGCGTTTAGAATTGTTTAAAAAGAGTTTTTTTTTTTAAATTAAATAGTGACTTTTAGAAGAATAGATTGTTGAAATTTGATTGAAAGGCAAAATATTGTAGGCTTACTTTTAATGGATGGTTGAGACTTGAGATTGAGTAATGTAAAAAAAAGAGAAAAATTTAATGTAAACCTAACAAGGATGAAATAAAAATATTTACCCCGTTCTCTTTGCTATTTTGAGGTCGTTTTCTATTTTTATTTTCGAAAACATATTTTGGAAAAAAAAAAAAAATTTGTACACAAAACGCAAAACGCCCAAAATCTCGTTTTGAGCGTTTTAAGTGTATTTCAAAACGTGAAAAACGAGTTTTGAATTTTTTTTTATAAAGAATTATCGTAGCTCGGAACTAAGCTTTAAATAAAGTTGATTTTTATTTTTTTTTAGTGGAAGAATTATCCTAACTTGGAACTAAATCTATATATATATATATATATATATATATATATATATATATATATATATATATATATATATATTATTTTTATTTTTATTTTTTTTGTAAATTATCCTAACTTGGAACCTAAGCCTAAAATAAAGTTTTACTGAATTCAATATTAACATTACAAAAAAAATTAAGTGAGAATTCTTGGAAACCTAAGTCTAAAATAAAGTTTTATTGAATTCAATATCAACATTACAAAATTAAGTGAGAATTATTGTTGTTATATTTCAAAAAATGTCGTGATAAATGGATTCTGGTGGTTTTGAAAGATCTTGCATTTTCTGGATTTTAATAGAATCAGTGCTTCCTCAAATTTCAAACCTGACCAAGCTGTGTTAATATAGTCTCTCAGTGCTCACATTAGTGTGTTGCAGGTAACCATATTTTTAGTGTATTGTAAAAGAAATTTAAGTTTGAGCCAGTAGTATTCTACAAACAAATTAATTAAAAATAGTTTAAGTAATATTTTGCAAAATTTCAAATAGAATGTGTTTTTCAATTTTTCATTTTCAAAAATAGTTTTCAGAAATGACAAACTAAACGCGTTTTCAATAAATTTGAAAATAAAAATAAAAACATAAAATATTTTTGAAAATGAAAATACAAACTGAACGTCATCGAACCTTTTGTTTGATTTTGATTTTAATTTAAATTGCAAATTCCGGTCAAAAGGCCTCGGGCCAACCGGCTTTTTTTTTTTTTTTTTTGTCTTCTTCCATTCCATGGCTTCTTGCTGATTCCAAAATACCCAAATTCTAAAATCAAAAAATGTCGCGGCGAACCCTTCCTATCCTCAAACGCTTTCTGTCCTCCCCCAACACCTCCACCACTCGATCCGTCACCTACATGCCCCGACCCGGAGATGGAACGCCCAGACCTGTTACTCTAATTCCCGGCGACGGCGTCGGCCCACTAGTTACCGGCGCTGTCGAGCAGGTCATGGAGGCCATGCACGCCCCTGTTTACTTCGAGAAGTACGAGGTCCATGGCGACGCCAAGAGTGTGCCTCCCGAGGTGATCGACTCGATTAAGAAGAATAAAGTCTGTCTTAAAGGAGGGTTGAAGACTCCCGTCGGTGGAGGTGTCAGCTCTTTGAACGTGCTCTTGAGGAAAGAGCTTGATCTCTATGCTTCGCTTGTCCACTGCTTCAATCTGCAGGGGCTCCCAACGCGCCACCAGGATGTGGATATTGTCGTGATTCGGGAGAACACTGAAGGAGAATACTCGGGGCTTGAGCACGAGGTTGTTCCCGGTGTTGTTGAGAGCCTCAAGGTAGGGTCAATTTTTCCTTTTATGTGAATTTCATTTTTCTACATTATCAGTTGATGAATTTTTTGCTGGTAAATTAGTGCCACCGATATGAAACAGTCATAAATCTGTGGTAAAACCTTTTACCAATATCTGGTTATAGAATCTTGGTATTTAAGTTTGATGATTAACCCAAGTTACATTCAGTTATTTGTTAGGAGGTGCATGACGAAAGGTGAAAGATTATAATTAGAAAAATAAACTATGATATTTCAGCACAAAGTTCAACTGGAATTCTATTTGGCTTTTTATCTATAAAATGAGAGAGAATTTTGTGAGATGTAAAAGACTAGAACAAGTAGTGAACCATGTTATGCTTGGCAATGTGTGAAGGGATGAATTTGTCTCCTTAGCACTTAAATGTTGATTATTAGTTTTTAAAATGATTAAAGCTGTGGGTGTGTTTATCATACTCTGCAATGGCCTTGATTAATGATTTCTTTACGTTTGAATTCATTTCAGGGCTTAATGTGTGTTGAATACAGGATAACTATATGCCACTTCCTGGTTTTTATTTTAGGTTGCAAACTTGCAATCAGCAAAGTGGAATTGGAGCCTCATACTTGAATTCATGTAAAATCAATACAAATTTGAATGATTCTTTTCCAAATATGATATCCACGACTCAATTCCAGTGTTATTAAATAGTCTCTCTTACCATGCTATTTAGTAGGGGAACTAATTTATTTTCGGATACCATGTTCTGATAATCAACTTCTTGATGAATTTATTTCCTTTTTCTTTAAACTATTTACTAGGCGCATTTGTCTTCTTATCTGAATTTAACCATTTTCAAGTGCAGCTATTGGATTCTATTGATTTATGGGGGATACATTACATAATTGGAAGGGTAGTGTTTAAACCTGGTGGCTGGTTAAAGGGGTTGGGACCGCGTTATGCTACTTATGTTATTGCTGCTTTATTTTCTTGTGGACTTTTCACATTACCTACTGATTGCTTGTTTTTTCATTTAGGGTTCGTTTGATTAGGTAAAATTTTCCATGGAAAAAGAAAACTTTTTCCTACTTTCTCACTTTTTGGTGTTTGATTGTAAAAATTTGGCATGGAAAATTTTTTCCTTGGTCCTACATTACATGCCCATTTTCAAGGATTTTGTGGAAAATATTTTTTCTTGGTTTGGTTAAGAAAAGATTTTCCATGTTACATGGAAAATTATTTTCGACACGTTTAATCAATTTTGTTGTTGTTAATTGACTTATTTTATTTTCAAAAAATAACATTATCATCATCAAGTACAAATATATTTAAAAAGTAAAAAAAAATTTTTTTTGATTAAAATAGCAAAAAATTACTTTATTTTCCATGAAAAATAATGTCAATCAAACAACAAAAGTTGGAAAATTTCTTACTTTTTCCACCTAGAAAATTAAATCAATCAAACACATTAAACTTCTAATTCCCAGGAATTCAATTCCCTAGAATTCGTTTTCTTTCCACCCAAATTCCACCCTCGCTATCAAACGGACCCTTATTTCAATTGCTCTCATTGTTTATGTAGATTTGCTTTCATATTTGTTTCTCATTTAGCCACATTGCTAGGTGATTACAAAGTTCTGTTCAGAACGTATTGCAAAATATGCATTTGAATATGCCTATCTCAATAACCGGAAGAAAGTGACTGCTGTGCATAAAGCGAACATAATGAAACTTGCAGATGGTCTGTTTTTAGAATCCTGCCGTGAAGTTGCTAGCAAGTACCCCAGTATCCAGTATAATGAAATGATTGTGGATAACTGTTCTATGCAACTTGTTTCAAAGCCCGAGCAATTTGATGTTATGGTACGGACTATGCAATCTACTTTTTTCTGTTCAATTATTCACTGGCCTGTTCTTTCTCCACTTGTTATTGCTTTAAATTAATTGCTGGTTGTTGTCTTGAACATGTCTTCTCTGACTTTGTTTCAGGTTTATATTGATTCAGATATTGAAAGATATCATTTTCGCAATTAAACTGGACTTAAAATGATATGAATTTTGATTTACGTATCGTACCCATTCTTAAAAAAAAGTGTATCCCACACCCTGAGGGCCCGAACTGACCACGCCCAAGGCCATTAGTTCGAGATTGTAAATCCAGGTTATGCTTCCCAGGGACCAGGGTGGAGGGGATTGTGTAAGCATGAGCATTTCTCAATAACTCTAATTGAATTAAGTGAAGCAATATATTGATCCCTTGTTGAAAGTATGCTGACGTGGTGATGAGAAACTGGCTAAGTTGCACGAGCATTAATTAGTTGCTCTTTGATCAATCTTTAGAAATTAATGTTTGAAGAACATTGGCTAGCTTATTTTTTAAGCTCTGTTGACAAAATGTGGACAAAGAATTGGACTTAGTTTGTGCAGATCAACCTTGGAGAGCTCATAACCCATTTGTTGGCTTATGGTCTATAGAATTGTTAATTCATATTCATCTTACTTTTGGATATCAGTGGTAGGGTCTAAGTGGAAAAATGATCACTGATGGTGCATGACTGCATTTGAAGAAAGAAAATAAAGACCATTGATGATTTAACGTCCAAACATGTCCACATTTTAATAATGAATTTATAGAAGTACACGTTGAGCTGGGCACATGTTTATGATGTCAACACCATTGGATGTGTTTGAACAGTTGTACAGACAATGTAAGTCAAGGTGAGTTTAAAAGATCGTGGACTTTCTAATTTTTAACTCTGTAATCTTTTAGTTTTGAAGTTTTCTTATGCTAATCTAATTTTTAGTCACATAGAGATAATTTGAGAAAGAAGAAATGAGGCCTCATGGATATAGTGGGACTAATTATAGTGAATAAGGGATTTGTAGTTCTAATTACAACTTATCACCATTAACAGTGATATAGCAAAATTAAGCAATTGGGGATGTGTTATTTAGAATTATTCCTTTGGGTAGCTGAGATGTACTTTAGTTTTTTAGGTTTTTTGGAATGAGATTCTTTTATGTCTTTTAGTTTGTAAATTTGTGTTTTCTTTATATGATCTGCCATTATTTCATTACAATACAGTACATATATAGGTTTCACAAATGCTGTGGTTCTATTAGGCATTTTCGTGATGAACTTTTATCCTTGAATTTCTGACGGAAATTATATTTTTAGGTAACTCCTAATCTTTATGGGAATCTGGTTTCAAATACAGCTGCTGGTATTGCCGGAGGCACTGGTGTCATGCCTGGAGGTATGTATTTATCAGCAACTTAAAGAACTTTTTCTTTCAAATCAGAAGGGTGTAGTCTTGTCATTTGCCGTCAAATGTTGGATAAAGATGTTTGGAACTTATTCATATATTCTTTGTAGTAATCGATACAACGTTGATGATTTCCAGGCAATGTGGGGGCTGATCATGCCATTTTTGAGCAAGGTGCTTCAGCTGGAAATGTAGGAAATGAGAATTTACTGGAGCAAAAGAAGGCAAATCCTGTGGCATTGCTTCTTTCATCAGCTATGATGCTGAGACACTTGCAATT
The DNA here is from genome assembly GCA_963555705.1 of Ligustrum vulgare. Classification (NCBI taxonomy): domain Eukaryota; kingdom Viridiplantae; phylum Streptophyta; class Magnoliopsida; order Lamiales; family Oleaceae; genus Ligustrum; species Ligustrum vulgare. The sequence continues at coordinate 20,087,308 of OY743186.1, forward strand.
TCCTTCCTTTGCTGATCGACTGGAGATCGCAGTGAAGCGTGTAATAGCAGAAGGTAAATATCGGACAAAAGATCTTGGTGGAGACAGCACCACCCAAGAAGTTGTGGACGCTGTCATCTCAAATATGGACTGAGTTCCCTGAAAGTACCGTATGAAACTCTCCCTCGTGCTAGCAAAATATTCACACCATCATTGTAGCAATTTTGATTCTTTTAAATGTTTGATATTTGTGTTACACATCAATCGGAATAACTTATTCCACCAAATCATGATTGTGAATCTTTTCACTTGTAGACATTAAAAAAGAATAAGAAACAAACTGAAGTTTTACTTATAGATGTTAACGTCATTGAATTAAAATTATGGATTGTATTAATTTTGTGAAATTCAGATTGTGCATTTTTACAGCGCTGTGCCAGTTCATGGTCTATAAGACTTCCCTTATCTGTGTCTGAGTTCAATATTTATTATTTACCGTGAAGAGACTTCAGTTGGAATTGAATTACTTTCCAACCAGTAATACTCACTAGCTGCATTCGTTTAGGGAACTGCTCTGCTAATTTGAATTCTTTAATTCATGGATTGACGAGTATGATTTGTTTATAAATTTTGTTTATAAAAGAAGCATCGTCATCTATATTATTTATAATATAAAAACCTTATTTTACAATACAAAACTCCTGATACCGATTTAACTATATTACAACCACTATATGACCAAAAATATTGCCGACTACTTTTCAAAGTTACCTATTACAACTACAAAATTTTGGGCATAGGTAATGGTATGTTAGTGTTAGGGGAGGATATCGTACCCTACTATACATACAAACGTTATTTTATTATATATTTACATGACTTATTCTGCACTTATCATAGTGTGGTCAAAATAGGCTGTAACGGCATCATAAACATCTATTATAATTAAAGAAAAATTATTATATTCTTCAAAATTATTTACTTCCCTATCTTCATCAGACGAGATGTAGTATCTCATGTAATGCTCCAGTATATAAGATAAGATCGAAAGAAAGCTGAACATCCTTCCTAGTGCGGATAATCTCCTCCTCCCTCAACGACATCAACAGTATAAAAGCATAATACGTAAACAATAATGTTTAGTAAATATGATGGTGCATGATGCAAGTCACACAAACATGGGTCCACAATTCTCATTATAATGTACCATAAGAGTTCAAATAAACATGACCACAGTAAGCGCGCTACTCAGTTCTTGTAAGTCCGTCATAGCCCACCGAGACTCAAGAATTAGAAGGTATCTGTCATTGCCCACCAAGACACAGGAATACCACACTGGTAAATAAGATATTCAAATAAGGTTCGACCTTATATACGGTGCTCGATGTGCTGATCTGCAATCCCAAAGCCACCAAGGGATCTCCTGACACAGCTCGTATACTAATGTGGATTCTCTATACTCTATAATTGACAACCACTAATGACCATCAGGCATCTCAAGCATTATATCTATCCAACATAATATAGTATGGTACACTATGATAGGAATTATCACTCAAAATCATCATGCTCAATACCAACGTGAATGACATAGTATAATCCATACCTTGGAAACATTCCAAGTTTACCACCAATTATCAACACATAATTAAATCAAATAATCATTCACATAATAACAATAACCATGTAACTCAAATAGTTTTCATGTAATAATAGGCTTTATACTGTAGTTGAAAGCATCAATAATTACCTCAAATGGGATTTTCTGGATTATCATCTTAACATCATTAAAAAAAAAAAAAAAAAAAAATCTATAAAGCATGTAAAATTTTTGGTACGTTACATTCTCTCCTCCTAAGAAATTTCATCCCGAAATCTATATACTCCATCCGTCCCATTTATATTAGCTACCTTTCATTTTTCTCTTGTCCCAATTATATAAGCTTGTTTCTTTATTGATAAGTATTTATTTTATTTGTTTACTAATGTACCCCTATTTATTACTTCCAATAATAATATTTTTAATAATTAAATAAGGCTAAGTTGAGAATTTTCTTTACAAAAATTACATTTTCAATAACATTAAATATGTTTTCTTAATCTGTGTGAAAAATCAAACAAGCCTATATAAATGGGATGGAGAGAATAATAGTGAGGCTTAATTATATAGAATTTTTATGGATAATTTTTTTTTACTTATTTATATCTGGTTATTTGTGTTTAAGCCCCTCTTTTCATAAAATTATTCTGATCTTTTAATGTTTTGAATTGTGCAAATAAGTATTTGTGTTCAGTCATATAAATTCAATGTAAAATTTTCAGTTCAAAATTATATCGAAGTCGTATACATCTAATACTAAATAAACATTATTGTATAAAACTTTTATAAATAATCTTATTTTTTTTAGCTATTTAGTATATCTAAAAATTCAAACTCCTTTATACTGTGTTTTATTAAATTAATGAGTATTTTTATAGAAAGTTACATTTAATTCGTCAATAATTTTTTATAATGATTGTGATATTTTATTGGTCTTAATCTTATGGATGAATAATTTTGATCAGTGATACAAATCAAATGTTGAATTTTCGTTTTCATTTATATCGAATATTTAATCAAGTTGTATTAAATTTTGTTATAAATAATCCTACTTTTAAGTTCTTTGTTACATATACATAATAACGTTACAATTAAATTTAATTGTTATTGAATTTTTTGTTCCAGAAAGTATCATATCACATTTTTTAACATTAACGGTTAAAAAATTTATTTATATATTGTTTTGAAATGATAAAGTTATTAATGATTTTTTGTCCTAACTGTTGAGACTAAAATTTAAAAAATAATTAACTATGTCATGATATTAATTGTTATATTTTAATTCAATATTTAAGATTCTTAAATTTCTACAACAATAAGTAAATTGTCTCCCAATTTACTTAACTGAAAATTGAGATGATCAATATTATATTATAATTTTCATCAAAAACAATTACGTTATATAAAAATTGAAAACCTATAATATCATGAATTTGATGCATCGTTGTCAATCTCACAATTTTAGTTTTTTTTTCTTCTTTTTTATGATTATCGAATTCGTTTCTTATACGTGTTATTTTTCATTGTCAATGGTCAAAACAGTGAATCTTATCTTTTATACGCATGGTCTATATTATTAACTTTTTCGTTTATTGTTTGATTGTTCAGAGTACATGGGCATTGGAGATCCTATATTTAATTGTTCATTTTGCAACAAATTTTTGGTTTGAGAAAACAATGAATCTTATAAAACATGTCATAATTCGAAGTTCTCACTTTGTTGTAGGGGTGAACACAATTTGGTTTGGGCGGTTTGTAGTAATATTTCAAACCAAACAATTTAAAACGGTTTGGAATTTTTCCAAACCAAACCAAACAATTTTATTTTCTAACAAAATCAAACAAAAGCATTTTTTGCAGTTTGGTGCAGTTTGAAATTGCGGATTGCCAACGAATGAATTTGTATATTCCAAAGCGAGCTTAAAGATACATATTCTTCTAAAATTTCGAGTTGAAACTAACTCAATAATAGTATTCAGTTTCTATTTGAGTACTTTATTGTAAATCAATTCATGTTGATAAACAAACTATTTATACATAAGCAAACATTTAAATTTTTCTTAAATAAATTGTAGTTAGTTCTTACATTAAAAATTTTATTTTAAGAAAATGTTTTGAATGATGATTATGAAATGTATGAACAAGAATTATTTTCAAATGGTTGTTGATTTGAACAAATTAATCTTTGACTCCTTAATTTTGATTTCTTGATAATAAAAAGTGTGTTTCATTTTTTTTTTTAAAAAAAATTGAACGTGTGCCTTTATTTATTTTTATTTTTTAAAATTTGGTGGGTTGGCTGTTTGAAACCACGATTTTGACAATTGCAACTTAAACCGAACCGTTTAAGGCGGTTTGGAATTATTCCAAATCAAACCAAACTATTTCACATTTGAAATCGAACCAAACCAAACCAAATCATTTGTTGCGGTTTAGTTCAGTTTCGCGGTTTATTTGTTTACTCATACTTTGATGTATGTAAGGGAAAGTGAAGATTCCTCTTATGGAAGATCATTCTCTTATTTTGAAAGATTTTTTATATGGTAGTACGATAGGATTAAGAATTTCGTTGAGAACATTTAGACATATAATATGATGTTTTCGTTCACTTCTATGGAGGAATAGATAATGGGTTGAATGATGGTAGAGGGCCTCCCGTCTTCAGATTACATGGTCAAAATTTCCATAAGATTGGGAGTCTATTACATGATGACGATTTAGCTCCGCAATTTGCACAAATTTACATTGTTGACAATGCGAATGAGGTTGAAAGCAGAAAAAGGGCCGTGGGTACATATTATGTATTTATTGCTTATATATATATATTGTTTACAGTTAATTTTATTGTGATAGTCTAAAATTTAATTTGTGTTATTGGTAAGGCAGTTTAGGTCGGTTAGAGAAAAAATGATTGAGGAAAACATTTAAAATGTAAGACTTATACTTACTGGTCGGTGGGTGACCGATGATAGGCGATATGATTTGCATGTTGTCGATGAAATTGCTGGATTGATTGTCGATGAATTTTGATACACAACCTGGACACAGGGATATCATTATTGCGCCACGTGGTGGACCGTTGCGATGGATAAGCGAAGTGTATCCTCTTTATTTTCCTTTGCAGTATTTATTGCTCTTTCTAATAAATATTGATCATACACAGGGATTGTGCAATGGACCAAGGTTGATAGTTACAAAACTTGGTGATAATGTTCTAGAAGGTGAAATTCTTTATGGCTGCAGTGCAGGATACAAGTTCTTTATTCCAAGGACGTCGTTAAGCCCTTTTGATTCTAGGATACCTATTAAATTTCAAACAAGACAATTTCCATTGATGGTGTTCTATGTCATGACTATCAATAAGAGTCAGGGACAATCACTCTCGCATATGAGACTTCTTCTTAAATGGTTGTTATATACACACGGACAACTTTATATTGCGATTTCTATGGTAACAAATCGTTCCGAATTAAAGATGTTGATTTGTGATAAGAATAGAAGACCAACAAAATCAACAAACAATGTTGTGCACGAAGAAGTATTCCAAAATTTGTAGTCATATGAAATCAATAAATGATGATCTTATCTCTTATTTGCAAAACTTATTTATTTTATCTAAAGGATTAATCTAATTTCACATTGAATTATCTTTATCCGAACATTTCTTCCCTTGCATTGCACGGGTGATTCACTAGTTTAAGACGTACCAAAAGCTCTGGATATTTGACCTTTATATCTTCTTCTCTTTCCCACGCTGCTTCTATGGAATTTTGATTTCTCCATAACACCTTAACAAGCGAAATTCGCTTGTTCCTTAGTTGTTTAACTTCTCGCAGTAAAATTTGAATGAGTCTTTCTTCATATGTTAAATTGGTTTCTAAATCTGGTGGATTATTAGGGAGTACATGTGATATATTTGGGACGTATTTTCGGAGAGCAGAAACATGGAATACATCATGGATTCGTTCCATTGAAGTGGGAATATTTAACTTGTAGGCTACTTTCCCAATACACTTCAAAACCTTAAATGGTCCAATATATCGAGGACTGAGTTTTCCTTTTTTTCCAAATCTCAACACTCTTCATTGGTGCATTTTTAAAAAGACCTTGTCTCCAATTTTAAATTCCAGTGATCTCCTTCGTTTATCAGCATATTTCTTTTGACGATCTTGAGCTGTGGTCAATCGTTGGCGAATATCTCTAATTGCATCAAGCATATTCTGAACCAACTCGGGCCCTAATGTCCTATTTTCTCCAATTTCATCCCAATGTATAGGAGACCTACATTTTAGACCATATAAGGCCTCAAAAGTAGCCATTCCAATTGAAGTTTGATTATTATTATAGGAAAATTCGACCAATGGTAGATATTTACTCCATTTTACTTGAAAGTCTAAAAACATGCTCGCAACGTGTCTTCCAATGTTTGGATGGTTCTCTCAGATTGCCCATCCGTTTGAGGATGGAAGGCTGTACTAAAGGAAAGTCGGGTCCCTAATGCTTTATGCAATCCTTTCCAAAATACTGATAGAAAACGGGGGTCCCGATCTGACACTATAGACACAGGTATTCCATGTAAATGTACAGTTTCTTGTGCGTATAGATGAGCATATTGTTCTGAAGTAAAAGTGGTTCGGACAGGTAAAAGGTGAGCTGACTTAGTTAATCAGTCTACTATGACCTATATGGCATCATAATTCTTTTCTGTCCGTGGTAATCCCGTTACAAAATCCATTGTGATCTTTTCCCACTTCCATTCAGGTATCTGTAAGGATTGAAGTGATCCTGCCAGACATTGATGCTCGGATTTCACTTGTTGACAAGTCATGCATTTTTCTACATATTCTACAATGTTTCGTTTCATTCTAGGCCATCATAAAAGAAGTTTAAGATCACAATACATTTTTTGTGGTGCCTAGGTGAATCGAATATGGTGTGTTGTGAACTTCAGCACAAATCTCAGATGGTAAAGTTGACTCATTGGGTACACAGATCTGATTATGAAATACATCATGGATTCGTTCCAATTGTTGTTCTTTAATAGGTTCTCGCAACATTGGTTGAGCTATGAGGTCCATCTTTCAACAAATTTCAAGATTAAACAAACTAACTTCTCGTTGTAAGGGTTTTGGTAAACTAATCTCATGTAAAGTCTTTCGACTCAAGACATCCACTACCGCATTAGCTTTTCCAGGATGATAATTGATGACACAGTCATAATCTTTTACCAATTAGAGTCATCTTCTTTGTCACATATTCAACTCCTTTTGAGTTAAAAAATATTTCAAACTTTTATGATCCGTATAGATCTCAAAACGTTCCAGATTAAGATAACGTCTCCACATCTTTAGTGCAAATAATACGGCTGCTAGCTCTAAGTCATGCGTAGTGTAATTCCTCTCATACTCCTTCAGTTGGTGTGATGCATATGCTATAACCTTGTCATTTTACATTAGAACACATCCTAGTCCACTCTTAGATGCATCACTATTTACCACAAATTTCTTAGAATGGGGATGGAATAGTTAGAACTAGAGTAGTAGTCAGTTTATTCTTAAGTTCCTAAAAACTTTGTTCACAAACATCTGTCCAATCAAAAGGTACCCATTTTTGAGTTAGTCGAGTTAATGGGACTGTAGTTTTCAAGAATCCTTCCACAAAGTGGCGATAATATCCTGCCAATCCTAAAAAACTCTGAATTTATATAACGGTAGTTGGTCGTGGCCAATTCGTTACAGCCTCAATATGGCCAAAAAAAACTACTTTAAGCCAAAATTCACATTTAGTTAATTTTCCAAAAAGCAGTTTGTTTTGGAATATGGATAGAGCTTGGCACAAATGTTGACTATATTCCATCTCATTCTTAGAATAGATGTGGATATCATCAATAAAGACAATAATGAATTTGTATAAATATTCCTTAAACACTCGATTCATTAAATCCATGAACGTTGTGGGAGCGTTGGTAAGTCCAAAGGGCATAACTAGAATTTCATAATGTCCATACCTAGTACTAAAAGCAGTTTTTGGTATATCTTCCTCCTTAATTTTCAATTGGTGATATCTTAAGCGAAGATCTATTTTGGAAAACACAGTAGCTCCCTAAAGTTGATCCAACAAATCATCTATCCGAGGAATGGGATACTTATTCTTAATTATTACCTTATTTAATTCCCGATAATCAATACACATTCGTATGGTCCCATCCTTTTTCTTTACGAATAAGACTGGCGCACCCCCGGAAAGAAACTTGGGCGAATGAATCATCGATCCAATAATTCTTGTAGTTGCACTTTCAACTCTTTAAGTTCCGTGGGCACCATACGATAGGGGGATCTTGATATAGGACGTGTATCAGGAATTATATCAATTTTGAACTAAATTTTCCGATTTGGAGGTAATCTAGATAATTTCTCAGGGAAAACCTCAGGAAATTCCCGAACTATCGGAATTTGATCTAAAGATGTTGAGGGTTCAATTTCAGTATTACTGACATATACCCAATAAGCTTCATTCCCATTTCTTAGCATCTTTCTTTCCTGAATGGCAGATACAATAGGGATAGACAAAGGAATGACTGTTCTTTGAAAGCTCACTTCATTTTCCATCCAGGAGATGGAAACTGACTGTTTTCTTTAAAAAAATTATATTGGCTTGATATTTTGATAGTCAATCCGTTCCAAGAATAACATCATAATCTTTCATTTCTAGGAGAATGAGGTTTGAAGGTAATATGTTGGAGTCGGTCATCACTTCACAATTATATACTATCTTATTGGTTCGTAATGTTTGTCCAGATGGAATGACTACATCTAATGCTGAGTTTAGAACATTGGTTGAAAACTGAGCCCTTCTAACCATATTGATAGATATAAAATAATGGGAAGCCCCATAATCAAATAAGGTATAAGCAAAAATTCCAGCTATAGGGAGATTACCTACAATAATGGCTGGATCATTGTTTGGGGCATTATCGTTAAGTGCAAAGATTCTAACAACAGCATGTTTGGGTCAACATGAGCTTTGTTACACTTAGGGCATACCTCACCACCCGCTGGCTGATTTTCAGGGGGTGGCCTCTTTCCAGGGTTATAGGCTGGAGGTTGAATATTATTTCTAAATCCTTTTCTGGATGGTCCTATTTTAAAATTCCCCATATTACCGCCTCTTTGCCACTGAGGTTGTTGAAGAAAATTAGGGTGATGCTGCTCCCAAGCCCCAACTACGATTCTCTGCTTGTTTCGCTTCCAATGCCCTTTCAGCCACCATTGCAAATGTCACTCCTTGGGTGCCCACTATTTTAACGTCTCTATATAAGTCTGGTTTGAGACCTTCTAGGAATCTTTCCACCTTATATTCATTTGTGCTGACTATGTGGGGAGCAAAGTGAGAGAATTCTTCAAATTTTCTAATATACTCTCCAGCAGACATTATCCCTTGACGGAGTCATTCAGCTTTTGTTGTTTGGATGCTGTGGTGAAATATTTATTTACGAAGAGTTCCTTAAATCGAGCCCAAGTCATAGTATCAGCTGGGTAGATACATTGCACCATATCCCACCAAAAACCAGCACTGACACATAACATGAAAGCAGCACAATTTACCTTTTCAGCGTCTGCCACTCTACTATACTTAAACATATTTTCCGTTGTACGGATGCACTCTTCAACTTTCATTGGATCTGCAACACTCTCAAAGATTGGCGGGTTTAATTTTCTAAACCTTTCTCCCGCATTTTCATCAAATTTCGAGGCTGGTGGGATATGCATATGCTGCATTAATTGTTGAGATTGATTTTCAAATAAAGCCGTTAGGCGTTCAACAACTGCATCTCGATTTTGACCATTAGTCGCAAACTCGACTACATCAGCCATCTATAATATAGAATATTCAAAGTTTTTTTTTTTTTAAATCCATTTATTTATTTATTTATTATTATTACATCTTGAAACAATTTGCATATACTAATATTACTTATTAGTATTTATATAAACTATTATTTCTAATGCATGGGAACTTGAATTTGCATGGGACCATGGATTTTTATTTTGCATAGGAACAAGCCACTTGTTTTCATGCATAACGGGGTGGCATAATACCACCCCATTTGAACCAATAATCTCCCTTTTTTTATAAATATGTATCTATAGATATACAACCAATTTCAGAGTTGGTTTTTGTTTTCATTCCTTCTTCAGCTCTTCTTCATTCTCTCAGTTTTCTTTCTTTCTTTCTTTGTCCTTTCAACACAACTGATATCTTAACTCACTTACAGGAATTTCTTCAGTATATCAAGGTAAAATTCATATCTTTGCTTGTATTATTGTTAGATTTATTGTAAATTTAAATTTATACATACATACATACATATTTATACACATTTACTATTACTATTGAATTATATAAATTTGAAGGACACAAATTTGCACAAGTAGTAGGCTAAAATATTACTGTTTAGTTATGTATTTCTATAAAATAAGAAATAATAAAAATCTAACCATTAAGTAGTAATAACAGTATGCTGGGACAAATTTATTTATTTGTTTAGAATTATTAATCTTATTTTTTAACGATAATCATGTTTAGTAGTAGTTTATACTGCATATGTATATGTATATTACAATAAAGAAAATTTAATGATGAAATAATTAACAAAACCTGTATGAATATTTTAATTTAAAACTATAATTCAGTAAAATTTCAAAGTGAATAATAATAACGTTATCATCATCATCATCATCATCATCATCATCATCATTATTAGGTTAATACCACAAAACGTCCCTACCTTTGACATGTATTGTGCAAAACATCCAAACGTTGTGATTTTTTACGCTGAAAGTCCCAACCTTTATATTTTCTTGTTGGAGACGTCCTTTTCGTTATATTTAACCCTATTTCAACGTTAAATGAGGAGCATTTTTGCCCAATTCCATTTTAATTCATTTCTTAAGGGTAATTGGCACAAAATGTCCCTACGTTTGTCACTCATTGTGGAAAAACGTCCATAAGTTCATTTTTTTGGCGAATAACGTTCATACCTTTAGATTTTCTTACAAATTAGTCCCCAAATTTTACTTTTCTTTTAATTTAGTCATTCCGTATTTGATTTAAAGGTCATTGTCTTCAATTGTGTATAATTTTTTATCTACAACTCCAAATTGCACTCCGTTTTTTGCGTTGAACTCCAAATTCAATCATTTTTATGATGTATCATGTGCTCATTTATTAAACATTTCGTTTTGACTTTTGTATTGTAGATACTTATTTTGTTAAGGCGTCATTGATTAACGTAAATTGATTTTTGTAAATTTTATTGAAACAGTGAAATTTTGATTTTATTGTGTGTTCGACAGTCAGCGGAATTTAAAAATTGGATTTATTTGACTTTTTTTATTTTTTTAAGGTAAAATATTTGGTTAAAAATTGGTAAGTTTAGCCCCTATTTGAGCCATATTATAATCTCAAATCACGTTTTGAAAATTGGAGAAAGAAATTGCGTGCTGTTCAAAAAGTGATTTGAGATTATAATAAGGCTTAAACAGGGGCTAAACATACCAATTTTTAACCAAATATTTTATCTTAAAAAATTTTTAAAAAAAAGTCAAATAAATCCAATTTATAAATTCCGTTGGCCATCGAACACACAATAAAATTAAAATTTCACTGTTTCAATAAAATTTACAAAAATCAATTTACGTTAATCAATGATGTCTTAACAAAATAAGTATCTACAATACAAAAGTCAAAACGAAATGTTTAATAAATGAGCACATGATACATCATAAAAAAATGGTTGAATTTGGAGTTCAACGCAAAAAACGGAGTGCAATTCGGAGTTGTAGATCAAAAATTATACATGATTGAAACAATGACCTTTAAATCAAATACGGAATGACTAAATTGAAATAAAAGTAAAATTTCGGGACTAATCTGCAAGAAAATCTAAAGGTAGGGACGCTATTCGCCAAAAAAATAAACGTATGGATGTTTTTCCACAATGAGTGTCAAACGTAGGGCGTTTTGTGCCAATTACCCTTCAGAAATGAATTATAAATGAAATTGGACAAAAATGCCCCTCTTTTAACGTTAAAATAGGGTTAAATATAACGAAAATGACGTCTCCAACAAGAAAATGTAAATGTTGGGAAGTTCAGCGCGAAAAATCACAACGTTGGGATGTTTTGCACAATACATGTCAAAGGTAGGGACATTTTGTGCTATTAACCCTTATTATTATTATTATTTTTTAACAGGTTTACATCATGCCTCCAAAAGGAAAGAAAATTGCAAGAGCTTCGAGTTCCTCATTCAATCCTGGAGAGGAACGTCGAATAAAAGTAAGATATGATAAAAATAATGATCCTTTAAATTTTCCAACTGATTCTCATTGGTATAGGTATCATTCATTATAAGACTTTAATGTTCTTCTTGATCAGTCAATAGATTTTAATTGCCTTGAAGATATAAGATTCACCTATCTGGAACACTTTAATATCTTTGGGTAGATGAAATATTTAAAACGGAAAAGGAATTACTATCCTTATCTAGGTAGAGTATTTTATTCGAATTTAAACAATGTAATGCTTAACAATTATTATAGGAAGGAGGAGCCGCAATTTGATAGATTTATGACTTTTGTGGTTAGTACTGAAATGTTTGTCACCAGAGTTAATATCTTCAATTTTTCGTATACCCGATCATGGGTCAATAAATGGTCCATCATTCAATAAATTACAGGTGTGTTAGGTAGTATTTAAAGACGAAGGGTTAACTAGGGTGAAAAATCAAATTACTGGATTAGGGTTAGATGAACAGTTGCTACATCTATTTGTAACCCACATTCTTTATCCTAGAGGGCGTAAGCATTCGGATCTGCGGCCTAAGGATTTATGGTTTATGTGGAAGGTGATGACTAGAGATCCTCCTAATCTTTGTTTTTCGATAACGTCACACATGATAGAAATTATACAAAGCATTTCGTAGAATCATGTTCAACAAAATCTTGTTTACGGTACGGTCATTAGTCAAATCCTACAAGATAGATTGAGGAGAGTTCATTTAAATGGAATTGCAAAGGTGTCACCAAATCTAGCTACTTTTCTTGGCAGCACAACTCTCAAAAAAATATAAATGTGTGAAATATAATAGAAGGTGGCATAGGCCACTACCTGAATCAGTGGAAGCAATGGAAGAAGAGGAAGAGGAAGCAGAAGAAGGAGGATATAGAGAAGTCGAAGAACAAAAACAACAAAATATATGTTATGAGGGATGGGTAATTATGCCAGAGGTGCCAAGGCTATCACAAGCATCATCTTCAACTATACCTCCAACAACAGAGTTAACAACTGATCCTATGGTTCAAACGATGTCCCAAATGACTCTCATTTCAGATCAAATGAGAGGACTATCAAATCAGGTGACTAGCATGGATGAAAGATATACTTCTCATTTGGATCAACTTTCTGATCAAGTCCGTGATCTATTAGGTCGGGTGATTCATATGGAGGAGGATAGTGCATGATACTATCAATATTATTACAGTCATTTTCCCCCGCCCCCACATTAAAGTTTTTCCTTTATCTCCTATCATGTATAATATCAGTTCTGTATTTAATGTTTTAAATTTCATTTAGCATGTAATAAATTATATAATGCACATTATCATATATGTTCTTGTTCAACAACAATTGTAACACATATAATCATGTTCAACAACAATTGTAACACATATAATCATGTTCAACAACTTATCAATAAAATTTTATGTTTAGTTATATAAAATAATTAAACACACATACCAGGATGTCACCCTTTGCTCCCTTTACCACCGTACATGTTAAGTCTTCAGGATTATTTTAAAAAACCATGCTCTAATACCACCAGTGTAAGGCCCGACGTCCTTAAATCCTAACTTTCTTATTATATAAATTTGAAACATTTTCAAATTATTTATCGGTACTTTCTATTATAAGAAAAACTATAATATTTAGGATTTTAAATTTACTTGTAAACTATATTAATTTATCAAATATGATAGCTGTTAAATAAATAACAAATGTAGGAATTTAAAAGAAGCATCGCCATCTGTATTATTATATTATAAAAAACCTATTTTACATTACAAAATCCTTGACACCAATTTAACTATATTACAACCCATTTTGGGTAAAGGTCATGGAGAGTTAGTGTCAGGGGAGGTCATCGTACCCTACTATACATACAAATGCTATTTTATTATATATTTATATGATATATTCCACACTTATCATAGTGTGGTCAAAACGAGCCGTAACGGCATCATAAACATCTGTTATAATTAAAGTAAATTCTTTATATTCTTCAAAATAATTTACTTCCTATCCTTATCAGACAAGGTGTAGTATCTCATGTAATGCTCTCGTATATAAGAGACACGTACTGTGGTAAGATCGGAAGAAAGGTGAACATCCTTCCTAGTGTGGATAATCTCCTTCTCCCTCAACGACATCTACAGTATAAAGCATAATACATAAACAATAATGTTTAGTAAATATAATGGTGCATGATGCAAGTCACGCAAACATAGGCCCACAATTCCCATTATAATGTATCATAAGAGCTCAAATAAACATGCCCACAATAAGCGGCTACTCAGTGCTTATAAGTCTGTCATCGCCTACCAAGACTCAAGAATTACAAGGTATCCATCATTTCCCACCGAGACTCAAGAATACCATACTGGTAAATAAGATGGAGAATTCCCTTGTACTGGGGAATTTGTACAAGGGCCTTATAGGCCCCTCCCTGTAGGAGGGGGGGGGGGGAGGATAATGACCACCAGGCGTCTCAAGGCGTCTCAAGCAGCATATCTATCCAACATAATAAAGTATGGTACACTATAATAGGAATTATCACTCAAAATCATCATGCTCATTCCCAATGTGAATGACATAGTATAATCCATACCTTGGAAACATTCCAAGTTTACTACCAACTATCAATACACAATTAAATCAAATGATCATTCACATAATAACAATAACCATGTAATTCAAATAATTTTCATGTAGTCATAGGCTTTCTACTGTAGTTGAAAGCATCCATATTTACCTCGATAGGGATTTCTGGATTATTATCTTAAATTTCTTATTTTTCAACCATTTTTCTTATAAACGAAATCACATGTTTATAGAATGAAAAAGGACTATGCTGCAATTGTTATATTTTTTTGAAATTATATTTTTGACCCCGGGTAAAAATAGCAATTTGTAATAATATATATATATAAATTATTATCTTGACATCATAAAAATTCCTAAAAATTATTAAAAAAAAATCTATAAAGCATGGAATATTTTTGGGACGTTACAAATCAGGAGTTTAGGGACTCAATTGAAATAATCAGAAGATGAGGACCTGCTCTAAAATCAAACCATAAGACCAATTTGCTGAAAATAAAAGAAGAAAATTGCAGCTGGACGATGAAACTACGCGATCGTAGCAATGTTCATAAAATAAGCAGAACCTAATTTGGTTAACCCCGCGATCGTAGCATTTTGTACAACGCTTTCGATCGCCTTTCCGAATGGGCCGAAGCTTTTTCGTGCGATTTTCAACGGGTTTTAATATTTTTCATCTAGGTTTCATCTATACATAAACATACCAGATGTTAAGGCACGTTTTTGGGGTTCTCAGTATGTTCAAAATCATATAATACCATGCCAAAACATTGTCAAACATCGAGGGGACCAATTGGCATATGATTCAAGATTGAAGATTCTTCTACAACATGATAAACCGGCTGATGATCTACAATTATTTATGTTGTGATTTATCTTTTATCATATATCTAGTCTAGGCATTTATGTTGATGAAGCTTTACTTTTCGGATGTCATGCTTTGATTTATGTTTAAATAATGCAATTTATGGGTTTTGGCAATTATTTCTGAGTTTCATGTTTCTACAATTTTCTAGCTAATTATTTTATGAATGTTATGATGATTTCTTAAGTTTGAAAGATTAGAAACTTGTTAGACACATTTTAGTTGTCATAAAGACCGATGGGGATATAAATATATCCCTATACTTTATGTTATCTTCTTAAGTGTTCATAAAACGTTAATACTTTTCCATATGTTTGTATTCTTCATAGAAATATAATCGAATCACATATAGAATATGATTTAATTCACCATTCATAAGAGGGTTTTAAACAAAATAGGAACATTGATATTCAAAATCCCATAAATTGTTAAACGTTTCAATCGTTGCATGAAATGAAGGCAGTAAAATGGATTCTCAATTCTAGCATGTTTACTCATTATTTTAATTATTCAACATTGTTTATTTTCATTCATTAGTTAATTCAAACTCAAACCAAATTGATTTTCTAGTCCAGTTAAGGAGATTAATCTAAAATAATAAATTGTTACAATCCTAGTCAGTACGACACTTGGATTCATTGTCCGCTATATTACTTTTGCGAGCCATACACTTGTGGTTAGCAACAAGTTTTTGGCGTCATTGCCGGATATTGTAGTTTAAATTCATTTTTAGATTACTTTTACAAATTCAGACTTTTTATCGCTTTATTTTTATTTTTTGTTTATTATTTTTGTTAGTTTTATTTCTATTTCAGTTCATTCACTAGTTCTTTTGTTCTTCTCAACTTTGTGTATGCGAAGTTCGAGACACGGTGATCTTACAGAAGCTAATCTAGAAATCAAACGTACTCTTCATCGTAGATTGAGAGAAGTAAAAGAAGAAAAAATTCAAAAATCGAAGGAGATGGCAAAAAGTCAGGCTATTGATTCGATTGATGAGGGAGATATACTTGTAGGTGATTTAATGACTCCCCATATTATTCAGAACCAGTCAAGCATAGTGTATCCACCATTTGGGCCAACAAACTTCCATTTAAAAACCAATGTCATCAGCATGTTCCAGAATGGGCAGCAATTCTATGCCAAACCTAATGAAAATCCTCATGCATATGTCTCTAGATTCTTGGACTTGTGTCAACACTTCAAATATCAGGTGGCATCAGATGATACTATCAGAATCAAGTTATTTCCATACACTTTGCGAGATAGACCAATGGATTGATTGAATTTCCATCTCGCTGCAAGCATCACGACTTAGAATGACTTGGTTCCAAAATTTTGCACAAAGCTTATGTCACCAGTCAAGATTACTAACTCCGACACGACAAAACCATATTTCAATAGCAAGACTCGAAAACGTTTGATTAGGCTTGGAACATGTTTAAATAGATGCTCAGAAAATGTCCAATCATGGCATCACAGGGGGTCATCAAATATAATTCTTCTACGCACGGCTTCTTCCTCAGTTTAAGAACTTGGTGGACTCTTCATTGAATAATTCACTAAGTAGTAAGTACTCAAACTGTTGAAAGGGCAATGGAGTTATTTGAGAGGATAGCTGACACAAACTCCATGTCGGGATCATATAGACGAGTTCAAACAAAACCATCAGGAGTCTATGAAGTAGAAACATACACCACAATATCCGCTAAAATATATTCTTTGGTTGTGAAATTGGAAATTCTATCACATCCTGACCATGCAATGAGAAATTCAATCTTACTATAGATTGCCCCATTTTAGCATGTCCAGTTGAGCAGGTAGACTTCGTTCAAGAGGGTGAATAATCCGTATTCTAATACATATAAATTGGTTTGGAAAAATCACCCAAACTTCTCATGGAGGAATAGTCCAAATAGCTAGAGCCCACTTATACACAACTATCAACATGAAGAAAAGAAGCATGCACTTGAAGAAATGTTCGGAAAATTCATGGAAAAAACTAAGCAGTACATTTGCAAAAATGATCAATTCATGATGAAAACATAGACTATCTCGCAAAACCACCAAGCTTCCATTATATATTTAGAAACATAAATGTGGCAGATAGCACTGCTTTTAACAAATAGAGAGCAGGTACATTGCCAAGTAATACCTAGACAAATTCCAAGGAGCTAGTCAATGCAATTACAAAGCGAAGTGGGATTCAACTACCTGAAATCTATGTCGAAATACCCACTGCCAACCAAGATGAAGAAGTTGATAAAAAATAAAAACAGGTTGAGGTGTCTGAAGGAGCATATGAGACAATTGGAGAGACGAGTAAGGTCAAATCATCAATTAAACGTTATGAGACTCCTATCCTATTCCCAAAAATGCCGAAGAAAGATAAAGAGGATAAGAAATTCAACAACTTCCTAGAGATGCTTAGAAAGTTACACAGAAATATACCATTCATTGATGCAATAAAGAAAATTCCTAGCTATACAAAATTTTTGAAGGACATAATATCCAAAAAGAGGAGGCTCGAGAAATTCGAAACGATGTCTTTGACTGAAAAGTGCAGCGCAATATTGAAAAACAAGCTGTCATCCAAACTTAATGATCTAGGGAGTTTCGATATTTCTTGTACTATTGGAAATTTAAATTTTGATAAAATATTATGTGATCTTGGTGCAAGAATCAATTTAATGCCTCTTTCTATTTACAGGAAACTCGGTTTAGGAGAGCCCAAACCCACTACATTGATATTGTGGATAGCTGATTGCTCAATTCAATATTCATATCGAATTTTCGAAGAAGTCTTGGTAAAAGTGGATAAATTCATCTTTTCAACTGACTTCGTGATCATGGACATGGAAGATGATGAAAAGATGCCACTTATACTAGGTCGACCTTTTCTGGATACTAGGAGTGCTTTAGTTGATTTGGAAAAAGGGGAGGTAAATTTAGGGTGGACGATGAACTGGTTACATTCAGCATGAGTCCACAGGAGTATCCAAATCCATCAACTAAAAGTCATCTCAAAGTTGAAAAAGTTTGGAAGAAGAAGGAGGTTCGTAAAGCTAGAAATTATAAGCAATGTAAAATCTTAGCAATTGGTTTCATGCCATCTTGAGGAATCTTGCAAAAAAGTCTAACTCTAGACTGTAAATTATGAACTTATTATGAGGCAACCCAAATCTCAAACCCTTTTATTTAATATGCTTTATTTAAAGTTTTATTATTTACTTGAGATCTTAGTTGTAGGAATGCAAGCATATTGCTTTGAATCTTTACATCTTTGATATGTATTATTGCTTTTTAGTTCAATAGTTAGTATTCATCATGATCAATAGCACCCTTTCGAGCCTACGACAGAAGAGTATTGCTTGGAGATGAGGTTGTACGTATCATGAGGCACATTGGGGTTGAAAACGGAACTTGAATGAAACAAAGAAATTTTAATTTTTCGGATTTACAACCACGTGATCGTAGAGGTGGTAAACGGGTCGAGCCGCTCGTCGGCTCGGCTCGCGAAAACACGAGCCGAAGGTGGATCGGCTCGTCACATGAACGAGCTCGTGGGCGAGCCAAGCAACGTTGTTGAACCACGAGCCCCTCGTTGGCACGAGCCACGAGCCAGGGGGCTCGTGCCAACGAGCTGGCGAGCCGAGTGGCTCGCCGGCTTGTTCAAAAACAAAGAAAAAAAAATTGAAACGTCAATGTTACATTTCCTGTTTCCAAAACAAAAAGTAAAAAAAAAAAAAAAAACAATAAACCACGCCCTTAAGAAGAAAAAAAAAATAAATATCACGACCAGAACGGTCACCAAAAAAGTGACCAGAACGGTCACTTTTGTGACCGTTCTGGTCACATATAAATTTTTTTATTTTATTTTATTTCTTAATTTTACCCTATAAATACTACACTCACACAAATTTTTTTCTACAATTATACTATACTACATCTACTACAACTCTCTACTCTAATTCTTATTCTACACTACACTCTTCTCTTCCTCTACTCTACAACATTTACTCTATTTTCTACAATTCTACATTACAAATATACTACAAGTTTGATGTTTCAATTTCAATATCTCTTAGTTATATATTTAATATTTCAATTTCAATATCTCAATTTGTCATTACATCTCTCAATTACACATATTTCATTTTATATTTCAATTTCTCCACACCACATCACATACAAAAGAATGAATCCCAACAGCCGAAGATTTATTAATGAATTTTTTGATGGTCCACCTGGATTTGGGGGGCATGATGACTCAACACCACAATCTCACACTCATTTCGACGATCAATTTTCCCTTCTCAACGACGTACTAATTTCCAACAATATTGAAGAAGATCCATTAAATTAGCGAATCGATTTAGACGATATTGAAGAAGATGCGGATGTTCAAATCTTACAAAATGATCCCGACATTCCCGACGCAAGAGGAAAAAGAAACGCTAGAAAAGGTAAGAAGCCAACTTCAAAGTGTTGGGATCACTTTAAATTAGTCGCAATGGGCAAAAAAATTGAAGGAGAAGATGAATTCAAAGCTGTGTGCAAATATTGTGCACAACAATTGGCATGGGCAAAGGGGATTGGTACTACACACCTCAACCGTCACTATCGCAAGTGTCAGCCCAAGCACGGGCTCGTTGAATCGAATCAAAGTCAACTACAATTTGGTTCATCGTCCGCTAGTGGTTCCGGAGCGGGATCTACAACACTTTCAAATTGGATGTATTCCGAAGTAGAGAATCGAACTGGGATGGTTCAATTCTTTGCAGGGGCGGAGTTTCCACTAAGCGTAGTGGACAACGAGCACTTTGTTACATACATCAAACATTATCTTCAACCCAAGTACCAAGGTATTACTCGAAACACTCTACGTTCTGATACAATACAATATTATCTTAAAACTAAGAAACAATTAATAGTCGATTTAAATAACTATAGTGTTGTTATTTCTTTTACTTCTGATCTTTGGGAAGGTATTAACAAAACAGGTTATATTGCTGCAACAGCATACTACATTGATCCACTTTGGGTTATGCATAAAAAAATTATTGCTTTTAAAATTCTAGAATTTACTCATAACGCAACCAACATATTTAATGATATACTTGATATTGTTAGAGAATATGACTTTGAAAATAATCATTTACTTTCGATAATGCTAGTGTAAATAAGTCTGTAGTAGATAAATTATGTAAAATTCTTAATCCGGATTTTGGTGATTCTTATTCCATGTTAGATGTGTATGTCATATTTTAAATTTAATTGTTCAAGATGGCTTGAAACATATTAAAGATGAAATGGATAAAATTAGAGATGCTATAGTGTACATAACCATATCACCGAGTAGAAAACAATATTTTGAAACAATGTGTTCACAATACAATTTAGATTCTAAGAAATTTATCACCGACGTAGGCCATAGGTGGAACTCCACATACTTGTTACTTAAATCATGCGAAGGTTATGAACACATAATAATGGAATATTATAACAGTAGAAAACTTAAAAAAGACGATGATCCTCTATTAAAAGAATCGGATTGGGAAGATACTTTTAAGGTTCAAATTTTTTTAACAAGTTTTTACGATTCAACAAACATATTATCTGGGGTATATTACCCAACTAGTTCCAAAGTTCTTGAACGTTTTTATATTATTGCAAGAACTTTTTATAGATATAGATATGACTCATTTTTTACTGAAATGATAATTGCTATGGAAATGAAATTTAGAAAATATTGGGAAGATTTACCTATGTTATTTCCCTTAGCATGCATAATGGACCCGCGTTTCAATTTAAAGGGTACAAAAATTCTTGTTCCAGAAATCAATAGCTCATTGATTTTGGATAAACCTATCACTTATAATAATTTAGAGAGTACGTTAGTAAACATGTATACTGTATATACTGCACAATTAGGAACTACTGTTAGTCATACGCAATCTGCACCATCACGTGACACTACACTTGGAGACGATGAAGTAGAATTATACAATTTAATGGAAGAAATGAGTCAATGATAAGTGCTTTACTAGCACTTTATTTCTTTACTTGTTGCCTCGAATTACTGTTAGTTTGATCCTAATTAAGTATTGCTTAATGCATTTTATGTTTTATATTGTGTAGGATCGTAAATGACAAGAAAAGAAGGAAAAAGGACCAAAAAGCACGTAAAAAGGAAGTTCGAGGACCTGGCATGTAAATAAGTTACGGCCGTATTGGAAATTTCTCACGGCCGTAACAAGTTGTTAGTCACGGCCGTATTGTGAAGAAGTCACGGTCGTGAGGAAATGTTGAAGGATGTTACGGCCGTATTGAATGCAAAGTCACGGCCGTAAGAAGTGAATCAATTGCGTAGAAAAAGAAATAGAAAGTAATATACGGCCGTATGGAAATCTAAATCACGGCCGTAAAAGCAAAATTGTTGCGTTGTAAAATTAAACAGAAAGTGAGTTACGGCCTTAACTCCTTATATTACGGCCGTAACTTAAGCCCGAAAAAAAAAGGAAAATTGTTTCCTAATTCAACTTAAACTCTATCTTTGGTATTTCTTTTTGGCTAAGCTAGAGCACGAATTTGGGCTCTATAAAAGGAGCAATTCAGTACCAAAGAGAGGGAGGAGAATTATTTTGAGAGCCACCAATATCAAGGTTTGAAGAGAAGAAATTCTGGGCAAAATCAAGGTGAATCAAGACAATATTTTTGGGGAATTCTTCATGGCAATGCGTGGCTAGTCTTCTCAACCTAGTTCAAGGGGGACGTTGTGTTCATATTATTTTATTATTCATTCCTCAAACTCGTAACGTAGTTCTTGTTTTTATGTTTTATTTATTGGATTTCTCATGAACATTAATTTCGTCAAGACAATGTATTAATTGATTAAGGCCTTGTCTTTTAATTATTGTGTTGATGTTTGCTAATTTGGGTAATTGGATTCGTATTTGTCTTGTTATCCAAATCATAGTAGCAATTGGTAATTTTATATTTCCATATGAAAATCCAATCTAGATTAATCAATTCGAGCATATGTAATTGATAATTTAGTTCACCTAATTCTTCTTGTTTTCACATAGTTAATGCATTAAATCTAGGGAGCTTATTCTAGGTTGTTCATTCACTCTAAATTGATTGGAGAACTAATTCTAATTGATTATTATTAAGGAAGAATTGGATTAATTAGAGCTTTTTGATTATTTCGGGTGATAAATAAAACAAAGGAAATAGTACATGCGTTGCTTGGGGAATGACAATATTATGATAGGGCACAACCGAACCTGAGAACTAGGATTCTTTATTATTTGATTTTTATTCCAGCTATTTTACATCTTTATTTGATTATTTAGATTAATTGCAATTTTCAACTCAAAACCCCCCTTATAATTCTAATTGACATGGCATTAAATTAGTTCCCGTTCCTTGTGGGATCGACCCTTGCTTCCGCTATCACATTTAAATTTGAGTTTTGGCAAGTAAGGAAATTTAATTAATTCTTGGTGCATCGCGACGCGCACCAGTCAAGTACAAGGAACTTCTTCTTACAGTATATTCTAGTCTCAACGAATCAGGTTCACTTCAAATACCTGAAGAATTGAAAATTTATTTTGAACAAGAACTACTTAGAAATGTGGAGTCAACTAATTCTTTAGAATTTGATTTACTTCATTACTGGCGAACAAACGAACGAAAATATCCGATTGTTTCCGCCATTGCGAAAGATCTACTAACACCTTCGGTTAGCACGACAGCTTAGGAGTCTGCTTTTAGTTCAGGTAAAAGGGTTTTGTCAGAAGTCAGAAGCCGACTCAAAGAAGATATTTTGGAAGCATTGATGTGTGTCAAAGATTGGCAAGATGGTGATTTACGCATACAACATAAGTATGCCGAAATTGCATGCAGTAAGGTAAATGATATTTAACTTTACATTTTCAATTTCTTTATTATATATATAAAAAAAAAAATATAATTTTGATTTCAAAACAAAAATTGTACACGTAACAAATTGTTTCGTGTACAATTTTAACTCCGCCTACTAGAATATTCAATTATTCAATTAAGACTATTTAGTAGCCGGTCCCAAGCCCGGAAAAAAAGGTGGAGGGTTTAATTTTATTTTTTAACCTTTTAGATTTTAATTTACTTACTTAATTTTAGTTTTTGTCTTTTCAAATTATAATTGAATATTTGATTATTTTAACAAGTTTTTATTTACGTTATAAACTTATAAATTATAATTAATCATTTCAACTTTCAATTTAATTCACTAATAATAACTAACAAACATTATGTTTTTACTTATTACGTTATTAATATTATACTTATATTTATAACTTATAACTAATTAAAATTTTTTATCAATAATATTAAATATATTAGTATTCAAGATTTCAAATATTTTAACTATCGATTCGATTGTCGACTAAATAAACGTAAGATGGTAAGAGGGGTTTGCAAAAAAAAAAAAAACACGAGCTCAACAAGCCGAGCTTGGCTCGAGCTTAGCCCCGGTCAAACGAGCCGAACCTAAGCTAGGCTCGTTTGACACGAGCTCGTTGCTCGGCTCGTCCGTTTGACGAGCCGAGCAATCCGAGCCATGAGCCGAGCCGGCTCAGCTCGGCCCATTGCCACCTCTACGTGATTGCGTGGCGTTATTTCTGCACGGTCGGGCGACTGCCAAAAAATGAAATACTTGCTACAGGTTTTCTGTTTTACATTGATTAAAATTACGGTTTATGCCTAGAGGCCTTCGCTATTAAGCCCAAACTCATAGCATTAAAAAACACAATCCGGTCTTACAGTGTTGAAATGACACTTAATTATTGTCGCAATGACATGGCTCCAGAAGCACGTCTTATTATTAACTTCAGTTTATAATTGTCACAATGACATGGCTCCAAAAGCCCGTTTTATTATTAACTTTGGTTAATTATTGTCGCAATGATATCGCTCCAGAAGCCCATCTTATTATTAACTCCAGTTAACTGTTGTCGCAACGACATGGCTCCAAGAAGCCCATCTTATTATTAATTTCGATTAATTATTGTCACAATGACATGGCTCTAGAAGTCAACGTAATTAGTTTTGTTGTAAAAAATTGCTTGATATGACATAGTCACGTGTCATGGTCCTAGAGACCCCCCAAACGACTAAGTTCTAATTTATTGTGTTGAAGTAAAACCATTACAAATTAATACCAAGACTAAAATGTTAGATGAAATGAAAATACGTCAGTTCAATGATCCAAACACCCACTAGGGACTGTCCGAAGGATTAGAGCATACATTCCCATTTAAGCAAACCTAACCATATAGCAAGAAAGGTATGGACTTATTCAAAACTATAACTTTGTGTTACTTGTTCAAACAAGAATAAAAAATCTAGGAAGTTAACCAAGTAGAAAACGCTTCAACACAACATTCCTGAGTCCCACTAGGGACTGCTTAGCAGGTGAGATATGGCACTTCTCTTCAACCAAATCTAATCAATAGACATAAATGTCTTCACTTATATTTGGAGAACTATCATATGGAGGCATCTTATTATTTGTTCAAAAAAAAGTTGAGAATATGGCTCAAGCCCAAAATCAGTGTTTTAAAAGGCGTAATGCGTTGCGATGCTTCGAGGTTGATAATTAATAATCACAAACTTAGGCGTGTCAATGCAAAGAATATGTGTCATAATGCGTTTCGTAGTATTAATATTACTTTAATTATTTTTAAGGTATTAAATATATTTTATATAAAAATAGATTTTTTTTACGTAAAGACTCTTTAATTTCAAAATTACTAATTCAAATTGTTAATTTTAGGGCTATAAGAAGAAATCGTCAAACCGGAAAATCGAACCGAAATCGCTTTTCGAAACCTTCGGATCGATGCCACGCGGACCCATCAACGATATGGTTTTGAACTGGACCAAACCGGTCAAGAATTGTTTAGTTTAGGTTTGAAACTAAACTGTACCCGTGAATAAATATATAAAAATAAAAAAGGAAAATTTTCTAAAATTCGGCTAATATGTCAAATTCAATAGTTATATGGGTATTTTTGTTAATTTCTATTACATTTATTATCTAATTAGACAATTATCATACTTCAAAATTCAAATAAATCGAATAATCTCCATCCAAACGTTCGATGCATGGTTTGAGTTCGTAACTACCAATGTTTTCAAACCGTGATCGAGCATCGACCCGTCCAAGAGACTGGATCAAGGGTTGGAGGGTCGACCCGGAGTATTTTAAAAATAAAAATAAAAAAAAAATAAATAAAAAATATGTAAAACCCGAGTCCGGGTCGATCAGGTTTCCCGGGTCAACCCTGGTCGTTGACTGGGTTAGATTTCAATAAACCTTTTTTTTTAGATATGATGATCACATAGGTCTTATTGGGTATCATGTTATTGTTTTGGCCGTATAGACTTGTATAGTAACTTTATTGTAACTTTTATTTGTAACATTTAGCCTAAAAAAGTGGACAAAATAATTATGTTGTAATTTTATCGGGATTTCGTTTTGATTTAGGCCCTCTTTGGTCCTAAAGAAATTCAACGAATTTTTCGTCAAATTCATTTTCAACCTCATATTTCTGTGGGCCCCACCATTTTACACATTTTCAACAATTTTTCAACCACACATTTAAAAGATTTTTCAATTTCTCTTACACCAAACAGACTCTTAGTTAGTATTTTAATTTATAGAAGATATATTTAGTTTGTTTAGATTTATTTTCAAATAAAGTATAAATATATATATCGAAATCAATGAACTAGTAGTGACATAAAAAAGGAAAGGCAAAAAAATATGTGGTGAAATCGTCGGATTAAAATCGGACCAAACCGTTAGGTTTATATTTGAGTTTTTCTCAAAATTTTCTCAAACCATTTTAAATGGTTTTGTTTAGGTTTGAGCTTTTTCAAACCGATTTAAACGGTTTAGTTTCAAAATCTGTCAAAAATCGGTGAAATCGGACCACTTACACCCCTAGTGATGAGAACTGAGAAAGTCAAACCTCGGTGCACGTGCCCGTGGAACCCATGACAAGATCCGACGTCGAAGAGGTTCAAGATTCGAGGCTAAAAAGTGTGAATAAATTAAGAAAAGAAGCCAAGAATCAAGTTGCAGCAAAAAATGAGAAGCTTGGAGTTTCAGCCAAGTTCGGTCGATCGAACTTTCTTCCGGTCGACCGATCTTCTGCAGAGAAATTTTTGATTCAGCCTCAGTCGCGTTCGGCTGAGTGATGGTCGACCGAAATTCCCATTTCAGTCGACCCTGTGATCGACCGAAATAATTTCGGTCGACCGAAACACTCTATTTTATAAAAACGGGATTTTTCTTACAAATTCCGAATTTGTACCTTTTACCCATTTTGTACATTATATACACATTCTTTTTCATTTGTAACATTAACTTGGTTGTTCATGATGAAGCTCTAGAGAGAGTCCCACATGGGTGAGGTAAACCCTATGTTCTTGATCTTGTATCTCTTAGAAAATTAATCAATTTTATCTTGAGTATTATTATTCTCGTGTTGTTGTTTATTTCTACCACCTTGGAATTTGTTTGATTGATACCCATTGGGCTAGGGTTAGATTAATCCTTGAATTTTGGGTTAGATTTAAACTTGGATTAATGTGTTTATCCTTTATTTTACCTGATGCAAATCACGTAGCAATTGTAGCTATGCAACCCACAAATTATTGGAATCGACCCAAGAACGCCAAAGAATCACGATTTCGAAATTGATTCAAATTAACTGAACCAAGCAACCAACACAATCAATAGATATGCCGACCTCTTGATCACAATGAAAATAAATCTCACCCAAGATTTGAACAAACAAGATTAACTCGCAAGTTCGGATTTTATTCAGTAAAGAATAAGGTTTGAAAGCAAATTGCCTCTCAATAATAATATCAAAGTTGTGTGTTCGAATTAATGAAAATTATATCCCTATAAATAGGGTCAAAATCTAGGTTAAGAGTTTTAATTAAATTAGGAAACAAATACCTAAGAATAAGGAAATAAATAAAAATCCTAAATTTACGCGTACAGTTATATACGGTCGTGACTAATTTCCTTACGGCCGTAAGACTCTTTCTCTTTCACCATTACGGCCGTGAGACTTTATTTACGGCCGTAAGTCTCAATTCTAAAATCCTTGTTTTCAGCCCGATGCCTCATTACGGCCGTGATAAATATGCGTTACGGCTGTAAGTCCAGTTTTCTTAAAAATCACAATTTTCATCAGTGGGCGCGTTACGGCCACTGATGATCCACTCGTCGTTTTGGCTCGGTCTCAACATGGAACTTGCTTCTTTTGATGAAATGGACATTGTTTTGGCCATTGTTCCTTGAACTAGCTTGTCCATTGCTTCATTCGCCCTCTTCGTTGCAGTCGAGTCATTGGTCCTCCTTTGATCTTCAACGGATCTTTGTGCGGGCTTGTATTCGTGGTCTGGATCACATCATCCCCTCCCTCTTCGAAAGGATTCGGACCTCGAATCTGTACCTGCATCAAACGGAGATAGATCAGAAACATTAAATGAAGCCGAAACATTATACTCACCAGGAAGATCGAGTTTATAGGCATTGTTGTTGATCCTTTCAATCACTTGGAATGGACCATCCCCTCGCGGTTGTAACTTTGACTTACGTTGTTCGGGAAACTGCTCATTCCTCAAGTGTACCCAAACCCAATCACCGGGTTCAAATATAATGCCCTTTCTCCCTTTGTTATCCTGCGAAGCATAATGTTCATTTTTCTTTTCAATCGCCAACCTTACCTTGTCGTGGAGTGATTTAACCATTTCAGTCTTTTTCTTTCCATCTAAGCTACTACGTTCATTCACAGGTAAAGGAATTAAATCCAATGGTGTTAGCGGATTAAAACCATAAACAATTTCAAACGGTGAACAAGAAGTAGTAGTGTAGCGCCCCGAGTTCCGTATACCCGGTTCACTACGTCATTTTCTGTCTAAATTTTTCGAATAATATTTTTGCGGAAGAAATAATTGAAATTCATTTTTGGCAACATTAAATAAACTGTAATGGCCGATAAAATTGAAAACATTTATTAAACCATTTGAAATAGTAAATCGAACCATTAAGTTTGTAAAGAAATTGACAATGTCATAATTTCTCAAATAAATGAACTTCTCTAAATTATTCGATTGTTTGGAAAATACGGAAATCATTAATGTCAAACTTTCAACTGTTTAACAATTATTGCCACCATCATTCATCGCTCGCCACCGTCTCCGAAATCTGCAAAACTGTTAAAAAGTAGGGTGAGTATTTCATGGGGGAAATACTCAGTAGACTCATCGCAAATTAATTAATTTATAAGATGATTAAACACATAAATCCCGGCTCTTTATAAAACGGGCATTTATAAGGCTTCTTTATAAAAGGGCTCTTGATAAAACTCATATTGTGCATTACAGCACGGGACATATTTTGAAAATCATAGGCTCTTTGAAAACAGCTCTTTGAAAATAGCTCTTTAAAAACAGCTCTTTGAAAATAGCTCTTTGAAAACAGCTCTTTGAAAACCATATACTTATAAAACAACTTTTAATTATGCCAAGCATAATTTTCTTTTGAAAGCATAAGAATCATTTTCATCATAACATAGGATAGGATCGAAATCCTCATAAACATAAGAATTTTACCGAACTTCGGTGGCAAGAATTCTTATGCAGTAAGTATACCAAGCATAATTTTTGAAATTCATAGGGATCATTTGTATCATAACATAAGATAGGATCGAAATCCTCATAAACATAGGTTAGGATCGAAATCCTCATAAACATAGGAATTTTACCGAACTTAGGTGGCAAATCCTCATAAACATATGGAGACACAAGAATTTTACCGAACTTAGGTGACAAGAATTCTTATGTGTAGCGCTACTAAAACTCCGGTCCCCTTAACATAATCATAAACTTATCATATGGGACCCATAACAATCTTGGTAGATTGATTTCATAGCAATGATCCAAAAAAACATTTTCGTGAAGCATAGGGTATACTTACTTTTCGTAAAAACATAAAGTATATTTTCTTTTCATAAAAACATACTTACTTTTCATAAAAACATAAGGTATATTTACATTTCATAAAAACATACTTACTTTTCATAAAAATTGACTTTCACAAGTCACATGACATTTATATGAAATCATAATTTAAATCAATTAATAAGTGCGAGTCTACTTCAAATCCGACGAGTGCAAAGTTGAGCGGGAATGACTTCAATTTCTTTAAATTCTCCGTACGCTTCGTCTTAGCCAATAAGTCACTTTAGTCTATCGAATATATAGTTCAAAATGATAAATTATAATTTGAGGACTAAAATTGATGTTTTGAAAGTTGAGGGACTAAAATGAATACTTTTGAAAGTTCAAGGACTAAAATAGATATTTTGAAATTTGAGGGATTAAAATGAATACTTTGAAACTTGGGCTTAAAATCAAATAAAGTAAATCAGCAAGGACTGAATTGATCAGATTTTTAAAATGAAAGGGCTGATTAAAATCATTTAAAACTTTGGGACTGAAATGGATAACTTTAAAAGTTGGGGACTGATTTGAAAAACCTTTAAAGTGAAAGAGGCTGATTTGAAATATTTCAAACTTAAGGACTGATTTGAAATAACTTTAAAAGAATTGAAAGGGCTGAATTAAGACATTTTAAAATATAGGGACTGAATTGAAAGGCTTTAAAACTTCAGGGACTAAACTGCAGATTCTGAAAATTAATATAATATATCAGATCTTTATCTTCTCTCTCTCTCACAACTCGTTCACGATCAACAGAGAGGAGAGAAAGGCGAAAGATAGAGAGAAGAAAATGGCGATCGGCTGTCTTGGGTCCGAACGGTGATTTCGCCGGCGCAACACCGGCGCTGGGTACGGGGAGTGGCGATGGTGCAATTAGGATAGTTTCTGGGCTGATTTGGGGGCGATTTAAGGTGAAACCGAAGCTAGGGTTCGCGGTTCTTTCGGCGAAGGGAGCGGCGCTTGAGGTAAGTAATTGGCTCCATTGATTCTTGGGTTTTGATTTTGGTTTTGGTTGAGGATTTGGAGCTGTGATTTTGGGTATTGTGGTTTTGGGTGGTGATGGCTGTGTGTGTGGTGATGGTTCGGTGTAAGCAGCGCTGCTACAGGTGATCGTGGTATTGGGTGGTTCTTGGTTGCGAATGGTGGTGTTGATTGATGATGATGAGTTTGGTGATTCGGCAGTGGTGGTATTTGCAGCGTAAGTGATTGATGAGGTGGTGGGGCTGACCGGTATTGATTTGTGGGGATGATGATAGCAGAGATTGGAAATGGCAGAGGCAGTGTTGAAATGTAATATTTTGAGGAAATCTGGTGATAGTGAAAATGGTGCAGTGTGATCCGGTTGAACTGTGGTTTTATGAATTGGCTGTGAATTGATTTCTTGGAAGTGTGACAGAGTCATGTGATGATGATGATTGGTGGTGCTGCAGGGGTTGAAGTTGGTAGTGAGGATGTTCAGTGGTTTGGTGTAGTGGTTGTTTGTGACATGGCTGAAGGTTGGCGAATTGGTGGTGCTTGACTGGATTGATGAAGTAATCGTCATGGCTATGGTTCAGTTTGATGGGTTGACAGTGGTGAATTTGATCTGAATGGAGGTGCTGGGAGTGATGGAAATCGTGTGTTGGTTTGAGCTGAGGAGAGAGGCTGGTGAGTAGTGGTTGCAGGCTATCCGAATTGGTTTCAGATTGATGTATATGATGGTGGATTGAATTGTGCAGGCTGGTGGAAGTGATGTGGTTTGAAGAAAGGGCTGAATTTATGGAATTGTGAGGGGATGGAGGACATATATAAAATTGAGAAAACAAAGTATGGTGGAGAGTTAGGTTGTAAAGGGGTGGAGAAATTGGAGAAATGATGAGTGCGTGAATTATTATGTTGATGATGAATGCATGGATGAGAAGAGAAATACGTGGGAATCTTGGCAGAAATTATGAGTTTTGATGGAGGTGGTGACTAATGATGAGGCTAATATTTTAATTAGTGTTGGTGGCACCTTTGAACAAATTGTTCAGAATTTGGAGTTGAGACATGGGTGGAGATGATGATAATGATTCTGGGTGGTGGGGTATGGTGATGAATAAAGAGAGGACCTTGCTGGAAAGAATGGTTGAGAGATGAAAAGGAGCTCTAAAGGAAAATGCACATGGGAGAGGTTTGGGGAAAAATGGACGGTTTAGGAATTATAGGATTAAGTTAAGATAATTAATTAAAACTTTGACTAACTTTGATTAAGAAATGAAATTAAAATTGATATATTTTGGACTTAAAATAAATTTAAGAATAAATAAATTTTGACATAAAAATTGAATTACGTATTTGGACTTGAAATAATTTGAATAAGGAAAATTGAGATATTTTAATAAATTTGGAATTCAAAATGATTTTGAAAATAATACTTTGAATAAATAATTAAAATAACATAATTTTAGAAATTCGGATTTAATTTAAAATCGAACAAATTCGATATTTCTTGACTTGGCTAGATGAACACGTCGCGGCGTTAATTTCATAAAAATAATGGGTGAAATAGTAGCGACATGATTTTCTAAATATTAAAAATAATTATTTATTGCGTAAAAATTGTGAGTCGCTACAATCTTACCTCCTTAAAATAATTTTGTCCTCGAAATTAAACTTACTTGATCTTATGAATTCTGAATACTTAATCAGAATCTCTTCTTCTTTCTCTTATGTAGCATCATCGCTACCATATTTAACCCAACCATTTTTAACCCACTGGACTTTGACTAAATGCATCACTTTGTTTTCTCAAGAACATGGACTTTTCTATAGACATATGTGTCTACTCAAAAATTCTTCTGAATCATAAGTGACTGAAAGTTCACTATTCTCTGAATTCCATTATTATGAACCAAAAACAACATAACTTATTCATAGATGATCAACTTATTTCATAATCTCAATACACTATCACCTTCAATTATCATCATCATATCATTCTTTACAATTTTCTATTGTACCTTTATATTCAACTAACCTTACGTCCATCATCATTATCTCACATAATCCCAAACAACATCATGTCTCTTTACTAATTTCTGTAATTCCATAAAAAAATCTCTTCAAATTTCCATAAATCTTTACTGACATATCAAACCATAATAATTTGTCATCTCTAAACTTCTTATCATCGAATATTCCCAAAATAATCAAAGAATTACCTGAATATTCTCTCTACGTAATATACCTAATAACATATCAACATAATATCATCAACTTATCTTTCCAATATTTGTAACCCAAAATTCAGTAAACATTTATCTTCCAAATAACTAAGATTCTTTACTTAAATGTCATCACATTTCCTGCAAAGTATTTCTTTCACTTATACATACTTATGAATTCTGATTCAATACAGTCCTTATTTCACTTTCACGTATTCCCGTATCATCTCACTATACCTTGATTATTATATCAAAAAATATCAGTACCAAAATCCAAGAAAATATTCCATCAAAATAAGATCATCGAACTCAATATTCACACGATTCTTCCCTGGATAACCATAACATCCCTTACCCGTCTAGTCGTCATATCTATCACGTACCTTATACGTCAATCTGATCACTAATATTATATATCAATTTCTTAGACTAAAAAAAAAATCTTGGATTCTACCGTGGTCCCTCTTCTGAACACCATTCCAAAATAAGTCATCACCGTAAAATCTTATCCCTATTTTCCTCAAAATTCATATCCTTATAATACTCTCCAATACAAGTGATCATTCCTTACAAGTGATAAATCCATTCCCAAGAATAATTAAGATTCTTCCCAATAATGCCATTATACTTGTCTTCACTCGTCTTTCAAAATATAACTTATCATTTACTCAATCTTGCTTATGAACTTGCATGTCTAACCTTAATTCCTTTAGTGGATGATTATCATATCATGCTCTTAATTCCAAATGATAAAATTTTGGACAGAGTCTCTTTTGAAATTTGGACTTATCCAAATCCTAGGTATACTTCATAACCAACAATAACATATAACTCCACATTTGATCACAACGATCTAAAAATGTTGAAAACGATTCCAACACTTCAATATCATCAAAATATCCCATAATTCAATTCATAATTCCTCAACATAACATTTTCAAATCATATTTGTCAATATCACAATATCACTTCCTTCAATACCTTAATTGGCTCAAAAATTACTCATACTTATAAATATATGCCATAAATCATATTCCCAAAATTTATTCACAAGGCCAAACTTCATAATAAATTTCTCTTCAACATAGAGGCATAATTCATTTACTTAACATAATATCCATTACTTAAATACGAAAAACTAAGAACCAAATCTTTAAATCTCTAACTTCAAAATTCTTCTCATAAAAATCTCAAAAAATAATGTCACTTATAATCTCAACATCTCATCATAACCTCATAATCTGGCTTTCTATTTTTCGTTTAATCTAAACAATAGATAATCTGAACATATAATCAAATCCTTTCTGTTGACTTCTCATACTTAGTGCCATGTCTAAAATCAATTATGCAAAGTCCATCTAGGGTTCATCATTTCTAACTCGAGGACAAAAATTATTTAAAAATCATTCTTAAATCATATTATTCCCATTATGCTCAACACTCGTTTTCTTTCTGAAAAATTTCTCATAGTCATGCATTAAAGCATATAAGTTATGACAAAGCATAATAACATCATTATTTTCGAAGAAATACATTCTCATTTCTCATAAATCATAAGTATTCGAAATACTCTTCATTCTTTCTCATAAATTAATAAAATGAGTATTCGAAATACTGAAATAACTTTAAACATCATAAACTTCTTTACCTCAGGGTTTGTTGGTGGAACGAAATGATGGCAGTGGCAATCTTCATCCATAAAAATCTTATAATGGAAAATATTTCTTGAAAATTCTTTTTGAAAATTTTTCCAGTCTACAGAAACGCAGACTAGCTCTGATACCAACTTGTAGCGCCCCGAGTTCCGTATACCCGGTTCACTACGTCATTTTCTGTCTAAATTTTTCGAATAATATTTTTGCGGAAGAAATAATTGAAATTCATTTTTGGCAACATTAAATAAACTGTAATGGCCGATAAAATTGAAAACATTTATTAAACCATTTGAAATAGTAAATCGAACCATTAAGTTTGTAAAGAAATTGACAATGTCATAATTTCTCAAATAAATGAACTTCCCTAAATTATTCGATTGTTTGGAAAATACGGAAATCATTAATGTCAAACTTTCAACTGTTTAACAATTATTGCCACCATCATTCATCGCTCGCCACCGTCTCCGAAATCTGCAAAACTGTTAAAAAGTAGGGTGAGTATTTCATGGGGGAAATACTCAGTAGATTCATCGCAAATTAATTAATTTATAAGATGATTAAACACATAAATCCCGACTCTTTATAAAACGGGCATTTATAATGCTTCTTTATAAAACGGCTCTTGATAAAACTCATATTGTGCATTACAGCACGAGACATATTTTGAAAATCATAGGCTCTTTGAAAACAGCTCTTTGAAAATAGCTCTTTGAAAACATCTCTTTGAAAACAGCTCTTTGAAAACCATATACTTATAAAACACATTTTAATTATGCCAAGTATAATTTTCTTTTGAAAGCATAAGGATCATTTTCATCATAACATAGGATAGGATCGAAATCCTCATAAACATAAGAATTTTACCGAACTTCGGTGGCAAGAATTCTTATGCAGTAAGTATACCAAGCATAATTTTTGAAATTCATAGGGATCATTTGCATCATAACATAAGATATGATCGAAATCCTCATAAACATAGGTTAGGATCGAAATCCTCATAAACATAGAAATTTTACCGAACTTAGGTGACAAAAATTCTTATGTGTAGCGCTACTAAAACTCCGGTCCCCTTAACATAATCATAAACTTATCATATGGGACCCATAGCAATCTTGGTAGATTGATTTCATAGCAATGATCCAAAAAATATTTTCGTGAAGCATAGGGTATACTTACTTTTCGTAAAAACATAAAGTATATTTTCTTTTCATAAAAACATACTTACTTTTCATAAAAACATAAGGCATATTTACATTTCATAAAAACATACTTTCTTTTCATAAAAATTGACTTTCACAAGTCACATGACATTTATATGAAATCATAATTTAAATCAATTAATAAGTGCGAGTCTACTTCAAATCCGACGAGTGCAAAGTTGAGCGGGAATGACTTCAATTTCTTTAAATTCTCCGTACGCTCCGTCTTAGCCAATAAGTCATTTTAGTCTATCGAATATATAGTTCAAAATGATAAATTATAATTTGAGGACTAAAATTGATGTTTTGAAAGTTGAGGGACTAAAATGAATACTTTTGAAAGTTCAGGGACTAAAATAGATATTTTGAAAGTTGAGGGATTAAAACGAATACTTTGAAACTTGGGCTTAAAATCAAATAAAGTAAATCAGCAAGGACTGAATTGATCAGATTTTTAAAATGAAAGGGCTGATTAAAATCATTTAAAACTTTTGGACTGAAATGGATAACTTTAAAAGTTGGGGATTGATTTGAAAAACCTTTAAAGTGAAAGAGGCTGATTTGAAACATCTCAAACTTAAGGACTGATTTGAAATAACTTTAAAAGAATTGAAAGGGCTGAATTAAGACATTTTAAAACATAGGGACTGAATTGAAAGGCTTTAAAACTTCAGGGACTAAACTGCAGATTCTGAATATTAATATAATATATCAGATCTTTATCTTCTCTCTCTCTCACAACTCGTTCACGATCAACAGAGAGGAGAGAAAGGCGAACGATAGAGAGAAGAAAATGGCGATCGGCTGTCTTGGGTCCGAACGGTGATTTCGCCGGCGCAACACCGGCGCTGGGTACGGGGAGTGGCGATGGTGCAATTAGGATAGTTTCTGGGCTGATTTGGGGGCGATTTAAGGTGAAACTGAAGCTAGGGTTCGCGGTTCTTCCGGCGAAGGGAGCGGCGCTTGAGGTAAGTAATTGGCTCCATTGATTCTTGGATTTTGATTTTGGTTTTGGGTGAGGATTTGGAGCTGTGATTTTGGGTATTGTGGTTTTGGGTGGTGATGGCTGTGTGTGTGGTGATGGTTCGGTGTAAGCAGCGCTGCTACAGGTGATCGTGGTATTGGGTGGTTCTTGGTTGCGAATGGTGGTGTTGATTGATGATGATGAGTTTGGTGATTCGGCAGTGGTGGTATTTGCAGCGTAAGTGATTGATGAGGTGGTGGGGCTGACCGGTATTGATTTGTGGGGATGATGATTGCAGAGATTGGAAATGGCAGAGGCAGTGTTGAAATGTAATATTTTGAGGAAATCTGGTGATAGTGAAAATGGTGCAGTGTGATCCGGTTGAGCTGTGGTTTTATGAATTGGCTGTGAATTGATTTCTTGGAAGTGTGACAGAGTCATGTGATGATTGGTGGTGCTGCAGGGGTTGAAGTTGGTAGTGAGGATGTTCAGTGGTTTGGTGTAGTGGTTGTTTGTGACATGGCTGAAGGTTGGCGAATTGGTGGTGCTTGACTGGATTGATGAAGTAATCGTCATGGCTATGGTTCAGTTTGATGGGTTGACAGTGGTGAATTTGATCTGAATGGAGGTGCTGGGAGTGATGGAAATCGTGTGTTGGTTTGAGCTGAGGAGAGAGGTTGGTGATTAGTGGTTGCAGGCTATCCGAATTGGTTTCAGATTGATGTATATGATGGTGGATTGAATTGTGCAGGCTGGTGGAAGTGATGTGGTTTGAAGAAATGGTTGAATTTATGGAATTGTGAGGGGATGGAGGACATATATAAAATTGAGAAAACAAAGTATGGTGGAGAGTTAGGTTGTAAAGGGGTGGAGAAATTGGAGAAATGATGAGTGCGTGAATTATTATGTTGATGATGAATGCATGGATGAGAAGAGAAATACGTGGGAATCTTGGCAGAAATTATGAGTTTTGATGGAGGTGGTGGCTAATGGTGAGGCTAATATTTTAATTAGTGTTGGTGGCACCTTTGAACAAATTGTTCAGAATTTGGAGTTGAGACATGGGTGGAGATGATGATAATGATTCAAGGTGGTGGGGTATGGTGATGAATAAAGAGAGGACCTTGCTGGAAAGAATGGTTGAGAGATGAAAAGGAGCTCTAAAGGAAAATGCACATGGGAGAGGTTTGGGGAAAAATGGACGGTTTAGGAATTATAGGATTAAGTTAAGATAATTAATTAAAACTTTGACTAACTTCGATTAAGAAATGAAATTAAAATTAATATATTTTGGACTTAAAATAAATTTAAGAATAAATAAATTTTGACATAAAAATTGAATTACGTATTTGGACTTGAAATAATTTGAATAAGGAAAATTGAGATATTTTAATAAATTTGGAATTCAAAATGATTTTGAAAATAATACTTTGAATAAATAATTAAAATAACATAATTTTAGAAATTCGGATTTTAATTTAAAATCGAACAAATTCGATATTTCTTGACTTGGCTAGATGAACACGTCGCGGCGTTAATTTCATAAAAATAATGGGTGAAATAGTAGCGACACGATTTTCTAAATATTAAAAATAATTATTTATTGCGTAAAAATTTTGAGTCGCTACAAGTAGAATGTATAGCCCTATTATATGCAAATTCAATAAATGGTAAACACTCTTTTCCTAATTTTTCAAATTTTTATTGATTATGGTGCGCAACAATTGAATCATTGTCCTATTTACTACCTCGGTCTGTGGGTGACAAGTTGTAGAAAAAAGTAGTTTTGTTCCTAGTTTGTTCCACAAGACTCTCCAAAAATGACTAAGGAATTTAACATCCCTATCCGAGACTATACTCTTAGGAACTCCATGTAAGCGCACGATTTCCCTAAAGAAAGTTTCAGCTATGTTAGTAGCATCATCAGTTTTGTGGCATGGTATGAAATGCGCCATTTTACTAAAGCGATCTACTACCACAAAAATTGAATCTCTTCCCTTCTTAGTTCTAGGCAATCCCAAAACAGAATCCATAGAGATATCAACCCAAGGTTCACTAGGGACGGGTAAAGGCATATATAACCCATGGGGTTTAATCCTAGATTTAGCCTTCTTACAAGTAATGCATCTATTACAAACCCGAACCACATCAATCTTCATCTTAGGCCAATAGAAATGTTCACTTAGGATTTCAATGGTCTTTTTAACCCCAAAATGACCCATTAAGCCTCCACTATGGGCCTCTCTCACAAGTAACTCCCTCATTGAATACTTAGGGACACACAATTTATTTTCTCGAAATAAATAATCATCATATTTAAAGAACCTATCCACAGCCCCTTTACCACATGACTCATAAATATTAGAAAAGTCCAGGTCATTAGCATACATGCCCTTAATGTATTCAAATCCAAGCAATTTAGAATTTAAAAGAACATACCTTCGAGACAATGCATCTGCCACCACATTTTCCTTACCTTGTTTGTACCGGATGACATAGGAAAATGTTTCGATGAACTCTACCCACTTTGCATGTCTCTTACTCAATTTAGCTTGACCCCTCAAATGCTTCAAGGACTCATGATAAGTGTGTATCACGAACTCCCGTGGCCACAAGTAATGTTGCCATGTCTCCAAAGCGCGCACAAGTGAGTATAACTCCTTGTCATATGTGGGGTAATTAAGAGCAGTCCCCTTTAGCTTTTCGCTAAAATAGGCGATTGACCTTCGATCCTGCATTAAAACAGCTCCAATGCCTAGCCCTGAGGCATCACATTCAATCTCAAAAGCCTTGTCAAAGTTAGGGAGTGATAAAATCGGTGCTTTACATAACATATTTTTGATAGTAT
Organism: Ligustrum vulgare; assembly: GCA_963555705.1. Classification (NCBI taxonomy): domain Eukaryota; kingdom Viridiplantae; phylum Streptophyta; class Magnoliopsida; order Lamiales; family Oleaceae; genus Ligustrum; species Ligustrum vulgare. Next base: position 20,126,617 of record OY743186.1, read on the forward strand.
TAAATGCATGCTCCTGTTCTACACCCCATTTAAACCCTACACTTTTTTTGACGATTTCTGTGAGTGGTGCGGCAATCGTGCTAAAATCTTTAACAATAAAATTAGCAAAAAGTTGCTCTTGTCTTAAAACCACAAGCACACACCTAACATGCTCCACATGCTCATTCAAAGTTTTACTATATATCAAGATATCATCGAAGTAAACTACAACGAATTTACCTATAAATGCATGGAAAACATGATTCATTAAAAGCATAAAGGTGCTAGGTGCATTAGTAAGTCCAAAAGGCATTACTAACCATTCATACAGGCCATACTTAGTTTTAAAAGCAGTTTTCCACTCATCTCCTTCTTTAATTCGAATTTGATGATAACCACTCTTAAGGTCAATTTTACTAAATATGCTAGAACCATGCAATTAATCCAACATATCATCTAACTTAGGAATATGATGACGATACTTTACCGTTATGTTGTTGATGGCCCTACAATCGACACACATTCTCCAAGTCTCGTCCTTTTTGGGTACAAGTAACACGGGGACGGCACATGGACTCATACTTTCCCTTATATACCCTTTGCTCATCAAGTCCTCCACTTGCCTTTGAAGCTCCTTCGTCTCCTCGGGGTTACTTTGATAAGTGGGACGGTTTGGAATGACTGCTCCCGGTACAAAATCAATTTGATGTTCAATACCTCGAATGGGTGGTAACCCACTAGGTATGTCATCTGGAAACACATCCTCGAATTCCTGCAATAAAGAAATAGCCAAACTAGGGAGGGATTTGTTAGTTTCATCAAAGGTAAGGAATGAATCCTTGTACAATAAAAGGACCATTGGTCGTTTTTCCATAAATGCTTTCTTGACTTCACTCCTTTTTGCGTAGAAACTCATTTTTCTTTCTTTTCTGGCACTCTTCGCTCCCTCTCCTTTTTCTGAGGTATGTACCCCAACACTCATTTTTTCTCTCGCCTCTCCTTTTTCTGGAGTCGTGGCTCCAACTCTCTTTTCCTCTCCTTTTTCTGAGGTCTTGGCCTCAACTCTCTTTCTCTCATTTTCTCTCACTCTTTTTTCTTCATCATTTTTCAATTTTATTTGATCTTCATACACTTGTGACGGCGTCAATGGTGCAAGTGTAATGGTTTTTCCCCCTTTGGTAAAGTTATACCTATTTTTATACCCATCATGCATTACCTTCCTATCATATTGCCAATGTTTACCCAACAAAATGTGCCCGGCATGCATAGGAACCACATCACACATAACATCATCCACGTAGCTACCAATAGAAAAACTCACCAACACCCTCCTATTCACCTTAATTTCTCCACTATCATTTAACCATTGAAGCCTATAAGGTTTAGGATGTTTTAATAAAGGTGATCCTAATTTTTCAACAAGCATATTACTAGCAACGTTAGTGCAACTATCACCATCAATAATCATACTACATACCTTGTTATTAATACGATATCGTGTATGGAATATGTTCTCCCGTTGTTGTTCCAAATCATCCGTGTAAATTTGAGCACTAAGAGCTCGCCTTGCCACTAATAACTCGCCATGCTCCCCGGATAATATATCCTCATCATCACATATTTCCTCCAATGCCGGCATATCGCTATAATCCTCTTCCTCACTATCACTCTCCATGGTTCCATCCTTCCGCACAAGTACCACTCGCCTATTAGGACATTGAGATGCCACATGTCCTCTCCGCAAACATTTGAAGCATTGAATATCTCTACTCCTAGATGGTTGAGGTTCCCCTTTAGGTGCGAGTTTACTAGCTTGTTCCTCCTTCCCTTTTGGTGCCTCAAACTTTCCTTTTGGTGCTTCAAACTTCCCTTTTGAAACAGCCCCATCTCCTTTACTTTCCCACTTCGGCTTCCAAGAAGAATTAGAACCTGATGGATACCTTGCTGTTCCCTTTTTCTTTAATTGCTTCTCCACCTTTATAGCCATGTGCAACATATCCTCCATCTCCAAATAATGTTGTAGTTCAACTACATTAGCTATATCCCTATTCAACCCATTCAAAAATCGAGCCATCGTAGCCTCCCTATCCTCTTCTACATTAGCTCTAATCATCAACATCTCCATCTCCTTATGATAATCCTCCACACTCTTTGATCCTTGGTATAGACTTTGTAATTTTTGATGAAGCTCTCGATGGTAATGACTAGGAACGAACCTCTTTCTCATGATAGCTTTTAATTCATCCCAAGTACTAATGGGTCTCTCGCGATTCCTCCTCCTAGAAGTCACCAATTGATCCCACCAAGTAATAGCGTAATCGGAGAATTCAAGTACAGCTACCTTAACCTTTTTCTCTTCCGAATAAGTGTAGCAATTGAAAATTAATTCCATCTTCTTTTCCCATTCTAGGTATGCTTCCGGATCACTCCTACCCTTGAATGACGGAATTGTCATTTTGATGTTGCTCAAACTACCATCCATTCTATCGCCACCAAGATCTCTATCCCTTCTTCCATGCCTAACTACTCTATCCACAATTACCCCATCGTCAAAATCACTACCTTCTTCATTCTCATCGACCCCCTCTACTCTACGACCTTGCCCACCTTGCCTGCGGGCATTAGGCACTTGCCGAGGTTGCTCAAGCCTTTCTAACCTACCTAACACATCCCCAAACAACCGCTCAAACCGTTGTACCATCTCCTCCGTCATGTTGGCTCGATCGTTATTTTTTGTAGTAGAAGATTGTTCAGACATCCTAAAACTAAATATTATATGCCTCACGTGTATTTCGCTCGTGTATCACTCAATTTTGGCTTTTTTCCTCTATTGATCTCACCTCTCTAGCCTTTTTTTTTTCACTCAATGGCTTTCACCCCAATTGCTTCAAAGAACGAATCCGAACTCAAACAAGTTTAAACTTGAATGACTCAAATCGAATGCGAGTGAGAAGTTATCAACTTGTTGGAAAAACTCAAAGAAGACCTTGAAAGAATGTAATCTGACTCTATAAAGGACTCGACACTTTTATGGAAACTAAGATTGTTTCAAGAAAATAATTCTTGAAATCAAATATCAACTATTTTTATTGGACTGAGAATTTTCATTTTTTTTACCTCTCGAAAACTCAATTACGAGACTAACGAAACAAACAGAATTTAATTTGGATACCAAACGAAAGGAGTAACGACTTTTGAATTTTTTTGTGACACTTTTTTTTGGATTGAAGACTCAAGAACTTGAAGAATACGAAGAACAAAATTAAGGAACTCAAGAAACAAAATAAAGATATAACCTTGATTTTTGGAGCCTAAGCTCTGATACCAAATGATGCAAACCATGTAGCAATTGTAGTTACGCAACCCACAAATTATTGGAATCGACCCAAGAACGCCAAAGAATCACGATTTCGAGATTGATTCAAATTAACTGAACCAAGCAACCAACACAATCAATAGATATGCTGACCTCTTGATCACAATGAAAATAAATCTCACCCAAGATTTGAACAAACAAGATTAACTCGCAAGTTCGGATTTTATTCAGTAAAGAATAAGGTTTGAAAGCAAATTGCCTCTCAATAATAATATCAAAGTTGTGTGTTCGAAATAATGAAAATTACATCCCTATAAATAGGGTCAAATTCTAGGTTAAGAGTTTTAATTAAACTAGGAAACAAATACCTAAGAATAAGGAAATAAATAAAAATCCTAAATTTACGCGTATAGTTATTTACGGCCGTGACTAATTTCCTTACGGCCATAAGACTCTTTCTGTTTCACCATTACGGCCAAGAGACTTTGTTTACGATCGTAAGTCTCAATTCTGAAATTCTTATTTTTAGCCCGAGGCCTCATTACGGCCGTGATAAATATGCATTACGACCGTAAGTCCAATTTTCATCAGTGGGCGCGTTACGGCCGTAAGGATTATGGGTTACGGCCGTAATTCCTGAATTTTGACAATCCTCTTCGACGGCTTGAATGAGGTTGGTCCACTCGTCGTTTTGGCTCGATCCCAACATGGAACTTGCTTCTTTTGATGAAACGAACATTGTTTTGGCCATTGTTCCTTGAACTAGCTTGTCTATTGCTTCGTTGGCCCTCTTCGTTTGCAGTCGAATCATTGGTCCTCCTTTGATCTTCAATGGATCTTTGTGCGAGCTTGTATTCGTGGTCTGGATCACATCATTACCACTTTAGCTTTCTTGGGTTTTGTATTAAGCCTCCGTTTGGTAACCAAATTATAAACATGTTTATAAACAACACAATTTCCCAAATCATTTTTTAACCACACACATTTTCTCTCTCCAATTTTCAACCATTACTTTTCACCTCGAAATCATAAATAAACAAGTTTATAAATGAAACAGTGTTACCAAACGGAGGCTAAATTGTTGTGGGAATTTTCGGTCAATATAATGAAGGAATTCGAATCACCTAGTTAATTTTACTTATTATACTAAAGATTATTTCAAAATCTTTCAAGATATTATAACTCATAAAAATAAGATAAAATAATATTTAAATAATCTATATGGGAGAGGAAAATTTAAGAAATAAATAGATGGCAATAATTAAAAAAAAGGAACAAAGCATTATCTAAAAAAGAAGAGGAAAAAACCTTTTCTGGCTCTCAAACACTAATTTGAAGAATTAAAAATTGATTATCACAGATATAATTGGTTCGTGTTAGACGTGCCTTATCCCAATCATTTGCAGATTACACATGCAAACACACAACACATAAATCATTACACCTTCTTCTTCTTTTGCAAGAAATAAATTTTCATCTCAGTCAAGTTATTGAGGCGAGTAAAATAACTAAAATGGGAAATGAACTGGGTCCTCCATGTTTAAAGCAAATTCTGAAATGGGTCCTCTTAGAAACTTTCGACAACTAGACCAAACCCAAATTAAACCAATTTCATCACAACCGGATGCTGAGAATCCTGTGGTTCCTCGATCTCGAAATGATTTTACAAGGTTTGATGGTATTGTTAAGGGGGTGATTGTTGATGAGAATGGATTACAGCCATCCCACATTGAAACTTGATGAAGGATGGGGGGGAGACTATAATCCAGGGATGCCTTGATCTCGGTATGTCTTCTAGTTTTATACAATTTAATGGAAGAAATGAGTCAAGCACAAGGAACTTCTTCTTACAGTATGTCTTCTAGTTTTAGTCTCAACGAATCAGATTCACTTCAAATACCTGAAGAATTGAAAATTTATTTTGGACAAGAACTACTTAGAAATGTGGAGTCTACTATTTCTTTAGAATTTGATTTACTTCATTACTGGCGAACAAGCGAACGAAAATATCCGATTGTTTCCACCATTGCGAAAGATCTACTAACACCTTTGGTTAGCACGGTAGCTTAGGAGTCTGCTTTTAGTTCAGGTAAAAGGATTTTGTCAGAAGTCAGAAGCCGACTCAAAGAAGATATTTTGGAAGCGTTGATGTGTGTCAAAGATTGGCAAGATGGTGATTTACGCATACAAAATAAGTATGCCGAAATTGCATGCAATCAGGTAAATGATATTTAACTTTACATTTTCAATTTCTTTATTATATATATAAAATAAAATATAATTTTGATTTCAAAACAAAAATTGTACACATAACAAATTGTTTCATGTACAATTTTAACTCCGCCTACTAAAATATTCAATTATTCAATTAAGACTATTTAGTAGCCGGTCCCAAGCCCGGAAAAAAAGAGGAGGGTTTAATTTTATTTTTTAACCTTTTAGATTTTAATTTATTTACTTAATTTTAGTTTTTGTCGCAATGACATGGCTCCAGAAGCCCGTCTTATTATTAACTTCAGTTAATAATTGTCACAATGGCATGGCTCCAAAAGTCCATCTTATTATTAACTTTGGTTAATTATTGTCGCAATTACATCGCTCCAGAAGCCCATCTTATTATTAACACCAGTTAACTATTGTCGCAACGACATGGCTTCAAGAAGCCCATCTTATTATTAATTTCGATTAATTATTGTCACAAGACATGGCTCTAGAAGTCAACGTAATTAGATTTGTTGTAAAAAATTGCTTGATATGACATAGTCACGTGTCATGGTCCTAGAGACCCCCCAAACGACTAAGTTCTAATTTATTGTGTTGAAGTAAAACCATTACAAATTAATACCAAGACTAAAATGTTAGATGAAATGAAAATACGTCAGTTCAATGATCCAAACACCCACTAGGGACTGTCCGAAGGATTAGAGCATACATTCCCATTTAAGCAAACCTAACCATATAGCAAGAAAGGTATGGACTTATTCAAAACTATAACTTTGTGTTACTTGTTCAAACAAGAATAAAAAATCTAGGAAGTTAACCAAGTAGAAAACGCTTCAACACAACATTCCTGAGTCCCACTAGGGACTGCTTAGCAGGTGAGATATGGCACTTCTCTTCAACCAAATCTAATCAATAGACATAAATGTCTTCACTTATATTTGGAGAACTATCATATGGAGGCATCTTATTATTTGTTCAAAAAAAAGTTGAGAATATGGCTCAAGCCCAAAATCAGTGTTTTAAAAGGCGTAATGCGTTGCGATGCTTCGAGGTTGATAATTAATAATCACAAACTTAGGCGTGTCAATGCAAAGAATATGTGTCATAATACGTTTCGTAGTATTAATATTACTTTAATTATTTTTAAGGTATTAAATATATTTTATATAAAAATAGATTTTTTTTACGTAAAGACTCTTTAATTTCAAAATTACTAATTCAAATTGTTAATTTTAGGGCTATAAGAAGAAATCGTCAAACCGGAAAATCGAATCGAAATCGCTTTTCGAAACCTTCGGATCGATGCCACGCGGACCCATCAACGATATGGTTTTGAACTGGACCAAACCGGTCAAGAATTGTTTATTTTAGGTTTGAAACTAAACTGTACCGGTGAATAAATATATATAAATAAAAAAGGAAAATTTTCTAAAATTCAGCTAATATGTCAAATTCAATAGTTATATGAGTATTTTTGTTAATTTCTATTACATTTATTATCTAATTAGACAATTACCATACTTCAAAATTCAAATAAATCTAATAATCTCCATCCAAACGTTCGATGCATGGTTTGAGTTCGTAACTATCAATGTTTTCAAACCCGGATCGAGCATCGACCCGTCGAAGAGACTGGATCAAGGGTTGGAGGGTCGACCCGGAGTATTTTAAAAATCAAAAAAGTAAATAAAAAATATGTAAAACCCGAGTCCGGGTTGATCGGGTCGGCCGGGTTTCCCGGGTCAACCCTGGTCGTTGACTGGGTTTGATATCAATAAACCTCTTTTTTTTAGATATGATGATCACATATGTCTTATTGGGTATCATGTTATTGTTTTGGCCGTATAGACTTGTATAGTAACTTTATTGTAACTTTTATTTGTAACATTTAGCCTTAAAAAGTGGACAAAATAACTATATTGTAATTTTATTGGGATTTCATTTTGATTTAGGCCCTCTTTGGCCCTAAAGAAATTCAACGATTTTTTCCTCAAATTCATTTTTAACCTCATATTTCTGTGGGCCCCACCATTTTACACATTTTTCAACAATTTTTCAACCACACATTTAAAAGATATTTCAATTTCTCTTACACCAAACAGACTCTTAGTTAGTATTTTAATTTATAGAAGATATATTTAGTTTATTTAGATTTATTTTCAAATAAAATATAAATATATATATCGAAATCAATGAACTAGTAGTGGCATAAAAAAAGAAAGGCAAAAAAATATATGGTGAAATCGTCGGATTAAAATCGGACCAAACCGTTAGGTTTATATTTGAGTTTTTCTCAAAATTTTCTCAAACCAAAATGGTTTTGTTTAGGTTTGAGCTTTTTCAAACCGATTTAAACGGTTTAGTTTCAAAATCTGTCAAAAATCGGTGAAATCGGACCACTTACACCCCTAGTGATGAGAACTGAGAAAGTCAAACCTCGATACACGTGCCCGTGGGACCCATGACAAGATCCGACGTCGAAGATGTTCAAGATTCGAGGCTAAACAGTGTGAATAAATCAAAAAAAGAAGCCAAGAATCAAGTTGTAGCAAAAAATGAGAAGCTTGGAGTTTCAGCCGAGTTCGATCGATCGAACTTTCTTCCGGTCGATCGATCTTCTGTGGAGAAATTTTTGATTCAGCCTCAGTCGCGTTCGGCTGAGTGATGGTCGACCGAAAGTCCCATTTCGGTCGACCGAAACACTCTATTTTACAAAAACGGGATTTTTCTTGCAAATTTCGATTTTGTACCTTTTACCCATTTTGTACATTATATACACATTCTTTTTCATTTGTAACATTAACTTGGTTGTTCATGATGAAGCTCTAGAGAGAGTCCCCCATGGGTGAGGTAAACCCTATGTTCTTGATCTTATCTCTCTTAGAAAATTAATCAACTTTATCTTGAGTATTATTATTCTCGTGTTGTTGTTTATTTCTACCACCTTGGAATTTGTTTGATTGATACCCATTGGGTTAGGGTTAGATTAATCCTTGAATTTTGGATTAGATTTAAACTTGGATTAATGTGTTTATCCTTTATTTTACCACTTTAGCTTTCTTGAATTTTGTATTAAATTGTTGTGAGAATTTTCGATCAATTTACCGAAAGATTTCGCATCACCTAGTTAATTTTACTTATTATACTAAAGTTTATTTCAAAACATTTCAAGATATTATATAACTCATAAAAATAAGATAAAATAATATTTAAATAATCTATATGGGAGAGGAAAATTTAAGAAATAAATAGATGGCAATAATTATAAAAAAAAGGAACAAAGCATTATCTAAAAAAGAAAAGGAAAAAACCTTTTCTGGCTCTCTAACACTAATTTGAAGAATTAAAAATTGATTATCACAGATATAATTGGTTCGTGTTAGACGTGCCTTATCCCAATCATTTGCAGATTACACATGCAAACACACAACACATAAATCATTACACCTTCTTCTTCTTTTGCAAGAAATAAATTTTCATCTCAGTCAAGTTACTGAGGCGAGTAAAATAACTAAAATGGGAAATGAACTGGGTCCTCCATGGTTAAAGCAAATTCTGAAATGGGTCCTCTTAGAAACTTTCGACAACTAGACCAAACCCAAATTAAACCAATTTCATCACAACCGGATGCTGAGAATCCTGTGGTTCCTCGATCTCGAAATGATTTTACAAGGTTTGATGGTATTGTTAAGGGGGTGATAGTTCATGAGAATGGATTACAGCCATCCCACATTGAAACTTGATGAAGGATGGGGGGAGACTATAATCCAGGGATGCCTCGATCTCGAAATGATTTTACAAGGTTTGATGGTATTGTTAAGGGGGTGATTATTGATGAGAATTGACTGGATGTGCGTTATTACAGAAAAAGGGGGTGGGGAGAGTTTCAAAGAACCAAGTCTATCAGAGCTTGAAATATGAACAATAAAATGAAGAAGAAAAAAGAATCATTAGTGGAGATGATAGAAATAAGACCTACGAATCACTTATTCAAAAAACTCCTTTGCTTTGAGGAAAATCTTCAACCTCTCAGAATCATCAGTGAAGAATGAAGGTAATCTTCAAGTGTACATATCGTGAAAAGTAATAAAGTGGATTTAGGAGTCCGGATTATCGTCTCGTAGAGACTGCTACTAAATATCGAAATATGTTAGTTCTTAGCCCTATTTGAACGAACGAAAGAGTTTTAATTTGTAAAACTAAAACTAAGAAAATTAACCAAAGATTTAAAATTGCGAGATTGTTTTGTTTTTAAAAACGATTATAACATAGTTGGGAATCCCTATTTCACCTAGTCAATTAAATTAACTCCAATAGTATGTTTTATTTCATAAATATGTACTCGATCGAATTCACTAAAGTATATTGAAATTTCTCTTGAGTTTAAATCAATTTTACCCAAAAAAGTCAACCATATATATCTACAGAGATTCCGAATATTCCTTATCTAGATGCGTAACACACAAGAATTCACACCCGACCACAATAATAACAAGAGTGTATTTCTATCTCTTGTCCAATTACCGAATTTATGACCTTGATCTAAGTTACTAACTCACCTTTCGGATTTTGAAAATAACTCATTAAATCATGAATAAGTGGTCAGTTCATTCACGCATTAAACACAATAATAAATCAATATATGAAATGAATTACTAAAACAAGGGAATTTCGAATTAAAATAAATAAACTAGGCTACATCGTTCATCCCAACATTAAAATTTAGCTACACATTATATTTAAATAATATATATATATATATATATATATATATATATATATATATATATATATATATATATATAATGACGTTCATTGAAAATAAAAAAAGAAGAATGAAAAGCTTGCACCAAGTATCAATTCTTTAAGTATCTCCAAGTCTTGCCCCTTTGCAATGCTTCGATTTCCCAAGAATTTGACGTGAAAAACTCTATTGTATGATGTTTTTAGGTGAGACAAAGGTTCTGATTTTCATACCAAGAGGTTGTATTTATAGTTGGAGAAGAAATGAAAGAAATTCATTAAACCCGCGCGCTAGTATTTTCTTGTATTTGCAGTGTTCAGTATTTCGATCATATCTTTCTATTCCCTTATCCGATTGAGGCGATTCAAATTGAATTAGTAAGATAACTCAATGAAATAAGATTTTCCAAGTTCGAAAGTTTACCGCCCCAATATTAGGTCTCAGATTCCGATTAGAAATCTGCCCAGAATCTTGTGCGATTGGAGATAATATCTTATCGTATTTCATTCATTTTTGACTTCTAATTGCATCCAGTTGACTCCTAAAAATTCTCAAAGTATTTTCTTGTGATCCAATTCAATCATTGGACATTTGAAAGTTGGTCCATCGTGTTTAATTTGCTCTTCAGTCCTTCAACTACTAATTGCAACAATATAGTCCACATACTTTGGAATCTTCTTAATTTGCTCGTTTCAACTCTCAATTACTTCAATTGGGTCCTCCAACTTCTGATTTATTTACTTTGGCACATTGCATCTTTCTCGATTGACGTTATTAGCCTCTCGAATGTCCAATTTTGCTCTAATTAACATCCAAATGTTAATTTTTTTTCATCAATTGCTCAATTATCATGATTTGGGATATTTTCTGAAAAGTAAAAAAAATAACCAAAAATTAAATAGTAATTATTCTAAAACGACAACATAATATTCTAATTTAGACATACAAATAAATGTATAAAATATACTTATCAAATACCCTCAAACTAGAATTATTATTCGTCCTCGAACATTGTAAAACTAAACTAATAAATTAGTATATCAAATCTTTTTTGTCATGTCAACATGTTTATCATATGCCTCTATAATACAAATCAATTCATACCTCAGTAAGAGTTATGAACAACAAAATAAATTACTCAGATTTTCAAGTGTTTGTGTGAATAGTCAATGTCAAACGCATACTTATGCAAAAGATATGCTTAATACTTTGTAGCTCATTATGCACAATCAAGCCCGAATCTCATGTGGTCACCTAATGATTCTAGTGATTGTCCTCTCATCGCTCATGGATGATCACAACTTACTGTTTTTCTATCACATCTCTTATTTTTATCTATGGTGGTTTCTCAAATATTTTCATTACTTTTTCCACTCAAGATAGTCATAATTAGAAATATGGATACACAACAAATCAAAAGTAAGCAATCCCCAGTTTCACACACTTTATCTCCACAGTTATAGTCAAGAAAGCTTATACCAAACAAAATTTTATTTTCTTTTTATGGACGACTTTTTTTTTTTCTATCATGTCCTTATCTCTTACCATCTCTATGTAATAATTTTTTCATTTGCTTTTTATGTGACCCTTGTAGTGAGCTTTAGGTCAGTGACTCCTAAGTCAGACGACTTTAGGGCACCAGGTTCAGAGAACTTCTCAGACTTAATTGCCCGAGTCAAAAAGGCGATGAAGAAAAGTTAAAGATGATTTATTGTCTTAATTAACCCCTGTAACGAGCTTTAGGCTGATAATTCTCAATTCAGTTGAGTTTAGGGTACCAGGTTTCAACACCCTTACAAGCTTATTACTTGAGTCAAAAAAGGCTTTTGAAGAGTAGAATAAGACCTTCAACATTTTTCTGTTTTTATGCTAGTTATGATTTATACTCGTTGGCCAAATTGGTTTAACTAAAGTGCAAAATCAAGAATCACAGACCTCCAACCCGTCAAACATGGACATTCTAACCATTCTACCCCAAACTTGCATTTTTGAGCACGTTTGGTTCTATTTTAGGTATAGGATGTCTAATTATCTAAGTTTAGGGATTATCAAGTCATTCCTAAATTCAATATGAATAAAATTCGCCCAATATCTATTAAACAATCTCCTACACAAGCAATAATCCAAGAATGATTATGTGCGCATGAAGATGAAACTTAGAAAGTGATAACTAGTTCATAAAATTTGTGCTTTCATGTTGTCCAATATTCAAACCAAAGCACAATTTGATTCCAAAATATATCCTGGCAATAAACATGTCAACAAAAATTACAAATTTTCAATTTATTTATTTATTTATTTTTTGTATCCCAATACAAATCGAATGAAAGCTTAAAATCAATTGCATGAATATGAAAGCAAATGATATGAATGAAATTCTCCACCCCCAAACTAGAAAGAAACATTGACTTCTGTGTTTGTCAAATAGATGTAACTATGCAAAATAAGACAAGAGGAAGAGAGAACTAGAACTACCCAGGTGTAATGGAGATGTGTTGTTGCCATTAAAGCTTTCATTTGATAGCACTTTGATGCATTTGACTCTTTCCTTGCATTTCCCAACTTGGTTCGAAGTGTTTTGATCGATGTTCTCCTTGTAAACAATGGATAAATAACATTAGAAGTCCCAAACACCATTAAGAAACTATCCAAGTTCTAATAGTGTATTTGTGCTTGGGATGACGATAAAAAACTAGTCAAAGCAAAACATGCAAAAAAAAAAAAAAAAAAAAATACCGAAACATGTAAAATAATGTCACAAACAAAATTGTCTTAACATGCTAACATGCAAAACATTTAAAAATTGTAATTTATCAAGCATGTATCTAAAATAATGATGAAATAAATACTAAAATCATAATAAATAAAAGGGAAAGAAAATTGGGTTGCCTCCCAAAGAGCGCTCCGTTTATAGTCTTAAGCCCAACTTTATGCACTTTTCTTCAACGAACTCTAAATAAGGCTTTTGATGACCTTCTTTGTTTGCGTCGTTTGAACTTGCTCCAATTTGCATTCATACTCAAAAAGTTTACCTTGCCCATGTCATATATGTTGACTTCTTTACTCGATTCAAACTTCAATATATATACTTCAATCATCTCTTCAGTGCCAATGATGAAATCAATTTTTTCCTAGTGATTGAACTTAGAGGATTGCATTGTAAAGTCGGCACTCTTAAGTGACTCCTTGTTTATTTGCTCTTCTATGATCAACTCCTCCGTTTTTATTGAAGTTTCTTTAAGCTTGATATCTGGAATTTGAATTGTTGAAATTTGGACAAAGATATCTTCATAGAGGCTATTTTCTTCTGGTTGATCCACTCTTTCAAGTTCTTCTTTTTATTCAGTTGTTTCAACCAATTTTTCTGACTCCTCTAATCTTTTCACCTGGATTTCTGGTAATTGCAATGTTTGGCTCTCTGACATGCTTACTATCAATTACTCCATCAACTTCTTAATTTCAGCTTGTTGATTTTGCAATTCCTGAATTATCAAATCTTGATTGTCGAAATCTTTAGTATCGCTAGAACTGCGTTTACTGGTGGACACCCCTGCTCTACCATATAATAATTCCTACAACAATTATCCATCCATATAGCATCCTTAGGTGCAATAGGGTAATCAAATACAACATGATTTCCCTAACAGAAATCACACATTAGATACGTCTGAACTGCAGTTCGATCAAAGAGCCATTGATTATTGTTCACTGTCATCTTGCTGTGTTGCCTCCAACTGTTCAAAAATTTATTCAATGTCTGAAAAGGAAACAATTCACAGCTTTTAATAAAAAATATTTCCCAAAAAAAACTAAGAAATAAAAATAAAGCAAATAAAGGTTCAAATTAAAGTAAGAACTAATTGGTATCAATATTAATATTAAACAATCTCCGGAAACGGCGCCAAAAACTTGTTCACTAATATTTCGTGATGCAAAATATAACCGCAAGTGTATGAATCGTGAAAAGTAATAATGTTGACCTAGAAGTTTGGATTATCGTACCGCAGAAACTGCTACTAAGTATCGAAATATGTTAGTTCTTAGCCCTATTTGAACGAACAAAAGAGTTTTGATTTGTAAAACTAAGAAAATGAACCAAAGAATTAAAATTACGAGATTGTTTTATTTTTAAAAATGATTGTAAAGTAGTTGGGAATCCCGATTTTACCTAGTCAATTAAATTAACTCAAATTCTATGTTTTATTTCCTAAATATGTTATGAGAATCAAGGGAGTCAACCAATCAAAGTCAAACAAGTCAACCCTCGATAAGAATACCGGTGGGGCCTATGACAAGATCCAAGCCCAAAGAGGTCCAAGAGTCGATGGCGGGACTCATTTTCAAGCTCTGAAATCAAGTCCACGTGGAAGAGAGCAAGATTGAGGCCAATTACTTATTTTTGGAAGCTCGGGAAATTTCGATTGATCGAAAGTCACTTCAGTCGACCGAAACTCTGCAGAGATTTTAGAGGTAGCCTTAGTCGAGTTCGGCTGAGCTTTGTACGACTGAAAGTGCAATTTCGACCAAAATATTTTCGGTCGACCGGTTCGGTCTACCAAAAGTTTCCTGTTTAAAAAAAAAGAGGTTTTTTATGCAATTTTTCAAACTTCTTACTTTCACTTTTGTATTACAAATTGTAAATTGCCTTCAAACCCTAGTTTAGTTTTGTCATTAAGAACACTTCTTGGAGAGCATTTAGAGAGGTAAGCATCCTTTCTTCACTTGTAACTATCTTTGAAATTTTCTTCAACTTATATATTGAGAATTTATCTTGTGTATTTGTTGTTGTTTATTCCACAATAGCTTGGTATTTGTCTTAATCTCTCCATTGGGCTAGGGTTCATCTTCCTAGAATTTTGGTTGGGTTAAACTTGGGTCAAGATTATCCATTTATTACCATTTTTAGTTTTCTTGGGTTGATACAAAAATTGTTGTGGGAATTTTTAGTTTAAACACCAAGAGGTTCACATCATTTGTGTAACACCCCAAGTTCAAGAATCTCAAACCTAGGTCTTAACTTCCCTTTTTCTTTTAATGCGGAAATAAATCATTTAAAACCATGCGGAATTTAAAACATTTACACATTTAAACGTTCCATTTTTCTATTATAAAATTTTAGCAGAAATTTCGACAGAGTCTCCTCTGTAAATTGGACTTAACCAACCTGTAAAGGGACTTCAAAACCATTTTTAAAGCATACATCTCAACTCATTCAATCCCATAATCATCAAAACCATTCAATAAGTCCCAAACTCCTCAACGATACATTTCCAAGTAAATAAACTTAGCAAATGAAACAAGAGGTGATTTAACCTCAATAATACATGAATTAAAGAATAAATAGTGAGAAATTGAAATAAATTCTAATTTAACTTTATTTTAAAAAGGTTGAAGCGGGTATAGCCTGAGTCAGCTGCCGAGTGCTCTCCTCGGATCACCTAACTTTCATCACCTGAAATGTTGGGGAGGGATTGGGGTGAGCTAAAGCTCAGTAAGTAAACTGTATGCATGAATGCATGCTTATGACATGAATGCTTTTTCAAAAATTCCATGTATGTATCCCCATTTACTTTACTTTCCAAAACTTTCAAACTTTTCGAACTTTCACTTAACATTTCAAAACTTCACTTCATTCCATCGTGAGCTCACTTGATGTAACTTCTAGTCAATCAGATAACAGTGGGCCATTCTTATTTGGAACCAGATTAACATGCGCATTTCCACCGCAAAGCGGTTTAACATTCACTTTCCCACCGCAAAGCGGCTCATTCATTCATTCCACCGCAAAGCGGCTCATTACATTCATTCCACCGCAAAGCGGCTCATTACATTCGGGTACGCCGGTCCCCCGCGCCCCATTTCCCACTCGCATCTTTCATGACATAGAAGTACACCCATTCTTTCAAAAACTTGGGATACATAATTTTTTGACAAAAATTGCACTTTGACACATTCCTTTCATTAAAACATTTGACTTTCCCATTTCGATGCCAATGCATGCTTGATGATGCAATGACATGTAACGTGCATGTTTGAACATTTCCTTAACTACACATAATTGCATATGGTAGACCAAAAGCATTAAAATTCCGTAATTAACACGAATGTCAATTAAGCACATTAATTCCACATTAACATTCAACTTTGATGAAAGTAGGGGGAAGTTTACTTACCTGTAATTCTCAGTAGTTACTTTGCTTAATATGCAGGTGGAAGTCTTGGTTGCCCGCGACGTCAATGTACCGTTTCTCCTAATTAATTTCCATTCATTAACAAAAATATGATTTTTAGTGAAAGACCACATTTTACACTCTTAAATGAGGTCGAGATTATCATGTGACTCATAATATAACAAACACATTTAACACCACATATAATATCATATTCGAAGTAATACATTAAGTTCAAGGAAGATTTTGAAATCTTACTTATCAATTTCACAAATCAAGGTTAAGCATTACTTATTCAAAAAAGGAAAAATGATCTTAAACTAAAAATTTATAACGTTGAACATAAATTTAATTTAACTAACTTGTTCCTAAAAGGTTAAACTTTACTCTCCTACACCATTATCCCAACATTCCAAAAATCATACGTTCGTTTAAATAGTCATATACATATTCATGATCATATATACATACATTCACACCTCAAATTTAATATTATAGCACATCAATTAATCAAAATTTCATGAATATATATACCTCTGCCCACAAAAATTCAAACTTTATACATATATATACACGCATCTATACATACATAATAATATATACATTCATATACATCAATACTCATTCACATAACATCATTAATTCCCATATTCATGGTTAAACTCGAAATTACACAAAAAATCAGAATCTGAAATTAACTGAAATCTGGATTTATGCATATAAAGTGTATACATACATTATTTACATAGAATTTATACATATATGCATGTGTGTATCGAATTATGTATGTGTGTGTGCGTGAAATTGTGTGAACCGGGTGTGTGTGCGTTCGGTCCCGGGTGTGTGTGCGTGTGTCGTGAAGAGAAAAGGGGAAAAGGGGCTTACCGCCGGTGGTTGGGTCGTGGTCGGCGACGGGTTAGAGAGAGAGTGGCCGAGAGCGAGAGGTGAGTCGAGGGAGAGGGAGGCGGAACGCGAGAGAGAGAGAGAGCGCGATGGAGAAGAGAGAGAGTTATGAGAGTGAGGTTTTCTTTTAGGTTAGGTTTAGTGTGTAACTTTTGATAACGTGCAATTTAGTCCCTCAACTCTCAAATTGGTAATTTAGGTTCATAACTTTCAAATAAAATTCCAAAGTGTCACCAAACTTTTCCCAACTTCAATTTAACACAATAAAAATAGAAATTAGCATGCCTAGGCAATAAATTTAATTAATCACATAAATTGCACGTAAACTGTTAAAATAACAATTTATAAACTTTTAATTGGTACATTGATCGAGACGGCATCCAGTCCTTCCACTGCAAAATAATTCAAATAAAACCATAATAACCATAATATTAGTTAAATCATTCATACTGATATTAACATAAACTTTACGTGAAAAATCAAGAAAGCATGTAAATCGAATGCGGTATTACAATTTGGTATTAGAGCTTAGTTCTAAAATTGGTAGTCATATCTTAAATTTCTTGTTGTTCTTGTTATTCCCCCAAAAAAAAAAAAAAAAAAAAAAAAAAAAAAAAAAAAAAAACGCAGTTGGGAAAAATTTGAAGCCCATGAATATTTCTTGATTTCTACATATTGGGTATTATTGTTGTTATCAATTTGAAAATTGTTGGGGGTTACATTTGAACAAACACTTGGAAATCATAAACTACTCAAGTTTGCATCAAAAGTGTTTGACAAAATGTCTCAAATAGTGTTTTCATGTTGAATTCTACCTTTCATTTACCAAACACATTCCTAGTTGATTCCTTGTGTCTTTTTATCCAGCTTATTGTGACTATGCCCTTGAAAACCCTGTTAATCAAGTTCAATTCCTTACTTTTTTGTATAATGGCAAGTAAATGAATTCTACTTGCTATTATGTCAATCCTTCCTTTGCTTCCTTGTTGTTTGTGGAATTTGTGCTACACAAGAATTGAATTCTCAATCTAGTTGAATTACGTTCTTTGGATAGTTTGGGTAAGAAAATTTGGAGTGGTAAAAGGCAAGAGTGGTGAGCTCATTAGAGGAAAAAAGCCTAATTGAGTGAAATACAAGCAAAAATATTTTGTGAGGACACTTAAACACCTACACTCCATGGCTAATACACATACTTCAAGTGGAAAAGATTCCAATGCACAAACCCTAGAGTTGAGGGATATGATACAAGCTCTCACGGTTACCATGGCGGATATGGGAGAAATATTGGAGGGGAGGTTAGCAAGGTTGGAGACTAGGAGGGAAATTCCACCCCCAAGGGATGATAATGTTAGGAGGAGTGATAGGAGAAGGGCTAGATATGAGTATGAGGATGATGATGTTGATGATGATGAATTGGAGAGTGAAGGGGGTAGTGATCAAAACTGGAACATGGGTAGGAATTGTAATACTCCGAAATTTTTTTGTGCTCATTTAATTTATTCATTTAATTTTTTTTATGATAATTTAACTTTTCAAATTTTCTATGGCCAAAATTATTAATGATTGCCAAGTTTGCATTGTTGGTTGATTAAAGATTTTCCAAGATTAGTTAATTAAGTTTTTTTGGGGATTAATATCAAGTTTTATACCTAATTCCCAGTGATAAGTATTTCATATAATCTTGGCCGAGAGTTATCTTAGGAGTGAAGCAATTTTCTTGCAATGTAAAGGCAAGCATGACATGAGGTGTATAGTTAGGTAACAAGAAAGCATGAGATGTCAACTAGTTGCAAGCTATCTTAATAGTGAAGAAATTTTTCCTAGCATTGCAAGCATGAGGTGTTTAACTTAAGCATGAGGTGTCCAATTAAATATATGAGGTAAATGCATGGAGTGCATGCAAGAGCTATTGGAGATAAAGCTTGCATGTGGATACACCAATAGGAAATAGTTAACCTCTTATCCTTACTTAGTTCATAGGTCTTCTTTCCTTGGATTATTAAGGGACGTTCTTTATATGTCTTGGCAACCAAAATATTACTTTCAAAGAAAAAACCAACAGCAAGAGTTAGTGGAAGAGAGTAAAGTGAAAAGATATAGTAAGAATAGAAGAAGAAGAGCAAAGGCTAGCACTTTCAAGTATACTATTCCACCAAAATTTCTCCAAGCTTTAAGGTAAGATACTTTCTATGCTCAAGTGGTAGGATTTTATGGTAATATTTATGCTTAATCTATGCATGAAAAACCATAATATGAAAGATGTGGACAAGTCCACAAAGTTAGATATCTATTTTATGCCTTAGGACAAGTCCGAAGGGCACCGGCAAGCCGGAATGTGCAAGTATGTGTTTGAATGCTTTCTTTTGTGTAATATTAACATGTTAAATCCGAGCATGATATCTTACTGAGTATTCTTTATACTCATAGTATTTTATACTAAATTCTCATATTCATGATCGTTGAGTCAGAGGAAGTCAGTCGCCTACTCGATGATGGATTAAGGACATTTTTTTTCATCAGTTTCGTTTTCGTATGTTTTGTTCAAAAAAACCTGTTTTCCAACTAGCCGTGACTGCACCGAGTTCATTTACGTAAAGAAAAATTTCAGGTCAGCGTGTACTTCTGCTGGCCATTAAATTTTATAGAGATACTTTACTACAAGTTGAAAATAAGTTTCCAGTAAATATTTCATTTTATTTAAGAGTTTTTTCATGTGACAAAAGCAAAAGTTATTATGTTTAATACGTGACACTCGAAGCTAAGGTTCGGGGCGTCATAGCGTGGTATCAAAGCGGTTATACTTTTCTGTAGACTTTTTGTAGATTTAATGAGTCTAGTATGAACTTTATATGTTTTTAATTATGCATAATCATTTTAAGAATGTTACTGTCCATCATCATCGAGCAAGCTAGCAATTGACTTTCAACCGGCGATCAAGGTAAAAATCTTTTTCAAAGTTTATGAGTTTTCTTATGCAATGAACTGTGCTATATCTATTGTTGGATATAGGATTATTTTTGAATTAAGTCATACATGAGATTATGAATTCATTTTGTAATTATATTTATTAGAGCCTAGTAGAGTAACGTAATTAATTTTCTATCCTAGTTATGGCAAGAATGATAAGAACCCCCACCAAGACAGAAGCTTGTGGTTTTGCGGAGAAGCGGGATGTGTTATTGGCATTTTATCATAATTATTGTATGCATCCGCTCCACAGCTTAGAGCAACATCTTGACCTACTAGATTGCATTATTGAGATGTTGTGGAAAATACACCATGGCATAAGGGATAAGGTGAAGATACTACGGTTATATGAAACTATTCCAGAACCTTGGGCTTCAGTTATAAATGAGATTGTGCAATGGTCTGATGATGACCTTTCATATGAGGATCTTACATATTTACTTCGAGAAAGTTATGAAATTAGTCGCAATTTACAGTGAAACTTTAAGAAGACTATGACCTTGTCCTTGAATACTAGTCTACGAGCTACCAATTCTAGGCTAGATAATGGACTGTTGGCTAAGTACTTTCCTAGAGTTCTCGATGAAAGTCTTCTAGTAGGACCAGTACCAATCCTAGCTAATTCAGAGCAAAGTATGTTAGAGGAAGACTTAGAGGAAGAACCAGAGGAATACCCAGAAGAAGACCCAGAGGAAGACCCTGAGGAGGATCCAGAAGAAATAGAAGATTAGACACCATCTTATCTAGCTATCTTTGTTTTTGGAATAGAATAGGATGTAATGCGTACATCTACTTTTGAATGTATAGTATCTTAATATGACTTTTTTTTTTAAATATATATATATATATATATATATATATATATATATATATATATATATATATATGAAGAAAAGTTGTCTTGGCCTTTCACTTTTTCAAGTGAGTGTTTCATTTTGAAGTATTTCTAACTGGATGAATATTTTCATTCAAAGGAAATGCCTCCGAAGCGCAACCACGGAAGTGCACCAAATTCCAATATGAACTTAGGTAGCGAAAATGCTAATGCTAGTTCTAGTGGTGGCGAAGTTAATGTAGCAAACTTTGCACAAGAATTGCTTGCCATAATGCGGGAGTTGGGAAAACAACAGCAACAATAGGCACCACCTCTCACGGAGCAATGAACACCAAATCAATAAGTACCAACTGATCAACAAGTGCCCAACCAACGCGCTATTCAACCTCAAATAGTACCCAACCCGAGGGATCGAACTGCAATGATAGAGCAGTTTCGTAAAATGAACCCTCCATCGTTCGAGGGGAGCACGGATCCCTTAGCAGTTGAAGACTGGTTACAAGAACTAGAACGTATCTTTAAGTTTATAAGATGTGAAGATTCTGAAAAAGTAACATTTTCAGTGTTTATATTAAAGAAGGGGGCCAGCCATTGGTGGGACATGACTACCAGATCGTTAACAACTTCCGAAGAACATGCTATAACTTGGGTGAGGTTTAAGGAATTGGTAGAAGAAAAATTCTTCCCGACAACTGTGAAAGATCAAAAGGAGATGGAATTCCTAAGACTCCAGCAGGGAACCATGACCCTCGTGCAATATGAGCGTAAGTTTGAGGAATATCAAGGTTTGCTCCACATCTAGTGGATACGGAGGAAAAGCGGGCTAGAAGGTTCGAACGTGGGCTTCAACCTTATGTTCGTGATATAGTATCAGTTCTCGAGCTGGGCACTTATCGAGAAGTCTTGAAGCGAGCACAGACCATTTCTTATCAAAGGACTCAAAATACTGAAAATTCCCAGTAAGTCCAAAATTTCGCTGGTAAGAGAAAGTGGAGCTTTGATAGACAAAATAACGGTAGAGGAAAGTGGAATAATGCTCCAAAGAAAGGAAATGCTGAGACATCAGGAGCTGGTGATGTTAAACGTTGTCCTAAGTGCGATAGACCTCACAAAGGAGAATGCTTATTGGGAAAAAATGTTTGTTTCAAGTGTGGAAAATCAGGACTTTTTGCTAAAGAATGCCCTCAGAATCAGGCACAGAAGGCTGGAGATGACAAGAAAGGGAAGGCAAGGGTTTTCTCCTTATCTAGGCAAGAAGCAGAGAGAGACCCCAATGTCCTAGCAGGTATCGTCTCTGTTTCCGATATGCCTGCATTTGTACTTATAGATTCTGGAGCTACTCATTCGTTCATTTCTTCTTCATTTGTTGCAAAGTCTAAAGTAGAATGTGAATTCCTTCCGTATACGTTAGAAATCTCTCTTCCATCTGGAAAGATACTTGTTGCTGACCAAATAGCTAGAGATCTTAAGATGGAAATTGATGGTAGAGGTATAACAGTAGATTTAATTCTTCTAACGATAAAAGACTTTGATGTTATCCTTGGTATGGATTGGTTGTCTAAAAAACTATGCAACCATTCGTTGTACCGAAAGAGTGGTTATTTTCCAAAGACCGGGGGAAAAGGAGTTTCGTTTTGTAGGAAATGAGACAAATACTTTGCCTCCTATAGTGTCAACAACTCGGGTTGAAAGGATTTTGAGGAAGGAATTATGTCAGGGATTTCTAATATCGATGTCCAACATTAAACAAGATAAGTTTTCAGTTGAGGACGTTCGAATAGTTCAACACTATAAAGATGTTTTTCCAGAAGATCTTTCAGGTGTACCTCCAGACAGACAAGTAGATTTTACCATCGACTTAGTACCAGGAGCAACACCTATTTCAAGGCTCCATATCGTATGGCACCGTTGGAACTGCAAGAGTTAAAGGCACAGTTGAAGGAATTTCTTGATAAAGGTTTTATTAGACCAAGTCTATCACCTTGGGGTGCGCCTGTGCTGTTTGTGAAAAAGAAGGATGGAACAATGAGACCGTGTATTGACTATCGAGAATTGAATCGCCTCACTATAAAAAACAAATACCCACTTCCGAGAATAGAAGATTTGTTTGACCAACTCAAGACAGCTTTTAGGACATGTTATGGGCATTATGAATTTTTGGTGATGCCTTTTGGATTAACCAATGCCCCAACAGTATTTATGGATCTAATGAACAGGGTATTCCATGAATACTTAGATCAATTTGTCATAGTTTTTATTGATGACATCTTAATTTATTCGAAGAGTGATGAAGAACATGAGAAACATCTCACGATTGTCTTGGAAACTCTAAGAAAAGAGAAGCTTTATGCCAAATTCAAGAAATGTGAATTTTGGTTGGATAAGATAGGTTTTCTGGGGCATGTAATCACAGCACAAGGCATTGAAGTAGACCCAAATAAAGTTGAAGCAGTGAATAATTAGACAAGACCAACCAATGTTGGAGAAATACGTAGCTTTTTGGGATTGGCTGGTTACTACAGAAGGTTTATCGAGGGATTTTCTGAAATAGCAGGACCATTGACCCAGTTGACTCGTAAAGGGATAAAATTTCAATGGACAGAGAAATGTGAACAGAGCTTCCAGGAGCTGAAACGAAGATTAGTAATAGCTCCAGTATTAACAATACCAGATGGATTCGTCATATATAGTGACGCTTCAAAACAAGGCATACGGTGTGTCCTGATGCAGAAAGGAAAGGTGATAGCTTACGCTTCTAGACAATTGAAAAAATATGAACAGAACTACCCAACACATGATCTAGAATTAGCTGCAGTAGTTCATGCCCTTAAGATATGGCGTCATTACTTATATGGAAGTAGGTGTGATATATATACTGATCACAAGAGTCTGAAGTACTTTTTCACCCAAAAGGAACTAAATATGAGGCAGAGGAGATGGCTAGAGCTTGTAAAGGATTATGATTGCCCTATCCTTTACCATCCTGGTAAAGCTAATGTAGTAGCAGATGCTCTTAGCAGAAAGACAATTGGACATTTAACAATGTTAATTACTATGCAAGACCAGTTGTTAAAGAATTCCGAAAACTTACATCTAGAAGTAATTACTCCACCAACTCAAACTATCACCAGGATATCGGCTCTAATGATTCGACCAACACTTAGAGATCGAATTAGAGTAGCACAGGATGGTGATTCTTTCCTACAAAAGATTAAATCAGAAGTCGGTACTAGTAAGCGAAAGGATTTTGAATTAGGCCCTGATAAAGCCTTACTCTTTAAGGGAAGGTTGTGTGTACCAAAAGACGAGGGATTGAGGAAAGAAATTCTTGAAGAAGCACACTTAACTCCATATACTGCTCATTCAGGAAGTACAAAGATGTATCGAGACCTAAGGAGTATATTATGGTGGAGAAATATGAAACGGTGCATAGGTCTTTTTGTTAAGAAGTGCATGACTTGTCAACAAGTGAAAGCTGAACATCAAAGGCCATCAGGATTGTTGGAACCATTAAAAATTCCACAATGGAAATGGGAACATATAACTATGGATTTTGTTATGGGTTTTCCAAAATTAGCTAGGGGAAATAATGCTATGTGGGTTATAGTCGATCGGTTAACAAAGTCAGCTCATTTTCTACCAGTGAAGATGAATTTCAGTATGGATCAATATGCACGATTATACATCAAAGAGGTCATCCGCTTACATGGTGTCCCATCCTCGATCGTATCTGATAGAGATCCAAGATTTACTTCTAAATTTTGGAAAAGTTTGCAAGGAGCTATGGGAACCAAATTAAGTTTTAGTACAACATTTCATCCTCAAACAGATGGACAATCAGAGAGAACTATACAAACTTTAGAGGATATGCTACGTGCCTGCGTCCTTGATTTAGGAGGCAGTTGGGAAAATTATGTACAATTGATAGAGTTTGCCTATAATAATAGCTATCAAGCTACTATAAAGATGGCACCTTATGAAGCTCTATATGGTAGAAAATGTAGATCTCCTCTTTATTGGGATGAAGTAGGTGAGCGAAGAGTATTGGGACCAGAAATAATTGAGGAAACCAGTCGAGCAGTTGATAAGATAAGAGCTAGAATTAAGGCAGTTCAAGATCGACAAAAATGTTATGCTGATAAAAGGAGAAAAGATTTAGCATTCAATGTTGGTGATAAGGTTTTTCTAAAGGTGGCACCGATGAAGGGAGTTTAGCGCTTTGGAAAGAAGGGAAAACTTCGACCAAGATTTGTGGGTCCTTTCGAAATTTTGCAAAAGGTTGGAAATGCAGCTTATCGAATAGCTCTGCCACCAGATTTTTCAGCAATTCATGATGTATTCCACGTGTCAATGCTTAGACAATATGTGTCAGATCCGAGTCATGTGATTAGTTATCAACCATTAGATATCCAACAAAACATGACTTATGAAGAAAAACCAGTAGCAATCTTAGATCACAGAATCTAGCAACTGAGGACAAAAGAAATTCCATTAGTGATAGTTCAATGGCGAAACCATGATGTCGAAGAATCAACGTGGGAAAGAGAAGAGGACATCAAGAATATGTATCCAGAACTTTTCAACCAAGTTTGAGGTAATTTCGAGGACAAAATTTTTTTTAAGGGAGGAGGGATGTAATAATACGAAATTTTTTTGTGCTCGTTTAATTTATTCATTTAATTTTTTTTATGATAATTTAACTTTTCAAATTTTCTATGGCCAAAATTATTGATGATTGCCAAGTTTGCATTGTTGGTTGATTAAAAATTTTCCAAGATTAGTTAATTAAGTTTTTTTTGGGGATTAATATCAAGTTTTACACCTAATTCCTAGTGATAAGTATTTAATATAATCTTGGCCGAGAGTTATCTTAGGAGTGAAGTAATTTTCTTGCAATGTAAAGGCAAGCATGACATGAGGTGTATAGGTGTCAACTAGTTGCAAGCTATCTTAATAGTGAAGAAATTTTTCCTAGCATTGCAAGCATGGGGTGTTTAACTTAAGCATGAGGTGTCCAATTAAATATATGAGGTAAATGCATGGAGTGCATGCAAGAGCTATTGGAGATAAATCTTGCATGTGGATACACCAATAGGAAATAGTTAACCTCTTGTCCTTACTTAGTTCATAGGTCTTCTTTCCTTGGATTATTAAGGGACGTTCTTTGTATGTCTTGGAAACAAAAATATTACTTTCAAAGAAAAAACCAACAGCAAGAGTTAGTGGAAGAGAGTAAATAGAAAAGATATAGTAAGAATAGAAGAAGAAGAGCAAAGGCTAGCACTTTCAAGTATACTATTCCACCAAAATTTCTCAGAGCTTTAAGGTAAGATACTTTCTATGCTCAAGTGGTAGGATTTCATGGTAATATTTATGCTTAAGCTATGCATGAAAAACCATAATATGAAAGATGTGGACAATTCCACAAAGTTAGATATCTATTTTATGCCTTAAGACAAGTCCGAAGGGCACCGACAAGCCGGAATGTGCAAGTATGTGTTTGAATGCTTTCTTTTGTGTAATATTAACATGTTAAATCCGAGCATGATATCTTAATGAGTATTCTTTATACTCATAGTATTTTATACTAAATTCTCAGATTCATGATCGTTGAGTCGGAGGAAGTCAGTCGCCTATTCGATGATGGATTAAGGACATTTTTTTTCATCAGTTTCCTTTTCGTATGTTTTGTTTAAAAAAAACCTGTTTTCCATATGTTTTTCTTGTAGTATTAAATATAAACATGTATAAGACATGACTTAATATGGTAATGAAAGTAAATTATGTGATCATATCTTTCATGTTATGCTAAGAGAAATTTTTATAGACCTTTTCCTGCAATGATAAAAGAGGCAGAAACTGGACAGGTTTTTAGAGTCAATTCAAAATACTATTACTAATTCTATATATACCTATTTGAGACTCTAAAATTACTGCTGCATTCCTATTTGAGTTTTCTTTATATGAGCTCAAGAATCACTCCATTTGGATTTGTGTGGCCTGAGATATAAATTTTTAAGCGTCAAAAGGTCAATCTGAAGTTTCTGTGCAGGACCTCACTGTTTTAATAAAACGTCTATATCAAATGATCTTATTAATTTTCCATATTTTAATATAGGAAACTACTTGAAAATATCTTTCCAATGCCACAGATGTCATAGAAAACGGAGTTGGGATGAATTTTATAAAAATGTTTGAACTGGCTGCCCCAACTAGCCGTGACTGCACCGAGTTCGTTTACGTAAAGAAAAATTTCAGGTCAGCATGTACTTCTGCTGGCCATTAAATTTTATAGAGATATTTTACTACAAGTTGAAAATAAGTTTCCAGTATATATTTCATTTTATTTAAGAGTTTTTCCATGTGAAAAAAGCAAAAGTTATTACGTTTAATACGTGACACTCGAAGCTAAGGTTCAGGGCGTCACAGGAATAGAGGAGGTAGGAATGTGAGGGGAGTTGGTCGAGGTCATGGGAGGAACCCTAGAGGTAGGGATGGAGTGGATGGTATTGGAAGCATAAAGATGAAAATTCCTTCTTTCCATGGGAACAGTGATCCAGATGCCTACTTAGAATGGGAAAGGAAAATGGAATTGATTTTTGAATGCCATAGGTACTCCAAGGATAAGAAGGTTAAGTTAGTGGTAGTGGAGTTTGCCGACTATGCCTTAGCTTGGTAGGATAATTTATTGCTCACTAGGAGAAGGAATCTAGAGGGTAGTGTGGATACTTGGAATGAATTGAAGAGTCTTATAATGGGAAGATTTGTACCTAGTCACTACTATAGGGGGCTCTGTCAAAGACTACAAACTCTTACTCAAGGATCTAGGGGGGTTGAAGATTATTACAAGGAGTTGGAGAAGGCCTTGATGAGGGCTATTATAGAGGAGGATAGAGAAATCACCATTGCTCAATTTATGAGTAGGTTGAATAGAGAGATAGCAAATGTGGTGGAGTTACACCATTATGTGGAGATGGAGGAGTTGGTGTACAGGCTATCAAAGTGGAGGCTCAATTGAAAAAGAGGGAGCAATTTAAAAAGAAGGGACAAGAATTTTTTTTGGGAGATCCTAGTTCCACTTGGAAGTTTAAGTGGGGGAGTGATAAGGTTGATAAAGCTCCACCTAAGGACAACATTGAAACATCCAAAGGGAAGGAAGTTGGCTTCGTCAAGGATAAGCCCAAGGTTGTTCCTACCACTTCTAGGAGTCGAGATATTGAATGCTTCAAATGTAGGGGTCGGGGGCATTATTCTCAAGAGTGCCCCAACAATAGGGTGATGTTCATTAAGAATGGGGAGTGGTACTCGAAAGATGAAGAGGATGAAACGAGAGTGCAAGGTGTGGATGATAGTGATGGTGAGGAAGAAGAGGTGGAGGAAGTTGTTAGTCCACCCAAGTCCTTGGTCACCATTAGGTCTCTCAACACCCAAGATAAGGTAAATGAGAAGGCTAAGCAAAGAGAAAATATTTTCCACACTAGGTGTCTTGTGAGGGATAAAGGTTGTAGTGTCATCATTTATGGAGGAAGATGCACCAATGTGGCTAGTACTAGTATGGTGGAGAAGTTGGGATTACCCTTAATGCCACATCCTAATCCTTATAAGTTACAATGGTTGAGTGATAATGGTGAGTTGAAGGTAAGTAGCAAGTACTTCTTACTTTCAACATTGGGACATATGAAGACCAAATACTTTGTGATGTGGTTCCCATGCAAGCTACACATATATTATTGGATAGGCCATGACAATATGATAGGAGAGTATTGCACGATGGAAGGAAAAATAGGTATAGCTTCCAAATGAATGGGAAGCCCGTAACACTACTACCTTTGAGTCTGGAAGAAGTTTATAAAGACAATTGAAACTCAAAAGGCAGTAGGAAGAGGAAAAAAAAAAGAGGAAAAAAAAAATGAAGTTGAGTGGGGCACAAAAAGAGAATAAAAAAGGGGGAGAAAAGTGGTGAAAAAAATGAGGGGGTGAAAGAGAAAATAAAGAGAGCAAAAGATGTTGAGAAAA
Organism: Ligustrum vulgare; assembly: GCA_963555705.1. Lineage (NCBI taxonomy): Eukaryota > Viridiplantae > Streptophyta > Magnoliopsida > Lamiales > Oleaceae > Ligustrum > Ligustrum vulgare. The sequence goes on from OY743186.1 coordinate 20,155,770, forward strand.
AAATGAATTTTTATGCTAGTAAGGGAGATGTGGAGAGAGCGATAAAAGAAAAGCATCACATCCATTTGATGGTGTATAAGGAGTCTCTCCTTACACTTGATGAACCTCATACTTCCCTCCCCACTTTAGCTACTTCTTTATTGTAGGAGTTTGAAGATGTCTTCCCGGAGGAGATGCCTAGTGGACTCCTACCCATTAGAGGCATCAAGCATCAAATTGACTTCATCCCAGGGGCTGTCATCCCAAATAGACCAGCATACCGAAGAACGATGAGCAGTTGATGAGCAAAGGATATGTTCGTGAGAGCATGATTCCTTGTGCCTTTCCCGTGCTACTAGTGCCCAAGAAGGATGGAATCTATAGAATGTGCATCGATTGCCGAGCCATCAACAACATAACGGTAAAGTATCGATACCCCATTCCTAGGTTAGATGATATGCTAGATGAATTGCATGGTTCTTGCATTTTTAGCAAAATTTATTTGAGGAGTAGATACCACCAAATTAGGACGAGAGAATGAGATGAATGGAAAACCTCTTTTAAAACTAAATCCGGGTTATATGAGTGGTTGGTTTTGCCCTTCAATCTCACTAATGCATCGAGCACTTTTATGAGATTAATGAATTATGTTTTGCGTGCATTCATTGTAAAATTTGTGGTAGTTTACTTTGATGATATTTTGATTTATAACAGGAATTTGAATGAGCATATTGAACACTTGAGAAGTGTACTTTTGGTTTTAAAAGAAAAAAAATTGTATGAAAATCTCAAAAGTGTAATTTTTGCATAGAGAGAGTTGTCTTTCTTGGATTTGTAGTTAGTAATAAGGGATAGAGGTTGATGAGGAAAAGATGAAATCCATTAAGGAATGGCCCACTCCCACAAGTGTTACCGAGGAAAGAAGTTTTCATGGGTTAGCTAGTTTTTACCGTTGTTTTGTCAAGAACTTTAGCACACTAACTTCACCACTTACCGAGGTTGTCAAAAAGCATGTTGGTTTTAAATGGATGGAGGCACAAGAAAAGGCGTTTAATGAAGTAAAGGAAAGATTGTGCACAACCCGGTTTTATCTTTGCCTAACTTTGACAAAACGTTTGAGATTGAATGTGATGCTTTAGGCACAGGAATTGGAGTAGTTTTAATGCAGGAAAAAATGCCGATTGCCTACTTTAGCAAGAAGCTTAGTGGAGCCATCTTGAACTACCCCACCTATGACAAGGAGCTCTATGCGTTGGTGAGAGCATTAGAGACACGGCACCACTATTTGTGGCCTAGGGAGTTTGTCATCCACACCGACCATGAATCGTTAAAGCACTTGAAGGGGCAAGGAAAGTTGAGCAAGAGGCATGCCAAATGGGTGGAATACGTGGAAACATTTCTCTATATCATCAAATACAAACAAGGTACGGAAAACTTGGTAGCCGACGCCCTCTATAGAAGGTATGCCCTTATACCTTGAGTACCAAATTGTTGGGTTTTGAGAGAATTAAAGACTTGTATATGCATGATGTGGATTTTGCAAGTATATTTAATTCATGTGAAAGGGTTGCATGTGATAAATATTATAGGCATGAGGGGTTTTTAATTTGTAAAGGTAAACTTTGTGTGCCAAATTGCTTATTGAGGGAGTTGATGGTGAGGAAGGCCCATGGAAGAGGTTTAATGGGTCACTTTGGGGGTGAGGAGGACCTTGGAAATCCTGCAAGAACAATTCTTTTGGGCTAAAATGAGGAGGGACTTTAGGAGAATTTGTTCTAGGTGCATAACTTGTAGGAAGGCCAAGTCCAAGGTAGCACCGCATGGGTTATATACACCCCTACCCATTCCTAGTGATCTGTGGACCGATATCTCTATTGACTTTATTTTAGGTCTACCTAGATCTAAGAAGGGGAGCGATTCCATCTTTGTGATAGTTGATCGATTTAGTAAAATGGCACACTTCCTTGCTTTTCATAAAACCGATGATGCCACTCACATAGCCGATCTATTCTTTAAGGAGGTAGTGAGACTCCATGGGATCCCTATGAGCATTGTGTCGGATAGGGATGTCAAATTCCTTAGCCACTTTTGGAAGGTTTTGTGGGGAAAATTGGGGACTAAACTTTTATTTTTCACGACTTGTCACCCCCAAACCGATGGCCAAACCGAAGTGGTTAGTAGAACATTAACACAACTCATTCGCACTATCCTTAGGGGCAATCTAAATAATTGGGAAGAGTGTCTACCTTTTGTTGAATTTGAGTATAATCGAAGTGTTCATTCTACTACTTCTTTTTCTCCATTTGAGATTGTTTATGGCTTTAACCCCTTAACTCCTTTGGATTTAATTCCTTTGTCTATTGATGAAAGAGGTAGTTTAGATGGGAAGAGAAAGGCGGAGCAAGTTAAATCTCTCCACGAGAAGGTCAAACTCCAAACAGAGAAGAAGAAGAATGAACAATATGCCTCAAATCAAAGATTGGGTGTGGTTACATTTGAGGAAGGAACGGTTCCCAAATCAAAGAAAGTCAAAATTGCAACCACGTGGTGATGGCCCCTTTCAAATCATCGAGAAGATTAATGACAATGCCTACAAACTTGACCTCCCAGGTGAATACAATTTATCGGCTTCTTTTAATGTTTCTGACTTATCCCCTTTTGATGCAAGTGAAGATTTGAGGTCGAATCCTTTTCAAGAGGGAGGGGATGATGAGAATCAAGGGAGTCAACCAAGTCAAAGTCAAACAAGTCAACCTCGATAAGAATACTGGTGGGGCCTATGACAAGATCCAAGGCCAAAGAGGTCCAAGAGTCGATGACGGGACTCATTTTCAGGCTCCAAAATCAAGTCCACGTGGAAGAGAGCAAGATTGAAGTCAATTGCTTATATTTGGAAGCTCAAGAAATTTCGGTTGACTGAAAGTCACTTCGGTCGACTGAAACTCTGGAGAGATTTTAGAGGTAGCCTCATTCGACTGAGCTTCATACCTCCGAAGTGCAATTACGGTTGACCCTGTGTTCGACTGAAATATTTTTCCGTCGACCGGTTCGGTCGACCGAAAGTTTCCCGATTCAAAAAAAGGGGTTTTTTGTGCAATTTTTCGAACTTCTTACTTTCACTTTTGTATTACAAATTGTAAATTGGCTTCAAACCCTAGTTTAGTTTGGCATTAAGAACACTCCTTGGAGAGCATTTAGAGAGGTAAACATCCTTTCTTCACTTGTAACTATCTTTGAGATTTTCTTCAACTTATATATTGAGAATTTATCTTGGTATTTTTTGTTGTTTATTCCACAATATCTTGATATTTGTCTTAATCTCTCCATTGGGCCCGGGTTCATCTTCCTAGAATTTTGTTTGGGTTAAACTTGGGTCAAGATTATCCATTTATTACCATTTTTAGCTTTCTTGGGTTGATACAAAAATTGTTGTGGGAATTTTTTGTTTAAAAACCAAGTGGGTTCACATCAATATGTACTCGGTCGAAAAGTCAACCATGTATCTCTACAGAGGATCCGAATATTCCTTTTCTAGATGCATAACACACAAGAATTCACACCCCAACGCAATAATAACAGGAGTATATCTCTATCTCTTTTTCAATTACCGAATTTATTACCTTGATCTAAGTTATTAACTCACCACTCGGATTATGAAAATAACTCATTAAATCATGAATAAGTGGTCAGTTTATTCACGCATTAAACACAATAATAAATCAATACATGCAACGAATTACTAAAACGAGGGAATTTCGAATTAAAATAAATAAACTAAGCTACATCGTTCATCCCAACATTGAAATTTAGCTACACATCATATTTAAATAAAAAATAATAATATATAATGACATTCATTGAAAATAACAAAGAAGAATGGAAAGCTTACACCAAGTATCAATTCTTCAAGTATCTCCAAGTCTCGCCCCTTTGCAATGCTTCGATCTCCCAAGAATTTGACGTGAAAAGCTCGATTGTATGATGTTCTTAGATGAGGAAAAGGTTCTTATTTTCATGCCAAGAGGTTTTATTTATAGTTGGGGAAGAGACCAAGTCCAGAAAGGAAAGAAATTCGTTAAACCTGTGCGCTAGTATTTTCTTGTATCTTCTCAATTTGCTCATTTCAACTCTCAATTCCTTCAATTTTCCTCCAACTTCTAATTTTTTTACTTTGGCACATTGCATCTTTTTCGGTTGACGTCATTAACCTCTCAATTGTCCAATCTAGCTCCAATTAGCATCCAAATGTGCATTTTTTCATCAAATACTCATTTCTCATGATTTGGGATATTTTATAAAAAGTAAACAAATAACCAAAAATTAAATAGTAATTATTCTAAAATGACAACATAATACTCTAATTTAGACATACAAATAAATATATAAAATACTATCAGTGATTAAGAAAAAAAACTTGTTTTACAGCCATCCCACATCGAAACTTGATGAAGGATGAGGAATCAGTGAAGAATGAAGGTGATAAAAAAAACTTGTTTTACAGCGATCCCACATCAAAACTTGATGAAGGATGGGGGAGACTACAGTCCAATAAAAGGATAGTTTGGAGTTGATTGGTTAAACTACAAAAATTGCAAAGGGGTAGCATATTTACATTGCAATCCCCATGCTTCAGTTTTAAAATTAAAAAATAACTTGTCTGATCTGTTATAATTGACTGGAATGGAAAATACTGGTTTTTCGGTGATTTTGTCCTAAAAATACCTGTTTTAAGTATCTTGTTCGGTTTGTTAATGGTTTTGCCCTATTTTTTCCATGGTTTTGCCCCATTTTTTCGCATCATAAAGAGGCATTGAGCCTAGGTGGCACATTTTAGTGCATTTTAGAACACTACCCAAAGTGACAGAATACAAAACTTAGCTCAAAGTGCAAGCATATGCTAAAAGATGGATAAAATGCATTTCCATTAAAATGTGATAAAATAGTCATTACAGAATGTGGTAGGGAAACATGAGTTTGTTACAAACTAAGAAGCAGGGGGAGGCATCATCAACAGAAGTACTGGAAGGAGAATCCTGATTTTCCTCATCAACATTCGTAGGCTTAGGATAATAGGCTTTTATAGTAGAAAGATCTAAGATGGATACTGCTTCTTCACATTCATGAGAGCCATCCGGGCCGTAGTGTTGCTAAAGAACTTCTACATCACCTGTACTTCTGGGTGTTCTCAAAGGCATCCTTGAAATTTCGGACACCTTTAGCCACTTTGACCTCAACACTCTCCTCTGCCTCTAATCGGGCATTCTTCTACCTCTCCAAATCCTCTGTAAGGCCCACCACATTCTCCATGAAGCTATTCTTCTTATCATTTTCTCTATCAAGGACTTCAGAAGTTACTATTTCAGCCTGGACCTCATTATCAAACTTCTTTGGGTACATCTGCCTTTGCAACAGCCAGGTCCAACTTCAACTTGTCGTTATCTTCTTTCAGGTGTCTTGCAGCATTCCTTTCCTCATAGAGAGATTTACAGGTGACCT